>OX155896.1:65523739-67923739 GCA_944588485.1 Phosphuga atrata
AACAGAGAAAGACCCGGAACATCACAATAACATTGGTCGACTTCAAGAAGGCCTACAACTTCATAGAAAGAGAAACACTTCAATGAATTGGAAGAAATTAAGGTGGACAACAAGACCAGGGATCAAATCCAGGAATCATTAACGAACACAACATTCAAAGTGAGGTTCATGGGAGAGGTCTCGGAACAATTTGAAATCAAGACAGGAGTGAGACAGGGAGATGGCCTCTCATCCATTCTATTTAATTCAGTTTTAGGGAATTAAAAAGAATTTTAGATGACCACATACCATGACCGGGCGTATGTGGTCATCTAAAACATTGAATTGTTGATAGTTTTATATGACCGGACATTACTTGTGAGGTTTTAGGCCAAAGCCGCACTCCGGTTTCTTCCCACTATAACCGCGAACCCGCTCGAGAAACACACAGTATGCCATGGGAAAAATCAGTCGCGGGAAAAAACCGCAAGTGAGGCCGCTTGTATTAACTTACTTGGGTTACAAAATCATGCGATTAAAAACCGCGGCGCTTTAGCCCTTGTGTGGCCTAGGCCTTATCCATGTTTTTTTAACAAAATTCCGAATTTGTATTTTCCAGATGGAGGAAGTGACGATATGGTTTTTTGATTATTTTGATGAAAATCTTAATTTATTGTTATTTTCTCCATATAAATAAATATTTTTTTTTTAGATTATTTTATTTTTATTTAGAAGCAAATTTGATTATGATTAGCCCGGAAATTAGGTTAGTACAATATATTTACTAGAAAATATCAATTTATCCTAAAAAAAGTATCTATATTTTAATATGTATATGAGGTAATATTTTTCTTAAAAAAAAAAAAAAATATGGCAACGACGAGTGAGTTGCGTTCGCGACTACTATCTGTCACGTTGAAAATGTCAACAATTATTTTCAACAAAAACCCGAATATTTATTGAACCAAGCAATGTAGAAGCTTCATTTTTACTTTGCGACCTTAGTTAAAACGTAGGATTAGGACGTAGTTAGGAAACTTAGCCAAGGACGATTAACAACAGTTACACCAGGTAAAAAGTCAACAAACCTAAATTTCATTGAAGGGGCGTATTGTGCATTTTAGCCAAATTTGTCAATATCCAGCATGTTATCCGTCAAAAATTGCCCGAACTTTTTGACGTATAACCTTAATATTTGACCGAAACTTTCATATTCCCGCCTTTCATACTTGGCGGATGCGCATGCGAACTAATTTGTTTATTTGTCTATTAATAACGTTCAAAACGATAAAATGCAAAATTAAACAATAATTTCTTTTTATGAAGATATAGTCTGCCATCAAAATTTGATATATACACTTTAATTTGTAATTGTATTGTTGGACTGACAAGGGGAACTTCCGACGTCTGGATCACGGATTTTGTTCAAACTTTTTGCACTTTTAGTAGTCCATTAGGACGACAAAATGTGCAAGTAGTAAGACGTACTATTTCGGCATTTTCGAGAAAATTGCAATTTTCTCTCTTCGAAATTTTCCGCGTGGAATATATAGCTTTGCGTTGCGTCAACGTGTGTAATATGACGGTGGCCGAGCGGCTAAGTCCAAGCTTCGTAATTGTTGGATCGGTGGATCTAGTCCCACACACGTTTTCTTTTTTTCAACGCTGGTCATATTTTATCTTGTAAATAGCAATTCAAAGATAATATAATAAATAAATACGTGTATTTGCATGCATTTTGATTGAATTTACAATGTTATTTGGCTGTTTACTGAATTTTATCAATAAAAAAAATGTGCTTTGACCTGCACCAACGGGCATTCGAAGGCATAAGGGGAGGGCATCTTCTTCTTAAGTACCAAGTTATTCTAGAACGTTGGTCACCAACAAGCCCATCCTTACTCTGTCGACGGCAAGTCTGAACAGAGCTTGTGTTGAGTTTATACCAGTCACGTAGATTCTTGAGCCATGATGTTTTCTGCGGCCCGGCTTTCTTTTACCATAAATTTTTCCTTGCATGATGTTCTACAGTAATCGGTATTTTTAGCCTCTCATAACCCGAAATATTGCAGTTTCCTTCTTTTGATGGTGGTAAAAATTTCGGTGGATTTATTCAGACGTTGGAGTATTATATTATAGAACAATATGAACACCAAGTTGGATAGTTTTTCCGTCCATGAAACTTTTAATATTTTCCTGTAAGCCCACATCTCAAAGGCTTCAAGTCGTCTTTCTTCGTACTTGTTTATAGTCCAGGCTTCCATACCGTACAGCAGGGTGGAGAAGACATAACATCTGAGAAGTCGGATTCTTACAGTTAACATCAGATCTCTACAGCACAAGACCCTACTCATGTTTTTAAATGCTGCTCGAGCCTGCTTAATCCTTGATTTCACTTCAGTTTGACTATCCGCGCTGTTAGTTGAGGATGGAGGGCATCAAGCTTAGAAAGCTGAAGTCAATCAACGTAAATAAAGGTTTGACAATTAATAACTCCATTTAATAATACAAAGTAATAAAGTAAATTAATCTTTGTATGTGCTTACGACATTACAAGTTGCAGGGTGATTTTCGTCATACAAAGACGAAAAACATAAATTACATCTACTACATCGAATGAATGCATTTTTCCTGCAAGCACAAGGAATTTTCAGAGTTTGTATGGAAAAACAAACCTCGTTGACGTTCTCAAAAATGTCTCTTTCTTCCGACAACTTGGATGCAAACCACGCGTAATGCAACATTCTCATAAATATCGGCGCTGATAATTGGAGATGTGCTATAGAATGTATTTTGATAGCATCTTCACGAGAATCAATTTATCGTTTTAGATTAAATATGAACAATTTTAAAGGCGCTTGATAAAGTTTTTAACTTGTCTATAGAAATAAACGACATACGGCTGGGAAATTGGAGAATATTTCGGGGGTATGACTTTAACCAGTAAACAGCCAAATAATATTCAATCAAAATGCATGCAATAGATACACGTATTTATTTATTATATTACCTTTGTATTGTTATTTATAAGAAAAAGTATGACCAGCGTTGAACAAAAGAAAACGATGTGTGGGACTAGATCCACTGATCCAGCAAGTACGAAGCTTGTCAATTCAATTCAATTCAAAAGTGTATATTTAATAATTAACAAGAACATCAATGCAAAAACATAAAGATAACAATAAACGTAAACATAAGAATCCCTACCCTATTGGGGTAACACTTCTAAATTTTGATGGGAGAACAGCAAACCGTCATATACTTGCTAATACATGCAATGCATGATATAGCAGCACATAACTAATCACTCTTTTCAAATTTTGTGCCAAATTTCAGATTCGAAATTTTGTGTCAAAATAATATTTGTTGTACTAAACAAAATTAAAACTAAACAAGCGAGGGTTTGTAAAAACGGTCATCTAAAAGGTAAGTGCTAATTTTCAGTAAAATCTGCGTCTGTTTCAAATAAAACAAAATTTTGAACACATTCATGCACTCATTCATCATCATTTTCTCCAAATATGAGTAATGTTTGGTATGGGAGTTTGTTTTTTAGTGTGATTGGTGTGTTGTGGGCTCTAATTTTCGTCAAGTCTCTAAGACGTCTGTTTGGGTTTCTTTTGCTAGCATGGTTAGTGTAAAATTTTTGTGAGTGTTCGTAGATGTAGTCTGTTATTCTGGGAATCTGTCCTTTGTCATGTAAGTCATCAATTTTTGTATATATATTTATATATATCCCTATTCAACGCCATTCTAAGGTACTTGTTTTGGAATCTTTGCAGGATTACCAGGTTGGTCTTGGCAGCACTGCACCAAGCCGGTGCTGCATAAACTAAAACGGGCCGAATTATAGTTTAATACAATAAAATTTTGTTGCGTTTTGAGAGTTTGCTATTTTTGTTCATTAGGGAGTAGATGCTCTTCAATGCAGCGAAAGCTCTGTTAATTGTGTTTTTGATGTGTGTTTTGTAACATAATCTAGTGTCTAAATGTACACCCAAATATTTTACCACCTTCTTAGGTGGTACTGGAATATTTTCAATTTTCGGTGGGTAAATGAGTTTTGTGTTTGTATATTTTCGTGTGTAGGTGATGGTTTCTGTCTGGTGAGGTGATGGTTCTGTATTTAGTGTAATTTTCTAAAGTTTAAAGAATTTAGTGATCAGGTCCACGTGAATTTCAGTCTTTTTGTACTGCGATTGTGTGCTGCGATTAAACTAAACGAGTGACTGTAAATGGCGGTGTCGTCGGCGTAGAGTGCAAGTTTCGTCTGTGGCATAGTCGGCATGTCATTTATGTAAAGTCTAAATAAAATTGGTGCTAGAATCGATCCCTGTGGCACACCTGCTGCTATAGGTCTTAGTCTCGAATGTTTGTCATTTATTTCAGTAAAGTGTGGGTCTGTCAAGTAGCTGTTTAGAAATTTTATAATTGTCGGTGAAAATTTTAATTTAATCAATTTGAATAGTAGTCCGTCGGTCCAAACTCTGTCGAAAGCTTTCTGTATGTCATGGCAGTTACATTCTGTTTGTTGAAATTGAATTTTACGTCCGTTATGATTCTACAGATTTGTTGTACCGTGTTATGTTTCCGTCTAAATCCAAATTGATCGTCCGTCCAAATCTTTCGTCGCCTAATGTGTTTGTTCAGTCTTGCAAATATATTTTTTTCAGTAACTTTACTTAACGTGTTTAGTAGGCTTATTGGCCTGTAACTGTTTGGGTCCTAGTCGGTTTTCCCAGGTTTCAGTATTGGAACAACATTGGCGATCTTCCAGGACGGCCAGAAGTCCGGGTGCTTTAAGTGGTTTTAGATATTTAATAATCAAATTAATTTCCGGCGGTCAAGTCGTAAGTTCGTGGTCTGGATCTTTAAAGTCCTGTCCATTTAGAAATTCTCTCACGATTTCAACTATTAATTTCTGTTTGTCGTCAAGTTCTGGGTCAATTTTGTGTACTTTTTCAAAGGTGTCTGCAATAAGGTCCGCCTTGTCCAGGTCGGCCATTGCCGTTGTTTTTCCATCTGTCAGCGTTTTCAGCGTCGGAATTGGTTTATAGGTCGTCTTTAGTCTTTTGGTCATTCTCCACACAGAGTTGTCTGTAGGTGTCAGTTCAGTCAGTCTTTTTTTCCCATTTGTCGTTTCTAAATTTATAGATTTCAGTTCTTATTTGTTTTGTCAGTCTGTTCATTTCTTGTTTGTCCGTCATGTCTCTATATTTTTGCCAATCTCGTCTATGTCTGTTTTTGATTTGTATCATCGTCATTATGAAATCAGGTAATTGTTCGTTAAGTGGGTCTAATTTTCTGTTTTGAATTACTCTACGTCTTACCAAATTGATCGATTTCGTCAGTTTTTCGGTCTCAGTCTCGACATCATCTCTTGTGTCCACACGCTTAATACTAATGTTTTTGTCCAGGAGTCGTCTGAATTCAGTCCAGTCTGCATCTTTATAGTCGGGTATGGTTCGTCGGTATCGTTCGTATTTTAGGTGACCAAGGGTGATTCTAACAGGGTTGTGATCTGAATTTAAAACGTCCAAAGTTGTGATGTTGGGAAAGTTTTTCGTTAAAGCAATGTCTATGGTGGAAGGGGTCATGTTATTTGTAGGTTGTGTGTGTGTGTCAGGAAAGAGAAGCGAGCATCCACTCCCTAATATAATTATATAATGTCAGACCATTCCTGTTATTCCTGTGACAATCCCAAGCCGTGTGAGTGGCGTTAAAATCCCCGAAAACCAGTACTTTTTCTCCAATGTTTGTCAGTAGATTAAGGTCTCTGTCAGATATTTTGTTTGCTGGTGAGTTGTAGATCGAAACGATGTGTATGTTGTTCGTCAGTCGGATGGCTATGTTTTCAATTTTGATTGAGTTATGCGTTTGTATTTGTGTATTTGTTCGTCTTAGAATCAGGGGTTACTCTGTACTAAGGCGAGATTCTAGGAATGGAGTTGGTGGTGTGGCAATACTGGTAAGGAACGACATACCACTCGTTCCTTACCAGTATTGCCACACCACCAACTCCATTCCTAGAATCTCGCCTTAGTACAGAGTAACCCCTGATTTTAAGACGAAAGGTATGATCAATTTTAGTTTTATTTTAGAGCATTATTGGAGTGTGGTTGCTGTTTAGGAATGACAGAAACTCTCCAATTTTGTTTCTAATTCCATTTGCGTTCCAAGTTGTAATATTCATTGCATTCATACTAGATTCGCACAATAAATCATGATTGTTTGTAACTGTTCTCCCATAGATCTGCACTTTTCAAGCCTGTTATTTAACTCCTTCCACGCTTCAATTAATTTGGGGAAGTCGGGGATTAATTCCTTTGTCCTGATCATCTCCCTTAGTAAATCATTGGGGGAATCATTGCTGATCGGGGAAGGTCTGGTGATTCTGTCCGTAGAACTTTCGTTGTAGTTGGTCGGTGCTGCTGCGTTCGACAGTTTTGGCGAATTCTCCCCGTTTTCTGAATTAGATTCATCTAATTTCCTTTTCTGCCAGAAATTTTCCTTCGGTGCAGGTGCTGTCACGTACTCCTGTCTAGCCGGTTGTCTTTCTGATTTCTTTTTGGACAGCCAGTCTAGCCTCTGACCATTCACCGGACAAGGGGTAGAGTTGGGTGTGTGGGCGCCTTTACAGTTCGCACACTTTGCTGGTTCATCTCGAGGTTTTGGACAAGTATGTGAGAAGTGTCCCTCCCCACACTTCATGCACACTGGTGCCGAAAAACAATTGGTTGTTGCCCCCACAACTGACACTTGTGACATTGTATCATTTTCTTAGAATTGATGTAATTTCTAAATGAGATCTTTGTGTGTTGTGTTGAATACATTTTACTAAAGTTTCAAAAAGTTTCAAAGTGATGTTTTTAGGCATAATCATTAAATATAGTGGGGTCCTCGTATTCCTCATTCTGGTCAATTTTGAAACGGAAATTTGATATTTTTCTTTAAATTCTTGAATAACTTTCTCCACTTCAGAGTCGTCCGGTAGACCATGCAACACGTATGCATTTGTTTTTTTCCCTTTTAAAGTGTAGGTTTGAAAATCACCTTCTATTGCTTTCTTTACCTTTTCAAAATTTTGTAAATTGTCCCAATAAATGTTCGCTGTCTCCCTGCCAAATTTTATATTAAAATTGTTTTCGCCTACGATTCCTGCCAGCTTATGCCTTAATAGTTTTCCCTCCTGGATTCTCGTGAGGAGGGCAATTGGTGGAGGTTTTTTCAATTTGCGAAGATCTTTTTGCTTTGCCTACACTTCTTCCAGCATCAGCATGGGACTCGGATTCGGAATCAGACCCAAGATCCGAGTCCTCATGATCTGTCAAAACTTGAAAAGAGTTCCTCAAAAATGATGTTGACGGTTCCGGGGGCACGTTGTCATCAAGTCTAGATTTTTTTCGAGACACTTTTCTCACGATTTCTATGCAACGAGATATTTATTTACACGTCAATGTCAATCAGATTTTTTTTCAATTTCCAATTTAATTTTTATATTCAAATAATCACTTTCTCACATAGTTTTTTATTATACCTGGATACCTAGCACTTCAACCAATCTTTATCACTAAATTTATAACTTTTATCACTTCTGTAATACACAAAAAATTGCCAATTTTCAGGAGCAATTTCAAACTACGAAAACAACTGTACGAAGCTTGGTTTTAACCACTCGGCCACCGCCATCTTATACACGTTGACGCAACGCAAATATATACGACGCGAAAAATTTCGAAGAGAGAAAATTGCAATTTTCTCGAAAATGCCATAAATAGTACGCCTTACTACGTCCACATTATGTCGACCTAATGGACTACTAAAAGTGTACAAAGTTTGAAGAAAATCCGTGATCCAGACGTCGAAAGTTCCCCTTGTGAGTATGACAGATATTCTATTACCATTAAAGCACTTTCTGCGGCGATTCTACAAAGAATCTTCCACAAACTTGTGACATTATAATTTGAAACTATACAAACTAGGGCATCCAAAACACCGATGAATTTTCAAAAACAGGTTTTCGGTTTTTCGTAAAGTAAAAAACCGGTCTACCCGTTAAAACCCGGTTTTAAGTATAGAAATAAATAAAACCTGTAAACAAAATCAAATAAATATTTATTTACCATTTATAATTATTTAATAAATAAAAAAAAGTTGTTTTATTTCATTATATTTACGTAAAGAATAAAAAAGATATTGTTATTAGAATAAATTCTTTATGAAGAGATAATGTAGATATATATTTATTTATCTAAGTAGGAAACTATGATAATGGAGTACAAGTACAGTATAATCTTGGTAATCCGACACATATGGTACCAGACAGCGGCCGGATTACCAAAAAATTCCGGATTATAAAGATTACAACAAAACAATAACAATTTTACATATTATAAACGCGTCACCGTTTGCTACAGTTAGCTGAGGTCAAACATTCAAATCATCGTTAGCTTCACCGTCATTCGTGGAACAAATTAGGCTGAGCATTTCTTCGTCAGAAAAGGAATGAAAATTTTCTTTGCTTGTGTCTTGAAGCCAAGCTTCATCATCGTTTATTGGCATAACACGAAAGCTCTTGTAAAAATTCCGAAGACAATAAATATAGAGTAGAGTTGGCTTGATCAGAATCGCGAATCAAGTTTTCAATCGAGTTTAAGGGTATCCGTTTTGACTTTATTTCAGCTGTGCACGAGGTTTATATCCACCGCGGGACAGCGGAAGGAAAAGACACTTGTTTCGCCAGAGAGTCGGTTTACTGAACCCGCCGGATTAACCAACCGCCGGATTATCAAAAAGATTATGCGCATTCTAAATCTGTGAACCTCTATTTCACTACGTATTTACTGCTCTTATGTTTTATTTGTGTACAAATAAATCCACAATATAATAGGTACTTCATGAATAACAATAGTAGTAACAATAATATTGTTTTCCACTTGACGAAAAAAATTAAATAAATAAAGTGACTTTCGGTTTTTCGAAAAAAAAACGGGTTTTACGGTTTCCTAAATTTTAATTTCTAAACTGAAAACCCGGTTAACCGGGTTCGGTTTTAACCGGTTTGGATGCCCCACTACAAACGCTTGAGGACGCTTCGGAACAAATTGTGATTGTCACAAGCGTGACAAAAGCGTCAGAAGTATAGTGCTGTACAACACATTACTATCAAAGTCCTACAAAGTTCGCTAATGGAAATTAATTTCAGACTTTGCATATCTGAATTTAATTACAGCATTTACATCGCTTTATTACAACACTGTTTCTACTAAATAAATATTTGAGTTATTTGTCGTGTTCGAGAAAAGAATTCAAGGTATTAAATTAGAGGATCAAAACTTACGTCGTTATTAACAGTTTGTACTTCGCGATTCGATGGAGAATCGATCGCAGAAGCAGAAGTGTTTAATACTCGCTGCATCCCCATGACGTTTACCACCTCGTAGACGGGGTTCTCACTACGAGGTCCTGCCCTCCGCAAGCGGATATTGAAATATTTCCGCCAATCTCGCTCCGAAAGGCTGTCCGCTGTTAAATAGACCCGAAACCGATCGTGGTCTTCCTGGGCTGTGATGTTGAAAATCGACTGCCCCATCAAATCAGTCTAAAAAAATTATGAATTATTATTAATTTGGATACCGTTGACTCCTAATTAGTTTGGTTTAAATCTTTACAGAGTTGAAGAATTTCAAACTAAGAGTGACATAAGAGCTGTGATAAAAAGTTATAACAAACCAGTTATTCGCATAATATATTCTTGACTCGTTTTTTTTTCAATGCAGTCAAGAAAAATGTTTGTCACAACGTAAGAAATACATTTTTTGGATGATGAAATCATAAATGAATTTAATGTGAATGGAATATATGCAAAACACTTACTTGAATGTGGCCTAAGATATTTTCAACGGTTTGTGATACGAATACAACTTTGCCGGTTGCAGTCAATATCAACAGGAAACCTCCCAACTGCTCATAAACGAGCGTTTCCAGAAGACATTGGTCGATATTACTTGGGATGTCCATTTTTTCCGCGTTCCCATTTAGAAATGCTACAACAATATACGGAAATTGTTCATTAATTAACCTGGTATTAAAAAAGTGTATCTGGACAAAAACAAAAAAAGACAGGTTGATAGCTCCGAATTTCAACGGTGCCAACATTAAAAAATAAGATTATTAAAGCACTCAGCGAGCCATTAACGAACCCATATGAGTGCTTTAATGACTCCATTATAGACGCAAAATAGAAAAAATTGGTTTTAAGCTTTTTCCAGCAAATAGTACACAATACTGAATGTCATAGTGCTATGTGATGTCACCCAAAGCGCGCGCAAAATGGGACCGTTCAAACATATCAAATTTAATCGGTATTTTATAAATTATTTTAAGAATTAATTAAAAAACTTTCAACAGTATACCTTCTATCTATTTATTAGATAAATATATAGAAGAATAATAGATTTTAACCTTAATAATTTATATTTTTATGTTTAATTTAATTACTTTCAGTACCAGTAACAGTATTTATATTTTTTACTATGTTAAAACGAAGGAGAAAGTGAATTAAGCAAATCAAAAAAATAATGCATATTCCCTATTACCTTAACAGTAATACAAATATAATCTGTATAGGCTAGTGGTGGCGAACCTATGGCACGCGTGCCACAGCTGACACGTATGAAAATTTTATTGGCACGCGAACTATTACTCACGCATGCCTTCTAAAATAGTTAAACTATCTTTTCTAAAATATTTTTTTAGGTTTCTCAATCTACTTTTGTGCAACATCAATGGTGTAAAATATAAGACGTGTTCAAAATCCGTCGATTGGTGTGCCCGTAATTGCAAAAGGCGCACACAAATTTAAAAATTTAAAAAATTCACCAAAGACTTATTTACAAAGCTACAATTTTGAAATGTGTGAGATCTCGTAACAATATCAAATCATGCCACGTTTTATCAAAATCCGTCAATTGGTTTGCCAGTAATTGCAAAAGGAGCACAAACATTTACAAAATTCAAAAATTCACAAAAGCCGTATTTTCAAAGCTACAATGTTTAAATTTAGGAATTTGTGATATCTTGTAAGAATATCAATTCATACCAAGTTTCATCAAAATCCGTCGATTGGTTTGTCCGTAATTGCAAAAGACGTCACAAAATTTACAAATTTCCAAAATTCACGAAAGCCGTATTTACAAAGCTACTATTTTGAAATTTGTGAGATCTCGTAAGAATATCAAATCATACCACGTTTTATCAAAATCCCTCGATTGGTTTGCCCGGAATTGCAAAAGGAGCACAAAAATTTACAAACTTCAAAAATTCACAAAAGCCGTATTTACAAAGCTACAATGTTTAAATTTAGGAGTTTGTGATATCTTGTAAGAATATCAATTCATACCAAGTTTCATCAAAATCCGTCGATTGGTTTGTCCGTAATTGCAAAAGACGCCACAAAATTTATAATTTCCAAAATTCACGAAAGCCGTATTTACAAAGCTACTTTTTTTGAAATTTGTGAGATTTCGTAAGAATATCAAATCATACCACGTTTTACCAAAATCCGATTGGTTTGCCCGTAATTTCAAAAGGCGCACAAAAATTCACAAAAGCCGTATTTACAAAGCTACAATTTTGAAATTTGGCAATTTGTGGGACCTCGTAAGAATATCAAATCGTACTACGTTTCATCAAAATCTGTGGATTGGTTTGCCTGTAATTGAAAAAGGCGCACAAAAATTTTCAAATTTCACCAAAGCCGTATTTACAAAGATACAATTTTCAAATTTTGTAATTTGTGATATCTTGTGAGAATATCAATTCATATCAAGTTTCATCAAAATCCGTCGATTGGTTTGTCCGTAATTGGAAAAGACGCACAAAAATTTACAAATTTCAAAATTCCCGAAAGCCGTATTTACAAAGCTACAATTTTGAAATTTGGGAATTTGTGAGATCTCCTAAGAATATCAAATGATACCACGTTTTATCAAAATCCGTTGATTGGTTTGCCAGTAATTTCAAAAGGCGCACAAAACACGCCAAATATTCACGCTAGTACGGTAACTGATTTTCACTATCACATTGTAAAAGTAGACCTGGCACGTCAGCATTTCAAAACATGAAAAATAAAAAAAAAATTACGCACGCGGCCGGAAAAAGGTTCGCCACCCATGGTATAGGCGAAATCCATTCATGGTCAAAGATGGAGACACTATTCAATACCTAACTATTTCATTAGTAATAGATACTATGCCCACATTTTAATTTAAACATAAAAATTTAGAAAAGAAAATCAATTGCTCTTTCATTATGAAATATTGTATTTGGTGTGATCTTATCGAGTAAACGATAACGTTTTGCAAACGTTTTTCGACGATAATGAAAACAATAATAAAAATCTTGCGTCTAAGATGACGTGGCGTTTAGAGGACAACGGCGTAAAAAACATGATATAAAAAAAACTTGCATACATAAATCAATGACTAGACAACGTTAAAGCAGTTGTGTAAAAGAGTATCACGCCTTCGCTGTCCTACAAAAATGAGATTTTTAATAACATTTTAAAGCGTTAGAAAAAAGCGCTGTGAATTATAAATGTAGAAAATTAAGCAGTGTACGATATATGAGATTAATTAACGCTGCATGATAACATTTTTTGCATTGGCAGCAAGGTCAGTGATTTCACTTTTATCGTTTGTATTGAATTATACAGAAGTTTAGAATACTTTTTATCTAGTTTATTTCATGTAATAATTTCGTAGTATATATCCAAAGCATAATACTACTAATTGTATTCATAATTTAAATTTAATTTTGGATGTTTTATAATTGCACGGGATGGGATTTTACTTTATGCAACTTTCACATTTAATCAAAATTTCATCATCACCAAAATAAATGTTAGATTCTTAAATGTATTGCCATAGATTTTGCTGCGGAAATATAGAGTATATAATAGTTTCCTACAGATTTAGAAACTAACTTTGAAAGTTATTTAGGTACTTATGGACACACCGATTAAGCCCTGCTTAATCGGAATTAAGTTACATGATTCACAAAGTGCTGAATCCGAGGAAATCTCCTGGCTATGACCTGATAACTGGTTTTATACTTAAAAAAGTACTAAAGAAGGAAATCTAAAGTATACCTTACGATTCTATTCAATGCTATTATTCGAACATGGCATATACACCGAGTCAATGGAAAATTGCAAGATTATAATGATCCCAAAGCCGGGAAAACCACCGAACAATGTCACCTCATACAGACCTAAGTCTTTTGCCCATCCTATCCAAACTATTAGTTATTACTAGTAAGAATAAATGAACCAATTAACGAACAAGGTATCATCCGTGCGCACCAAATTTTATTTAGATCCAAACATTCTACCGTGGAGCAGATCAATAGAATTTACAATGTAATAACAAATGCATTCGAAGAGAAAAAATACTGCTCAGCAATCTTCCTTGACATTGAGCAAGCTTTTGATAAAGTATATAGGTCTAAAGTATATAGGTATACAGGTCTGCTCTACAAAATCAAGACGTATATAGCAAAATTCTACTTGATTCTAAAGTCATATCTAAGTAACCGAAACTTCCAAGTAAATTACGGCACAGAGGAAACAGCACTTTTCTCAATAAAATCAGGGGTTCCTCAGAAAAGCGCGTTGGGCCCATTTTTATAAACTCTGTTCACAGCTGACCTTCCAGTGTGTCCAAATACCACCTTAGCCACTTTTTCCGACGATACAGCAATTATAACAACACGATTCTTTACAACGAATAATGGAAGTGGTTCGAAAAGCCATGGTGCAGGTCAAGATCAAATGTGGAGTGGCTAAAGAAACGTATAGGGTCGACCAAGAAGTCAAAGAACTTAAGAAGTCCATGAGGAAGAATTTCAAAAGGTGGAAGGAGGGTCAGGACTCGATGGAGGAGTACAACAAATGCCGTACACAACTGAAGGAGATGGAACTCCAAAAGAAGAAGGAGTGGGAAGACGCGCAATTCGAGAAGTTGAAGGGGATCCACAATGAAGCGGATATTTGGAAAATGGTGTCAGCCTATAGACGGAAACAAGGGTATTTTGAGAAACCGATTGGCCTATGGAGAAACTATTTCAAGGAGCTGCTAACCAGTGGCTTGCCCGAACCGTTCGACGATGTCGCAGGAGAGGTTAATGGTGCAACGAGCTGCAGAGACGAATTTACGTGGGAAGTTTTTTCAGGTTTTATGGATAGTCTTCCGAGAAAAAAAGCAGCCGGGTTGGATTGTATCCCGAATGAAGCGTGGAAGTACGCCCCGATAGTCATCCAGCGAGAGCCGTTCGAAGAACTTAACGATATTTATAAAGGTTATAAAAGGTTGCCGGTGAACTGGGAGGAAGGCTTAATTGTACCGGTATACAAAGGTGGAGATAGGGAAGACCTAGCTAACTACAGAGGAATAACGGTTATTGTGGAGCAGGAGCTGGTTAAGAAGCAGGGGAAGCTCTATGCTCTGTTTATAAATCTGAAAGCAGCCTACGACGCTGTGGTGAGGGAGAGATTGTGGGAATGTTTGAGACGGAAAGGTAACGCAGCAGTTAATAGAGAGAATCAGGGATATATATCAGGATACGTGGTGCAGAGTGAAAGTAGGAGAGGAAGTTTCAGATAGTTTTGATGTGAGAATCGGGCTAAGGCAGGGTTGTCCGCTGAGTCCAATATTATTTAACCTGTACACGGCAGATTTAGAGAGTGTGCTGAGCAGAGGTCAAGCGGCAGGGGTGGTAATTGGTAGTAGGAAAGTTTGAAATTTGGCATATGCGGACGACGTTGTGATTTTGGCTAGATCGAAAGGAGAAATGTCAGAGATGATCGAGCGGGTGAAAAAGATTTTTTGAAAAGAGTAAATTGGTAGTGAACGTCAAAAAGACTAAATGGATGATGTTTCGTAAGTAAGAGATCGGGTAAAAAGAGTGATTCATTTAAATGGGGAAGAAGTGTAATAGAGCAAGTTAGCAGCTTCAAATATATTGGTTTTATGTTTGGGCAGGATGGGTCCGCGAAAGAGCATGTGAAATATATTTATAAAAAGGCTTGGGTGGCTGCTAACGGGCTATGGAAGCAGTGCTTGAGCAATAACTTTGAAGCAAAAATGGTAGTGTGGAAGGCATGTGTGAGAAGTATCTTTTTGTATGGAGCGGAAGTGTGGGGAGTGAAAGAGGAAGAGAGAGTTGAGTCCAGCTACAGTTTTTAAAAATGGTACTCAATTTAGATAGAACTCCGCCGGTATACATCGTGCTGCAAGAAACAAATATGCGGAAAGTGTTTTCGCAGGCAGCTAGGAGGGTCGTTAAGTTTAAAAGGAAAGTGTATGGAATGGGTAATGAAAGGATTGTAAAAGAAGTGCTGAGAGTTGTAAGAATGGAAGGATTTGGTGTAAATAAGGGCACAAAATGGGCGAGCGAAAGAAAGAACCTGTATGAAAGCTGTGGCTGGGCATATGAGGAAATCGAGAGAATGTTTGGGAATGGAAGGAAGCTGGAAGAATTGGTGTATGAAAGGTTAGCCGAGGTGGAGCTGCAGTGTCGTCAGAGAAAGATCGAGGGGAGTAAGTTCCTCCCAGAATACAGGAGCGTACAAGTGTTCCAAAGACTTCCGTTGTACCTCAAAGGAGCTAGGCTGCCGCAAGCATTGATTGCACGTCACAGGTGCGGGTCAGAAGAAAAAGGCAGGAGCTATTGGATGGACACTCGCTTTAAGCTGTGTGGCATATGTGGGGAAGCTAGTGAGTGACACGTGGGCTCATTGGGCACAAAGCTGTGATGGATTTCAGTGGAGCAGTGAGGAGAGACCGGTGGTAGACGACTGGGTTTCGTGCATGAGAGAAGACGGAGCTTTTTTGGTTGCTTTATATATTTTTTGCTTTTGTTTTTTGATTTTGTGGGACTTGTGTGTTTGTTTTTTTTTTCTTTTGCCCTATCTCTTAATTTTTACCGCAGTTTTAGAAAGGATTAATTGTGAAATTATGTAATTACGTATGCCAATAAAAGGATTACTATACTACTATAACAACACACAAGGATCCTGTCACCGCTTCGGAAAATCTACAAAACGCACTAAACAAAGTCGGAAAGTGGTTAAAAGAATGGAAACCTAAAGCCAACGATACCAAATCTGTTCACATCACTTTTACAATGAGAAAAAAGGACTGTCCTACTGTTCTCATGTATGGCCATCCGCTCCCACAAGTCAATAAAGTAAAATATCTCGGCTTGTACCTCGATCGCAAGCTAACCTGGGCAAGCCACATTAAAAATAAAAGGAAGGAACGGGACCTATATCTGAAAGAAATGTTCTGGCCACTAGGTAGAAGGTCAGAGCTGAGTATATACAAAAAAATGCTAGTGTATAAAACAAAACAATTTTTAGACTAATCTGGACGTATGGAATACAGCTTTGGGGAACAGCCAGCAACTCAAATATTGAAAAGAGATTCCAAGCAAAAACCACCAGAACGATAACTAACGCCCCTTGGCATGTCACAAATGCAAATTTGCATAAGGATTTAAAAATTGACACAGTAAAGGCAGCTGCACAAAAGCTGTGTACACCCTACGAGCAAGGCTCAGTATCCACCCAAACGCACTAGCATCCAAACTGCTGAATATAGGAGGTATCGTTAGGAGGCTCAAAAAAGTCAAGCCAATGGACCTGTGACAGCGATTCCAGCCCGATTAAAACACAAATAATTATTTTTTTTAAATAGGTACTTACATATTAACGCCACCCCAGCGAAAAATCGCGCTACCGCACAGTATGAGGTCTGGATTTATCTGCCCTAATATAACCTAATCTAACCCTTATCTTACCTATCTAACCCTTATTCTAACCCCCTATCTAACCCTAATTTATCTGCCCTAATATAACCTAATCTAACCCTTATCGAATATTTTTTCTTATTTCGGATCGAGAGGTAGCGCTACCGCGCTGGCTGGTCTGAATTTATCTGCTTCGTCCTAACCTAATCTAATCATCCATTTTGTTTAAATCTGTAGCTGCGGTGGCGTTAGTACGTAAGTATCGTTATTTAATAGACCCTGCTCTAAACAATTAGCGGGTCACTAATTTGTGCCTCCATAAAATTCAAACGGGAAATCACATGCAAATAAAATGAAGAACATCTAAAAGACGCTCTAATTAATTGTTTTAATTGGCACTTATGGAAGTGTCAGCATCACCTACTTTTAAAGTACCCGTAATAATTAACAACAACTACCAAAACCAAAGTGCAAAACGATTTTAAATTAATTGTTAATGTAAAATTTTGTACATAAAGTGGTAACTTAATAACGAGTATGTGGCACGAATAAAGGCATTACACCGTCTTGGCATGCTTCACAAAAGCCTTCGAAGGTCTTCTTATGGTATAGCATACCATTCTTCAATAACAGCCGCCGTTAGCTGCTGGATGGTCTGAGGAGGATACGGGCGACCACGAACACGTCTGTCGACCATGTCCCATACATGCTCTATGGGATTTAAATCAGGACTTAACGCAAGTCACACCATTGTATGAATTTCGAGTTCTTGTAGGAAGTCTAAAGTGATTAGCGCAGTATGTGGTATTCCCGCATTAAAAACAAATTTGGACCTATTCCATATGCCACAGGGACAACATGTTCTTCTAACACAATGTCAACAGAGATTAGCGTTACGATTTCTTGGAATTACAACAAGGGCGGTTCTACTGTCGATACTAATCCCACCCCAAATAAAAACTGAACCACCTCCAAATCGTTCGACTTCCTGGACAGTAGCAGCTGCGTAGAGTTCTCCTTGGCGTCTGTAAACACGAACTGGACCATGGCAACGAGTAATACGGAACCTTGATCCATCAGTGAAGAGCAGAGACTTCCATTGCCGAAGTTGCCATGCGAGAAGTTCATTTCAAGCAAAATTCATCCTTGCTATTCTGTCGCGTCGTGTCAAATATGGTTTTCGGACGGGTCGTCTTGCCCTCAAATTTGATTCCCTCAACCTATTCCTAATTGTCTGGTCTCATATAGTGACCCCATGCGTAGTCCTGAGGGAAATTAAAAGGTCTTTGCCCGTAGAAACTCCATTGCGAAGACTTAGTCAATCGCGAAATCAGTAAAAATAGGTCTTGATGTTGAGTTGTTTTTATTTTGCGACTTTGCCCACCGCGCCTGGTATTTGACCTGTATTCAAGTACTATTCCACAATCGATGAATAACAGGGAAGCTTACGTTAAAGTTTCTTGAAACTTGTCGAAGGCTTTCGCCATTTTCAATTAATGTTATAGCACGAACAGCTTCCAATAGACCTTTTTACGGTTAGTTAAGGTACCCCCTTCTCGATCAAATTTTCCGAAAAAATAATACATTTTTGGACGGGTGCCAAAAGAAGAGGAAGGCAGATAGAGAATTGATTTCTTTTTAAATTTTATTTACATATCGACCATATGTTCATTTTTTTTCGACGCGCGCGCTCCTCGCGCATGCGCACAGCTGTCTGCATCTCAGTAGACAATTAAAAAATGTCTCTATATGGTGTGCACGATCAGCGGTTTCCGGAACCTCATAGAACAAAAAATCAAACTTATTATTAAAGTAGAAGAGTCAAATTCCCCATTAACGGATGGAAATTAAAAATAAATCGATTTTAGAGAAATGGCGCATCTACGAAAAAAAACCTCGAAAACGCTCGAAAATTTCGAAAGAAAAAAGTCACAGAATCGCAAATTTTATCAAAATTTCCAACCGTCAATGGGAAACTGTTCATACTGTGAACAAAACTCGACAAGGATTTTTCAAATCGGTCAAGAACTCTATCCGTAATCATGCGCACCATAATGAAAGAAACGATTCAGGGAAAAACGCGATTGAAAGTTCACTTGTGAATCGGACCAATTTCAAAAGTATGGGGGCGATTCGTACCTTTAGGTATTGGGAATAAGTGGAAAACAGAATTTTGAAAATATATTGAATATTTCTGAAATTATTCACGATTCAGCAACGGAAAACGGGAAAACGGAGAGGCATTTTCACGGAAAATTAAACATTATTATGATTCTTTCTCGCCCACCTCTATGAATCGATTCCTGGACCATATAGCAATCCTTCCACGACTTCGTAGCTCTTCTCGAGCTCAGATTGCTCTTCTCTCTGGGTTAATCGACGCCTTTTCGCTTCGTCTGTAGCGCGGCGATCCGCATTTGATCTACACTCCGCATCTCGTTCATAATACACGGCAAGTTGACCGACGTCAATTCCGAGACCTTTGATGACTTGTAGCACTGTCGTGAAGCCCTCGTTGAAAATGGAAGCTGCCAACCTGGCAGAAATATCGACAATTTGTTTCCCGTTGAACAGATGTTTCGGGACAAACTGCCAAATGGTGGCATTGAAGGTCTCATTGTTGTTTTGAGTGCTCTTGCCCAGACATCTTTTCAAGAGCTGTTCCTCTGTTAAATTTTCTTCATGTACTTTTGAACAATTGTATCGAGCGCAGGTTAGTGAATATGAGTAGTCCCGTTTTGTTGGGCCTCATCCAGGACCAGGGCTCATTACACAGATGATGTTGAGGATTCGAATTCGTTGAGATCTTGTAATAACCACTCCAAATTTGGCCGGCCTTTCTCTCTTTCCGCAGGCTCGATGCAGCTGGCGGCGCGCTCTTTAAAGCGCTGTACCCAGCGTTATATCGGCATTTTCAAGAAAATATTTTACAGGGGCATTCTCAATACATGAAAGAACCCAAATATCAAAAAAACAAAAAATATATTTTTCCAAAAAAAAATGAGCGAGTACCCCCTTAAGTCCATGATGTTTAAAAGGCGGGAATATGAAACTTTCGGGCACATTTTGTTATTTTCACTGGATATATGTCAAAAAGTGACCGTAAAACATGCTGCAAACTAAGAGAAGAATCACTAACTCAAGGGCTGTCTGACTATGAAGACGCTAGGAGCAACAAAACGCATCCCCACTAGTTTAATCCCAACCCGAAGATTTACATTTTTAATAAACCGTTTTTGCGTCCTCATATAAGGGCGCCGGAACATAAGTGGTTAATTAGTGGTTAATACTTTAAAAGTTACATTGGAAAATATTGACTAAACAGACAAGACTAGACAGTAAAAATTAAAAAGATAATAACTGAGTAGACAAAACTGGACAGACAGGATTAAACATACAAGACTAAAAGGAGAAAAGTAGAGAAACATGTATAGACAGACAAGACAGGACAGGCAAGACTAGACAGGTAGGAATAGACGATGAAGTCAATACTCTTCTAAGATATTATCACGAAATTTTAATTTTATACATATAGTGCACGACTTATTCAAACCAGATAAAAGTTCACATTTTGCATACAATTAAAGAAACGATAGAAAAATATTAATCGTGTCTATAATACTATATAATTACTCCAATCATTCCATAATTAGTTATTTGCAAAATACCCTTGAATACTATCACGTATTTCATATCAATTATTATATAATAATTGACATAAAATAAGCGAATAAATATGTTTACAGAAAATAAAGTTACATTTATTGTGTCATTCGCAGCTGTTATCAGCAGACAGTTTAGTTAATATCATTTCAAATTTAATCTTCTAGTATACATATATATATATATATATATATATATATATATATATATATATATATATATATATATATATATATATATATATATATAATACATACAATAATCGACGTAGAGGGTGGAAACTCAAACTTTGGAAGTGACATATTTATAAAGGATTACACAGAAATAACCTTATAAATAAAATGTTTTTGCATTTGCCTAAAATAGATATTTATATCTGTACATTTAGATATTTTTCTCCATAAGACTCCACATAATGACGGACTATATAACACTATAAGAATTTATTGTATAATTACTATTATATTCAACAACTCGGTGCAACACGGAATTTTCCCAGAGTTTCTAAAAACATCCGTTATAACCCCAGTGTATAAGAACGGCGATAAACATAACATTGACAATTATAGACCAATTAGTCTCTTATCAATTTTTTTACAGAAATATAATTGTATAAGTAAAAGGCAGCACGGCTTCACTAAAGGGAAAAGTACTGACACGACACTGCATGTTTTTATTTAACAAAGAAGGTTATTGAAAATTTAGAAAAACATATAATTCCATGTGGTGTGTTATTGGATCTTTCTAAAGCCTACGATCTAGATGACCATACCATACTGCTACGAAAGATGGAAAAATACGGTATACGAGGAGTGGCTCTCAAATATATTAATTCATTTTTAGGGTTCCGTACCGAAAACGGAACCCTTGTAGGATCACTTTGTTGTCCGTCTGTCTGTCTGTCTGTCAAGACCGTTTTTCTCAGGAACGCGTAGAGGTAACAAGTTGAAATTTGTATCAAATACTCGGGTTTGCGGGCTCTTTCGGTGAAAAAATCAAACTTGTAAGTCAACGCGATCAAAAGATATGACCGTTTATGTCGCATATTATGCGATTTCACAAGGGAATCAAAACCTATAGGGTACCTCCCGTTGACCTAGAATCATGAAATTTGGCAAGAAGCGGTGTCTTACAGCACATGTAAAGGGAAAAATCTGAAAACCTTAAATATGTAGTTTAATTACAAGAAAAATGCGAATTTGCTATTAGAAACTTATGAAAATACACTAATGTTTGTCGTAGTGGTATTGTCAGGCTCCAGAAGCATATGGGTTGCATACAGTTAGGTCCTCCTCGGTTAGGTCCGAAGGTTAAAAAGTATGTGTTGGCACTTAGCTGTTTATTCTGAATTTTCTTTGTTTATATTCGTTATGCATTTCATCACGTACGCTCTATATACATAATATATACAGGGTATATATGATGTCTAAATTTTGCTTGTTTATAACCGACATGCGACATACTCAAGTCCCGTAACATCCTGTATATTTTATATTCGTCTAATTTTTCTTAATAATCTACAGATACTTAAATCACGTACGCCCTATATTTTTTGGTAGTCAATTGCCCAAAAGCAGTCAATTGAACAACTGAATGTTAAGAGTATCGAAATAGATCTTGAAATAGTTAATATATTAGTTTATATTAGATCTAGAAAGAGTTAGATCTTAATTTAAGTTAGTGAATAAGTGTAATACTAAAATAAAGTTTTCTTTTTATAAGTTTAAAAATATTCGCGTTGTTTAAAAAAAATACCCTGTATACCTTTATACAGGGTATATAGGTATACAGGCAAAATTGAGCAGTAAAAACAAATAGTGAAGTTCCAGAACCCCTAAACACTCATAGTGAATGGGGGATGTATGGTAATAAAATATAGGGTAGAATTCCATCGTACGACACTAACTAATATGGTACTAATATGGTCGTGATTTCAGGAGAGCCACTTGTCAAGTTAACTGAATGTGCTTGCTACGTCCTCCACAAAAAAAAGATACCTTACTACAAGTTTGTACGGAACCCTCGATGCACGAGTCAACTCGCACTTGGCCAGTTTTTTTAATAGAGCGAAGGCAGATCACGAAACTAGAGACGTGGCAAGGTACTGCATTTTCCCCGCCCAGAACGACGAATATGGGTATCCCACAGGGCAGCATAAAGGGCCCGTTATTGTTCACCCTATACATCAATGATCTGCCAGATTATAGTACAAACACTTACAACGACATAATTCAGTTCGCCGATGACACTAGTCTTTTACTAATGAAAAAAACCGTGGAAGAAATACAATCTACAGCAAATACTGTAATAACGGAAATTGGACAGTGGTTTAGCAAAAACAAACTGATGATAAACAGCACCAAAACTAATATAATAGTATTCAAGACCCACCGTAGTACTATTAACTATTCCCCATGAAATAAAGTTAGATGAGGACTTGATTAGTTTCCAAGAGTGTTAGTTCAATGCATACTACACCGCAAAAGCCGCTCAAGTTTTTGTTCTAATCGAAAATGGACTTGGTCAGCGAGCTGTTGCTCGACAAGTGGATATGACACGCTCCACGGTTCAAGAAGAGTGTTCCATGTGGAGACTGGGTCCTTTCATATAGACAACCTGGTACAGGCAGAAGGAAATTTAACGGCTCGGAATGACTGCTTTATAGTGTCAACATCATTAAGAAATCATCACCTTAATGCTGTTCAAGAGCTCCGTGAAGTACGAAGAGTGGCAGTAAGACGAAGTAAGTAGTCAGTGAACAGTAAAACGAAAACTACAGGAAAGTAACTTGACCTCTAAGACACCAGCAGTTTGTCAAAAACTTACCCCAGCTTATCGTGAAGCACGCCTGCGTTTTGGCAAGGGATCATTTAAATTGAACGTTGGAACAATGGGGATCTGTTCTGTTCTCAGATGAGACCAGAATATGCCTCTAAGATAGCGACCGAAGAAGAAAGTGTATCGGAGATCAAGAGATCGATTTGCAGAATGCTGCATTGACGAGCGCACTGCTTATGGAGGTGGTTCCTGCATGATCTGGGATGCAATTTCTATGGGAGCACCTGGGAATCGACCCTGCTTTCATAATTAGAAGCGTCCGTGTAACTGAAGAGGAAGTTTAACGGGTGCTAAGTATATCGAGAAGATTTTAGCAATGCATATGGTATCTTGCGTCGACTACTTTATTTCTACTCTGTAGACAGTAAAGTATATGTAAGATTTTTAGGTATCCACATTGATGAGACCTTGGGATGGTCAACTCATATAAGCCAGCTAACAACAAAACTGAACAGAGCAGTGTTTGCGATTCGTACTCTAAAACCGTATTTAAGTTTGCAAATTCTAAGATTGGTCTATTTCGCAAATTTCCATAGTCATTTCCGTTTCGGGATAGTGTTTCGGGGAAATGGAGCTCAGACCAAGAGGATATTTACAATACAAAAACAAGCGTTACATATTCTGAGCAATCTAAACTATAGAGACTCCTGCACGGGGAAGTTTAAAGAAGCTAAGATCCTAACAACCACAGGAACACATGTTTTTGAATGTGTCATGTTTATATTCAAACATAAAGTCTTGTTTACAGAACACGAGAAACAAATCGAAAGAGAGACCAGACATATGGATGACCTGTACGACTTGCATCACCGCAAACTGTCATTGACAGAAAAAATTCCGCCTTACAGCTTCATACGGTTATACAATAACCTTCCGAAAAATTTAAAGCAATTGAAAAATATACATAAAGTGAAAAAAGAATTACATGAGTTCATAAATAATATCGAACCTTATAACATGGAGGAATAATATACCTACTGCTGCACTTAATAGAAATGGCTGCTAATTATTGATTATTGTTATGCAATTTATATTTATATTTTAATTATTTATTATTCAATTTATATGTTAATAATTTATTATTCAATTAATATTTATATTTTAATTATATATTATTTAATTTATATTATTATTTATTATTTTAAATGTATTGCTTTTTTTTAACGCTTTTAATATTTGTATATAAATAATTTTCGGTGGTACACGTTGCAAATGTTATAATCAATTTTTAAATTTAAAGTTTGGCGATGTTTTACAAACTTTTAAATTACATTTTCTTTCTTTGATTTGTTTGACATATTTCATTTAGGACTGTTTGTATCGGGTGCTTAAATAATGTAAATAAATTATTTTGAATTTGAAGAAAAAAAATTAAAGAATGATATTTGTTGCATTATATGTGGTTTTATTATTTTTTTTAGGAGAAAATTTACTATTGGTAAAACCAAACTACATTATAGATAATCATATAAACTTAACAAAGCCGGAACACTGCCTGAATATATTATATTCAATAGAATACAAAACCAATTTGCTAGTTATTTACTAGCTTTCAGTCCACCTTTGTGGCACTCAACAAAAACCAGAAAAATAACATTGTTTTTAAGATCATGTCTTTTTATTAACTTAAGCGAATAGCCATCTGCAGACGCGTTTAGAGATTTATCCCTCATCAGTGCAGCTTTGCTTTTATAAATAATAATGTGTAAAACACTTAAAAAAAGACTCAATAGTATTATAGACCTCCAGAAAGGTTAAATATATTTATATATTCAAGCTGTGTTCCGTCTTTATTAAGTTTATATGATTATCTTAGTCCGGTGACAGACAAAAAAATAGGAGTGAGGTTACAAAAATTCACATTTGGCTGAAAATTGGTAGGATTGTTCAAAACACTATTATAAATCAAATTTGAAAAGTCCTCATCAATGCGACACCTGGAAAAAATTTACTCTGGGTCAAAGGTCACAAAACGGTTTTTTTTTGTCGATTTTAAGCAAAACCGTAAGTTTTATCATAAAATTAGCCCAGACAAAAATTGTAGATCAGATAATTATCTATAAAAAATGTCTAAATACTTTTTTTCCTAAGAGCCACCGTTTTTAAAGAAAACGTTTTAAAATGAGTGTAACTTCTATGGTGATACCGGAGACTGATGAGGAGTTCTTATTGCGAATCCACATCACCGCAGACAATTGAAAAAGCAAATTCTTTATTTTTGATTCCATTTTTTTATGGCCCCTGGATCCCCAACTTGTAAAATACATTAGTAATTTGTAAATACACTAGTATATTGTCAATATTGTAATTTATTAATATTGTCAATTACCCTCTCGAGCGAATGTGGTCCCAATTTCGCTTTCGTGAGCAATTGACAACTTACCGTCCTAGTTGCAAAATATAGTATTTAAAAATGGATCTTCAAACGTTATTCGACCAAATGAAACCTGAAATGTTAAAACAAACTAATGACATAATTGCGCAAATTGATTGCGCAATTAGGTAGTAATACCATTTACGCCGCACTACGGCTAAAACGCCGCGGTTTTTAATCGCGTAATTTTGTGACTCAAGTAAGATAATACATGCGACCTCATTTGCGGTTTTTTTCCCGTCACTGATTTTTCCCATAGGGTACTGTGTTTCTCGAGCGGTTTCACGGTTATAGCGGTTACTGCTCGCGGGAAAAAACCGTAGTGCGGACTCGGCCTAACACGAGAAATACAGGAAATGCGAGCAGAAAATGAGCTATTGAAGGAATAAGTATACCATCTAAAAAACACAGAAGAACCAACATATTCGAAATAAAGGAAATCGAAAAATCACCTGCCAATCTTATGGGAACAGTGGAAAAACAAATTAAAGAAGACCTAAACATTACAGTCGAAGGTAGAGACATAAATACAACATTCAGATTTGACAAAAACGTCACGGAAACTGCAAAAGGAAGACCCATACTCGTATCATTCGTTAATAACTGGATGAAAACTGACATTATGAGGAACAAAAAGATGTTGAAAAATGCTTAAGCTTCGGAAGACTATACGAAGAAGGTCCTCAACAAGAGGAAAGAATTACAGCCAAAACTCGAAGAGGAAAGGGAGAAGGGAAATTATGCATTTATAAACTACGATATACTGATTATCAAAGAAGGCAGACCGGAGAACGAGAACCGTAAAAGAGGCCAGTCAACCTCTCCTAACGCATAGAATAGCCTTGGAAACAACAGCCCACAATAAAAACAAACATACTAAATGCATTCGAGGTGATGAGGAATAGAAGCAACTCCTTCAACATCATGCCCACTGGAAGTTCCAGAGTTCTATCCCCAGTGTAGGCCGCATTTGTACCAGAAGACTTTATAATAACATCTAGGTTTCTGGGTCTATAAGTGAAAAATGTGGGCAAAATACAATAGGTCACTAGGCCGCAGTGTTTGAAGGGTTAATATCCGGTATCCACATTGGACCAAACTTTTAAGATGCCCACTGGAAACTCGACCCCAGGAGGGAAAGCGTAGAATAAAGTCATCAGTCACCGAAACAAGCAAGCAAGAGTTAAAATAACATTCAAAACTTAACATGCCCTAACCCGATTGGCCATCGTGGGGAATCAGACCTCCACATCAACTTAATAAACAAAAATATAACAAAAAAGACAACAACGTAGTAAAAACCTAGAAAGTATGCACTTATAATGTAAGATCATTATCATCTAAACAGGCTAGGACAGGGATTTGTGGAAAAAGCTGTAGGAGGCTTTTACCCAAAAAAGGAGTCCATATTTCAATAACAGAAGATACTAACAATATACAATAAGCAGATTTACTGATACACTACTGTTATGATATTTACTGTGTAGATATCATATTTATCTAAAACCCGTTATAATATCAGCAGTGTGGAGTATTTTGGAAAGCAACTAAACAATTAACATTTCCCTTTTTTAACAAAGTCCCTTCCCGGCCTTGTTTGAAAAAGGCCATTAACTGAAATCATATCCAAAAAAAATTCGAAACACAATAACAAGATAACGACAACCCCTTTCCCGACTTCCTAGTATAAATACCAGAAAGCCCTCCACACCAAGTGTCATATTCTCACCGACCTTCGCAGCCGAAACATGAACACGTTCATTCCGCCAACCCTCAACGAAGCCGCCGCAGCTATGAATCTCGACCCCGCCTACCTGGACACCCTGGACGACAGCCTCATCAACCAAATGCTAAATCGTATAATAAAACGGAGTAATTCACAAACCACACCAAACCCGGACTCGCTTCCCCCTTCATTGGAAGAAGTTGGCCAGATCATTCAACTTCTTAAGAATAATAAGGCAGCTGAAAAGGACTCTATCGTTGCTGAACTGTGGAAAGGTGCTGGAAACAATGCCGTGCGCAAGCTAACCGAGATTATCCAGGACATCTGGGAAACAGAGAAATTACCACCCGATTGGAAATCTGCTCTGATCCATCCGCTTCACAAAAAAGGAGATTTTACTGATCTAAACAACTACCGTGGAATTTCTCTCGTCCCGGTAACATACAAGATTCTCTCGAAGGCGTTACAAACAAGGGCAGAAAATCAGTTGGATAGTCTACTGGGAGAATACCAGGGGGGCTTCAGGAAGACCCGATCCTGTGTTGAACAGATCCTCAATCTTAAAACTGTACTTGCATACTCCAAGATGAGAAACCGCAAGGTAGTCGTCACCTTTGTTGATTTTAGGAAGGCCTACGATTTCATTGATAGAGAAACGCTTAACAAAGTACTCCAGGAACAGCACTAGACAACAAAACCCGCAGACTCATCCTAGAAACTTTGACCAACACCCATTCCAAGGTTAAATTTAGAGGCGAGATTTCAGAAAGCTTCGAAATAAAAACTGGAGTGAGACCAGGAGATGGACTTTCCCCACTTCTCTTTAACTGTGTCCTTGAAAGGGTTATGAGAGAATGGCGCAAGGAACTGAACAATTTGGGTGCTCAGAGTGGTATCTACCTGGGACGTATGAACGATGGACTGGTTGTAGATTGCCTGGCCTTTGCAGATGACATGGCACTGTTTGCTGATTCTATTGAGATGACAACAATACAGGTAAACTGCCTCAGAAAACAGGCTGCCAAAGTGGGTCTTCAAGTGTCGCTGGAGAAAACAGAATTCTTCACCAACATCAGAGAAGTAAACAGAGAGATGTTACTAGAACAGGGAAACATCAAGAGGACTGAGAAATTTAAGTGTCTCGGCAAATGGATTGAACCCAACTTATCAGAAAGAGCATCATTATCCAAGAGAGTCAGCAAGTTAAAACTAGCCTATCGGCTAACTAAGAGCACTTACAATAAGAAATGCCTGTCACGCAACCTGAAACTTAAGCACTACACATCAGTCTTACGAGCAGAAGCGCTGTATGCCATGGAGTGTCTTTCCTTGAACCGAAGGGGTCTAATAGAGAAATTGGAAATCAGAGAGAGGAGATTCCTCAGGAAGATCCTAGGCCCGGTAAAGGAAGGCCCAGAAAGGGGAATTCCGAAGGCGGCATAACTCTGAGCTCTACGAACATATTGAGATGCTCTCTGACTGTGCAAGGAAAAGAAGGGTAGCTTTCTATGGCCACGTTGCAAGATTGCCACTAAACCAACTAACCAACCGTCTGTTCGCCTTCTGACAAAACAAGAAGCTTCGTACCACTTGGTTGACAGAGACCGAGAAGGATATTGAAGAACTGGGAATAACAGATCTCAAAAACAGACAGTCTGTGAGACGCACCCTGAAGGAAGTCCGTGGATTTCAGGAAAACCCTCGAAGGAAAGGTACCCCCTGGACAGAAAAGAGAAAGGAGTTACACAGGCAGAAGATGCGACAATACTGGGCAAAGGTCAAAGCCCAACAGTTGAACAAGCGTGGTCCAAAGTAGGCCTATTTAAAAGAAGAAGAAGAAAAAGAAATAATTCCAAGACCCAAGCTGACAACGCGAAACCCCAAGAAACCGCCGCCGAGAAGACAACCGAAGCCGCCGCCGAGAAGACAACCGAAGCCGCCGCCGAGAATACAACCGAAGCCGCCGCCGAGAAGACAACCGAAGCCGCCCCTATGAAAACCGACGCCGGCCCCAATATAACAACTCAAGCCGCCCAAAAGAGAACAACTGAAGTCGCCCACAAGAGATCAACTGAAGCCCCCGAGAGAACAAATGAAGCAGCCCCCAAAAGAGCAACTGAAGCCGCCCCCAAGAGAGCAACTGAAGCCGCCCCATGAAGAAGAGTCACACCGACGGACACATACAGCCCCATTGAAGCCGCCCCCAAGCGCAAACCCGATCAGGAAGAAGAGGAAACCATCAAATTAAGAAAAAAAGCCAAACTGGAGAAGACGAATCACATCAGAACCGCAGGCCACTGGAGAACAATCGCAGAAGAATCACCCAAGGAAGCCGACAACCCCACCAAGACAACAGAACCCAGCTGTAGTCAAGTAAAACTACAGAAGAAAACCAAGAAGGAAAAAAAATGAAAAACAAACAACAATAGACGACAACAAAAGGGAAAAAAAAACAAACAAAAACTAAAACAAAAGACAGCGGAACAACGGGTTCACGCCCACGACCGCCAAAAACAAAGGATCCCATATCACACCAAGTCAGGTTTTTCAACGGTCAGTCATGAAAAGTCAGTCATGGATAGGCAGTCCGTAATCAGTACATAGTAAGTAAAGTGAAAACCTGTAAAGTATATATAAATTGTGTATGACCTAATAAAGCCCCGTAAAATTAAACAAACGACTTCTATCTTGACTCCGTGCCATTGCAACCCGGAAATACCAACTAGGAAACTCAACTGGTGAGTTGGAATCTCAAAACCAACTCACTCTCCCTTACTGGAAGATCGTCCACAGCTCAAGGCCGCGAGCAGATGCCCAATCTCTCATTGTCAGAAACCAAGAAACAAATGGTGGCACGCAGCATCGCAACCATAACACTACTAATAACATTTGAATTGGAACTTTTATTTGTTTTAAAACTATGAAATAAATGTTGCTAAGCAAACTTCCACAAGACATAACATATAATTAATAACTATGAATCCAATGTAAGCCAATGTATTTTTAAGCGATAAATAAATAAATGTGAAGTAAAAATGCATTTACATATAAAAATCATTAAATCACGAAATTTCATATTCGCTCGTGATTGTGTAGAAAACGTTGAATCGTTGCGATAAATATAAATAAACATAAACCGCATAGCAACAACATACGGTTTTCCAAGCTATTCCTTTAAATAAATAGATAAACAGTGATTTTAAAATTATAATAATACTTCAAAAATTAATTTTTCATTACCATAATGTGTTTTATACGTGATAATCTAAATATAAAGTTGCAAGACTCACAAGCATGCAGATAAGATAATCTCGTATATTCTAGACGTTTTATTATTTATAAATATGATTTAATAATTTCCATTTCATATTCAAATGATAATGCAAAATAGTAATGCGCTTTTAACATGGCTTTGAATTTGAAAACAAAAATACATTTCATGATATTAGACGTAACAAAAAAAAAACGAATTTTTCAATTTGTTTCCATATCTTTTTCTTGCTTCGAATGGGCATACTTTGGACCACGCTTGTGCAACTGTTTGGGTTCTTCGTGAGTACAAGGGTGGCGGCACAATGCGAAAAGAGCATCGGGGAATCAATATCGCGAACCCAACATAGACCGTTAAATATGTTCCATCAGCGCCGTGGTAAAACCAGAGGATGTACCCTTCAAAAGACGCTTTAATTTCAGGAAGGCTAATTGGAACAAGTTCAGCAAAGACCTCGATGTAGAGATAGCGAGAATCGATCCTCAGCCAGAGATGTACGAAGCATTCATAAAATTGGTTCTGAAGGCCTCAAGATAAAACATTCCCAGAGGTCGCACCTAGTACATCCCTTCTCTATCTGGAGATGCAAAACCCCTTCTTTCACGCTACCAAGAATTGTACGACGCAGACCCCTTTGCCGAGGAAACATCTGAGGCCGGAGAAATACTGATGACAAAAAAGGCAGAGGACCGAACAGCCAAGTGGTGTAACATGCTAGTAAACCTAGATAAGAAGGTCAACAGCAGACGGCAATGGAAGACCCTAAAAAACCTGAGTGGTTCCAGTCACTTCCGAGTCACTTCCAGTCACTTCAGATTCAGTCACTTCAGATCAAGTAGCCACCCAACTGCTACTGAATGGTAAAACAAAGGAAAAGAAGTCCAGCACATTAGCAGGAACCTAAAGCATGAGAACAACTCCCTCGGTGCCCCTTTTTTCATGACTGAACTTGTAGCTGGGATTAAAGGGATGAAACTCAACGGAGCGGCAGGCGTAGACAATCTGAGGGCAGAACAGATCAAGAACTTTGAACCACAGATGCTGCAATGGCACCTTAATATGTTCAACGAATGTTTCACGCAACTGAAGATCCCCAAAGAATGGAGGAAGGCTCGTGTGGTCGCGTTACTGAAGCCTTTCAAGGAACCGACTTACCCTAAGAACTTCAGGCCCGTGTCGCTTCTGTGCCAACTCTTCAAACTGCTGGAGCGACTAATTCTAAACCGAACAGTGGAGATTTTGGATGCCAAGATTATCGAACAGCAGGCCAGCTTTCGTCCAGGGAAATCATGCTGTGGCCAAATCCTCAACCTAACTTAGCACATAGAAGATAGTTTTGAGAGAAGGAAGATTACTGGAGTGACGTTCATCGATTTGACAGCTGCTTATAACACTGTCAACCACAGGAGAGTGTTAAGAAAGCTTTATGAGACAACAAAAGACTATAGGCTCACTATGGTCATCGGTCTATTCCTCCAGAACAGGAGATTTTATGTTTCACTCCAAAACAAGAATAGCAGATGGAGGGTCTAGAAGAATGGACTGCCGCAAGGCAGTGTCCTGTCCCCACTACACACGTGTACACACACGTATAGAACGTACACACGTGTACAACGTGTACGCGAACGAACAGACGATTCCTGACAATATAAGGCAAATATAAGCAATTCCTGACAATATAAGCAATTCATCTATGCCGATGATACAGGTATGGCAGCCCAGGGCACCGAGTTTACCGACGTGGAGGAGAAGTTGGAGGTCGCCCTTGAGGAACTGACAATCTATTACCAGAAAAACCACCTAAAGCCAGCAAGATTCCCAGCAAGACTCAGGTCTGCGCAAGGGTCCACAGAAAATAACCGTATCAGTAGGTGAACCCAACAGCTAACTACTCGGGAACCCCCAAGAGAAGAAATGGCCGCAGGCAAACACCTCCCTTTCGCGGTATGGAAATCCCTAAATCGGCTCAGGGCAGGAGTGGCAAGGTGCAAGACAAATCTGTTGAGGTGGGTGACAAATCTGTTGAGGTGGGTGTTGAGGTGGGTGGTCAGCCCCAGGATATGAGCCACATACTGACTGCCCACAACTGGAAGAAGGATGCACGCACGAATACTTAATTTTATGTAACGACAAGGCTATTGCAGCCGCTATTTTTTGGAAAGATGTCGTATAAGCCGGACACGGAAAGTAAGTAAATAACTGTTGGGCTTTGATCTTTGCCCAGTATTGTCGCATCTTCTGCCGGTGTAATTCCTTTTTCTCTTCGGTCCAGCGGGTACATTTCCTTCGGGGTTTTTCCCAAAATCCACGGACTTCCTTCAGGGAGCGTCTCACAGACTGTCAGTTTTGGAGATCTGTTATTCCCAGTTCTTTAATATCCTTCTCGGTTTCTGACAAACAAGTGGTACGAACCTTCTTGTTTTGCCAGAAGGTGAACAGGCGGTTGGTTAGTCGGTTTGGATACAGTCTTGCAACGTGGCCATAGAAAGCTACCCTTCTTTTCTTTGCACAGTCAGAGAGCCTCTCAATATGTTCGTAGTGCCCAGAGTTATGCCGCCTTCGGAATTCCCCATCTTCCTATACCGGGACTAGGATCTTCCTGAGGATTCTCCTCTCTCTGATTTGCAATTTCTCTACCAGACCTCTTCGGTTCAAGGAAAGACAATCCATGGCATATAGGGCTTCTGGTAGTAAGACTGATGTGTAGTGCTTAAGTTTCAGGCTGCGTGACAGGCATTTCTTGTTGTAAGTGTTCTTAGTCAGTCGATAGGCTAGTTCTAACTTGTTAACTCTCTTGGATAATGATGGTCTTTCTGATAAGTTGGGTGCAATCCATTCGCTGAGATACTTCCTCACCTCAGTCACCTCAGTCCTATTGATCCTCAATTTATTGATCAAAATCCTCACCTCAGTCCTATTGATGTTTCCCTGCTCTAGTAACATCTCTCTGTTTGCTTCTCTGATGTTGGTAAAGAATTCTGTTTTCTCCAGCGAGACTTTGGTAGCCTATTTTCTCAGGCAATTTACCTGCATTTTTGCCTTCTCAAGAGAATCAGCAAACAGTGCCATGTCATCTGCAAAGCCCAGGCAATCTACAACGAGTCCATCGCTCTTAAGTCCCAAGTAGATACCACTCTAAGCACCCAAATTGATCAGTTCCTTGCGCCATTCTCTCATAACCTTTTCAAGGACACAGTTGAAGAGAAGTTGGGAAAGTCCATCTCCTTATCTCACTCCAGTTTTTATTTCGAAGTTTTCTGAAATCTCGCCTCTAAATTTAAGAGGGTCTTCTAGTTTCTCGGGTCGAAAAAATCGTTTTCACATCTACAACATGTGTAGAAAATGTGTTCCAAAGGATTTTTCGATATTCGAAGTGGTTAACAAGTTACGGCCCTGGAATGGAGCAGGTATATGCAGCGCGCAACGCTGCTCCGCAAAGCCGAGCGGCGCTGACCATTATATTGATATACCTAAATCTAACTGCTACCTAAACCTTCTGGGAATTAGACCCGAGTAGAGGGGAGCCGAAACCGTTGACAGACGCTTTTGAATATTGACAAAGACGCTGTGAAGCGTTGATTAGTTCAGTTTTGCTGTGGCAGTTGCGAAGCGTACTGTATATTTTCTGTTGTGAGTCGCACGTGGCTGATTTTTTTGAAAATAATTTTTAAGTTGTTAAAGAAAGGAAGTAGGAGACTCGTTACGATCGACCTAAGAAACGAAAATTCGCAGGCAACCGACACACTTTTGAACAAGACAAGTCGTTTACATCGGCGTCAGCGAAGAAACTTGTTCAAAATAAAAATTTAGAAGTGAACGTTGAGCAGACTTTTATTTATTGTATTTGAATTTCGCGAGTGTATTTTCAACTATTTCTTCAGCTGTTATTTGTAACGAGTGCAAAAGTACGGTGACTTTCCATCAACGTGCTGTACGAGGATTGGGCTTTAAAATTTCTATGGAGTGCAAGTGTGAGAAAGAAAAAGATATAGATTCATGCCTAAAAATAGGTAAAACCTACGAAATAAATCGCCGCTTAGTTTTCGTGATGCGTTTGTTGGGAGTCGGTTATGAACGCTATAGAATTTTCTGCGGACTGATGGATATGGGACAAGGTTTTGCTTTGAACACGTACTATTCCATATTAGAAAATATTCACTCAGCTTCTTCTGTCGTTTTTGATACAGTGTTGTCGATTGCGGTTAATCAAGAAAAGGAATCCCTTCAAGAACAAGGAAAAGCAGAAAATGAATTCAACGTATCTGGAGATGGCACATGGAAAAAAAAGAGGATTTTCATCTTTATTCGGAGTTTCAACTTTAATTACAAAGTACACCGGCAAAGTGGTTGATGCGTGTGCAATGAGCAGTTTTTGTGCTGGATGCAATTTGTGGAAAAATAAAAAAAATAGTGATCCAGTTGGATATGCAGGATGGCTCGCTGATCATGAAGAAAACTGTACTGTAAATCATACTGGAAGTTCTGGGAAGATGGAAATAGATGCAGTTGTGAAAATGTTTTCTCGTTCAGTAAATAAACATCAAGTTCGATATACGACATACATAGGATATGGTGACAGGAAGACATTCAACGGTATTTTTGATTCAACGGTAATTTATATATATGGTATAATACCATATGGTTCTGCCTTCAAAATTTCAGATGTTGTTGTGGTAAAAAAGAGTGTGTTGGACACGTTTAAAAGAGGATGGAGATTCGGCTCCAAAATGCAAAAAAATCTAATAAAGGCATTGGCGGAAAAGGTGCAGAAAAACTCACTGACAAATTGATTGGTGAGATGACAAAGTATTATGGATTAGCTATTCGGAGACATCCAGATTCTATTGAGGAAATGAGGAAGGACATTTGGGCAACATTCTATCACAAGATTTCCACAGACAGCAATCCACAGTATCAAAATTGCCCTGCAGGCGAATCTAGTTGGTGCAAATGACGCAGAGCTGAGTTTCTCTTAGAGGCTGAGCAATTCAAGCACGATAAACCGCCTCTTTCTGAAGCAGTTCAAAAGGTTATAAAGCCAATTTATGAGGATTTATCCAGAAAAGAATTGTTATGGAGGGACATCACAGTAAAATTTAGAAAAAAACGATTTTTTTTTTATTCGCTTAAAAGTTGCTTTAGGGTTTTAAAAATAACATACCAAAAGATGGAATGCGGTAAAAATGACTAAATGCCCAAATTTTCCATTCTTCCGCAACGCCTCTCAGGCATCGCAGATTAAACTTAAAACTTTAAACGCGTTTTTCCCGAAACCAGTTTTTCTTAACTGGGCGGACTCATTGCTCGGGCAAATCTTCACCAATCGATCTGAAATTTCGGTAGTATATTCCAAAAACCTATCTCTATCGAGCCACGTAGGATTTTTTTTATACTACTTGGTTTTTTTTATGAACAATTTAATGACTTTTTTTGTAAAATTTTCAACTTTTTTTTAAAACGAGCACCATTTTGCCAAAAATCAATATATCGACATAATCCTACGTAGCTCCATAGCTGTTGATATATAGAAGAAAAAAAAACGTAGATTTTTAGTTCCAGGTGAAAAATTAAGGAGTCGAGATGTCCGCCCATGGACCTCCTTCCAAAAATAGGCGTCTCAGGACAAGTGCCACACAGCCGACATTTTGTGTCAAAAAATTTGAAAAAAATATATTTTGTAGTTTTTTAATAATACTATTAAACTTACTTTACCGTTTTTCAATTGATCTTTTCATTGAGACAAAAAAAAATCCCGAAAATATACCTCCTTTACCACGCTACTGTGATGTCCCCTTAAGTTCCCCTAACCTTAAGCAGATGACTAGGAGCAGAAACTCAAAATAATAATGAGTCGCTCAATTTGTTAATCTGGACTTTTGCTCCGAAGCACCTCCATTCTGGGCCAAAAGTCGTTGAAATCGCCACGTTTCCCGCTGTAATGATCTTCAACGAAGGATTCGAATCTATCCTAAAGACCTTGGAAACCATGGGAGTGAAAATCGGCCCACAAGCTAAAGGATACGCTCAACAGCGTGATAGCTCTCGGATCGACCGTTCAGAAAAGCGCACGAGTGATGTCGTAAAACAGTCCCGAATCGCAAAAAGGGAAGACGGAGCAGCTCTGCGTGACTTCCAAGAAAAAGAGGAAGGCCTACTGTATGGTCCAGGCATAGCAGATTGACGGTGAGATGAAATTTTTATTATAAATTTTGCGAACGCGAATTTTTGCGAGCGCGAACTTTGAAACGCGTTTTTCTCGAAACCCTATTTTTCAAAACGGTAACCACGATATTTCAGAAACTACTGCACCGATCCTGTTCAAATTTATACAACATCTTTAATATATCATAAGCCAGCGATTGAACTAGGATTATCATGATTGCTTCGATAGTTTTTTTTTTCTACGAGCGAGAAAAAATGAGTAAAAAATAGAATTTAATTTTCAAAAGTGTATACAAAAATTTATTTTTGTAATTTAGGATTCATTCTAGTTCAATCGCTAGTCTTAAATATGAAGATTAAAATGCCGTTTGGTTTTTTGATTTAAGATAAGCAAAACAGCCGCGATCTTGGTCACCGTCAAGCACCACCTTCACTTGATGTCTTCCTCTCGGCCACTATAACTTTAAATAATAAATAAAATTTATTAATAATAAATATATAATTCTATTATATATTTTGTCTTGAAAAAAATTGTAAAGCTGATTTAAATGTTAATAATGGTTTTGTAAAAACAATGAGATTTATTATTTCGATGGTTTGCCCGTAAAAAAATATTGAAAAAGCCGTAAAATCAACCGAGAAACTAGAGGACCCCCATAACCTTGGAATGGGTGTTGGTCAAAGTTTCTAGGATGAGTATGCGGGTTTTGTTATCTAGCCCTAGTTCCTGGAGTACTTTGTTAAGCGTTTCTCTATCAATGGAATCGTAAGCCTTCCTAAAATCAACAAAGATGACGACCACCTGGCGGTTTCTCATCTTGGAGTATGCAAGTACAGTTTTAAGATTGAGGATCTGTTCAACACAAGATCGGGTCTTCCTGATGCCCCTCTTGTATTCTCACAGTTGGCTATCCTACTGATTTTCTGCCCTTGTTTGTAACGCCTTCGAGAGAATTTTGTATGTTACCTGGACGAGAAAAGTATCTAGTTGTTTAGATCAGTAAAATCTCCCTTTTTGTGAAGCGTTTAGAAGCGTTTATGCGTTTAGTTTAGCGTTTAAATCAGCTGTTTAGATCTGTATTGTTCAGTCTCTGACTTACTTCTTGACTGTTTTTGAGTCGCTCTACGTCAAATCTTGCCATTTTGTAGGTTCTGTGTAATCTAGTGTTTATAGGCTGGAGTCTTATTTTGGTCTTTGAGAGGTGGTGGTCCAGATTGGCGCTTCTTAGTACCTTTACGTTTTGTATTTCCTTTTGAGATTTTCGTGAAATGGCCACATGATCTATCTGGTATTCGCCCAGGTTGGTATTAGGTGAAATCCAAGTCTTCTGCTTCCTTGGCAAGTGTTTGAAGGCTGTAGATTTCATGAGCAACCCAAAAGTACAGATCCACCAATCGTTCTCCATATATTGATTCAATGTAAATATTTTTATTTGAAATGCAAATAAATTGAAATATTAGGCTTTAAACTACGCAATAGAATCAGAAACGTTTGATTAAAAACTTGTTTCTATTTCGCGTCTATAATGAAGTCATTAAAGCACTCATATGGGTTCGGTAATTGCTCGCCGAGTGCGATACAATTTTCTCAAAATGTATTAGCGATTTTTTTATTTATAAAATGCATGAAAGGGCGCAAAACAGAAAAAACTCGTTCCTAAGGCGTTTTTCGTACTTGTCCATTAGACTAAACATGGATGCGTGCTGAAAAATCGCGCTTATTGAACTCGTTCTTTAATATACAATTTTTTTTATTTCAGTTATTAACTTATAAAACAAAAGATACGAAACGCTCGTGTAAATTAAAATCTTTTATAAACTTTAAAATATTTAAAGTCATCTACATAGACTTCGCTAGCTTTATCTAGGGAACGTAAAATATTATGAATATTAAATTTATTATAAATCAACTAGTTTACGTAAGTTAAACGTTCCATTAACACGAGCAAAAAAAAACTGCAATCGAATAGTTCACTGACCCCAAAAAATACTAAAATTGCAAATTTTTGTTCCAATAACCATTTAAATTGCATGTTTTGAAAGCACTATTTGGATTAACTTGAAAAACATTTCATTTGAATTATGAAATGTCTTTGATCAGTTCACTAGCAATTAATATTTCAATAAAATTCGTACAAAAAACATCCAATTATCTATTGAAAATATAGTACGATAAGAACGTTTAGTTCCTTAATGTTTATTAAATTTAACATTGAAATAATAATTGTAACTATAATGTATTCTAATAATAATTGTAACTATAATGTATTCTAAACCTTGTAAATACTTACTTTGGTATATTCTAAGATGGGTGGCGGTAAGTCGAAGTATACTAGTCTTGTCCATTCTCTTTGGACTCTTAGAAATTAACGGAACTAAACAAGCCAGTTCGGAGATGTACGAGTTGAGTTTGTCTCGACGCATCTTCTCAGCCTTATTTCTCATCTCTCGACTGTTACTGCAAGTGAAATAGAGAAACATTCAGTAAACAAGTAAAAAGAAGCAACAAATACACTAGCGCATTTATTAAATGTGCTTACTGCGAATTAATTTAGACTACGGGCAACTGTTCTATCAGCACATTCATAGCCACAGCAATATTTGTAAATAAATTATTGATAAATAGCGATCCACTAATTAAATTGAAAGATAAAATTTTTCGATATCGTACCGCATGCAGTGTTTATCGAAGAGATGGAACGCGCTCTAAATTAGTTTGAAATATATTTCTTAAAAAAATATTTTAAAAAATTCTAGAGCGGCATAAAGTACTTACGTATTAACGCCACCACTGCTAAATTTACACTTAAATCTACACTTAAAATTTTTATGAAAAATCATAAAATAAAACATTTTATTTAAAATGAAAACATTTATAAAACTCAAAATACTTTATTCTTTAAACCCGGTTAGATTAGGTTGCCCGCGGCGAAGCGGACAGATAAATCGAAACAACATGCGATCCTCTCGATCCCATATATAGCGGTGGTGGCGTTAATACGTAAGTAATTTAAGTTAAATATGAACAGAGGTTTTCGAGTTTAGATCAGGGATATCCAACCTTTTTGTTTCTTTGGGTCACATTGGAAGAATCATGGAGTTTTGGACCAGTATATTACCATAGCTTAAGAGCAAAAAAAGTATTTCCTCCACATTTTTACATTTTCTATTACTTGAATATTCCACTCAAAAATAAAATGTATAAAGCTTTGGGAACTTCTTTATTGGTTTGTGCCGTTCAAATAATTAAATTTAAAAAATTAAAAATGACGGTTTTAATAGAGATTGCTAAAACCATCCCATGTTATAGATAATCATACAAACTTAGAACAAACGGAACACAGCCTGAATATATAAATATATTCAGCCTTTCCGGAGCTCTATAACAATAATTGAGTCTTTTTAGGATTACCAAAACAAATATCTCTTTGGTAGTCCGAAAAAAACTCAATAGTTGTTATAGAGCTCCGCAAAGGCTGAATATATTTATATATTCAGGCTGTGTTCCGTTTGTTTTAAGTTTGAATGACGGTTTTGTTTTGGGCCGCAAAGGAATTTGTCTTGTACCGTATATTGGATATATCGCGTATTGGATTTAGAGCAGTGTTTCCAAAAGTATGGCTTACTGCAAGCGGCACAGTTAAGGTTACAAAGGGGTACGAACAGATTTATAAAAATTTCTCTTTTTGTGTGTGTATACCATAGCAAATATAAAAAGGAAAATTATAATTTATAAATTACCTAAGACATAATGCAGCAAATATTACTGTTTATAAAATGTTTGAATCAATAAATAAACAAAATAAATAAATGTGAAGTATAAATGCACATAAATGCAATAATTAATATTATAGGTACTACTTACTCACTTAACAACCGAGTTTCGTTCCTTCGACTAGGCCAGGGGTGGCCAACCTTTTTATGACTGTGAGCCATATTTAACTATGCCTGAATATCAGTTACCGTATTAGCCTGTATATAATTAATACCGTATCAGGCTTGAATATGATGCTTGAAAGTATTTGAAAGTCCATCCCGATTTACAATCAACTTGTGATAAATTATTTTGTTATTTTGCTTTTATAACTTTTATTAAGAGATTATTCGTTATTATTCCTTGGATACGGGTCAATAAAACAGTGGTTTATTCACTAGTGCTATAATAGTAAATTAAAGAACGATTTTTGAGCACGCGACCCTGTTTCACACGTCCTCGCTACACTCGTTGTTTTCTAATGGACAAGTTTTGGACGAGTTTTTTATACAATATTTTCTATTTTGCGCACTTTTATGCCATTTCTAAATAAAAAAATCGCCGATACATATTGAGAAAATTGTATCGCACTCGGCGATACAATAAGTGCTTGAATGACTTCTTTATAGACGCAAAATAGAAAAAAATATATTGCACTAGTGCAATAAAAGTATCTATGGCAACGCTATCAAAATAACAACGTCATCAAAATAACTCACTTACGGACTCCGCAAACCATCGCTGATGTTCATTTTTTGATCGTCAATCACAAAGACTGTTATACATTTTTTTGTATAAATCTCTTGATTTATGCGGAAGTAATCTTTCCGCAATTGCGTCACCATCTAACAATAATTCTCCCGATGTATCCATTTATGATTAATGAAATACAAATTCATTAAACATATTCTAAACAAAATTTTGACGTACGAATCAACAATTTTATCGTTGTCATGACAACACAATCATGGCTGGAACGTTTCGTTGAATTTAAATAACTAAATCAAAATTGAGTAAAAGTGTGTGCGGATAAAATTAAGGTTTAACTCGCGAATTTAAAAAATAAAATTACCCATGTAGGAACCGCCAGAGTTGAATGACGGGGCCTAGCCTGGTCCAGTACTGGGGAGCCCAGCTTTGGCGGCCCGATATTGGCCCATGCTTGAGCCAAGACGGGCTAATTAGCCTTGGCCGACCCAACGATTGCCCTAGCCTGGGCCAACATTGGTTTGCCATAGAATGGCCAACGCAAGGGAGCCCAGCCTTGGGCCAAGACTGGACAACCAAGTCTTGGCCGATCCAATGGTTACCCAAGCCTGGGCCAACATTGGTTTGCCATAGAATGGCCAACGCAAGGGAGCCCAGCCTTGGGCCAAGACTAGACAACCTAGCCTAGCAACAAACTAACGTCCGAAAGTATCCGAACTTCCCCGATGTTAGCATGTACACGATGTTGAGACGCAACGTATACCATACGACTTATTTACGTCGACATAGTTGTTACAGTATCAGCACTAGTTCTTTGTGACTTCATTAAATAAAGTAATATTTTGATTTAAAATAAAAACCATGTCTGATTCATATCGGAGAGTTAAAAGATGGCGAGCGTTGCGTAAGAAAAATAATGTTAGTGAAACAAATAATGTAGATGAAAATAAAACCAGTGTAAGTGTAAGTAATTTAACTCATAGTGACAACCATGTTGGTGACAATTCTAGTGAATCTGTTTCAGAACCAAGTGATTTAGTGGTTTATGAAAATGATAATATTATTAAAACTAACAATTTTAATAACAGCTGTAAAAGTAATACCAGTGATGACAGTGAATCTACTAACAATATAAACAATGATGATCGACTTCCGGATGAATGTATTACAAATATTGAATATATTAAACAAAAAAAGACATTACGTGAAAAACTTCGTAATTGGACACTGGATAACATTAACATACTAACATTAAATGTAGTCACAGAATTATTGACTATTCTACGAGATGAAGGTCATGAGGATCTTCCAAAAACTTCTCAGCAACTTTTGAAGACAGTACACTGCCGCCCGATGCAATCATTAACGAGCAAGAAAGAAACAACCGGTTCTTATATATATCTTGGAATTAAAAACTCTCCAGACAAAATAATATCTCCAGATATTTATACAGAAAAAAATATATCTATACAAGTACATATCGATGGAATATCGATACATAATAATTCTTCAATCCAAGTGTGGCCTATCATCATGAAAGTGTATCATCCTAATTATGAAAGTAAACCTGTAACTGTTGCATTATACTGTGGTGATTCCAAGCCATTTTCAGCCAATGACTTCTTAAAAGACTTTGTAAATGAAGCTAAAAATTATATGTCAAATGGACTTATTTTAAATGACATTAAATATTCATTTAAAATTTTTTGTCTGGTTGCTGATGCTCCTGCAAGAGCTTTTATTAAAAGCATTAAAAATGCAGGTGGTTTTTTTGCGTGTGAAAGATGTTGTGTTGAAGGTGTTACTAAAAATCGAAAGCGAGTATACCCAAGTGTGGATTGTGATTTATACGCTCAAAAAAATCATTTAAAAACAAAGAACAACTAGAACACCATATTGAGAATGTGAAATGTAAACTATTAAAATTAAAACAGTTTGACCCAGTGCGTGATATTGCTCTTGATTCCATGCATTTATTGTATCTCGGAGTGATTAAAAATATTCTCGAAAAATTGTTGACAGTGCCAAAACATTGTGCTCGGCTTAAAAAATCTAAAGTTAATATTTTGAGAACGACAATGCAATCATTATCATCGGATATTCCTGTTGAATTCGAACGTAAACTGTTTGATATTGATCAGATAACAAGATGGAAAGCAACTCAATTTCGTTTTTTTTTGCTTTACGTAGGACCTATTGCTTTTCAAAATGTATTATCTGACAATAGATATCGCCATTTCTTACTGTTGTATGTAGCATGCAGAATATTGAATGATGAGCTAAATGCTATCAAATATGTCGATTACGCTGAAGACAAACTAAAAACATTTTTTAAATTGCTTCCATCCGAATACGGTGAAGATTCACAGGTTCTCAGCATGCACAACTTGTTACATTTACCAGATGATGTTCGTCATTTTGGGGTTCCTCTCAGTGAAATATCGGCATTTTGGGGAGAAAATTATATTGGTTTATTTAAACATCTGGTGAAATCACCAAAAAAACCCCTCACCCAAATTGCAAACCGATTACAGGAGTTGGAAACTGTTGACAAAGTAAAAATTAAAAAAAAAAGTGACTTATGTGAATGCACGTATCGATGTGCTGAGTTATTTGAATACAATAAAAAACAGTATTTCAAAATTGAAAAATTAAAGTTACGCGGTATCACTATTTTTTATAATAAGCCAGACAATATAATTCAATTGAGTAATAATAAAATATTTAAAATTAATAAAATACTAAATATAAATCATAATTGCGCAATACATGAAGATATAAATAATATATTTATATGCGGCACGATGGAAAAAAAGAGGAAAGAAGTTTTTGATTTCCGAGCTTCCTCATATGATGTCGGTGTGATGGAAATAATTTCTTGGGAAGAACGAACAATTTTATTGAAATGTTCTTATATAAAACGTAAATGTGTGCTCTTGAATCTAAATGATTCTGAATATGTAATGACTTTATTACATTTGTAAATCCATTTAGACAAATCAATAGTTTAGTAAATATATTTTATTATTGACTTTTACATCAAATTTTAATGTATTGTCTTTCCGAAATTTTATTAAACTAAGGTTGCAAAAGATGAACGCTGATAAGATGGACTTTGTTTTAATCAAATTTAGACTGTCGCCTTGTAACTGCAAATTTACCATATTAAATTTTGAAAGTGTTCGTCATTTTCTTCACACAACTGTGCAAATAACCGTGTATTCAACGCGTTGCTTCGGATTCGAAGCACGTATTTCACCATAAACGCCGGATGTTTATTATATTATTTGGGATATTTATTTATGATTGGAAATCATAAATGCGTTTTTCAAGAAAGTGTAAATGTAATATTTGGTTTAAAGAATTATTGTTTATGTTATCGATAGGATACCACAACAGCATCCTCAAACAAAAATATATAAACATGAATATGTATTAATGTATATTATGGTATATATACGAAATTATTAGCCGAACGTCGCAGTCGCATCTGAATAGTTCATTTCATTGCGTCCTTAGTGTTCTTCGATCTATATCATAGTAGTTATTGTGTATTCTCGTAAAGTTGGGGTTTAAAGAAGTTTTAAATTAATTAATAAAAATGTCAGACGTTGCCAAACTGTTTGCTGTGGTAGAGTTTGATGAAGTGATAAGTGGCAAAAAGATGGTAGAGTTAGTACCAATTTCGTGGTTAAAAGATGATGAAATGTTTTGTTTTTGGCCGTCAAAAAAAGATGAGCATAAAGTTCAGAAATTGGTTCAACTAAAGTATGCACCAGGTTCCGACTGGGAATTATATCCCATTAAAGTCATCTCTAAAGCAAGTAAGTATATGAAAATATTAATTAAATTAATAAATTTGTAAGTAATCGTGCTATTGAATTGACTTTATTCTGATTTTAGAGGATCATGAACAAGGACTCCGGAGACTTGAGAAATCATATAGAAAACGCGCAGTTGAAAGTTCTGAAAGTGAGGTGCCAACGCGAGATGAAAAGCAACTTGCAATAATGGATTCCTCAAGTGTAGCTAACATATTAGCTAAGTCACAACAGCCGCTAATAAATGATGATGTGAAAATTAATAGCAAACAAGAGGTGATACCGGAATTGTCGCGAGTTAAAATAACTGGTATTTATTTTTTCAAAAAAAATCAATTTTATTGAGAAACTAGCTTGAAGAAAAATATTTTAGTACAAAAAAATTATAAAAATCAAAAATTAATCTTGTAGTTATTAGAAGTTAATTTGAGGTTTTATCTTAAATTTTTATTCTTAATTCTTTTAAACTAAAAATATAATCCTGGTAAAATTTTATACTGTTTCTAGACGTAGTCGATTATCAATCACTAGGATTATACCTAGAAGGCGTAATGAAACGTGAATTCGCAAGCATGAGGCAAAGTGTCAATGCGAACGTCACCGATAAAATCCAACAAGTGTTGAAAGTCGTCCAATACTCCGCCGATCCACCAGGAAAAGAACAAGCATGGAAAAATATCGGCGAAGAATTGCCTTTTCAAGAAGATGACGAATTTATAAAGTTTGATGAATCGCTCAAAAATAATGAGTTAAAAACAACTGCTTTGGTATGTACAAATTATTTATATTGTATTTATTGGGATTCTTGGCTCTAGTATTGCTTAAATATTAGACGTCTGCTGGTAAAAATAATACATATATACAAAAATTTATGTAAAATATAAAAAATAAATGTACTATTTAATTGTTTTTTACAGATTGATATTTTTAAAATGGTTACGGCCGGATCCAACGATTGCGACAACGATGTTCAATCAATCATGAAGAAATTAATAAAAAAAGATATCCAATTAGTATACAGTGGTTGTGGTAAAAAAGTAAAAGGCATTGGAAAAAAAAGTTTTAAACAAACTGAGACATTTAAGGAAATGGAGAGTAAGTTAATGCTCGATTAAATTTTTAATAGTATAGTAATAATCATAATTTAATGACTGGTTATTTTCAGAATTTTTGAAGGCTAAATATCACGATCGTAAGGATAAAATATCAATACTATCCCTAGTAAGTCGGTTTTTGTCGGGAGCAAAAGATAGGGATGGCGGACGAGCTAACCGTGATATAAATAATTGATTTTATTATTATTTTATTATTATATATTATTATATTTATTATTTCTCATAATTGTATGAATGTGTTGAAAAATGACAGCTTTGAAAACATCAAAAAATAAATCTACTTGTATTTTGAAATGTCTTATCAAATGACTAAATTTTTGTAAATCAAAGTATAACCTTTTACTATAGTTTGTCAACTATGAAATCCCCATGGAGTCTTCCACGTCATTAATGATAGAAATTATCATTGAATTTATTATTGATATTATAAGTTTGAGTTAATCCTATAAAGTAAACTTGGGTCAGTTTTGGTAATTTTGCTTGGGCCAATTTTAAAAAGTAAGCGTGAGCAGTCTTGTAAATATGGCCCAGATTTGAAACTCAACTATGGCTCAGCCCTGACAACCAGACATGGGCCAGACTTGAAACAACTATGGCCCAGTTCTGGCAACCAGGCATGGGCCAGACCTAAAACTTAACTATGGCCCAGTCCTGGCAACCAGGCATGGGCCAGACTTGAAACTTAACTAAGGCCCAGTCCTGGCAACCAGGCGTGGGCCAGACTTGAAACTTAACTATGGCCCAGTCCTGGCAACCAGGCATGGGCCAGACTTGAAATTTAACTATGGCCCAGTCCTGGCAACCAGGCGTGGGCCAGTCGTGGTAACCAGTCATGGGCCAGCATTATCATTCCAGACTTTAACCAAGACTGGGCCAAGTCTGGCCCAGAGTTCTGCATAGTTGGACCAAGCGTGGGCCAAGCCTGGGCCCGCCGTACTTTCCTACATGGGTAAGGTTTAACGATCCGCTCGATAAACCTTGATTTTATTCGTTTGTATAATCAATAACTAATATTTTAAACTGCTGATGATAAATGATGAGAAACTATCTATCTAATACTGCATTAAATAGAGTATTAGTTAGATCAGCGCTGTCCAACTGGCGGCCCGCGTAGTTTTTTTTACGGCCCGCGAGTTATAGTAAACTTTACATCAAATTTTAAATAAATATTTGTATACATTTAAAATATAAAAATATAAGAGATTTTTAGATAATAGTTATAATTCAACCGTCTACAATAAAAATTATAAAAATGCTAATGATAAATAAATATGGTTGTTTTACAGATATATACATATATATAATATATACATATAAACTTTCTGTTTTATGGTCATATATGGTCATATTATGGTTTTATGGCGCGCTTCTTCTTTGCGCCTTGTCCGTCCCGAGTTTACATGGTGGTAGAAGGAGCGGTGGGGATTATAGCCGCGGCTGCATTAAGGGGGGAAACCAGCCTCCTAATAGGCTGTTTGATACTGATTTTTTATGATTTTTTTTTGTAGGAAAAATTAACTAGAATTTAATCAAATTATGATTTTGACATCATTTCATTCATATTTCGAACAATTTTTGTGATTTTTTTTTGAAAATTTCAGCCAAAAATAACAAAGTTACGGTAAATAAGTTGATGTCTGCCGAAGGTTGTAAGTATAGTTTTCCAATTGCGTGCAGTGTAGCCATTCCGATTTTCATGTGAAATCAGAAAGGTTTTGATTTTACATTAATAACTTATTTTCTAAGAATATGAACCTCAATGCAGGCGAAAAAAAAATGAAAATTAAAAATCTTGCAGGTGTTGGAACAATTTTTCTTCGATTTCACGATTTTTTTAAAGCAAAAATACCCTTAAAATCATGATATCATCTCACAAGTTGGTTCATATAATTCGTTATTTTATAAAGAATCAATTTCAAAATGATCGGTTCTAAACTTTTTGAGTTAGATTGCACGCAAATGTGAAAAGTCTTTTCGAGATAAACGAGGTAATTCTCCGCTCGAGCCTGTAGCCTGTACCCGATGTGCACTCGGTTCTATGCTCATAAAATCTAAACGAATGCGAATTTCGATTTGAAATTTTGAAGCGTATTCTTGGATAGTTAAGCTAACGATTTATGCAATAAAAAGAAAATCTGATTTTTTGAACCTCCTAATGTGGTTTCCCCCCTTAAGGTACCACTGTTGCCGAGAGCCGCTTATCTTGTACAACAATAGTTAACGGACTTTTATGTTTATATCTACCGTGGATTATTTGCCATTTTGTGAAATGCCATAAAACACCATTAACTGAATTTCATATTTATTCGTTAATTGAAACAATCCTTAATTATGAGTGCATCTAAAAAAGGAAAGATGGATACTGAAAAAAAAGAATTTCAAGAAGGATGGGAGGTTGATTATTTATTTATTCTCAACAAGGGCAAGCCACAGTGTTTGGAATGTTTACAGACTGTAGCTCTGTGTAAAGAATACAACTTAAAGCGCCATGCATACCAATGCATGAAAAGAAGTATTTTTCGTGCACGGGAGACTCGAGAATAGCATTAGTAAAAAAATTGAAAAAACAGCAGAACTATCAAACGAATTATTTTACCCAAGTAACAAATTCTCAAGAAGCATCAGTGCATCGTTTGAAGTTTGCTTAGAAATTGCAAAAGCAAAATGTGCCATAAAAAACAATTTGTCAACAAAACAATGGATCAAACTTTAATAATAACGAAATGGCAACAACATTTCAAACAGTTTCTCTTTCTCATCCACCTGTAAGCCGACGTATAAACGAGATCAGTATACATGTCACCAATAAATTACAAAACCTAATCAATAATTGCTGCTATTTTTCCGTAACATTTTTTTTATAAGAACTGTAAATGAAAACTATGTTTATTCAGAACAACTTTTAAAATTACGATCATTATACGGAACAACAAAAGGTGAAGATGAAGATATTTATAACGAATTAAAATGGTCAATAGCTCCGTATGGCGGATTTGACAAAGAACCGCTATTGCCTGACGGCGCCAGAGCTATGACGGGAAAAATATTGGGCACGCAGGAATCTTACAAAAAGAAGGAATAAATTGTCGAATGTTCCATTGTATTGTGCATCAGGAGGCATTATGTGGTCTTTCACTAAAACTAAAAGACGTAATGGACAAGGTTTGCAAAATAACAAATTTAATTCGTGGCGGAAATTCGTTCTCTTACACATCGAAAATTTAAAACTTTTTTGCACGAACTGCAAGGTGAGTGGCGATTTGCTTTTACTCATCATTTTTCTCATTCATCAAAAAAATTCATCAAGATTCATCATTCATCAAGAAATTCATCATTTTTTTAACGGAAGTTGGCATCGACGAAGATTTGACAGAAAATATAGGTGGTTAAATTTTTCTTTGTTCACTTGCTTTCCTAACATTAACTACAAATTATTTAAATATTTTGAATAAATGCTTGCAAGAAAAAGACCAAGATGTGCATTGTCTTTATAAACATGTAACAGGATTCAGATATAAATTGAAATTGTGCTTAAATTTTAAAGCTAAATTTTGCAGGAAAATAATTCATTTCATTTTAAATGTTGCAAAGAGATGTATGAAGAAATGAACACCTGTAACATAGAAGTGAATTTTAACATTTTTTAAATTAAATATGCTTATTATTTTAATAGAAGGGGAGGATTTTAATAGAAGATTTTCTCAATTTTATGATTTAAGGATGAGTACTAATTTATTTAGTGATCTATTCAATATCGATATTACCTCCTTTGATCCTATATATCAAATGGAATTATGCGACTTTCAGGCTAATTCATTCATTGCATCTAGTGCAGCAACTGTAATACAAGTGTTCAAACATTTGGATAAAGAAAAATATCCAAAAGTGAGAGATGTTGGACCTCAAATCATTTCTATGTTCGATAGTAGATCTATCTGCGAGTGTGCATTCTCTGACATGAAATATATAAAATTAAAATTTCATGATGATATTTCATTTTAACAATAAATATAACGCAATATTTATTGTGCAAAAATATAAATTTTATTGTCGAAAAAATGTTATTATCTTTGACTTTTTCGTATAAATAAAATTTTATCAACTTTTGAGTTGATATGAACTGACTTTTCATTTACCTATCCTTTTCGGCCCGCGAAATATTTGCTAAAGAAAAAATGGCCCGCTGGCTAAGAGAAGTTGGACAGCGCTGAGTTAGATAATATCATTCCATTTATAAGAAAATACAACATAATTCCAGTGCAACAAAATAATACAAAATAATTCCAGTGGCTTCTGTAAGTCAAGATCAACAACGACCGCCATTTAAAAACGGAACAATATGATATAAATGAGGAGGATGATGAGAAATGTCCAATAGGCATTTTCTGTGATTTGTCGAAGGCCTTCGACTGTGTTCTTCATTTAAATCTGATAGAGAAACTTTTTACATACGGAGGGAAAACGGGTGAATGGTTCAAATCCTACCTACTGAACCGAAACCAATATGTCAGGATTGGGAAAAGTGCTTCACCTACAATACCAACATGTGTATGTGTTCCACAAGGAACAGTGCTAGCTCCCATCCAATTTTTACTGCAAGAATGGCTAAAGTAAAAATGGAAATATGGTTTGCTGCCAATAAGCTACACTTAAACACTGACATACTATTGACCTAAGCACTGACGGACTATTCCGGGACGTGTATAGATGCGGGACACATAGTTAGAATCCCGGAAAATCCGGACGAATGGTGACCCTAATCTTGCTTGAACACTACGTTTACAGTTGCTCGTTTTAATTTTTCATTTCAGAAACGACCAAAAAAAATCACAGTAACATTTTTTCATAAACCTTGAAATATCAACTGACAATATAAATAATTAGACCATGATTTAGAATGTAGGTGGGTGCAGTTTAACTAATAACACTCGTGGAAAAAAAAACAAAAACATGTCTTGTCTCTTTAGTCAATAATCAAAGACATGGAGAAAAATTAAATATTAGTGGTGATTTAAAGATACTTCTTTAAGTAGGTTAACAAATAGATTCGCCGATCGACCTCCGACATTTGCAGATAAAATTAGAATTTAATAAACATAATATTTAAATATATTAGTTAAAAGAATGGTAACAGTAATATGTCATGTAGGTAACTATTTATGTATAATAATAAAATATCATATAATAATATGATAATTAAATGTCAAAATAATAATATAATAATAATAATTTATATATAATAATTAAATATCATATATTCTAGCAAAATCTACTTAATTTACTAAATGCATATTTTGTATAAATTAATGTATTCATACAAAATATACAAAATCGACATCTTTTATACTGATTGAAATAAAAATTGATTTAAATTCAGTCATATACATTCAACAAATATACAAGATATAACCAATCAATAAATATAAGCAGGGTTTCTTTCTCATGAGTTGCAAATCGAGATTCTCATTAACATTCGATAATATTTGGGTTAAGATGTGTTTTAGATACACCGACAAAAAAAAAACCCGTTTATTGCAACAAAAAAAAAATAGTCCATAAGTTTATTCCAGTTTTGTAACGGATAGTCAAATGACGAAGTACGTGTAATTGTTAATATTAAACGGTACTTCTGATCATCTTGATATCGAACAGACAAGTAAGTTGCTTTTTGACTCTATAGTCCATTTTTTAAGAATGCAGTACAGGGAAGATTGGGCTAATTTGACCTTGTTCTGTAATTTGCTTATATAGAGGAGAAGTTCACATCGACGGTATTTACTTTTCCATCTCTCTCTTTTCACAAACATTTGCAGTCACTGGCGTAGAATTTGGTGATAAAAATTAAATGAATATAATACTACGAATAATTTCTAAATATAATATAACGTTAAATTATAGTACGGCTAATAAGTACTATAGTATAAAATAATGTTTAAGGGGGGACATCACAGTAGAGCACGGTAAAGGAGCTATATTTTCGGGATTTGTTTTTGTCTCAATGAAAAGATTAATCGAAAAACGGTAAAGTAAGTATAATAATATTATTAAAACACTAAAAAAAATATTTTTTTCAAATTTTTTTGACACAAAATAGCGGCTGTGTGGCAGTAGTCCGGAGACGCCTATTTTTGGAAGGAGGTCCACGGGCGGACATCTAGAATCCTTAATTTTTGACCTCTAACAAAAAATCTAAGTTTTTTAGTTATATATATATATATCAACAGCTATGGAGCCACGTAGGATTATTTCGATATATTGATTTTTGGCGAAATGGTGCACGTTTTGAAAAAAAGTAGAAAATTTTACCAAAAAAGAAGTCATTAAATTGTTCATAGAAAAACCAAGTAGTATAAAAAAAAATTCCTACGTGGCTCGATAGAGTTAGGTTTTTGGAATATACTACCGAAATTTCAGATCGATCGGTGAAGATTTGCCCGAGCAATGTGTCCACCCAGTTAAGAAAAACTGGTTTCGAGAAAAACGCGTTTAAAGTGTTAAGTCTAATCTGCGATGCCAGAGAGGCGTTGCGGCAGAATGGAAAATTTGGGCATTTAGACATTTTTGCCGCATTGTTTCACAATCCATTTTTTCTAAATATAACTGTGATGTCCCCCCTAAATAAATAATTTAATATTCAATTTTAAATTTAAAGAAAAATATAATTAAGGAGGTTCGAGGGAATCCCATGTTAAATATTTTTTTCAAGTTTAAGCTTTGAAACTTTTTATACATGAAGATCAATACTCTATTTATATCCTCTCAAAATTTGAAAGTGGAGGATCACTTTTATCGTTTAGTTTATCCGGAAATTTTTTTAAAAAATTATGTTTTTTCGAATCTTATACACAGGTTCCCATGGCCAACAAGCTTCCGTCGCGTCTTTATTTATTTTTTTCGATATTAATTTCCCAACTTTAAGGAATAAAAAACTATATACAGTAAACTTAGATAATATTAAAACACGATAACATTAAAGCAATGTGATGTTCCCGATGTAATTATTTAAATAATTAGAGTTATTTTTCTTTTGTTTTGAATCTTGTTATTGACAGTAATTCACATGACAGATGGTTTGGCAACGTTGCGATAACAGCTGATTGTGAGAGAAAAGAAAAACATTTTGAACTATTGAACGCCTGTGGAACTATTTGATAGAATACACTCCAGCTTTTTAAATAGATTATCATAACTTTTTGTCTTTTGGTAATTCGAGGTTTTGGGCCAACATCTAGGGCTAATAAAATTCTGATCCCTTTACAACCAGTCAACTCACAACACTGATGATCTTTTTATGTCACCTGATAAGTCAAAAATAACTTCAAGTCATTTAATAACTTTATTTTATTAAATAAAGAATAATCACCAATTTTTAAATTTGCTATGTTATTATAAATTAAAAAAAAAATGAATTTTAATAACTATTAGGATAATTGAAAATATAGAAAAATTCAAGCATTATTTTGACTCAATAGTTACGCTCGAACCTCCTTAACTCCCAAGTATTTTTTAGGCTGCTTAGGCTGCAAGTCAATGGCTGCCAATTCACAATAGACCTTTTCATAGATGAAATTTTTTTGTGCGCATGCGTCAATATCCCCCATGTTATACGTCAAAATTGCCCAAACTTTTTGACGTATAACTATATATGAGCCCGAAACTTTCATATTCCCGTCTTTCTAACTTGACGAATGAGTATGCTCTAAATTAACCGTAAAAACGTCTATTATCATCTGATCTGTTTGTATCATTTACAGTTTTTGCGTTTTTCTCCATTTAGTTGTTTCTATTTTATTACCATTGTTGCCATTTGGTGTATTTAATCTGTATTTTTTCTTTATATTGAAGTCATTTTTTTATTTTATATTCAAGTAACTATATTTGAATTTAACGCCAAATTTTATAACTAGATTGTACATGTGTCATAGTGTAAATCAAGTTTCTAGTTACTGCATTCTTAAAAAAATGAACTATAGTTAAATTAACACACTGACATTGCAGTGCGTTGACGTACTAATACGTTTTTTTAAATTTGAAATCTGGTTGTTTCAACCAGTTCTGGTTGTTTTGAATTCTGGTCCACGTAAAAGTATATCAATTTATACTAAATGAGTATATAGAACTATATAAGAGTATTATAGTATAGGAGTATAGGAGCCGTTAACGTAGTAGTACGTTATTTTTTTTAAACCTAGCCGGCGTTGACGTAGTAATACGTTTTTAGCGTGAATTAATTTTCCACAAAGTTTTTTCCGCTTCACCAATTTCTTCCCGTTCGGAACTATTCTCGCTTTTCTCTGAAGCGCTTCCTCGAGGAAAGTCGATTGAAGAATTTTCGTTTCGTCTTCGATTCCTTGCAGGAACGGAATTCGAAAATCGGTTTTGGTTTCCGGGCTTTTGAGAAATTTTCGTTTCGATAGGCTTGGGAATTTTCCTTGGAAAAACTTTGGTTGTGGAAAATTTAGGGTTTTTCCTCGATTTTCGGGGAACCATTACTTGTGTTTTGGACAAGACCATGAGGAATTGAAGAAGTGTGAAGATTTTCGTAAAAATCTTTACTTACAGTTTCGATCAGTTTATGAGAAACAGAAGGAAGACGTTGTTGGAAAATTTGTTGGAACTTTTAGAACATTGGAAAAATTTCCCTTAATTTTAAAACAGACTAAGGAATGTGGGACATCTGCTCAATGACATTGGACATCTGCTTTTGACAATGGACATCTGCTCAAGACTGCGGAGCACTGTTCCGCAAGAGACAGATGTACCTCGAGGCTCATTGCCCATTGCAATTCCAGCTGCATTCCTTGAATCCCACCAAGATCCTGACATTCCTAAAGGAATCAGGACTAGAGGAGGCGTGGGGTACAATAGAACTATAAAGATCGCAGCACAAGTCGTCTCCACCATATCTACAATCTACAAGGAATGTGGAGTTTTTAATAGATATTTAGAAATTCCGTTATATGGATTATAGACCAAACCTTTTTCTGCTGTATTCGTCCTCTTCGATACCTGGATTTTAGACTAGGCCAGGGGTCGGCAACCGCGGCTCGCGTGCCTCATGCGGCTCTTTTCTTAAGTTGTCCATAACACGTATTGTTCTAACATGTATTATCCATAATATATCATGTCCATAACATGTATTGTCCATAACATGCATTGTTCTAAGTTCTATGTATTGTTCATGTATTAAGTTGTCCATAACATGCATTGTACATGTATGTTCCTCGTCCATAACATGTATTTTAAGTTTATTGGCACAAATCAACTTCCGTTTATTAAAATAGAGATTGGGAGACGTTTAGGAAAATTACATTCGATTGTTTAAATTAGATGAGAAAAGTATTTTCACCTTTCATTGCATTATACATCAAAAGATGCTGCTTTATACGCAATAGTAGTTTATGATACAAGTGTGAATAAGGGTTTTTGTGCATGAGTTGCGAAGTTTAAATGCTTTAATCACCATGAGTCTCCTTGGCAAAAATTGCTAATTAGTAAAAACGCACAGTGACGGGAACATTATTTGGTCGTTGTCGATGTAATCTAGGTAAACCTAACCTAGATTTAATCTATAAACCGAGACTTCATTCAAAATGAATTCAATTTTAATATACATCAGAAAATTTATTTTCACTACGTCCATGTTTTTTGTTTAGTGACACAAGTTGTTGCCATATTAACAACAAACAGAAATCGTTTAATAATGAAACTCCATTTGATTTAGATTGAACTTTTACGCACGATGTGGGTATGTTTTTTGTTTAGTGACACGAGTTGTTGCCATAGTAACAACAAACAGAAATCGGTTAATAATGAAACTTCATTTGATTTAGATTGGACTTTTACGCACGATGTAGGTACTTTTACACACGATTGTATTAATCGCATAAGGATGAATATACAATAATTTACTTATTAAGGTCGACTTCCGAGCAACGCGGCTCTGGCGTCACTAACGCAGCGATACTGACGCGGCGACATAGCGATAGTATTATGCACTAAGGAAACGTATGAGGCACCATTCGAGCGCGGCGACACTGAAGCATTGACGCTGAGCGCGTCAGTGTCGCTGAGCTCGAATGGCGCCTCATACGTTTCGGTAGTGCATAATACTATCGCTATGTCGCCGCGTCAGTATCGCTGCGTTAGTGACGCTAGAGCCGCGTTGCTCGGAAGTCTACCTTTAATGTATTCATTGTAGTGTGCGAATAAATAAGAGCAATAATGGACTGGTACTAAAAATAGTCAATCAAATCGTTGCAAAAACATTGTCATTGCGAAAATGTTCTTCAAAATTTCAGTCAATGTATCGAACATATTGACACATTTTAATTGTCGTCGAATGCTTAGTGGCTTCGCCAAAGACTGCGAATGATTGGTGTTAAACTATCATTTAACTCTAAGCCAGGGATTCCCAAAGTGCGGCCCGCGGGCAAAATGCGGCCCGCGAACCTTGTGAATGTGGCCCGCGATATCGATGTCATGATTTATATTATAATTAAAATAATAAAAAATAAATAAACAGTAAAATAGATAATAAAATATTATGAATAAAATACAATAAAATGCGGATGCAATTTTTCAGCCCTTTAAATAAACTTGTCATAACGGTAAAAACTGTGTTTCCCACAGATACAGATACAGAATGGTACTACGAACTAAGAAATTCCTTCAGTGGTCAGAAATTGATGTTGAAAAATCTGATTAAACAAAATGAATCCTCTGTTTAGGCTAGCTATGTTATTGCGCAAGAAATTGCCAAACATAGTAAACCATTTTTAGAAGGAGATTTTTTTTAAATTGTATGTTAAAAATTGTCGACATAGTGTGCCCAGATAAAAAGTCTTTATTCGTTGCTCGAAAATGACCACTTCCCGTAAATATAGAAGAGGATTGATGAGGATGTTACAATCGTTAATTTGAAAATCGTTTACTGCTTTTTCCATTGCTTTGGACGAAAGTATCGATATATGCGCTAGCCACAACTCTTAATATTTAATCGTGGAGTTACTGAAATTTTATGATTTTTGGAGCATGCTTTTGATTCGCAAAATATTAATTGGAACAACCAGTTGGTAGGAGTAACTAGAGACGGTGCTCCGTCTAAGATGGGCCACAAATAAGAGTTAATACATTTTTTTTTAAAACAAGTTGAAAGATGATGATGATCGGTATTGTCAGAGTATTACATCATTATCATTGTAATATTCACCAGGAAAATCTTATAGCTCAAGTGTTAAAAATGAATATTGTTATGAATGATGTTAATACAGTTAATTTTATCAAAAAATATGCGGTCAATCACCGTCAATTTAAAACTCTCTTAGAACAGTCTCCATTGGGAGACGTTATATATTTTTCAAAAGTTCGATGGTTTTCAAGAGGACAAACATAAAAAGGGTTTTTTGGTTTAAGAAAAGAAATTACAAAGTTTTTAACTGGAAAAAATTGTTGCCTCATTGCAAAATATTAACTGGTTATGCGACTTGACATTTCTAGTAGACGTAATTGGTGTAATGAATGACTTAAATTTGAAATTACAAGCTAATAAGTTTTTGGCCCGCCAGAAATTTGAGAAATAACAAATTGGCCCGCCCAAGAAAAACTTTGGGAATCCCTGCTCTAAGCCTTTTCTCCTCAACAGGACTGTTTACAAATAATATATTTAGCTACTGAAATCAGACAGCGCATCTTAACAATCTCAATAAGAAGTTGCGAGATGGACGAGACGATACTTCGCATTCCTTCTTCTCAGAAATCTTTCTTGAAAGATGAAATTATATTAAAAATAATTTCATCAAACTTTCAAAACTTTCAAACTATTCCAAAATTTTGGAAGAGTTCGAAAGTTACAATTAATTCAAGCCGGTGGTATCTGAAATCTTATCAATTTGCGGGTCTATATATTATTGTGAGCAGATTTGTAACAACATGAATATCCGGAATTTGTAATGTGTGTAGAGCCCATTTTAAATTCCGGTCTTTAGATTTAAAGTTGTTTTGATTCTAAAGACCTCAAGTTACGTACCTGATATAAAACAAATCTCTTCATTAATTCACTCCTAAAAATCTCCCTGATTGTGTTTTTTTTTTATATCATCATCCCTGCGGCTCTTGGATAAGATTTGTTATTTTTTTAAGGAAAATGTCTCTTTACTTAAAACCGGTTGCCGCCCGGACTAGGCGATGGTGAACTGTAGAAATTGTCGGAAAATCCTTATTTCCTTCTTGATTTTGTTTGAACTTGCTTGAACCTTGGAATTTTCCGAAAATTTCCGTTTTCCCCAATTGGTGTTTGGACCGGAAATCGCGATACCAAGAAGAAATTGGGCTTTGGGAAATGTTGACGATCGGATTTGAATCCTTAGAATTGAATCCTGACCAGAGGTACAGAAAATTTGGAAATCTTAAAATTTGCTCTTTGCGTTTGGAAAAACTAGATCCAGCAGAATTTTGAACCGGAAAATTTTTCCAATTTTCCTCGAAAAAATTTTCGATTTTCCTCGGAATTTTTTTTTACTTACTTATTGTACTTATTTATTATTATTCTATACTTATTGTACTTATTTATTATTTTGTTTCGTATTTTGTATTTTTCACAATTATATACTAACTTAATTTTTAATTTCTTCTTAAAAATAGAGGTCTAGCGATGTTCACCTTTGTAATCACGCGGCCGAATTGTGCACTGAATTCGCATCTATGTTGTGATTTGATTTTTTTATGCGTAAGGACATTATGTCTATGTGCATGTTCTTCAAATCAAAACAAAATTAGATGTTGTTGAATTCATTTGCATATTTGGAGGTGGCAAAATAGTTTGCACGCAAGAATGATAACCTTTATAATTGAGTCTTATCTTTACAACGGCGTTCAGCGATTTCACAATGTGTTTATGGACACTGTAAGCACTGTGTAAACATTCCGTGAAACGGGAAATATTGATCGTAAAGTAACAAGTGGCGGACATATATGTGTGTTACAAATAGAAGAGCGGAAGCTATTGAAAATGCAGTGACTGATGCTTAATGAACCTATAAAACTCAATTATTATTTTATGGCACATGTTAAAGGATCCTTTAACATGTGTTACAAAGGAAATGTTATTTTGGGTATTTTGTGCACTTAATAACAACAATTTGAACAGCTTTGCATGTAAATGACTTAATTTTCTTATCAAACATTGTTATATGGTAATAAATGTATCGTTATATTGAATATTAACAGAAAGAACTGCTAAATATCTTTTCTATAACACTGAAAGACTATAGATTTTTTTTTTAATTATACTATTGAATGATATTTTTTATTACTCATACGTGCGAAGTACTTCCTGACGCACGTTTTTAGATTAGGTTATAACGGAGCAGATAAATCCAGACCACATATAGCGCGGTAGCGCGACCTCTCGATCGGAAATAAGAAAAAATATTGGATAAGGGTTAGATCAGGCTTTATTAGAGCTGATAAATCTAGACCACATTTCGCGCGGTAGCGCGACCTTATTCTACATGCGATAGGTAGGTGTAATATATTTGTATTAAGCAAAACAGTTCTTTTAATAAATCGAAAAGAGGCGTGGCAGCAAAAAAAGTACACCCAACAGTGATTGTTAAAGTGGCGCAGGTAAAAGGAAGTGATTATTCTTATTATAGTTTATATAATAAATTAGTGTCTATCTCAAGCGTTGCCTGAGAAAACTGCGGGTTTTACCTAAACAATAAGATATGAGTCAAAATATATGAATGAAATATGCGGTGGTTCCAATAGCAAGAAAACAAAAACAAATATTATTATAAACTTGAAAAGTGATAATAACATCCACTTTGGGACAGCTGCACACAGCGCTCAAGATGCATTGTGTGAGCCTTTCACTATAGGAAATTTTTAAATTTTAAATTTTAGCGAAAGGCTCACACAATGCATCTTGAGCGCCGTGTGCTAAAGAGTAACAGAAGATTTCCGTGTCCTTCCCTTGATTTAATTAGTAAAGCTGTCCCAAAGTGGAGGTTATTATCACTTTTCAATTTGAGTAGGAATATTGTCTATGTGACTGTATAAATCATTATCAATTTGAACATTATTATTATAAACTTTCTTTATTAGTGGCTAAGAGTGGTTAAAACATAGTGATCGGTCTAATCGGTCTAGTCATCGGCCTAAGAAGCCGAAATATTTATGATTAAAACAATTTAAAATATTTAAGATTAAAACATAGTGAATTTATCAATTCAGTTTAAGTATGGATTACCACGTAGTAACGGTCGCAACCATCCTTCATGCAGTTTATTATTTTTTAAGCTTTATCCTAGGCAGATATACAATGGTCCATAATGGCCCCACCATAAAATGTATCAAATACATAATGAAAAAGCAGAAAACACAAATTTAATATTTACAATGGAATTCAAGAAATGGAGTCCTCCATTTAGTATACACGATGGATAATCTGTGGTAAACTTTTCTATGCATTTTTCATTTCGATAATATAGGAGGGTACAGCAAATACGAAGCTCTCAGACTGCGGATATCGTTCATCTTTCCATTCAAAAAATAGTCAAGAATCTTGTTTATGTATGTTATATTATTATTAGTATTTTTTATAGCCCAAAAACTATTTCTGGAAAAGAGCCTGCCAGTATATAGTAGCCGGTAGTATTGAATTAAATATTGTCCTTCCCCTATTCGTTCCGTGCATTAGCGCGCTTAGCGGTCAAAAAGACAACTTCGTCTCCAATAATAGTGTATAAATACAACAGACAAAAACAAACAAAAATTAATTTAATGAAATATACAATATATACACTATTCACTAAAACACACTATCTCGCATTTCCTGCAGATTTCACGTTAGAAATTTCGGAGATCTCGAAAAGTCGTGAACTCCCGTGGACAATCTTAGTGTATTGATAGGAAAAGGACCTTCTGAAAACGATATCGCAATCCGTTTTTGATTATCTGCAACTGTATCTGAGACATATACTTAAAAAATCGATTTTGGCGAAATCGTTATTTTTTTAGTTACAGCAAAATTTAAAAACGTTTCTGAAAGCATTTTTGCTGCTGATTACAGATATGCAAATTATATTTCGCTAGCTCTTTCCGTTCACTATAGCCGGCAAGAACTGAAGAAATTTTTAAGAAATTTCGGCGCACGAGTAGAGATCTCGGAAAGTCGTGAATTTCCTGCGGACAAAAAGCGAAGTAAATAATAGATGTCAATAAAGGTTTTATATATATATATATAGTTAAGGCAATTAATTAACATGACAAATAGACGAACTTTAGATATTGTTGAACAAACGGTATCTCTCACTGAACTGAGACATCCTAACAATCCTCTCAATAAACCTTCCAATGAATGCCTCAAATTGCTGACAAAAAAAAAACATGACTTACATCATGATGACGAACTTGCATCAAACAAGACACGAAATAGTCGGAACAGAAAACAACTCTTCTTGAAACATTGATGAGACCTAACTCATCATTCATTAGTTCATATTATTCATATTAGTTCATATAATATTTTTCTTATTTTTTATAATACTTCTGCTACTAAAAACCTTTTAACTAATGTACTATAATAATATTAATAATCTTTATTGTCACCAAAAGCTATCGACCATAAGGTCTTTCTGCCAGGGTAATATACTATATTTATTATGTATATTATTTTGTAGAAAAAAGGAATAGGTTGATGGTTCATTATTATTGCACTAGTTCATTCAGCATTCCAATTTCTAACTTTAAAGGATTTGTTCAAAATTGATAGTCCTGATCTAATTCATCACTGGCACTAATTGTTTTATTGATTCCCATTTTGTGTAAGCATTAATAACATTACGCGTTATCTGCTTGGCCTGCCATTTAACTTATTAAATTGTAATATGTAACTTAATCACCTCTGCATACCATCCTGGAACGTAATTAGATGACAATAATAAAATAATTATAAATAATTTGTTTTTATATCTGCTTTGCAAATTTAATATTCAGTTTAATAAAAAATGGGAGTAATATGACAAATTATTAGACAAAAGCCGTAGAAACAAAATCTAGCCCTAGACAAAAATTTTCATGAAAATTTGATATAAAGGGTGTTTTTTAGAAAGTTTTTTCTTCGAATTTTTCGGCAACACTTTTTTCACCGACAGTCAATTTGACAGATGACAGCTGTTTTGTGATCATGTAGATGATGTGTCATGAGAAAGTGTTGTTGAGAAAAGCAAGCAGAAACTATCTCAACGATACTTTTTATTCTCATGAGAATCATGGCTTCGCTCAGAGATAAACGTTCCGGAAGTAAAAACAGTTCCCCAATAGGATCACCGGGGAGAACGGCTTTGAGAGACGCCCACAGAATTAATAGGAAAACTATAATCAACGTAGCCACTTGGAATGTCAGAGGAATGCTCCAAACGAGAAAAACGTATATCATGGAAAAAGAACTCCAACGATGCAATATACCTATTGCAGGTAAATCAGAAACCCATTGGAGAGGAAATGGACATTTTAGCACCTCCATGGTAAACACAATAATATTCTCCGGCAATGAAAACAATAGTAGACATGGCTTTGCATTTGTACTGTCTCCTAACATCAGTAAATATATTATGGGATACGAAGTATCCCATAATATATTTATCAATGGTAATATCAATGGCAGGATTCTAACCCTGAGACTCCACGCAAACCCAATCACACTAAATATAATTCAAGTGTACGCACCAACCAGTGAATCTCCCGATGATGAAGTTGATGAATTTTACACACTACTTAGACGAGCAATAGAAAAAATCTCAAATAGAGAAATACTGATAGTCATGGGGGACTTTAATGCCAAAATAGGTACCAACAAAAGATAACAATCACATATGAAGTATTGTTGGAAGGTACGGCATTGGGCAAAGGAATGACAGAGGCGAACTAATGCTCAACTTCTTTGTACACCTGGCAATCCCCGAATGGGAAATACAAAAACCAAATAGATTATATCTTAATACAGTTCTTCTGAACTTCAATTAGAAATGCAAAGACAATGCAAAGGGCAGATTGCAACAGCGACCATCAGTTGCTTATTGCAAGATTTCAAATAAAATTTCAGAAACCACACCAACGCATGATACCAAAAAGACTCGCAATAGAGAATGAAAAGACCTTCCAGGAAAATTTGAATAAAATAGCCGATGGACGCCAACATATTAACATAAATAGCCGGACAGCTGAGGCTATCTGGGTGGAAACTAAAGATATCATAACTACCGCTGTTAAAGAGACACCAATAAACCACACACCGTAAAAACGCCAACATTGGATGTCAGATGATACTTTCAAAATAGTCAATGAAAGGCGTATACTCAGAAATCACGGCTTAAACTCACAGGAATTAAAATCGAAATACGCAGCACTCAGTAAGCAAATAAAAAGACTATTCAGAAGAGATAAGAATACATATTTACAAAACATATGTACCGAAGCGCAACATCATTCTGAACACAACACTAGAGGCTTATTCCAATCGGTAAAGAAAACAAACCTTCAATTCTCTCCAAGATTATGGGTCATAATGAGGGAAACCGGAGAAATAGTCACAGATCTGGATGAGGTTCTAGAAACCTGGAGAAAATATTGTGAAAGTCTGTTCCAAGATGGAAATACCAGCAACAGAACTAAGCAAACAGAGGCAATGGATGAACCTTCCATTCTAAAAGCAGAAATAGTCATAGCCATCAAGAAACTTAAACCAAACAAGGCAGCAGCCTGCGACGGCATTCCAGCAGAAATAATACAAGCCATGGGAGTGAGAGGTGTTGACATTTTTCACACCCTGTGCCAAAAAATCTGGTCCACAAAAACATGGCCAGAGGAATGGGTGACATCTATATTTATGTCTCTACATAAGAAAGGTGTGAAAACCTTGTGTGACAACTACCGCCTGATATCTCTGGTTTCACACGCTAGTAGAATAATGCTCTCTGTAATACATGAAAGATTAAAAACGTATCTAGAATGGCAAATCCCACCAGAGCAGGCAGGATTTGTTCGCGGTCGTGGACAACTAGAGATCAAATACTGAATCTTCGCCAAGTCATTGAAAAGTACCGCGAATTCAACAGGCCACTATACTTATGCTTTGTTGACTATCGTACGACCTTTGATAGCATTAATTGGAACTGGATCTGGATAATCCTGAAGGAAATGGGAGTTGGGGATCATCTGTCACTTTTAATTCAGAATCTGTACATAAACAGTAAGGCAGTCGTAAGAGTTGACAATCAACTATCTAATCCTTGTAAAATATAAAAAGGAATTCGTCAAGGATGTATCCTGTCGCCTCTTCTATTTAACATCTGTGGAGAATATATTATGAGAAGGGTGACCGACGGATGCAACGGCGGAATTGCAGTTGGTGGAATAAAGATACCTAATCTTCGTTATGCGGACGATACCGTCCTACTAGGAAATAACCAAGAGGAACTTCGGGAAATCTTACATAAACTGGAAATGGAAAGTAATAACCTTGGCTTGGCCATCAACTACTCAAAGACCAAAGTTATGATCATCGACAGGGTTCAGAATAATATGCCAGACATCCTTCACCTGGGCCAATGTCAAGTCGTGAGCCAATATATCTATCTGGGAGCACTGATTAAAAATGAGGGTGGCTGTACGCAGGAAATCATTCGTAGATGCGAAATCGTTTGACGGACAGTTGAAAGCCTCCAAAAAACATGGAAAGATAGTGCTATCACTTTAAGCACAAAAAAAAACTATCATTAAAACACTGACATTCCCGGTACTTTTATATGGAGCAGTAATATGGTCGATGAAGGCTGTCGATCGCAGGAAGATCGACGCGTTTGAACTATGGTGCTGGAGAAGAATGCTACGAGTTCCCTGGACAGCAAGAAGAACTAATGCGTCCATCATCCAAGAAGTAAACGAACCCCAAAGGTTATCCAAAATAGTGCAAGCTCGAATCCTTAGATACTTCGGGCATATTCAGAGAAGAGACAAGGACAACTTGGAGCGACTAATAGTTCAGGGTCGGGTAGAAGGTACTAGGTCCCAAGGTATATATCCAAGGTCTCCTACACGCTGGACTGATCAAATAAGGGCATCCACTGAATTAACAATCAACCAAGCAGCACTCAGCGCCTACAACCGTGAAAAATGGCGAGATTTTGTAAAGTGCGTAACGAAGTAATACGAAGCTTGATCACGACTCTTCTGTCATGAGGAAAGCGAAGAAGAAGAAGATGATGTGTGTCGTTTGTGATAAGCGCTCTATGCGTCATATACGACCACAAATACTCAAAAATATGTGTACTTTTAGTGGTTTCATAGGTTGACCCGTGACTTAATATTATTATTAGATAACTAAGTATATGCATTTCGCATATGGTGGGTATTTATTTACAACGTCAACGTGACGTTCTAAAGTTAATACAATGTGGCGACGCATGGCATAATGAACAAACAGAATAAAAACAGCTATTGTTGTTGTTGTTGATCTCGATGTTTTATGTTGCATTGAATCAACAACATACACGCTTATGGTTGTTTACAATCATTTGCAATGATAATTGCCTTTATCAATTCTGTTTTCCTACTATTTCATAAATAAATAATTTTTTTTTCGAATTTAATTATATTGTATATCCTGTTTATGTTATATATATATATATATATATATATATATATATATATATATATATATATATATATATGTATATATATATATATATATAGATATATATATATATATATATATATATATATAACGTAAATAGCCATCAGTATCTGAAACGATTTTAAATTGAATATAAAAACTAATATATTTTAGCGCTTGTATATAATAAAACGATTCAGCGCAACTTGGATGTTATATTCTAATAATAAAAATTTAATGTAGGTCAAAACTACTCACGACAAACAAATTTTATTCGGTTTTACTATTATTATATTTTTTATTATCGTTTAAAAGCAGTGCGCTCGAAACGAAACCAAATTGCACAATTTGATTTTTAATAATTTTAAGTAATAGTTTGTAAAAAGGTAGTTAGCTATAAATGGTGGGAAATGTCATAAATGTTTAGAAGTCTCTGACAGGTATCGGACTATCTGGTATGTCGAACAATTAAGAGCCTTGCGACCTTTCTGCATTTTTAAATACATTCACAAAACATTTGGGAACAAATTGCAGCATACAGAATTTTGAATCTATTGCCCCATTACGTTTCGGCCGTAGGACACCACATATGCGTGTTTCTTGCTTATCCTATTTTAAATATGTTATAGCATAACTCCAAAAACTGTGGAGGACCATGCTGCAGTACTGAGAGAATTTTCAAAAATAAAACAGCATATTATTACATATTCCAAAAACTCTCACTATACAAAATAATTATATAGGGCAGGCCTGGGCAAATGGCGGCCCGCGGGCCTTATGCGGCCCGCGTCGACTTTTAATGCGGCCCGCGTCGACATTTAATGCGGCCCGCGTCGACATTTAATGCGGCCCGCGTCGATATTTTACGCGGCCCGCGAAGCATTTTATAAATTAGTTTAATTACAAAAAATATCTACGTATAATAACCCAAAAAAATAGGTAGGTTTTGTGTTTGTATCCCACCAAAATACAGGGTTTTTCAAAAAAAATATACAGACATACGAATATGAAACTTTACACACATATTTACGAACCTCTCAAGTTTATAGATGTTCAATATGTCCTCCGTCAGCGATACGAACAATATTACACCGATACTCAAATGGCAGTACGGATCCGGATCTTTAACTCTTCCAGGTTCTGGGGGAGTGGTGGTACATAAACGTTGTCTTTAACGAAACCCCACAGGAAGAAGTTACAGAGTGTCAAATTCTGTGACCGTTTTGAGCGATATCCCGATCATCTGTTTACGGCCCATTCTTCTTTGAAAACACGGTTTCCATCAAAGAATATCGGGAATATCGGTGTGTCAGCAGTATCTCGCTATGTTACAAAACTCGTTGTTTCGGAGGCTGCACGAGGACTTCATTTTGCAACAAGACGGGCACCCCCTCACTGGGGGGCGCCAAGTGCGTGAATATCTGAAATGAAACTCTACCGAACCGTAAATTGGTCGTCAAGGAGATGACGATTTAGCATGTATCAGCTGGGCTTCACGGTCACCGGATTTGACACCTTGGAATTGACACCATTGAAGAGTTGAAGAACCGGATCCGTACTGCCATAGCATCAGTGACGAAGGACATGCTTGCCAGAGTATTGGAGGAAATTGAGTATCGGTGTGATATTGTTCGTGTCGCTGATGGAGGATATATTGAACATCTGTAATCTAAAGTTGAGAGGTTCGTAAATATGTGTGAAAAGTATCATATTCATATGTCTTAAAGTTTAATAAATATATGCATGCGAAATACGTATATTCTTTTTGAAACATCTTGTATTACTTCAGTGAGAAAGTAATTATTACAAACTTATTTAAACATAGCAGCCACAATTAATGATCTTAATACCTATTCCCACATAAAGAAAGCTTTAAGCAACATAAACATAGAATCGCGAAAGCATGCCTATCGCATGTACCAGGCCTGATGTTTACTTTATTATCTACCTGCCACTATTTTGTGCTACATGACACTGCACATTTGAGGGTGATCTCGAAAAATATTTCGTTTTACAAACAGCATGTTGTCCACAATGACAGAACCTAATAATATTGTTCTGTTTGGCGAGTATATACGCAAAAGTCGTGGTATACAAATAACTGTTATAATAGAAAAATGTTTAATGCGGCCCGCGGTCAAATTTTCATACGTAATATGGTCCTACAGCCAAAAGATTTGCCCACTCCAGATATAGGGTAACAGGCATAGGCATTGGCCCACCTAAGCAAACCTTACTTATTTTTTACTTGATTTCTGAGCATTAGCCCACGCTATAGAGGACACATTCTTATTAAAGAGCTCCCTAAAGGTAGGCGTCCACAGTTCCGCATCGTATGTATCGGACGCATCGCATCAAACGGATCGCAGTATTCTTTCTATAGAAAGTAATACAAGTGCATCCACTGTTCCGCATCGTACGGATCGCACGAATCGCGCCGTCGGCAATGCCGATACCGTTGCTCAGAGGGGCAACTTTTCCGATGCGTGCCGATGACGTCATATGGAATATGGTATTTGTTAGTAGTTACGTCGGCAAATCCGATCGCTGCCGATGCTGTGGACGCGCTGTACAAAAATTATCCGTTTGATGCGATGCGTCCGATACGTACGATGCGGAACTGTGGACGCCTACCTTAAAGCAGCTGTTTATTTTCTTTATTTTACTGCTACGTGTCGATCCATAAATGTCCGATAGAAATTCTAGGGCGTGTTGTAAAGCACAAAATAAGAAAATACAAAGATCGTTCTCCGTATATACCGATCGTGGCGGGCTATCAAGATAAAAATAAGCACAAACGGTAGTTCGGTGCCAGTAACGAGTACATACACACAAAATTTGAATCAATTGTCATTAGTTGCGTCTGAGGTATTAGCAAAAATGTTGTGAGTCCATTCCATTTAAAGCCATTTAAATGGTTGTACCTCAGTTAGAAAGCGTTTCGGACACACCGCTATAGGGGATATTTTTTCTTATTTTTGGGCTCTACAACACGCCCTAAAAATTCTGAAACACCCTGTATATATACACCATTCTGAAAAGATATGTTATTGAAGCATGGATATAGACAGTTAATGATAATTACATTTAATTTTTGTAATTTGTCCGGATGTATAAGCTCGTTGCGTCGATGAAATTAGAATATGGCCGAGGAATTATCATAGTTTAGTTCCCTATTCATATACTAACACTCTATAGACCCTAATTGATCTAAATCATAGTCTTGTTTACTTCTCATAATGTCCCTAATAAAACCGTTGTTACGCTGTAAATTGCGTAATTATGGTTATGTATGAAAATAAACTGAAGAAGTTACTGAAATGCGGAAACTTACATATTATAGCTGAATTTCCGTTCAAGCTCTCATCCAATAGCTATTCTATTAGGCAAGAACTTGACCGAAATATTAGACATAATTGTGATAATAGACATAATGGTAACAATAGTCATAATGGTAACAATAGTCATAATTGTAACAATAGTCATAATGGTAATATATATAAATGGTAAAAAATATTTTTGTAATGTATGTGTTACGGTAAAAGTACAAAATCGGCAAATGTGAACATTTACCGGTATATGTACACATCTACCAATGTGATAGGTAAATGTGAGTTTAAATCTGAGATCAACTTTATATATCTACTTTTCCCGGAAAATGTTTACTTTTTGTGTGTTGCAATATCACGTGTGGCTTGTTGGACAGCCCATGCGTTGTGTATGTTAATGTAAACCTCTAACAAATGCCAACAACATAATGCATATATGCACATTTGCCGGAAATAATTGGTAAATGTATGTTGAACTCACATTTACCAACCAAGAAGGTAAATGTGTACATATACCGGTAAATGTTCACATTTACCTAACTACGCACTTTTACCGTAACATATGTATTTATTATTCTTAATGTAGGTATTTTTGTAATGATTTCTTTCTCGACAGGAGAGGATTCCAATACATAATACCGTCAATCATCAATGGTTTGTCAATTTTACATGTTTTCCTCATTTTAAATGAGCAACAATCTTATTTTTTTCAGTTTTTCGCGCAATCCCGCAATGATTCGTTCCTTCCAGGGGAGGATTCCAATGCAATATTATCAAAGTCTTATTTTTCAGTTTTTCACTCAACGCCGTGATTTAGTGTTTAATATGTTTTTCTATTTTACGTCTGTAATGGACTCATAACAGCACTCATATGCGTGCGGTTATGGCTCGCTGAGTGCGATACAATTTTCTCAAGCTATCGGCGATTTTTTATTTAGAAATGGCATAAAAGGGTGCAAAATAGAAAAAATACTATAAAAAACTCATTCGTAAAGCGTTTTTCAGCACTTGTCCATTAGAAAACTCCTCGCTACGCTCGTCGTTTTCCAAACTTGGGCGCGTGCTGTAAAATTCTCGTCTGAAACTGAACTCGTCCTTATACTAATATACTAATATAGTTATTTCTTGTTTATATTTTGAATTATCGTTTTTAGGATATTCTTTGTTGTTTCTCTAGAATTAGCTGTGTTTTATCTGTTACTATGTGTGTTTTATCTGTATACAGGGTGTTTCTGAAATGTCCGGCAGGAATTTCGTTGATTAGATTAGATTTCTTTGCCCCAATAAATAATTACCGATATAAATGCTTGTATGTTAGATTTATTGGTTCCAATAGTTCCTTTGGACAATTTACGATTGAACTAGGATAGATTTCTCAATTTTAATAGTTTCAAAGAACAATTTACGATCTGGTTAGATTAGGATGTTTATTTGCAACAGTCTTGCACAATTAGCGATAGAATTAGATTAAGTGGAAGAACGGTGACTACTGAACTTCGGCTCCCTCCAACGATTGGGAAAAGAATTGTTTGTGAATTATTAGGAGTGTTATGACCTCATAGGTGTATATCGTAATAGATCATTGGTAAATAAAAGCCCTTTATTATTATCGTCGTCGTCGTCGTCGTCGAAATATACTAATCGAGTAAGGTACCGTCACTGAACTGGAAAGCGGTCAAAAGTCAAGATTTCTTGAAAATTAAGAAAAATTGTCAAAAAATGCGGTTTACGTCTTGAATTTTTTCCAATGAATTGAACAAAAAATTAGGTTTTTTTTGAATAGCCTTACCAAGTTCCGCCCCCGCAGGGGGCGGCTGTAGGTGCGTTTTAAATTTTTTACTTTTTCCGTAAAAACTCCGTTCCTCTTGGGCGTCGAAACGGGAAATGGTCATTTTCTGTTGTAAAACTGAACAGGCGTTGTGACCCGTGTCCGTCTGCCGCTCGCAAGTCCCACATGGCGTCCTCTAGGTGCCAAAAACAGGAGATCGTTTCTAGCACCTTTGAGGAGCAATTTTGGTCCGCGGCTCGATTTTTTTACTGCGTTTTCTTGCCGCGTCGATTTCACGTTTTTTGACGTCATGCGGAAAAGTACGCGACCGTCGGTTCACCCGGTGCGGCGGAAAATGTAAGCGAAAAAAAAACGTTTTTTTCATCACATCTGTGGACGCCGTGTCTCCAGACCGGTTCGTTCGATGCGAGATATTTACCCGCAAACCGGCGGTGGAAGAATCTGGTACCTTCGGCATCCTGTTCCCACTCTGGGTCAATTTTAACACAAAAATCGAAAAAACGCGATGTTTTTTTCACCTAATTTGCGGGGATCCCTCTCCCGGGATACCCAACAGTCGGATCGGGACCGCACCGGCACCAATCGATTCGGCATAGTGTCTTTAAGTTTGTTTTGGAGTTTAATTGCGATTGCGTGCCGGATGGCGCCGGGAGGCCCGAAAAACCATGTTTTGCAGAAGTACGCGAGAATCTTTTGGGATTCGCTAAATTAAATAGCAGGGCCTCGCGGTGGTGGTTTCTGAATATAGAACGAAAGCGTCTATAAGGCGATAGGAACGATGCATCGCTCGATCGCATTTGGGGGTCTCGACGCCCGTCCAAACTCGAAACGAATTTTTCAAAATTGAGCAAATTGAAACCTTCAATATTCGGTGAAATGTTTTAGAATTGTATTGCTCTTTTCAGGAATTATAGCCCCACGTGTCTACTTTCGAACGACACCAGTCTGGGCGCATTACACCTCCGGGGACGTTCCGCAGGCCCCAATTCGCGAAGTAACTTTTTTTTCACCTCTTCAAACGGAAACGCTTAAAAGAAAATTTACATTTCCAGTCCAACAAGTGCATGCCCGGTGAAAAGGCCAACAGTATGGCGTTTGAATTTCTAAAATCCATCAACGGCTTCGCACTCCGGGTCAAAAATACTACGACCATTGCTTGCCGCTGAATCGCCAATTTATCATTCTGACACTATTTTCGCTCAGGTTATGTGGAAATGTTATTGTTGAAGTTTATCCGTTTATGATTATTCGTGTTCTTGTGAAAAGATAAAATTAAAGAAAAGAATTTAAATCAAAATTCTGATTTTTCGCTCAATGTTGAAATTCAAATAAAATTCAAAGAGATATCTTGAAATCTCTAAATTGCAGATTTCGGCGACGATTTCTGGCTCTTGATTAGCAACACATAGCAACGTCAAAATTCGCATTTTTTCACAAATTTCTACAAGAAAACGAAGTTTTTTCACTTTTCTTTTAGCAGATTCTTAAAATTCAGACCATTTTACATCAGAAACAGTTGCTTCCCTTCACATTTGAATTCCAAAATTTATTTCATAATCCGCGATATTTACGAGTTTTTTTTAAGAATAATTGGAGCTTTTAAATTGAATTTAGATTCCAACGGTACAACACGCGTCTTCCTCGAATGTATATCAACAGAGTTATTGGCGAAAAGCTGTCAGTTTTACCATTTCATTGCGGAAGGAACAGCCATTTCAATATTTATTGACATTTTCGATTCAAATTCGAATACAACTCATCAAGTTATATTAAAATATGTTGCATGAATTTTCTGCGGCTGATTCGTGATTCGGATAATTTTACATGGGGGACGATGTAAGTTTTTCGGTCATCTGGTGATTTAAAATCCATTTTTCAAACGGTGGGAATTAAGAGTATTCTACAAGAATAGTTAAAAATTACACATTTAATTTGGAATCTAAAGGTGTATTCCTCGACTTCCTAGCGGGTATAACAAGAGAGTTTTTGTTGAAAAACGGTCAGTTCTACCACTTGACGGCTGAAGGAAAATCCATCTCGAAATTTATCCGGATTTTCTTTTTAAAATCGAATAGTGCTCATTGAGACCCATTGAAATGTGCTGCATGCAAACTTTTTGCGGCTGATAGCCACGACATGACGAACGTTTAGAAATGTGTGTTAAATAATTTTAACACAGATAAATAGAGCGATAAATAGAGAAATATATAGTTATATATAAATTGTACATGTTTCTATTGAAATTTACATATTTGTGGTCGATTGCCTTGACACAGGATTTTTTTAATAAAGAAATACTTTCAAATATATTTTTTTGTTCAATTTTCCGAAGTCTAAGAAACATGCATTTAGCGCTATTTTATAGAGCACATTTTCATCTAAAAGTTGTGTCATTTTCATTTTTCCAGTGCGAACCGTTTTAGCGGAAGAGCCCATTTAAAACCCGTGTAAATTGAGTGACGAAATTCAGAGAAGGGCGGTTTTTTTAAAAGCATGCTTTGTTTTCCAACAAGTTTGCTTCAAAAACTCCGTTCCTCTTGCGCGTCGAAACGGGAAATTGTCATTTTCTGTTGTAAAACTGAACGGGCCTTCGACAAGAGAAATCTCGTATGTTGCGCGGCAGCGCGAACTCTCGATCCAATATAAGACAATTTGGCAAGGACCTTTGGTTTAACCCCGGTTAGATTAGGTTGCCTGCCGCGAAGCGGGCAGTTAAATCAAGACAACATAGCGCGAACTCTCGATCCAATATAGGACAGTGTTGCAAGGAATGTTGGTTTACCCCGGGTAAAATAACATGACAGATAAATCAAGACAACATACGCGCGGTAGCGCAAGCATTCGATAGAATATAGGACGGTGTTGCAAGGACCGTTGGTTTAACCCCGGTTAGATTAGGTTGCACACCGCTAAGCGGCAGATAAATCAAGACCTTCAAACTCGGACATAACAAAAATTAATAAATTCAAATAACTATAAATTGAAAACTGCAACAGATATTTTGAAATTTTTTTCAGATATATATATAGATTATAGATTTTTCTATTTAAATTGACGTTTTGGTACCTTTGTGGTCGATAGCCTTGACACAGGATTGTTTTTAACATAGAAATATTTATTGAAAACTTGCAAATATATTTTTTTGTCCAACTCTTCAAAGTCTACCAGACATGCATTTACAGCTTCTACAATAAGCAACAGATCTACAATTAGCTAAAGTGGCAAAGTCTGTTAGCCTGAAAGAAAAGCGAACGGAAAATTAAGACAAACTACAAGCGGTAGCGCGACCCAAGAGATCAAAAATAAGATAAAGATGTAAAGCTAAATGTTGGTTTAACCTAGGTTAGGCTATTAGATTAGCAAAGCGCCATAGAAAGCGTCATAGATATTTCTATTGAAACAATTTGACCATTTTGGAATATTCATGGCCGATAACCTTGACACTGGATTTTTTAAATAAAGAAATACATGAAAATTAAATCAAAGTTGACATTAACGTCAGTTGAGTAATTTATTGGTTATTATTTTTTTTGGTGAAACTTTTAGTAAAATAATTTTGCTAAGTGTTGCTAATTGTCTAAAAGCAAACTTACTATAATTGGAGGAGTGATATTGGAAATCAAGAGTTGCCAACCTTCATAAAAGGAGGTTACTATATAGGATGAAGTGAAGTTAATAAGTAAGGCTTGCAATTTTGACGAAAAAAAAGACAACAATGTAACTTTAACAAATAGTTGGTGAGATTATGTTTGTGTATGTTGGTAACTCAAAAACACAAGATACCAACTTGATTAAAACAATATGTTGGTTATGTAGAACGTCAAAGTTGACAAGATCAATGTTACTTAATCAATTTAAAGGTTATAAAAGTTTTAGTGAGATTTTCAGTAACTTTTTACTCCACAGCTGATTTTCTATCGTCCATGTTGTACACCTTAGGAACTAATATCACATCGTTAGATATAGTAACCTTTTTATGAACGTTGGGAACTTTTCATTTCTAATATCACTCCTTAAATTAAAGTCACTTTGATTTCAGACAATTGGTAACATTATATGATTAAGTACACCTCAAAAGTGTTTGATTATATTATTTTACAAACCTGACAGCATTGAAATCATTTGAGACGGATGAATTATTAGTTAATATGATGCGCTTTCTACAAGAATCGCGCAGCTCGCACTTCTGATTACTCTTTCATATACAAATGTCAAAATTCATTAAACAATTTCACCCTCATCAATTATTCCACCTTTAGCAACTATTCCATTCTTTTCAACTCTTCCACCCACAAAAACTATTCCATTCCGAAAAATACGATCCACATGTACTAGTTATTACTAAATATCTTAGTACCATGTTTAATGCCATGTTAGTACCATGTTTAAAACCTTAGTTTCAATGCCAAAATAAGAAGACTAGCATATTGAAGCAGCTAGACTACTTTGAAAAAAGAAAATATAAAGTTGAGCTTTGCATTGTAAAATCAATGTTTCCGCACTCTAATGAAAATAACTATTACAGAGACCTAATTAAATATAATAAGTTTCACTTATTTTGTTAACTTACTTAATTAAGTTAACTTACAAAATATGAGGATGTAGATTGCCGAAAACACTTACATTTAAAACAGAAAATGTAATGAAATAACCAATTCACAACTACCACTCAGGAATGTTTTTGATGGAATGAGAACTAAATTCAATTCTTGCAAAATCCTTGAATACAAAGTATGTATTCGCATTTAACAACATACATATTTATAAACATAAACAAAGCAAATTTAGGATGCGAAGGAAAATTGAATAATTAATAATCAAATTTGATACATATGCAATTCGTAAAATATGCATCGAGACCTCTATCGATGGCCTTTATATATTATTCTAAATAGTCAATAAATATTTAATTTGATATATAAAAAATGCATTTGAATTTGAATTGATTATATAAAGGCCGATTCTCATACACGCGACACTCAGCTACGCCACGTCACGCGACATCCTCTGTAAAATAATGATTAAATTGTTTTAAATGGGCACGTTCTCACTATGGCTACGCGACGTGTCCATTTAATTTTTTATTTGACAGGCGATGTCGCACGACGTCGCATAGCTGAGTGTCGCGCATATGGGAATCGAACTTTATTGTTAATTTAATATACTTTAGACTATGCCATAAAATATGCCATTAAATAAATGTTTACAGTAAATAAATCTATCAATATATCTTTAAAAAAATTATAGTTCCAACAAATCGTATAAATAAAGACAAATGACTTATTGGAAATAATAATAATAGACCTTTTCATGTTTGAAATTTTTTTGTCCACATGTCAATTTCCGCCATGTTTTGCCCCAACTTTTTGACGTATAACCTTATTATTTGCCCGAAACTTTCATATTCCCGCCTTTCAAACTTGGCGGATGCGCATGCGCTTAAAACCTAACAAACTTAATAAAGACGGAACAAAGCTTGAATATATAAATATACTCAACCTTTCCGGAACTCTATAATACTAATGAGTCTTTTTAGGACTACCAAAAACAAATTTCTCTCAAACTGAAATTTGTCAGTTATTCTATAGCTTTCAGTCCACCTTCGTGGCACTCAACAAAAACCATAAAAATAACATTGATTTTTAAGATCATGTCTTTCCGATACCATGAGTGGATAGCCATCTGTGGACGCGTTTCGAGATTTATCTCTCATCAGCACAGCTTTGCTTCCATGAACAATATTTTGTAAATCACTCACTTGAAAACCCATGTGTTGATTAGGGTTAGATGTTTTTTAATTTTGACATTTTGTGAGAGAGACATGAACTTAGCAGGTTATTGATATAAATGATAAATTTTGAATTGGTAAAACCATACAACATTATAGATAATCAGATAAACTTAATAAAGACGGAACAAAGCTTGAATATATAAATATACTCAACCTTTCCGGAACTCTATAATACTAATGAGGTTTGATACCATGTGTGAATCAACACATGGGTTTTCAAGTGAGTGATTTACAAAATATTGTTCATGGAAGCAAAGCTGTGCTGATGAGAGATAAATCTCGAAACGCGTCCACAGATGGCTATCCACTCAAGGTATCGGAAAGACATGATCTTAAAAATCAATGTTATTTTTATGGTTTTTGTTGAGTGCCACGAAGGTGGACTGAAAGCTATAGAATAACTGACAAATTTCATAAGAGATTTGTTTTTGGTAGTCCTAAAAAGACTCATTAGTATTATAGAGTTCCGGAAAGGTTGAGTATATTTATATATTCAAGCTTTGTTCCGTCTTTATGAAGTTTATCTGATTATCTATAATGTTGTATGGTTTTACCAATTTAAAACCTAACCGTAAAGAGGTCTATTAACATGATTGCTTATTTATTTCTATTATTATTATTTATTATTATTCTTATTATTTATTGATTGGCACAATTATATTACAATTAAATTGGTATTTATTTCATGACTTCGATCCCAACCAGGAATCTAGAAGTCAAAAATATGCCGGACAGATTCAACCACAGATGTATCTTCTTATAATGTGTGCTGTTCCCACGCTGTCTTTTGTAATTTCCCATAAGTTATCCCTTCAAGCTCCAGGCAATCTAAATATTTTTGGAAATCCTTCGATATCGCCCCTAGAGCACCAATCACAATTGGTATCGCGGTTGTTTTTCTTTCCCAAATTCTTTGAATTTCAATTTTTAAGTCCACATATTTAGAAATTTTGTCAAATTCTTTTTCTTGTATCCTGCGATCCCCAGGAATTGCGACATCAATAATGTAAACTGAGTCTTTCTGAACAACAGTTATGTCTGGAGTATTATGATTTAACTGTTTGTCCGTTTGGATACGAAAATCCCATAAAATTTTGACTCGATCATTTTCTATTACTTTTTCCGGAATGTGATCCCACCAGTTTTTGCAAAATTCAAATCCAAATTTTCTACAGAGACCCCAGTGTATTATGGCTGCAACTTTGTGTCTCTTAAGGTAATCAGTAAGGTAATCAGCAAATTACGTGTTCGACCGTCTCACCGTCTCATCAGCCTCTTTACACAACCTACACTTGCAGTCGGTTTGGCTTTTATAGACTTTGGCCTTCAATGTGTTCGTGGATATTGCCTGTTCTTGAGCTGCAAGAATTAGTCCTTCCGTTTCTTTTTTTAAATTTCCATTTTTTAGCCAATGCCAAGTTTTCTCAATATCGACTTTTTCAATTATTGTGTTAAAATATTGTCCGTGTAATGCTTTTTTGTAAAAATTGTATAATTTTTCTCTTCGTTTTGCTATCTGTTGCTTCTTATACTCATCTTTTTTCTCATCCAGTTTCAAGACACCTTCAATAATCACATTATTTAAGATCCGTTCCTGACTACGCAAGCAATATTCTGAGAGTGCAAGTTTTTCTTCTTTCATGGCTTGGTGGACTTGTATCGATTCCTCTTCCACCCCCATTCCTTGGAAGGTAAAGCCTATCAACATCACTCCTTGGGTGGAGCACATGGTTGATAGTCATTATCTTCCTGGTTTTGCGGTCAATATTGTCCAATTCCAACTGCGTCCAATTAATAATTCCTGAGGTATACCTGACAACAGGAATGGCCCACGTGTTTATAGCCTTTATAGTGTTTGCCCCGTTCAATTTTGATTCAATTCTTATTATTATTATTTATTATATTATTATTTATTATATTATTATTTATAGAGTAGAAGTAAATTTACTGATTAAAAAATTCAATTGCAATTAATGCACGAAATACTTTTTTACATCGAATTTACATCGAATCGGCCTCTATGGACTGCGTGGTAACAACCAATTTCATTTTAGTGTCTAGGTCTTGCTCCAACTTTGACTTCCTGCCAGAATCTCCTGAGCCCACCAAGAAGTGAATGTTTATGCTTTTCGGACAAAGGTCCTCTCCGTCTTTTGGACGTTGATGCCATTTTAAAACCTCGGTAGTTGTTCACCTATCTTTTAAATTTGTCATGAACGTTTCTCTCTGAGGCAACAATCTGCCTAAGATCATTTTCACATTCTTTGAACCATTTCGGCCTTGTTTTCTTAGATTGGATGAAACTCTTTATATATTCTTTTTGTTACTCGGTCACCGTACATCCTCATGAGATGACCGTAAAATAACAATTGTCTCTTCTTAATGGATGCTGTATCCATTACATAGGTTCTGTCTTGCTGTACAAGTCCTCATTTGCTTTCATTCGCCATTGTCCATTAACCCATCTGTTACCTAGGATTTTCCTGAATATCCCATGTTCTCGTTTTTCCAGCCGCTCAGCTTGACCTGCCTATTCATGGTCAAAGTTTCGTACGTATATAAGCTCTCAAGCTTTAAAACTATATTTCAATGTCTGAACTTGGCTCCTATACTCATCGACTTTTTGTTATAGGTATTTTTTGTCAGTTGGTATGCCTGGTCTAACTTCCTTTTCCTGACATTAATTGCTTCTTCTTCTAGTCCATTCTCCTGGATGACTTCACCGAGATACCTGAAATTCTTGACTCGTCCAATTTTTCCCGGATTGGTGATCCATCGTGGATGTTCGTCATATATTTTGTCTTTTTAATAGAAATCTGGAGTCAAACCTTTTCAGCCGTTTCTGACAGCCTATTGATCTTGTTGACTGCTGAACCTATGAAGTTAGCAAAAATGGCCAGGTCATCTACAAAGGCCAGGCATGTAAGGCCAGGCAGCAATATACACCCCTCTGTTCTTAAGCCCAAGTCTGAATCGCTCTTCATTTTTTTCTTCTTGTGCTAACAGCTTTCTCCACTCTCGAATGATCTTTTCCAAAACACAGTTAAAAAGGATTGGGGAAAATCCATCTCCTTGTCTTACGCCAGTTCTGATTGTAAAGGGTTCTGATATCTCACCCATAAATTTTATTTTTGATACTGTGTTAGTGAGAGTTTGTTAGATTAGCTTTTTTGATGTATCATACACACCAAACTCTTATATTCAACGACTCTCGATCGATGGAGTAATATGCCTTGTGAAAATCAACAAACACGACCACATAGTTATTTCCTTCAGTTTTTTTTATACCTGATGATGTTCTTTAGGTTGAAGATCTGTTTTGGGCAAGAATGGCCCTTTCGGAAACCAGCTTGATATTCCCCAATCAATTGATCAAGATGACCTTCTATTTTGCCCTGTATTGCTTTGAGAGAGTCTTATAGAGAGTCTTATATGGAACAGATACCAACGAGATGCCTCTATAGTTATTGACATTCTTTTTATCACCTTGTTCGGGTAGAGGATGGATTAAAGCCATTGGCTGCCATTCAGTTGGTATCATCCCAGTTCTCCAAATCTCCTCAAAAAGCTGTTTTTTAAAAGCTAGTACAACTAAAGTTTCATTATTTGCCAGCTTCAGTAGTACCGCAAAATATGAGTTGCTTCATCTGATAATGCAGGGCAAAGTAGTAGGCAACCGGAACATCGGTAGATGCAAGCAGAACATCGACGCAGATGTTCATGGATGCGTAACCTGATAGAGTGGTATGATAACACATCCCAAGAGTTATTCAGAGCTGACGCTTCCAAGGTGAAGAAAGCGATGATGATTGCAAACCTCCTGAAAGGAGTTGCCATATAAAGAAGAAGTAGTTCCGCCACTTTTCCCAGAATCCTCTCCAGCTGCCTTATTGTTCTTAAGGTTGTTGATGAACTCTTTGATCTCCTCTTTACCAGGTGGAGATGAGTTTGGTAGTTCATAGATCGGGGCGCATGCAGGAAATATTTCTTTCGGTGCATCACAATTAGGTAGGTTTTCAAAATAACGAGACAAGATCGTGCAGTTTTCTTTGTTGGTCAATCCCAGTATTCCTTTTTCGTCTCTAAAACAAAGATTTGGGGCTTGGTAACCTTTCAAATTAGACTTCTGATCGTTTTTCTGACGTTCTGAATTAGAAAGTCTGATAGAAGTCTCTGGCATTGTTTCTCCGAAACTCCTGATCGGTCTGTTCTAACAGCTGTTTCTCATACATTCGCTTAGTCCTTCGTAAAGTTCTGGCTGCATATTTTCGCTTCACGGAATACATCAAAGTCTTCGGGTCTCCTGGTCGAGTTCCACTTTTTCCAGGCATTTGTTCTTTAGGCCACAACTTCATCATTCCACCATCTATGTTTTCTCCTTTTAGATGTGAGGATTGCAGAATTAGCTGCTTGTTGGATCTTGGAGGCAACGTTCGTCCAATTATGAGATTCAAATGTCAGTTGCTGGTGGTATTGTTCTAATACATTTTGATTGATTTTAAGCTTCGCAATATCAAATTTATGAATTTTATTTCTGGTTTTCACGCCATTATTGAGAGGGAAGAAATTTCGATTTTGGAGAGGTAATGATCCGAATCGAACTGGGCACCTCTTTGTACTTTAACATTCATTATTTCCTTAATGGCTCTCCTAGATATCGCCACATGATCAATCTGTTTCTCTCCACACAAATTGCCTGGTGATCGCCAAGTCTACTGTTTACTTGGCTTGTGTTTGAAAAATGTTGACATTATCTGAAGATTAAAGGATCGACACAGATTGACGAGTCATATACCATTTCTATTAGTCATCTTGTGAGGTGGGTACTTTCCAATTGTTGATCTGAATTGCGGTTCTATTCCTAGCTGGGCATTAAAGTCACCTCTCTCTCTTCAGTCCATAACCCTTCTGCAGGGTGTGCTCATATCAATTTGCTACGCTCGCATTGACTCCTCGCCAGCGCTCTGTGCAGCTGTTAAGATACTAGCAAGCGTGATCTCTCACCGTCTACAACCTGCTTTAGAGTCAATCCTTTCGCCCGTTTTCACCCGTACAGAGGGACAGCAGATATGATCTTCACACTTCGACAGCTACAGGAAAAAGTGAGGGAGCTGCACTCTTCTATGTTTGCTATTTGTGGATCTACGAAAGGCATTCGACATGGTAAACAGGCAAGCCCTGTGGCAAATACTCTTAAGATTTGGCTGTCCTGCAAAGCTAGTGAATATAATTGCCGATCTTCATATGGACAACGAGGCACAAGTTATTTGCAAGGTGAAGATATCACCGACTCTTTCGACATTTCTAATGGCGTAAAGCAGGGCTGCGTATTAGCACCTCTTCTTTTCAATATTTTCATGACTGCATTTCTCTTATGCTTGGACCGAGTGCTTCCGATATCGCTTTGACAATGGATTATATAACCTTGCTCGTCTTAAAGTGCAGAAAAATGTACGCAAGAGATCCCTCACTGAGCTGCAAGATGCAGATGACCTTCTTATTTTAGCCAGCACAGCTGAAGAAGCGCAAAGTATGATGGACACATTCTCAAGTGTATATGGCTCTATTGGGATGGAGGTCTCTCTCTCTCTCTCTTCAGTCCATAACCCATCTGTAGGGTGTGGTGACATCAATTTGCTACGCTCGCAATGACTCCTCGCTCTCTATCTTGGGCAGATCTTATTACTTCATGCATCCTTTGTCCCGTCAGGGTTTTTGTCCGGTCTATCCATCGTGTCGGCGATCTTTCTCTTGGGCGACGGCCTTGGACTTTGCCTTCTACTATGAGTCGTACAATATTGTCGAACCTCCTTGCCACATGACCCAGGTATCCCAAATACCGTTGGTTTATTGTATGGTATAGTCTGATCTTTATACCGAGTTTTTGAATAATAGAGTCGTTTGTGCGGTGGGCTAAGGTTAAAAGTCACCTAGTAGCATCTTAATGTTCTTAGATGGTATTTTATCTAAGTAAAATAATAAAATAACTCGCCTTCAGCTCGTGCTTTAAGCTTCGCAACTCATGCACAAAAGCCCTTCTTCTCACACATGTTCTTCTAGGAGGTCCCAAAACTTTCTCGGGATTGCGTCTGTCATCTTCATTGATTGGTGCATGCGTATTGATCAATGTGTATTCTTTGTTACCAGAGCTTAGAGTTAGGATAGAAAGCCTCTCAGAAGGGCTGAAGAGCTCCACGATTGAATTGACAACCTTTTTACGAACAACAAATGCTGTGCCAAGTATAGGCATGTTCTTATCTATCTTCTTCTTCTTGTTTCGAATAGGCCTACTTTGGATCACGCTTCTGCAACCGTTGGGTTTTGATCTTTGCCCAGTATTGTCGCATCTTCTGCCGGTGTAACTCCTTTCACTCTTCTGTCCAGGGGGAACCTATCCTTCGGGGGTTTTTCCTGAAATCCACGGACTTTCAGGATGCGTCTCACAGACTGTCTGTTTTGGAGATCTGTTATTCCCAGTTCTTTAATATCCTTCTCGGTCTCTGGCAACCAAGTGGTACGAACCTTCTTGTTTTGCCAGAATGTAAACAGACGGTTGGTTAGTCGGTATAGAGGCAATCTTGCAATGTGGCCACAGAAAGCTACCCTTCTTTTCCTTACACAGTCAGAGAGCCTCTCAAAATGTTCGTAGAGTTCAGAGTTATGTCGTCTTTGGAATTCCCCATCTTCCTTTACCGAACCTAGGATCTTTCAGAGGGTTCTCCTCTCTCTGATATCCAATTTGTCTACCAGACCTCTTCGGTTCAAGGAAAGACACTGCATGGCTTACAGGGCTTCTGGTCGTAAGACTGATGTGTAGTGTTTAAGTTTCAGGTTACGTGACCGGCATTTCTTGTTGTAGGTGTTCTTAGTCAGTCGATAGGCTAGTTCTAACTTGTTGACTGTCAATAATAATAATGCTCTTTCTGATAAGTTGGGTTCAATCCATTCGCCGAGATACTTAAATTTCTCAGTCCTCTTGATGTCTCCCTGCTCTAGTAACATCTCTCTGTTTGCTTCTTTGATGTTGGTGAAAAATTCTGTTTTCTCCAGCGACACTTGAAGACCCACTTTGGCAGCCTGTTCTCTGAGGCAATTTACCTGCATTGTTGCCATCTCAAGAGAATCAGCAATCAGTGCCATGTGCCATGTCATCTGCAAAGGCCAGAAAATCTAAAACCAGTCCATTGTTCTTACGTCCCATGTAGATACCATTCTGAACATCCAAGTTGATCAGTTCCTTGCGCCATTTTCTTATAACCTTTTCAAGGACACAGTTGAAGAGAAGTGGGGACAGTCCATGTCTTTGTCTCACTCCAGTTTTTATATCAAAGCTTTCAGAGATCTCGCCTCTAAATTTAACCTTGCAATGGGTGTTGGTCAAGGTTTCTAGGATGAGGCTATCAATGAGTCTTTATCAATTGAATTGTAGGCCTTCCTAAAATCAACAAAGGTGACGACCACCTTGCGATTTCTCATCTTGGAGTATGCAAGTACAGTTTTAAGATTGAGGATCTGTTCAACACAGGATCGGGTCTTCCTGAAGCCTCCCTGGTATTCTCAGTTGACTATCCAGCTGATTTTCTGCCCGTGTTTGTAACGCCTTGGAGAATCTTGTATGTTTCCGGGACGAGAGAAATTCCACGGTAGTTGTTTAGATCAGTAAAATCTCCTTTTTGTGAATCGGATGGATCAGAGCAGATTTACAATCGGGTGGCAATTTCTCTGTTTACCAGATGTCCTGGATGATCTCGGTTAGCTTGCGCACGGCATTGCTTCCAGCATCTTTCCACAGCTCAGCAACAATAGAGTTCTCTCCAGCTGCCTTATTATTCTTAAGAAGTTGAATGATCTGGCCAACTTCTTCCAATGAAGGGGGCAGCGAGTCCGTGTTTGGTGTGGTTTGCTTCTAGCCGAAGTCTTCGCTGGGTGGATCACAGTTGAGTAGATTTTTTAAGTACTGAGCTAAAAGGTGGCAGTTGTCCTTGAAGTTAAAAGCCAGTTTGCCTTGTGAGTCTCTGAAGTGCAGGCGTATTTTCCTGCGTCTGCTTGAAGGTTCCAAAAAATATCTGGAGTTATTCTTAGCAATTGTTCTTATCTATTCTTCATCTTCTATTTTATAAATCAAACAAAAATTTAAAAAACAGTAAGTTTATTAATTAATCTACAAAATGATACTCAAAATGATAGCATTGACTAACAATACTTTTAGCGATCCTTCCGACTCTCAAAATAATTATTTTTTCAAAAACTGCCTACCGCCAATAGGTTTCATATTGGAATCCAAAGTGTAGACAAACGGGATAGCCAATGGCAATTTCAAGTTAACAATCCCTTCGGCAGTATCATTTTCCAAATGAAAAATGAGTGCTTTTAAGCTGGCTCCGTGACCCACGATTAAAACTTCGTTGCCGGCTTTTAAAAAAGGTACAATTTGTTCTTCCCATAGAGGAATCACTCTTTCGAACGTTTGCTCCATAGACTCACAACTCGGTATGTCCTTTACAGTTAAACCACTTTTAGAATAAATGGGATCGTTAGTTATCGCTTCAAAATAAACATGATTTGGTTCCATAGGAGGAGGAGTTAGATTAAAGTTATTTTGCCAAGCTTCCAGTTTATTTCCTCCCAGTTTGGCAGCCGTTTCACTTATAGTCAAGCCGGTTAAACTCCCATAATGTTTTGGGTTTAATCTCCAGGATGCAACGATTTCAATGTCGTTTTGGGCAAGTTCTTCTAGGACTATGTTGAGGGTGTCTCGAGAGCGAGATAATAAAGATGCATAGGCTTTGTTAAATTTATAATTACCGTTTTTCAATAGAACTGCGGCAACTTTGGCTTCACTCTTTCCTTTTTCTGTTATAAGAGAGTTGTACCAACCACAAAATATTTCGGACGCACCTTCGTATTCTCCTGTACGCATCATCACTACACGGTGGATTTCTTCCTTGGCTGGTGGATTTGAGATATTTTTGTACGGACAAGTTTTGTTAACGGTTCGATAATTCATAGCATTATATTCTTTTCTATCAGAAATGTCAAATTCAATTTGAACTTGTTCCCTTGATTATATTTAATATTTTTCTTGACAATACTGACATATAAATTTGTTTTAAAATATATTATAATTATTTGGCTTAAGGAGTTGATTGATGCTTTTATTTCCAAGAAATATTGCAAGGTCACATTGGTTATAAGAAAAAAAAAACTATTTCCGTCATATAATTATATAATAAACACGATTACACGCAATCGTCATTTATCGAGCATTGATTAACTTAATGTATGTAATGTAAAGTAAGTAAAAATGTGTTTCCAACGCATTTTTCTTCTAAGGGTGCCTTTTCCTAACGGAGGTTGGTTACCATAACGGCAATTCTTATTTTTGACACTACTGCTCTAAACAGGTCTATAGAGGAGCAATCAAACCACTCCCTCAAATTCTTGAGCCAGGAGGTCCGTCATCTTCCCGCGCTCCTCTTTCCTGATATTTTTCCTTGCATAATGAGTTGTAGCAATTGGCGCAGATATAGAAGTTTTCTGGTTTTTATTGTTTTAACGCATATAAAATAGTAAATGATTAAATTAAGAAATAACCCAAGTTATATTCACGATAAGTTATTTCTAGACAGGTGTTGGTATTGGCAAATAAAACCTTTTAAGTAAAACTGTAATTAACTTTATTTTGTAGGAGATATAGCGTACGTATTTTATATAAGCTTGGCGTAGTTGGCCGTTTTCCTAGACCTCTCCACTGTTGGCCGAGAATGTTTACTAGCATGGCCTTCAAACTACTTTAACCTATGACGCGTTCTAGGAAACTAATAATAATCTGCAGCTAGCCAATAACATTCATTCTAATATGCTACACAAAACGAGTCGTCTTTGTTATTTTTTACCGCCAAGAAAAATAAAATTCCTCATCTAAGTTCTTTTAATAGTCGTTTTATTGAAAAAGTAGTAAATATTATCGAAACTTGGGATGTGTAATTAAATCTCGTAATGTCGGTAATCGAACGGAAATCTTAACCTTTGGCCTTTAAGTCGCAGATAAATAAATCAAACAGGCATCTCGGGTGAAAATTGCGTCGTCGCGTTTTGTAACGCTTTCAATTATTTTTCCTTGTTTAGTAACCATTTTCATATTCATTATTCATACGCTCATGTAATATTGACGCGTTCGTATATCTCAAAAAATTCTCCTTGACCTATACTAACATATCCTATATTATTTTATATGTAACTAATCGTAAGATCGATATTACGACATGTTGCGTCTTAGATTCTATCAATAACCTACTTTACACTTCTTTCTGTTAAACGTCCTAGTTCAACTCTTTAAATTATGTAAATATACATAAATATAGATCATAGAATATTTATTTATACACACAGTAACAATAAAAATTAATTCATATTTCAAACCTGATTATTTGATGTCACCTTTCATTTATCAATCGACTTTGTCATATTTTTCCTATAAATGTTAAAAATTATATGAAACATTACAAAGTTAATTATAAATGAAAAGGAAAATTATCTCAATAAAAATTTAATACATATATAGACTGTTATTCCCGTTATTTATTTTTTCTATTTTGCGTCTGTAATGGACTCATAACAACACTCATATGCGTGCGATTATGGCGCGCCGAGTGCTGTATGAGTCAATTTTTTCAAGGTTGGCACTGAAATTCAGAGCTGTCAGTGTCAAATTTTCGGCGAGATAGTTTTGATGTGATGTGTGGAAATCGCAAATACACACATTTAATTAATTAATGGTAATAAACGATATAACACATATATAATTCAAATTCTGTTCATCAATGGTACAATTATTAAAAACATTTATACTGACATTGGATGATTTTTGAGCAGAAACACTCACACCAGGGACATTATATATAGTGCTACTATTACTGTTGCTATCAAATTGCAACTTTGGGGCACTAGAAGAACATCCAGGTAAGTTTATATTTGCTTGCTCATACCCAAGCATTTTCTACACTTCAATTTTCTTTTTTAAGGAAGCGTCAACATACCCCTCCGCAACAGCAGAAGACTTCCATCCACTATGATTTTTTATTGTCAACAAATCACCACCATGTTGGCGAAATGTGTCGCACTACTTCTTCGGAAACAATGTCCAGTATAAAGTTCGGAGTTTGGAAATTTGAGAAAAGTCGTATTGTCTTTTGATATTCTCCCTTAATTTTAATACCAATTGGACTATTAATCCAATGACCGTTACTACAAGTCAGGTCAGTACAAGTCAGCAAAATCTCGTATGCGTAACATTATTATTACGTAAGTTAGCATATTTTTAAATTAATTCCATTAATTATAAATTGGAACCATTGGAGCCCAAACAATCGCAAATGTACTGAAAATTGAGTTAATCGGATGGTCATGATACTGTCAAGCCAGTCATGGCAGTCATTTGAATGCTGTTGTGTTTCATTCTTAAATGAAAATTGTTCCTAAACTTACTTGAACATCTCGTGCATGACTGGCGAGTTTTGGTTTTAATTTGACGTTTGTGGAGAACGACATGTACTGAGTTGATGTAAAGGATTTGTTATGTTCATGTCTTTCTCAACAAACGTCAAATTAAGACCTAACCTCGCCAGTCATGCATGAGATGTTCAAGTTAGTGTATTCAGATTTATAATTCTAAACAGCAAAGCTGCAGCGATGAGAGATAAATCTCGAAACATGTCTGCAGATGCCTATTCACTTAGGTTAAATAGAAAGATATGATGTTAAAAACAATGTTATTTACCTAGTACTCGTTTAGTGCCATGAAAGTAGACTGGGGGGCTAGTAATAACATGCAAATATCTTTTGTATAATTCAATACCCTGCGCGTGGTATTTGCAAGGGAACTAGTTGTTTCAACATTAGATTTGTTTTGTAGTCTTGATAAGACTTAATATTATAGAGCTACAAACAGGTTGAATATATTTATATATTCAGGCTATATTTCGCCCTTCATAGGTTTAGAAGATCTATTATTATTATTATTCAATATTATCTTTTAATCTCCGTGGTTCTATTTGTTTCAGTGAATAAACATTTTTTGAATTGAGATTAATTATTTTCTTGTAATTTTCAAATCTTGTACAAATCTCGTATCATAGACAAGGGCGCTAATTTTTGTTGCACACGGGCGACTATTATCCACGCGGGTTCTATTTCTTTGTTAATCAATCATTTAGTCTCCCACTGGCCAGACTAAAGTCTCGAAACTGTCTATGACAGAGGTATCAACTCCATTGTTTCAAAATTAAAATTTAATTAGACGAGAATTATATGATGCTCTTTATGTGCTAATTATGTGCCGCAATCGCGATTTCTGAGCTCGAATCATTCAATCAAGTTTGACTAGTGGGGGTGCTAAATTAATGTCAAGGTAGATCCACCCATCAAAAGAATTCGGATATCGATATCAAATGGGAACTGTAATGCGCTCTTTTACGTGCTTTTCACGTACCCTAGAGCAGCGGTCGGCAACCTTTTGGGCATTGAGGACCACTAAATTCACAACTTAAACTTTCGCTAGGGGTCCGCGCGACAGGAATTTTCAAGGTCAAATGTTGAAAATTGAAAGTTAGCTTACAAAATTTGCCACTAAAATTGACAGTTTTGAATGATTGTATATTCTCCAGGAAAGGGCAAAAAAGGGCAAAAGAGTTATTTAAATGCTTTTGAGGTAGAAGTGACAGTAGTATTTTGTCTGAGGACGCACGGTTGCCGACCGCTGACCTATAGCGAATAGACCTTTTCATAGTTGAATTCTTTTTGTGCGCATGTGTCAATTTCCGCCATGTTATACGTCAAAAAATGTCCGAACATTTCGACGTATAACTAAATATGTGCCCGAAACTTTCATATTCCCGCCTTTCAAACTTGGCGGATGCACATGCGCTTAACTAACCGTAAGAAGGTCTATTCGCTCACTCAACCATTTTTACGTAAAACTCACCCGGAACCGAATGGGCACAAGAGGTAACGACTGTGCAAAACTTTTAACCGAAGCGAGAGATTTATAATAATTATGTGCTCTTGAAATTTTGGTCCCTTGTACGAAAAATTCACCTTTAACTGCCATTATCTTTCCCATTTGCCATTCCCTTTTTCTATCCTTACATCAACTGGATATAGGTCTCCTTAGGATTTTCCACTTGTCCCGGTTATGAGTTATTCTTTGCCTTATGAGTTCTGTGTGTTTTACGAGATCTTTCCACCTCATTTGCAGTCTCCCTCTTGCTCGTTTGCTTGTGTATGGTCTCCATCTTCCGATTAGTGCGCTGCATCTCCCATCATCTCTTCGTTCGTTGTTACCTGCACACTTACTGCTCTTTCAATCACGTCGGTAATTATAGTTTTGTTTCTTGTCCATTCGTCTTTAAGTGTTTGAGGCCTTTTTATTGGTTTTTCAGCCTTTCAAAAGAGGGCGTACGTTTGTTTCCATTTGTTGTTTATGGAGAGAAGTGTGTCTCGTAGGTTTTTGACGAACGAAAAGTTCAGTTGTTGGACAAACGTCGGCCGCTCTATTTTCGCGTTTTGACACTCGGGCCGTTCTCCGTTTCAACGCTTTGGTCGTCGATAACATTACGGGCGAGATTCCTCTCCAAAACGTAGACCTCTCGACTTTAAGGCACTTAAAGGATTCGCCTTTAGCCGACAGCAATTTTGGTAAATCGGGAAGGATTGATGGCATAATCGGTGCGGGATTGTTTTCTTCTGTTGTTTATGGAGAGAGAGAGTTGTTTTTAACAACAACCTTTCAGCTAGACCAAAATTCGGGAGAGATCCCATAAGCACATAGCCGAAGGGAGTAAGAAAAGCGACGGGCTTTTCGGAAGATAAAACAACTCTCTCTCCATAAACAACAAAAGGAAACAATCCCGCACTGATTATGCCATCAATCCTTCCCGATTTACAAAAATTGCTGTCGGCTAAAGGCGAATCCTTTAAGTACCTTAAAGTCGAGAGGTCTACGTTCTGGGGAGGAATATCGCCCGTAATGTTATCAACGACCAAAGCGTTGAAACGGAGAACCGCCCGAGTGTCAAAACGCAAAAATAGAGCGGCCGACGTTTGTCCAACAACTGAACTTTTCGCTTGTCCAAAACCTACGACAGATGACTTTTCCACAAGAAGACCTAATTTGTCACAAATTCCCCGGCACAGAAAATTCGCCTCACTTCCACAATCCAACAGAAACCGAACGCGGTGCTTTTTCCCGCCTGATCGGGAATTTAGTCAAACAAAAATAGGCAATAAGAAAGAGGAGGACGTTGGTCTTGCTGAACCCTGAGCCTGCCATGTTCACCAAGCTTTCTGGGAAGGTCGACGAGGATGGTTTTTCCTCACTGTAATGTATAAGTGAATGATGAGCAGCCTGACAGTTGTGTCCTTACAAACCCATGTCCGATGTTTACTGGAAAACAAAGCATATTCAACTGGACCATCGTTTGGACCAGAGAGTTGACCAGAGAATCTTTGCACAGGAGCTAATTTAAAAAATGTGGGATTTAAAAAAACCTGCAATTTATTCGACCTTTACAACAAAAACTGGACGAAATCTTTGGAACAACAGGTTTCACTTCAGTCTAAACAAGAAACATCCTAGTCGTCTGCCGAGCTTTAAAAGACCCCTTTGGCGTGTCGGGAGAGACGTTCGACGACGGCAACGTCCAGATATGTCTTTCTAAAAAACTGGAGAAATTCCTTATACGTCGGAATCTCTCTCCCAAAAAGCGGCTTCAAACGCCCGTTTTGTACCCGGATCGACAACTTGCAAAGCCCGATTTAAAAAGATGAAGTCCACATTTTTTCTCGCCCGGCATGCGACCACGCTCATTTTGTTGAAGGGAACTTTTCGGGATTCTGTCCATTCTAGAAGGATATTCGGTGGAGAACCATTGCAACTAAGATCTTCTAGATTGGACAGAAATCTGAAAAAAAATCCCCGAAAAGTTCCCTTCAGCAAAATGAGCGTGGTCGCATGCCGGCCGGGATAAAACGTGGACTCTCTTCGCACACTCGCCGGGCTAAACTATCTCGCGCTGCACCTCAAATCACTCTAACTCAACTTTAACCGACTGACAAGGAATTAACCAGAGGAGAATCAGACTGCTGAATCAGTAAAGATGGTTTGGCATTTATAAAGTGGAGAGACAGAAAATGTGTATTGTTTTTGGAAATCATCATAATCCATCAATAGGAAGTACTGTCTCCAGAAAACAAAAAGATGGTACTTCCCAGCCAGTTTTTCCAGCTATGAGAAAAAAATTCAACCAACATGTGGGTTAGGTAGACAAACTGGACATGATAAAATCTGTTTATGGAATAGACCGTAAGTCACAAAAATGGTATCACAGTATTTCAAACTAGATAAAGAGATAAACTTGATAGATTTAAAAGTTTTATAACTAAAATAATATATGAAATTTATAAAAATAAATTATAGTCGAAAAGCCATTTACATGTTTTCAATTGAAAAACTTGGAAACACTTTGGAAACAATTAAAAAACCATTAATATATGGAAAGTTATAAAGATAAAAATAAATATGTCACTTATGTGATATCCAATCAGATTATTTTATTGCGATTATTCTGAAATAAAGGAACAGTATGTTTTGTTCATTTGACAATAGACTCGTCCACAAACTCCGCAATTTAATCAATCAATATATTTTTTATTCATAATCAGTATCTCTTGCGACCAAGAAATTTAATTAAGTGTACAACTCTAACAAGATTGTCGATAATATATTTAACCTTAAAACGTTGTTGTCCTTGCAATTTTTCTATGATGAAATTTTTATATAAAACAAAACTCAATTATGTTTTGAACGAGTAAAAAATCTATAACCGTTTACGAAATATCACAGATAAAATGAATCCGAATCCGGCAAAATAAATTATTATCGCTTCGTCACACTCGCTGCAGAATTGAAAAACGAATTATTTTCTCATAATTCATAATCTAAACCGATCATGGCGTTTCAACACTTCCACAACAAGTTTTCTGCGAATGACAATTTGTTCCTTTCACCATTTACATTTTGGCAAAACTGTATGGAAAATAGACATTGGAGTTGGGAGCTGTGTGGCCAAAACTTTTTCGCCAATTTTGGCAAAAGTGTATGGAAAATAGAAATTGGAGTGTGGCAAAAACTTTTCAACTATTTGGGTCAACTAATTCTTCCACAAGACCATTCAAGTTGCCGGGCAAATGCCAATAAGATAAACAAAAAAGTCGGTTTTGCGCAAATAAAAACCCACAAATTATGTGAGAGTCACCTTTACATTCTAAAATAAGTGACAATGTAATGCGCCATTTGGTCTGGAAGATTGAAACGTTTTCAAAGATGTTACTGCTACTGAAGAACTATAGCGCCAAATGATTATAAATTAGATAATACGTGAATTTGATACAATTGTGTTAACTCAACAGAGTTTAAACAGGGCGCTAATACATCGCATACAGACAACGCGTTGCAACGTAATGTGCAATTAATTACTCAATGTCGATTACTCGATTCTTTTTATGGGAATATATGAAGTGAGCAAAGTATGCGAATAAACCGCAAACACTGCAGAAACTCCAACGAAATATTCGAAATGGAATAAGTTATGAAAGTGTTCAAATCTTCAGTGTAAGAGCTCAGGGTAATTTAAAAATTGTGGGCTAATCCAACATTCAGCGGTCCGCAACCTATGCCACGTCAAGTGGCACGTTGAAGATTTTTAGGTGGCACAGCAGAGACAATGACAAATATATGATTTTTTATATATTTATTATAGTTTTTACATACAATGTTTATAAAATTTTCCATAAACATTTCCATGAGCAATAGTTGCGTAATCATAATTATAAGTTATACAATTATTTCTACCGCCGTATCAACGGTATCGGTAATACGGAGCCCCCGAGATACAGGGGCCCCAAAATGTGTAAGCAAAAATTTGGACTGTGCCGCAGTCAGGTAAAAGGGTGTCCCAACAAATTTTGATATTTGACATTTAGTACCAGCTACGCCAATGTCACATATATTATATTGTAGTGCTATATCCATTTTCTAAAAAATGTTGAAGTGACACGTGCCTGAAAATTGATTCGATATGTTTGTATAGGTGACACTCTTCCACGAACCAGTTGCCGACCGCTGGGCTAACATGTATAGATTAGCCAATCTGGCCGACATTATAATTGATATACAGGGTGATTCGCGAGGAAATGGAAATATTTTAAAGACTTGTCCAGCAAGCTAAAATTAGCAAAATAAGCTCATATATTCAAGTCCGATTTTCATGTGTTTTAGAGATAATTAGGTTTTTCTTTGTCAGATGTTAGTCTAGTTAAACTTAACAACTTTGGACTTAATACAAAGCCTGAATATACAAATATATTCAACCTTTTCGGAGCTCTATAACATTATTGAGTCTTTTTAGGACTACCAAAACAAATCCCAGTTAATTACCAATTTTCAGTCTACCTTTGTGGCACTCAACGAAAACCAGAAAAATAACATTGTTTTTTAAAGATCATGTCTTTCTATTAACTTAAATGAATAGCCATCTGCAGACGTGTTCGCGCCAATTTTAATAAATCTAAATTTTAATTCAAATCTTAAATCGATTTCGGCATCGATTAAAAGAAGAAGACAGATGTGTCGACCTGGGCCAAAATCGCGCGATTTACCTATTAACCCATTTTTTACTGCTGTACTCAAGCAGGTACACCAATATTTTATCATTTTTACGCCATCTAATAATATAGAGCTAAAACTGGATTGCGTATATATGTTTTTTTTAATTGTTTGGAACTTTACCACACTCACTGAACCCAGATCTTCCCAGTGTACCCACTTGAGTACACCCCATTCTCATTTAAGTTTTTGAAAAAAAATCGGTTCTAAACTTTTTGAGTTAAATTGCACGCAAATGTGAAAAAAGTCATTTCGAGGTAAACGAGGTAATGCTCCGCTCGAACCTGTAACATGTACTCGATGTGCACTAGGTTCTATGCTCATAAAATCTAAACGAATGCGAATTTCGAATTGAAATTTTGACAGCGTATTCTTGTATAGTTAAGCTAACGATTTATGCAATAAAAAAGAAATCTGATTTTTTTAACTTCCTAATGTGGTTTCCCCCCAAAGAATGGGTTAGGTTAGGTAACCTAACCTAACCCCTTCTTTGAATTTCGTTTCTCAATTTACATGAGTTTAAGGGGGGGAAACCATTTTTTAATAAATTAATTGGTTTTTACAATAAAATCATTGTTATTTCTTTTCCTTCGTGATTGGTAAAAAATGGGTTAATTTCGTCGCGAATTTATATATTTGCGAGTAGTATGCTTCGAATGTTAGAAGCGAGCGGAACGGAGTCGAGGCGCGAAGGGAAGTTAGACCGACACGTGCACGCAATTAATAGCGCTAAAGTGAACCAGGGGTGTAATCACGAGCCCAAAGGGCTGCAGCGGCGTTCAACGTCTGGAAGACACCAATTTTAAGGGATCCCTCCACCCATTATCCTCATTTCCTCCCTTAAAATAGGCTCCGGAAGGACGATTCCCACCTGGCGGAGACGCGAGCGTCCCTAACAGGTAAGTGATTAGACCAGACCTGTTTCAAACTTGAAAATTTGATTTTCGTAAGACACGGTCCAAACATTTGGACCGTGTTTCGAGATTTATCTCTCATCAGTGCAGCTTTGCTTTACAACAACTTTGTCCTAAATGCCAATTTGAAACAAAATATTAATTAGGTAAATGTCCTAGAAAGTGACAGTTGTAGTTGTTTTGCGAGATTTTAAAATTGTCTTATATTTTCAGTCATAGAGAATATGCAGATATGGTGATTGTTTATGGATTTTTAAATGGTAATTCTGTTCTTTTAGTAGGAGAGTATCGACGCCGTTTTCCGAATCGAAGAATTCCTAATAGACAAGTGTTTCAAACGTTTTTATACGTTGTTTTTATACGTGAAACTGAAATGTTCCCAAGTGCACGTATTGTTTCTGGAAAAGAGCAAGCAAGGGCTTAATTTGGAACTTGAACAGGATATTTTAGAAAATAATCCAAGGAAGTAGGGAAAGATGATTCCTTCAGGAACCTCCTCCTCCTACAACCCCCCTGACCTTGACACTTCCGGTTTCCTGTTCCGACTCCCGGTTTCGACTTCCTGTTTCCGGTTTCAACATCCGGTTACGACATCCGGTCTCAGTTTCCGGAACTTCAGGATGCGCGGGAAAATGAAAAAAATAGACGCGAGGCGGGAAAATTCAAAATTAGATGCCAGTGGGGCAAATGATGTGTGTAGTTGGTTGCATATATCAGCGAGGCTAAATACATGAGACTAGATAGACGGGGCTAGATACATGAGACTAGATACATAAGACTAGACAGACGGGGCTAGATACATGAGACTAGATATACGGGGCTAAATACATGAGACTAGATAGACGGGGCTAGATACATGACACTATATAGACGGGACTAGATACATGAGACTAGACAGACGGGGCTAGATACATGAGACTAGATAGACGGGGCTAGATACATGAGACTAGACTGACGGGGTTAGATATATGGGACTAGACAGACGGGGCTAGCTACATGAGACTAGATAAGACTGATCTAAAACGTATAAGAGAATGTTTTGCGTTTAATTTAGTAAACATATTAAGATTTTGATTTATCAGTAGTCGGTTAAGCGTTGTCGTATGTTTGGCAGTCATAACAACTCCCTATTATCTTATCAGCTGCACGCGAGTAGAGAAATAATAAATTATGAAACGCGGTCTAATTCAACTCAATTCTTTAGCGGACTCAATTCCTTAGATCTCAATTTCTTAGGATTTGTTTGCGTTTAATTTAATAAATATATTAAGATTTTGATTTATCGGTAGTCGATTAGGCGCTAGAGGGACTAGACTAGACAGATTAGATTAGACAGACAAGCGGAGAAAATTGAAAATGAGTTGCGGGTGGGTAGCGGAGAATCGTGTATGCATACATAATTGATTGCAAACATATTACGGATTGATTCAAATGAGATTATTGGTTTTAGATCGGACAAGATCGGGCAATACCGAACAAGAACGGACAAGACTATACAGACCACATATTTCCTGTGATAATTATCCGAATAATTTCCTATGTGTAAGCGAAATTTTCTTAAACTTAGCTGTGACCCAGATCGTATTAATTTTTTTCATTTATATAAATTCTAAAGAGTTTAATTTTCTGGCAACCACTTTTCATCTACTTGCATCCACTTTTCATCTACTTGCATCTACTTTTCATCTACTTGCATCCACATTTCGGTTGCATCCACTTTCAGCTTTATTCTCATTGGGTTAGTTGTGTTAGCATTAGGTTAGGTTACGGGCAGGTTAGGAATGATGCGCGCTTCATACCTAACTTGTAGGCATATGCCACGCAAGAACACAATTTCCAACATCGGTTTAGTATTGATGTCTGGTGCGGCATTCTAAATGATGGTCGTTTTGTATTGGATGGCCGATGAAGGGAGGAAGGGCCGTTGAAGAATACACGGAGACCAGTGCAAACATGGAAAAGAACAGTTCTGGATGAGATTGAGAAGAAAACCTGGTTGGAGGTAAAGGCGCTGGCGAAGAACCGTACTCAATCTCGGATGTTTGTCGAGGCTCAATGCTCCTCCAAGAAGTAACAAGAAACGTATACATTACTTTATCTTGCTCATACCTCCTTACAACCGAATTATTTGTTAATGCCGCACCGAATGGGTTAAGGTATAATAAATTTGTTGATGCCGCACTGAATGCGTAATAAGTTTGTTTATGCCGCACCGTATGGGTTGAGACGTAACAAGTTTACAGATTAAAATTTAGTTTCAATTTAGTTCAGACAAACTGCGGCTCGCGGGCCAAACACTGCCCTCTTATGACTTCATCATGCGCATACCTCCTTACAACAGGATTGTTGATGCCGCACCGAATGAGTTAAGGCGTAATAAGTTTACAGGCTAAAATTTAGTTTTGGCTTGTTATATTTACAATTAGTCTGAGGTTGTGGCGGCAAACGCTGGGATCGCTGGTTCGATTCCCCGTGGGGACGCTTTTTTACAATTTTTATAATGACAAATTAATTAAAATTGACAAATTTATAATTACAATTAAAAAGTTAAAAAATAATAATAATAAATAATAATATTAAAAGAAAGGCATTTTAAAAATTGTAAATAAAAAAAAAGCGTCCCCACGGGGAATCGAACCAGCGATCCTCGTACTATGCACCCGAGCTCTTACCGCTGCGCGACCGGCCATTGGAATTTATTCTAACATAGAATAAATAGAGTTTTTTAACGCTTGGTCATCTGGCCCTCCCGCTTGCGTCACTTTCATTTATAGTCAAGCCCTACATATACTGTAAATTTGGGCCAAATCGGTCATGACGAGTTGACGGGGCCCCCTTGTTAGGTCCCATTGAGGCTGATACAAATGTTGCTATAACAAATATTGAGGCTGATAATACAAGGAAAAATATACGCATAAAAGCGCATTAAGCCGCATAAAAGATCAGTAGGAAGAAGACGAATATCCTGGCTGAAAAACCTACGAGACTATAAGAAATGTTTATGAAATATTTCAGGAAAATCACAAATTTGAAAACCTAGAGATCTTGAAGATTGTTGAGGAACTGTCGTTATTGCTCTAGATTTGTGTTTATAATTTCTGGAAAACTAAACAGAAACAAGTGAAAATTGGTTGAAATGTTATTGATAGATTAAGAAATGTTTGTGGAAAATTTCAAAAAATCTCAAATTGGGAAACCTGGAAATCTTGAAGGAAATCTTACTGAGGAAGGTTATTTACATTTTTTTGAAGACCATTTAGAGAAAATATTGGACGAAGTGCCTTTGAATATTCGACGACGTATTATCTTCCAACATAATGGAGCACCTCCTCATTATGAAAATATTGTGAGAAATTTTCTATACACCCATTTCGGCGATAGTGGGATTGGTACAGAAGGAGAATTGGATGATAGTTTTTGCATCTACTTCACCAATTTGCACCAATTTTCACGATTGTGACATTTTTTGTAGTCGAGACAAAGTTACACTTTGTCGCGCATTTTTGTCCTCGTAGGGAAGGAATTTCAAATCTTGCAATTTATTTTGACGTTTACGTCCAATTTTGACAGAAAAAAAAACAATTTTGCAAGTTTTGTACATTCAAATTAACCCCTTGACATACAATGACGTCTCTAAGACGTCATTTATATCATAAGATCACATGTATATGGGCAAGCCAACGTCATCTTATTCGTATGTCAAGGGGTTAACAAAAAATAACAAATTTTGCTTCGAATAGAGATTTTTTTTTAAATTTGGCAATATTTGCCAATTATTTTGAAATTTTCGTCCAATTTTGACATAAAACAAATAAATTTTGCAGTTTGTCCACTCAAATCAACAACAACAAAAAATTGCTTCGAATAGAGATTTTGGTTTTTAAAAATCTGGCAATTTTTGAAAATTATTTTGACGTTTTCGTCCAATTTTGACACAAAACAAAATAATTTTGCAAGGTGTGTCCAATCAAATTAACAAAAAAACAAATTTTGTATCAATTATAGAAAGATTTTGCTTTTTGAAAATTTGGCAATATTTGACAATTATTTTGACATTTTCGTCCAATTTTGACATAAAACAAATGAACTTTTCAAAGTTTATCCACTCAAATCAACAAAAAAACAAAATTTGCTTCGAATAGGGATTTTGGTTTATGAAAATCTGTCAATTTTTGGAAATTATTTTGACGTTTTTGTCCAATTTTGACACAAACCAAATTTTTTTGCAGGTTTGTCCATTAAAAAAACAAAAAAAAACAAATTTTGTTTCGTATAAAGATTTTGGTTTTTGAAAATATGGCAATATTTGCCAATTATTTTGACATTTTCATGCAATTTTGACATAACACAAATGAATTTTGCAAAGATTGTCCACTCAAATCAACAAAAAAAAAAACAAAATTTGCTTCGAATAATGATTTTGTTTTTTGAAAATTTGGCAATATTTGCCAACTATATTGAAATTCTCGTCCAATTTGGACATAAAACAAATATTAATAATTTTGCAGTTTGTCAAATCAAAAAAAAAAAAAAAAATTGGTTCGAAAAGAGATTTTGGTTTTTAAAAATCTGGCAATTTTTTTAAATTATTTTGACGATTTCGACCAATTTTGACACAAAACAAAATAATTTTGTACGATGTGTCCAATCAAATAAAAAAAAAAAAATTTTTGTTTCGTAGAAAGATTTTGGTTTTTGAAAATTTGGCAATATTTGAGAAGAAATTCATTATTTTGACATTTTAGTCCAATTTTGATATAAAGCAAATGAATTTTGCAAAGTCAATCCACTAAAATCAACAAAAAAAAACAAAATTTGCTTCGAATAGTGCTTTTGGTTATTGAAAATTTGGCAATTTTTGCAAATTATTTTGTCGTTTTCGTTCAATTTTGACATAAAACAAAAGAATTTCAAGTTTTGTACATTTAAATCATCAAAAAAATCACAAATTTTGCTTCAAATAGAGATTTTTGTTTTTGAAAACTTGGCAATATTTGTCAATTTTTTTAACATTTTCGTCCAATTTTGACATAAAACATATGAATTTTGCAAAGTTTGTCCACTCAAATCTACCAAAAAAAAACATTTGCTTCGAATAGAGATTTTGGTTTTTGAAAATCTGGCAATTTTTGCAAATTATTTAACGTTTTCGTCAAATTTTGACACAAACCAAATTTTTTTAATTGAAATTAACAACAAAAAAACAAATTTTGTTTCGTGTAAAGATTTTGGTTTTTGAAAATATGGCAATATTTTCCAATTATATTGAAATTTTCGTCCAATTTTGACATAAAACAAATAAATTTTGCAAAGTTTGTCCATTCAAATCAACAAAAAAAAAAAAAATTTGCTTCGAATAGAGATTTTGGTTTTTAAAAATCTGGCAATTTTTGAAAATTATTTTGACGTTTTCGTCCAATTTTGACACAAAACAAAATAATTTTGCAAGGTTTGTCCAATCAAATTAACAAAAAAAACAAATTTTGTTTCGTAGAAAGATTTTTGTTTTTGAAAATTTGGCACAATATTTGCCAAATATTTTGACATTTTCGTCCAACTTTGACATAAAACAAATGAATTTTGCAAAGTTTATCCACTCAAATCAACAAAAAAAAAACAAAATTTGCTTCGAATAGATCTTTTGGTTTTTCAAAATTTGGCAATTTTTGCAAATTATTTTGACATTCTCGTCCAATTTTAACACAAGACAAAATAATTTTGCAAGTTTTGTCCATTCAAATCTACAACAAAATAACAAATTTTGCTTCGAATAGAGATTTTTGTTTCTGAAAATTTGGCAATATTTGTCAATTATATTGACATTTTCATTCAATTTTGACATAAAACAAATGAATTTTGCAAAGTTTGTTCACTCAAATCAACAAAAAAAACATTTGCTTCCAATAGAGATTTTGGTTTTTGAAAATCTGGCAATTTTTGCAAATTATTTTGACGTTTCCGTCCAATTTTGACAAAAAAACAAAAAAATATGCAAGATTTGTCCATTGAAATTAAGAGAAAAAAAACAAATTTTGTTTCGAATAAACATTTTGGTTTTTGAAAATATGGCAATATATGCCAATTATTTTGACATTTTCATCCAATTTTGACATAACACAAATGAATTTTGCAAAGTTTGTCCACTCAAATCAACAAAAAAAACAAAATTTGCTTCGAATAGAGATTTTGGTTTTTAAAAATCTGGCAATTTTTGGAAATTATTTTGACGTTTCTGTCCAATTTTGACACAAACCAATTTTTTTTGCATGTTTGTCCATTGAAAAAAACAAAAAAACGAATTTTGTTTCGTATATAGATTTCGGTTTTTGAAAATATGGCAAAATTTGCCAATTATTTTGATATTTTCATGCAATTTTGACATAACACAAATGAATTTTGCAAAGATTGTCCACTCAAATCAACAAAAAAAAAACAAAATTTGCTTCGAATAATGATTTTGTTTTTTGAAAATTTGGCAATATTTGCCAACTATATTGAAATTCTGGTCCAATTTTGACATAAAACAAATAAATTTTGCAGAGTGTGTCCACTCAAATCAACAAAAAAAACAAAATTTGCTTCGAATAGAGATTTTGGTTTTTAAAAATCTGGCAATTTTTGAAAATTATTTTGACGTTTTCGTCCAATTTTGACACAAAACAAAATAATTTTGCAAGGTTTGTCCAATCAAATTAACAAAAAAAAACAAATTTTGTTTCGTAGAAAGATTTTTGTTTTTGAAAATTTGGCACAATATTTGCCAATTATTTTGACAAATTCGTCCAATTTTGACATATAACAAATGAATTTTGCAAAGTTTGTCCACTCAAATCGACAAAAAAACAAAATTTGCTTCGAAGGTTAACGTATAGAGATTAGATATAATATATATTTTATATATAGAGATTTTGGTTTCAGAAAATATGACAAATATTTGCAAATTATTTTTACGTTTTCGTCTAATTTTAACACAAAACAAAATAATTTTGTCCATTCAAATCAACAAAAAATAACACATTTTGCTTCGATTAGAGATTTTTGGTTTAGAAAATTTGGCAATATTTGACATTTTCGTCCAATTTTTACATAAAACAAATGAATTTTGAAAAGTTTGTCCTCTCAAATCAACAAAAAAAAAAAAATTTGCTTCGAATTGTGATTTTGGTTCTTGAAAATTTGGCAAATTATTGCAAATAATTCAAAGTTATAAAAGTACGAGCTATAATGTAATGTTCAGAATATTGAGCACACAATCGCATCAGTTCAAAAAAGTAATTCGCAACGAAAGGGTTAATGGATACTCACTAAAAGGCAATTTACCAACGTTAACCCGTAATATATTCAACCGCTAGACACACAGAACCTTACGCACATTTCATACTCTGATACAGCGGTTAACACATTTCACGGTACAGCTACCCTTAAAGCGGTTTGACGACTACAGCTACCCTTAAAGCGGAAAAGAAGAAAAACAGTGCAAATTTAATGTTCAGCTGTCTCAGTTTTATATTTCTATGTATAACTTTAAATTCTCCCGAAATTGAATTCAGTTTTATATTTCTATGTATTACTTTAATTTAAATTCTCTCGAAATTGAATTATTCTGAGAACATAATAACAATGCTTATTTTAAAAACTATACAACAAAAAGTTTAGATAATTAAAAGTTAGATTTTAGAACTTCATACTTTGTTGTGTCACATTAAGATATTCCTCTATATAAAATCGTAATAATTCACCACCCACATTAAACTTTTCCGGACATCCTTGGATCGCGATGACGAACTTTATCGCGCCTGTATTCGCATTTTTTACGGACTGAGCAGCTACTCAATGCTCCAAGAAAATGAGTTCATATTTTTATCGCCCTTCTAAAAGATAGCTTAATGAATGGAAAACTTTTAAAACAATACTTCAGATATGCAATCTGTATTTTGAAAGTTACAAACAATTTATTTCATTTATTTGTGTATTCGTAGACAAATATAAGCAAACAATGTATTAATTAGTCTATAAATATTCGAGAATGTGCACAGCAAGCATGCCAACAATGCAAAATAGCTCGAAGTTTCTAAACGTCGTAGATATGAAAATTGCAGAGGAAATTTTCTTGAAATGTTATCTCTTTTAAAGCGTTTGATAAATAATTCTTATCGTTTTAAAATATAAAGGTTATGTTAGTTTAGGCTACTTTCACAGTAGTTTGAAGATCTTTTGTAATGTAAATTTGATAAACTACAATTTACATTAATATTAATGCAACTAACAATAAATATAAATTTTCATGTTTTATAAATCAAATAATTTAATCTGTAAAGAAATAATCTTTTGTAATGTAAAGTTGGTAAACTACTATTTAAATTAATATTAATGTAACTAACAATAAATATTAATTTTCATGTTTTATCTGTAATTTTCAATGTCTACTAAAGCTATAAATAAATGTCTTTTGCTTGATTGTATTTTTGAAGCATAAGCCTTCTTACCTTAACCCATTCGGCCCTGAATTTTTTAGTTATGAAAAATAAAATTTTGTTAAATATCATTGTTGGCAAGCTTATCGTGAACTCCAATACCAAATTTGAACCGATTTTATTCAAAGGTATAGGGATTATAAAAAAACATCCAGTGATAAATATTAAAAATATGGATAGACATAATAAGTAGAGGCTTGCAAATATTACGGTTGCAAATGTCACCGGCAGGGCCGAAAGGGTTAAAAATCACTTTGAGATTTATAAATATAAAATTTCTAAACATATAACGAGAATTTCGGTAATCCTTTGTATACTATGTATGCAACAATAGTATATTGTGCAACAAGGGTGGTAAGTCGTTAATTGCTCACGAGAGCGAAATTGCGCACATTCGAGCAATTAACAATACCGCACGAGTTGCAGATAATATTTTCTATTACTCGTGCGAGGGGAAGTATCTTACAAGCTTGGGTTCCAGGTGCCACCAAAAAAAAAAAAAAAAAAAAAAAAAGAATTTGCTTTTTCAATTGTCTCCGGTGGTGTGGATTCGTCATAAAAACTTTCCTCAGTCTCCGGTATCACCATAAAATTTACACTCATTTTAAAACGTTTTCTTTAATATTTATTTTGTAATGAAAAAAAATTCTGTCACTTTCAAGTCATTTTTTAAATATTGAGATTTTTAATGTGTTTATTTTATTTATTCAAATGTTTTTATGTAACTGAGCGTAACTGAGCGATTTTTTTTTGGATATTTTCGTGCGGTGCCCAAGTTATGTGGTAATAATTGAATTGGCAAAAACAGCCATTTGTCGCACTAAAAAAACGGACGCCAAGATAGTACTTATCCCGCATGAGTAAAGTGACCACAAGTGCCGATTTTGGCGGGACAGTCCCACTTTTTGGAGGAAAGTCCCGCGTCCCGCCAATTTTTAAAAATGTCCCACTTTTTAGAAAATATCTACATTTCTTATTTTAAATGTACTGTAATATGTAATATAAGATTTTTCCACATATTCCTATAAAATCTCCTTTTTTATTGTCAACCAATGAATTTTTTTAATATCCTCCAACTGAACTGTCCATTCTTCAAGATATTCCAAGCAGTTATTATAAAAATTTCCATCTTCTTTCAGAAAATCCGGTCGTTTAATGGCACCTTGTTCTGAAATTTTCATTGAGTGACATTAATAAAGGATATTTTATGGGAATACGTGCAAAAATCTTTTGAATAAATTCTAATAATGGCATCCTTCACATACATGTGTTGCTGGCATAGTAACAATAAACAGAAATCGTTTTATTCGTTATATTTTACATTGGACTTTTACGCACTATTTGAATACTTTTGCGCACGATTATAATAATGGCATCCTTCATATACATGTGTTGTTGCCATAGTAACAATAAACATAAATCGTTTAATAATGAAACTCAATTTAATTTAGATTGAACTTCTACGCATGAATTGAATATTTTTGCGCACGATTATAATAATGGCATCCTTTACGTATAATGTGTTGCTGCCATAGTTAAAAAAAACCGGCCAAGTGCGAGTTGTGACTCGCGCACCGAGGGTTCTGAACAAACTTGTAAGTAAGGTATCTTTAGGAGGACCTAACTGTATGCAATCCATATGCTTCTGGAGCCTGACAATACCACTACGACAACATTAGTGTATTTTCCTAAGTTTCTAATAGTAAATTCGCATTTTTCTTGTAATTAAACTACATATTTACGGTTTTCAGATTTTTCCCTTAACATGTGCTGTAAGACACCGCTTCTTGCCAAATTTCATGATTCTAGGTCAACGGGAAGTACCCTATAGGTTTTGATTCCCTTGTGAAATCGCAAAATATGCGACATAAACGGTCATATCTTTTGATCGCGTTGACTTACAAGTTTGATTCACAGCTGAAAGAGACCGCAGACCCGAGTATTTGGTACAAATTTCAACTTGTTACCTCTACGCGTTCCTGAGAAAATTGGTCTTGACAGACAGACAGACAGACAGACAGACAGACAGACAGACAGACAACAAAGTGATCCTATAAGGGTTCCGTTTTCGGTACGGAACCCTAAAAATATGCTTTACTGATGAAAAATTAAATGTTACCGCAAATGTGGAAACAGACCATAAAATAGACGGAGTTATTGCTTCATTTTAAACAGAATAATATTTCTTATCAAAATATTTTGAAAATTCTGGAATACGCGCTCTCCCTTCCAGGAACAAATGCAGCAACGAAAAGTGTTTTTTCCAGTATCAATAAAATATAAATAATATCCATGTGAGAAATATTCATGTGAGAAATTTCACGACATTTTAATAAATGATCTGAGTATTGCACTTGGATCAACAAAATTGACCGTGAAAGAAAATCATAATTTTTATTTAAATAAAAAAATTAAATTAATTAAAATGTTCAAATTATTGTTTTATAAGTATTTTTATAGTTACCAATAGTTAATAATAAATACATTTTTGTATATTTATTTGGACAAGTATATGAATATATACAATAATATACAATAATAGCAGTTTATGATGCAAGTGTGTGAAGAAGGGCTTTTGTGCATGAGTGTATCAAATCACTGACACAATAAGGTTAGAATGTTCAGCGCCTCCGTGGAAAAAATTGCGAACTAGTAAAAACGCGTAGTGTTTTGGACGTTGTCGATGTAATCTAGGTTAACCTTTAATCTAGAATAGGTTATGGTTAGGTTAAGTTATATTAAAACCAGATAAATCCAAGAGGCCGAGAACTCTTGATTCGAAATAAGAAAAGTTCTAATAAACGTCGGAAAGTTTATTTTCACTACGTCTATGTTTTTTGTTTAGTGAAGTTATTCCCATAGTAACAACAAATAGATTTGTCTATTTTGATCTATTTGATCTACATTGAACTTTTACGTACGATTTGGATACTTTTACACACGATTATAATATATATGGATAGACATAAGAAGTAGAGGCTTGCAAATGTTTCGGTTCTCCTCCTGTGGCCTCCTTCACATACAATAATGCATTTATTAATGTGTTCATTTTGGTGTGTGCGTGGATAAAATATATTTTTTTGAATTATTGTTCTACTTTCAAAACTAAATTTTAATTTTCATTTTATCCCATTTGTCCCGCTTTGTCTCAATGAAAATGTGGTCATGAGTACGCATGAGTAATAAAAATATATTTCTTTCTCTTGATAAGAATCCAGATGGATAAGAATCCAGTAAGTATTTTTTCAAAGAAATGCAATATATACTATAAACAATATTGGAATGCAATATTGGATAAACTAAATTAAAATATTTATACTAAAATATTATTGACGATATTGATGATAAAATGCAGAAATCTTTGAAAAATTTAAATTGTGGTGCGCTGTTGAAAATTACTTAATTGACAGAAAATTATTATTTTCCTATTATAACATTAACATCAATTTAATTTCTTTTGCAATAAACATAATATTTTCAAATATATTTTATTTCCAATTAGAATATTCGTTACATACGTTCTAGTGTTTGAATGTAGAACAATCCAACAAATGCTTGCAATGGAATTTTTGCTACAAGTGCGATAGCGCCATTCCTGGAGAACCTTTGCTACATTGAAACGTTGGTATCTCGTAAAAAATTATTCCATAAACGAAGAAATTACTCTATTAAAAACTAAACTCAAACCTTTTAATTTATAAGAAAAATAGTGAAGAAATGTTGTCCATTAATGTGAACATAGAGAGACAAATGCTTACGCGCTTTTCATTTATCGACACACCTTGATTATGAAATAATTTTTAAATTGTGTTCTGTCAGTTGCTGTCATTGCTGTATAATATTTGTATTTGAAAGAAAGAGCTTTGGTTAGATGGATAAATACAAGGTAACTGAAAAAGTACAAATCGTAAAATGGTTTTATGGGGGCATGTCAAACGAACGATTCGAGATATGTTGAATGTAGCATTCGAAAATCGCCCGTTCCCTCTATAGACCTATTTACGGTTAGTTAAGCGCATGCGCCAAGTTTGAAAGGCGGGAATATGAAAATTTCGGGCAAATAATAAGGTTATACGTCAAAAAGTTCTGGCAAAACAAAGCGGAAATTGACACGTGCACAGAAAAAAAAGCAACTATGAAAAGGTCTATTGGTATTATACATCGTATTATTAAAAATGTTGAAAAACGTGGATTGAAAAACGTGAGAAACGTGGTCGGGTATGCCATAAAAGAAGACTTCTTCCTAAGAATGAGCAAGAATTGCTTGAATTAAGAATTTGCGCTGCTGTTGAAGAAAATCCATATATTTCATCCAAAAATGTTGCTCGCAATGTTAATCTGCCAGCACCTTCCTACAGCGTTAAAATTTTTGAAAAAACATGGTTAGGTTAGGTTAGGTTAGGTTCAGGATCATATAAATTACAAAAAGATCAAACAATTTATCCGTTGTAATAAGACCAAATTAAACACATGGAATTTTGTGAAGAGATGATTGGGAGGTCGAATCATGATGAAAACTTTTGAAATAGCATACTATTTACTGATGAATCCACGTTCCCTATCAATGGTCAACACAATCCCTCAGTCGCACGTTGTTGGTCGAGAAATAATCCTCGCCTATATTACAACTGTCGCACGGCAATCACGTTATTGGCCCGTATTTCATCCAAGGAAATTTAAACTATGAAAAATATCTGAATCTCCTTTGTAATCAAGAAATACCTAGTTTACGCCAAATACCAGGAATAAGACTAGACACGATTTGGTATCAACACGATGGTTGTTCGGTTCATAATACTTTAATAGTACGAGAATATTTACAAGGTACTAGAATAGCGAATAGAATTATAACTACAAATAGCATTATCAAATGGCTTCCACGTTCGCCAGATTTGACACCCCTAGATTTTTGTGTATGGGGTTACATTAAATCAAATATTTACGGTTTTTGGGTAAAATAGAGCAGCTACCCAAAACGCATTACAGGGAAAAAATGGAGATGCTTTTACTACAATAAGCTCCATTCATCAAAATGTTTCCATTAATCGCCATAATTGCACGTACTGGGGTTCCGTAAATCCTCATGTAACAGTTGAATACCATTTAAACTTACCAGTAGTAACAGTGTGGCAAAAATCCGCATTCCAGATCATAAGGCCATTTTTTTGACGGAACTGTCACTGGTGAGAGTTACCTCACCACCTTGTTGCAGGAGTTTGTCGGTCCACACATTACAAAGATGATGACGACGGGATTCACTCTCAGCACCTACCCACTGCAATCGCAATGTACGAGCTCACCTCGATACAGTTTTTTGAGACACATGGATTGGACGAAGAGATAGCGTTGAATACCCTGCACGTTCCCAGATCTCACACCCCTGGACTTCTTTTTGTGGGGATACCTCAAATACAGAGTTTATGGCACCAAACCAAGAACAATTGATGCATGGTAATTGAAAGACAATGTCGCGATATTCCAAATGACGTTTGCGAATCCCTTGGTGCGCGTTATCAGCGTTGTCTAGACAATAATGGTCATCAATTTGAACATTTCCGAACATGTTTCTTCAATTGCATTCGTCTTCTGTACTTGAAGCATTTCAACTTCTCTCCTATGTTCATAAATAAAGTAAAAATAATAAAATAAAATAAAATAATTTCTCATCATTCGAAGTGTTAGTATTTCTTTTTAATACCCTGTATATATGTATAGGGTCCGGCAACAGGTGTTATCGATTTTTAAGTTATGATTGTGAGTTTAATAGATGAAACGCATAGTTTAGCATGATATGCATTTATTGCACACATAATGCAGTTATTTCATTCTCGCACTCTTGGAGCCGGTTCTGAAATAATTGCATGACACGGTGCAAAATACCCATGTTCCTTATTTCATTTCTAATATTATCTTTTAACTCTTCCCCATATCCAAAATCCCAAATATCCCCATATGAAGAAATCACAGGGAATTAAATCTGGAGATCCTTGTCAGCCAAAAATCTGATGCACACTCGAACTGTGTGATCTTGCCGAAATCACAACTCATTGATGTCTCTCCCAACCTCGGCAGTTCTGATAGTAACAAAATTTCAAGCATTATCAAATAGCATTGCGGATTAACAGTAAGACTTAAAAAATAAGGTAAGTATCCCGAAAACAGATAGGCCACACCACACTGTGACTTTCTTCGGGTGTAAGGGTCGCTCTTGAATTTAATGGGGTTGCTCTGGCGACCAATACCGCATATTTTGTTTGTTAGCATATCCTGATTTTCTTCATCGGACACGATCAAATTAGACAAAACATTCACATTATCGGAATTGAGAGTAAGAAAGTCTGCGCAAAACTGCGAAATCTTGGTATTGAAGTTCTTGCACGATTTGAATTTTTGATTTGAATTTAGATTCGCCGGGTGCTTCTGATCGAAATGTTTGGTGCTCTTGTATGAAGAATTGCTGAACGAAGTGGGCTTTCTTCTTCTAAGAGGGTGCCTTCTCCTAACAGGTCTATAGAGGAGCAATCAAACCACTCACTCAAATTCTTGAAACAGGATTCATCTCCTCTTTCCTGATATTTTTCCCTGCATAATGAGTTGTAGTAATTCATAACGATCTACTCGCATGACGTGGCCCAGATATTGAATTTTTCTGGTTTTTATTGTTTTAATGAGTTCTCGTTATTTATTCATCTGGGCTAATACATCTTAATTTGTTTTCCTCTCGGTCCATGCTATTCTTAACATACGTCGGTACGCCCATAGTTCCAACGTGAAAGTAGACTTTGCTTTACTTTCAATACTATTTGGGCTACGTACCGTTCTCCGAGTCCCGCGGGAAAAATTGTTAATATTGTGTTCCCAGTTTCCATAAAACGTTGGTGCCATTGCCTAACTGTGTTTCGGGACGGAATCTTTGCTCGCCCAGTACTCATATATTCTCTCCAAAATTTCCGCTAAACCCCAACTATGGATTCAGATCGAATAAACGCCGTCACACAAATTCATGGTTACTAAAACTGCATTATATAGGGTTTTCCATTAAGAAGTGTCATTTTTATTTTATAGAAGACACATTTCTTACGAAAATCGTAATAATATTTGTAGTTCATTTTGGTAGAAACTCTCCGTCTATTTTTGGAACACGATATCACTTAAATGTCCACCACGGCTGGAACTACAAATATCCATTCTTTGGAAGAAATGTTGAAATCACTCTGCCGCACACTGGTTGCTATATTTCGCGAATAACTGCCAGACTATTATCCTCGAGCTCTTCAATTGTTGAAGGATTATTGATTAAAAGTCTTTTTCTTCTTATTTTAGGCAGCATCGCCTTGCGCTTCTAATGTGACATAGAAGTCCAACTGTGTTTCCGCCTTTTGGGAGGCCGGCCCGTTGTTCTTCTGCCTGTTGGTTTGCCATCTCTGACGATTTCGCAATTCTGTGCTCATCCATTCTCGCGACATGTTCGTTCCACATTCTTCTTCTTTTCCGAGCCCAGCGTACAACGTCTTCCACCCCACATTCCTTTCTGATTTCGGTGTTTCGTTTTCGATCCCGAAGTGTGTGATGGCTCTTAGCGTTCGCATCTCTGTTGTTCCGAGAACGTGTTTGGTAATTGACGTGTCCGCTAGGGTTTCTGCCGCATACGTTAAGATGGCACGTATGCAAGCCTTGTATCCAAGTTTTGTTGGGTACTGATAGCATTTTGTTCTTCCATATAGCGTGGCGCAAGCATCTTTGCAGCTTTGTTTGCTTGGTGTTTGACGTATTGTTGCAGGTTTCCCCAACTGGATAGTCGAATTCCTAGGAAATCGAATGACATCACTTGTTCAATAATTTCATCGTTGATTTAAATCTTGCAATTTTTCAAAGAACCCACGAGTTCTCTGCTTATTGCCATGCTCTTTGTTTTCTTGGTGGAGATATTGTACTTCGTCTTAATAGAACTTTTTAAGGTTAATTGTGCGCATACGCGTCTGCAATATTTTTATTTATTTTCGGTTTTGCTTTACGGCATTGACCTTAACAGAAGCATCCTCGAAGAAGATCGACGCCGTCGAGATGTGGGTGTATCGAAGAATTCTGCGGATCAGTTGGGTTGACAGTATAACGAACGAAGAGGTTCTGAGAAGAATGGGAAAGAAGATCGAAGTCCTGCCAAACATCAAGATAAGGAAGCTCTCTTACCTGGGACACATCATGCGAAATAATAAATAGCGCCTACTGCAGCTCACCATGAAAGGCAAGATCAATGGTAATATAGGACCGGGGAGAAGACGAATCTTCATGGTTGGGGAACTTTAGACAGTGGTGTGGAAAGACATCAGTCGAGTTGTTCCGTGCTGCTGTCAATAAAGTTATTATAGCGGGGATGATGGCCAACATTCGCTAGGCGGTTATGGCACCAAGAAGAAGATGCGCGTCTGCCTTGTTTCAAAGGCGGGAATATGAAAGTTTCGGGCACATTTCGTTATTTTCACTGGTTATACGTCAAGAAAGTGCCCGGAAACATGCAGGAAATTGACGCATGCGCATACAAAAAATTCAACTATGAAAAGCTCTATTAAAAGTCTAGCGGTGTTAAATCACACGACCTAGGCGGGAAGTTGATGTCTCCTTTTCGCGAAATAACATGTCCGGAAAATCGCTGACGCAATAGTGCTATTGCTTCTTCACTTGTGTGGCTTATAGCCCGTCCTGCTGAAAATAGATATCACCTATGTCAGGGGTGGTGAAACTTTTTCCGGCCGCGAGCCATTTTTTTTTAATTTTCACGTTTTGAAATGCTGACGTGCCAGGTCTACTTTTACAATGTGATAGTGAAAATCAGTTACCGTATTAGCGTGAATATTTGGCGAGTTTTGGACGCCTTTTGAAATTACGGGCAAACCAATAGACGGATTTTGATAAAACGTGGTACAATTTGATATTCTTATGAGATCTCACAAATTCCCATATTTCAAAATTGTAGCTTTATAAATACGGTTTTTTTAATTTTTGTGCACCTTTTGCAATAGACCTTTTCATAGTTGAATTTTATTTGTGCGCATGCGTCAATTTCCGTCATGTTATACGTCAAAATTGCCCGAATTTTTTGACGTATAACTATATATGAGCCCGAAGATTTTATATTACCGCCTTTCAAACTTGACAGATGCGCATGCGCTTAATTAACCGTAAAAAGGTCTATTACACACAAACCAATGGACGGATTTTAATGAAACTTATAATGGTATAATTTGATATTCTTGCGAAATCTCACAAATTACCAAATTTCAAAATTGTAGCTTTTTAAATACGGATTTTGTGAATTTTGGAAATTTTTGGCGCCTTTTGCAATTACTGGCAAACCAATCAACGGATTTTGATAAAATGTAGTATGATTTGATATTCTTAAGGAGGAGTATTTATTTAATTGTGCCAAAACTACCTGATGTTTGGCTTTTTTTTGAGAAACTGAAATGACTTACAACATTTGCGGTTTTTGGCAAAATGTTTATCCATCTTTTGTCTACAAACTGGGATTTTTTTCAACATATAATATTACAAAATGGCGTCCAAAATGGCGGCTCCGGGAAGTAATGTTTTTAAAATAAATGTTATCTGCGCGAGGGATTCAAGCTGCAATACGTCACCTAGAAGCATAAAAACAAAAAATACTTAAAGTTTACACTCCAAGGAGGCATCTATACCAAACAACATGAAGAAATTGAACTAATAGAAACAAAACAACACTTATAGAAACAAAATGGCGGCCTCTTGAAAATAAGGTACTGTTTTGTCGCATGATTTTTCCACTTTGGCCCGCTGTGAAAAATCGTTAATCATCCAAATGTTGCAAATTTATAGGTATAGATGCCCGAGAATTAAATTTCCTTTTAGGCAGTCAAAACGCGAAGTCGATTGGTTGAACGGTTTAAAAGTTAAAATTCTCGCAGAATCGAAAAATCTTGTTTCGAGAAAAACGCGTTTGAAGTTTGGACAACTGTTTTTCCTTGTACAATTTGATTAGCTCGATCAATGTGTCCAAGAGTAAAGTAATATATAGGTTTTGGTGTCGCTGAACACGAATTTGTGGTCGGATTTGAAAAAATCAAAATGGCGGATCCAATATGGCGAACCAAAAATTAAAAATATTCAATGTAGATGAAATTTTAAATATAAGGGTTTTTGGGGTCGCTGAACAAGAATTTGAGGTCGATTTTGAAAAATAAAAATGGCGGCTTAAATATTTCCCGGTGCCTTTCTCGCCAAGTCCCTTTCCCTCCAAAGTCGAGCGCCCATCCTCTTCTGTACGTGCCCCACACATTCCTTCTTCTTCACCTCCAAATCGTCGTAAGGCTCCAAATCGAGTATAGCTTTGAAGGTTTTTGTATCTCCGTCGCCGATGTAATTCTCGTAACGCTCCCCTAGTGTTTCCTCGGATCGTCCAAACATCTCATTGACAGCATCCACCTCCATTTTTCCCGCGCCGCCCTTGTGGTTAGTCGTGCAGTCATTCTTGTGTTGCACCTGCCATGCGAGATAATCCGGGGTGCCTTTCTTCGAATGCCAAATCGCGCAGGCCTGGCAAAACGAAGATTTTACCACAACGTCTACGATTTTGTATTCTACCGGTGTATTCTACAATCAACGTTTAGAGTCCGAAAACCCGCTTTTCTGCCACGAGCTGTCCCCGGATACGGATAAATGTGATGGAGTATTGCCGGCTGCAGTATTAGCGCTTATTTCTTCTTGGACGACCTTCTTCTGGGTGTACTCGAACACGGCCTTCGAAGCGACTAGCGTCTTTCGTATAAATGTTCGAAATGTCCGTTATGGCACACAAAGTTTTCATGTCCTTTTCAGTCCGAGTCCTAAGAGCCGAATTCCAAACAAGAGACGTCGATTTATTTCAAAACAATGACACGTGGGGATTTGACGGTACTCGGCGCGATGTGCAGGAACACGTAATGACCAAGTGGAAGGCTACTCCTGGTCCGGTGGATCGGAAAATTTGACGTCGTTGGCACACGATTTGCATACCAGACATTCACTCAGAAAGGTGAAAATCTTCAAGAAGTGGCAAATGACGTAGTTGCTGCTTATGTCGTCGTCGATGTCCATATGATCGGCGGTCTTTAGTTTCTTCGCGGACGTACTCACAAACTCCGTATCCGTTTCCGCCGTAAATTGATTGCCTTGGAACTTTCTAGACTTCCTCGTTGGTATACAAACTCGTTGCAGAGCGCGCGGCGAATTTGCTACCTGAGCGCCGGTCAGCGCTCAGGACAATGGTCTATTAAAAGCCGTGTAGCGAAGGAATTAATTCACGGACCGCCAAACAATTTTAACCAAATATTCTACACACTTGTAGCATTCGATTTATGTGATTAAAAAAAAATCGATATTTTGAAAAAATTATATAAATACTCCCCATTAAGAGGTCCCACAAAATGCTAAATCTCAAAATTGTAGTTTTGTAAATACGGCTTTTGTGAATTTCTGAAGTTTGGAAATTTTTGTCTTTTTCAGTTGCGGACAAACCAATCGACGGATTTTGATGTACGTAGTATGATTTAATATCCTTGCGAGATCTCACAAATTCCCAAATTTAAAAATTGTAGCTTTGTAAATACGGCTTTTGTGAGTTTTTGAAATTTTTGTGCGCCTTTTGCAATTACAGGCTAACCAATCGACGGATTTTGATAAAACGTGGAATGATTTGATATTCTTACTAGATATCACAAATTCCCAAATTTCAAAATTGTAGCTTTGTAAATACGACTTTGGTGAATTTTTTAAATTTGAAAATTTTTGTACGCCTTTTTCAATTACGGGCAAACCAATCGACGGATTTGGAACACGTCATATTTTACACCATTGATGTTGCCCAAAAGTAGATTGAGAAACTTAAAAATTTAAAAAAAAGTTTAACAATTTTAGAAGGCATGCGTGAGTAATAGTTCACGTGCCAATAAAATTTTCCTACGTGTCAGCTGTGGCACGCGTGTCATAGTTTCGCCACCACTGACCTATGTCCATCTCGTCCGATATTGACCACAAAAAGTATGTAAGTAACGTACGGTAAGGCTGCACATTGACTGTAACAGTTTCGCCTTCATTATTAAGCGGCCCATACACTATACAACTTGTTGTACAACCAAGTCTTCCAACGTGTTTTAACTGTAGGCCCTACACTGTCATGCCAAGTCTTCCAACATTAGTTTTGAGCTCAAATTTGATCTGCACGGATCTTGTGCTAGCTGTGCTACAATAATATTTCATGGGTACTTACGTATTAACGCCACCATCGCTATATATTAGATCGAGAGTTCGCGCTGCCGTGCGTATGTTGTCTTGATTTATATGTCCGCTTCGCGGCGGGCAACCTAATCTAACCGGGGTTAAAAAATAAACTATTTTGAGTTTTAAAAATGTTTTAATTTTAAATAAAATGTTTTATTTTATGATTTATCATAAAAAAAAATTTATATGTACATTGGCGGCATTTAAAAATGTAGCGGTGGTGGCATTAATACGTAAGTACCAGTTTTTTGGTCACTTAAGAAATCATTTAATTCATCTAAATACCATAATGGCAAGTTGGCACTTATACATCATCAATTCCTGCACCAGATTTTTATTTTTTCCATATTTTTCAGTTCTCGTCCATAACAAGTCCTCGCCTTGTTTATTTTTTTACATCCGCTAAAGATGCATTTTCATCAATTTCCTTTAAATTAGTTAAAAGCTTTATAATATTTCTCCACTTTTCATTCTCAGTTATATTTGCCATTATTTTAATTACTTATGGTAATAATTAGTTTTGAAAACCTCAAAGGATATGCGTTCAAAAATTAGAAGCACAATTTAAATAGGACGATGTGAAGAAGACAAGATGAAATGTAAAGAGATGTTGGTGGTGAAGTTGTACAACTGTCCAACACACTGTCAGACAGGTTGGCCAACATTACGCCACGCCCACAGAAAATCAAAAGTTGTTAGACTTTGTCCAACCCAACCTTCCAACCAAAATCTGGATGTACAACTTACACATACACTGTCCAACTTTTCGTACAACCGAACCAAGTTGTACAACACGTTGTATAGTGTATGGGCCGCTTTACTCTCGACAAAATATATCCGCAACACACCACCCGCCCAAACACCACAGCAAACTGTAAGTCGTATTGGAAAAAGTAGTTGAAAAACAATTAACGCTTTGAGTACGGATTTATTTAGAGAATGCAAGACAAGTGAAACAGATGCATGACGAGCCTCAGCCGTCAAATGTACCCAAAGGGTTAAACTAGGGTGTTCTGTTTTTTCACGAAGCCAGTTAAATGGAAATGTGCCTCGTCGTTCAGGATGATATCTGTAGTGAATTTCAAACTCATTCACGAATTTCACTATTTCTTTTCTTTATTGATGCGTATATAGTACCATTTTCGTATATGGTATAGATTTTACTTTTCAACTGCCAAAAAATAACAATCAAATCCTTACAAGTACTTACAAAGAAATGGATTTTTAAAATGACACTTGTTAATGGAAAACCCTTAGCTAAACAAATTCCGCACCATACTATCGCCCGCCCATTGTTACTAATCACACCACAGCCCTCTGAAATTCATCGGTACCTGTTGCCGGACCCTGCATATGTATGTGTATATATATATATATATATATATATATAAACATACTTCTCATTGATCTTTCGTCGCTATGACAATGCTTACTCGAAGATCATGACATTTCATTGTCGAATCAATTACACTCTGAGTGAGAAGAAAATTGCTAGAAAACAAAATCGAATTTATTGCAGCAATAAGTGCATATAAAAGGAATAAAATAAATATTGGAGTGAAAATCAATGTGTCTTGTTTGCAATTTTTCCACACGGACAGAATTTTCGTGGGAAATTCAACAGGTTGAGTGGAACAGCGACCTTGACCGACCTTTGATATTTAAGGGACGTAAATAAGAGGGAGCGTAAAAATACAATATTTATGGGATAGTAAAATAGTAATTGTGAGTTTTTTTTTCGTCATACAAACATAACTGACCTAGCCAAGTTCAACTACAGCTCCGAAAAAATAAAAAATCGCAATCGCATTCGATACAATGGTATTTATTATATCATTCCTAAAATAATTCTTATATATTTTAAACGGTTATTTCATTGACATTCATAGTAATCACAACGAGAATAAATATGTCCAAGGATAATTTTATAAGCATTCATATTAATTACTTTTTATGTTCTGTTATACAACGTTTAGTTGCGTAATTTAATTCAAGTTCTTAAATAATTATATGTAGAACGATGGATAATAGTTGGATGCAAAACTTAAGTTGACTTTTAGTCGATTTGATTATAATTTAATCGTTTGGAATACTTAAAATAGAACTAGGAATAATTTAGAGAATAGATGCGCAAATTATTATGAGGCGCAGTTAAATTTGCAAGCAGCATACGAGTAAACAATCCTTATCTTATCGCGATAAAAGGTCCTTTTTAGCAAATCTAGATAGCAAAAAACACATCGAAAAAAAAACACTGACCTAGGTGGCGTATCCATAATAAAGTTATATTGAGGCACGGGAATCGGCGCATTATACCACTGTGATGATTCCATGTTATAACAGTTACAACTGCTTGAATGATTATGCGGGCTCGAGTTATACATTTAATTAGGTAAATACACACCGAGCACAAAAAAAATCGCACATAAATTTATTACCGATTCTCTTTATTTGTACACACAATGATTAAATTATTGAAAGCACACGAACATGGCAGCGGCGACGGCGACCAGCGCGCTGTTTCCACGCAACTGAGCTATGATATGGACTCTGATATGCAAGGTCTAATCTACAGTAGCGCCGACACAGGGCAAATAAAAATTATATATATATATATATATATATATATATATATATATATATATATATATATATATATATATATATATATATCGATTTATAATTAATTAGAGAAATATTTATTGCAAATTTATTTTTTATAAAAACGATTTCTATGCACTTTTTTATTCTTGTAAAAGAAAGGATATTAATTTATTACATATTGAGTATTTATTTGCTATCGGGAGAGTGGTTTCAATAACCAGTAATTTCATGACGCGAGTTTCAGCGTCTCTGTTTGGAATTCATATCCAAAACGAATATATGTTACATGTTCATAATATCTAAAAATATCGCAAACATTTAAAAGCTTTTGTAACGTCCTGATACTAAACAGAAAATGCATATAATCTATAAACAATTGCAACGAAATGTTTTTTTCTCTCTCTCTCTCTCTCTAAATTCTACATTCGTCCATGAATATTTATACGGAAATAATCATCAATTACAATATTTTGCGAGTGCGTACTTGGTTAACAATATACAGGCCATGATGACAAAGGTGAAAAATCATCAAATTTTCAAGTTTTCTGGTTCAAAATACAACAATGGCTAGTTTTTCCGAAAGAAAAAAAAACGTGTCAGGGTACCCCCGCCAGGAACGAGGTTCCTCACGCATTTAAAAATCAAACAACTTCTCGTTTTGAATTATTATTAAACTAACGAAAGTATTCCTTCTTGATAGAGAAACGCTTAACAAAGTACTCCAGCAACCAGCACTAGACAACAAAACCTGCAGACTAATCCTAGAAACTCTAACCAACACCCATTCCAAGGTTAAATTTAGAGGCGAGATTTCAGAAAGCTTCGAAATAAAAACTGGGGTGAGACAAGGAGATGGACTTTCCCCACTTCTCTTCAACTGTGTCCTTGAAAAGGTTATGAGAGAATGGCGCAAGGAACTGAACAATTTGGGTGCTCAGAGTGATATCTACCTGGGACGTAAGAACGATGGACTGGTTGTAGATCGCCTGGCCTTTGCAGATGACATGGCACTGTTTGCTGATTCTCTTGAGATGGCAACAATGCAGGTAAACTGCCTCAGAAAACAGGCTGCCAAAGTAGGTCTTCAAGTGTCGCTGGAGAAAACACAATTCTTCACCAACATCAGAGAAGCAAACATAGAGATGTTACTAGAACCGGGAAACATCAAGAGGACTGAGAAATTTAAGTATCTCGGCGAATGGATTGAACCCAACTTATCAGAAAGATTTTGTCCAAGAGAATTCATTATCCAAGAGAGTCAGCAAGTTAGAACTAGCCTATCGGCTGATTAAGAACACTTACAATAAGAAATGCCTGTCACGCAACCTGAAACTTAAGCACTACACATCAGTCTTACGACCAGAAGCCCTGTATGCCATGGAGTGTCTTTCCTTGAACCGAAGGGGTCTAATAGAGAAATTGGAAATCAGAGAGAGGAGAATCCTCAGGAAGATCCTAGGCCCAGTAAAGGAAGATGGGGAATTCCGAAGACGGCATAACTCTGAGCTCTGCGAACATATTGAGATGCTCTCTGACTGTGCAAGGAAAAGAAGGGTAGCTTTCTATTTTCTATTTCTTCTTTCTATTTTTCGTTTTTATAAATGGAAGTAAACACGTGTTTAGAATCGTTTTGTATGTTATAGTAATATTGTTAAGTGTTTTTCGTAAATTATTTGAAATAGGACACAGGAAGAAGGTTTTAAGTAAAAATGGCTGGACGTAAGCCAATTATTACAATGGAAGAATCTGCTCCTGCATCTCCACTACGTAGATCATCACGTATATTCTCCAGCACAGGCACTCCCCTAAGTGAACGGAGGAAATCTGCTACCGCTGTAGAAGCACCACCAGCGGCAAAAATAGTAAAGACAAAAAGACTTTCTCTGCCACAAGATAATACAGAGGAAAGACACACCTAAACGTACTACAAAGATCACCAGGGCTGCTAGCAATTCGCCAACAGCTGTAAAAGAAACAGTTGGAACTCCTTCCAAAAGAAGCAGAAAATCTTCTGTTATTAAAGCTGAGGAAGATAAATCTGAGTCAACAACACCATCGGCATTTACTAGACGTAGCAGATCATCAAGAGGTCAAAGCACTTCACCAACAAGTGATAAAGCAGAACCTGTAAAACCAAGGGGACGTAGAACTTCAGTAACAGAAAAATTGCTCCGTTAGTTCCTATTGAAGAAACAGATGAAGTAAATAAACCAGCAACACGAGCAAGAAGAACTTCACTTAGTCGTCGTGCGTCAATTGAAGAAACTGATGATGGAAATGCCTTGGATAAACGCGTTCTCACTGTTCAATTAACTCAATTAGAAACTGAAGTCAAAAAAACGCCGGGTCGTCGAGGTAGACCTAGTAAAGCAGCTTTAGAAGAAGCGAATTCTAAAAAATCTAAAATCCAAGAACTAAATCCTATAATAGAAACCAGTTTTACAGCGGAATCGCAGGAAAAGATTGTTACACGAAATAAAGAAAGTCTCAACATACGATCTAAGAGCCCCAAAAAGTCACTTCCTGTTGATAAAACAATTCCCTTGGACAAAACTTCAATTAACAATGAAAAATCAGTTAAAACTCTATTTGATAAAGATGTTGAAGAAGAAAATTTTGAATTGACTGTAGAAGATAACAGTGAAGACAGTGTAAACAAGAAACATAATAAATCTATGGCCACGTTGCAAGATTGCCTCCAAACCGACTAACCAACCGTCTGTTCACCTTCTGGCAAAACAAGAAGCTTCGTACCACTTGGTTGACAGAGACCGAGGAGGATATTAAATAACTGGGAATAACAGATCTCAAAAACAGTCTGTGAGAGGCACCCTGCAGGACGTCCGTGGATTTCAGGAAAAACCTCGAAAGAAATGTACCCCCTGGACGGAAGAGCGCAAGGAGTTACACCGGCAGAAGATGCGACAATACTGGGCAAAGGTCAAAGCCCAACAGTTGAACAAGCGTGGTCCAAAGTAGGCCTATTCGAAAGAAGAAGAAGAAAGTATTCTTTCGATGATTGTAAAGATTCGGGTTCAACACGTTTCTTCTTTGATTTAAATCTATCTCTGTATATTTGAACGCCTTGAGCATGTTTTGAATCTGTAGTTTGAAAAATTTCTTTTTTTTCTATCGATACACTTTTTTATGACGCTGTTGATGATTTCACTATTGTCTCCCTATAATGTATATGTCGCGGCGCCTCTGCTCAACCAAGCGTCCAGTCCGGAGTCGCTTTCCCTATTCTCAACCTCGACGCTGAGCCCTTTGTCCTCAATAGCCAGTCCAGCTCCGTCTGAACCTCCGACCCCCGCACCGGTAACCTTCCCCTCGCGCGATCCCATCCCCGGTAAGGACGCATGCCCCCGGCAAAGACCAAAACCGCAAGAAATCCAAATCGAAAGCAATCCCCAAAACAAGCACAATCAAATTCTACAAGTACAAAGCCCCACCCCCCAGCGCTCAATAGAGTTCTTCTCCCAACAACCCCTCCCCCAGTGTAAGCTCCTACGACCTCGTCCTCCAGCAACAAACCCTCCTCCTCCAATTCTAGCTCCAACTCCAACACAAACATCCCCAAAACATCATCCCCGCCCAAAAGAAAGCAGCACCACGAGCAACCCAGTACCATCCCCAGCTCGTTCAGACTCCTCCATCCGCACAAGATTAATAGGAAGATTGGAAGACATGAAGGTCAGCGATCTAAAAGCCGAGCTAAAGCGGAGAAACCTCCCCGTTTCCGGTTCCAAATCCCATCTCATAGAACGCCTCAAAACCAACATGAGATTGTTCCATAGCTTCCGGAGGCGACGACTTCTCCCACAACTCCCCCCAACACCCAACACATGTAGATGAGCCCGCAAAGTTCCCTAATTCTCAAATACGATTTGTTCGGGATCAACAGAGGAAGATTGAGGAGTTGCAGAGGGAGTTAACGCTATCCCAGATGTAGCTGCCAGATGATGCGCTTGCGGCGCTTGAATTGGTGCTTGCCAACGAGGGAAACGTCCCAACGTTCACTGGGAAGGGTGCGGGGTCCATTCTGGACCTTACGTTTGTCTCCCCCGCTCTATACAAGGGGGGTGGGAATTGGAGAGTGGGACAGGGATACACTGCTAGCGACTATCGGGCGATCCTCTTCGAAGTGCGCCCCTTCAAGAGGCTTACCAAAACACGAACACAGGCTTGGCTCCCCTCTCTGGAATGCCCGTGATTTCCACGAAAGCACTTTTACTGAAGCACTGGGGCTGTGGCAGCTCGATGATAACTCGCCCATCAGCTCCGAAAGCGCCATAGAATGCGCCAGACAGGCGATGGGTCATATAATTGGGTCACCAGAGCGTGCGACGCCTCCAGGCATACCAGCAAGCCGTGCGCGATGGGCCTACCCGTGTACTGGTGGAGCCACACCGCGAAGGTGTATTCCCGGACGTATGGAAAAGGCAACACTTTGTTCTGATCCTAAAACTCGGGAAGCTCCCCGCGGAACCATCCTTGTATCGCCCACTGTGTATGCTTGACACGGCGGGCAAAATCCTGGAGAAGATCGTCCAGGAGCGTCTTCGCGGCTGCGTGATTCAAACATCAATTTCCCATAGTTCTACTCCAAACAACCGAAAAATAGTGGAAAAACTCGATATTTTCGAGAGATGGTTTTTTTCCCCAAGATTTTCAAACAAAAAATTCTCAAAACACCAGGAGGTCAAACCGATTTTGCAATAGACCTATTCATAGTTCAAATTTTTTTGTGCGCATGTGTCAATTTCCGCCATGTTATACGTCAAAAAGTGCCCGAACTTTTTGAAGTATAACTAAATGTGTCCCCGAAACTTTCATATTTCCGCCTTTCAAACTTGGCGGATGCGCAGGCGCTTAACTAACCGTAAAAAGGTCTATTACGTTTCATCGAATGTTTTGATGGAACGCAATAGAAAAATCGGTTTGATTGAACGCAATTTGACGCGAACGTTCTTCAGTCGGCTTTCTTCGGAGATAAAACAAAAAATAACCTACAGTTGTTACGTCAATGGCTCCTATACCTCGATTATAAATTGACGTACTTCTACGTCATCAGCTTCATATTTCAAATAAAGAAAACGTATAGTACGTCAACGGACTGCAATGTGTTAAAATTGTTCTATGCAAGGATTTATTAGCAAAAAGTAAAAGAGGTTGTGAAATGATCTTTTAAAGAATAATTTTTTAAATTTCATTTTAAATGTATCTATCTATCAATTGAAAATGTTAATAAAACAAGGTCAAAACGCCGATGAATTGTTTTCTCGAGTACCCTAGATTCTAGGACCTAACAATCTTTAACTCACATTCTTAAATTCTTCACACATCTTTAACTCACTAATACACAGGCTAATATGTTACGTAGTGTGTTTTGAGAATGGTTATAGTATTCTCAAAAGAGATGACGTCTTTAAATTTAAATCGATTATCTAGAATGGAAAGAATTATTACATAATTACATTTAACAACTTGTTCGACTCATTTCAATAGTGAATAAACTCACACCAGATTTTTCGTTTAACAGAAAGGTTAAAATACTAGGACCCATGATATATGCAAATTTTCAATAAAATACATAAATAATATAAAATATATCTTTTCGATAAGATTGTAAAATCGTTTACCTTTATTTGAATTACGTAACGGTGAGAACGATGCAATATTCAAATACAAAACCAGTTTTTCATAAATAAATATATAAATATATATATATATATATATATATATATATATATATATATATATATATATATATAAATGTATAAAATAAATTATTTTACTGACCTTGGCAGCTGGCTATCCCCAGGGGAGACGCACGCTTCTGGAGCCGAATCCTCCTCGGTCTCGCAGTCGCCGCTGTCCATGCTACTCATAGCCACCTGTGAACAGGAAGTCACTCAATGAGGATGTTGTTGGGAAGGTCAGCAATCGTTTGGACAAATTTACAAAACAAATAATATGTGTATATAAAATTGTAGGTGCAGAAAGCATCACGCGGCATTACACGTTCTAATATTAAAGTTTGCCTAATAAATCCGAGTGATAGAGAATTTATTAATTTCCAGTTCAAATAATCTCCAGATAAAACTATCTATGATATGATTTATTAATATAAAAGAGTAAGCAGTATAGCCCTACTGACCCATAGAAATATTATAGGTGCGAATATCATCGTGCGACATTACTCAGTCTTATATTAATATTTGTTTTATTAATCCGAGTAACAGATAATTAATTAATCTCCCGATTAAATATAGGTAACTATTTCTGATATAATTTATATCCATAATTATAAAAGAATAAGCAATAGAACCCCGATTAACCGTGCGCGGCTAATCCGAAAGGGGGATTTTCCGCTTGTAAATTAATGATCGGTCAACCGTGGTTGGATTTTCCACGGCTGGCAAAATCGGCTTACAATTAGTTTAGTTAACAAAATGGAGCATAGCGGAGCGAATCGAAGGCTAACGCCTTATGTTCAGACTATAGAACAGGAGTCACCAAATGGAGGATCGCCGACCTATTTTTTGCGGACCTATATTATTGAGTAAGTGACTTAAGAAAATGTATTCCGCGCTTTGTCTTTGATGCCGTCTTCACCACCGCCGTAGCGGTGGTGAAGCGCGAGGCGCGGCGCGAGAGCGTAAAGCTGGGGCACCAGCACCACGTTTCAAGCCGCCGCTCGTTGGCAATCATCATCATCATCATCAAACAGCCCTTTGCGTCCACTGCTGGACATAGGCCTCCCCAATTTCCGCCCATTTCCTCCTATCCTGAGCCTCTCGCATCCAGGCTCCTCTTGTTCTTTTTATATCGTCTGTCCATCTTGTGGGGGGCCTCCCCCTGCTTCGTATATCTGCTCTTGGCCTCCACTCCAGTAGTCTCTTGGTCCATCTTCCATCTGACATTCGGGCCACGTGTCCAGCCCAGTTCCACTTTAGCCTCGCCATACGCACAACCACATCTGTGACACCTGTTGTTCGGCGTAGGTCTTCGTTTGTGATATGGTCTCGTAGCGACACGCCGAGCATCGATCTTTCCATCTTTCGTTGTGCAATTTGGAGCTTTTTTGCAGTGGCGACGGTGAGTGTTGCGGTTTCAGTGCCGTAGGTCATAACTGGCAATACACATTGATCAAACACTTTCCTTTTCAAGCAGACTGGCAGATCGCTTTTGAATACGTCCCGAAGTTTTCCATATGCGGCCCAAGAGAGGATTATTCTTCTTTTAAATTCGCATGTTTGGTTGTCTCTAGTTATGCGTATTTCGTGACCTAAATAGGTGTATTTGTCTACGAAATCAATATCTCTATCGCCTACATATATCTGTCTGCTCGGGACCAAGTTTGTCATACATTTTGTTTTGGAATAGTTTATTCTTAGGCCTACGGTATTACATGCTTCCTGGAGTTCTAATAGCATTGTTTTTATATCGTTAAGATCGTCAGCAAGAAGCACTATGTCATCTGCAAATCGCAGATTTGATAGATTTTTGCCATCTATGGTTAAGCCTTTTCTTTCCCAGTTGAGCTTTTTGAAAGCGAGTTCCAAAACCGCGGTGAACAATTTAGGCGATATCGTATCCCCCTGTCTCACGCCTCTACCAATTGGAATGGGTTTGGTGTTTTCATGGAGTTTAACCGTCATACTGGCGTTTTTGTAGATGTTGTAAATGGTTCTCGTGTAGCGATGGTCGACACGGCATTCCTGTAGTGCTTCCATAACTGCATCTAACTCGACGGTGTCAAATGCTTTATGGAAATCTATGAAGGCCAGTACGAGTGGCCTGTTGTATTCAATACTTTTCTCGACTATTGTTTTAACACTTTGTAGAAGGTCATTGGTTCCGTATCCTGAGCGAAATCCTGCCTGTTCCACTGGTTGGTAGAAGTCCAGTTTATTTTCAAGTCTATTTGTTATTATTCTTGTAAATAGTTTGTAGAGATGACTTAGAAGGCTTATCGGCCTATAGTTTTCTAGGTCAGCTATATCTCCTTTTTTGTGTATTAAGATCACAATAGCGTTGTTCCTTTCATTTGGTACTGTACTGTTGAACAGGCAAAGATTGAACAGGTCTCTGATTTTTCCTAGCAGGTGGACACCTCCGATTTTGATGGCGTCTGCGGTGACGTGGTCACCTCCGGGGGCTTTGTTTGTCTTCGTTTTACTTAAGGCTAATTCTATTTCATCTAAAGTAATATCTGGTAGTATTTCAGACCCTTGGTTTATGATGCCCTTTTTATTTGATACGATATCTGGTTCAGATTCCGGGATTGGTTCTTTTTGGCTTGTATATAGAAGTTGGTAGAATTCTTCAACGACATTTAGGATCTCCTCTCTGTTCGTTGTTATATTTCCTTGTTTATTTCTGAGTTTAGTTATTTGTCTCTTCCCGCTTCCCAGTTTTCTACGCAGGGCCTTCATACTTTTGTTGTTTTCTATGGTTTGTTGAATTTTATCTTTATTATGTGCTCTTATGTCGCGCCTTATTGCCTTCGATATCTGTTTATTTATCTCTCGTAGTTCTTCGATGGAGGTTGTCTCTTCACTTCTCATGTTTCTTCTACTTTGCATCAGCTGTATTGTTTCTTGGCTGAGTTTTTCTTCTTGTTTTGTTCTAGGGCAGCATGTACTTTGACTTTCTATTATGGCATTTGTTATTCGGTCGTTTAGGTTGTTGATGTTTTCATTTTTGTCCGCGTTTCCACTCGTCAACCGGTCTGCGATGCACTGTTGGTATTCCTCTACATCTAGTGGGCTGTGCCATTGTTGGTTGGTTGTCTTTTTAACCATTTTGTGTCTTTCTTTCTTTATATCAATGGTTATTTTTGATCGCACCATTCTATGGTCGCTCCCAGTATCAAATCTATTTAATACCGTTACGTCCTTGATTATATGTTTCTTATCCGTTATTACAAAGTCTATTTCATTTCTTGTGCGGCCGTCTGGACTTTCCCAGGTCCATCTTCGATTTAGTTTTTTATAGAAGAAGCTGTTCATTTGAAATAGGTTGTTTTGTAGTAGGAAGCCCAACAACGTCTCACCTCGGTTATTCCTGCCTTCCAGTCCAAAGTTTCCTAAAGAAATTTCCGTATCGTCGCTTTTCATTCCGATTTTGGCGTTGAAGTCTCCGCATACAATGGTGAATTGGACTGGTTGCTCTCTTAGGGCCGTAGATATATCGTCGTAGAAGATGTCTACTTCCTCATCACTGTAGTTGGTCGTCGGTGCATAGATTTGTACGATTTTTATGTGGTATCTTGTATTTAGTTTCAGGACCAGGCTAGTCACTCTAGGGGAGCTTTTCTTTATGGAAATTATATTCTTGCTGTGACGTTTATGTATTATAAAACCGGTTCCACCATTGGAATTTTCGTCGTTTCCCGCATAATATAGGCTATGCCCAGATTTTAGTTTTATTAGTTTCTCTCCCCGTTGGCAATGTATTGCCTTAATTATCTGCTTACATTAGCGAGTTTTTTTTTTACAATGAAACCGAAAAAAAGAAAGGTGGAAGTCGAAAATAGACAGTTTATATCGGAATGGACCGAATTAAGGATCTCACAGACCGGCGCGAAAGTTTCGTTGCCGCGACCGCTGCGATATCTCGGCGGACCGATTGATACGGCGGCTTATGTACATGTTCAGACCAACAAGCGCCGAAAATCACGCTTGTTGGTCTGAACATGTACATAAGCCGCGGTATCAATCTGTCCGCCGCGATATCGCAGCGGTCGCGGCAACGAAACTTTCGCGCCGGTCTGTGAGCACCTTTATATTCCTGCCAAATTGTGCTGAATCAGTACCAATGTGCTTGATTTGTCAACAAACAAACAAAGTGGCGTTAATTAAAAGCTCGATAATATTAAACGACATTATGATACTAAACATAAATCATTTGTAAATAAAGAGATAATTTGACTTGTATTACCATAAGTTACTTGCTTACGGCCCCCGTACAAACATTTTTAAATTTGTAGCTGACCCGTTGTGAAAAAATGTTGTTCACCGCTGGTTTATATCATTATATAAACCACCATTGAATCCAAATAATTCCAAACGCAAGGAAAATCATGTGTTAAACATCGTGATCGCAGTACAGTTCAATTACGATTGTTTTAATTAATACGCTACAAGCCATTTTGTTGCATGATTAATATATTTATAATAAAAATGTGAAAATTATAGATTAAAGTAAATACGTTTAGACAAAAGAGATATATAACTTGAGAGATATAAAGAAAACCAATGTTGAACCAGATTTTAATTACGATTATAATCATGTATGCATAGAGTTGAATTGAAATTTACTAATATTTGAATATTAGAGAAAGAAAACATGAACCGGCAAGCAGCGCAGCAGTAATGAAGGTTTAACATGTTTCCTAGCAACACGATTTTACATGTACAAAGGAATGAGAACTTGCTGCATAAGCAGAGCAGTATTATAAAAGATTTAGTTACTTGAGCATATGTACCTTTTTAAAATAGCTGTACAGAAGGAATTTAATATCACGTATCTTGTAGAAAAAAAAAGCTTATGATAAGCAGATATCTCGCTTTGTTTATCTTTTGATCACATGAAAAATCATTGGCAGTTTTGTTATTAAAAGAGACGAAATTAGTTAAGAATATTTCGTTTATTATAATAAATACATAGAACAGCGCTGTCCAACTTCTCTTATTGTTAGCCAGCGGGCCATTTTTTCTTTAGCAAATAATTCGCGGGCCGAAAAGTATAGGAACATGAAAACTCAAAAGTTATTTTTTATAAGAAAAAACTAAAGTCAAAGATAATAACATTTTTTCGACAATAAAGTTTATATTTTTGCATAATAAATATTGCGTTATATTTATTGTTAAAATTAAATATCACACAGTAACGGACAAAACAAAGAGTGGAGTCCTTTAAGCTGTTTCTAAATTTTGATTTATATATTTCATGTTAGAGAATGCACGCTCGCAGATATATGTACTTCCGAACATAGAAATAATTTGAAGTCCAGAATCTCTCATTTTTTTTATATTTTTCTTTATCCAAATGTGAAATGAACAATCCAGTTGGTCCACTGGATGCAATGAATGAGTCAGCCTGAAGGTCGCATAATTTGATATTTAGGTTCAAAGGAGGTAATATCGATATTGAATGGATCACTGAATAAATTAATACTCATCTTCAAATCATCAAATTGAGAAAATCTTCTATCTTCAAAAAGCATATCTAATTTAGGTAAAAAAATGTCAAAATTCACTTCTATTTAACAGGCCTTCATTTCTTCATACATCTCTTTGCAACATTGAAAATGAAATAAATTATTTTCCTGCAAATTTAACTTCCACAATTTAAATAATTTGTAATGTCTGTTAGCAAAGCAAGTGAACAAAGAAAATTTCTATCACCTAAATTTGCTATCAAATCTTCATCGTTGCCAAATTCCGTTAGGAAAAGATGAATTTCTTTTCTAAGTGTAAAAAATCTTCAGGCATTTTCCCGCACTCAACCAGCGAATATTACTATGTAAAAGCAAATTACCATACTCAGCTTGCAGTTCGTCAAAAAAAATTAAATCTTCGATGTATAAGAGAACGATTTCCGCCACGAATTAAATTTGTTGTTTTGCAAACCTTGTCCATTACGTCTTTTAGTTTTAGGAAAAGACCACATAATGCCTGTTGATGCACAATACAATGGAACATTCAACAATTTATTCCTTCTTTTTGTTCAGCGAGCCCAATATTTTTGCCCGTCAATGCTCTGGCGCCCTCAGTTACAATAGCGGTGCACTTGTCATATCCGGAGCTATTGCACATTTTAATTCGTTATAAATATCTTCACCTTTTGTTGTTATACCTTTTGTTGTTATAATAATCCGTATAATCATCGTAAATTTAAAAGTTCTTCTGAATAATCATATTTTTCATTTACGGTTCTTATAAAAATAAGCATTTGACTTTTGTCGGTAATGTCTGTACTTTCGTCCAATGCTACGGAAAAATAGCAGCAATTATTGATTAGGTTGTGTAATTTATTAGTGACATGTATACTGATCTCGTTTACACGTCGGCTTACAGTTTCATGAGAAAGAGAAACTGTTTGAATTTTTTTTTGGCATTTCGTTATAATTAAAAGCTTGAGCCATTTTTATGGAACATTTTTTAATTAATTCTCCATCCGAAAAAGGCTTTTTGCTTTTGTAATTTCTAAGCAAATTTCAAACGATGCAGCTAGTGACGCTTCTTGAGAATTTGCTACTTGGGTAAAATAATTCGTTTAATAGTTCTGCTGTTTTTTCACGTCATGTTACTCTCGAGTCTCCCGTGCACGAATAATACTTTTTTTCATGCATTGATTGGTAATTTTTTAACTCTGCCTGTGGTAATGTTGGGTGGATTGAGTAGCTCAGCAGTCACCGCAGCCGATCCCAAGCCCGGATAAGAGAGGAGGGTTTAGGTATGAGGTTAGCAGCCTGTACCTTGTAAAAAGAAGCTAATGCTCAAAGAATCGCACAAAACGCCTCGGAAAACCGGAACACTGATGACGACAACGCAAGGAAACGGACTAGATTTTGTAAAAATTACATGAAGATGAGTGAGGTCAGAATTGCATGCTGGAACGTAACGTCATGGAGCAGCAAGGATAACGAAATTATATCTGAATTAAAAAGACACAAAATAGATATTTTTGGACTAGCTGAAACAAAGAAAAAGGGCAAAGGTAACGTGGAAATCGATGATTATCTACTCTGTTTTAGTGGCAAAGAACATCATGAGAGGGCAACTTCTGGCGTTGGAGTTCTGGTACACAAAAGATAAGTTTCGAATATCGAAGCAATACACTACATAAACCATCGTATAATTCAGGTCATTCTGAAGTTTAACAACGACACGATACACATAATAAGCGTATATGCCCCTGATATAACCAAACCGAGAGAAGATCGAGAGGAATTCTTCGACAAACTCGAAGAAGTCATTACTAACATCAGCAGACATGAGAAAATAATCATAATTGGCGATACTAACGCAAGGATAGGGAACAACCCGATACCAGGAGTAATGCAGCACTGGAATGAGGAAACAATTAATGAAAACGGTGAAATACTAATAAACATGTGCGCACAACTAGAATTAAGAATTAATAACACCTTCTTTCAACACAAACCACAGCACAAATATACGTTCGAAAATACAAGAGCCCAAAGATCCGTAATAGACTTTATAATAACGAATGGAATGGTTCACCCAAGCAAGATCCTAGATGTGAGAGCACTCACATCAGCTAATGCAGGCACAGAACACAGCCTACTGTTATGCAAATACAGATACAAAGCTATGCGGAACCCAAAGCAGACTCGACCAGCCACATATAAATACAACGTGGAATCATTAACAACGGAGAGCACCAAAGTACTATTTGAACGAAGGCTGCAAGCCAAACTACAAGAAAACAAAATCGAAGATGACGACAACGCTAACGATGCATGGGTAAAAATACAACATAACATCCAAAAAAACGCAGAAGAAGCAAGCATTCAAGAAATACCGCAACAATAGAACAGCAGAAGAGATGGCTGAGTATAGAAGCGTAATAAATAAGACACAGAATCAACACCAAAGTAAGAGCAATCAAATCAGAATACTGGGAAACGTTCTCGTCTGAGATGGAACACGACCTATATGGTGCTCAGCGCAAAGTCTGGAAACTATTAAGGAAGTACAAAAAACCTGTCGATGAAGCCGTACAGACTACAAACATAACACCCGAAAGCTGGACAACGTACTTCAAAGCACTATACGAAACCAACAATACTCAACAAGAAGAAACAGAGGTAATACCACTCAACCACACCACAAACGAAGACTTCATAATTACTCAAGAAGACGTCACATTAAACATCAACAAACTGAAAAATAGAAAAGCACCGGGCCCTGACAATATATCAAATGAGATGATAAAGAGCGGAGGAAATGAACTAATATATATCCAAACTGAATTATTCAAAAAAATAGTAGACACTGCGCAAATACCGGAGGACTGGAAGCACACTATCACCATTCCATTACACAAAAAAGGCTCTAGGAAGGATCCAAACAACTATAGGGGCATCTCGCTCATAAACTCGGTCGCAAAATTATTCACAAAAATAATATCCAATAAAATTACTACTAGCGTCAACATTCACGAAGAACAACAAGGCTTTCGGGAAAACAGATCGACAATAGACGCCATCTTTATATTAAGGCAAATGGTAGAAAATCAATTTAATATGCCAAACCGCTTTTCATGTGCTTCGTAGATCTAAGCAAGGCCTTCGATATGATCAGAATCCGAGATGTCATCCTCGCGCTGCAAAGAACAGGAATTTCACACAAAATTAGCCAAGTTATTAAAAATTTGAACACAAACAATCAGACACAGATCAAGACGGCACACTCAAGACGCAGTGCTCTTAGCGGACAACGAGGACGATCTCCAGCGTCTACTATATAAGTTCTCCGAATCTTGCAGATTTCAGCCGAAAAAACAAAATGCACGGTCATCAGCAAAACACCAATAAGATGCAAGCTGCAGTCCGCGAACAACATTCTAGAACAAGTAAACACATTTATGTATCTTGGGGTAGACATAACGGACAGCAAAAGACTTAAAGAGAAGGTCAGAAGATCAACAACCAAAGCAGCACAAATATCCGGAGGACTACATAACATCATTTGGAAGAACAAATATATGTCCTCACACAGCAAAGTCAGAATTTACAAAACATGTGTTTGTCCCATTCTAACATACGCGGCCGAAACGAGGGCAGAAACCAACCCAACTAAACAACAAATGCGCACCACCGAAATGAAGACACTACGTGCAATATCAGGCGTGACTCTTATTCATCGAAAAAGAAGTAAAGAAATCAGGGAAAATCTGAACGTACAGGACGTGGTGCGATGGACCAGAGCCAGACGAAGATAGTGGGACAGACACGTCGACCGGATGGGCCCAGAACGACTGGCAAAATTGGCCAAAGTAGAAAAACCCAACACAAAACGACCCTTGGGAAGACCACCGAAACGATGGAACGAGTCATGGAGCTCAAGGTCGCAAGAGACGAGAGATGCGTAAAGAAACAGGACAATGTCCTAAAAAGAAGTAGGCGGAGGAGGAGGAGGATTGGTAATTTCATTGATTGGCATTGGCGCTTTAAGTTTTATTTTTTCGCACAGTTACAGTATGTAAACATTCCAAACACTGTCTTAACCTTTGTTAAGAATAAATAAATAATCAACCTCCCATCGTTCTTGAAATTCTCGATTTTCAGATCAATCTTTCTTTTCTTAGAAGCACTCATAATTAAGGATTGTTTCAATTCAATAAATATGAAAATCAGTTAATTGTGTTTTATTGCACTTCACATAATGTCAAATAACCCACGGTAGATGTAAACATAAAAGTTCGTTAACTACTGTTGTACAAGATAAGCGGCTCTCGGCAACAGTGTTACCAGAATGTAGCCGCGGCTACAATCGCCACGCTCCTTCTGACACCACGTAAACTCGAGCCAGATGCACTTGCATAGAGCGTGGATTAATTTTATGGAATGACCATAAAACAACCATATTAATTCATTATTAGCATTTTTATAATTCTTGTTGTAGACGGTTGAATTATAACTATTATCTAAAAATCTCATATATATTTTTTTAATTTTATATATTAAATGCATACAGATATTTATTTAAAATTGGATGTAAAGGTAAAGTTTACTATAACTCGCGGGCCGTAAAAAAAGGTTCGCGGGCCGAATGCAGCCCGCGGGCCGCTAGTTGGACAGCGCTGACATAGAAGGTACGATGTCGGCACGCAAATAAGAATGCTATGAATTTAGTCTTTAACTATATTTCGAATTTAACGTGACTGTCGCATAGTTTTAAATGTAGTAAATACAAATGAGTCCTTTGATTATGGCAGCGACTGAAAAATACTGAAGGGATCATTCAAAATCAATGAAACTCGTAACTTCCTGAGAATGTTGTTTCACCTAGGTGCCATGTGCATCATCAGTGATATCTTCAAAAAGAAATAAATGTTTTTCAGAAAACCAACTCACATATGAAAATAGTGCAAGTTTATAGCACTTTTTATTGTTGACATCCAATCTCACGACTTTGTTCTTCCCGAATTTCTTTTGTTCCTATTTGGAGGTTCTTTCTTTTCTTCCGCCATTTTACGTTTTTGGTATCCGATAAATTTTGGATTCGACGATTTTGGATTTTTAATTCTCTGAATTGATTGTTTGTGTCGGCAGATTTTTCCAGATTAACCAAGCATAAACCCTCAGCTACACGCGCCTTGGATAGTAAAGTACACGCTAGCGGGTATTTTCCGGCACTTCGATTTTCATGGTTTTTCAGTTCTTAGTAGAAGCTATTTATTTACGAGTTTATTTTTATTAACGACCTTTTATTAAGATGTGATAAAATGGAACCACATAGCTTCAGTGAACAACAAAACAGTGCCATAGAAGGCAAGTGACAAATCCGTCATACTAAGCGGACGTCATACAAAGCATAGTCTTAGAAAATAAGCAACTTCCTATTTTTGTTATTCAGTTAATTATTCAGTTCAGAGAGAAAAACCACAAAATGTATATATCTATTAACAAAAAAAGAAACATGAATGGATGCAAAGTAAACATGTGTATGTATGACCATATTACATACCTATTTGTATACAAAACAATAAAAATTGTACATAATACCAGTCATTTTTTAAATAAGAAATCAATAATTATCAATAATAATTTTTGTCCGCTTTTGTTTTGTCTTTAGATTCTAATAACAGCATTTAACATTACAGTGTAAAGTAGACATTGCCCTGTTTAAATTATCATTTTCGAAATTGGTATTAACAAATCGCTATAATAAGTCTGCAGCTTATAAAGCCTCTTCTGCGGTAGATATTGATTATTTCGCGATTTCCTGTTGCTCGTCGCTTTCGTCTTGCTCATTAGCTGTAATTTTCTGTACGATAGTTGCATCTGATGGTTCTTCTGATGTAAAAAAAAGCGCTATCAATGTCAAAATTATCGTTCCAAATTCCTGACGCTGTTAACGAGTTTGAATTTAGGTTTCGTACCCACAAAGATAAAGGAAGAAATATGTTATTTAAAAGTTATCGTCATCTTCATCATCAAATTCATTTTCTACTGTATTTTGAGTAGGTAAGTAGGTTTTCGATGAATCCTGCACGTTTGAAACAGTTGCAAATGGTACTTTGTAATGCAACTTAGTAATGGTACTTTGTGGAATTTTATTCCATATTCATCATTCAAAATAAGAATTGCTATTATATAATTTTGATTGTAATCAAGGCTATTAATCATTTTAATTACAAGGTTCTTTCTGAAATTGCTTCTGCGTTATCGTATTATTCCTTGATCTATGGGCTGCAAGACCGATGTTGTATTTGGTGGTAGAAGGCAAGTTTTTTGACTTTAATTCGGTAACTTTTGGATGCGGCAATAATCAACCAGCAATAAAATCTTTTTCTTATTCACCAAATCGCGATCCCAATCTCGAAGCCACTTTTCGAACAATTATAGAAGCTATATCCAAGCTTTACGGTTCTTTGCATAATCGACTGGCAACGATTTAACACTTCATTAAACGATTTAAGACATCTTGGTTTTTTAGATTTTAAAATAACGGGCGATTTTTTTTCGCCGCTCAGCGTGAGTGCCGCTCAGATTTGCTGCTACCATGACGGCTATTCTTATTCTATTATCTTTTGACAACTTGCCTCCACTACAATTCGCTCCCTTAAATTTTAAAGTTAATCAGAGTAAAAGTAAACAGAGTTTTTAAGTAAAACAGAACAAATTCATTTCCATTGAAAATATCATCATCAGAAAATTGTTTCCGTAGATTTGGCCAAACAGTGGTTAACCAGTTTGTCGCAGAACTTTGATCAACAGACCTCCATATTCTTATGACTCACTTTAAAATGACGTATCCAGCTCGCAGAACAATTAAAGTTGAGAATACCAAAACGTAAAGCAAAAACATTGCTTTTTCTTGTAACATAGGGCCGTTGATACGTATTCCTTTGTTTCTCGCCATTTTAATCCACTGAATTAACGCTTGATTAACATTATTCTGTAGTGATTTTCGAAGTCACTTCGGATTCAAAACATTTGAATTGAACGATTTCTTAATCTGGTTCTTGCTTTTAAAAATCATTGATATGGTCGAATGGCCAACACCAAGTTCCTTTGCGAGAGATGAATTTGATTCTCCATTTTCTAATATGCATATAATCGCATATAAGCGGTGGTGACGGTCACTATAACCGGTCATAATTTCTTAAAAATAAGTCATATTAAGCGACATGTCATTTTAAACGAAGTCATTATAACCAAACTTTGCTATAAAGAATTTAATAGGAAAACCAAACATTACACTGCAATCAATTCATTTTAAGCGGTTGGTCAATATAGGCGCAGTTATTATAAACGGATTCCACTGTATTTTATAACTAGGGCGGTAAGTTGTCAAGTTTACGCGAGAGCGAAATTGGGCGCACGGACGAAGCGAGTGCGCAAATTCGCTCGAGAGGGAAATTGACAATACCACCCGTGTTACAAACAATATTTTTTATTACACATGCGAGGGGATGTATAAAAGTTTGGGATCCAGGGGCCATCCAAAGAAAATGCAATCAAAAATGAAGAATTTGCTTTTTCAATTGTCTCCGGTGATGTGGATTCGTCATAAGAACTCTCCTCAGTCTGCGGTATCACCACAGAATTTACACTCATTTTAAAACGTTTTCTTAAATTTTGATTATTATTTTGTTATGAAAAACATTTCTGACACTTTCACGTCACTTAATATTGAGATCTTGATTGTGTTTATTTTATTTATTTATTTGTTTATGTGTCCCAGCATTCGGTGACCTACAAAAGTGGAGGAAGAGAGAGCCAAATAGATTTCCTTTTGTGCAGAAGAATTTGAAGAAGATTGAAGAATTTGAAGAAGCATGTGAAGGAGGTTAAAAATTGTAAAATTATTATGGGGGAAAATGTTACACCACAACACAGAGTACTGGTTATTGATTATGAATTCACGGGCATTAAGAAAAGAACAGCAAGCAAAATTACCCCAAGAATTAAATGGTGGAAATTGAAACATCCAATTTTGAGAAGTGAATTCAAGGAAATGGTGTTGCAAGGAACATGGCCAGTGGAAGGAGTTCAAAGATGGTAGACAGTAAATGCAGAAGCAATCTTGAAAGCAGGTGTGGAAATTTTGGGGAAGATGTCTGGGAAAGGTGCTTCACTGGATAAAGAAACATGGTGGTGGAATGATGTTCAGGAAGCCATCAAGGCAAAACGACAAGCAAAAAAGAAATGGGATGAGTCTGGTAATGACGAAGATAGAGAACACTACAGAAAGGCAAATAAAGTTGTGAAAAGAGCTGTAGGGAAAGCAAAGGCAGCTGCATGGAAGGAAGTCTATGAAGAACTAGAGACCACAGAAGGGAGCCAAGAGGCCTAAGAGGCCAAGCTTTTCAGAATCGCTAAGGCACGATACAGAACTTCAAAAGATCTCACACACATCAGGCATATGAAAAGTGAACAAGGAATTGTAATTCAATATGAAGAGCATATTAAGAAGAGATGGGAGGAATATTTTGAAAAGTTGCTAAATTAGGAAAATGCCCGGCTTGTGATTGAGGATGGTATCCCAAATCACAACGTAACAAGTGGCATATGCAGGGAAGAGGTTGTAACTGATGTGGAAAAGCAAACGGCCCCGATGAAATGCCAGTGGAGGCTTGGAAATGTCTGGGTGAAGAGGGCATAGATATGTTGTGGAATCTATTCCAACAGGTACTTCAAAAGGAAGTAATGCCCAAGAAATGGCGGGAGAGTAGCATAATCACCATTTATAAGGAGAAAGGTGACATTCAGGTTTGTGCAAATTACAGAGGAATAAAACTCATGTCGCACAAAATGAAGATATGGGAGAAAGTTATTGAAAGTAGGCTTCGGGTGGAGACGACAATAGGAGATGAACAGTTTGGATTTAAGCCGGGAAAGGGAACAACATATGCTATTTTTGCACTTACGCAGGTCATGGAAAATCACAGGCAGAAGAGAAAAGAACTACAGATGGTGTTTATAGACCTAGAGAAAGCTTATGATCGGGTGCCCCGTCAGGAGGTATGGAGATGCATGAGATGCAAGGGAGTACCGGAGAAGTATGTGTGCATTGTTCAAGATATGTACCGTGGAGCAAGGACACGAATTAGAAGCAGTGTAGGATTGTCAGATACTATACCGGTTCAAGTAGGTCTTCACCAAGGATCTGCACTAAGCCCCTATATTTTTTGATCTTATAATGGATGTCTTCTCTGAAAGCTTAAGTGAACCAGCTCATTGGTGTATGCTATTTGCAGATGATATAGTTTTATGCAGCACAAACCAGGAAGAGCTTGAATATAAACTGGAATGGTGGAAAAGAGCCACAGAGGACAAATACCTTAAAATTAGTAGGAATAAGACCGAATACCTGTGCCTTGGAGGAACTGGAAATGAAACTATTCAGATGGATGGTAGCCAGCTACAGGCAAGAGACAGTTTCAAGTATTTGGGATCCACTGTATCTGACGATGGCAATCTAGATCTGGAAATTACTCACAGAATCCAAGCTACCTGGTTAAACTGGAAAATGTTATCTGGTATTCTCTGTGACAGGACACTGAATATCCAAGTAAAGGGTAAAGCCTATAAATGTGCAGTGAGACCTGTAATGCTATACGGAGCAGAAACTTGGCCAACAGTGCAAACGACTGGAAGTGGCTGAAATGAAGATGATAAGATGGATGTGTGGTATTACAAGAAAAAATTACATCAAAAACACCTTCATACGAGGCAGCGTAAAAGTGACAGAAATATCAAAAAAGGTACAAGAAAGACACTTGCTCTGGTATGGCCACATTAAGTGCAGGGATAAGAGTTATGTAGCAAGGAGAGTGCTTGATCTGGAGGTGGAAGGCAAAAGATAAAGAGGCAGGCCTGGAAGAAGATGGATGGACTGCGTGCAGGATGATCTCCGGGAGAAGCCGTTAACAGAAAACACCATTTGGGACCGAGGAAAATGGAAACGACTTGTCAGAAACGTCGACTCCGCATGAACGGGAAAAAGACGAAGAAGAATAAGGTGGAGGATATTAAATCGTGGATCGCCTAAAAAAATCAATGTTTCTTCGCCCACACAATCGACCGACTTCCAAGCAAATTGACGTTGACCGTACTACGCCCTCGAATGATAATAGCAATATATTTTCAATTTCTTTTCGTTTTGGTTATGTTACCATATAATTAACAATAAAATAGTATAAGTTATTAAAAAAAATGGCGGATAATTATGCATCAACGAAATAATACCTTTTAAAATGTTTCTTTGCGCGATTATTTCAGGTTAAAATATAATGACAACCCAGACCAGAAAAGACAAGAAAGAGTTTCAGCCGCAACAACAAATATTTCAAAAATGAGTCGTGCACATCTTGCGCAAATATATAAAATATTTATAGAACGCCTCCACTAAAAAATGCGAATCATTGCCATACGTACATTCTAAAAATTATAATGAAGACACGCGTACTCCCCTGGGGTAAACTATCGCACAATGGGGGGTTGACGACTACATTCACGTCTTGTTAGTCATACGCATGTCAATGTATAAAAAGTAAAATTAAAATTTATTTATAGAATTGTATTAATATTTTTGATACGTTAATCTATCAACGGTCATTATAATTAAATATGGTTTTCTTTCGAAGTTACTGTACTGAAATTACAAGTAAACTATATTATTTAATTAAATATATAGAAAGATTCTTACATTAAAATTTATTTTACTAATATTTTTATTAATATTTGTTTTACATTTAAAATTTCAATCGCAATTAGATGTTATTATAAGAAGCGCAATTTTGAGTGAGCAGTCAAAATTACACTTCTATTTATACATTATTTGTTTTTATAAGATCTAATAATATCTAAGAATATTTTCCAGTATTCCAACGACTGATAAATAGAGCGAATATATTTCGTGTCGTTTTTGAGTTTGTAACATTTTAATTTTACATGGAACGATATTTGTTCACGAAACGTAAAATAGAATGCAATATTGAATAATTTTTTTTAGTTTCAATTAACAAATACAAATCTCAGAACATTTAAAGTTAGAAAATGGGTAAATTTTTTTCCATATAATAAAATTTTACATTTGTAAAGAAAAATAATAAAATAATTTTCAGTTATAATAACACAAAAGCATCGAAAATAATCGATTATTTTTCGAGTCGCAATACTCAATCTGCGAAAAAAGGATTAAGGTTTTTTAAGGATTATATCGAGTTAGGAGTGAACAATAATCGATTATTTTCGATTGCTCGAGTGGTATTCGTTACGATTATATAACGAATAATAATAAACGATAATTATTATCATTATTATTATTATTGCAATATACTAATCGAGTAAGTCGCCTTCCCTGAAGGGGTCCAAAAATGTTAATTTTTTGAAAATTACGCAAAATTGTGTAAAAATGAGGTTTACGTCTTGATTTTTGCCGGCGAATTGATAAAAAAATTAGGTTTTTTTAGACGAGCTTTATAAAGCTCCGCCCCCGCAGGGGGGGCGGCTGTAGAAGCGTTTTAAATTTTTCACTTTTTCTGCAAAAACTCTGTTCCTCTTGCGCGTCGAAACGGGAAATTGTCATTTTCAGTTGTAAAACTGAACGGGCCTTCGACCGGTGTCTGTGTGCCGCTCGCAAGTCTAATACGGCGGGACAGTTTTGAATGTAGCTAAGATGAAAGTAAGAGATATAAGGATTGGTACATGGAACGTCAAGTCCATGTTCGAAGCAGGTAAAATTCACATCGTGCTTCAAGAAATGCAACGACTTAATATGAACATAATGCGACTGGGAATATAAACTAGATGGCCTAATTCAGGAGAAATGAAAATTAATTAGTCAAGGATTTACTACTCTGGGAATAACGATACACATCACCGAAATGGAGTTGGTATATGGAAACTATATGAGAAATGAAAATTAATCAGTCAAGAATTTACTACTCGGGGAATAACGATACACATCACGCACATCGAATGTGCGTTTGTGGTAGACCGTAACCTTTGTCAAACTATAACCGGCTTTATCCCCATCTCAGATAGAGTAATGATGATAAGAGCAACAACAGCAATCCAAAGAATACTTAACATCATTCAGGTATACGCCCCCACTGCCGATAAGAGTGAAGAAGAAGTAGAATAATTCTACATTGCATTGCACCTGTTATACCCAAGCACGCGAGCCGTTGAAACTTTTGTAACATGCTTTGGGTCTTTTGTTCCTTTGTTTTGTACCACCATACGAGTAAACCGTAGGTGATAATCGGTGTTATCACTGCTGTGTAAGACCATAGAACCATTTTAGATTCTAGTCCCCATGTTTTCCCAAAAAGCTTACGGCAGATCCAAAAAGCCGCTGTGGCTTTTGAGAGCATTTTGTTCAGATGCGAGTTCCAAGTGAGTTTCTTAGCCAAGGTTACCCCTAGATATTTCACCTCCTCGGGGATCTCTAACGTCTGACCATCAATGCTCGGAGATTTCAAGTTCACCTTCCTTTTTATAGTAAAGGAGACCATTACTGTTTTGCTCGGGTTGACACTAAGGCCCTCCTTCTTGCTCCAACAGTTGATGATTTTAAGTGCACTCTGTGTAAGGTTCATGATTGTACTACCAAACTTACACCTTTTTATGATAGCAGCATCGTCTGCATAACCAACCGCCTTATACCCGTTCTTTGTTAACACATCTAGGAGATCATCTACGACCAGGCAGAGACGATAACACCCCCCCCCTCCCCTCTCTCTCTCTCTGCAACCTCTCTCTGTGGTTACCGTCCTCGTTGATCCCGCCAGTGCGGCGGTAATTTTACGATTGGTCAGCATGTTTTGAATCCACTCAATGATAGGGTCTTCGATCCCTTTGTTTGTGGCTGCATTCTTTATTGATAAACGCGTTGTGTTGTCAAACGCTCCCTCTATATCTATAAAGATACCTACTGCAATTTCCTTGCAGTCCAGTGGTGCTTCCAATGTGGTCGTTATCTCGTGTAGAGCATCCACTGTAGATTTGCCTGGCTGATAAGTGTATTGATGCATTGGAGAGGACTTGTTTTGAGAGGTCCGCACCGTATGTGATTGTCCACAATATTTTCCATTGTTTTCAAGAGCAAGGAAGTGAGGTTAATTGGTCGGTAAGACTTTGCCACGTCTTGAGGCCCTGCCTTAGGGATGAATATCACCTTGGTCTCTTGCCATTCCAGCGGTATGTACGCCAGTCGAAAGCTGGCCTTAAATATCTCAGCAATGCAGGGGGCTATGGTTTCGATCCCCTTCTGCAGTATTGCCGGGAAGATGCCCGGGAAGATTCACAGCCCATGCGACTTTTTGGACAGTAAACATGGTTGTGGCCATGTTTCTGCAGATTTTGGGTGGGCGCTTCATCCGCGTTATCCCGTCACCAGTTATAGTTGATTTAGAGCCGGGAAAGTGCGTCTGCAGTAAAACGCTTAGACTTTCCTCTAAATCTTTGGTATACTTACCACTCGGTGTCCTAATAAGCCCGATTTCATTTGTGCTGTCTGTTGCCAAAACCTTTTGTAGCCTTGCCGTGGGAGCGGATTGATCAATGCCCTCACAGAAGTCACGCCAGGTCTTCTTTTTCGACCTTCTCAATTCTTTATTGTAATCAGCAAGTGCTACTCTGTATGCTTTCCAGTTGCCTGTTCTTTTCGCACCGTTGAAAGCTTTCCTGGGCGTCTTTCTCAGACTTCTTAGCGCTTTGTTCCAACAAGAAACAGCCCTTGGTTTCTCTAACATCGAATTAAGTAAGATCGGAGCTGAACCAAATGAAGATCCAAACATATTATGGGATACCATGAAAACTACGATAACGACTACAGTAAAAGAGTTGCCGCAAACAGTACATTATTCACAAACGAAAACCTTGGATGACTAACGAAATTTTAAAACTAATGGAGGAAAGAAGGACGCATAAAAACATAGACAACAACGCATATAACCATACACATAAAAAGAATACGTGAAACCAAAGCAAAATGGTACGAAGAAAAATGTACAGAATTAGAGGATTTACTAATAGAACACGATGATCTTAACCTTAAAAAAAAATTAAGGAGTTAGCTGGAATAAAAAGACGAAAGCAAAGCAATATTTTGCTGGATAGAGATGGCAAAATAATCCCAAATACTGAAGGTAAACTGTCAAGACGGAAAGAATATATCCAAGAACTATTGGACGATGACAGACAACAAGAAATAGTGGAAGAGGACACAGAAAGAGAGTTGGGCCCAATAATAACAAAAGAGGAAGTAATGCACAGAGTAAAAATGGCAAAATCTAATAAATCTCCAGGACCCGACGAAATTCCAGCAGAAATAATTAAACTATTCACAGAAGATCAAATAGGCATACTGGTGGAACTATAAACACAATATACAACACAGGAACCATTCGCTCTAAGCCATTCACGGGGACTTAGATCGACCGTCATTACATTACCAAAAAAGGTTAACGGAAAAGAATGCTGCGATAATCGAACTATCAGTCTCTAATGAGTCACGCTCTCAAAATATTCCTAAAGATAATACATCAAAGAATAGGAAAAATAGGATCTAGGAAACTAGAACAAGACATTAGCGAAACCCAATTTGGTTTTAGGAATGCAATGGGACCAGGGGAAGCCTTTAATGTGTTGACTCCAAGATGCATAGATATCAATCAACCGATGTATATCTGTTTTCTTGACTACAACAAAGCATTTGATAGAATTCGCCTTAATCACCTTATTCAATTGCTCAAAAACAAAAACATAGACATGAAAGATATTAAAATAATAAATAATCTATACTACAATCAGACGGCTAACATAAAAGTGAATAATGAACTATCAGAGGAAGAGGAAGTACAACGTGGTGTAAGGCAAGGATGTGTGCTATCACCGCTATTATTCAATCTTTATTCGGAAGAAATCATTCAGAAGAAGAAGAGGGCATTAGAAGAAACAACAAAGAGAATAAAGGTAAATGGAATACCCATTAAAAATATCCGGTATGGTGACGATACCATACTTGTTGCTGAATCAATAGAAGATTTACAGAGCTTGGTCGATCAAGTAGTAACGAGCAGCGAGGAGAGCGGACTTACCTTAAATATCAAAAAGACCAAATTTACGACCATTACAAAATCAGTGCAGGAAAACCAATGGATCAATGGTGAATTATTACGTTCCATTTTTATTTCTTAGTTTACGAGGGCATTACAATAATTCCCCAAATACTTTCGGACAATTTCCGAAGATATTTTATTAGGGTCGGTAATGTAATTCTCGAGCAGAAAAAGAAATATTTGTATTTTTAGTTTTACGAGGGCATTACAGTGATTACCCAAGAATCACCACCAGATACTTTTTTATTTACTTCACCCCCAGATGAGGGACCAGTATACCTGGACATAATATAAATACCTGGACCCCCGAATAAAGAAGACAGTTCCGTCCACACAGTCAGGCGCAACCAACCAACGAGTCCAGTTCAGTCCAGCCAGTGGATCAAGTCAGTTCAGTCCAGCCAGTGGACCAAGTGGACCCGACGTGATCGACAAGAGGAATCCGATCATCTACAAATTGGTTGTCGTGATCGAAAAGAGACAACTACGCACTTAAATATGAAATCAAACGCGCCCGAAGTCTGCCGCATTATCGGAAAACGCCCTCCATTCTGGCCCCATAAACCTGAACACCTCATCGCCTCCTTGGAACAAGAATACGTCGCGGAAATTGAAGACTTATTGGACAACCCCGCCAACGACGGAAAATACGAGCTGATAAAGAAAACATCGATAGAACGCCTATCAGTTTCAAGTAGTAAGAAGGTTCGATAATTACTCGAAAATGTCCACATCGGTGATCAAACCCCGTCGCAAGTGTTACGCCAGATGAAATCCTTAGCTGGAGGTCAAATCGCGGACAATTTCATAAAGACTGCCGGGAAAGGCTGCCGTCATCAACGCAACGTGTGCTAGCCGTTTCGCTGGACAGAGACGTCGACAACCTCGCGACCATGGCTGACCGCGTACACGAAGTCAACACCACCCCGAGAGAAATAGCACAAATAAGCGCAGCTCCCGATTGGCAAAAGAGATACGCTCTTAAACTTATCACTGCGAGTGGACGAGCTTTCACGAGGCAGGACATGGAGAGACTGTCAGTCAAGGAATTCGCAGAACCGCAACAGATCCCGGAAACGCAGCCGCAGTAACAGCTTAACAGGAGCGGATCAGTGCTGGTACCACAAAATATTCAGTAGCGCAGCAACTAAATGTAAATTGCCATGCACTTACGGAACTTCGGGAAACGAGCAGAGCTATCATTGACCGCGGCAGTCCATGATGTAGCAGCGGCTCGCCGTCTTTTTGTCACCGACCAAGCAACGAAAGTAGCGTTTCTCGTCGACACCGGCGCAGATCTATGCGTGTTCCCAAGATCACGATTAGGTGGGCGCCACAACAAATCGAAATACGAACTTTTCGCAGCCAACGGCACGCCAATAGCCTACGGAACGACACTGCTAACACTCAACTTACGTCTTAGACGCAATTTCAATTGGAGATTCGTAATAGCGGACGTGGAAATACCGATAATAGGAGTCGATTTCTTGGTACACTACGGACTCTTAGTAGACCCGCGAAACAAACGCCTGGTCGACAGTACCACTTTCCCTACCACGCTTGGGCAAGCAGTACACGAAAAAATCCAATCGATTCGAACAGTCCTAGGAGATTCAGGATAGCATCGTCTGCCAACCGAGTATCCCGACCTCTGCAGACCAGCAGGATTCCACCGTGAAATAAAACACGCCGTAACGCATCACATACGTACCACACCAGGTCAACCAGTTTATTGCCGCCCAGATTGGCGCCGGACAGATTGAAGCTGGCTAAGGCCAATTCGACCAGATGCTACAACAGGGCGTAATTCGACCTTCTAAAATCCCATCGGCATCAGCGCTACACATTGTATCGAAGAAAGACAACGGATTCCGGCCATGTGGCGACTATCGAGCGCGGAACGATAGGACTATCCCAGACAGATATTCCGTGAGACACATCGAAGATTTCTCTCAATCATTGTCCGGAACAAAGTCAATAAATACAAATACTTAGGAACAACTATCAATGAAGGGAATGAGTACACTGAAGAAATTAAAACAAGAATTGGACAAGCCAGAACCATATTTAACAGAATGAGATATGTGCTATGCAATAGAGATCTTAACTTACAACTTAAAGTCAGAATATTGAGGTGCTACGTTTTCTGGATGTTGCTATATGGGAAGGAATCCTGGACGTTAAAGAAAGATATAAGTGATCGACTGGAAGCATTTGAGATGTGGTCATATACAAGGAACTTAAGAATAAGTTGGGTAGTCATGGTAACAAATGAGGAGGTACTGGGAAGAATGAGAAAAGAAAAGGAATTATTGAATACAATTAAAATAAGGAAGCTACAGTATCTAGGTCACGTGATAAGGGGAGAAAAATATGTATAGTTGCAGAATATTATGCAAGGGAAAAAGAAGCAGAGGTAGAAGACGCATTTCCTGGTTAAACAACCTCAGAAAATGGTTCAACTGTAGTTCCGTTGAGTTGTTTATAGCTGCAACATCAAAAATGAGAATAGCTATGATGATAGCCAACCTTCTAAGAGGATGGCACTTGAAGAAGCAGAAGTAAATACAAAACTTTGTTGTCAATTGTTAAATCATGGCTCTAGATTTACATTATTATTCATTCTTTTTGCTTTGGTGGACCCACCGAATACCCGAGGTGATTATACCACGTCGTCAAGGGTATATCCGTTTATCAATACCCGGTAACTAAGTAAAATTCTCAATTGCTATTCGCCAATTTTATGATGAGTTATATAATCTTTAATATTACTCTGCGTGAGACACCATCATAGTAGTCCGAAACCTAGACAACGGATACTATTTTTTTTTTTTATTTATGTTATAATTTTGTTAAACTAGTTACGTGAATTGGGAATCGACATTGCAATTGAAAACATTAATTGTCGTTTCTTTTCTTATAGGTAAGATTTTGTTATTAGAATTTATAATATTGTTTTAAAAAAATTTATAATATAAATACTTGTGTATTTATAATATAAATGTTCATAAACAAATACTTTTCTTATAGAGGAACTCAAGAGTGTTTTAAATTGTTTGTGTCGACCCAATCATTAGAAAATACGATTATACATTTTATTAAAGGGAGCTGTAAAGTATTATTAAAATTGCTAAGGTAGGTTATTGATGAAAACAAAATTGATAACTATATTTAACATGAGACCTAAATTCTTTAAAGGCTCTAAGCGATTTTATTTTTGGCAATACGCATTGAGCAGCCTATACTTAAGAAAACATAAATAGCTTCTACATCCGACTCGTACAGACGAGCTTGTCCTCTGAATGACCTACCTTAATACAAAATTATACAGATAGGTCAATTTATATGGCGACTCGCGAGCATGCTATACGTGACGGGCTTGTTTTAATTCACGTACCATGAAATTTGTTTCTTTTCATGAACTATAGAGCGGACGACATGTTTTGCTTCCCACTCCATTAAACCGTGCATGTATCGTGCAGTGGAATATTTTCATAACATTATTAAACGTTAATTTATTACTCAGAAATACATTTCAAAATTCTCATATACAGGTATAATTAACGGCAAAATAATATATCTACTCATTTCAAACCAAATTAATTTGAGTTTTTTTTTTTGTTCACATGGTTTTATTACATTTTTTCAATTATCGCCCTTCGGCTTCAATAATGTCTTACTTCAATAAACTCTTGAAATCATCTTTATCTACTCACACACCAAAATGAACACATTAATAAATACATTATTGTAAGGATGGAAATGTGAAGGATGCCATTATTATAATCGTGTGTAAAAGTATCCAAATCGTGCTTAAAACTGCAATGTAAATCAAATGGAGTTTCATTATTAAACGATTTCCGTTTGTTGTTACTATGGCAACAACTTGCGTCACTAAACAAAAAACATAGACGTAGTGAAAATAAATTTATAAATATTAAATAAAATATTATATTAAATTTTAATTAATTTTTCTTATTTTGAATCAAGAAGTCTCATCCTCTCAGTCTTGATTTATTTGGGTCTAAGATTACTTAACCTAATCATAACCTAATCTACATTAAATCTAGGTTAACCTAGATTACATCGACTACCAAATAGTGTTCGCGTCACTGTGCATTTTTACTAGTTAGCAATTTTTTCCACGGAGGCGCTGAACTTTCTAACCTTATTGTGTCAGTGATTTGAAGTATCTGTCAACATTACAATTTTTTCAATATTACCGGTAAGAAACAATTATTTTTTTCATAGATTCAACAGTATTTTAACATGCTTCGTAGATAAAATAATGTATGAAACACGTGTGTGAAAGGCTTTTGTGCACTCATTGCGATGAAACTTCGCAACTCATGCACAAAAGCCCTACTTCACACACTTGTATGATAAACTACTATTTATAACCTTTAGAGAGATAGAAAACATGCTTGGATTTCTCTTCGTTCCTACTTAATATCCAATGTATGAAAAACAGATTTAGAAGACTTACTTTATTCTTGTTTATTAATGAACTGTGCGTGTGTGTACCTTATAATGGGTTGGGACACCCAAGTGGAAAATTTAAATTTTAAATAAAACAGTTTTTTTGAGAAAATACCGAAATTTTGATTTAATTATAAAGATGGGAACTAGGTATTAAAAAACATATTTGATAAATGCCCTTCTCGATTTTCTGGAACATTTGCATTCTTTTAATAATTTTCAATTCCGGTTTGGCATAAATGTGGCTGGATTTTCATTTAATCTCATCTTTCAAGGATTGGATGGTACTGTGGTGGGCTTGTTGCCATAAACGTTTCACATCAGAAAACTTCAAAGAAAAAGGTAAAATCGTTGTAAAATTCCTTTCAGATTTCCAAATTCCAACGATTTTTTAGATTTTACTGGAATCGAAACGCCAGAAGTAAACTGAACATTGTTGCTGTAACAGCGAGTACTAGAAAATTTTATCGCATCGTCGCACATTGATCGGAAATCCCAAAAAGCTGTCCAAAATTAAAAAATTTTATCTTTTGGTAATTTTGTAACCGATAAAGTAGTTTCGATATACGAGGGCTAAAAAGGACAAGATTAGAATTAGGCTTGCCACAATTCGGAAGCCCCCATTAGGCCCGAATTCATCTTTCGGCGTGCCTCACTGTATTCCTAGTCGGAATTGGTTTTTCTACAATACTGATATAACTGTAACTGAATACTGATAATATTTAAAGAAATCAGTCTAGCTGCCATTTTGTTTTTATACAAATTTTTGTGTAAGTTTATAAATTAGGAGATGGTGGAGGAGCAGGCTGAACTCTATATACCAAACTCTATTCGATAACTTTTGCCCTTTCGACAAGCATTCTTCATTTTTATTTGCAGGGACTTTCAATAGAAATTACATGCACGTATTGAAAATTGAAATTACAAATTTAAATAACTTTCCCAAAATAAGTATTGAGTGGTAATTAGGGACGTAATCACTCAGAAATTTAATCCCTTTGTTGTTTGCAAGTTTTTGTTGTTTGCATATTTATCTGCAAGGATTTTCAATAAAATTAAAATTACTTTCTGAAAATAACTATTCTTAATCATTTTTTGGTAATTTTCTTATTCACACAAAACCTCAACTTCTAAACCGAATCAATGATCAGTTAATCATTTCTTGAATTCAGTTTTGTGAACAGCGACTTATAATTCCCAAACTTCAATAAAATTTAATGCCTCTTTTGAGAAATTATGAATTTAGTTTAGCAATCGGCGACTTTAAAAACCTCTAAATCCTGGGTTTGGACATAATCCGCCATCCACCATTGAATTTCGAAATTTCGAATTCAGTTTCGTAATCAGCGACCACAAAAACGTGAGGAGACCAGCAATCACTGTATTTGAACGTTACCTTCATATTTTGACCAGTTTTTTGCGACTTTGACCACTGTGCGTCGCGGTAATTTTTTTTTTTTTTTTAATTCTGGATTATTTACGATCTATCTAACGACAATAATAAGTAAATGTGGTGTAACATCGTCAACTCTTGTAAGTATTTACCCAGTGGTAAATACCTCTTCCTCCTACGGTACTCATATTACCATATCAAGCGGGAGTCTGCGTTTCAATCTAAGATTTCCATGTCCAGTAATAAGTCGGCTTGCAAGAGTGTTCGTGTGTACTTGAGTCTATCAGAGTTTGTGCTGGAATGTTCTTCAATCACTTCTTTCACTAGCTTAATGTTAAGTTCGTGGTTAGGGTTTTCTACCCGGGTACCCGGATCCGGGTATACCCGGGTATAAGAAATTTTTACTACCCGGGTACTTTTTCATTGTCAGACCCGGGTGCCCGGATATCCACTTTGATCAAAGAATTCGTAAAAAATCGGAAAATTATTACCAGGTAGTGCTTAAAATAATATTAGTAAATTTGCACTACAAACAATTAAAATAATTCTAAAGAAGGCGTTGAGTTTTTTACATAAATGCAGAAAACTTACAGTTAGGTTTGGATATGTCGCCATGTTTGGTTTTTATTTCGTTGTAGTTTGATTAAAATATTGTTCGGTGAACGGTGAGTAATTGAATTAAATATTATTAATACAAAATAAAAAATTGTATCTAGTGGATCACCATAAAAATTTTAGGCTAAATGGATAGACCTGTTTCTGGAGTTCGGAAATATTTAAAAAAATACAGAATAAGGAATCAGTAGAATGTTCAATATACCCAAAAATATTATCCTATAAAGGCTCTTCAACAAGTGTTTTATTAAAACATTTAGATAAACTACATAAAATAAAGATCGAAAAACAGAGCTTTACGTGCAAAAAAGAAGTGCCATCGATATCGTCTTCTCAATTTGAATCTGAACAAAGTTCAAGCCTAGTTCCAAAAAGACCGCGAATAACATTTTTTTTTCGACTTACTAAAATTTCCGAAATTGTTGCACGCTTGGTTGCACAAGACGATATTCCACTCGTAGTAAATTCATCCGAGAAGCTTTTCATCATAGATAGCTAACTAACTCTACCGAAAAGTGAAGGCAGGACAATGGAACTAGTTCCTAATTAGTTAATGAGAACAAGACTGTTATATGAAACTATGAGACTGATATATGAATTAAGGAGACCTATTGACTTCATTCACTCTTTCGTAATAAAATAAAACATTATTATAAGAAATTGTCTTTTTTCTGCAAAAATTGCAAATACCCGGGTACCCGGGTATATGAAAAAATAATACCCGATACCCGGGTATTAAAAAAAGTCGGGTACGCGAAAACCCTAGTCGTGGTTAATGATACTATTTGTTACAAACCATGGTGCATTTACAATCATTTTTAAGGTTTTTGATAGAAACCTTTCTAGTATCTGGATATTTGAGTTGCACGCTGAACCCCATAGCTGACTCCCATAGCTCCATACTGGTTTCAGAACAGAGTTATATAGTAGAAGCTTGTTTTCCAATGAGAGTTTTGATTTTGGACCGAGTAGCCAATACATTTTCCTTAGTTTAAGATTAAGTTGCTTTCTTTTTGTCCATATGTGCTTTCACCATGTGAGTTTTTGATCTATGTGCATACCTAGATATTTCGTTGAGTCTGATTGAGGTATCTGCCGGCCATTCAATTTTACTGGTGGACAGGTTTCCTATCTGAGGGAAAAGGTTTCCACCTTTTTAGCCAGTTTTCTAGTGCATTAGATGCAGTTGGACTCGTTTTGCTGCCACGACTGGATCTGAATGGGATGCCATTATGGCTGTGTTATCTGCATATATTGCTGTTAGAGTGTGGGCTCTGGTTGGTAGATCTACGGTGTATAGAAGGTAGAGTACTGGGCCTAGTACACTTCCCTGTAGTACACCGGCTTGAACTAATTTTAGATCGCCTACCTCGTCCTTGTATTTGACTGCAAAATATCGATCACTTAAGTATGATTTAAGTATTTCATACAAGTGATGTGGAAGTTGCTGTCTGATCTTGTATAACAGTCCAGTATGCCACACCTTGTCAAACGCTTGTGCAATATCTAGAAATACTGCTGAGCAGTATCTTTTCGCTTTAAAGTCCTCACTAATCTTTCTAAGGATTCTATGGATTTGCTCTACCGTTCCATGCTGTTGCCTGAATCCGAATTGATGTTGTGGGATTAGTTTTTTGTCCAGTAGAATTGGAGTTAGGTGTTTTAGTAAAAGTTTCCCTGTAATATTTTTGAGAAAGTGGGCGACAGACTAATAGGCCTGTAAGAGGTAACTACATTTGGGTCTTTTCCTGGTTTTGTTATTAGAATTATTTGGGCTAGTTTCCACTGCGCAGGAAAGTAACTCAAGCGTAGCGCTGCATTCAACAATATAGTGAGGAAGCGCATGGATTGATAAAGAATATATCTCCAAGAAAAAACAGTTGAGAGAGGATGTCAAGAGATGGAGACAGAGCGGAGGAACTCCAGATAAATTAAAAAATATGAAGGATCAAATGAAAGAACTTGTGAAGAACAAAAAAGGAACGTGGCAAAGAAAACAAATGGAGGAGGCTAGGAAGCTCAATAGTGAAAGAGAAATATGGAAGTTTATTGCCAAAAATGTGGAAAAAGCAACCCGGAAAGTCAATGAAATTAAGATGGAAAGATGTAGAGCACATTTTATGCAGTTGCTGGACGGAAAAGAAGATAAGGGAGCAGAGGAGACAGTGGAAGAGGACGGAAAAGAAGAAGAAGGCCATCGACCAGAAATTATGTGGGAGGAAATGAAGCAAGTGCTGGGTGGGCTGAAAAGAAGAAAAGCGACAGGTCCGGATGGAATCCCAAATGAAGCGTGGAAACTAGCGCCGGTGTCAATACAAAAAAAACTCCACGAATTATACAACAAGATTTTCAAAGGACAGCAAGCAATTCCAGAAAGCTGGAGGGAAGGGGACATCGTAACAATTTTCAAAGCAGGAAATAAGAGAGAAGCAGAAAATTACAGAGGCATCACACTGATGGATACATCATATAAGATATATGCAAAAGTAGTGAAGATGAAAATACAGGAAGAAATTGAGGAAAAGGAAGTGATTCCGGAAGTACAAGGGGGATTCAGAAAAGGGAGGGAAACAACGGACCAGCTGGTTACCTTAAAATACGTAATAGAACAAGAGCTGGCACAGAAAGGTGGAAAGGTGTATGCTGTATTCATAGATCTTAAAGCGGCATATGACACAGTAAACCGAAACATGCTATGGGAAATGATGAGAGCAAAAGGAATTAGTGGGTGGCTAGTGAAGGCGGTTACAGATCTATATGGCAAGACAAGCTGCAGAGAATAAGTGAAAAAATATCCGAAAGATTCTGGGTTAGGAAAGGGTTAAAGCAAGGGTGTCCACTTAGCCCTGTCCTATTTAATGTTTTTATAAATGACTTAGAAAAGGTTTTAAAAAATTGGCAGGCAGGAGGAGTGGTAATAGGTAGGATGAAAGTGTGGTCTCTAGCTTACGCGGATGACATAGTTGCTTTAGCAAGAACAAAAGGGGAAATGAAAGAGATGATTGGAAGGATTAAAAGATATTTTGAGAAAAGAATGTTAAGTGTGAATGTAGAGAAGACTAAGTGGATGGTGTTTAGAAAGAAAGTTGGTAAGAAAGAGGAAAGCTTGATGTGGGGGGAAGAGGTTATAGAGCAGGTTAGCAGGTTCAAATACTTGGGATTTATGTTTGGTAGTAATGGGTCCAATAATGAGCACATTAATTTCGTATGTAAGAAAGCATGGGTGGCTGCTAATAGGTTTTGGAATGCTTGGAAAGATAAATTTGAAGATAGTTTCGTGGCAAAAATGATAGTGTGGAAAGCGTGTGTTCGGAGTATTTTGTTGTATGGAGCGGAAATATGGGGAATGAACGAAATGGAACAAGTAGAAAAGGTACAACTCCAGTTTATAAAAAGGGCGTTGAAATTAGACAGGAGTACGCCAGGGTACCTGGTGCTACAAGAAGCGAATGCGTATAAAGTTGCAGAAGAAGCATCAGTGAGAGTGGCAAAATACGAAAGAAAAGTGTATAGGTTAGGGACTGAAAGGATAGTGAAAGAGGTGTTCAATAGTTTAAGGAAGGAAGGTGTCGGAGGGATTAGACTAACAAAATGGGGAAATGAATGGAAAAAAATGTATGAACGAGTAGGGTTGTCGAAAGAGGAGGTAGAAAGGATGGAAAGGGAAGGCGTAAAGTGTGAAAAATTGTTGGGTGAAAGGAGTAGGGAGATAGAGCTGCAGATACGACAAAGCCGTATAGACGAAAGCAGGTACAATCGGGAGTACAACAAGGTACAAGTGTACGGCAGACTCCCTTTGTACCTAAGCAGAGGGTCCAGCGGTAGCCAAAATAGGATAGCCAGGTTTCGGTGCGGCAACGAAGAAAAGGGAAGAAGGTACTGGTTGAATGAAAGGGAGAATTTGCGGAGTACCATATGCGGAGAGGGTACTGACAGGTGGGCACATTGTATGGAAGAATGCAAAGGGCTAACATGGGAAGAAGGAAAGAAAAATAAATGTAAAGACTGGGAAGCGTGCATGGACGAGTCAGGTAGCGGGTGGCCCATAATGCGGAAAATTTTAGAGCGGAAGGGAGTGATTGTGGAAAGAGTTTAGGGAGAGAGAAAAGTTAGTGCGGGCGAAGTTTTTTTTTGTTTCGTTTAAGTGTAGTTTTTTTTAAGTTTGAGTATTTGGGGTATTTTTGGGTCGGGTTATTTGTTATGTTCTGTTTTTTGTTCTTTTTTTTGTTTCCATGTGTTTTTTTTTTGTTTTGATATGTTGTATTGTTAGTCTTATAGTAATTGTTGTAAATATGCCAATAAAGGTAGTGAGGAATCGTATTATTTCTTCTGGTAGCTCGCGCACTATCCTTCCAGAGATCAGATCGTATCCAGATGATTTTTTTATATTAATATTTTTAATTATGGAAGACACTTATTTTTTTGTGATTTTTTTGTGGTCAAAATTAGATTAAATTGATTTGTGTAATTGATAAATGTAACGATATACTTATGACTAGAAATATTTAGTGTATAGCTAATTTCAAAACGGGCTTTCAAAACAGGCCTAAAGAAATTGTGATTTAACCGCATTCTACAACTGTGTTCCTCGGAACACTAGGGTTCCGCGAAATGACTCGGAAGTTCCGTGAAAAATAAATTATTGCCTAATATGCGCTAATACTCAAAGTAATAAATGTAGCAGAATTATAGAAAGCCCACTAATTTCCAAAAGTACAAATTATTATATACGAATGTTGTTGGTGGCCCGATACAACGCATTACTAAAACAACACGCTAAGCAAATATCACATCCCAAAATATGTGATGATAAGAATGATTAGGATGAGATATTTTCTACGTGTTCTTATGTTGCTGTGATATTTTCAACGTGTACTTTAGACGTCTTGACATAGCAAAGACCAAGTGGGCATGATGGGCAGTACACATCGCCAGAATGGACGCGACACGTTGGACCAAGCGAGTTTTTGAGTGGTGTTGTGGAGAAGGAACTGCTGGCCTGCAATTTCTCGGACACTGAGATAGTTTTATATATATATATATATATATATATATATATATATATATATATATATATATATATATATATATATATATATATATATATATATATATATATATAACTAAATATTATATTACATTAAGCCTACAACTAAGACAAGTTAACAATACTTAACAACTAACTTAAACTAGACCTGGTTGAGATATTTATATCATCCCGGTGGTATTCCGTGGGGGCTTGTGCATACCCCTTAATCAAATATGAGGATGCTCCTCCTACTTGACTCCTCCCCTATGCGACTTTAGCGTCGTTTGAGCTTAGGACGTAAGTCGTAGCGCATATATAACATATTTACACAAATAACTAAAAAGGTTCCCAAAGACGCTAACAATCTGGTCTACATGATTATTTTGATGGGGACGTTTTTATGTTTTAAGTGTCTCTGCGAGAATTTCATTTCGGATAACAAAAAATATCCGTGGGAGATATAAACCCATGCACGTGATTATCATCTAAACGACTTAAAATCTTTTTAGCGTGGGACCGAGGGTTGGAATGTCCTTAAAATCACGTGTGGCTTCAAGGGGTTTTATTACGACGGGTGGATGTCGTAATGGTAATTAACTATAAGCATTATTAGCTATCGCATGATAAGCGTAAAGGAATGTTCCTAAACACGTGGGTCGGTATGGTTTTTATTACAAAAGTGGAGACCCAGAACTGACACCCGAAGACGAGGCCGATTACCAAACCGTTGGGTAGACCACGCCGGATAACACGGGGGACGTGACTGGATGGAACCGCCAGGAATGGAGAAGAAGGAAGGAGGCCTATATCCACGAATGCAGCACTAAGAGGCCCATGATGATTATGATGATATTTTCGTCTATTATTTTTGACCGTGTTATTTTAAGATGTGATGTTTTCGTAGCGTTGTTTTTATAGTGCGTTGTTATCCCGCTGTGACATTTTCGTCGAATGTTATCAAAAAAAGGGCAGGATGACGAAGTTTGAAGAACGCTGGTCTATCCAAACGAACCACGAACCCTTAATAATTTATATTGAATAGCATACGCTGCATTCGTGACAATACGTCTGAATAGCACTGACAAAAGTCATTGAAAATTGATTTCAACGGGTTCACTCAAGTAAACATAACCGTTTAAGGGGAGAAACCACATTAGGAGGCTGTTTGATACTGATTCTTTAGGATTTTTTTGGGTTTTTTGGGTTGGGTCATTTCATTCATATTTCGAACAATTTCTGTGAATTTTTTTGAATAATTTCAGCCAAAAATAAAAAAGTTACAATGTGATGTCCGCCGGAGGTTGAAAGTATAGTTTTCCAATTGCGTGCAGTGTAGCCATTCCGATTTTCATGTGAAATCAAAAAGGTTTTGACTTTACATTAATAACTTATTTTCTAAGAATATGAACCTCGATGCAGGCGAAAAAAAATTAAATTAAAAATTTTGCAGGTGTTGGAACAATTTTTCTTCGATTTTCACGATTTTTTTCTCTAATTATGCAAGGAAAAATATTCTTAAAATCATGATATCATCTCACAAGTTGGTTCATATAATTCGAAATTTTATAAAAAATCATACTATCAATTTTCATAATGATCGGTTCTACACTTTTTGAGTTAGATTGCACGCAAATGTGAAAAAGTCATTTCGAGATAAACGAGGTAATGCTCCGCTCGAGCCTATAGCCTGTACCCGATGTGCAATCGGTTCTATGCTCATAAAATCTAAACGAATGCGAATTTCGATTTGAAATTTTGACAGCGTATTCTTTGATAGTTAAGCTAACGATTTATGCAATAAAAAAATCGGATTTTTTTAACATCATAATGTGGTTTCCTGAATTGATATATTATACATTTCCCTGAATTGATATATTATACCTAATGTAATGTAATCATTTGTACTTCCAAATAAATCAATTGTAGTCGTTTCAAACAAATTTTTTTAATCATTTCAAAATCATATCGTCCTTATGGAAAAACTACCTATATATTTTTAGTATAAACTGTCTGTATAAACAGCAAATTAATAATTTGGTTATTTTCCAGATTTCAGGTACTTTTTCAGAAAGCTGGCAAAAAGTAATTTCCAAAAACTGAAACGAATGCCAACCCTATATTAAAGCCATCAAACGTTTTTTACACTAAATGGAAGTTTCTCATAACCAAGGCTTTCAATTCTAAAATCAGGACAATCCCAGAAGTTTAGCAACCTTAGCTACATACGAATCGCGCATAGCTAAGCTGTTAATATATTGATTCATTGTGGAGTTACTTGTTGAAACTCCATTTCAATAATAAAAATCAAAACGCAGTTTTTAGTTTCAAATTTGGGGTAAATGGAAGAGAGTATTTTAGGCTTTTGATCTTTAGTTAAAAATTCCGTGACCAATTTCTTACATGTATTGTGGTCTCATTATGAGTGGGTTTGTGATAGATTGGAAAATCGCGTTTATTGTTATTTTTGTCTGATATAGTAAGCTCAAGGAAATTGATGCATTTCTATTTCGTAAAAATCGTGAATATTATGTTTGGATGAATAAGTATTGATATAATTTTGAATTAAATTATGATTAAACAAAAGATTTTAATGGTCTATTAGTGCCTGTGTTATGTCCCATCGGTGTTAACAAAATTATGTCCCACCGGTGTTTCCAGCAATGTTATGGTTACGATTTACCGCATCCACCAATATTATATTCCACCGGTTTCACCAATATTATGGTTGCGATTTACCGTAGCCACCAATGTTACCATCGGTGTTAGCAATGTTATGCTGCCACCTCTGGCACCAATGTTATGGTTGCGATAGTTGAGAACCACGGCTGTTACACATGATTTGATCCTTAGACTTGAGAGGATTGAGCGTCTGCTCGTGGCGTTGGGCTATCGTCGATCTTCAAGCAAGGGGTAAGATGAAACGAGAGATTCCAACTCACCAATTGTGTTTTCCTTCGTTGAAATTCTTATCGCATTGGACACGGAATCGGAGTCGAAGTAGTAGCCCTTTTGTTTGTTTTCGGGGTTTTACTGGCTATACACAAATTACATATATGATTTACACCTTTTCTTAAGCTCTACTGGACTGCTATGGACTGTCTACGGGGCCGTCCGTACGTGAATCTACTTGATTTGACTTCTGTACTCTGACTCTACCTGACTTGAGTCTACTTCACTAGTTTATATTGTAGAGCTTTCTGTATTTATACGAAAAAGTCGGGAAACATTTTATTATTATCTTGTTATTGTGGTTGAATGTTATTTGGGTAAGATTAATGTTGATGGCCTTTTTCAAACAAGGCCGGGAAGGGACTTTGGAAGCTGAAAAAGTATCTAAACAATGGTAATTGTTTAGTTGCTTTCCAAAATATTCCCATTCTTATAATTGCTTCTAAAGGGTAGGAGATAATATAATATCTACACAGTAAATAGCATAACACCCGTGAATCAATGAATGTGAATGCAGTGTGCAGCCCTGGATCTTCAATTTTTTCGTAGCAGGGCAAAAACCGAAAAATGCCGCCACTGCCGGCCTATATTTTTACCTTTATCAGCGTCATTTCAACCATCAGACGCCTACTGATGGACATAGGCCTCCCGGAAACAACGCCACAAAAACCTATCTAGCGTTGCTCATTCTGTGTTAAACCTATTTATTTACAAATATACATATGTACATGGACGCATGGTGAGAGCAAAAAAATAGTCCGCGACATTCCACAAGCAGCTTAATGGCACAATTCGCAATGAAATAGTAATTGACGGGATTCGAACTATCGCAGACTTGCGCATTCGCATTATTGTTGAAGTTTATAGTTTAGAAGTATGGTATGTAGAATAGCCTACACAGAACACATGTTGTTTAATTGATTCAAAAGGGAAAAGAAAACAAAACACAAAAAACAAGATAAATTCTCTAATAATTAATATATTTTCTGAAATGTTTTTGCAAATTCGACAATTTAAATTTAAATTTTCATTTGAACTTAAAAGAATGACTAACAAAAAAAAGTACCGGAACGCGTTCCGTTTCTGAAAAAAGGTGCCGGAACATCGTTCCGCCACGTTACAAAACTATTGAGAAGTTATCGAGACAAATTAGTATGTATGCGTAGGGAAAACATTGTATTTGTCTGCCTAGTTTGAATTTGCCGCCCTCTGAATTTGCCGCCCGGGGCATGGGCCCCGGCTTGCCACCCGCCTAGATCCGGGGCTGGTTGTGTGTATCAATAGCATTCACCCAAACATAATATTCACGATCGAAATAGAAATAAACAAAACCATCAATTTTCATTCATTAAAAAATCTATTAAGAACCACCGAGTTCCACTTCTTGCCTGCTTTGAAGGATAACAGACAAGAAGTGGAATTGTGGCTTTATAAGTTATCACGTGAAGGATATAATAAGGTCTACATACGACAAACAGGGAAGTCATTCGAAACGAGAATCAAAGAACACGAAAGAAGCTACAACTTCAAAAAAACCGACTCAAAAGTAGAGTCGATTCTTTTGGAGTTGTAGCTCCTTTCGTGTGCATTGATTTTGGTTAAGATTCTGGAACCTCGCCATTGTTTAGAATACAATAATAAATTTAGTAATTTCGTTTTAGTAATTTCATAAATTTAGTAATTTAAAATCAAATTTATGGAAGTTCGAACGTAACTAATGAGTCAAAATAGTGTTTGAATTTTTCTATATTTTCAATTATCCTAAAGGCCGATTCTCATATACGCGACACTCAGCTACGCGACGTCACACGACATCGCCTGTCAAATATTGATTGTATTGTTTTAAATGGGCACGTTATCAGTATGGCTACGCGACGTGCCCATTTAAAACAATATAATCATTATTTGACACGCGATATCACACGACGTCGCGTAGCTGAGTGTCGCGCATATGGAAATCGACCTCCATAGTTATTAAAATTCATTATTTTTATTTATTATAAGATAACAAATTTAAAAATTGGTAATTATTATTTATTTAATAAAATGGAGTTATTAAATGACTTCGTTATTTTTGACTTTTTGAATAAAAAGATCTGGCAACAGCGCTTTATTGTGTCTTGAAAGTTTATAGTACAGAGAAAGAAAACATTACTAATTGAAAGGAGTCTAATGTATTTTTGCTCTCTATTGGCTCCGAGCGCAACAGCACTAGCGCCGTAAGTGACACTTTTAAGAACTTTATGACCAGTTACGCCTTTATTCAGCATTTATTTGTATAAATTAATATGTATTTGAAAAAATCTAAATTCAGAATTTCGCAATAAAAAATTGAATCTTTCAGAACAATTTACACATCGATTTTCGTTTCTGATTGTCTAGTATACGGAGTCTAGTGTACGGAAAATGATTTTGCTGGTATTTGTTGTTTCCGAGAGGATCGTAGACAACGATTTTTACGATTAAGTTAAATGTGTATAAGAAAATGCAACTTTTTTCCTGATGAATTGGTGTTTTTTTTGGCGTTTTTTTCAGAAAATTTTAGGGCCTATTTTCAGTTTATCCGAAGGAAATGGAGGTCCCTAAACTAACCTAAACTTTTTTTTTAACATATGAATCAGATGGCTTCAGAATCTTCAAGGAGAGACCTTTTTTTCCCTCCACCTTCTCCCTTGCGCTGCCGTGGTTTGCATCCTTTCGGGGTATTATCACTCGACAACGATTTTTCCCTGCGGGTAGCAAATATACTAATTGTTAGGTCAGGTCATATCTCGCGAACGGAAGCGGCTAGGAAAATGTCCTAGCCGCTTCCGTTCGCGAGATATGACCTGACATAATTGCCAAGAGAATTTTCTGCTAAATATTGTATATTTCATTACATTAATTATTTTTTGTTTTTATACACTATTATTGGAGACGAAGTTGTCTTTTTGGCCACGGGTGGCGCTAAGCGTGGTTATACACGGAGCGAATATAACTATGTTTCCATAAGTTTCTTTTCTCTCAGCTGTTCTCGCGACGTTGCCAAACCATCCGTCATGTAAATTATTGTCAATAAACAAAATTCAAAATAAAAAGTTTAACTTTAATTATTTAAATAATTATATCGGTAACGTCTCATTGCTTTAATGTTATATCGTATTTTACAATTATCTAAGTTTATTGTATGTAGTTTTTTATTCCTTAAAGTTTCGAAATTAATATCGAAAAAAATAAAGACGTGACGGAAGCTTGTCAGTCATAAGAGCCTATGTATTAAGGTCGATACCCACATGCGCGACACTCGCGTAGCTGTCGCGTAGACGTAGTGAGAACGTGCCCATTTAAAACAATGTAATCATTATTTGACAGGCGATGTCGCGTGACGTCGTGTAGCTGAGTGTCGCGTATATGAGAATCGGCCTTAAGAATTGAAAAAACATAATTTTTGTTTTTTTTTTTCGGATAAACTAACCGGTGGATCACTTTCAAATTTTGAGAGGACATAAATAAAGTATTGATCTGCAAGTATAAAAAGTTTCAAAGCTTAAACTTATAAAAACATATTTAACATGGGATTCGCTCGAATCTCCTTAAAATAATACATATGGCTCGCGTACACCTACACCGTCATCGGCCGAAGTTTGCTCGGGCGACGACGGCGATTGAATCAAACACTTGTAAACGAAGGAGAGCGCGTACACAAACACGACTGTAATCATTAGCTGACGCCGGAGAACGGCCCATCATTACGATGATCCGAACTTGGGATTTCTCGCCAGACTGCCGGCGTCTACAGTGCAAATTGAGTGTATTTATAGTTAAATTTTTAGTTAGTTGTTATCTATCTAAACGACTATGGATATTGAAAAATTAATTAGTTGTGTTTATAATAGACCAACCCCGTGGGATAAACAATCAAAAAATTACAATAATCGACAGAACAGCACTGTTGGTAATACTGTTAGTAACACTGGTGGTAACACTGTTCCACTGTTGCAGTGTAAGCACATACACGTTTAAGTTACTCGTCCGGGTAGTTCTGTCCGCCATCGGCCGACAAAATCGGTTTTGGTGTACGCTTAGCATTATAGAGGGGAAAATTAAAAAACTAAATTTATTAGAAAGTTTAGAGGCAAATAAATTTAATAAAATAGGTATTATTTTAAAGGATAAATTATACGTAAACAATTCTCCCCTACTTAATATAAACCTGTAATACTCCTCTTCAACCCTGTATATTAGCGTATACGTAGTATGTTTGTTTTAATTGTATTTGTTTGTCATGACGTGAAGCGACAGTGTTGGTGAAACATATGCAGTATTCTACAATAAATTTGAAACTAAAAACAATCTGCGTTTTAATTTTTGTTAATATATTATTTCTAAACAAATTAAATATTATGAGAAAATCTAGATCCTGTAGGTATATAGAATTTTAAAAAAAGATTATTACATAAATAAACATTTTATCCTGAAATAAATTTTCCACTGAACCTAGTCAACAAGCAATTTAGAAAATTTGCTTTTAAAAATTTTCCCATTATTCTATTTACACTATTATTATCAACAAGCTTGATTTTTTATGTAAACATTTTTTTTCTACTTTCAATGTTATTTGAAAATGTGCAACTGGAAATGTGGATAGTTGCATCTCCGTAATTGCAAAATAAACATAAAACAAAATTATATGCGCTTCATCAATGTAATAAATGTTCAGAGGTTATTGGAAGGATTTTTAGTGCGTTATTGAAATTAAGTATTTTAAGGTAATTATCTTAGTAAAGCAAATAATTAAGAATTTCACTTTTTGGTGCTTAAAAGTTTTACATTAAGGGGCTATACCACTGTGACCGCTGAAAATTTGGGTGATTTTCGCGAATTTTTTGGAAGAAAAGTACTCAATGAAATGTTTCAGGAAATTAAGAACATATTTGGCTATATTTTTGACCTTCATTACATAATTTTTTCATAGAAAAATATTAACATCCAAGCGACTTATGGAAAGCGACCTTCGGAAACGCCAAAAAAAAAGTTCCTAGACTGCCCCCCTTCTTGAGGCCGATTGAGTAGCTGAAGCCGAAAAACAAAAAATAAAAGTCGTTAAACTAGAAGGAATTTCCTGTACCATGAACTAAGATTACTGAAAAATATCAAAATCCGACAAAATGGCGTAGTTATGAAAAGAAGTAAATTTTTTTGCCTAAAAAATGGTCGTTTTTTTAATGCCAAATCTTCAATTTTCATCCAATCAAAAATATCCTACTTGACGGTACAGTAAAAATAATAAAATAAATATTAAAATAAAATATAGTAAAATATATTCAAGAGTACTCAGACCAAATTTCAAGTCAATCGGATAATTTCTCTTTCAGTTACAACAGGGGAAAATTAAAAAAATGCCATTTCGAGAAAACGCGTTTAAGGACGTTCGGCCTATATTTTCTCAACCTCATATACTTCAGAATACGACAAAAAATCTCATATATTAAAGATGTCGGAAACATTGCTTTTACATAATAATAATGTTGAAAAGTTTTTAAAAAATGGATTTTTTTTAATGTTTTTTAACAAATTTTTGGAAAACCAATTCTTTTTTTGTTTCAAATAAATAAATTGATTTTTCAGAATCCGCCTAAATTTTCCAAGATTTTTATTGTCTTTCTGACTTTTTTCCAATTTCGAAAAATGATCGAAAAAATATTTTTCAAAAATATAAGAAAAATCCGAAAAAAATCATACGAATTCAGGAAAATTCAGAAGAATTCAGAAAAGAAAGATCTACTTAGTGAAAAATATAAAAAAATAAGTTTTCCAAAAATTTATTGCCTCCAAATCCAAAAATTTTTGGCCTCCAGGCAGGTGCAGAATTTTATTCCTGCGAGCGGTTGCGCTTTAGAAGGCTGCCATTCGGGGAGTATTAGAGATACGGCCTTGAAATTTCCACAGGATATATAGACAAAAGTCTATATAAGACAAAAAAAAACATTTTTTCAAGTGTCACAGTGGTATAGCCCCTTAAGTTACAATTCTATGGTTAGTAACATACATGTGACATTAATTTCCTTCAAGATAGAATTGGTAAAACCATCCTACGTTATAGATAATCATACAAACTTAAAACAATCGAAACACAGCCTGAATATATAAATATATTCAACCTTTCCGGAGCTCTATAACAATTACTGAGTCTTTTTAGGACTACCAAAACAAATCTCATGTGAAATTTGTCAGTTATTGTATAGCTTTCAGTCCACCTTCGTGGCACTCAAACCATAAAAATAACATTGTTTTTAAGATCATGTCTTTCCGATACCTTAACCCTTTGTTGACCGACGGTACTTTTAAGTTCACGGATCGTAAGAGTCCTGATTGCCCATCCCTATAATTATTAATAATTCTACCCAATTTTTTAACTTTTCTAGACCTCAATCAATCAATCAATCAATCAAGCGACCAATCGCGACCACTGCTGGACATAGGTCTCCCGTAGCTTTCTCCATCCTGGCCGATCCTGTGCTGCCTCTATCCAGTTGGTCTTTATCCTTTTGATGTCGTCGGTCCATCTGGTTGGTGGACGGCCTCTACTTCTGTATGCGTCTTGGCGCGGTCTCCACTCAAGTACCCTCTTTGTCCAGCGATTGTCCGTAAGTCGCGCCACATGACCAGCCCAGTTCCACTTTAAGGTTGCTATACGGGTGACCGCGTCCGTCACTCCGGACCTCTCCCTTAATGTTATATTTGGGATCCTGTCTCTTAGTGATATACCTAACATCGACCTCTCCATTTTCCTCTGCGCGATACTTATTCTATTTGTAGTGTTCTTTGTGAGGGTAAGTGTATCAGCCCCGTATGTAAGCACAGGCAACACGCACTGATCGAATACTTTTCTTTTTAGGCATATTGGAATGTCTGACTTAAAAATATTGCGCAGCTTTCCAAAGGCCGCCCATGTTAGGACTATTCTTCTCGACATTTCACAGGTTTGGTTGTCTCTACCAATAGAGATTTTGTGACCAAGGTATTTATAAGAGCTTACTTGTTCTATGCTTACTCCGCCTATCTTGATTGCCTCACTCATAACAAGATTTGTCATGTATTGAGTTTTGTTGGTGTTGATTTTGAGTCCAACAGAGTTCGATGCTTCCCATAGCCTCCGTAGCATTTGTTTTGCTTCGTCCATACTATCTGCGATAATTAAGATATCGTCGGCGAATCTCAGATGGTTTAGTTTTTCGCCATCTATGTTTATGCCCATGTCACCAAAGTTGGCCTGTTTGAACATATGTTCTAGGAGGGTTGTGAATAACTTTGGCGATATGACATCTCCTTGGCGTACACCTCGTGCAATATCAAAGTCTTGGGAATCATCTTGCAGCCTAACATAAGCTTTTGCTCTTTGGTACACGTGTTTGATGACCTTGATGTATCTATGATCGATACGGCATTCAGCAAGAGCTTGTAGCATTTTATGCTGGTTTATTGTGTCGAAGGCTTTTTCGTAATCGACGAAGATTATGCAGAGGGGTTTATTGTACTCGATGCATTTTTCGATAAGGGACTTGACTATTTGTAGATGGTCATTTGTGCCAAATCCGGCTCGAAAGCCAGCTTGCTCGCGGGGTTGATATAGGTCGAATTTATTTGTCAACCTCTTGTTAATGATTCTCATGAATAGCTTATATATATGCGATAGTAAACTAATGGGTCTGTAATTTTGCAAGTTGGTGATATCTCCTTTCTTATGCAGTATTATAATTATTGCCCGATCCCACTGGGAAGGTGTTGTCCCAGTTTGTAGGCAAGCATCAAATAACTTGCATAATGCATTTAATAACGTAGTTCCGCCGGCTTTTAGGGACTCGACTGCTACGCCGTCGTCGCCAATTGCTTTATTGTTTTTCATATCTCTTAGTGCCCCCCTTATTTCGTCTAAGGTAATATTTGGAATATCCTCGGACCCTTGATTTTGCACTCTATTTATGTTTATGTTGGTGTCCAAGCTCACTGCATTTTTATCGCTATATAGTGTCGCGTAGAAGTCTTCTACAACCTTTAATATTTCCATTTTATTTGTTGTTATTTTTCCACTCTGTTTTGCTAGCCTGCAGATGTTTTTTCTGCCTTCGGAGAATGGCTTCCGTAGTGATTTCATGCCCTTGTTTTGCTCAATTGCCTTTCAGATTTCATTTGTGTTATATGTTCTTGTGTCCCTTCGCACTGCCTTGGATATTTCTCTATTTAGGCGTCTTAATTCTGTTGCGTTTGTTGTATGTTTATTTGTCAGATTTCTTCTCCTTTCCATTAGTTGTTTAGTGCTTGTACTGAGTTTTTCTTTTCGTTGGGTGCTTTGTGTCTGGCATTCTTTTACTGCGGTTTTTATAGAATTTGTAATAAGTGCGTTCAGGTCCTCCACATTCGGGTCTAAAACACTTTCCATATGTGCTAGCTGTGATTCTATTCTATGTTGATACTGGGTTTCGTCTCTAAGCGGTCTCCATTTGCTGGATGTTGGTTGTTTAATAAGCTTTCGCCGCTCGTTCTTGATATTAATTGAGATTTTGGATCGGACCAGCCTGTGGTCGCTGCCTATTGAGAACTTATTTAGCACAGTTACATCTCGCACTATTTCCTTTCTGTTAGATATGATGAAGTCGATTTCATTTTTTGTAGAGCCATCGGGGCTGGCCCAGGTCCATTTTCGCTGTGGTGTTTTGCGATAGAAGCTGTTCATTGCAAATAAGTTATGTTGCAGGAGAAATTTAAGAAGCGTTTGACCTCTCTCATTCCTCACTCCAAATCCGTGGGTTCCCAACGGTGTTTCGGTTTCGTCTTCCTTATGCCCCAATTTAGCGTTAAAGTCCCCTATTAGCATGCTGTAGTGGGTAGGTTCTTGCTGTATTGCGGTATTTATATCATCATAGAATACCTCCACCTCCGCATCCGAGTGTGCGGATGTAGGTGCGTATACCTGGATAATTTTTAACAAGTATCTAGTGTTTACTTTGTATATGAGGTACATGTTTCTAGACCTAAATGATGTAAATAAAGGTATTGAATGCTATTTTTTTATTTATTTTGGAGATATCAATAAAATTCATCTGTGGTACTTGAAAGTACCTTCCGGTTTTACGCCCTTGTTGAATTCAAATTCAGGAACCTCCGTTAGTTTACTTTTTTTACTCCAAGATCTTGCGACATCATTGGCCAGTATTTCGTTTCCTTTTACGTGGTGCCGTTTTCTTATTTTTATCGTCGCTTTCTTAGTCTAACTCTAACTTATGCTTTACAGCAATATCAGATTCTTCCAATTCAATATTATGAGTAATGTTAGGTACATCACATTGCCATTCGACCCCAATTGCCAAGTCAAACTCATCTAATCGGCTCCTCAACTCTAATTCGGACATTTCTAAATTGACTTCTGACATGTCTACATCATTATCCCCATCCCCATACTCTAATTCTACATCAGTCGACTCACCAACCTTTTCTTCAGGTACAGGCTCAAATAACAGTTGTTCAATAGCATCAGTGTCACTAAACTTATAATGTTCTCTTGCTGGTATATTAGATGTCATGTTATACATATAAAACACAAAATTCCACAAAAAATTCTGTACAATGCCAAAAAAATAACCAAGCTCAAGTAGCTAACTAGCCCAACGGTACTTCTAAGTCCACTTTATTTTTTTATGATTTTATTGACTAAAAACAATTATAGTCTAATAAAATTGCATTCAGTATCAAGAACAAATATGAACAAGTTAAAATAAAACAATATCATTCAATAGTTTGTTTAATTTTACAATAAAACACAAAAGAAAAACAACACACTGTATAACCCAAAATAGCTTCACAACACGGTTGATTTGGATAAGATTTGATAACAACCCACACTATCAAAACTGAATATTTCCCGTATGAATAAAAGGGTACTACTAGGTACCGATGGGTGGATTTGATGCTTATGTGAGGAATACAAATTTTATAGTACTTCAAAATTAGTGGTACTCCAGAGTACCGTCGGTCAATAAAGGACGGTCAGTTTTGGACAGGCCTGGGCAACTAAGGGTTAAGTGGATAACCATCTGTGGACGCGTTTCGAGATTTATCTCTCATCAGCACAGCTTTGCTTCCATGAACAACAATTTGAAAACCACTTACTTGAAACCCATGTGGGTGATTAGGGTTAGATATTTTTAATATGACATTTGACTTGACTTGAGTCTCTCTCACAAAATATCAAATTAAAAATATCTAACCCTAGATTTTTTTTACTTTAAAGTCTTATTGATGATAAGTCTTTAAAAAACATATTTCCCTGGATTTAGCAAACTACGTGTTTGGATATTTTTCATAGTAAATGTACCTTAGTAACACAGACAATATCTAATATTCTTCTGAAATTGATTCTAATATCCGAACATGTGCTTCAAATGAACGACTAGTATGTCATAAATTTAATATATAATATTTGCTATTCGGTTCGCAACTTTCAAATTAGATTCTAATAAGTAATCCCAATAACAGCACTTGCCATGAATATTTAAAATATATTTGAAATTAGTTTAACCTCATCAGTCCTTGTGCACGTTGTAATTTATTGCCTTTATTGCCTTTTTACGCCATTTTCGTCTCTTCCTGAATCCACCTTGATATTCACGGATTTGATTATCTACTTGAAGCTCTGCACGGTTTAGTAAAACTTCACTTTTTAATTAAACAATAATACTATAAAAATATGAAATAGTATAATACGTAACGAGAGTTGTAAGAAGCATATTACGTACGAGCGGAACAGTTACGCACGTCCCGCGTAGCGGGAAGCGCGTATTTCCGCGAGTACGAAATTGCCTTACAACTCGAGTTATGTACTATACTTTATCTACAACCACCGTTATTTGTTTAATGTTTAATAAGAAAAATATGTTTGATGTAACAAATATATTTTGTATTATGTACATTATTTAACATTACAATAAACAAACAGTTGTATTTTTATTTATAACTGTTACTCGACATTATTTAACTTAAAATAAATGAAAAGAAATACATTCTTAATGGTTACATACCTTATTATTTCGTACTTATTATATTGTTAGAGTGCTCATAGATATAGGCAACCCAATGTACGCAATGTCAATTACCGTTAGTTTGAATTGTGGCACGGGGGGTGCTGAACGTATGAGCACGTAGTACCAGCTCCCAACCAATCAACGAATCGTAAACCAAACGCACGTGCGTGTTATCAATCAATCAATAAATTTATTTCATTAAATATAAGCACATGTAAGAAATACAGAAACTAAATGAATTATGTCTAAAAAAATAATAATAATAATAATATATACAATAGAAAATATGTAATGCACACAAGGGTGCTGGTATACTTAATTAAACATTTTGTCTTCTGGGGAGATTTACTGCAGCCCAATACTCATCTATATTATAGGGTTCAATGTTCATAATAAACATATATAGTTTATTTTCACTTTATTTATATTAAGCTCCTTGAACTCGTTGGGTATTTTGTTATACAATTTTATGATGCTATACAGTGTATTCTTTTCCGTTAGTGTAAGTCTAGGCAGAGGAAAATCGTACATATCTGTAATATATCTAGTGTTCCCTTCAGTCGATTTCTCGAATTTCAACAGAAGATTTTTGTGTTTTAATAAAAACAGTAAACTTTCGAACAAATATGTACCTGTAGTGGTCAATAGGTTTACTTCTTTAAATTTTCCACTGCAAGACTCTAAATTTAAGGTTTAGAAGTATACGCAGAGCCTGTTTTTGAATTTTGAAAATATGTTGTATATGTAATCCATTACCCCAAAAAGAGATTCCGTAACGAAGATGGCCGTGGAAATTTGAAAAATAGACGAGTCTTAACGTCCCAAATTCTGTATAGGGTTTTAGATCCTCATCGCATATACTGCTTTGTTCAGCTTAGTTATTAGTTGCACTATATGTGCCGACCATTCCATTCCAATGTTTCGTCAATGAAGATACCCAAAAATCTTACAGCTTCTTTATTTTCCAAAAAATCTTCTCCTATTTTGTATTCTTTTGGATAGTTTATTGTACTTCGATTTGTCTTAAATGTTTTATGATTGTTAGTCTGTTTTATTCACAATTAGTTTATTTGTCACAAACCATTGCTCCAGGGATCACCTGCATCAGGGGACTCCTGCATCATCCAATTTGCATTATGGCAGATCTCTGCGACTTCCTTACTTATTAACAACAGGCTGGTATCGTCTGCATACTGAGTTATTTTATGTTCCGTATTCTTGGTGCTATTAGGTAGGTCGTTCATGTATAACGTAAACAGTAGCGGTCCTATTACGCTTCCCTGTGGTATCTCGATATTAATTGTTCTTGTCTTTGATTTTGCATACCCGTGCATGGTTTTTATTCTTGTCAATTGCTTCCGGTTACTAAGGAACGATGCTATCCAGTTTAAATCCACTCCTCATATTCCATATTTTTCTGGCTTATTTAACAGTATTAGGTGATCTACTATATTATAGGCTTTTGTTAGATCTAGTAGAATTCCAGTTGGGATTATATTTTTTGCCAGGTTTTCTAAAATATTTTGTATAAAACAAAAGCATGCAGTGTCCGTATTTCTTCCTATTATTTCTTCCTTTTAGACTCGGCGAGTCTGAGTCGAGTCCGAGTCCGACTTCTCGGGTCCGGTTCCGGGTCCGGGTCTAGTATGTCTCGCAATTTAAACAAAAACACTAAAGGATTTTTAATGTTCAGAGTCAATTCCATGCAAATTAATATATTTTCGAATTTTCATACTCGTCCATTCATCAAGTGTAATGCTAAATCGTCGATCTTCTTTACGACGCGGTGTACTAGACAATGCCAAACATTCAAGACCCGAGACTCGTCGAGTCTTAGATCGGGTATCGGGTACCGGGTATTTACCCTTGGACTCGTCGAGTCCGGGTCCGGGTACTCGGACCCGAAAAACCCTTGTCAAGCCGTGTTGTGTCTTACTTAGACAGTTATATTTGTCTAGAAAGGTTGTTATCCTACATTCTATTGGTTTCTCAAAGAGCTTTGAGAAATTTGACAATAAACTAATTGGTCTGTAATTATCAATACTGCTTTTGTCTCCGGTTTTATACACTGATGTAAAGGTGCTCACAGGCCGCTGTGGAAGTTTCGCTGTCGCAACCGGTACGATATCGCCGCGGACCGACTGACACGGCGGCTTATATACATGTTCAGATCAAAAAGCGCGATTTCCGTCATAGTCGCGGTAAAAAAAATTTAAAATTAAACAGATGTTCATTTATGAAAAAGCCATAAAATTCAGCCACAAGAATTATTTACAATGTTTTTTTTAAACCATTTTGAGAATTTTAAAGTACAAATTTGATATTACGTTTAATTTCATTTAACATTATGTTTACCAAGTTTTACCACCTTCAGTTTCTTACTGAATTTACATTTTTAATGTAAAAAATAAAATTATTGACACGCCGCATCAGAAATGCATTTACTTATTTAATACTTAAATACGTGTTTTTGTAAGTATGTAGTAAATACAGTGTTGCAATATAAATATGTATTTTTCGCATCTCTTATCGCTCGGTTGATGTACATATACTATCTACGTTTGCAAATAAAAATTGTAATTATGAGTTGCTATCAATCCATTCTAAATAGACTATTGAACAAACAGATTTATGCAACAAATTCAACAAATCAAACAAACGTTTTACCCCTCAAGGGGCTATACCACTGTGACCGCTGAAAATTTGAGTGATTTTAGCGATTTTTTTGGAAGAAAAGTACTCAATTAAATGTTTCAGGAAATTGAGAACATATTTGGTTATATTTGACCTTCATTACATAATTTTTTCATAGAAAAACATTAACATCCAAACGAGCCTTAAAGTTAAGCACTGCCTTCGGAAGCGCAAAAAAAAAAGTTCCTCCACTGCCCCCCTCCTTGAAGCCAATTGAGTAGCTGAACCCGAACAAAAATATTTGTTAAACTAGAAGGTATTTTATTTACCATGAACTAGGATTACCGAAAAATATAAAAATCCGACAAAATGGCGTAGTTATGAAAAAAAGGTCAGTTTTTTTGCCTAAGAAATGGTTGTTTTTTTTTTAAATGTCAAATCGTCAATTTTCATCCAATCAAAAATATCCTAGTTGACGGTACAGTAAATATATTCAAGAGTACTCAGACCAAATTTCAAGACAATCGGACAATTTCTCTTTGAGTTACAACAGAGGCAAATTTGAAAAATGCCATTTCGAGAAAAACGCGTTTAAAGTTAAGGACGTTCAGCCTATATTTTCTCAACCTCATATACTTCCGAATACGACAAAAATCTGAAAAAAATCTCATATATATTAAAGATGTCGGAAACATTGCTTTTATATAATAATAATGTTGAAAAGTTATTAACAAATGGATTTTTTTTAATGTTTTTTAACAAATTTTTGGAAAATCTATTCTTTTTTGTTTCAAATAAATGAATTGATTTTTCAGAATCCGCCTAAATTTTCCCAGATTTTTATTATCTTTTTGCCTTTTTACCAATTTCGAAAAATGATCGAAGACATATTTTTCAAAAATATATGAAAAATCCGAAAAAATTCATACGAATTCAGAAAAATTCAGAAGAATTCAGAAAAGAAAGATCTACTTAGTGAAAAATATAAAAAAATAAGATTTCCAAAAATTTATTGCCTCCACATCCAAAAATGTATCGCCTCAAGGTGCAAAGGTGCAAAATTTTATTCCTGCGAGCCGTTGCGCTTTAGAAGGCTGCCATTCCGGAAGTATTAGAGATACGGCCTTGAAATTTTCACAGGATATTCTTGAAAGTATGAACTGTTCAATAAGACAAAAAAAAAGATTAATGATATTAAAGATTTTTTTGAGTGTCACGGTGGTATAGATAGCCCCTTAATATATGAATAAAATGCGCGTTGACGTGTCCATACATGTGATCTTATCACATATACATGACGTCTTAGAGACGTCATTGTATGTTAAGGGGTTAACTTTCTCTTAGTTAAGATTAACAGACAAATCAATGAATCAATAAAAAGACTGACAGTGAATACTCTGCTTTCTTCCATTTCCATACATTTTCTTGTTGCAAGTTTTGAAGTAATAGTAGTTTATGAAACGAGTGTGTGAAGAAGGGCTATTGTGCATGAGTTGCGAAATAAAGCACGACTTGTAGGTGAGTGCATGATATGCGAAGTTTAATTGCAATGAGTGCTTTAATTGCAATGAGTGCACAAAAGCCTTTCACACACGTGTGTCATACATTATTTTTTCCACGGAACATGTTAAAATACTGTAGATTCTACAAGAAAATAATTGTTTCTTACCGATGATATTAAAAAATTGTAACTTTGACAGACAAAATACTTCAAATCACTGACAGAATAAGGTGAACGTTCAGCTCCTCCGTGGGAAAACTGCTAACTAGTAAAAACGCACAGTGACGACAACACTATTTGAGTAGGAGAAAGATGTCATGTTCTGCAACCACCTCCCCCTCTGACCCCGCCCCTGGCCACTTCCGGTAACCTTAGTCACTTCCGGTGACCTTGGCCACTTAACCTGACCTTGACCACATCGGGGGACCTAGGCGACTTCCGCTCCCCCGCCCCCCTCTTGCTGAATAAAAGCTGATTGAGGGCTGATTAAACCTGAGTACAAGCTAATTAAAGCGGATTAAAAGCTGATTACATGATTAAAAGTTGATTAAAGCTGATTAAAAGATAATTATAGCTGATTAAGAGCTGATTAAACCTGAGTAAATGCTAATTAAAGCTGATTAAAAGCTGATTACATGATTAAAAGCTGATCCAAAGGTGATTAATAGCTGATTAAAGCTGATTAAAACTGATTAAAAGCTGATACATCCTAGTGCTCATTAATGGGTTAACGATAGTTAGCCCATCAATTGGGGATTATGAGGGAATCATAAGATTCCATGTAAAGGGTTCTAAGGTATTTGCCGAAACGGAGAAAAACTTCATAGTGGTGCTGTGTGAATATATGGGGCTGTTAGATCCATCGAGAATTATAACTGGGAACGTTGTCGAGTATTTTTTTTAAGATGAAGTGGGAAACACAGTAGTTGTCATTAGTGAACTTTATGTGGAGAAACATTCTTAATGGATACCATCGCCCAACTCCGATTACTAATAATATAAACGATATTTGGTATCAGCAAGATGGTGCAAGGCCTCATGTATCCAACATGTCTATGGGAGTGTTACGAGAGTTTTTACCTAGCCGTCTGTTTTCCCAGCGTGGGGATTAGTTGTGGCCGCCTCGCTTTCCGGATTTGTCGGCTATGGATTATTTCTTATGGGGTCATGTTAAATCTAAAGTTTATTAAAACCGACCTGAAACCCTGGAAGACTTCACACGAATCATTCGACAAGCTATTGGTGAGATTTCGCCCTAAATGTGCCAACGTGCAAATGCATTCATTGTTGCATCGATCTCAGTCATGCATCGAAGCAAACGGAAATCATCCATGTAATCGATGTAATTTTAAAGTATTAAGCATTTAACTTGATATTAAACCTCTACAATGTTCAACAAAAGTTTTTCAAAAATCGCGACTCAAATATTGTAAAATTTTGGAAATTCGCAGTTCTAGATGTGTCCTGATTATACAGCCTTGAAGAACCAATCAATGTTTTTTTTAAATCGCGACTCAATTTTATCCATATTATAAAACCTTGAGGAATGAATGCCAAATTTTCGAAATTCGCGATTTTAAATTTGTTTGTTCTGAATATGGAACCTTGAAGAAGAATCCAACTTTTTTAAAAATCGTCACTCAAGTTTTGTCCGTATTATCGAACCTTGAGGAACCAAAACCAAATATTGGAAAATTGTGATTCCAAACGTGTCCTGAATATGGAAGCTTGAAGGACAATCCAAGTTTTTTAAAAATCGCGACTCAAATATTGTAAAATTTTGGAAATTCGCGGTTGTAGATGTGTCCTGATTATAGAGCCTTGAAGAATTAATCAATGTTTTTTTTTTAATCGCGACTCAATTTTATCCCTATTTTAAAACCATGTGGAATCAATGCCAAATTTTCGAAATTCGCGATTTTAAATTTGTCCTGAATATGGAACCTTGAAGAACAATCCAAATTTTTTAAAAATCGTCACTCAAGTTTTGTCCGTATTATCGAACCTTGAGGAACCCATACCAAATTTGGGAAAATTGTGATTCCAAACGTGTCCTGAAAATGGAAACTTGAAGGACAATCCAAGTTTTTCAAAAATCGCGACTCAAATATTGGCAAATTTTGGAAATTCGCGGTTCTAGATGCGTCCTGATTATAGAACCTTGAAGAACCAATCAGTGTTTTTTTTTTTAATCGCGACTCAATTTTTGTCCCTATTATAAAACCTTGAGGAACCAATGCCAAATTTTCGAAATTCACCCTTTTTAAATTTGTCCTGAATATGGAACCTTGACGGACAATCCAAATTTTTTTAAAATAGTAACTCAACTTTTGTCCTTATTATCGAACCTTGAGGAACCCATACCAGATTTTGGAAATTTGCGATTCCAAACGTGTCCTGAATATGGGAGCTTGAAGGACAAACCAAGTTTTTTTTAAATCGCGACTCAAATATTGTCCTTATTATAGAACCTTGAGGAAGCAAAACCAAATTTTCGAAATTCGCGATTCTAAATTTGTCCTGAACATGGAACCTGGAAGGACAATTCAAGTATTTTTAAAAATCGTCTCTCAAGTTTTGTTCGTATTATCGAACCTTGAGGAAGCAGTTCCAAATTTTGGAAATTCTCAATTCTAGATGTGTCCTGATTATAGAACCTTGAAGAACCAATCCTAGTTGTTTTAAGAATCGCGACTCAAATTTTGTCCCAATTATAAAACCTTGAGGAACCAATGCCAAATTTTCGAAATCCACGATTTTAAATTTGTCCTGAATATGGAATAAGTTCATTTTTTAATTTGGTGTCCAACTTATTTCGTTTTTTGATAATTGCAGTTTAAAATCAGGACACTCTTAATTTATCACCCTTTACAATAAATTACTGACCTAATTTTTAAATTTTCAATATACACATATGTAATCTAATCTCTGCTTATTTTTTTGTAAACAACATAAATTGAGAAAAGTCATTCGAATTTTCTACATATTTATTTTTCTGCAAATAAAATTATCCTAATGGTTCTCTGAATACGAAGTATTTAAACTGCATTGATTACTTTGCTGGCAACTAGCAGTTGCCATGGATCTGTTTGAGCAAAATAAGTATAAAACCGTTTAAATTATCTCGAACGTGCGGGGAATGCAACAAGCTTTTCCATTTTTAATTTAGAATCTGAAACTATATGTATTTATTCTTGTTATCTCTATAAAAATGAGCTTTTAACATTTAAATACACAACAAATAATACTATGTGAAGTGTTTATATACGGCAGAATTTGAACTGCACAAATTAAACGATTTAACTTCTCCAACATTTACAAACCAGTCTCTTAATGCAGTAATTAAAAGTTGGATTAAATCTCTGCACCGATTAAAACTTAATCCCTTAGGAATAATCAAAGTTCATATAAAATAATATTACACGTGTCCTAACTTGAGTTAGTAGAAAAATAGACTTACTATACTACGAGGTTATTATAACTGCCTTAACAATTATACACATAGAGATTTTAATTTGTGAGTCTCCTAAGACAAATTACGCTGTCATATGGAGTTTGATAAAATAAGTAAAAAATTCCTTTGACGAGTGGAACAAAAAAAAAAAGAGTAATTGCTGAAGAATGTAAAATGGGCTCGTTCCTCGGTCGATATCGGTTACAACTGTGCCATAGCCTAAGAAATTAGAGAGCAATGACCTATCGTGAAAAAATGGTTTATGAACTATTTAATATGCATTATTCAAAACTAAACCAGCAATTAAGAAATAATGATACCCGGTATAAAAAGCAACAAGAATTTAGCGTTCTAGATAAATCATATATATTAAACAAAAAATACTTATTATACAGATAGTAGTCGTGTCCTTTAAGTTTAAATAGTTCCTTTAAAACAAGATCTATATTCTATATCTTTCTATTTGCTTATTTGCAAACATTTAGTGATCTGTAATTTAAATGCAACAATAACAGCATTTAACAATACAAGTTTTGATAAAATGCTGGACTGGCCCAGCAGTCCAGCATTTTATCAAAACTTAACTTAAAGCACAGTGGGCTGAATAGACTTTTTTAAGGTTGGTTAGGCGCATGCGCATCCGCCAAGTTTGAAAGGCGGGAATATAAAGTTTTGGACATATATAGTTATACATCAAAACTTCGGGCACTTTTTGACGTATAACATGGCGGAAATTGACACATGTGCACAAAAAAATTTGAAAAGGTCGTTTCGGAGAAAATAACCTTTCCATTATAATAACTCGAAATACTTCTTCAGTCCTATTCCTGGAAATGCTTATTCCTGGAACAGGTATATATACTTTCACGTTCCTGTACGAGTGTAACGTTAGTCGAGAAATGGTTTTAGTTTAGCTGGAGAATTCATCGTGTTCAGTCGATTTTGAACAGTGAAAATGCCGAATTATAAAAAAGGTACGCGTGGCAATATTGCACGAAATAACCCCAGAAAACGAAGATATCTGGGCAATCAATTCACCGATAAAGAAGGTGAAAAATTCGAAGCCAGTACAAGCCGTGATAGTGCCAGTGGAAAAAAACTGCGTGCACGTGATAGTGAAGATATAATAACTAATCCTTTGCACGGGTACAGGATAATTGAATTTTTTACGGTATTTACAGCTTTGTCTGAAATTGTAAAGTGCTCGGTATGTAATCAGAAGATAAGATTCAGTGAGTGTGGTTCTAGAGGTCTTGGTTTTAAAATTGTTGTCACGTGTCCATGTGGTGATAAAAAAATAAATTCAGGTCCTTTCATTAACAACGAATTTGAAATAAACCGAAGAATAGTGTTTGTCATGAGACTTTTGGGTGTTGCAAGAGAAGGAATAAATATTTTTTGTAACCTGATGGACCTATGCACTGGTATAAGTAAACATTGTTACGCTAACATCGTACAACACATTTATGATGCAGCGAAATCATCATTTGAATTACTATCGCAGAAGGCAGTGGAAGAAGAGATGGAAAAAAATGTCGAGCAAGGAAAAGAAAGAAATATTTTAAAAGTATCTGGAGATGGTACCTGGAAAAAACGTGGTTTCAAATCAAAGTACGGTGTTGCAACGCTCATAGGATATTATTCAGGGAAAGTTATTGATTTGAAAACAAAAAGTAGTTACTGTCAAGGCTGTAATTACTGGAAGAACAAGACTCATACAGAAGAATTCTGTAAATGGATGGAAGATCACGAGGATGAGTGTCAAAAAAATCACGAAGGTTCGTCAGGAAAGATGGAAGTCGATGCCATGATAGAAATGTTCTCGACTTCTGAAGAAAAATTCGGAGTAAAATATGGTAACTACATTGGCGACGGAGATTCTAAAACATTCAAGGCTATTCTAGATTCAGAACCTTACGGTAATGAGTTACCTGTTGTGAAAAGTGAATGTATTGGTCATGTAGAAAAAAGAATGGGTTCTCGACTTAGAAATGTAAGAAAAGAAAAAAAACTTTCAGGAAGAGGAAAACTAACTGATAAAGTTGTAAAAAAATTAACAAAATACTATGGTTTAAGTATTCAGAGAAATGTTAACAGTGTTGACGAGATGAAAAAAGCCATAATGGCTACTTATGAGCATATTTTTTCCACTAAAGAAAAACCTCAACATGATAACTGCCCTGTAAGCGTTGATAGCTGGTGCAAGTGGCAGAAGGCTATTGCTCTAAATCAAAATCCTCGAAACGAAGATTTAGCTCCATTACTTGGTGAAGATATAAAAAAGCATCTTTTACCAATAAATCAAGATTTGTCCAAAGGTGATTTGCTTGAGCGATGCCTTGGTGGTCATACGCAGAACGCGAACGAAAGTTTTAACGCGACAGTTTGGCGTTTATCACCAAAACACCTGCATTGTGGTCTAAAAGTAGTCGAAATCTCAGCTTACATTGCTGCCGGGATATTTAATGAAGGTTATACTTCAGTATTAAAAATAATGTACCTTCTGAATCTAACTATTGGCACTTATGCTAAGGTATTTGCGCATAATTCAGACGAGGAGCGAATAACCCGACAGAATCGTAAAAGTCTTTCAGGGACCAAAGATGCTCGTACAGCTCGCAGGCAACATCAAATGGAAGAAAATCAGCTTTTCGAGGAGGCAGAAGGACTGTTATATGGACCTGGAATTGCAGATTAATCGGTAAGTAATTAATAAGTCATTAAAACTGATCATTTTCCTGTACTTCAACTTTAAACGCGATTATCTCGAAACTACATTTTTAAAAACTGCTCGTGTTTTAGCTCAAAAAATTATTGACCGATTTGGCTGAAATTTTTTGAGGCCTTTTTTTACATTAATATCGGAAGGATGATCCTAAAATTTCATATATTTCACGTTGATAAAATACTTTTTTGCGGTCAAAAATGTCCTAAAAAAATAGCCCTAAATTATGACTTTTTTTAAAAGGCTTATTTTATATTGAATTTTATACTTTTTTTTATTTTATTGGTTCATCCTTTCCGTTTATATGTCCTAAAAAAAATAAACTTTCATTTTTGTGTTTCAGATGAACGGTTGATGAGTGACAACTGGAGCAGTTTGGGACCTCGCGTCTGAGACTGCCTATAAGAACTCGTACTGAGCCGCCATTTTTTATTGAAAATTAAAAAAAAAAAATTTTTTGTATTCTTAAAATATTAAATAAAGTTGTGTTAAAATTTAAAAACAATCAAATTATTTTATCAGTGCTAAAAATAATATTAAAAAGTGACCGATTTCGAGGCGTTTACGTGGACTTCCCCCCTTAAATTGATCTAGAACAGTGCTTCCCAAAGTGGTGGGCCGCGGCCCCCGAAGGGGCCGGGGCTTACCCGCAAGGGGGCCGCGAATATAACATATAAATATATCTTCGTTAAATAAGTTTAAGTGTCTAATATGCACATTAAAATTATAAACTCCGTTAAAATATTGGCATTACGACGAATGATATATGATAGGAATAATGACGAGCTTAGGATATTTCTTCTAGAAAAGAAACCAGATTTAACTGCCCGATTTAAAGAGAACTCTCTTCAGAGAAAAAGTACTAATTTACTGATTCTTATCAATAAGCTACAAGGCTTTCAAAAAAAAAGGTCCGTACGGACCAATAGCTTTGGACAAAGGATGTGAATTTCTTGAAGAAAATAACAAAATAATGTCATTGTCAACAGAATTTAAAACAAATATCGTAATAGTATATTAAAGGACGAGTTCAGTTACGTGATTTTTCTAAACTCGGAGGCGTGCTGAAAAATCGCGCTTACTGAACTGGTCCTTTATTACACTATTTTCTATTTATGTCGGTAATGGACTCATAACAGCACTCATATGCATGCGGTTATGGCTCGCCGAGTGCTGTTATGAGTTAATTTTTTCAAGGTTGGCACTGAAATTCAGAGCTGTCAATGTCAAATTTTCGGCGAGATAGTTTTGAGTTTATGTGATGTGTGGAAATCGCGAAATGTCAATTATCAGTGTTACCAACCACCATAAAATTTTCTAAATATGTATGGGGGATTTTTTTATTTAGAAATGGCATAAAATGGCATAGAAGGGCACAAAATAGAAAAAATACTATAAAAAAACTCGTTTGTAATGTGTTTTTCAGCACTTGTTCATTAGAAAACTCCTCGCTACGCTCGTAGCGAAAATTTGACACTGACAGCTCTGAATTTCAGTGCCAACCTGGAAAAAAATTTACTCATAACAGCACTCGGCGATCCATAACCGCACGCATATGAGTGCTGTTATGAGTCCATTACAGTCGCAAAACAGAAAAATCATTTAACAGAATCAATGAACTTCTTTGAAAAGTAGTATACAAATATATGTATACACAAAGCAAATTTTTTTTACGTAACCCAATTCTAAAAAAAAATAGGGGGCTTATCGATATGACTTGCAGGGGAGCCGCGACATCAAAAAGTTTGGGAAGCAGTGATCTAGAACACGGGTCTCAAAACTTGAGAATAGGGTCGGATTGGGGGGTCTGATGAAAAATATAATTGAAATCCTTTTTGAATATAAATTTACATTGCACGTGAAAGCAAATATTGTTTGTTTTTAATATTGAAATGTATTATGAGATGTAAAGGCCGGATCAAAATCAGTAGAGGGTTGGATTCGGACCGCGGGTCGCAGATTGGCGACCGCTAATCTAGAAGACATGTGGTTACAACATTATTCACACACCACGTGAAACAATGGCGCTATTGCAAGAGACATTACCTGGCCGTATAATGTCCTGTTTGGACAAGCAGAATTGGCTGCCTAGATCGTGCCATTTAAAGCCTTTGGCCTTTTTCTCTTCGATTTCTTTAAGTCAACAAGCCGATTGAATAACTGAAATCCAGCCACAGTTAAATTGTGGTCATGAAATTTAATAAAAAAAAGGCAATGTACTATCAAAGCTGAGGAAGACATTTATCAGATAAGTTGTTTCACACTTAGCCATGTGGACCTGTGGGATGTCTAGTTTTTGATTAAATCAAAATTTCGGTATTTTTTCTATTTTCTTTAAAATTTCTACACTGTTCCATTCTTGTTGAGACATCCAAAATGAACCAATAATTCAAACAATTTTAATGGGTAATTTTGAAGTAGCTTTCATATGCGTATGAAAGAAGGCCCCGCTTCAGTATTTTACACAGGGCCCTGCAAAAAACGCTAAAGTTGAATTTACATATCTGCATAACGGACCGGTAATATTGAACTGGTACTACCGACTGTACCAGCTCCACACGATATGCAAAGGATGTCTCGATACGCGAAGGGCGCTGAAATTGCTTAGCAGAACACGTTAATAATTTAATAATTTGGTACCACATCAAAAATCTAATGTTAGAAAATGAAGCGGATCGAATGTTATTTGATATAGACAAAAGTAACATAATTTGAAAATTGCTTGGGCGAGTGGAAAGGAAGTGCAGTAGAAAAATATCGCTAGGTTCGTTTGAGTTAAAGTTTGCTGCGTTTTTTTTTGCAATCATGCGCATGATACGTCAACGTGGGGATGCATCAAAGTGAGGATACATCAAAGTGAAGAAAGATTCATCAATTACAGAGAAAAGAATCCTGAACGGCCGAATGGATGGGAAGAGACCGCTAGGAAGACCAAGAAAAATAGGGGAGGATGAAAGAGACACCAGGCGAATCCTTAAACTAGGAAGATGGAAGGAAGTGGCCCGGGAAGGAGAGGAATGGAGGATGAAGCTAGGGGAGGCCGAAGCTCAAATTGGGATGTAGCACACACACCGAAAATTAAAAAATTATATCAGAAGTAATTAGGAAGACCTTAAGAAGTAATTAAGAAGATCTTATGCATAGCAAGACTTAATTAATTTAAATTTCGAGAAAGATCGTCCAGTTGCAACTGATACTGGGAAGGTCAGTAGAATTTTTATTGCAACCGTTAGATTTACAAAAAAATGTTACCAAATTATTGCTGTATATGAATTGAATAATGTTTCATGGTTCTGAATTATCATCTTTCTTACGGATGTCTTTGAATATAATGATTTATTTATAGATACCAAATTTTATTGCAACAACATCTTTTATCTACTTGCACACCAAAATGAACACATTAATAAGTAAATTATTATATGTAAAGGGTGCCATTATTATAATCTTCTGTAAAAGTAACGTGCGTAAAAGTCGAATGTAAACCAAACGGAGCTTCATTATTAAACGATTTATGTTTGTTGTTACTACGGCAACAACTCGCAACACTAAACAAAAAACATAGACGTAGTTAAAATTAATTTTCTGACGTATATTAAAATTGAATTATTTTTTCTTATTTTGAATCAGAAGTCTCGTTTAATTTTCGCAACTCATGCACATAAGCCCTTCTTCACACACTTGTATCATAAAATACTCTTTCTTCGTCACGAGTCACGAGAGAGAAATATTTTAAGGTTAATACAATATTTTCTAAATGTTTGCTCACCCTTATCATAAATTTCTTTAAAATCAGACAAACATTGAATATAATTTTAGCGCATGTCTGGATAATAGACCAAAATTCAAATATTTCCATTCTAAAACCTGATCCTTCACTGTTGTTCCGCGAAATTTGTTCCTCGTCTTGAAAAAAGCCTATTTATTTACGCGAAAAAAAGCGAAGAAAAAAATCTGACCCGCGTCAGCTAGTACGAACTCAAACTAGCCAATCACCTAAAAAGTTGTCCACCCCTGATCTAGATTAATAAATTTAAACTCATATTAAAGTAAAGTGACCACATTTTTATTGAGACAAAGCGGAACGAATGGGATGAAATGAGAATTATAATTTAGTTATGAAAGCAGACCAATGATTCAAAAAGATATATTTTATCTACTCACTCACTAAAATGAACACATTCATAAATACATTATTGTATGTGAAGGATGCTATTATTATAATCGTATGTAAAAGTATCCAAATCGTGCGTAAAAGTCCAATTTAAATGAAATGGAGTTTCATTATTAAACGATTTCTATTTGTTGTTACTATGGCAACAACTTGCTTCACTAAACAAAAATCATCGACGTAGTGAAAAGAAATTTTCTGACATATATTAGAATTGAATTAATTTTTCTTATTTTGTATCAAGAAGTCTCGGCCTCTCAATCTGGATTTATCTGGCTATAATATAACTAAACCTAACCATAACCTAATCTAGATTAAATCTACTCATTGCGATTAAACTCATCGCAACTCATGCACAAAAGCCCTACTTCACACACTTATATCATAAACTACTATTATTGTATACATCCATATACTTGTCTATAAATATACAAAAATGTATTTACATACATTTAAAATTAGAAATGCAGATATTTTCTAAAAAGCGGGACATTTTTAAAAATCGTCGGAACGCGGGACCAAAACGGGACTCCAAAAAGCGGGACTGTCCCGCCAAAATCGGGACGTGTGGTCACTTTACCAAAACTGATTCTTCCACAAGACCATTCAAGCTGCCGGGCAAATGCCAATAAGATAAACAAAAAAGTCGGTTTTTTACGCAAATGAAAACCCACAAATTATGTAAGAGTCACCAGAATTTATTTGTCTATTCTGGATATTCAGAATATTTTAAGACTGGTACAGAAAACCTCCAGTGGCTGAGGTTAGATTAGGTTGCCCACCGCGAAGCGGTCCAATATAGGACAATGTCGATCGAGACAAACTCGACGTAGGACAAACTCTCGATCCAATATAGGACAATGCGGCAAGGATCGTTGGTTTAACCCAGGTTAGATTAGGTTGCCCTCCGCGAAGCGAGCAGATAAATTAAGTCCACATACGCGCTAACTCTCGATCCAATATAGGACAACGTGGCAAGGATCGTTGGTTTAACTCAGGTTAGATTAACTTGCCCACGATAAGAAATAGGCAAGATAAGAAATATTTGGGTTTTTGTAATAAAAAATTGACATTTTCAACACAATAACTGACGTGTATGACTCGTCACATAACTAAGAATGAGCATATAACTGGGTCAGCGGTGCCAAATTTAATTTTGACAACATAATACGATACTTACAATATAACATAAGACAACAATTTATGAACATAAGACAAGAGAAGACAATAATTTATAAACATTATTTGAATTTTTCTGCGTCACATGTTTGCGTAAAGTATATACAAAAATGGCTTCCATTTTTTTACATTCTAAATTAAGTGACAATGTAGTGCGCCATTTGGTCTGGAAGAGTGAAACTTTTTCGAAGATGTCACTGTCACTGAAGAACGATACCACCAAATGATTATAAATTAGATAATACTTGAATTTAATACTATTATGTTAACTCAACAGAGTTTCAACAGGGCGTTGATACATCGCATACAGCCAACGCGTTGCAACGTAATGTGTAATTAATTACTTGGACTGTGTCGCAGTCAGGTAAAAAGGGTGCTCCAACAAATTTTGATATAGAGTCCATTTAGGACTAGCTACGCCACTGTCACACATTAAATTGTGGTGCTATATCCATTTTCTAAAAAATGTTGAAGTGACACGCGCCTAAAAATTGATTCGATATGTTTGTATAGGTGACACTCTTTCACGAACCAGTTGCCGACCGCTGGGCTAACCCATATAGATTAGCCAATCTGGCCGACATTATAATCGATATACAGGGTGATTCTGGAGGAAATGGAAATATTTTAAAGACATGTCCAGGAAGCTAAAATTAGCAAAATAAGCTCATATGTTCAAATCCGATTTTCATGTGTTTTAAAGATAATTAGGTTTTTCTTTGTCAGAAGTTAGTTCAGTTAAACTTAACAACTTTGAACTTAATACACAGCCTGAATATACAAATATATTCAACCTTTTCTGAGCTTTATAACATTATTGAGTCTTTTTAGGACTACCGAAAGAAATCTCAGTTAATTACTAGCTTTCAGTCCACCTTTGTGGTACTCAACGAAAACCAGAAAAATAACATTGTTTTTTAAGATCATGTCTTTCTATTAACTTAAGTGAACAGCCATCTGCAGACGCGTTTCGAGATTTATCTCCATCAGTGCAGCTTTGCTTTTTTAACAACTTTCTCCTAATTGCTAATTTGAAACAAAATATTAATTAGGTAAATGTCTTAGAAAGTGACAGCTGTAGTTGTTTTGCGAGATTTTAAAAATGCCTTATATTTTCAGTCATAGAGAAGATGCAGATATGGTGTTTGTTTATGGATTTTGTAATGGTAATTCTGTTCGTTGAGTAGGAGAGAATCGACGTCGTTTTCCGAATCGAAGAATTCCTAATAGGCAAGTGTTTCAAACTGTTTTTACACGTGCTAGCAAAACTGGAATGTTCCCAAGTGCACATATTGTTTCTGAAAAACAGCTCAAAAAGGGCTCAGTTTGGAAATTGAAGAGGATATTATGATGTTTTAGAAAATAATCCAAGGATAAGTACAAAGCGCATTGCAATCCAATTTGAAATTCCACAAACAATGGTTTGGAAAACATTAAAACGGCAAGGTTTAAACGCTTTTTATCTGCAGAAAGGACAAAAACTTCAAGAAAACCATGTGCTGAGCTGTCGGGGATAGGTTAGGTTAGGTTATGACCAGTGTTCCCTCTAATTTTTATTAGTGCTGCGCGGTCCAAAGTCTAGAGTGAACAAAAAAACTTAAAATTGAAAACATAATTGCGCAATTTTTTTATACTTATTTATTGAAACCATAATATCAAATAGTCTGAACTCCAAAGGTGCGGTTACAAACAGCGTCTGTCTTCCGTGTTAGGAGCGGCTGAATACACACTCTGCAACTTCAATGCCAGTTTTAACCTCGGAATGGCCCAAAAAGCCATTTCTCTCCTGAATTTCAAACAACTATGCATGATGTCAATATCTCTGAATGGAGACAACAACAACAGTGGCGCAATCAGGCCTAAGGATTGCCTGAAACACCATATTGTTCAAGAAATTCAAAATCCCCTAAACGAAAGAAAAACAACATACATTTCTTTGGAACTTTAAATATTAACTCGCTCTTGAAGCCCGGCAAACTGAAGCAGCTCACTAAAGTTTTGAAGAAAGTGGGAGATACTATGAGAAGGAGAACGTGAAGGAGAATGAATGATGAAAGGGTGACCTAGAATATAGCTCATGTTTTTTGACAAAAACCCCAGAACCCAAATTACATGGTTCAAAGAAGTCAAAGCAGGCTTAGTGGAGGTGGGTATTGGAGAAAAAGGCATAAAAAACCTGATGAGAGTTAAATTTCTCAATTTTTAAGGATTTGAGGCGAAGAAGAGAAAAACTGGAGGAACAGTGTGGACAGAAGACCGATGGGAGCAGCAAAGAGAGGATGAAGATATATTGGCAAAAAAGAAAAGAGGATGAACGCAGTAGGAGAAATGTATATTGAACAATAGTTGTTTAAAAAGGTCCCTAGACGACCAAGATCGAAAAAATATCAAATAGCAATATAATAGTTTGGATATTTCCAATGAAACGTTAATTTATTGCTCTTTTGTACTAACCCTCTTTATAAATTTCTTCGGTGTTACTTGTTTCCCCATATGATAAATTAATTTAATTTTATTCCAATTAGATCACCGAGGTGTGCATAGGTTTATTTCTCTTAAGAGTCGCATATACATCGGCATGTCCGAATAGTCCAGTCATTATAGTAAGTTCACCTCGGAATTAGAGATACCCAGCTGTAAGTCTGTAAATACTTGTATATTGACACCCTAAAAGTTGTCTCAAAACCTACATATGGTAGGGTGTATATACCATATGTAGGTTTTGAGACAACTTTTAGGGTGTCAATATACAAGTATTTACAGACTTACAGCTGGGTATCTCGAATTCCGAGATTCTTACCTAATTTAAGCTTAAATGACTGGACTAGAAGGGATGTTCGACAGAACTCACCCGGCGCGGCGTTGTATGGCGCTGCAGGTCTGTTTGTTGATAATAGTATTATGTTGCTGTCCTCCTCGGTGGTGTAGTTGACAACATACCCGCCTTTCAATGCGGGAGACCCGGGTTCGAATCCTGGTCGGGGGGACAACAACTAGGGCGGTTTTCACTGACCGTCGATACGTATATGCGATATATATATGCGATACCGGGGTGGCGCATACTAAAAGCCAAGGTGGAATAGGGGATTTGGTGAGTATTATGTTGCTGGTTAAAATAACATATTAATTAATCTAATATTCCTATTTTCGAAGGCGAAATCAACTTCTCGTAATTTAAGTGTGCGGAAAATAAATTTATCTGCGCAAATTTTAAAATGTCACGAAAACTACTGCGCATCCGCTTACAGGGAACATTGGTTATGACATGTGTGTGGACAGGCCTGAGCTTCGGATTTATCCGGCTCTAATATAACTTAACCTAACCATAACCTAATCTACATTAAATCTACTTATTGCCATTAAGGGGTTATATACACTTGTAATTTTCAAAAAATCGTTTTTTTTTGTATTTTCTGAATATACATATATTTGAGCATACACACTCAAAATTTTATGTCAATCAGACGAATATTTTCGAAGTTATAGACACATTTATGAAGGCGCGTTAGGGAGGCGCGTCTCACATTCAAGCGTTCAGTGGAAAAATTCGGAGTGCAGTACAGAAATTACATTGGAGACGGTGATTCTAAAACGTACTCCGGGATTTTGAAAGCTGCCCCATACGGTGATCAAGAAGTCGTGAAGAAGGAATGTATTGGACACGTACAGAAGAGAATGGGAACGCGACTCCGAAATTGTGTGAAAAAGAAAGTGGAAACGGTGGAAAAAAAGGATGGAAAAAAAATACAAAAAAAAACTCTCGGTGGAAAAGGCAAGCTGACAGCAAAAATGATCGACAAGTTGACAGTTTATTATGGCTTAGCAATTAGGAGAAATTGTGATTCGGTTGAGAATATGAGTAATGCAATCTGGGCCACATTTTATCATTACTGCTCGACAGACGAAAATCAACAACACGCAAAGTGTCCGATCGGATTGGACTCATGGTGCTCTTGGCAGCGGGCAGCAGCTGCTGATAACTTATCAGTTTATAAGCATGATTATCAGCCATTTCCACAAGAAGTTGCTGAGGCGCTGAGGCCCATTTATGAAGATCTCAGCAATGAAAAATTATTGGAAAGATGTGTGGGTGGTTTCACCCAAAACAATAATGAAAGCTATAACCAACTGGTGTGGAAGATCTCTCCAAAAGTACTTCCAGCCGGATCAAAAACGGTGGAAATGGCTGCATATATAGCTGCTGGCATCTTCAATGAAGGGACAGCTGCCCTTTTATATTATATGAATGCAATGGTCGTCTCACTTGGGTCCAATGCGCATTCATATACAGATAAAGAAGATGCGCAGCGCATCAAGATCTCCGACCTGAGATCACACGAGAGCACCAGAGAGGGAAGAATGGCTCGCAGACAGCATCAAATCGAATTATTAGAAGCTGCCAACGATGCGAACGGATTATTATATGGCCCTGGAATAGATGACTCCATGTAAGTTGAAAAAAAACAAAATTTACCACATTTAAAACGCTTTTGAAACTTTAAACGCGTTTTTCTCAAAACTATGTTTTCAAAATCGGTGATCAAGATTTCTCGAAAACGGCTGAACCGATCAGTCTCAAATTTTAACACAACCTTTTTAACTAGATTTTTTAGTAATTAATCGAAGATTTTTTTACCCGATAAATATTTTCCATTTTATAAACAATTTAAGGCTTAAATTTTCGTTCAAAATCGAGTTTTTTATTTTGAGAAGTCGCCATTTTGTCAAAAAATATTTTTTCGCTAATTCCTTCGATGAAATACTAGATAATGTATTATATTAACGAAATTTATTTGGTTTTTTCATTTCAGATAATCCGGTCCAGAGATATCGTGATCACCGCAAAATTGGTTTTTTTTGCGGAGCTCTAGGAGATCGGCGATAGCAACATTCGCGATGATTATTTTTACAAATAAAAAATATGTTAATATATTATAAGGTTATTATAATATGTACACCAATTTTCAAATTAATAAGTTGAATAGTCTGCGCGAAAAAAATTCTTGAAAATCCGTCTTTTTAAAGCCTTCTAACTGTATGTAAGGCCTTAAACCACTCGCCTTCGGATCGTGCTTGAAAGTCATCACAACTCGTGCACAAAAGCCTTTCTTCGCACACTGTATCATAAACCACTATTATTGTATACATTCATATACTTATCTATAAATATACAAAAATCTATTTACATACATTTACAATAATTTATACAGTTTATTGAAAATAAGAAATTTTCTAAAAAGCGGGACATTTTTTAAAATCGGCGGGACGCGGGACTGTAATCCAAAATGCGGGACTGTCCCGCCAAAATCGTGACGTGTGGTCACTTTATATTAAAGCATATTAAATTGTCTTTCAAACGGCATATTACTTTATTTCATCTCAAAGTTTCTAAAATTAAATAGTTGAAGTCAAGAGTTTACAGTGGACCGATTTCGATGCACGCAAGTTTATACAAATTGTTGCTGTGCTATTAACAAAAGTTTTTTTATAATTACAATACGCCATCTAACGGATATTTGAAATATTCTAGAAGAAATCTTTCTATATTTTCTATAGAAAGATGTGTATATATATATATATATATATATATATATATATATATATATATATATATATATATATATATATATATATAACATAAGTCGAAATTGTGAGAGTTTCAATGAAACTATAACACGCCCTTACCCAATATAAGCAAAGGTTATTGACCTATCTTTAAAAGAAATGGTATATGACCTATTTGTGTTTTTCTCTTTGATAATGTAAGGTTTGAATTAAGGAAGTGACATTTTATTAGACACTTATATCTAGATATTTTCCTTTCCCAAAGGACATTTAGAGATAAATACAATTTGTAAATAAAAACACATATTTGCAATAGATGTTTTCATTATAGTGATCAAACATTTCAAATAATTCTGTAATAACATTGCTTTTAAAGAATGGATACGTAGGTGACATTTACACACACGTATGTTTACATATGTATATACATATATATATATATATATATATATATATATATATATATATATATATATAGATATATAAAATAATGAATAATATTTACCCTGTTTCTATTTATATTGAAATAGCATCGAGTCTTGTAGTGGGGCAGTCTTCAAGTTGACAAACCTTATATCGGCTCTGTCACAACATTTTAGATTCGTTGTTCACAGTTTCACAAAATAACATAAACATAACGATTCCACCATTAAACCGCGATCAGAAACATCATAGAGTACGTCTGTATGTGCTGGGAGGGGATTACTGAAGAAATTCCACATAACTTTTTAATTATCTCACAATAAAGTCATTCGGTTTAAACGGTGGATTCTTCGTGGGTCGTATTTGCCATGGTTTGAAATTACGTTTTGTTAATAAAAAAAAAACATTTTTATCTCGTGGTTTAGTCGTGTGTACTACGCTCAGGCGCTACCTGTGCAAGTACATGTTCGTTACTTCGGTGGCGCGATCTACAGACTCATGGAAAAACAAGCATACGATTGAACCTTTAGACACTTGTCTCTGTTTGCACACTAGACCTAGTTCGAATAATGGACGTTTGGCGGCGTCAAGAATTTACGCACGGAATTAAAAAAACTTAGTTGAAATAATTTAATTCTAACAAAACTAAATTCTTGAATTTTAAATTATTTTCTTGAAAGTTTAACTTTTTTTAAGGAGGTTCGAGCGTAACTAATGAGTCAAAATAGTGCTTGAGTTTTTTCTATATTTTCAATTATTCTAATAGTGGTTAATAGTATATTACGTAATGAGAGTTGTAAGAAGCATATTACGTACGAGCGGAACAATTACGCGCGACCCGCGTAGCGGAGAGCGCGTAATTCCGCGAGTACGTAATTGCCTTACAACTCGAATTATGTACTATACTTTATCTACGACCACACTATTTTTTTTCTATTTAATAAGAAAATTATGTTTGATCTAACTGATATAGTGATTCATCGATATAGGCAACACAATGTACGCAGTGTCAGTGTCAATTGAAATAATTTATATTTACTTAATAATTTATAATCTGTTTAATTTCATTAATACCTATTAATACCTACTGTATTGTAGCAGTATCGTTTTGATTTTTCATGGAGCAGTCTATATAGCATTCTGCTACTGCAGACGAACGCCAGCCACCATGCCTTTTTAGTGACAATAAATCACCACCGGAATCCACAAGAATGGTGGCTGACGAACGTCTGTAACAATGTCCTGTATAAAGAAAGATTTTCTTCCGGCAAATGAAGATAATTGGCAATTTGTTTAGGAATAGAGCCAATTTTATTTATTCCATTGCTTAGTGCATTTCTCATTTTGATAATTTAGAAAAAAAAACTGAGTTTTGTCCATATTTCGTGGGCGTAGGTTAATATATTTTTTACAGGTTTGGTAAAATTCTTTCGGTAGCACAAAAGATCTTTAAGTTTTTGTTTTGGAATCAGGAATTTTAATGATCAGAGATGTTCCGGTGTCTTCTATATGGCAGGGTTTGACATTTCGTAGTTCTTGTTTTCTGCATGCACCACTAATGCCAATGATAAGAATAATCTAACATTATATAAAAAATATGTCGTTATGCCCATTAGAGAGCAGTATAAGATAAAAAAGTAATGAAGACCTTCATCCATAAATATTTGTTATCCAGCGAATTATTGAGGAAACTTTTGAATTTCTAGAATGGTTAAAATTTTTGATTTGTTGCTTTTAAATCCATCAGATTTTCTCTTTAGTAAAGCTATTAACTTTGAATGTTTTGAAATGTTGATGTTGTGCTTTATATTAATTGATGTCCGAACCATTCAATAAATTGCCCAAAGTGAAGATCACTGTTTGAGATAACTCATCAAAGTATAATAAAACATTTTCTGAAAAGGATTTAACTTTATGCTTCATTCTCCGGTCCATAAATTTTCTATATGCATCCTCGTATCAATCCCGAGATTTAATCCGTAGCAAATTATGGGCAGCTTGTATCGCTTTTTCAACAATTTCGGGCGGAGTAGCATTTTCTATTTCGCTATCACTGGACATCACTGGACTTTAATTTTTATAATTGAAAAAAATATATAGTGTTTATGTGTTAGTTTGACGTTTAATTTTTTTGACAAATAACGGAATGTATTGGATTGCCTATATTAATGATAGTAGCAGCTCTCAACCAATCAACAAATTGTAAACCAAACGCACTAGTGTGTTATTGAATCATTAAATAACATTAATCGCGGACTGTTACATACGTGTATTGTAAGATGTATTTACATAATCCACGATCTGTACAATATTGGGCAATTATAATAGTGGTCGTAGATAAAATTCATTATTTTCATTTATAATAACTAGGGCTCGGATAAATATGCATTAACAATTACAAAATATGTACATATAATATGGACCAAAAAATCTAAAATATGGAAAAATATGGAGTTAAAAATAACAATAACTTTAAAGTATAGTTTAATCAAAACACAGTTTAATGTGAGAAATAAATAAGAACAATTTTATTCGCCTTCAGTTACATTAGCATTGAAATTATTGCAGTACATACTTCTTCAAATTTTCAAAATTAAAACTCTTTATGTTTGGTCGAAATAATGCTTTGTACTGAATGATGTTTCAACATCACAGGATGTCACTGGTGCATAGTTCTTCTTCTTCTTCTTTAAGTTCCATGTCCGTTCCGAACGTTGGTAACCATCTGGGCTATGATGACTTTATTCACTGCGGCACGGAAAAGTTCTGTTGTCGTCATGCCGAACCAGGTTCTTAGGTTTTTCAACCAAGATATTCGTCTGGCGCCGATTGACCTCTTTCCTGCCACCTTTCCCTGGATAATCTTCTGCAGCAAATGAAATCTATCTTCGTTTCTCATGATGTGGCCCAGATATTCTAGCTTTCTGCACTTGACTGTGTTTAGAGCCTCTCTCTCCTTGTTCATTCTATGGAGGATCTCATCATTGGTTATTCGATCCCTCCAGGAGACTCTCAGCATTCTGCGATATATCCACATTTCAAATGCCTCTAACTTTTTGCTGGTGGCTTCTGTCAGTGTCCACGATTCCATTCCGTAAAAAAGAACCGAAAACACATAGCATCTCATCATTCTCAGCTTTGTAGTCATTGTTAGGTTGTGGCTTGTTAGTACAGATCGCATTTTGGTAAAAACAGATCTTGCCTTTTCAATGCGAATTTTTATCTCCTGAGAATGATCCCACCGATCATTAACATTTGTGCCAAGATATGTATACCTCTCCACCCGTTCGATTGGCTCTTGATTGACAGTAAGTTCACAGTTTTCAATATAGGACTTGCTGATGACCATAAGTTTTGTCTTCTTGATGTTAATATCCAAGCCATATTCTGTGCTCTTTTCTACAAGTCTGTTTATAAGATGTTGTAGTCCTTCTATACTATCTGCAAACATCACTGTGTCATCTGCATATCGTATGTTGTTGATTTTTTCGCCATTGAGAGAGATGCCAGCTTCACACTCTTCCAGAGCTTCTTTAAATATGTATTCAGAATAGATGTTAAAAATAAGAGGGGACAATATACATCCTTGTCTCACTTCTCTCATTATGTCTATTTGTTCGGTCTTTTCTGTCTCTACTCTCACTACGGCTTTTTGGTTCCAGTAGAGGTTCGTAATAATTCGTAGATCCTTGCCGTCCATTCCAGTTTCCTTTAAGATGTTAATCATTTTTTGGTGTTTGACCCTGTCGAAAGCCTTCTGGTAGTCAACAAAACAGGCTAAAATGTCGCAGTTCATATCTCTGCACCGTTGAAATAGTACTTGCGTGCAATATAATGCTTCTCGTGTGCCCATCGCATTTCTGAAACCAAACTGAGTTGGTGATACTTGTTCTTCGCAAACTCTGTAAATTCTTCAGTGAATTATTTTTAAAAATAATTTGAGAAGGTGACTCATGAGACTTATAGTTCTGAACTCTTCACACTTCTTTGCTTTTGGTTTTTTGGGTAATGTTATAAATTCTGACTTTAGCCATTCTTGTGGTATATTTCCAGTTATAAATTTGGTTGGATATTTTTGTCAGATTTTTTACCCTGTCGTCATCCAGTAGTTTAAAGAATTTCGATTGGATTTCATCTGGTCCAGGTGCTTTACCGTCTTTCATTGTTTTTATTGCCTGCTTTACTTCATCCATCAGGATCTCCGGTCCATCCGAGTTGTTTATGGATGGAGGTTCCGCTCTAGTATCATGAAACAGTTGTTCAATATATCTTCTCCATGTTTCCTTTATGTCACCTGTGTCAATGATCAGTTTTCCTTCGCCATCCACCAATTTATTTATTGTTCTCGGTTTTGTTCTGCTTGTCATATCTCTAATTTTTCTGTGCACGTTAAAGCTATCGTACTTGTCTTGTAGTTCTTCAATCTCTGTGCATTGACCTATATGTTCGTTCTCCTTGGCTTCTCTGATTTTATCTCTGATACTCCTCTTTATTTCTGCATATTCTCTCGTATTGTTGCTGTTTTTTAACGATCTTCTCTTTTCCATAAGATACAGAATTTCATCCGTCATCCATGATTTTCTTTTAACCTTATCAGCCTTCAAAAGTTCTTCTTTAACATCCTTAACAGTGTGGACCAATAACTCAATTTCCTTTTCAAAGTCCCCATCTTCTTGTACTACTCCGTATTTGCTGTTAATCAGTTCTCGAGCTCTAGCCTCTATTGCTGGTATTTTAAGCTTACGTAGATCGTATTTGTTTATATTGTTTTTTCTTTTTATGGCTTTCATTGTTACTTTGAATACACCAACCACAGGGTTATGATCTGATTGGATATCGGCTCCTGGATTTCTATGTCTTCTATTAATTAGAATGTAGTCAATTTGGTTTCGGATTATTTTATTGGGAGTATCTCCAGGTGCTTTCCATGTATATAGTCTTCTCTAGGTGCATAGTTAAATTTGCACAATTCTGCATGTAAGAGGGGCACGTCTAAGTTGTCTTCTGCCCAGCATGCTGTTAATTTTTCTTAGGGTATCAAATCCTTTTTTTTCCCAAAACATAACTTATTTTTTTTAACCCTGTCAGCAACGAGGCTTTCTGCTTCAGGCACTTTTTTCAGTGCAATTATCTGGTGTAATAAAAAACAATAATTGCTTTTTATGTAGACCAAATCGTTACGCGAGTCTCATCTTCAAGAAGTTCTTTCTTCTGACATAAATAATTGATTTCATTAAAATGTTGAGTGTACTATTCAACTGCTGTCAGCCATGTACTCCGACGTGTCAGCACTGGCTCCGGCGGCTAAGGAGGGTCGGAATACATCTCTTTAAATTTGGAGATCCTGCTTGGTGCTTTCAAAAAGATTTTCTTCACATTTGATACTAAACTATCAAACTTCTTAAACTGGTACCTTATGTATTCGGCTAATCTATTTATACCATGTGCTATGCACGTTACAACTTTAAGAGCATCTGCTGCTTTAACCATATTAGGAGCAGCATCCTTAAGTAAGAAGAAAAATTGTTCATGTTTAATTCCATTAGGCTAAAAAACACCCATAGCATCATTAAAAAACTTCGCTGATGTTTGGTGGTTGCATTTAGGAAGTTCTTCATACGCCAATAAAAAGGATTTGCTGGATCTGTCTTCAAATACACAGAATGAAACAAACAATACCATAGCAAGCGCGATATCAAAGTGGCGCAAACGCCAATTTTGTGCATTTTTGTGCTTTTCCGTCGTAAAATAATAAAAATATGAATGATTTTAATTTTTTTTTTGTAAATATGGACTTTCCTTTGAAATACGGAAAAACATGGAAAATAAAGATTACATTTTCTCGTTCCAAATATCATAATTTGTGTGGAAAACTAAATAAAGACCGAAAATGTATGATCAGCATAATATGAATTAAAAATATGTATTTACATATTAATCCGGGGCCTAATAATAACATAACAAATTTTAAAACTGGAAATTATTATTTATTTAATAAAATAAAGTTATTAAATGACTTCGCTATTTTTGACATAAGATGACATAAAAAGATCTGGCAACATCAGTGTTATGAGTCGACTGGTTGTAAAGGGATCAGAATTTTATTAGCCCAAGATGTTGGCCGAAAACCTCGAAATACCAAAAGACTAAAAATTATAGATAATCTATGTAAAAAGCTGGAGTGTATTCTATCAAATAGTTCCACAGACGTTCAAAAGTTTAAAATATTTCCATATTTTCCTTTTCTTTCACAATCAGCTATTATCGCGTCGTTGCCAAACCACCTGTCATGTGAATTACTGTCGATAACAAGCTTCAAAACAAAAAAAATAACTTTAATTATTTAAATAATTTCATCGGGAACATCACATTGCTTTGATGTTATCGTGTTTTAATAATATCTAAGTTTATTGTATACAGTTTTTTATTTCTTAAAGTTGGGAAATTAATGTCGAAAAAAATAAATAAAGACGTGACGGAAGCTTGTCGGCCATACGAACCTGTGTATAAGATTCGAAAAAACATCATTTTAAATTTTTTTTTCCGGGTAAACTAAACGGAGGATCACTTTCAAATTTTGAGATGATATAAATAAAGTATTGATCTTCATGTATAAAAAGTTTCAAAGCTTAAACTTGAAAAAAATATTTAACATGGGATTCGCTCGAACCTCCTTAAGAAATATTTTTATTGTTGGGAGCAATTGTCGATTTGAGTGGAATAGTTTTTAAACGAAATTTATATTCTTATATGAAATTTATTATACAGGGTGGTGTTAAAGTTTGGAATCAAACCAATAACTTCTTTATTTACTATTTTTGGGATAATCGTTCAAACCCGTCAAATTTATTTTCCAAAATACGAAACTATGACGTAGAAAAAAAAAATTCGTGACGTCATTGGTGCTAGCACTATGACGTCATCGACATTTCTTTTAAATGGCAACCCACATTTTTTATTCTCGATTTGAATAGATCCTTTAATTGTCTAAATGGTGGTGTAAAAATATTGATAGGTTGCATTAGAAAATTTATGAGCTGCCTTCCATTTCTTCATCGATTTCAAGGCATCTTATGATAGTATATTACGGCCGAAGCTTTATGAAGCCATGAATAAGCTTGGGATACCAGAAACTCTCATAAACCTCACAAAAATGTCAATGTCTAGGGTAGTATGCTGTGTCAAAATACAAAATGATATATCGAACCCGTTCGAAACGGAGGTTGGCGTGATACAGGATGATGCGCTAGCATGCCTACTGTTTAACATAGCATTGGATAAAGTACAGTCGAACTTCCATAACCCAAACTTTTGTAACTCCAATTTTTAACAAAATTCATACGTTTCGATAGCATTTTACATATAAATTAACTTCCATAACTCGAATTTTCCTCAACTCAAATTTTTCCATAACTCGTAGTAAAAATGTGTACAATGGTAAAATTTTACATACAAAATAATCTCTATAACTCCAATTTTTTAACCACCGTGTATTTTCTAAAACTTATGTTGCCGGATATTGCCTACCAAAAACAGTCGATATTGTCGACAATGTAATCCTCGGGCAGATTACGAAACATTTTATTCTTGATATTTTATGATCACCAAAAACTCAAATAAAGCAAAACTAAGAATTTACCAGCGGGTGTGCTTTAGGAAGATTACGACAGGATATTATTCTCCCGAGAATCGGTAATCCAAAAAGAGACGATATAATCGAAGATCACCCACAAGGTGCTATTATGGAAAAAAATTTAAAATTACTGACTTTCAAGAAATGATATATTAATTAAAATTATTTTTTATTATAATTATATAACATCATATTAATAATCCGACCTTACCTTAAGGTCGGCCAAGTGCGCGCGCGTTTTTCAATAGTGCATTTTCGAATGAAGCTGTAGCCCTTATTATCAATTATTTAGATTTAAAATTTTAAATGTAAAGACTTTAAACATTGTTCTTCTTGGATGGAGAAACAAAAATATGAAAGTATAAATGGAATAACGATAATTATTTTTGTTTTGTTAGATGTGTACAGGGCGCGCACTTCATTGGCAAAGTGGGGTAAGTGCGAGTTCGGCTCAGTTCCCCCTTATACTATTATGTTTATACGGGTGGGGTACGTGCGTAGAATCAGCTTTTCATCCTGAAAAAAAATCCTACAAAAATTTTAAAATTAGATGCAGCGATAGGCTTAAAATGAACATTTGGAAAGGACAGTTGCTGGCCATAGGATTTGCACTATTGATTGGCCAACCAAGTAAATTAAAAAGTTAGACTTGTTTCTTTTTTTTTATTATATTCTCTCTCTCTTAGTTCCTGTTTCCCCCAGTGGGGCATAGTGCTTCTACCAATTGTCGCCATCTGACTCTATTTCGGGCCACGACCTTCAACTCATTCCACGATTTGCCGGTGGAGGTGGTTTCGGCTTCAACTGTGCGTCGCCATGTTGTTTTTGGCCTTCCTCTCTTTCGCTTACTGCCTTGGGGATGCCAGTCCAATGCTTGTTTTGCAATGTTTTGTGAATTGCGCCGTAGGGTGTGTCCAATACAGTTTAACTTTCTTCTCTTTATTTCAACGTCTACTGGAAGTTGGTTTGTAGAACGAAGCAGATCGTGGTTCGATATCAGTTCAGGCCATCGGATTCTAAGGATCCGTCTCAAACACCAGTTTGCGAAAACTTGCAGTTTGTTTGTGCTGCTTTTAGTTACTCTCCACGTCTAACTGCCGTAGAACAGGATGGATTTGACGTTACTATTATATAGTTTGAGTTTCGTTTTACTTGAAAGTATTGAAGAGCTCCAAACGTTTTATTGTATTGAATCATACTTAAGAACCATAGATGGTGTGGGACCTTAGTGTAGGTGTAGAACTAAGTATGAGAGAGGCCGTAGCCGTTTTTAAAGATCCAATTCTGGCACTGGAAACTTGTTCCGAGTTTTGGTGGTCTTCTTTGGTTCATTAATATGGGAAATCACTGAATCCCATTGGTATTTCAGCACATTGGGGTTGTCTGGCCATTTACAAAGGCGACCACTCTTGTCCATAGATGAAATTGTGACTTCCTTTTCATTAGTCTGAATTATTTTTCCGGGTGAAATTGAATCCTTATATTTAAAGATGATGTTTTCGTCGAAAATTATGAAAATCGCCTGGATGAGCCTCTGGCGCATCCAGATGAACCCTAAGAAATCCCAACTCGTCTTCTTCCTCCACCCCTATCTAAGGCGCTTCCGCGCTCCCTTCCCCTACATTCGACTCCATGGCGAAATAATCAAGCCTCAACCCTCCGCCACCTATCTAGGCACCATCAAATCTCTCCGTCAACCTACCAACACCTCCCGCTGCATCAACCTAATGCGCAAACGCTTTCGTCTTCTATACTGCCTCCGTAGTCGCCTCGGCGGCTGCTCCCCCAAAGTCCTCCTCTTCACCTACAAAACCTTCGTAAGACCAATCCTCGACTATCAAGTCTGCGCTCTTTCCCTCAGCCACGAATCCCACCTTCGCCGACTTCTGGCTTTCGAAAGATCCTGCCTCCGCCGCATATTCCGCCTGCCCCCCAATTTTCCATCCTCCCTCCTGCCCGAAATCTCCAACATGGTACCATTCGACGTCCGCCTCTCCCGACTGCAAGGTCGCCTTTCCTCGAAAATTATATCCAATCAACCCCCAGTTCTCTCCATCTTCCAAAACCCCCCCGTCACGATTCGTCACAAAATCCCCAAACGCAAGATCCCCATCCCCTACCTCAAACTCCTATCTCATTGCACCACCGAACTCCCACCCGAGCTATCTTCCATCCTCAACTCTGCCCCCGCTGCCTTCAAATAAAGGAACAACCCAAACCTAAGCAATTAAAGGAAAAAAAAACGGAAAAAAAAAAATAATAATAAATAAATAATAAGCAAAAAAACAAATAAATAAAAAAATAAAAAAACAAATATATATAAAAAAAAATAAAATAAATAGTAAATAACAAGAAGGAAAAAAAAAATAGTAATAATAATAATAAAATAAATAAATAAATTAAAAAAAAAAAAATTTAAAAAAACCGGCCCCAACCAACCAAGGAGGTAAAAAAAATAAAAAAAACATCCCCGAACCTCAACCCCCCCCCCCCCCCCCCCCCAACCTGCACGTCGCGCAACACTCCGCATCAACAACGCCCAACAACGCCACATCAACAACGCCACAACAGCAACACGCCACAACAACAATATCTGCAAGTCGTCCTGTCATCGTCATCCACATCCACACCCAGGCTGAAAAGGGTCATCCCCTACAACAGCCCTCCCCCTTCGGAGGAAAAACCATGATTATCGATCGATCGTCGACAATTTTTAGGACTGGCTGCCAATTATTGCTCCCTTCTCATTTTCATCAGACACGTGAAAGACAGGATATTATTTAAAACAGATTCTCCAGATGAAACATCGATACTGGAATCCGAGCTGTCTGAAGAAAATACCAGCTGTCTTTTTTTTATTTTATTTTTCACGTTTTTGGTCTTTTCTCTCTTCAATTTGTTTTTTCCTTTGATTGTCGAGTGATTGCTTAGAATTTGTAGGCACCTGATTGTTTGGCTTCATTAGAGACGTAATCACCTCAGCTCCACTAACTAACTTCTTCTTCCTTTTAGCGTTTTTTGCTTTCCACCCTGTACGGTTTTCAGCAATAAACTTTAAGGCCTTCAAGTCCCAAGGCTACAGAATCCTCACAGGAAAAGTGGGTCGGCGGGTAATGAAGAACGTACCCCACTTAGGTACAGGATTTATAATCAGTCACAGGATACTGGATTCAGTTACCGACTTTACATCCCCAAACAGTCGTGTATCCATCCTCTCTCTCAAATGCGCAAACAAGAGCTACAGTATAGTCAATGTACATGCCCCAATCAACCAGGACAACAGACGCAATCCAAACAGAACTGATAAATTCTGGGTAGACTTAGAAGATATTATCTCTTAACTTCCAGAGAGGCACACCGTCATACTGCTTGGCTGCCAATAAACCTTCTCTGAATGTAAAGAAATACTTAAGAACTTGTTGCATGAGTACTCACATCAGAATTTTTGGGGCAAGTGCGTCACGGAAGGCGCACTTACCCCAGCTCAAATACACATTTACCTCAACAGACAAAAAATGTCAGGGCAAGTGCGAGCCTACCTCTCAAATTAAAGTAGAAAGAGATTTAGACATAAAAATACCTACCTCTCAAATTAAAGTAGAAAGAGATTTAGACATAAAAAGGTTTTAACTCACTAATTTTAAAACAATAATGGTATAGTAAATCGAAATTTACATAATAAACGCAACTGATTGCGGAAATAATTTAGGATAAAAAATACCTACCTAACTGTTCTGATGGTCCTCAAACACTGTGTACCACTTTCATGTCTGCACTTTTTGTTTTCTTGCTCAGGCGTACCAATCAATTACATAGCTGCAAATTTTCTACGAATGCAAAACTTTTGGGCTAAGTTTAAAATAATACTTGGAGTCCTGGAGCTCAAACTCGCACTTACACCGTGCGCGCACTTGGCCGAACTTACATATTTCTCTCTTGTTTTTTGTTTATAAATATATACATATGTACATATGTATTTACTTTGAATAATTTGTGTTTAGTGTATTTTACTCATTTTATAGTTATGAATTTCTATAACTCCAATTTTCTATAACTCGATTTTTTTTCATGAACTATGCGAATTCGACTTATGCCCGCCATACACGTTACGGTCTACCGTACAGGTTACATGCGCAGGTTTGCCTGCGCAGGTCAACCGTACGCAAGAAACTGCACAGGTCTATTCCCACACACGCTCCGGTCTACCTGCACAGGCAAACCTGCACAGGTAGACCTGTCATGTGGACCGTTGTGTGTACGGCGGGCATAAGGGAAGTTCGACTGTAGTTCGAGAGGTCCAACTGAATAATAGAGGCACTATCTTCAACAAATCTGCTCAAATCCTGGCCTATGCAGATGATGTAGATATTATTACTAGAACCATACGACAGGCCAAAAAAACATTCACAAATTTCGAAGCCGCAGCAAACAACATGGGACTACACGTAAATGAACAAAAAACTAAATTTATGGCGGCAACAGAAAACCAAAGAGTGCGAGACATTGGACAGAACATCACAATTAATGATCATAATTTCGAAGGGGTGAGGGAGTTTGAGTATCTGGGTGCGACAATATCGGTAGATAATAACAACAGTGCAGAAATCGGAAGACGCATTATGTTGGCAAATAGGTGCTATTTTGGCCTTTCTTGGTAATCTATCAAGAACTACAAAAATCATGCTATATAGAACACTCATCATACCAGTCTTAATGTATGGATCGGAGACACGGACCCTGACAAAAAGAGATGAATATCTGTTGATGATCTTTGAAAGAAAGATATTGCGAAAAATTGCAAGAAGACGGTATGTGGTATAACTTCGAAATTTACAACATCTATAGTCAAGCCGGTATCAAGGACATAGTAACTACAATAAAAATTGGCAGATTGCGATGAGCAGGCCATGTGAACAGATATGATGAGACAACAAAAAAGATCCCTAAAGTAGAACCCATAGACACAGGAGGGCGAGGAAGACCAAAGCTGCGCTGGAAGGATGGTGTAAGCGAAGACGCACGAAAGATAGGTGCACCAAACTGGACGATGCAGACCAGAGACAGGAATGAATAGCGAAAGAAGGTGGAGAAGGTCGAGACCCTACTATAGGGTTGTATGGCCATTGATGATGATGAATTACGATTGATCCATCCTCAAACAGGAAATACAATAGATAAATACGCAAAACCCTATCCGAATCTTGAGCGCCAAAGCCCAATCTGAGCACTCGCGACCGCGAATAATAAATTTCAAAACTCACTCACTACTTGGCATCTAAAACCTAACCTAACCTACCTTTGTGCAGTGGACGGTTGCCTGCACTTTTCTGAGACCCCGAGCGGCAGGCGTCTCCTGCAGTCTGCGCCGCTCCTCCAACCATATCCACCAGCCATTGAGAGGATCCATCACTGCCCTAACCACGTTTTTTTTGTTTAATCGCGAATCTAACACTGTGTCTTTGTTTACGGGACAATTTTATTTGCAAAACTTTTCGGAAACTTTCCCTAAACATTTTATTTCACGCGGAACTAACACTCCCGACTTTACACTCGCGCACCACAAAAGTTTTCGGCAATTAACGATTTAACTTTCCGCGAAATTAAAATTCCCGACTTTACTTAACACAAAATTTTCAGTACTTTCCGCGAAATGTACACTATATAAATATGAATGTATATGTATGTAAGTATGTGTGTGTGCATGTATATGTGTATAAGGTATGTATGTGTATGCATATGTGTATGAGGTTTTTAAGGTTTAATCATGGAAGAAAACACATTTTTTGCTGTTCATGTTAAAACTTATTTGATTGGATTGAAGGAGATTTGTAGAGCCAGTAGAGGTGGTTTAACCTGGACCACATTTTATGGAGACAATGTCTGATGTTGGGTGCCGGGCTTAGGGACTGGGTGAAAATCGTGCCAAGATACGTGTGCCAAGATACGTTGGTGTATCAGGGGTTGGCCGTAAAGTTTTATTGAGTATTGTTTTTCGGCAATACATTTTGAGAAGTTTTTGTGACGGAAATGGATAAGTTGGGATTTTTAGGGATTAATCTGGATACGCCAAGGATTCAACCAGTTTTCGATTTTTGTAATAAATTTGTTTAGGACAGTTGCCGAGATTGAGGGGTTTCGGTGGCAGGACCAGATGACGGTGTCATCGGTACTACCATCCATGGGACCGAGTTTAGATGTACTATATATCCTCGATTTTTTGCGGAATGCACGCAGTTTTAGTTTCACGCGAGACAATTTCGAGGGGGACAGAGGGACGCACCGTAGAATCGGTACGTGTTGGTATACAACCGTGTATTTCCAGTTGTCTACTGGTAAATCTATCGATGGCGGATTCTTACTGTTTATTATTATTTAAAAATGTGTATGTATATGTTACGATAAATGCACAAAATCGGCAAATGTAAACATTTACCGGTATATGTATACATCTAGCAATTTGATAGGTAAATATGAGTTTAAATTTGAGATCAGCTTTTTATATCTACTTTTACCGGGAAATGTGTACTGTTTGTGTGTTACAATATCACGTATGTCTTATTGTACAGCCCATGCTCTGTGTATGTTAATGTAAACGTAAACCTCTACCAATTGCCAGCAACATTAGGCATATGTACACATTTGCCGGAAATAATTGATATATGTAAATTGAACTCACATTTACCAACCAAGTAGGTAAATGTGTACATATACCGGTAAATGTATACATATACCGGTAAATGATTACATATACCGGTAAAGGTGTACATTTACCAAACTTTTACCGTAACATATATAAGATATGGGTACTTACGTACTAACGCCACAGATATGTATATGTTTGTATTTATTCTGGTAAATAGAAGTTAACAATAAAAAACGAGAATTGTTTGTCGATTAAATAAATTAAATTGTTTAAACAAATCAATCGAAATCTAAAATATTGAAATGAAAAAAAAACAGTTTGATGAATTTACTTGGTTTCAAATCAAAACTAAAACCCGGATAATGTCTGGACCAGGGGTGGCGAAAAAACCTTTTACCAGTCACGTGCCATTTTTTTTTAAATGTTCACATTTTGAAATGCTGACGTGCCAGGTCAACTTTTACAATGTGATAGTGAAAATCAGTTACCGTATTAGCCTGACTATAACGCGTCTTATACTTTACGCTGTTGATGTTGTACAAAAGTAGATTGGGAAACTTAAAAATATCTTTTAGAAATGGTCATGTTCAAGAAGTTCGCGTGTCAATAAAAATAGTTCGCGTGTCAATAAAAATGTCCTACGTGTCAGCTGTGGCACGCGTGCCATAGGTTCGCCACCGCTGGACTAGACGAATTCGCAACAAATTAAATTGTTATTTATTTATTCGCGATAGATTGTAAAATACCACTTTCGTGTCCTGTGGTGGAAGGATTGGCCACTGTCTGGTGGGACAGTGTTTCCAGGGGGCGCCGGCATGTTCTGCATATACAGGAGAAAATGCACGCGTGGAGGCTCCTTCCGTGCCCCCCGATTGTAAAATAATCAAAACTTAACAATTTATTTGCAAATTGTTATTAAATGAATGCGTGAAAAGTTTTACGCTTTCGCCCCGAATGGTACACATACGTCCCGACAAAATTTCAAACGAAACTTAATTTTAAAATTGTACTCGTAGGGATAACAGGCATTATATTCAGGAAGTCAGATATTGTTGTTATAAATAATCAGACAAGACAGGACGAAACGACAAGACAAAACTGGGCTAGAATGGGGTCTGATCTATCTAGTCCAGTCTTATCCAAAAAACAAAACCAGATAATATCGGGCATATATAATGGACAAGTTTGGACAAGATAGTAATAGACTGGACAAAACTAGATAAGTATATACAAGATGGTCATTCAATGATACAGTACAAGACTGTACAAAGAGGACAACACTTTCGAACTAAAATTGAACTAAAACTGGACAAGAGTGAACAATGTCGGATATGACTATCCCCAGAATTTGACAAAACTGAATAAAATTAGAAAAAAAAGTAACTAAACTAGAGAAGAATATATGAGATAAGATTAAATATATGTAGCACTGATATCTTGGTCAATTCGACCCATCGTCGTTTTATATTGGTTTTATATTGATCAACAAAACCATGAGGTTTATTCTATCTCTGCAAAATGATTTATGTTCAGGGACGAAAGGGTTAAAACTGATTTTCAAAAAAATATATATTAACAAATAAAATTATTTATTAAATTAAATTACGATTTATTATTTAAATAATCAGTTCATAATAAAGCTATATTAATAAATATAAAGTAAAAACTCACATGTGATTAATAATTTATCCAAATTAGCCATTTTGTTTGAAATCCTGCGGAGCGAACGTACACAAGTCGAAAAAACACAACACTAAAGGTCCGATGCTACTAGAGAAAATACAATAAATTGATCGCTTGCAAAGTGTGAAATGTACCCAAAATATAAGCTATCAGTAGAGCAACCAAAAATATGCAAATGCATATATTTTCTCGTTCTACTTATAAAAGAATGGACTAGCCAGAAATGTGTTTCTGAGTAAACTATGAATTTAGCGCCCTTTTCGTAAGGGCATATTTTTGCATATTTCACCAATAAGAGCATAAATTGCATATTGGCAATGATATGACAAATTTCGAAATAACTGCATATTTTTAGTGCATATTATGCTCAATTAGGTTAAAATATTTATATTCATTGATCTGCTTTTTGACCGAAATCTCAAGACGCGTGACGTCGGCCAAGGTAGCTATTATCTTAATTTTCTTAAATAAAATATCTTAAATAGATTTATAAATAAGCCGACTAATCAACATGGTTTAAATCGAAACGAGACAATAGTTGTTGGTATTAAAAATACTAATCCCAGATGTTGGGTTTTACCATACGGCCCGCTTTGGTCTTGGGTCTTGGATAGATTCGAATAGGTTTAAAATGGGAAGATTAAATTTAAGCCGATTGTTGGGTTTTAACAGACTTGTTTTGACACCCCACTTCAGAAACCCCACTTCAGAACCGAGATGATGAGTTGGAGGTTTTTCGAATCAGTAAGATCAATTTTCTATAACCCTTTTTATTTCGTGACTCTGGCATCCCAGTTTCCAGTTAGGCAATCTGTCCCAGTTCGTAACAGTAGGTATAACAATTCAATTAAAATGAAAAAGATTATGTTTACTTATAATTCCAAATTATTTTTAGATAATTCCGAAAACAAAAGCGTCTTTGTCACAAAAAATGTCGCAATATGTACGAGAGTATCCCGTATATAAGACTGGTAGGGTGCTTCTGTGCAAAGTGTGTAACAAGTCCATATCAACCGAAAAAATATTTATGGCAACATTTAACAACTGCAAAACATGTCGGACTTGTAAACAGAAACAAGGAGAAGAAAAGTTTACAACCTTCCATAGGCGAATCTTCTAAGCCATAAGCTACTCAATTTGAAGAAGATTTGAAGAAGATTTGAAGAAGTAGTGCTCTTATTTCTGCCGACATACCATTGTATAAAATGTGTAACAAAAATTTGGTGCCGTTCCTAGAAAAGTATACAAAGTACAAAGTGTCATCAGAAACCACTCTTCGGAACAATCACAGATCTTTACAAAAGTACTACCGGTCACATTAAAAATTGCGTCAAAAATAACTTTTTATGGATCTCTTATCTCTTATGGATACTTATATAACTGGAGATACGTAACAAACGTCGTCATTTGTATTTTGGGCCACGATGAACTGATCGCTAAGCAAAAATTTGTATTAAATATTGCAACGCTAGACTAGCAAATCAGCACTATTGCAAGACTTTTTGATGATTCAATAAAAATTGAATTGAATCATTGAATCATTCAATCAATCATTGAATCAAATTCATTGAATTGAATCTGGGTGAAAGTTTCAATTGAGATTCAACTTTACTCTTTACATCAGATGCTACTCCATACATGATAAAAGCAGATCAGGCCATACAAATATTTTATCCAAAAGTGATACATCGGACTTGCCTTGCACATGGAATTCTTCGAGTTTGTGAAAAAATTCTAGGAATTTGTACTAACGTCGATCGTCTGATAGCCAATATAAAAAAGTATTTTTGAAATCACCGTCAAGGGTAACGATTTTTAATGATTTGGCACCTGGCGTCGCACTTCTTCCGCAACCAATAACTACTAGATGGGGAACATGGATTGATGCCGCAGTGTACTATGCCACCAACTTCGAAATAATTGCGAAATTGTTCAATGTACGGGACGAAGAAGAGGCCGCATCAAACAAAATTTCGAAAGAGCTACTAAGTGACGGTGAAATAAAATTTGATTTAATTTTCATTGCCTCAAATTATGAATTCTTTAGCGCATCAATAAATTCGCTTGAAACGTCTGGGCTACTGCTTGCTAAACATATTGAGGTAACAGAAAATGCTCAGGATGTAACTAATGGAGTTAACGGTGAAGCAGCTAACTTTGTGAAAAAAAAATTTGCAAAGGTTATTTAAAAAAATCATGGTTTTTCCATTATGAAGGAAATTTCAATAAACTTCTCTATACTCGGGACGGAGGGAGAATGCAGGTGTACTACGCCGAGGAATGAAGGGCAACGGATGCGCCGGGGTACGCGCAGATGTTTTTCAAATACGGACAACAAAATACCGCGTACTCAAAATAAAGTTGGGGTATAAGCAGAACAATGCTAAACCCGTCGAGGCGAGATGCATTCTCTCGCCGGCCCCAGTATAAGTCTATATAGGTCTAGAGGTTCTACAACAATAGACAATAAATATAGTATTATTGAAGCAATGACACTTAAATTTGCGCCTATAACTTCGGTCGATGTGGAAGGAAGTTTTTCAATGTACAGAAATGTCCTACGATCAAACAGGAATAGTTTTCATTTTGATAACTTAAATGAGTTGTTTGTCATTTATTGTAATAAAAATTTAAAATAAATTATTTTGAAGTTTAGCTGTATTTTTCTTTTGAATTTGTTTACGTATCCAAAATATAACATTTTTTCATATATTTTATTTCCGAATTAATAGTATATATTTTTATTAATGCATATTTTTATAGAGCATATTTTCATTTTTATAGAGCATATTTTGAGCGCTTAAAGTACTTTTTTAAGAGCATATTTTTGGTTGCCCTAGCTATTAGAAAAATACTGCACTACACAGAACTAACACCTCCTCGCTACCCCCAAAACCCCCTCCCCTGGCTACGCCCATGGAAAGCAGTCATTTCTTTGTATTTCAATTAAGTGAATAGCCATCTGCAGACGCGTTTCGAGATTTATCTCTCATCAGTACTGCTTTGCACACCTCGTGCATGACTGGCGAATGTTTTTTTATATTATAAAGTGATTATGAACTAATACCTGCATCATGATTTATTCACATTTTTCCTTCCAAACTTAAGAATAATAGTTTTTTCGAAAAGCTCTTCCTCTTCTTTCGAATAGGCCTACTTTGGACCACGCTTGTTCAATTGTTGGGCTATGATCTTTGCCCGGTATTGTCGCATCTTCTGCCGGTGTAACTCCTTTCTCTCTTCTGTCAAAAGGGTACCTTTCCTTCGGAGTTTTTCCTGAAATCCACGGACTTCCTTCAGGGTGCGTCTCACAAACTGTCTGTTTTGGAGATGTGTTATTTCCAATTCTTTAATATCCTTCTCGGTTTCTGTCTACCAAGTGGTACGAACCTTCTTGTTTTGCGGAAGATGAACAGACGGTTGGTTAGTCGGTTTGGAGGCAATCTTGCAAAGTGGCCATAGAAAGCCACCCTTCTTTTCATTGCACGGTTAGAGAGCATTTCAATATGTTCGTAGAGCTCAGAGTTATGCCGCCTTCGGAATTCCCCATCTTCCTTTACCCGGCCTAGGATCTTCCTGAGGATTTTCCTCTCTCTGATTTCCAATTTCTCTACCAGACCTCTTCAATTCAAGCAAAGACACTCTATGGCATACAGGGCTTCTGGTCGAAAGACTGATGTGTAGTGCTTAAATTGCAGGTTGCGTGACAGGCATTTCTTGTTGTAAGTGTTCTTAGTCAGTCGATTAGCTAGTTCTAACTTGTTGACTCTCTTGGATAATGATGCTCTTTCTGATAAGTTGGGTTCAATCCATTCGCCGAGATACTTCAATTTCTCAGTCCTCTTGATGTTTCCCTGCTCTAGTAACATCTCTCTATTTGCTTCTCTGATGTTGATAAAGAATTCTGTTTTCTCCAACGACACTTGAAAACCCACTTTGGCAGCCTGTTTTCTGAGACAATTTACTTGCATTGTTGCTATTTCAAGAGAATCAGCAAACAGTGCCATGTCATCTGCAAAGGCCAGGCAATCTACAACCAGTCCATCGTTCTTACGTCCCAGGTAGATACCACTCTGAGCACCCAAATTCATCAGTTCCTTGCGCCATTCTCTCATAACCTTTTCAAGGACACAGTTGAACAGAAGTGGGGAAAGTCCATCTCCTTGTCTCACTCCAGTTTTTATTTCGAAGCTTTCTGAAATATCGCCTCTAAATTTAAACTTGGAATGGGTGTTGGTCAAAGTTTCTAGGATGAGTCTGCGGGTTTTAGTGTGTAGCCCTAGTGCCTGGAGTGCTTTCTTAAGCGTTTCTCTATCAGTGGAATCGTAAGCCTTCCTAAAATTAACAAAGGTGACGACCACCTTGCGGTTTCTCATCTTGGAGTATGTAAGTACAGTTTTAAGATTGAGGATCTGTTCAACACAGGATCGGGTCTTCCCGAAGCGCCCCTGGTACTCTCCCAGTTGACTATCCAGCTGATTTTCTGCCCTTGTTTGTAACTTTCGAAAGAATCTTGTATGTTACCGGGACGAGAGAAATTCCACGGTAGTTGTTTAGATCATTAAAATCTCCCTTTTTGTGAAGCGGATGGACCAGAGTAGATTTCCAATCGGGTGGTAATTCCTCTGTTTCCCAGATGTCCAGCACCTTTCCACAGTTCAGCAACGATAGAGTCCTCTCCAGCTGCCTTATTATTCTTAAGAAGTTGAATGATTTGGCCAACTTCTTCAAATGAAGGGGGCAGCGAGTCTGGGTTTGGTGTGGTTTGTTTATAGTCGAAGTCTCGCTGGGTGGGTCATAGTTGAATAGATTTTTAAAGTATTGAGCCAAAAGGTGGAAGTTGTCCTTGTCGTTATAAGACAGTTTGCCTTGTGAGTCTCTGAAGTGGAGGCTTGGCGGAGCGTATTTTCTTAGTGTCTGCTTGGTTCCAAAGAAATCTCTGGAGTTATTCTTAGCAAAGCTCTCTTCGATTTGGGTTAGTTGGATTTGTGTGAAGGTTAGTTTGGTTCCTCGAATTATCTTGGCTGTAACCTTTCTTTGTTCCAAAAATTGCTGCCAATTTTCCTTAGTCTTTTTAGAATTCCACTTCATCCAGGCTGTCTGTCTTTGGGCTATTGCATTCTCACAGTCTTCAGTCCACCACGGATGCTTCCTTCTTCTAGCGAGGGGGCGAGTTCATTGGTTGCCTTGACAAGAGTCTCCTTCAGTTGGTCCCAGCTGTTTAGATCTGTATTGTCCAGTCTCTGACTTCTTGACTGTTCTTAAGTCGCTCTACGTCAAATATTACTATTTTGGAGGTTCCGTGTAATCTAGGGTTTCTAGGCTGGAGTCTTATTTTGATCTTTGAGAGGTAGTGGTCCGAGTCCAGATAGTCTCAGAACACTACCTTCGAAAAGCTCTATTATTCGCATTTTAATTTGCTGTTACAAAGTTACAAATCTCAATATGTCTTGAAGTTACAACTTTTTGAGTAAAGCACTAAAGTTTCTGGAAGTTGCTCTCTTTGTTTAAAAAACAAAATGAAAAACTTTCCGAGCTTTATCACCAATTAATTAAAAATATTTTAACAAAAGTAAATGCACGACAAAAAACCCTTACAAATAGATCTTTTTACGGTTAGTTAAGCGCATGGGCATCCGCCAAGTTTGAAAGGCGGGAATATGAAAGTTTCGGGCAAATAATAAGGTTATACGTCAAAAAGTTCGGGCAAAACATGGCGGAAATTGACACATGTGCACAAAAAAATTTCAACTATGAAAAGGTCTATTAAGAGTTATGTATGTATGTATTAAGAGTTATTGATCTCTACGAAGTCGAAATCTTCATTCCTTCTCTATTAACGATAAGTTAAGATGCCTAGGCTAAATCGTCAATTTTTGTTGTGAATCTTGACGATTGAGTCCTACTCCAGCAACTAAAAATTAGCTTATAGCCAAATTGGCTAAGGCACAATACCAGTACAATTTATATCTCAATAGAACACATTTTTTGTTCTAAAATTTCGTCATCAAATAGTTGGTAATACAACTTAAGCTACTTGTACACTGTTTTTCTCAGTATTATATGAAAAAAATATAGTTTATCACCACTTATAATAATTACTTAGATTACGATCAATTCAAATTCAATGCTTGCTTAAATAATATTTCCTCCTGCAAAAAATCTTATCAAGTATAATATTACTTAAAAACCCTCCCTATCTTTCTAATCTCATATTCCTGGAATATATAAAGGACTAATTTAGAACGGTGAATCAGTAGTCTATTAACGGTGAAATCTATCAGCAGATATTAAAAATGAGTGGACAGTAAGTTTAAATATTTTGCAATATTATTCTAGATTTATATCATATATTAGAACGTCAATAGATCACTTATTTCATTTACTACTTGCTTAAATTATCAAGATGTTTGCGAAGTAATTTACTTTTTAGATCTTTGGAGATTCCAAAAAGTGTCGTCGGAGAGTATTTGTCATGGGATGACTATTACATGGGCTTTGCCTTTTGGGCAGCTAAAAAGAGTAAAGATGCCAATACTAAAGTTGGCGCTTGCATTGTAAATAAGGCAGGTAGGATTATTAGTACCGGATACAATGGTATGCCTAATTCGGAATTAAACCACAAGTTACCATGGGCGAATGATAAAAAGCATCTTTATGGTACTAATTTTATTGTATTTATTAGATAAATTTCTACTAATTAGAATTGTTTGCAGTTTGTTATGCAGTTATGAATGCTATAGTACAAGCAAAAATGAACTTGGAAGGTTGTAAGATTTATACTTCTTTGTTTCCAAGTGCAAATTGTACAAAGATGATTATACAATCCGGAATTACTGAAGTAATTTATGCCTCTGATAAATATGCAGAAAGAGAGGAAACGAAAGTTGCAAAAGAACTGTTTGAAGTAAAGAAAAAAGAAATCAAAATAAGGTGATATATAAAAATTACCTAAATTCCATTTTTTTAAGAATGCAGTACAGGGAAGATAGGGCTTATTTGACCTCGTTCTCTGATTGGCTTAAATCGAAGAGCAGTTTACACTCACACTAGGCGATATTTATTTCTCCATCTTTCTCTTTTCACATACATTAGCAGTCACTGGCGTAGAATTTGGTGATATGCAATTAAATGAATATAATCCTACAAATAATTTCTAAATATAATAGAATATAAATAGTGTAAATCAGGTTTCTAGTTACTGCATTCTTAAAAAAAGGACTATAGTTAGATATTACCTAGTAATTATTATTAAATTCACTTAATTTTTAGAAAATTCGTGCCCAAGCAGGAAAAAATCCTAATTGACTTTCAAGATATCAATAACAATATCCTAAATTAAGCTACATTTTGGAGTGTTTACGGTGAATTTAACGTAACGGGACGTTACGTAAATCTAAAACGCATTGCTTTATATGCGGCTGATTACGATCGATGTGACGTAAAGTATCAGAACTTAACGCAACGTGAAATCTCCACAATGTTAAACTTTGCGTTGCGTTGGGCAGTTTCACGTGACTCTTTCAGCCAATATACACTCTCGATTCTAGCGCGCATGCACTGGAATTAAAGAGACTTTTGGCATTGTGTTGCGCAATTATATTGCGCAATTATATTGCAAAAATTAAATTTATAATGCCTCACAGCAGAATTCATTTTGAACTATGAACGCTGTAAAATCACTTTTCAATGCACGCTGTTTTGCGACACGTTACAGCGATCGTAATTTCACAAACGTAACATTAAGTTTACGTCACGTCACTTCACGTCTCGTCACGTCCCGTTGCATTAAGCTCATCGTAAACCCGCCATTAATAGCAAAGTAAATAGCATAGATCAATATAATAGAATATTTCAGCAAAGTGATGATTATGTAAAAATAAAGATTACCAAAAAAGCTCAAAATGATTTTATATGGATTACAAACATAGACATTGTTATTGACATTATTAAAGACAACTTTAATAATCTATTACAAATAGCTATACCTACAGACTATATCAATGTTTTAGAGTTTGTCCAGAATTTGCAATGTCAACATTTTAGTATAACATTTTTTTAATATATGACCTTTATATTTTAAATAAATACATTACAATACGAGCCAACATAGATTACAAATTATCGCAACAGGTTCTTCCTTATTACCTGTTTGCTCTTTCCACTTTTTCACCTTCCTTAACAATTCCAATCGATTTCCCCTTTCATCCATACACTTTTTCCATATTCGCCCTAGCCTTTTCTCTTGTTCTTTCCATTCATTCCTTGTACATTCTTCCATCCAATGTTTCCATCTATCCTCTCCTGTCACACATACTCTACACTTTCTACATTCTGCACTTTTCGAATATTTCCTACAATGCTCTTCACTTCCACACCTAAACCTTGTTAGTATGACCCTCGCGTCTGACTCTTTACTTATGTTTAAATAGGTTGATAAACGACCATGCACCCGAATCTTGCGTATTCTTTGAAAAAACCTGCTATTAACAACTTTGCTTTGCAGAAACTTTGCAGTTTATTCCTTCCATTCTATATACCTCGTAGTAGCTGCATTGTACCATCTGACAACCTATTTTTCCTCCCTGGGCACTATTATTGTGTTCAGCTTCAAGCTTATTGCCAATGGCATGTGGTCTGAATCGATTCTCCCTCCTATCTCCATCTCTTTAATTTCCTGTCTTGCCAGGTCATTTGCCACTACCAGGTCTATAGTCGATAATCTCTCTGACCCCACAAACCTGAAATCTCCCTCCCAGTCTCCTTCCATACACCCAAATTTCCAAATGATTTTCTATTACCTTTTCAGCCCACCCTTTTCCTTCTGCATTTATAACTTTATCATTGCTTTTCCGTCTTATTTCTTTGACAGTTAAGTATGAAGACGCAAGAGGTTCTATTATGCCATATTTCTATATGGCCATCGCCAACACGGGTAATGATCGAACTTTTATACGCGGAAACCATCAAAGCACGATCGACGTGACATTCTGCTCAATGGACATGGTCGATTGCATACAAAATTGGCAGGTACTCGGGGAAGAAACACTGAGCGATCATCAGCTAATAACCTTCGATCTCGTCATTAGGCCTCCTAACCACTGTCAAAGACAAATGCGCAAACAACCAGCGGGTGGAAATACAACTCTTACAAAGAAGTCGCCATCAAGAGAGATCTCTAATCAGAGCTCAGACAGATGGAGATTCTCGACGTGTCCACCATCACTGCGGTTCTCTCTAGAACCTGCGAAGCGATCCTATCGAGACACGGAACGGGAGCGAGTCAGAGCAAACCAGCCTATTGGCGGAACCAAGAAATCGCGACGCTACGGAAAGTGTGCATCGGGAAAAAAAAGATCGTGGTTAAGGCTCAAATCATCACGAAATGCAGAACTAGCAAATGGCCACGCAGCTTACGCCTCTGCTAGGAAAGATCGGTATAAAAAAGGCAAAGCAGGCCTGCTGGGAAAAAGTCAAGAACAGCGATGTTTGGAGAGAAAGCTATAAAATCGTCTGCAAAAGGTTAGGATTGTGCCGCATACCAAACCTTACTACTGCGAGCAAAATTAAAGCAGCCGACGAAATGTTCCCGCGGCAAGAACCCATTCTCTGGGAGCGAGAAGTCGTAGAAACTGTACCCCCAGAAATCGCGGCTAGAGAAATCTTAGAAGCTACTGCGAGAATAAAAGCTAACAAAGCTCCAGGCCCTGATGGCATCCCACCGGAAGTCGTAAGGCTGCCCTCCTTCAAACAGACATATTTGCAAATATGTTCAACTCGGTCATTCGCAGTAGAAACATACCAGGTAGATGGAAAGGGGCCAGATTGGTTTTAGAAGTCAAGCCAGGGAAACCCTCATCGCTACGCCCAATCTGCCTACTAGACAGCTTAGGCAAACTTTTCGAGCGTATAGTAGCCACCAGCATAAACCAAGAACTTAATCTGCATTATTCGAGCGTATAGTAGCCACTAACATAAACCAAGAACTTGATCTGCATGGAGGGCTATCAACAGCACAATATGGTTATCGAGAGGGGAGGTCCAGCCATCCAGGAGGTTATCAAGATCGCACTATGCCAACTTGGGTAAACGTAGTAGGCACAGAAAAGTATGTCTAGTCGTTGCATTAGATGTTAAGAACGAGTTTAACACCGCGCCCTGGCGGCAAATCGTAGACGCAAGCAGAAGGATAGGGATATTTATTATATTTATTTATATTTAATAGACCTAATTAAAAGCTACTTCATGAACAGGAGCCTAATAATAGACAACACAACCAGGCGGGTGACGTGTGGTGTCCCGCAGGGGTCGGTTCTCGGACCGCTCATGTGGAACATTCTTTACGATGGCGTTTTAGATCTAGAAAAGGCAAAAGACCACAAGGACTGTAGACTGGTAGCATTCGCCGACGACCTCCTTGTGGTGTCCACGGACACCAATGAGGAAGATGTGGTTCAAACTGCAGTAAAAGCCATTCATCGTTGGATGGAAAGGTACGAATTGCTTCAACTGCTTTTCATTGCAATATACATTCTACATGTATAACATGTAGAATGTGCATTCCAAGGAATCATTGAAATCAGGAAAATATTCAGCAATACTTAAGTACCTTGTAACGGATTAGTAGAGTCGCCGTGAAAAACATGACACATAGAATCCTGGACCTAATAGAGGGACTGGATCTATTTGCATGAACAAAACAATGTGGGGAAATACAATAGGCCAATGGGCCGCAGTGTTTTAAGGGCTAACCCCCCTGGACCCACATTGGTTAGAGAAAAAAAAAACGGAATAGTACCAGAGCGCCCCGTGAGTACCCTCCCGGAACGCGTCAATCCTATTCCAGGTCGCACCCTATTGGTCAACCACTTCTTCTTCTTGGTGCCTTCTCTATGACTAAAGGTTGCAACAATCATGGCAAATTCAGCACGACCTTGTGGCGTTCCGAACGATGAGTGGGAGTCCAGACCAGTCCAGTCTCTGATGTTCTTTATCCTGGAGCACTTCTTCGTCCAGGACCACGACGCCCCTCTTATCTTGGCCTCCATTATTAATTTTAGAAGGCTATATTTTGTATTTCTGAGGATAAGTCCTAGGTTTATAGTGGTGTGGTGGTGGCTCAGATAGCTAAGCACTTAGCTCTTGAGTCACATGACTCAATTCCCCAATCCGGCTTAGGCAACCGTGGGGTCTCAAGTGCCTAACACCTTCTCTGGAAATTTGTCATTCGGATTCGACGTTAAACCGTTAGGTCCCTCATATTCAAATCTTAGTGCTGAGGTTGGATATGTGGCAGAGAAGAGGTTGGTGCCCAACAGTGGGTTAAAAAGGCTGATGTGTGTTGTGTGTCCTAGGTACGTTGTCTTACGTTTCTTCACAATGACCAATAGCTCTGTCCATGCGTCTAAGAACCTCATTATTCCACCATACTGACGGGAATCTGCCCGTGCAAACAAGCCTTCTATATAAACCCTTATATCTCCCAAGACCACAAACCTATGTTGCTGCCACCCCCGTTCCATTCGAAGCTGCTTCGCTCCCGTCCTTTCTGACGCTCATTATGCCGCCCCTGACTGACTAGCTCGCTCGACTGTAGGTTTCCACTTAATTTCCTCGAAAAAATCTATCCACCTCCAAGGCTGAAAAGAGATTTCCATTTCCTACAACAGCCATTCCACACATTCGCGGGGGACACTTATTTCAAACATAAGACATAAGTTCTATTAGACGCTTTATAGAAACAATACCCAGAACTAGCAATAACTAGAACCTGACTTTTTTTATTGGAAAGTTTGGTTTTATTTGCAAATAAAGACAAATTACAAAAAAAACATTCCTTTCGCATCGCACTTTACAAATGTCCGCTCTCGCATTCTTCAGTGTAAAGCCCTTACACTGAAGAAAAGCGAGACCGGATTCCAGTGTAAAGTGCGATGCGAAAGGAATGTATTGAATGTCCGTCTAATTCCTGCTATCTTTCCCCTTGGTTTCAATAATCTTCCGAACGCCGGTATATACTTCTTTCCATGACTTCTCCGATCCTGTTAGCCCCTCCATCATGTTGTACGCATTAAACGTCCTTCCAGTGGTATGCACGAAGTTCGTTCTGCCTTCTGTCCAGTTCGAGCAATCAAAAAGCGTATGGTTTACATCTACTTCAGCGCAGTAATTACATTCGTCCGTCTCTGCTCTCCTGCGATCATACAGGTATTTCCTGAAACACCCCTGGCCTGACAAAGCTTGAGTTAAATAATAGTCTGTTTCACCGTACTTCCTCCTTGTCCATTTTTCTATATCTGGAATTAAGAACCAAGTCCAGCGTCCATAAGTTGCATTATTCCATTTTTCTTGCCATCTCCTCATCAAATTTTCTCTGACTTTTACTTTTTCGATCCCGTTATACTTTTCCTGTCTTTCCTAAATTTGGAATTCTACCGGAGGAATTCCCGCTATAACTCCCACCCTCCTCCTCGCACTTCTTTTTAGGACATTGTCCTGTTTCTTGACGCATCTCTCGTCTCTTGCGACCTTGAGCTCCATGACTCGTTCCATCGCTTCGGTGGTCTTCCCATGGGTCGTTTTGTGTTGGGTTTTGCTACTTTGGCCCATTTTGCCAGTCGTTTTGGGCCCATCCGGTCGACGTGTCTGTCCCACTCTCTTCGTCTGGCCCTGGTCCATCGCAACACGTCCTGTACTTTCAGATTTTCACTGATTTCTTTACTTCTTTTTCGATGAATAAGAGTCACGCCTGATATTGCACGTAGTGTTTTCATTTCGGTGGTGCACATTTGTTGTTTAGTTGGGTTGGTTTCTGCCCTCGTTTCGGCCGCGTATGTTAAAATGGGACGAACACATGTTTTGTAAATTCTGACTTTGCTTTTGCTAACTCCCACCCCTTCCGCTGATATTGTTCTGTATGCGCAACATTCCGCCTTCTGGGTAATTTTGTTCACGTGATACACAAAGGATAACTTGGTGTCCAGCCATACTCCCAGATATTTTACTGCTGTAGTAGGGGTTACCGTAAAACCTTTCGGGGATGTCGTTCGTTTGTGTTTTAAAAGTACTGCTTTCGTCTTCTCTGGCGCCAGTTGAAGTTGCCGCTGCTCAAGCCAGTTTTGTACTCTTTGTAGCCCCGTATTACCTGTGTCCATTAGGATGGATTCTTCTTTTGCGGTTGCCACCATCGCCACGTCGTTGGCGAATCCAATTAAGATTCCCCTAGGCATTTCTGTTTTCAGCAGGTCGTCATAGACTATGTTCCACAGGGTGGGGGCCAAGACTGATCCCTGTGGTACACCACTGTTTATCCTTATTTTTTTAATTCTTCCTTCTTCCTCAAGGATGAGCTCTCTTTTCAGTAGATATGCCACAAAAATATTTATAAGGCTATCTATCCTCTATCTTCCTATTTCTGAAGTCATTTAATATTTGCTGCCACGAGGCACTATTGAGGCATTCTGCACATCAAGTGTTATTACGGCACACAGTATCCGGTGTCGAGCTGAGTAGGCACCAGCTTCTCTGGCAATTTTAATCACTTTTATTATGGCATCCACTGTCTGTCGACCATATCTAAATAAAAACTGATTGTCAGACAGGTCCCCTGTTCGTGTACGTTCTTTTTGTAGTATAGTCTAGCTAATATTAATTTTTCAAATAATTTACCATCTACGTCCAAGATGCAGATTGATCTAAAAGAGCATTTTCTAATGGCATTTTGGCCTTCCTTAACAAAACAAGTTTTGCTCGCTTCCACTCTGCTGGAAATTTCGCCTCGGCTACCAGTTTATTATATACGGCTAATATAGGGTGTCTCAAAAGAAAGTTTATATTTGTTTAGCTTACTGCGTGAATGCAACGATTCGGAAGGGCGCGGGTGATACAAGAATGGTAATTCTGCGACTGCAATTCTGCACCAATTGAATTTTATAGGGGTGTAGCTTTAGATCTTTGCACAAAATGTGGTGTAGTGATGATTCAAAGCACTTGCACGCTTCCGAGTGGAGAGGTCGGGTTCATCACGAACAGACCGATTAACCCGTTCCACGTTCTCTTCCGCTCTCAATAAACTTGGACGTCTGGGTTTTGGTTTATCTAGTGTTGAACCGGTCTCCTCAAACTTTTTTGCCTATTTCCGAATGAGAGGAATGCTAGGCGCATCATTTAAGTGACGAAAACTTGGAACAAATATTGGAGAAATTTCTTCGCGCTATAGTCGCAAGAATTACCACTTTTCTAAAATTCGCGTACGCACAACGCGCAATCCGCTCCCGAGAAACGCTCCATGGCGACTAATTTCCCAAGAGCCAGATTACCGATTGACATATCACCCGCGCCCTTCCGAATCGTTGCGTTCATGCAGTAATCTAAACAAATATAAACTTTCTTTTGAGACACCCATTATATAATCCGGTCTTTCCGCTGCAACTGGCTTTAGTAGTTCTACCGGAATATATCCTGGCCCTGGTGCCATTGTTTTTCAATTTTTGGCAAAATTTAAAGACGCTAGTTTTGTGGACTTTACATCGGATGAACTGCAGATATCCGCAGTTCATCCGATGTAAAGTCCACGAAACTAGCGTCTTTATTACAAATAAAATTTAATTCCTCGTGGTGTGGGAACCGTTTTCTACTGTTTCCATAGTCAGTTTCAATGAAGGTGTGTGCCCTGCCAGCCTTTTCTTGATCGTTTTGTAGCCATCCCCTCAGACATCATCATCTATATTCTGACAGAGAATTTTCCATTGTTTTATTTTCGATGCTTTAATAGCGTTTCTGAAAATTTTCTTGCTCTTTGTATATTCGTCCCATAGGAGCCGGTTAACTTCGGGTAAATTTCTTGCCGCGTATCTGGTGTAGGTCCTTCTTCTTCGAACACATTCTTTGCACAATTGGGATATATCCTCCGTCCACCAGTACACCGGGGCTCTTCTGATTTGGGTACTACGTTTCGGCATAGATTTATCGCATATTTTTGAAAGGGTATTCGAAAAGACTCTTGCAGATGTTGTGTCTTCATTTTGTTCTATTCCGTCTAATGCACGTTGCTGTTTTTGTTGATCCATCATGCTGGCTTGCCATCCCTTACTTGAATTTCTCCTTGAATTATGCGTCTGTTACTTGGCTGAGATAACAAAAACAATAAAGTTGTGATCAATTCTTTTTCACTCACTTCCCATCCGTTAACCCTTAACCACCTGGCATACGTCTCAGGTGAGAAAATTACTGCTACTTTGGGCCTGAAAGAAGTATGTCAGGTGGTTAGGTGTTAATATTTGTTCTAACGTCTTCTGTTGTTATTGTCAACCTGACTACCCTGGATTTACTTTAGTAGACCTTTGTAGCTCGCAAATTGTAAAAGTACTCGTATATACGTGGTTTGTTAGAAAAGTATCCGACCTTTAGCCGGTAAAAAAAAACCGGCAGACATGGAGCGTTGGAAATCTAATCACCCTCAGAGTAGTCTCCTTGGGACTCCACACACTTCTCCCAGCGGTGTCGCCATTGTTGGAAGCATTCCGAAAAAGCCTCTTTCGGAATCGACTTTAGCTCGGCTGTCGTTGCAGCCATAATGTCCTCTGTTGTCTGAAATCGCGTTCCTTTCAATGGCCTCTTGACTTTGGGGAATAGCCAGAAGTCGCAGGGGGCCATATCAGGAGAGAAAGGAGCCTTTCGAACTAGAGGAGTCTGGTTTTTCGCCAAAAAATTGTGAACCAAGTGCGAAGAATGTGCTGGAGCATTGTCGTGATGGGGTCGCCAATTTCCTGATGATCACAACTTCAGTCGCAATTTCTCGGATAGTCACACGGCGGTCCCGCATCACCACAGCGTTCACTTTGGCAATGACATTGTCATTTCGGCATGTTGATGGCCGACCAAAGCGTGGCTCGCTTTCCACCGATGTGCGACCGTCTTTAAACCGGTTGTACCACTCCTTAATCTGTGTGATGCCCATAGCATCGTCCCTGAAAGCCGTCTGAATCTTCCGAATAGTTTCCACCTGGTTATCGCCCAGTTTCTGGGAAAATTTGATGCAGTAGCGCTGCTCCAGTCGTTCCGTCGTTTTACTTGCATTGAAAAACCGACGAGAGCGCTACACGCTACGTTACTTGAATATAGCGTCGATAGCAACTGACGCTATCCACAGGCGGGAAAAAATTCACGCATGCGCACGAAGGTTCAAGGTCGGCTCATGCAAGCGCGCTTGATTCAAATCTATCAGGTTTTCAAAATAAAAAATAAGGTCGGATACTTTTCTAACAGACCACGTATATATAAGCGGGGGTCCTACAGCTTCTGCCGCATCCCGCATTTCGATCGCCAAACTCTCTTGTAACTCTCCATAAATCATCCTGGATTGCTCTATCTCTCATCGTTTGCACAATTCCGCTTATCCAAGTAGTTGCTGGTCTTCCACGTTTTCTCCTGTTTTCTGGGATGTATTCTAAAGCCCGTTTGGGCCATCTCTTCTCGTTCATGCGTTGCACGTGCCCATACCATATTAACTGTCGAGTTTTTATTCTTTCTGAGGTTTTATGAGTTCTATTTGTTCTCCGTCTGATTTCATTATTTGCAATGTAGAGAGCACATTGCAAATAATGACTTGTTGTGCGACAGGCTCTTCTTAGTTAGTCCAGCTCCACACAGTCTTACTTTCTTTTTGTCTTTTCTGTCATTTGCCAGCATTCTGCCCCATACGTTAGGATAGGCTCTACAACTGCTGTGTAGATTTAATTTGGTTGGACCAAAGTAATGCATTGAGGATATATATCGTTCTCTGACCCTGTTGCGTTTTGTGTTTTATGTCACGTTCTGAAGATCCTTTGTTCGAGATTAGGCTTCCCAAATATTTGTATTCCTCGCACTTTTTTATTTTTCGCAATTCTAAATCTTAATCTTCGTCCCCCTCTCCTACTCGCATATAGTCCGTTTTTGCCATGTTCATGCTCATACCCCATTTTTCGTATTCTTCATGCAGTTTCCTAAGCATGTAATCTGCATCTTCTTCGCTGCCAGCTATTATTACCTGGTCATCTGCGAAGAACAGCGTCGTCAAACAGTGATCATTGATCCATTTCTGTCTCCACTTGCACAGTGCTTCTTGGATGTATATTTTGAATAGGGTAGGTGAAAGACAGCACCCTTGCTTTGTACTCGTGACTTAGTTAATAAATCGTTTGTTTGTAGTTTCGAATTCGATCCACTACGTCCAGATATTACAACCTGAAAGGTAGGAATAAAACTGAAGAATTATCATTAATTTGTATTTGTTGTAAGGTAAGTATAATGTATCTAAATAACTACAGATTCAGCCGATCACATCTCGAGTTTCTCGTGAATATAAGTATAACTAGCAATCTACAAAAAGGGTACAAATAGAAACCTAAATTGAGTCCTAAATATAAGAACATCTCACATACACATAAAGTTCTGATCACATCAGTTATGTATAACTAACTACTCGTACTCAAACTGCAATGGACGTAAAAATACAATTTGTACGGTCATCCACGCTTCCACTCAAAATGAATGGATAAATAATGGACACAACTTGAATAAATGTACATACACATTGGTCATATAACAAATATTGCCACAATTAGAAAAAAATATATGCAAATAATATACAAATATTAATAAATTATTTGAAATAACTCCAAACATATTAAATCAAATATTAAAATCTATACAAATATAAAATAGAACAAAGATAAAAATAATTTTAATTGTATATCACAATATTAATTAATATAAGAAAAAATTAAATCACAATAGAAAGGGGATTTTAATTGTTTTCTCTGTGTTAAACCATGAAGAATAAATTAGTATTTTAGTTTGTTGTATGAAAATGCCATAGTTTATGATTCTTAAGGCAATACTTCCTGAATATGTTTAAAAATATAATATATCATATTAAATGTGCCAAAAATTAAAAAAAAAATGGAAGGATAAGGATAATTTTATTCCGGAAAAACTAATACTTTCATTTGGTAGAATATAAATAAATTGGCCACTAAGAAACTATTTTTCTGTCCAAAGTGCAAGACTCTATTCCACTGTCTTCATCCGCACTATCCAATAAACTTGCTTCACCTCGAACACTCTCTACAGCATTATGATCTTTCAGAAGATGAGGTTTATAGGGTAAAGCTTCAAAGGACACGTTTTTTGTACAGTCTTCATCCGTTGGAGTGTCAACATGTTGAACAACAAACCTACTCTTTCCAAATGTAGTAAATGTAGGAATTTGTCGTGTGATGATAGGATCTATTGGATCAACAGCAAAACATTTTGTGAAAGCACTAGGACTTGGAGGCAGATCTAATTTTAAAGAATTTCTTGTATGCCTTAACCCTCCGATTTCGGTCTTTCCAGACGATTTATTCAAGGACAACTGAGCTAATGTTTTTAGTGGCAAAATATTTCTACAAGGTTTAACATAATCAGAATCACTTAAACTGGGTGTTATGTCTTCCACACCACTGTCAGGTGTAACATTATCATTATGTTTTATTAATTCCTCCCAATCGCAAGGTTGCTTTCCAGGGAAAAATTGACAATTCCCACCAAACATATCAAAAGGTTTTGCCGAGGAACTAATGTAGAAATCATCTTCCAGTAATGACGATCCTGTTAACATACAAATATAGTTAATACATATTTTTTAATTCATTTCAAATATTTAGTCTTGTTCTCAGTATCTACAGGGCCGGAGAAAGCCGGTAAGCTAGGTATGCATCAGGGCGCTAACACAACAGGGACGCCACAAAAAAATTATAAAGATATTCAAATTAGTTTATTTGAAACCAAAATAAACGTAAAACGTATTTTTCTATTTTGCGTCTGTAATGGACTCATAACAGCACTCATATGAGTGCGGATATGGCTTGCCGAGTGCGATAGAATTTTCTCAATATGTATCGGCAAATTTTTTATTTAGAATTGGCATAAAATGGCGCAAAATAGAAAAAATACTATAAAAAACTCGTTCGTAAGGCGTTTTTCAGCACTTGCCCATAAAACCCACAAAACCAAACTTGGACGCGTGCTGTAAAATCGAGCTTACTGAACTCGTCCTTTAATATACTATAAAAGGAATATTATGTTAAACGAATCATATGAAATGCTTAATAAAAAAAACTTATTAGAAAAAAATATTTTTGTATAGGGCGCCAATTATGTTTTGTTTCAGGACGCCAAAGACTTTTCCTCCGGCCCTACTTATCCATGTATAAATACCTATAAAATCGGGAACTTTTGATGTTTCATAGAGATTCTGTGATGGTATTGTCGTGTCAGTGAGTATCTCTGTATCTGCAGATGTGCCAGGCATAAATAGGTCTGTATTTATATTCCAATCTACTTTTGTAAAAAAGAAATAGTAAAATCAACAAGACAAACGCAACGCATGCAATCAAACTGATTAAACAGATCTTATAATTATCAATTACAAATGCTATAAACCAGTGGTTCTCAACTTTTTAGGTTCAACATACCACAATACATAATTCTACACCAAAATAAGGAAATATGTGGGATAAATAAAAATATACAGGTTTCTATTAACTCTTTTCTATTAATTTTTCTGCCAATTAAACTCACCTTATTACAAATGAAATTCACCATTTTGCAAATTAAATTCATTCTTTTGCAAATCTTGCAAATTTTGTAAATGGTGGTAGAAATTTAGAATGTGTAAAAAATTACTGCAACAAGTCAAAAATAACGAAGGCATATTTTTGACTTGTTGCAGTAATTTTTTGTAATAGCTTATATTTTGGGTCATTTCACACTATGCAAGCGATCAATTTATTGTTTTTTCTCTAGTAGCATCGGACCACTAAGCTCGCTTCAATACAAACATGAAGATTTTTGACTTATACGGTGTAATAAAAAGATCTGGCTACAGCGCTTTATTGTGTCTTGAAAGTTTATAGTACAGAGAGAGAAAAGAATAGTAATTGAAAGGAGTCGAGTGTATTTTTTCTCTATATATAACTATGTTTCCATCTTTTTCTTTTCTCTCAATTGTTCTCGCGACGTTGCCAAACCATCCGTCATATGAATTGAACCCGTCATTTCGAAAAGGGCATGAGTCAATGAATTAAAAAATTTCAGAATCAACAAAAAAATGTTTTTTTGTAAAAAAGTCATTGATACTGAAGAAACTGAATATGGAAATTGTTAAATAAAAAACATACACGCTTTTTGGAATATTTATTTATTAAGAAGGAAAGAATTTTCATCAAGATATTTTGAATTAAAATTTTTGGACTTATGCCTTTTTCGAAAAGATCAAGAAATGATAATTTTTTTGGTATTCCTTGTTTGCTGAAGTTGTTGGTCATGCAAAAACCTCTTCATAGAAACTTTGGTACTCTGCTGGGATATATTTTTCAGGGTGTATAAGCATTTTCGGCAAGCTCACGATGCTCCATTTCCGTAACTAATAAAGTGATGTTATGTCATATCTGACAGATGTGTTTCGTTTCACTTGAAAGGGACATAAGTCCAGGACTCGTGCCCTTTTCATTGCTTTTTAAGTTGACTTGTGGTGTATATGTCGTAGTCTTTTCGCAAAATCCGTCATTTCATGAAATACCTAGGCACTTCCAGAAACGTCGACATTTAGTGAAACATATTAAAATTGCATTTCTCGCCTAGGTAGTTCATGAAATGACCACTCGACGCCGGCATCTCGAGCTTAAAGCCGAGTTTCACAATCAGACACACAATGTAGTTTGATTCGTGTAATGCCTAGCGTGTTTTGGGACGTTCCGTAATAAAGAGTAATTATTTAATTTACAATACAATGTAAGGAGAAATCATAAATATTATGAAAAGCAGCCCAACAAATGACCTTATACTTCAGCTCAGTTAAAAAAAGAGGTGAATATTAAATGAAATATTTTGAGGTTAAAACAACAAACTATTTAGGGCTGTTTTCATAATATTCATGATATTTTTCAAAAAACAATTCTTTGTTTGCAGTTATTCGTTTCATTTTGTTATAAATTAAACAATTTTTTATTATTATTATTATTATTACCTTTATTGGCATATTTACAACAATTACTATAAGACTAACAATACAACATATCAAAACAAAAACAAAAAAAAACACATGGAAACAATAAAAAAAAGAACAAAAAACAGAACATAACAAATAACCCAACCCAAAAATACCCCAAATACTCAAACTTAAAAGAAACTACACTTTAAAACAAACACTTTAAAGAAACACTTTAAAAAAACAAACACTTTAAAGAAACAAAAAAAAAACAATAATTCTTCGCCCGCACTAACTTTTCTCTCTCCCTAAACTCTTTCCACAATCACTCCCTTCCGCTCTAAAATTTCCCGCATTATTGGCCACCCGCTACCTGACTCGTCCATGCACGCTTCCCAGTCTTTACATTTATTTTTCTTTCTTTCTTCCCATGTTAGCCCTTTGCATTCTTCCATCCAATGAGCCCACCTGTCAGTACCCTCTCCGCATATGGTACACAAATTCTCCCTTTCATTCAACCACTACCTTCTTCCCTTTTCTTCATTGTCGCACCGAAACCTGGCTATCCTATTTTGGCTAGCGCTGGACCCTCTGCTTAGGTACAAACGGAGTCTGCCGTACACTTGTACCTTGTTGTACTCCCGATTGTACCTGCTTTCGTCTATACGGCTTTGTCGTATCTGCAGCTCTATCTCCCTACTCCTTTCACCCAACAATTTTTCACACTTTACGCCTTCCCTTTTCATCCTTTCTACCTCCTCTTTCGACAACCCTACTCGTTCATACATTTTTTCCCATTCATTTCCCCATTTTGTTGGTCTAATCCCTCCGACACCTTCCTTCCTTAAACTATTGAACACCTCTTTCACTATCCTTTCATTCCCTAACCTATACACTTTCCTTTTGTATCTTGCCACTCTCACTGATGCTTCTACTGCAACTTTATACGCATTCGCTTCTTGTAGCACCAGGTACCTGGCGTACTCCTGTCTAATTTCAACGCCCTTTTTATAAACTGGAGTTGTACCTTTTCTACTTGTTCCATTTCGTTCATACCCCATATTTCCGCTCCATACAACAAAATACTCCGAACACACGCTTTCCATACTATCATTTTTGCCACGAAAGTATCTTCAAATTTATCTTTCCAAGCATTCCAAAACCTTTTAGCAGCCACCCATGCTTTCTTACATACGAACTTAATGTGCTCATTATTGGACCCATTACTACCAAACATAAATCCCATGTATTTGAACCTGCTAACCTGCTCTATAACCTCTTCCCCCCACATCAAGCTTTCCTCTTTCTTACCAACTTTCTTTCTAAACACCATCCACTTAGTCTTCTCTACATTCACACTTAACATCCTTTTCTCAAAATATCTTTTAATCCTTCCAATCATCTCTTTCATTTCCCCTTTTGTTCTTGCTAAAGCAACTATGTCATCCGCGTAAGCTAGAGACCACACTTTCATCCTACCTATTACCACTCCTCCTGCCTGCCCATTTTTTAAAACCTTTTCTAAGTTATTTATAAAAATATTAAATAGGACAGGGCTAAGTGGACACCCTTGCTTTAACCCTTTCCTAACCCAGAATCTTTCGGATTTTATTTCACTTATTCTAACTCTGCAGCTTGTCTTGCCATATAGATCTGTAACTGCCTTCACTAGCCACCCACTAATTCCTTTTGCTCTCATCATTTCCCATAGCATGTTTCGGTTTGCTGTGTCATATGCCGCTTTAAGATCTATGAATACAGCATACACCTTTCCACCTTTCTGTGCCAGCTCTTGCTCTATTAAGTATTTTAAGGTAACCAGCTGGTCCGTTGTTCCCTCCCTTTTCTGAATCTCCCTTGTACTTCCGGAATCACTTCCTTTTCCTCAATTTCTTCCTGGATTTTCATCTCCACTACTTTTGCATATATCTTATATGATGTATCCATCAGTGTGATGCCTCTGTAATTTTCTGCTTCTCCCTTATTTCCTGCTTTGAAAATTGGTACGATGTCCCCTTCCCTCCAGCTTTCTGGAATTGCTTGCTGTCCTTTGAAAATCTTGTTGTATAATTCGTGGAGTTTTTTTTGTATTGACACCGGCGCTAGTTTCCACGCTTCATTTGGGATTCCATCCGGACCTGTCGCTTTTCTTCTTTTCAGCCCACCCAGCACTTGCTCCATTTCCTCCCACATAATTTCTGGTTGATGGCCTTCTTCTTCTTTTCCGTCCTCTTCCACTGTCTCCTCTGCTACCTTATCTTCTTTTCCATCCAGCAACTGCATAAAATGTGCTCTCCATCTTTCCATCTTAATTTCATTGACTTTCCGGGTTGCTTTTTGCACATTTTTGGCAATAAACTTCCATATTTCTCTTTCGCTTCCTAGCCTCCTCCATTTGTTTTCTTTGCCACGTTCCTTCTTTGTTCTTCACAAGTTCTTTCATTTGATCCTTCATATTTTTTAATTTATCTGGAGTTCCTCCGCTCTGTCTCCATCTCTTGACATCCTCTCTCAACTGTTTTTTCTTGGAGATATATTCTTTATCAATCCATGCGCTGTTATAATGATCACTCCTGACATTTTTCCATACTATCGCCTCATGGACTTTAGATACCAGTTGTTCTAGGCTATTTATTGATTCTAGCTGACAGTCTTCCAGGTTGCGCTTAAATCTTTGTACCGCCTCTTTATTCCATATCGCTACTGATTTCTGCTTCTCCGTCTGTCCACTAACCACCGTTTTTCCTTTTACCGTTACTTCCAGCGGGAAATGATCCGACTCTATCCTGTTCCCTACTTCCATGCTGATTATATCACTTGTTGCTGCCACGTTTGCTACTACATAGTCTATCACTGACATCCCTCTTCCCCCTACATACGTTGTCTCTCCACTCCAATCTCCCTCCGTGCATCCATTTAATATGTTCCATTTTCTTTCCTTCATCCAGTCAAGCCATTTTCTACCATCCGTGTTGATTATTTTGTCTTTGGATTTTCTTGTTACTTCATGTCCTCCTTCCCCGAGATTCCCAACCTGGCTCTCCCCTATTCTTACGTTCCAGTCCCCTGCAATTATAACTTTAGACAAGGTTTCCTCGTTTGCTTCCGTCTCTATTTCTGTTAATAATTCTTTTAGCCTTTTATTATTATAAACTGTAATACATTTCCATTTATCCCCGTTTAATTTTATCTTTCTTATTTGAATCCCTTCGCCGTTATCTTCTTCTATAATTTTTCTCTTCCTCTATGTTCTTCTTTACTCTGGTTATTAAACCGCCTCTTGGTCGCCCCATGTTGAAATCTCTTTTTGCCCATTGGCACTTCCACGCGAAGTTATCTGGCAGTTCGTTCTTCACCTCCTCCCAATCCTTTTCGTCAATCCATGTTTCCACTATTCCAATTATATCGAAGCTCTTCATGTAAACCAACAAGTCATCCTTATAATCCGCTCTTAATTTCCTCTTCAAACCTGCTACATTCCAACACAATATCTTCGTTTCCTCCGTGACCTGCTGGTTTTCCATCTCCCTATTCTTTCTTACTGAAATTTTATATTCTTTATTCCTGTAACATCATTGTAGTGGTACCACCTCTGGTCTACTTCCATTTTTCGGTATCCTACTCTTACAAACTTGCCTCTTTCCCTCAATTCTTTAGCTTTCTGTCTTATCTCCCTCTGCACCTCTCTTTCCTTCTCTGTGAGATCATTGTCCACGTAGACCTGCGATCCTTTTAATTGGTTTTTCATTTTCATTATCCTTAGTTTTTCCTCCCAGTTATTCATTTTAATTAATATTGCTCTGGTTTTTCCATTTGTCGGGCTTCCTATTCTGTGCATGTTTTGTACCACATTTATTTGAAATTTGTCCCTTAGCAAGTCCTCTACTTCCTTTTCCCATGTAGCTTCTTCTTTAATTCCATTCATAACTATGTTTAACTTTCTTTCTTTCTTATCCTTTTCTTCCCTAAAATTTTCAATTTTAGCCAATTTCCCTTCCATTTGCTTTCTATCTGCTTCTATCTTACATTCGCTGTCTGCACTTGCCTTCTTTAAGTCTCTAATCTCATTCTCCAAGCCTATAATTTTCTCTCTTGCTAATTTATTTTCTTCCCTCATTGCTTTTAGTTCCTCTGTTAATTCCGTTCTCCACTTTTTCTCCTCTCTTTTATCTTCTTCTAATTTCTTCGTGAATCGCATCAGCTCGCGTTTTATCTCCGCCATTTCCTGGACCACTGAGAGATTTGCTTCAATCAGCGAACGATGCGATTTGTGGCCCTCCTTCGGGCTAGCCTCTTTTGGGCTGGTCTCTTTTTTCTTTTAGAGCAGGGGGAACGGCCTAGCCGTTTTTTAGATTGGAATGGGTTGGCCTGTTCACTATCGGAACTGCGTTCCTGCTCACTACACTCCACGTTATCCTTTTTTTTTCTCTTTTTTTTTCTTTCTTTTCTTGCTACCGTTATCTCTGCTTTTTTTTCTTTTTTTTCTTTCTGTTTCCTTACACTCAGCCCCCTTTTCTCCTTCCTGTTCTCCTGGTATGATTTCTTGGCTTTTGGGGTTTTCGTGGCCCCTTCTGTCGTAGGGTTGCGCTGGAAATTCGACGCTAGCGAACTACCAGCGGTTATACTCGCAACTAAACTTTTTGTCAAACACTCGCACGTCTTAATTACTCGAACTCTCGAACCGAACTGAAACCGAAATTAAACAATTACTCTTCATTACTGAACGTCCCACAACAAGCTAAGCATTACAGGAAGATACAAAATGTATTGTACGTCTGATTGTGAAACTCGGCTTCAAGTACCTGATGCTGGCGCCGAGTGGTCATTTCATAAACTACCTAGGCGGGATATGCAATTTTAATATTTTTCACTAAACGTCGACGTTTCTGGAAGTGCCTAGGTATTTCATGAAATGACGGATTTTGCGAAAAGACTACGACATATACGCATGTGCTCTTTTCGAATGAAATATGTAAAATGCTTCAATGGCGTAAAAAAGTGACATTTCAAAAAAAGTGTGACTCATGTCCTTTTCGAAATGACGGGTTCAATTATGTTCGATATGGAAGATTCAATATAAAAAGTTTAACTTTTTACGTTTAAGTTTTAAGTTTAACATTGCTTTAATGTGATCGTGTTTTACAATTATCTAAGTTTATTGTATTTAGTTTTTTATTCCTTAAAGTTTCGAAATTAATATCGAACAAAATAAATAAAGACTTGACGGAAGCTTGTCAGCCATAAGAGCGTGTGTACAAGAATTGAAAAAACATCATTTTTTATTTTTTTTTTCGGATAAACTAAATGGTGGATTACTTTCAAATTTTGAGAGGACATAAAAAAAGTATTGATCTGCATGTATAAAAAGTTTCAAAGCTTAAACTTAAACATTTGGGAAACATGGGATAAAAATATTTAACATGGGATTCGCTCGAACCTCCTTAAGTCATAAGAATTGCAACTACGGAACCCTACATTGCGCGTGGCCCGACACGCACTTGGCCGTTTTTTCTATTGGGTTTTGACTGTCTATTCTTAATCTACTTCTTCTACAAAAATTATAAATTTGAACTAAATTAATTAAATAGTACAAATAGTATATATTAAAGTACAAAAGTAATTTTAAGTTTACTTTTTGTGTACCAAGAGGAAGTTCTTAGTAGAAGTGGTATATGTAATACAGATTGAGAACCACTGCTATAAATTATTAGAGTTTAAGTAAGGCATATGTACATTTGGAATTTGACACATTCGATTGTTATTAAACATACTTGTAATAATGATTGTCAAGATTATGTTGGAATGAAAATGATTGTACAAAACATATTATTCAATGTGAAATATAAGGTACTTACGTATTAAAGCCACCACCGCTACATTTTTAAATACCATAAATACCATAAATAAATCTCTACCTACATAAAAATAATAAAAATAATCTACACCTAAAATTTTTATGATAAATCATAAAATAAAACATTTTATTTTAAATTAAAATATTTTTAAAACTCAAAATACTTTTATTTATTATTTTTAACCTCGGTTAGATTGGGTTGCCCACCGCAAAGCGCACAGATAAATCAAGACAACATATGCGCGGCAGCGCGAGCTCTAGATCCAATATATAGCGGTGGTGGCGTTAATACGTAAGTACCAAATATAAATTTGAAAGTTTAATAATAAGGCTAAAAAAATAATAGACTTCTAACAGAATCTGGCGATTGAGAGCTTCTGCAAAATCTAGTATTTTTCTGTTATTTAATAATAAATTGGGATTATTATTGGATTTATTCTGGTTTTTCTTCAATGAAACTGTATCACCTAAAATGTCAGTTACAACCACCAGCAGTTAACCCTTTCGCTGCTATGGACTGCTATAGCAGTTCAATTGATTTGACGCCCAGGTGCGATGGACTGTTATAGTAGTAGTACAATTGATTGGGCGGTCAGATGCTATAGACTGCTATAGCAGTCTACGGGCTTCATGAATTCATTGTGGCTTTTTTAAACATAAAGAGATTAATGCATACATACGCCCTCTTTGGAGCGTTGCGTTGCCTTGGGTGAAAGATTCGGGACTCACCCCTGCACCTAGGGTCTTATCGTCCGAAAGATGAATATTTCACAAAATTCCAAAAAATAATTTTTAACTATGCGGATAGTCATATATTTATTTTCTTAGAATTTAAAGTAGGAGAAAGTATAGAGATTAGGAGATTCAGAGATCACTACGATATCTTCAAATCTGTCAGTAGCTGGAATTACAAGGAAATCTTCGGTTACTCTTTGGCACACCCCGCTCTAGATGCATGGTGTGAGCCGTTCGCTGGGTCAAAGCAAGTAACGGGAACGGTCAAGACCGATTTTTGTCAGGGGCTGAAAGCCAACAGATATTATGAAAGAGTAAAGAAAATAAAGTTCGAATTTGTGTAATTACTACCTTAGAGTCCAAGATAAGAAGATCTCGTCGGCTCCTCATCCAACGGGATGAGGAGTTAATTAATTTAAGCAATCTTCTTATCTTTGACTCAAGACTGAAGGTAGTAATTACACAAATTCGAACTTTATTTTCTTTACTCTTTCATAATATCTGTTGGCCTTCAGCCCCTGACAAAATTCGGTCTGGACCGTTCCCGTTACTTGCTTTGACGCAGCGAACGGCTCACACCACGAATATAGAGCGGGGTGGTGTCAAAGAGTAACAGAAGATTTCCGTGTAATTTCAGCTACTGACAGATTTGAAGATATCGTAGTGATAATCTCCTACTTTAAATTCAATTATTAGTTTGGTTCAAACCATGACATCTCATTTTCAACTTAATTTTTTTAATTTTTTTATGTCTAGTCTTGTCTAATCTCGTGTCCAGCCTTGTCTAGTTTTATCCAGTCTTGTCCAATCTTGTATCCTTCTTGTCTTTATCTAGTTTTGTGTCTTTCTTGTCTATGTAGTCTATTAGATTAAAATGTAGTTAATTTAATGAATTCTCTACAATGCTAACTGAATTGGACTAGATCAGTGGTTCCCAAAGTGTGTTCCGTGGAACCCTGGGGTTCCGTGATAAAAATTGGGGGTTCCGCGCGGCAAATTTTATTTCTTTAAAAAAATAAGAACGGTGTTTTAATTAAATATATATATATATATATATATACATATATATATATATATATATATATATACATTTTTTTTCAGAAAATCATCAATTTTACACGTTATCACGTTTACAATCGACCACCAAATTTAATTTAAAAATTTTAAATAACGTGACTGAAAATTCCAACCAGAATATCAGTTAAGGAATATTTATAGCTGGATAAGTACAGGTCGACCATATAATTCAGATCGTATACAAATTTTCAATATCAAAAGAAATACCGTATTATCTAACTAAAACATAAACAAAATATATATTGCTGCACCACCTGAATGGTGTTGATGCTGCACCGGATATGCGAATTCAGTTATCAAACATAACGCCTAATTTTAATAGAATCAAAGAAGCACGTACATCCTTTACATTAAAGTTTCTTCATTTATTAAGTCATTTGTTAAGGCTAAGAAGTGTCTAAGCCGTATTCCAGGTGAAATGTCTTTGGATGGTGCTACCTTGAACACTCCACAGTGTATAGTAGATGGTTTTGCAAGCTACTTCAAGGGAGTTTATAGAACATCGTCCCCCTTTACGAGTCAATCAGGTCTGGTCTCAACATCCCTCTGATCAGTCGTACTAGAGTCACGGAGGATGAGGTTCTATCAACTCTCAAGCAGGCCAAGTGTAGCTTGTCCAGTGGAGCGGATCTTATTCCATCTTTCTTAATTCGGGACTGTATGTGCATATTTTTGCACCTCCACTGACTACTTTATTCAACAAAATTCTTCTTGAAGGCAAGCTTCCAGCTTTTTGGAAATCCTCAAAGATTCGCCCAATACTCAAATCTGGCCCGTTGACCGTCATTTCAAATTATCGTCCCATATCCCTAGTTTCCAACTTCTCCAAAATATTCGAATCGATCGTTTTTAACTCCATCTTTCCCCGTATTAAGCATCTTGTTTCCACGAATCAGCATGGGTTCATGAAGGGTCGTTCCACGGTCACCAATCTTGTAGCCTTCGCTGAGTATGCTACTCCAGTTGTTGCAAGTAGGGGGCAGGTGGACTGTATTTATACAGACTTCGCCAAGGCGTTCGATAGCGTCGATCATGCAATCTTTGTAAACAAGCTGCATTCCTTTGGCCTTATGATGGCAAACTTATAGCTTTATTTTCCTCTTACCTTGAGGATAGGACGCAGTTTGTATCTCATAGCGGTTTTTCATCAGCTGAATTTGTAGCCTCTTCCAGTGTTCCTCAGGGATCCATCCTCGGGCCCATGTTATTCAATATGTTCATTAATGACTTGAGCGCGTCTCTATCTTCCCCTCATTTACTCTTTGCTGACGACCTTAAAATCTTCTCGGCTGTCATGAACCCTGATGACTGTCATCTTTTGCAAACTAGTCTAAACACCTTAGGGGAATGGTGTGAAGTCAACAAGTTGGACCTTAATCTTAGCAAGTGTAAAGTTGTTACCTTTTCTAGACTCCAGCAACCGATTGAGTGCAGGTATTCTTTATCTAACGTCAGTCTTGATCGTTGTGAGTCAGTCAAAGATCTGGGGATTATTTTCGATTGTCAGCTTTCGTTTGTCCAACACATACTGTCTTCAGTCAAGAAGGCTGCAAGGGCTCTTGGATTCATCATCCGTAATTCTCGCAATTTTAATAATAACTTGGCGCTGAGGGTGTTTTACTACAGCTTTGTGAGATCCGTTTTGTAGTATGGATCCATCATTTGGGACCCTCACTTTAAAAAGCACATTACTGCTCTGGAAGTTATTCAGAGGAAATTTCTCAAATACCTCTGGTTTAAAATGTTCGGCGGTCCTCCGGCGCTTCACGTCGATCACCCTTTCCTTTGCTTTGAATCACTTAATTTTCGTAGAACTCTGGCTGGTCAGGTCTTTCTATTTAAGGCAGTTCACAGTATCCTTGACGCCCCTGAGATTGTCAATCAACTAAACTTTCTAGTGCCAAGAGCTGCTAATCGTCAGTCTGCCTCTTTCTATATTCATACATCGAGTGGTCCTATTTCCTTGAACCCACCTCTCAATAGATTATGCTCCATCCATAACTAGAGAGCTCTGATTGTGACATTTTTGGCAAGCTCAAAAAAGCCTTTAAAGCAAGTGTTGTTAATTGCCTGACGAATTGTCCTACTCTTCCCGACCATGCCTAAGTGTCGGTTTGATCTTCAAGCATACCTAAGGGCATTGATTGTGTATTTTATTTTGTTCTTTATTATTTTGTATTATATTTTTGTTTTATTTCTGGCTGATTATGCTGTTTTTTTTTTATGTTATGATATTGTGTCTTTTCTTATTTTTTTAAATTAATTTACTGTAATCTTGCTCTGTAATTGGTTCACACTGTTGGGTAATGATCGAATAAAAAAAAAATTAAAAAATTATTTTAGTTTATGTTATATATTTTTGTAAAATTATTTCTAAGATGAATTTTTTGAGTTTTGTTTAATTCAATAAAATTTGAAATACCAAAAAAATACTTGTTTCACGTAATATCATATAGCAAATTTTGATAAGTCGTCTAAAAAATATTTAGGGTTCCACGATCACTGGTAACACATTTGGGGGATCCACGACCAAAATAGTTTTGGAACCACTGGACTAGATATATTAGATTGTGCTTTCCATGGTCCACTTAATTATTATAAGTTAGTAGACTAATTCAAGTTCAAAATGAAGTTGTTGCAACTTGAAGTTGTCGCAATACGAAGCCGCAACATGAAGTTGCCGCAACAGGAAGTGGTTTCAACACGAAGTTGTCGCAACATGAAGTTGTTTCAACGTGAATATAAAGATGAAATGTGGATTTGAGGTGAAAAAATTACTTCTCGTAGTTGAAACTATATATTACATTCCTTGCTTCGAATAGAGATTTTGGTTATTAGTAAATTTGGAAACCATTTTGACGTTTTCGTCCAATTTTGACATAAAACAAAAGAATTTTGCAATGTTTGTCCATTGAAATCAACAAAAAAAACAAAATTTGCTTTGAATAGAGATTTTGGTTTTTGAACATTTGGCAATTTTTGCAAATTATTTGTCGTTTTCGTTCAATTTTGAAATAAAACAAAAGAATTTTGCAAAGTGTGTCCACTCAAATCAACAAAAAAAACATAATTTGCTTCAAATAGAGATTTTGCTTTTAGAAAATTTGGCAATTTTTGCAAATTATTTTGACGTTTTCGACCAATTTTGACATAAAACAAAACAATTTTGCAAAGAGTGTCCACTCAAATCAACAAAAAAACAGAATTTGCTTCGAATAGAGATTTTGGTTTTAGAAAATTAAGCAATTTTTGGAAATTATTTTGATGTTCTCGTCCAATTTTGACAGAAAACTAAAGAATTTTGCAAGGTTTGTCCATTCAAATTAACAAAAATAAAACAAATTTTGTTTCGTATAAAGATTTTGGATTTTTTAAATTTGGAAATATTTGCCAATTATTTTGACCTTTTCGTCCAATTTTGACATAAAACAAATGAATTTTGCAAAGTTTGTCCATTCAAATCAACAAAAAAACAAAATTTGCTTCGAATAAAGATTTTAGTTTTTGAAAAGTTGGCAATTTTTCCAAATTATTTTGTCGTTTTCGTTCAATTTTGACATAAAACAAAAGAATTTTACAAAGTGTGTCCATTCAAATCAACAAAAAAAGAGAATTTGCTTCGAATAGAGATTTTGGTTTTAGAAAATTTGACAATTTTTGCAAAGTATTTTGACGTTTTCGACCAATTTTGACATAAAACAAAAGAATTTTGCAGTGTGTCCACTCAAATCAACAAATAAACAGAATTTGCTTCGAATAGAGATTTTGGTTTAAGAAAATTTGGCAATTTTTGGAAATTATTTTGACGTTTTCGTCCAATTTTGACATAAAACTAATGAATTTTGCAAGGTTTGTCCATTCAAATTAACAAAAATAAAACAAATTTTGTTTCGTATGAAGATTTTGGATTTTTTAAATTTGGAAATATTTGCCAATTATTTTGACCCTTTCGTCCAATTTTGACATAAAACAAATGAATTTTGCAAAGTTTGTCCATTCAAATCAACAAAAAAAACAAAATTTGCTTGGAATAAAGATTTTAGTTTTTGAAAAGTTGGCAATTTTTCCAAATTATTTTGTCGTTTTCGTTCAATTTTGACATAAAACAAAAGAATTTTGCAAAGTGTGTCCATTCAAATCAACAAAAAAACAGAATTTGCTTCGAATAGAGATTTTGGTTTTAGAAAATTTGTCATTTTTTGCATATTTTTCTGAGGTTTCCGTCCAATTTTGACATAAAACAAAAAATGTTGAAAGGATTATCCATTCAAATCAACAACAAAAACAAAATTTGTTTCGAATATAGATTTTGGTCTTTGAAAATTTGTCAATTTTTGCAAATTATTTTGTCGTTTTCGTTCAATTTTGACATAAAACAAAAGAATTTTTAAAAGTGTGTCCTCAATGTCACTCAAATCAACGAAAACACAGAATTTGCTTCGAATAGAGATTTTGGTTTTAGAAAATTTGACAATTTTTGAAAATTATTTTGACGTTCTCGTCCAATTTTGACACAAAACAAAAGAATTTTGCAAGGTTTGTCCATTCAAATTAACAAAAAATCAAAATTTAGTTCGAATAGATTTTTTTAAATTTGGCAATTTTTGGAAATTATTTTGTTGTTTTCGTTCAATTTTGACATAAAACAAGAGAATTTTGCAAAGTGTGTCCACTCAAATCAACAAAAAAAAGAATTTTCTTCGAATAGAGATTTTGGTTTTTGAAAATTTGTCAATTTTTGCAAAATAATTTGTCTTTTTGGTTCAATTTTGACATAAAACAAAAGAATTTTTCAAAGTATGTCCACTCAAATCAACAAAAAAAAAAAAAATAGAATTTGCTTCGAATAGAGGTTCCGGTTTTAGAAAATTTGACAAATTTTGGAAATTATTTTGTCGTTTTCGTCCAATTTTGACACAAAACAAAAGAATTTTGCAACGTTTGTTCACTCGAGTCTACAAAAAAACAAAATTTGCTTCGAATAGAGATTTTGGTTTTTGAAAATTTGGCAATATTTGCAAATTATTGCAAATAATACAAAGTTATAAAAGTATTCCGCACGGGCTATAATGTAATGTTCAGAATATTGAGCACACAATCACATCAGTTCAAAAAAGTAATTTGCAGCGAAAGGGTTAAAGAAGCGGACAAAGCCTTTAATAACAATCTTCTGCCAACCAAGTCAAGAGATTTTTGTACCACCAAATATGAAAAAATGATGTTTCAAAATTAAAATCAACTGATGAGTGAGTATGTAAAAATCTATTCAGAAAGTCCACAACTAGCTTGTTTTTCTGATAGGTAAATAAGTTCAATAAATTTGTTTTTTATTTTCAGTAACGGTATATCTCAGCTGCTCCACGGTATAATCTCAGGTGCGCCAGTATAAAACTTGATTTTTCGAATTGAAATAAAATGTACATACACCCATACTTCAACATAAAATATTCAAGCAAATCCTGATGTTAAAACTTCGTGAATCAAGTTTTTTTGGAATTGTAAATTCCAATATTTGATTAGATATAAACATTAAATGGAAAACAGTACAAACTAAGCAAAAAACGTACTAATACCTCCAAAGGAACTAATCATATTGTTATTGTGCAAACTCATTCTCAAAACGAAATAAGAAAATATGTAATAACACTCACCTTCTCTATATTTAGAATTCGCGCACAGATCATAATTTTGTACAAGTGGACTGTCCGGTTCTTTCGGATATTCATAAACACAATGATATTTCTGTTTTTTAAATGAAACTCCTTTTCTTTCTTTTTCCATCGTCTTTTCAGGAGATCGTAAGGCAGATTTCGTAGGTGTCGCATATTTATTCCACGCAGATGGCACAAACTCCAGTCCATCATCATCTTCTTCACTACCACTACTTGAATATTCTTCAGATTTAATATCTTCGCATTTATGGAGTTCCTGTTGAAATAATTAAATTGTAAGTTTATTAAAAGTATTTTTGAAAAGGGAAAACGTACATCTTGAGGAGCTGCATGAAGAGCTTTCACAGATGCTTCATGTTCACCCTCCTATAAAAAAAAAATCATTACAAGTTCCAGTTCCATTCTTTCTCTATTTCATAAAGAGACTGAGGTAGTCTCAATATTGGGAAAAGCTGGAAAAAGATTGTTGAAGAAATATGTCACTTTTTGCAGATTACATTAATATTAATCATTTGTAGCGACAATGAGCCGTTCATAGTAAATCTTTACAATCAGGGATTGGTTTTTAAGATATGGCCATCCGGATAATCACACAAACGGATTCCAAATTTAGATATAAATATTCTATTAAGGCCGATGCTCATATACGCGACACTCAGCTACGCGACGTCACGCGGCATCGCCTGTCAAATAATGATTACATTGTTTTAAATGGGCACGTTCTCACTATGGCTACGCGACGTGCCCATTTAAAACAATGTAATCATTATTTGACAGGCGATGTCGACCGACGTCGCGTAGCTGAGTGTCGCGCCTATGGGAATCGATCTTTAAGGCCGATTCTCATATACGCGACACTCTGCTAAGCGACGTCACGCGACATCGCCTGTCAAATAATAATTACTTTGTTTTAAATAGGCACGTTTTCACTATGGCTACGTGACAGTTACGCGACGAGCCCATTTAAACCAATGTCCTGACCAAATGAAGAAATAATTCCTCGAAAAGATAGTAGTAAAGTGGTAAGTGAAACCCAAATTGAACAGGTACCACAGTTCAAGTATTTGGGATCGCTTGTGACAGAGAAGGAATTGGTGTCGACGGCCGATGTTCATAGCCGGATCGGTCAAGCAAAAGCAACATTCGCCTCGCTCAAGTAGTGCATATGGAAGCGGATGAACATCACGGTCCTCCACAAGATATCATGATATCGAGGTCCTCCAAATGGGATGCTTGAGACAAATACTCCGTGTCTCTATCCGCGACCGACACCGAAACGAGACGATTAGAGAAAGCTGCGATCAACAGACACCGATCGAAGAAGAAATACAAAAACGAAGACTACGTTGCTTTGGCCACGTCTGCCAGATGAATAACACCCGGCAAACTCCTTTGGCGGGAGCGACCGCCAGACTGGAGAATACAAAAAAAAACGCGCCAAAGAAGACATGGTTGAAACAAGTGGAAGAAGATCTGAGAAACCAAAGACTGGATACCCATAAAGCCAAAGACATCGCAATCGATCGGAAAGAGTGGAAACGTATCGTAAATGGGGCAAGAAATTCTGCGACACCGACAGCAGCGTATTGGTTGCGAGGACAACCCCCTCCTTAATCGCCGGCTGAGGATTAAAAAAAAAAGTATTTTGAACCGAAAACTTTCCTATTTTCCTTTTTTAAATGCAATTTTTCTTATTTTGTATTTTTCACTATAATTGTTATAAACAAACTTTTATTAATGGACCGGCTTCTGGCGATGTTCATATTTGTAATCCGCTGTCTGCATAGTTTTAAAATGACAAAAGTGTGATGACTATATTTAAGATTTTGGTATATTTTTTGCTTTTAAATAGAAAACTTGAAATAATCTAAAAACAAATTACCTTCCAGATAAATTCTCCACTGGAACTACTTCTGGTGTCTGAGCCACTATCCCAATCTTGCTCGTCTCCCAAGTCCGCACTATCACTAAACGATGTACTCATCATTTGAGAATCGCCGGGTCCAGTAAATCGAATATCAGCAAGAGGCCCACAGAATTCAGGCATTCTGTCCTGTACTTCGTCGTAAGCAGGCTCCGAATAAACGCTTTCGTAAACAGCGTCTTCTTCATCTTCATCTTCCCGTTTCAAATTTGCCATTTCATTAACATACCCAACTTCATCGATTTCATTAATGTAATTATGGACAGTATCATTTAACACCAACTCGTTAACATAATCACATTTTATATCAAACACCTTGTAGTTGTTAGAAGGTATGTGTTCAGGGGATTCAACACAGTCATAGATATTATCAGTACAAACTATAACATTTTTTACATTCATTTTGTCTTCAATATTTTCATAAAGGTGGTTTTCAACAAACTGTGAGTATTTATTTTTTTGTTCCTTATTTTCAAGGCATTCTGTGAGGGAGGCTTCGACATACTTCCAAGGTCTATCTTCAGGGGAATTTAATGGAGCGACATTTTGTGTTGAATTATTCACTGTTAAATATGTTTCTGAACTACTGGAAGATTCGTCGCTAGGTTTATCTTTCAGCACAAAATCTGTTGCTTTTACAATCTCGTCTTTGGGCATATTTGCCTTTGTTATATCTACTTCATCTGTAATTTCATTTTTAAATTCTTCAATTATTTGTATGGTAGTGTTATCAGTACAAGAGGGTATACTGTCATATTCATTAATTGAACTGTCTATAGGAGATAAAATCTTGGTTTCCAAACCTAACACCGGTTCTTTTGGCACAATGCAATTATCATTTTCAAATGTCCTATCACACTCAATGAATTTATTTTCTTCAGAAAATTTGTCTATTGCGAAGTTATCTAAATTTTCACTAGTTTTTTCTGTATACTGCAACTCTTCCAAATTAAACAGTGTGTCATTTGAACAACACGATTCCTGACTAGGTGTGTGTCTGCACTGAGGACCTTTATGTGGACTTTCTAGTATTCTAGGGCTATGAGTGTCATCATCTATGAATGAATTTTTACCCATTTCAGGGATTGACCAATCACTGTCACTGTCTCCCAAGTCAGTATTGATGGTACTAAAAAAAAAATAATTAGAATAAAGCATACAAAAACATATATTTTTTTCTAACCAATGGGGTGTGCTTTGATCAGAATGCAATAATTCACTGTAACTTTCTTCTGGAATGGGAGATAGTGGAGTATTGTACAAGTTATATTTTATAAAGACTTCGTTTCTATCACTGGTTTCAAACTCGCCTGATTCATCATCCAACAGAAGATCATTTGTAGCTCTCTGAAAATATATGAACAATATTTACTTAAAATGGTTATTCTCCATGCCAAATGCATTCTTTATTTTAAAGCATTACTTGTGCTTGTGGCAATTTTGTTAAGAGTTCATTCCTAATTGCAGCCATGACCTCATCATCCATGCTAAATCCAACGTAACTTTCTTCTTGAGGTAGATCCATTTCACCCGAAAGGCAATCATTGCTTTGTGGGTGTAAAAACCATCCACCAGATGTCTCACTCTCCCAGGAAGCCTGATTATAATCTATGGAAACATTATAATTACAGTAACCCTGATATTAATAAGCTAAGACTAGTGTAATGAAATAACTGATCCACTATCAATTAATTGTGACATAACGTAAAGACTAATTCTTATAATGGGAGAGCAACTCTACTTTAAACTTTATGTCTAGTCTTAGAGACTTCAATAATATTATCCATCTTCATCTATACAGGGTGTTTAATAAATGTCAGGCAGAAATTTCGGGCGTGTTCTAGAGCCCAAAATAAGAAAAAAGTCACTTAAAATGTGTCCGAAAACGCTTCCTAACTGAGGTACAGCACTTTAAAGGGGGTGGCTTCACACAACATATTTGCTAATATCTAAGACGCAACTAATGCTAATTTCAAAAATTCAAATTTTGTGTGTACTCGTTACTGGTGCCGATCTACCGTTTGTGCTTATTTTCGTCTTGATAGCCAGCATGTGGCACATACAGTGAACGACCTTCATATTTTTACAAATATTTTTTCCATCTGCACAATTGGCAAATGCTTGACTAGATGAAGTTATTCGCAGCCATAAACTACACCAGTGGTTCTCAAACTGGGTGCCGCGAGCGTATGCCTGATTTTTTAATGTATCCGTTGCAGTTTTCAAAATTTAGTTATTTTGTTATAGTTATTTGAGGTTGCCGCCAGATCAAATATTTTGCAAAATACATATGGGGATTTGATAGAATGATCCTTTCTCTACAAATGTGTAAAATTTTATTGTTCTACATAGTGTGAAACTTTTTTTAACAAATCCATCACTAATTCCAACCAAAACCGAACTCGAAGATATCAAAATATTCAAAAATAGCGAAAAAATGTATAAACCCTTCATAGATCCAAATGAAACTTTTACTGAATATGGGTATACACTAGAAGCACCCGCTGACTAAAATTGAAAGCTCCGCCCCCAATGGGGGCAGCGTGGTGAATTATTTTTGCTTTAATTTTTTTTTGCAAATATCTCGCCAACGCGTTGCAACGTCTCAAAATAGAAAACAACATTACAACCGGGATCTCCGTATGTAGTTTGTCCGGGTAAGTAAGTATTCTTTGCAAATTTTGTAAAATCGTTCGATTTAGTCACAAAAGTAAGAAATATAAAATGCAAATTTTTTTGCAAGGGTTTCTCTGAATTTCGATTTTCAATTTACATGTGTTTAAATGGAGAACGTATGAAGTTTGCAAATAAATTTATTCTGCAAAAACGGTTCGCTTTAGGAAGATGAACATGACAAACTTTAAGAAGTTGCTAAAAAACATCACGTGATTAATGGACGACCCCAAGGGTGCTGCGAGATTTGTTCAGCTCGACAAGGGTGCCGCGGCAAAAAAAGTTTGAGAACCACTGAAATATAATGACAACATAGTCTTTGCTTCTGTCGCTCAACATTTTTCAACAGTTTTCGATAAAATAATGAAAACGTTTTTGGGAATGATATGGTGATTTAAACAAATCTCTACTATTTCTTTACTGCAAATTTACAATTTTTTTATTACTCATGCGCTAAAAGTACTATCTTGGCGCACGTTTTTGCGTTTTCACGTGCGACAATTTCCATTTTTGGTTGTATTACCACATAACATGGGTAACTAAGTTACATTAAAAAAAAACAATTAAATAAATAAAATAAACACAATCAAGACCTCAATATTAAAAAAGTGACGTGAAAGTGACAGATATTTTTTTATTACAAAATAAAAATTACAGAAAACTTTTAAGTTTTAAAATGAGTGTAAATTCTATGGTGATACCGGAGACTGATGAGTAGACATCGGATTATATGCATTTGCATGTTTGCATATGCAAAAGCATAAAACGCTATTTTTATAGCATTATTGCATATTTTAGTACTTTTTCATTTATAGTGCTTATTTCAGTAGTTTCGTATAAAGGTCGATTCCCATATGCGCGACACTCAGCTACGCGACGTCGTGCGACATCGCCTGTCAAATAATGATTACATTGTTTTAAATGGGCACCTCGCGAAGCCATAGTGAGTATTTGACAGGCGATGTCGCGTAGCTGAGTGTCGCGTATATGAGAATCGGCCTTTAGGCGGGAACGGTGGCAGGTCGCAGCCAGTGACGTGCCATGTGGGCACCTCACACTCGGCAACCCGACTACTGGCTTGCACTAGTCAATAAATTGATTTCCTCTACATCTACAAAGTGAAAAATATAAAGAGCGACTACCAAACCTAGCACTACCTCCAGAACCTGTCCCCCTTACCTTCTAAACCTGTTTTATGCTTAGAATTTTGAGGCCATAAAAGAAATAGTTGGTCAATTTGACAGTTCAGAAGCCATAGGGGCCATTTAGTTCAGAAGCCATAGGCCTTGTTAGTTAAGCGTAAGCGCATACGCCAAATTCGAGAGGCGGGAATATGAAAGTTTCGGGCACATATTTAGTTATAGGTCAAAAAGTTAGGACACTTTTTGACATATAACATGGTGCATATTGACACATGCGCACAAGAAAATTTCAACTATGAAAAGGTCTATTCATTCGAGCCAGTTGGCATTTCTGGCTCCTTTAATCAAACAAAATTTCAGCAATATTCCAGACGCAATTGAGACTTTATAAACTAAAAACGTTCCTCTGTGCAAGCCTTTGGAAATATGGGAAAAAATTATTGAACAGAGCAACGACCTTCCAAGTTCACTATCAAAAAAGGTCAGTGCCAAATGCTGTTCTCTATAAAACTCAGGTCAGGACTCAGGTCTTTTGAAGGAAGAAAATAAATGCATTTATAAAAGGCACCAGCCAAACTACCCAAAGGGGTTTTTGCAGAAGTTGTGCCAAATTTCAAGTTCTGTCCAGTAATGTCAGTAGGCGTAAAGAGGTCATTTTTAGCCTACAAATTAATATTAAGTGGCAAACGTCACAAGTTTGCTCTAGAAAGTCTAGAATAGTATATTAAAGGACGAGTTCAGTAAGCGAGGAGTTTTCTAAACTTGGACGCGTGCTGAAAAATCGCGCTTACTCAACTCGTCCTTTAATATACTAATTTTCTATTTTGCGTCTGTAATGAACAGCACTCATATGCGTGCGGTTATGGTTCGTCGAGTGCTGTTATTACCATTAATTAAATTTGTGTATTTGCGATTTCCGCACATCACATAACCTCAAAAACTATCTCGCCGAAAATTTGACACTGACGGCTCTGAATTTCATTGCCAACCTTGAAAAAATTAAGTCATAACTGCACTCGGTGAGCCATAACCGCACGCATATGAGTGCTGTTATGAGTCCACTACAGACGCAAAATACAAACAAATATTTAACTGTATTTTGTCACAAAAACTACAAGAACTACTAAATATTATAAAAAATAAGTAAATCCCAATAATAAATAGTATCTTGATTGTGCATATTTTATGCATATTTCGCCCATTTTTTGTGCATATTTCGACCATTTTTAGTGCATATTTTGGCATGTTGATAGTGCATATAATCCGATGTCTACTGATGAGAGTTCTTATGAAGAATCCACACCACTGGAAACAATTGAAAAAGCAAATTTTTCATTTTTGATTCTATTTTTTTGTATGGTTCCTGGATACCAAACTTGTAAGTCCCAAAAAGATACCAAACTTGTAACATCCCCTCGTATGAGTAATAAAAAATATTATCTGCAACACGGGCGGTATTTTCAATTGCCCTCTCGAGCGAATGTGCGCACTGCACTCACTTCGTTCGAGAGCCCAATTTCGCTCTCGTGACCAACTGACAACAAGGGATTACAATCCGGAAAACCGGATCCGGTAATCTGGCATCACTAAACCTTTACCGGATCCGGAACTAATATACGGGATCCGCTCATGTTAATTTTTGGTAAAATAATCGCGCTGTTGCATGAGTAGGTACTTTAAATGCGTAGTGCGCATGGCGCCACATAGTTTTTTGAAAAACAACATTGATTTTGTGATAAATAATTATTACATATACTAAAATAGTATGGCACGCCATACGGAAAAATTACGTCAAGAAATTTTGCCGGACAAAAGTGGTGGAATGTTTAGACAAAACTCCAGACAATTGGCAAATCTTTCAGATGATGTGGTACAGCCGAAGGCGACGGGGGTGCGGCGCGAAAACGAAATTTCCGTTTCTTGCCCGTCGAGCGGCCGTATTTTGACCGATCGCGACGTAAGTGGTACTATCGAGAGCGCCGATTTTTTCCGCACAAAACTGTCATCTTGAATTTTCGAGTCTTCGCTGAAAAATTTGAGATAATTGCGAAAAACAAGAAAAAAAAACGCTAAAAACGATCTTCTTTGATGTTCTATTGCGAGCCGACCGCTGAACGGAAAGCCTTCCTGCTTGCAGATCCGGTTGCGTAGGTTCTTCCTCTCTCTCGGTCTTCGAAGAGGGCGTGCGAATTTTTACAAAAATGGCAGTGCGGTAGATGTTTTTGCAAAACCGAACGTTTGCGGCTGCCGAACCGGAAGTAGCTGCAATTTTGCAATTTCTTCTAAACCACTCGATGAAGGTCGACATCGAGGTATCTTGCGTACGATATGCCGAGGGATGTCAATCCGAATTCGAGATATACAAAAGTACAATTGACACAACTTTCTGTCCTACAATAGCAAATCGAGAACAGACTGGACCGCGCCATAGGCTATTAAAACTTGCGAAAAGTTCGAAACTGGCAAAGATATTGCAAAAAAACGAAATTCGCATTTTGTGTCCTAGCTGGGAGGTGCTTGCAAAATTTTCAGAAATTTTCGAACGGTGTCCTTCCGCCGAAATTTGATCCTAATGGGATCAACCGAATTTACATCGATCCGGATCCGGCCGCATCGGTGAAAATTCGGCCGGATCCGGCCGGATTGAAGATGACACCGGATTGCAATCCCTACTGACAACTTACCGCCCTAGTTGCAAAATAAACTATTTTAGTACAGGTGCAAATTTAAATGTAATGTTAAAAAACAAATGAAGAGTAGCTTTTAAATTTAGCATTTTGTGTCAGTCTGTCGTAGTAAAACTGTTAGTGTCACACTTTTCTGTAATTTTGCAATGGTTGCTTTTACTAACGCTAAGTACACAGATATATATTTCATGTATGGTCTGGCTGAGGGAAACGCAATGAAATCAAGGCGAATTTACCAATAAAGGTAATGTGATAGAAGAATACCCGATAGAAAAATTATTGAGGCCGTCGATAGGCGTTTAGGGAACACGGTCGATTGGAACCAATTGCGCGTGGGGGACAAATAGCCCGAAATCCTGATGTTGAAGAGCAAATCCAGCGACAAGAACTCGTAAAGTTGATGCTGCTATAAGAGTACCCCGTACGAATGTTTGGCGCGGGTTCTCCGCGAAAAGCAGTTGCATCCGTACTGCAACCAAAAAGTGCAGGAATTGACTCCAACAGGTTATCCTAATCGACAAAAATTTAGTTGATGTGTAGCGGCAACGAGCCGTTCCATTTTTATTTCTTAGTTTACGAGAGCATTACAATAATTACCCAAATATTTTCGGACAATTTCCGAAAATATTTTATTAGGGTCGGTAATGTAATCCTCGAGCAGATAAAGAATATTGGTATTTTTAGTTTTACGAGGGCATTACGGCGATTACCCAAATATTTTTGGACGAATTTCCGAAAACATTTTATTAGGGTCAATGGTGTAATAATCCCCGGGGAAATTACGACAATATGTTTTTCCCGGTAATCACCAAAGCGACAAATAGCCGAGTATAGAAAAATAATCACCCCCAGATGAGGGAGCAGTATACCTGGACATAACATAAATACCTGGACCCCCGAATAAACAGAACAGTCAGGCGCAAAGAGTCAGCAAGTCGACTCCAGTTCAATCCAAACAGTCAGGCGCAACCAGTCACCAAGAGTGGACTTGCTGTTCAGTTCAACAGTCAGGCGCAACCAACCAACGAGTCCAGTTCAGTGCGTCCAGCTCCACTCATTCCCTCAACAGTGTATTTGTATCTCTTGTACATTTGTATATATATATATATATATATCGTCCATGTAAATAAATTCATCTGCAAACCGTGAGTGATACATTATTCTACGGCCTCACACACCACAGATGTTTCGTTGTGTCCAAGATCGTTTGTTTGCGAGTCGGGTGCTCTTCACAGATTAAGCAACCTTTGCACGAGATGGAACTGCTGGGCGGACGAAAACTGTTATGGTGAGAGCTCATCAGCAACGATTCTCCATTAATGTCTGGTGTGCTATTATTGGCAATATAACAATCGGTCCCCATATTCTACCAGGTCTGTTGACCGGAGAAGTTTATAGACATTTAACAGAAAATTTGCCAGGGTTGCCGGATGAAATGCCTCTTTTGACTAGATACCAAATGTGGTTGATGCACGATGGTGCACCTGCACATTTTAGCGCGTTAGCGAAAGCTCACATACATAACGCCTATCCATTAAGGTGGATAGGTCGAGGCGGTCCAGTTGTTTGGCAGGCAAGGCAACCGGAGATGAACCCCATGGAGTACTTTTCTTGGGCCACTTAAAAAACAGTCTATGAAACGGAAGTGGTGGATCTCGCAAAACTGCAGCGTCATGTGAAAAATGGATGTGCAACCTTTCAGGCCACCGCAGGAATTTTTGAACGTATTCGAAGATCATCACTGCCGAAGATCATCGACGTGCTTGTGTTGGGGTTGATTGACGGCAATTTGAACAACTATTGTGTAGCCTAACTATTACGTTCATGTGCTAATTCAAAACGGAAATAAAGATTTGTTTGTTTTCTTTGACTGGATTTTTAATATTATTTTATCATATCATTCCCAAAAAATACTTTTTATTTCTTTTATAGAAAACTGTTATCTTGAGCGACAGATCAAAGAGTACCTTCTCAGTGTAGTTTTTGATTGCGAACAATTTCATCTAGTCAAGCATTTGCTAAATGTGTGGAAAAAATATTTGCAAAAATATAAAGGTCGTTCCCCATATGTACCGCCACTGGTTGGCCATGAAGATGAAAATAAGCACAAACGGTAGTTCGGCACCAGTAAAGAGTACACACAAAATTTGAATCAATTAGCACATTAGTTGCGCCTAAGATATTAGTAAAAATGTTGTGTATGGCTATCCCTTTTTAAAGGGCAGTACATCAGTTAGAAAGCGTTTTCGGATACATTATTATATTTTTTTTTGGGCTTAACACGCCCTAGAATTTCTGCCGGACTTTTATGAAACACCCTGTATAGTGTAAAAATATATTAGGTTCAAGTCTAATGATATTTATCTTTATATATCCTGTATGTATCTAAATTTTATATTATAATCTAAATTTTATTTTATATCTTCCTTTATTTAGAAAAGAAAATTTATAGGTTGAAATATACCCTTGATGTTTATTCCTTTTTTCTCCCAATTTATTGCTTTAGGCCCAGGCCGCACTAGGGTTTTTTTTCCCGCGAGCGGTAACCGCTATAGCCGCGAAACCACTCGAGAAACACATAGTACGCTATGGGAAAAATCAGTCACGGGAAAAATCCGCAAGTGAGGCCGCTTGGATTAGCTTGGTTTAGCCTTTTAATAATTAAAACAATACTTACAATTTTTTTCTTCCTCGCCTTCACATGCAGCTCCCTCTTCCATTTCCAAGTTGATATCATTCAAATCCACATCTTTTGAAAACGTATTGTTCATTGCATTTATTTCTTCCATTTCATTATCTCCCTCTAAAGTGTATGTGGCATTTAAAGGCGAATATTCTTCATTAATAAGAGCACTAATGCTACAATTCTCTCTTTTCTCGTCCAGAACCAATTGCACATCCTCAACATCCACGTATTTCACTTCACAATTATCACTACACTTGGATTCATTTCCAGGCTCTGGAATTGGATCGTCCAAAAATAATAAACTTTGTGGTTCAGTAACAAATCTATCATGTTGTTCATCAAAACTTTTCCCAAGAAAATTATCCCACGTTTCCAGCGAATATTTCATATCTAATCCTTTTTTTACAAAAACCGAATTTTCAGCATCTGTGGTTGTTTTTATGCCATTGTAGTAGTTGATAGAGAAATCATCGGATGCACCAATTATTACTGAAGTTGGATGTTGTTTAACGTAAGGTATGCTAGTAAAAACCGAGTGCGTCAGAGAATTTGGGGCTATTTCTTCTTGGCCTTCACTTAGATCAAAGTCTACTTTAAATGATGTTACACCTTCATAGTTTAAAATTTCGTTGTTAATGAAGTTTTGAGTTTTCACCATCAAACTTTTTGGGGTGTATAATAAGCTGGGGATGCTCTCAATAGAGGCATTTTGTTTTTGGTCAGAAAGACAATTTATATCCTCTGTGATATTTATTTCATTTTCTTCTTTGACTGAAGAGTTGTTAAGTATCACATCTGATAAATTATCCAAATCTAATAAATCTACGCTTTGAAATTTTGATTTTAAATGTTCTTGAATTGGTGAATTATTCAAATCTGGTATTAGATTGTTTGCTTGGTCAATACTTTGATTGAAAGATTCATCATTTTCATCTAATTGATTTTCTATCTTTTGATAATCACTGGGGTTTTGCACAAGCAATTTGTTTTGACAGGAAATTTTGACAGAATTTTGACAGGCAATTTGTTTTCTTGAAGAAATTTGATTTTCTACTATCTCTAAATCAGCTTTGTCTGGTATTTTTGATATGTTTGCTATATTATCACTTTCATGTTTTGCAATATCATTGGACGCTAAAGTTACTTTCCTCTCATCAGTTTCCTCGTCATATTTGATTAACTCTTCCTCATTTTCAAATTTCTCATTCTCTAAACCTTCTTCAAAAGTATCTAATTCAAAATCATCTTCTATATCTAAAATTTTATTGCTACCTTTAATTTCTCCAAGATCCTTATTACTATGTATTACTGCATCCATAAGCCTGTCTACCTTGTCATTTTCAAAAATTCCTTCTTTTATATTTACTTCACAATTATCTAAAATAATATTAGTTTCTTCTATTTCATTATTTATTTGTCCAGCTTCAGATTTATCATCTTCACAGCCTAAAACTGATTCTGTATTATCAATTATATCTATTCTATTAACGTTTTCCAATCCATCATCTTTGTTCATATCTTTAATAGATTTACACTCTTCTGTATTTTGATTTTCATTATTAATTTTATCTATTACTATATTTATGCGTTTACGAGGAGATTTGACTGTACATGTTTTAAATGCTGATTCCAATATATTTTCTGTTACATCAAGTTTATTTGATAACTCCTTCCCTTTTTCTTCAACATTATTAATATCTTCAACATCACTAATTTTTAAACTAGGTGCATACATATCCATGTTACATAATAAATGTTTGGATAAATTGTCTTTGCTAATTTCAAAATCTTTAATTTTGATGCTGGCAATCTCTGGCACTTTTTGTATCACAATTTGATTTAGACCAGAACATGCATTTTTATCTTCAAAACAATTCACAGATTCCTGCACATTATTATCACATGTATTTTCAATTTCTCTAGATCCTACAAGTTCAATTTCCTTAGTTTCCTGTTCAGTTTGTACATACGCTTTGGCATTTTCATCTAATTCTACATTAGTTCCTAAAATTTCTTGTTCTCTGTCTTTATGTATAAAATCAATATTATTCTTTAAATTTAAATTTCCAACTGTATCCAGTAATTTCTTCATCTCATAATTCGCAACTTTTAGAATTTCAGTATTTAAATAGTTTGTATCTCCAACATCTAAATCTGTTTTGTTCGTTGCCAATATAAAATGATTTTTGGCTTCAATAATATTTTGATTTATGCGTTCTGCTTGATTATTTAAAAAATTATCACATTTTATAATACTGTCATACATTTCATAGTCGGAACTGTTTTCTATGTAATTTTTATTTTTTAAACCTTTTTCCGTTAAATTCGGATAATTCCACTTTTCTGCTTTATATTCATTTTTATCAAAATTCTCAGCTATGTAGCCCATCAATTCTAAATTGTTTTCAATAATTTGGGACAGCTTTGGTATTTTGGTAGGCATTGCATTTAAAACAACATCAGGTAACATATGTTCGCTATAATTAATAATGTGATTTAAATTTGTTGAATGGATTGGACTATATTTTGGACTTATTGTAACAACGTTATAAACGTTGAAAACTTGATTTTGTGGTTTTATGCTGGATGAACTGTTTAAATCTTCTATTAACTTTTTCGCTGGAGAATCAAAAAGCGAGGAACATGCTAAATTTTGACTCCCAGACTTATCAGGTACAAAAAGCAAACTATCTCGTCTCTCTTCCTGTAACTTTTTCAATTCTTCCTCAAATGTACTATGAACATTCAGTAAATTTCCTTCACTACCAAACGATAAATTAACATTTTCAAGTTGGAATCTTCCAGATTTATAATTGAGACTTGGCAGCGGAGTTTCTGAATCACTTTCTGAACAATCAATATGTGTGAGCACCATTAAATCGGCTACAGATCGCGATTTCTGCCGAACTTTCTCTGTGTAAGCTCCCGTCTCTATTTTTCGCTTCCAATTTTCATCCTCTGTTTCACTGCCACTGCTCATCCTATTTACTCCTAACTCAAAATGTAGCTTATTTAATTTTGGACTTGTATCTGAACTTGACAAATTTTCTAAAGCAATTGCATTGTCTAAATCATGAATTGCGGCAGAAAGGCCTTTGGCAAATGAAATGTCATCACCGACACCATCAAGCCAAGAATCCAAGCTTTTAGAAGGTTCTATAAGATTGTCTAAAGAACCTGCTAGGTTGTGCATGCTAGCTGAAAGTTTATTAGATTCACTTCCATGTCCGAGATTCATATTAAGAACAGTTATGTTAGTAAAATCGTTTTCTGGCTCCACCAATTCTACAGATCTAACTATTGCATTTGGCTTTAATTGATCCCATCTGATATCAAAATCCTCATTTCTATATAACTTAGCATCAAGATTATCAAGCATTGAAATTATTTGAGAACATGTGGGTCTTGATTCTGCTACTGACCAACACATCTGCATCAACCGATATCTAAAAGGGAAATATTTTGATTTAAAAGTTGATATACACCACTTATATTACCTTACATATAGTCAACGTGATCAGCATATACTGTTGGTTTTTGCAATCTAAGATTTTTTGGTCCGAAAACTTGCGAGATGACTTCATCGTCAGAGAGATTTGAATAGGGCTGAGCTCCGCATTCGCAGATTTCCCAAAAGCAAATGCCCAATGACCAGACGTTTCCAACGCTAGTCACCTTCAAAATACATCGTTATTGCATGCAAATTCATTACGTGAAGATTACTTTTTACCTTCTTGCTCTGAATGGTAGTGGACGTACATATAACGCATTCTGGTGCACACCAACGCACCGGCACATTTTCGGAGCCGTTGTAGTAATCCTCCGGATAATCAGTCGTTCCGCATCCATAATCGCCTAGTTTCAGCGTGAGGTCTTCCGATAGGCGACAATTTCTCGTCGCTAGATCCCTAATTAATAAGAGAATTTGAAGAGTGATGTGCAACTAACATATTTTTTTATTTCAAATTAGTATCCTATTTTATAAGGTGATAAACTAAGTGTGTGAATGAAAATAGTTATTTAATATACAAGCGTATAAAATTAAATTCGCAAGTTAAACCTTTCAATTCAAAGAAATTTTCCATTTTCCGTGTTTTTTTTATACAAGAAGCATGTCGTCTTCCCATAATTGTGTTGTAGTCATAACAACGATAAAATTGTTGATTCGTACGTCAAAATTTTGTTTGAAGTATTGTGTTTAATAAATTGGTGGTTTATTAATAATTAATGGATACATCCAAAGTAATTATTGTTAGATGGTGACGCAATTGCGGAATGATTACTCCCGCAGAAATCATCAGTGAAGTCAACATTTAGCGTTACGTTTACGGAGCCCGTAAGGGAGTTATTTTGATGCGTTGCTATGGATACCATCGCGTTGCCATTTCACTAGTTAAATAAAAATTTTATTTCCCTAGTGAATAAACCACTGTTTTATTGATCCGTATCCAAAGAATCAAATATGACTTTATAATGCAAAATTGAATATATTTGTTCCATTACGCGCTAATGGTAAACACAAACAGTACTAAAAGTAAATGCAATAAAAATTTAGTAAACTAAAATTGTATAAATATAATATGGTTTTTATAAATGAAGGTTGAAAAAGGTTACACTATTTTATGAATTTTCAGTAATATAATTTAGCAAATGCTTTTTACAACTATTAGTTAAAATCAATTATTTTAAAGTGTTTATATATTTATATATTGAGTTAATATTATTATACTTACGGATGTATGAGATTGTGTTTATGTAAATGATGCAAAGCGGAAGCCATTTGACGACACCATACTAACGGCAGATTTCCTGTCAAAAAAGTCTCCTTACAGATCTGTTGAGTTCTTAAATAAGATTTCAGGTCACCCTTCAAATAATAAAGACAAATTATTAGAATAACATTTTCCATTTATACATAAACATATTTTATAAGGGCCATTGCACTTAAATGCGTAGTATAAGGAAATTAAGGGCCACGAAATTCTAATAAATATTCATTGTCAGATTTTAATATGTCGCTTAATTTAAAGCTTTTCGCTTTGTAATTACTTTCCTATTTCCGCTTTCCTATAGACTAAAGTGACCACACGTCCCGATGTTGGCGGTTTATCCCGCGTCCCGCGGATTTTAAAAAATGTGCCGCTTTTTAGAAAATATCTGCATCTCTTATTGTAAATGTACTGTAATATATAAAATAAGATTTTTCCGTATATTCCCATAAAATCTCCTATTTTAGTGTCACCCAATGAATTTTTTTAATACCTTCGAATTGAACACTCCATTATTCAAAATATTCCAAGAGTTATTATAAAAATTTCTGACTTCTTTCAGAAAATCCGGTCGTGTAATGGCACTTTGTTCTGAAATTTTCATTGGGTGACATTAAAAAAGGAGATTTTATGGGAATATGTAGAAAAATCATTTGAATATATTAGAAAAAAAATTCCGAAAAATAATATTTGCGAAAATGATCTTTTGTGTACTAACACACCAAAATGAACACATTATTGAAGGATGCCATTATTACAATCGCGTGTAAAAGTATCCAATTCGGCGTAAAAGTCCAATGTAAATCAAACGGAGTTTTATTATCAAACGATTTCTGTTTTTTGTTACTATAGCAACAACTTGCGTCACTAAACAAAAAACATAGACGTAGTGATAATAAATTTTCTAACGTATATTAACCCTACACTGCTCGATTTTTTATTTTGACGCAAAAAAATACTTCCGTTGTATTTTGAGCTTTACAATCACGGAAAAATATTTAAAAAAATCTCCGAATTCAAATTTTCGATATTTTTTAGATTTTCGGTATCAAGTATCAGATTTGATACACAGTGCATTTTGAACACAAAAATGTTATATTAGTAAAACAAGCAGTAAATGTATTTATTGATGAAATTCGTTAAAACAATTAGCGTCGTGGCTAAAACATAGACTTTAAATAAACACTATACTATTAAAGACTTTAAATAAATACAATAAAACACTTTATATATGTTAGCTTCTTGCAGTTAGGTTTTTTACAACGTGTTATAGTGTCAGTATATTGGGGCCAATGCCCAATTGAATCGGTCCTCACGTCTTTTTAACATAAGATGTCGGTCCCCTCTTTTTTTTGGTAACAATTTGTTGTTGCATAACACTACTGAATGGTCTGCCACGTTTAATATGACTCTGCATGCCTGCTTTGCATAAGCATTCTGCCACATCAATTCTAAATTGCACTAAGGTCATATTCTTTATGTTCTTTTTTTTGCATATTTTCCTGTACAGAATCCAGTTGTTGACATTGGCTACATCAATGAGATGGTAAAAAATTCGCATGTACCATTTTATTGTCGCATTGTACCATTTTTTGGTTCCCATTTTTATTTTATTTTTGCCAATGAGGATATCTAAAAAGTTCACTCCACCCATATGGTGGTTGTACTCCTTCACTACATGAGGGCATGGAATTTTAATTTTTTTGTTTGCTTTTTTGTCGAATCTTTCTACATCTTGCAGCGGCAATTTTCCTACGAAGCTGGATGTGAGAGTGACAATTTTTATCTTTTTAATTTTATCATTCCGCGATACATGATACTACTGATACATCGATTCCATTAGCATCGGTTACGTATTCCATCGAAGTACCTCTTTTTTCTTTTTTAAATTGCTGCTCTTGAGACAATTTATTATTTGGTATTCTGTTGCGTATTATTGTACCCACAGAATAAATGCCTTGAGTTGCTAGAGGTCCGATGCTACTAGAGAAAAAACAATAAATTGATCGCTTGCAAAGTGTGAAATGACCCAAAATATAAGCTATTACAAAATACTGCCTTGAGTTGCTAAGTAAGATACTAGGAGAATGGTAGTGTAGTAGTTGTTGAAGTACACTCTATAAAAGTCATTTTTTGGTAGGTTTCTTAACAATCTAACTACCACATTGGCACTAGCACCTAAGTCTGGTTCAGTGGGCAGCCGACTTTTATTTTCATTGCCGGTATAAATTTCAAATTTATACGAGAAACCTTACACCACTCAAAACAAAAAGTTTGAACCCCCATTTATGAGGCTTCATGGAGATTGCTTCAAATAGTGTCGAGCCTTTGTTGAGCATAGCTGCTAAATACTGCTCATGCGGGATGCTTTCACACTTACCATTTAGAATTTAGATGGTCAATAATTGGTCGCAACTTATGCAGACGATCTACATTTGGGTCGTCTCTTTGCCTTATATTCGAATTATCGGAAAAATGAATAACATTTCAAATTCGATCAAAATTATGTTTATCGACCAGTAATATCGCGTACTGGGTAACTGAATCACAGACATATACATATATTAGAATTACCAAAATTTTTATGTCATCTGTAACAATATTAGCGGGCTTTGCGGGATCTTTTTGTACGCTGTATAAGTTTGACTCTTCGGCAATTTTTAGTAGAAGAGTATCATCAAAAAAATACCTGAAGAACTGATAGGGAGTTTCTAAGTGCCTAATTTCTGGAGGTAAAGAAGAATCTCCTTTGAACTTAAGATCTTCTTCGTTCAATACTAAATTCTTTTTCCATGAAAGACTTTTGAATTTTCCTCTGAATATTAGCATTTCGCGTTCATTTTCTGCTTCTATCATTGTCTAAAATCTATTATTGTCTAAATCATTGTCTGAATCTGGCAAAATATTATTATTTGAATTGCCAACGTTAGGTTTCATATCAACAAAATATTCCTGAAATAAAATTGGAATATTTTCCAAGTCAAAATCATCCGCAGTCGTGTAATTAGGGTCTTCATCGCCAACTGAATCAAATTCATCCTCACTTTCATCCCAATTTTCAATAACTTGGAGGAATTCATTGTGCGACAGGGGCATTTTATTTCACCACTCGGTAATTCTAAAAATACACCCAAAACGCGCGATGTATCAAATTTGATACAAACAGTAATTTACCTTACCATGCAAAATACCTACGCGGTATATATGAAAATTGTAAAAATTGACTTCACAAAGTCGTATACACCGACTAAACACTTTTATTTTAGTTTATTCCACTTATAACACTCAAAATATGTAATTACAGTTTTTACATACACTAGCATATACCAGTAACATGGAAACATAGTTTGGTATGTTTTTGCTGGTTAAATAAATGACTGTGGCATGTAGATGGCACATGTAGATTAGAGCTTCTATGTATCAGGTATATGTTGCGCGAATAGCATAAAAATAAATTTACAATAAGTTTTCATAGGACAATTTTAGGTATGTATCAAATATGATATATTGAGCAGTGTAGGGTTAAAATTGAATTAATTTTTCTTATTTTGAATTAAGAAGTCTTGGCTTTTAAGTCTGTTTTTTGTCTGGCTTTAATATAACTTAACATAACCATAACCTAATTTAGATTAAATCTATTAATCTATTTTACTTTTTCGATTGGATATTTCTTGGTTACTCAAGCAACATTTAAATAAGCATTACAAATATTTTTTTACAATGATAAATTAATATCAAGGAATATAAGATAACAAGTTTAACATAAGAATACAGTATTACAAAATACATTATATTTATAATAGGAGTTATGTAAAAGTGATACCTGAGAAATTGATTATGTAAAAGGTTACCTGAGGATAATATTCTTGCAATAGCAAAAGTGGCACGTTTTCCAGACATCTTCCCAAAATTTGTAAGATGTTTGGATGTGGAGGACATCTATAGATGGCAGCATCATGCAAAAAGAGAACGCGTTCACGATTGGAAGCTGTAGCTTCCAATATTCTAACTACAACTGGATTCCATGTAGTATCTTCGGAATTTATACCTAAAGCTGTTCCTTCCACAACCTGAGGACAGATTAACCCTAAAGATTACACATAAAAACTAAATAATATTAAAAGTTGGAATGGTGTTCATAATCAGAATATGATAATCAGTTTTAGAATTAATAGACCTGTTTTAATTTCCGCCATGTTAAACGTCAAAATTGCCCGAACTTTTTGACGTATAACGATATATGAGCCCGAAACTTTCATATTCCCGCCTTTCAAACTAGGCGGATGCGCATGCGCTTAACTAACCGTAAAAAGGTCTATTGGGGTAAAGTATGTAGTAATTGATCCTCAGATAGTTATTGGCACTTAAGCAGTAAAAATAAATGGAGCTCGGGGTTTTAGGGAACTCTTTGTGTGTCCTCTATCAGGTGGGCCAATGATTGTGGGAGAACTGTGTCTAACTATTACTGAGGGGACAATAGCTATATTCTATAACAAAAATTTAACTTTGTATTTTAGAAAATGGTTCTTTTAGTTTGCACTTTTTATATTGTTACCAACGAAGTACTAAAAGAGTAACGAGCCGTCACTGAATATAAAAGGGGTCGAAAAAAAGAAGATTTTTTTGAAAATCACGAAAAATTGACCAAAAATGCGGTTTACGTCATGATTTAGCTTCGGGCGGATTGAGCAAAAAATAGTCTTTTTTTAGATAAGCTTTGCAAAGGACCGCGGCTGTATGTGAGTTTTAAATTTTTCCTCAAGAACTCCGTTCCTCTTGCGCGTAAAAACCCGCCATAACCCGTCACTAATGCCCGCCATACACGCTACGGTCTACAGGAGAGATTACCTGTACAGGTTTGTCTGCGCAGGTCAACCGTACGTCGGGACGGTTGACAAAAACACAGGTTCCCACACACGCTCCGGTCTACCTGCGCAGGGAAACCAGCACAGGTAGATCTGCAGTATCCCGTTCTCGCTCTGGGCCGATTTTAACGCAAAAATTTGAAAATCGCGGATTTTTTCACCTAATTTGTGGGGCACTTTCACGGGGCAACCAACAGTCACATCGAAACCGGAAAACACTGAGCGTCTGTCGCGGTGGTGGTTCCCAAATAGAGAATAAAAGGGTCTATACGGCAATCTAGGGGTCGTGACGCCCGTCCAAACTCGAAACGAATATTTAAAACTTGAGAAAAATGAAACCCAATATTCGGTGACATGATCTAGAATTGTATTGCTCTTTTCACGGATTATAGCCCCACGTGTCTATTTTGGAACGTCGCTTTTCTGGGTGCATTAAACCTCTGGGGACGTACAGTAAGCCCCTAAACTAAAGCTTACAATCTAAATAAGGTCCGGTCTATAACAAAAATTCATTTTCCTCCTCCTCCTTTCATTTGCGTCCTCTTGCCGCGATGATTTCGTTTTCGCGTTTTTTGACGTCATGCGGTAAAGTACGCGACCGTCGGTTCACCCAGTGCGGCGGAAAATGTAATCGAAAAAAAACGTTTTTTCGATCACATCTGTGGACGCTGTTCTCTTGATTGAAGAGCGCCGCGTCTCCAAACCGGTTCGTTCGCTGCGAGATGATACCCGCAACGGGCGGTGGAAGAATCTGGGACCTGCGGCATCGTATCCCCGCTCTAGGTCAATTTTAACACAAAAATCGTAAAAACGCCTTTTTTCTTCACCTAATTTGCGGGGATCCCTCTTCTGGGATAACCGGATAACCAACAGTCGGATCAGGACCGGACCGACACCAATCGATTCAGCATAGTGCCTTTTAGTTTGTTTAGGAGTTTAACTGAGATTGCGCGCCGGATGGCCAAAACAACCATGTTTTGTAGACGTCGGCGAGAATCCTCCGGGATTCGCTAAATTAAAGAGCAAGGCGTCGCGGTGGCGGTTTCTAAATAGAGAGCAAAAGGGTCTATATGCCGATGGAACGACGCACTGGTCCATCGCATCTAGATATCGGGACGCCCGTCCAAACTCGAAACGAATTTCTCAGAATTGAGCAAATTGAAACCTTCTATATTCTGTGAAATGTTTTAGAATTGCATTGTTCTCCACGTGTCAAATTTCGAACGACACCTTTCTCGGCACCTTCGTGGACGTGCCGCAGGCCCCAATTCGCAGTCAATTTTTTTCCACCTCTTCAAACAGAAAAGTAAAATTTGAATTTCCAGTATTAGGAGTGCATGCCCGGCGAAAAGGCTAACAGTATGCCGTTTGAATTTCTCAAATCCATCAACTGGTTCGCACTCCAGGTCGGAAAAACCACGACACAATTTGCAGTTACAGCTGATCAGTTTGACCATTTTCGATTTCGATTATCTGATCATTTTCGCTCAGGTTATGTGCAAATGTCATTTTTGAAGTTTATCTGTTTCTGATTATTCGTGCGCTTATGAAAAAAACGAAATTAAAAAAAAACTATTTAAATCAAAATTCCGATTTTTCGCTCTTTATTAAATTCAGATTCAAATCAAATTCAGAGATTTCTTGAAATTCCTAAATTGTAGATTTCGGCGATTGATTAGCAACACATTAGATGACATGACGTTAGCAACGTCAAAATTTGCAAGTTCGGACAATTCAGAATACACTCCTTCAATGAAAGTTAAGGTTGCAGACTTTTTACCTGATGTAACTGTTGTTAATCGACTTTGGCACGGTTTAACTAAGGTCGCAAAGCAAAAATGAAGCTTCTACATTGCTTGGTTCAATAAATATTCGTGTATATGTTGAAAATAATTGTTAATGTATTATTTTTCTTCATAATTTTTTTAAATGTTCAAAAGTTCCTTTACGCGGGTATCGGTATCAGTGATTCGGGAGAATACACGGGGAGGGGGAAGTAAGATTTTATTAGTGCGATTTTTGCTTTGAAATTTTCCATTCACTTGATAAATAATGATTTTAAGGAAATTCATTTTTTCGCATTTTCCGCAGATTTCACGATGCCATAACTTTTGAACGGCTTATCACAGAGAGTTTTGTAACTAAAGAATTACTGAAACTGTAAATTTAACCAAAAAGTGGACGTTGGGTTTATGTCAGGTGAAAAACGTAACTATCAAACTGATCGCAGCCGTTGTTACTACAAGCAGGCAACTTATTCTTAAAAAATATTTTTGCAAAATTCTGAAGTCACAAGAAAAAAGAAATGCTGTTTCATAAATATCACTGCTTGTTTTAAAACTAGTTTAAAAATGACTATAGTTTTAAAATGCTTATAACATATCTTGAAATAAATTGTTAAATATTCTTGAAATAAAGTAAGGTTTGCTTAGGTGGGCCAATGCCTATGTATGTAACCCTATGTAGTTTCTACTTTTAAGAACTTACTTTTCCAAACCATCCTTTTCCAAGTTCTCGTATATATTTTAACTTGGCACGTGGAAAGTCTACTTCATTGGTACCTTCAAAGTAACAGAAAACATTAGCATAAAATTCACAATTCTTTCAAATTCTGAAACTTACCATACCAATCGCTAACATCAATATCTCCGACTTTATAGTTTTCACTTACTCGGCTCTAAAACAAAATCATTTATTCAGATGTTATAAAATAGTTATTTACATTAGAGTGCCGAAAAGTTGATTTTACAACGCGACAGCTCGTTTGGGTTCCCCATTAGATGGAGCCTTGTAATAGTATATTACGTGACAAGAGTTGTAAGAAGCATATTACGTACGAGCGGAACAGTCCTCCCGATACGCGGGTCGTGCGTTAGTCCGCGAGTACGTAATTACCTTACAACTCGAGTTATGTACTATACTTTATCTACGACCACACTAATTTGTTTCTGTTTAATAAGAAAAATATGTTTGATGTAACACCTTCGACCTTATTTAACTTGATAGAAATGAAAAGAAATACATTCATAACGTTTACATACTTTTTTATTAATTACTTATTTGTAGTTTTCGTTAGATTTAAACGTGAAAAAACGAAATTAATGACAGCTTCTATGTGAATGATGTGACGTTTAATGATCGTTTGGAAATCACGGAGTACTATATTTAAAAATAGTATCAACGTGCAACTCTCAACCAATCGTAAACCAAACGTTCATGGGTGATTTTGAATTATGACATATTTACATAGTCCACGAACTGTACAATAATGGGCATTTACAATAGTGGTCGTAGATAAATTATATTTAAGCACAACTTTTATTATTTGATTGTAAATTACATTGTAATTAGGATTAAAGAAATATTAACAAAAAATAAATTGCAATAGTAATTGTAAGTGTTGCAAATTTTTAATTTTTTCAAGAACAAATATTTGTATTGAAATGTAAGTGTAAAATAGGATTATATTTATTAGTACCTAGTAAGATATTTTTCCCAATTAACAAATTTTTAACCAAAAATAATGTACTTACAATGATTTCTTCTCGGGCTGAGAAAATATTGTTTTGGGATGGAGTTGGAGACAATGGAGTAAATATGGTAAATTCTCCGCCATTACCTATCGGATTTACATGGCCGTGGTCCAAATTACTTGCCAATGATATCACAACTGGACTATCTCGAAATTCCTGAAAATTAATTACTTTCAGAAAAATTCTTTCACAAAAAAACAGTTTATACTATCACAATCTTTAATTATTCAATATATTAGATTGCTTACAATTCCTGATTTTAAATATCCAAAATATATTAACAATTTTATAATAAAATTGACTACACATTAATTTAAATCCAAAAGACTGATAAAAGTCAACCCCTACACGCTAGCTAATATATTCGGGAGGGACCCGGAATATCTTCTGTTACTCCTTGGCACACGTTGCTCAAGATGCGTTGTGTGAGCCGTTGGCTGCGTCAACAGCTCACACAACGAATCTTGAGCAACGTGTGCCAAGCTATAACAGAAGATATTCCGGGTCCCTCCCGAATATATTACCTAGCGTGTAGGGGTTAACTTTGATCAGTCTTTTGAATTAAATGCATCCCACTTTGAGGTTTTGGATTTTTATACTACATTAATTTAAAGTTGTAATAGCACAACCGACAAAGAAAAAAACGTGGAAATATTTTTCGAAGATATCTTATCAATCTGGAAAAGCAGAATGTATGTGGGGATATACTCTCGAAACTCCCTATAATACGGTAACGAAAGAAGCTGTATTTGCTTCTCAAGCGAAAGTGAATAGTCTGTCACTAACGAGCTGTCAGGGTTGGTCGCTCATGATCAAAAAGTATTCAGTGGAAAGAGAATAGAGGTGTACGAGTGTAAGGTAGTGAGTGCATAATGTCCTTAAGTTCTGTGAAAATGTTGTTTGTCAAGCTCGAAGAATGTAAGAATTGTAAGTAATAGAGACCAAAAAAAGGTCTTATATATGGTCACTAACACGCGTGTACAAGTATATAAAGAAGAACCGTGAAAACATAGCACTTGATAGTACGGAGGCACGTTCACAGATTAAGCTTTTCATTGTGGAGCACACTTCTCATAGGGTTAAAGTGGTTCTATTTTTAAAAATTGCTGAATGGCACAAACACGATGTCCGATTTTGACTAATCCATAAGTTATAGAATTACAACTTTATATTGTGTACAACCATCAGGTTCAATCATATATTTATTATATATTTAGAAGACAGGGACAGAAGTGTATAACATCTATTATTATTATCCAACATCATGTACTAATATTATTTTAAGCCAAAAGCAATTATGCGAACTCAGAATAAGATTGTCTGTGCAAATACATAAGTTCATGACAGTTTTTCTAACCGCCTAGCCTCCATACCCCCTTAAGTGTTGACAAATAGTAAGAAAATAAATAGTAAGCATAACAAAAACAATCACCATCTTGTATTCACAATTTTGTTTTACAAGAAATTTTAGTTCTGATTCGTGACTGGCAACCTCGAAAAACCTCTTATACTACTTTGGAGAAAATCAATCACATTTTCGGGGAAGTCATCCACCATTTTGGATCAGCCTTTTTGTTTTTGAAAAAGTTGATATCGGATTTGTCATTAGCGTCCTCGAAAACCCACATATACCAAATTTCTTGAAGATTGGACATCAACTTCTATTTATGATCAGGTTTTTTGGATTTGGATCCCACTTTGTACCGGTGCGAATACCGGAATACCGAATACCGGCATTTCGTCTTGTATTTGTTAAGCTAAAATACCGGTATTTTCCGTATTCGATAAAAATATGCTGGCAAGATGCAAATCATGCTTATTACAATTCTTCGAGGAACAAGAAGCGGACTGCATACATATTTAAAAACACTACATAAATATAATCTGTGACATAAAACATACAACACTAACAAGGGCTAGGAATATTTGGACCAAACTTGGCAAATTAAGTCGATTTCGATATTGGTTTTGGTTGCAATTCTTTTCTTCTTGAGATCTTCTTTGCGTTTTGAGGTTTCGATTATGCCTAGAGTACGGCAACGTGAAAATTATCACCAAATGGATGAATTCAACAGAGGTCGCATTATTGGCTTACGTAAAGGTGGTTTTTCATTCAGAGAAATTGCTAATCGTCTTAACCGTAACCAATCCTCTGTAGTACGGTGTTATCAAGCATGGTCTGCAGAAGGTAGGCTAAGAAGTGGACGGCTAAGACAAATGTGGTCCAGGACCGCCATCTCCGATTAATGGCATTAAGAGACTGATTCTTGAGTGCAAGATCGATAGCCGATCAATGGTTTGGAAACGAAGGACATCCTGTAACCCTTTGTACAGTTTACCTACGATTTAGAGCTTTTGGCTTATATTCCTATCGACCACATCATGTGCTTCTGCAGAAGGCTCGTCATCGACAGCAACGTTTGGAGTGGTGTACAGGATTGGGACGTGGAATGGCATAGAGTGGCCGATTCTGCTTGGGAAGATCGTCGCATGAGGGTCAGACGTAGACGTGGAGAACGCGGCCATGTGCAGTTTTCTGTTGAGCGGCATTTGCACCTCACAGTGGGGGTTGTGATATGGGGTGCTATTGTTTATAGAAGCAGGTCTCAGTTGGTATTCATCCGAGGCAATATGAATGCCCATCGATATGTTGATGAAGTGGTAGAACCCCGTATCCTTCCATTCCTCCAGGAGCTGGAAGACCCGATTTTCCAACAGGATAATGCCCGTCCCCACATTGTAAGGCATTCAATCGAGCGCTTCGAAGAGGCTAAGGTCAATATCTTGCCGGGCCACCCAGATCTCCTGACCTTTCGCCCATCGAATATGTGTAGGACATGATTGGTAGAAGACTAAAGCATGAACTACAGATTGCCTGGGATGTAATACCTCAGGGAGAAATCTACAACCTGGCGGAATCCTTGGCCCAGAAGGGTGCGGGAGTGTGAAACTAATAGGGGTGGTCCAATTAGGGGTGATCCAAATTAATTAGAAATGCCTTTATCCTTTGTTCAATTTCTTTGAAATTTTAATCAATTACTACCTTTGATTAGTAAAACGTTTCAGCCAAGTTTGGTCCAAAAATTCTAGGGGTTGCATTTTTATGTCACAGAGTATATATATTGGAAATTAACGAATCCGAGGCAAATTCATCGAGTACTAATGATAAATGTTTTTTTTTTAATAGAATGAATGCATTAAGTTGTTTGCCGATCAGAGTGTTTTGTACATTTATATGAAATAAGTCATTATTTTCAAGAGATTTAAAAAAAAATAGCAAAAACTGTTATTTATATCTATAAGAACTGTTAAAAACTACAGTAACAGTGTTCGAAATTCTCGGAAAAATTAATATAAATATAAATTAAATGGTACAACATTTAGGCCTACTGTCCACGTAGCCGCACGAAATACGCACGACATCGTCATTTACACTTTTGTGCAGCTGGCTTGTATTTTGCGTAGAAAGGAACGAAAGTGTGTCCACGATGCGGCATCGTCGCATTTGCGTATCGTCAGACTTTCGTCATGCAGCTCGTGCTGCAGCCTGCAAATGCCATACTGCGAGGACGCAAAAACCCGTCTAGCGACTAGAGGGTATCTTTTTCCGGATATATTTTTCCCGGGAAACGGGAAATATTCATTTATTTTCCCGGGAATCTCGGGAATAAAGGGAAGTTACATAATTAATGAAACAGGCTAAATATCATTCAATAAAATACAAATTAGGACAGGATTATATCTATAATTCCACGAACAGTACGAATGTAGATTAGACTGGGTCAAAAAAGGGCAGTGAAATAAAAACGTGCTTCCGCGTTGCTAAACTTCAGAGCTAAATAAAATAAACCGTTTTGTAGTTTGCGTGACGAATGTATGATTGCGCGACGTATCAAAGATGCAAATGGCGGCTTTTGTCATTTGTAGGTTTGCAGGCATTCGTCAAATGACGTCTCCGTGGACAGTAGGCCTAAGTCTCACATTTGATGAATAGATAAGTGTACGAAATTTAAATATAAATATTTTAGAATATACGAGGAGGACTCGCACATGTCTCAGGATGTATACCAATGCAGTTTACAAATGGTAAGCAAATTAATGATAGAAAATAGAATTTGCAATACACGAACTGGTATCGATTACGACTGATGGAGCTTCTATGGTTGGAAATCATAATGGATTTTTAACACTTTATAAAAGTGATGATGACATTCAAATACAAATTTTACCAACTAGCATTGTCCATCAGCAGGTATTGTTCTCAAAAATATAAAATTTAGATGATGTGATGAATTTCGTACTCTAAATAGTTAATTCTAACCGTGGAAGGAATTTGCAAAGACGGAAATTCAGAGCATTAGTAGACGAATTTGAATATGATTTTGGGGAACTGCTATTACACACTGACGTAAGATGGCTAAGCTGTGTTACGATTAAAAAAAATCTTGGATTTTCTGCCTGAAATAAAAGAATTTATGGCTACTGTTAAAATCATACCCTCAATCTGAAGATGATAAGTGGGTGTCTGATCTTTGTTTTTCTCTCTGACATTACAGGAAAGCTAAATGAATTACATTTGAAACTTCAAGTTAGGAACAAAACATTCACTGAAATGGTTATCGACTTGAATGTCTTCAAGGGGAAACTTGCATTCCTAGAATATGAACTTTATTACAAATACTATTATTTAAACTTCTAATATTTTTTTAAATAATGAACTAAAGTCAGAACACAGCCTGAATATATAAATATATTAAACCTATCCGTAGCTCTATAATATTATTAAGCCTTTTTAGGACTACAAAACAAATATCATGTGAAATTTGTAAGTTATTTACTACCTCTCAGTCTAAATTTTTTACTAGCTCCCTACTAAAAAAGACTTAATAATATTATAGAGCTACGGATAAGTTGAATATATTTATATAGTCAGGCTGTGTTTCAATTTTAATAAGTTTATATGATTATCTATAATGTTGTATGGTTTTACTAATAGTAAATTCCTAGAATAGTTTATTTTAAATTTGATATAAAGATATTTTTCCTTATGATGAATTAGCATGTACGACGTTGGTACGCCGCCGCCTACAATTAAAGAAAAAAGTTGCCCATGCTGATCAAAAGTTCAAAAGGCCGCACGTGCTATAAACTATTAATTAATATAGACTATATACTATTAATTAATATAGACTATAGACTATTAATCAATATAGGCTATAGACAATTAATTAATATAGACTATTAATTAATATAAACTATTAATCAATATAGGCTATAGACTATTAATTAATGTAGACTGATATAAAAAACATATTTTATTTATAGCATTTTAGAGCATACTTATAATAAATGTAGTAATAATGTAATTCAAACATTAATGATAAGAAAAGTATGAAAATAAAAGTTTGTAATGTAGAGAATATAATAAATAATCTTACCTTCTTTTCGTCCTTTAATGTGAAGCAGAAAAAAAAATACATAATGAGATATAATTACAATTATCATTTATGAGTTACAATTAGGAGTTAAAGTGTACTATTTTGCCTCGTTGTCGTTAATATTTTAAAGTTTCACTTTCAATAAGCTTAAGAACTAAAATGGCAATATGATGTACTACTCAGGACATGAAACAGAGAGCAAACACGGTGTAGCATTTCTGATCAGCCCGAAATACATATCATCAGTATTAGGGTATAACTGCGTAAGCAGCAGAATAATGTTTATAAAACTTAACACAACACCAAAGCTCAACATCCTCCAAATATATGCCCCTACTTCAGACGCATCCGATGAAGAAATTGAGGAATTATATTCGGACATCCTGAAGGAAATAGCTAGAATACCAGAAAGAGAGATCACAATAATAATAACGCGAAAGTTGGTCCCATTCAAACAACGGAAGACCACTTTAAAAACATACTAGGAAAATAAGGCCTAGGAGACAGAAATGAGAGAGGGGAGCGCTCATTATTATCTATTGTCATTCTGCGCTGACAAGAATATGACCATCATGAACACAATGTTCACACATCATCCACGGCGACTATATATGTGGAGGTCACCTGGTGATAGGTATAGAAATCAAATAGATTTCCTGCTGATAGCACAAAGATGGCGAACAAGTATAAAAGATACCAAAACCTATCCAGGCGCTGACTGCAGATCCGATCATCAGCTACTTATAGGAAAAATAAAATTAAAACTGAAAACTCCAAAACCCCCCTCTATGTCTAAAAATAGGTGGGACTTACACAATAACACCGAATATAGAACCAGACTCTCCGAAAAACTCCAAACACTAAACAGCGGAAACACCAAACAAATGGATCAGAACCAACTTTGGAAGAGGATGAAATCGGAAATGTTAAAAATGGCCAATGAATTCAACCACAAACCCGAAAGAAGAAAAACGTGGATAACAGACAGAACATGGGAGGCTATACAGGAAAGAAAGGAACTAAAACAAAAAGGCTTGAACAGCGAAGAACGACGTGAAAACTACAGTAAACTATCCAAAGATATAAGGAAAATGTGTAAAGAAGACAAAAACGGCTATATATCGACAATTTGTAGATAATTCGAAGACCAACATCAAAAAAATGCATCCAAACCTTGCACCTTTTTGCCAAAATCAGAGAGATAACCAGAGACTTCAAATCGCGAACGATAATTGTAAAAAACTAGCAAGGAGAAGTAATTACAGAGAAAACAGATGTTGCAGAGATGGAGAGAATACTGTCAAAACTTGTTCGAAGATCAACCAGGAGACAATCCACCTGAAATCCCTAACTCAGAAGATCAAGAACCAGAAATCCTTAAATCCGAGGTGGAGTGGGCCCTCAAAAAGCTAAAACCTAGAAAATCTGCAGGATCTGACGGAATAGTGGCAGAAATGATTGACGTGTCTGATGAAAATATGATAAGTCTCCCTGCATATACTGTGCAACAAGATCTGGATATCAAGAGTCTGGCCGACTGATTGGACAACCTCAGTATTCGTGCCAACTTATAAAAAAGGAGCAAAGACCCAATGTTCAAATTACAGAACGATATCCTTAATATCACACGTCAGCAAAACATTGTTTCATATACTTCACGACAGGTTGAAAGCATACATACACCCCCAAATCCCACAAGAACAAGCAGGTTTCATGCCGGACGAGGCACGCGAAAGCACATCTTGAACATCAAACAGATAACTGAAAATCTAAGGGAGCTCAACCAACCTGGATACCTCTGTTTTATTAACTACAAAAAGGCATTCGAGCAAGTAAAATGAAGCAAATTATGGACTGTTATGTCGGAGATGGGAGTATCCAGACATCTCATTAGGCTCACCGCCAATCTATATCAATCTGCAGAAGCACAGGTCAGAATAGAAGATTGCTTCAATGACCCCTTCAGTATACAAAGGAGTTCGTCAGGGGTGCATCCTTTCACCTATTTTATTCAATCTCTACGGAGAATGGATAGTCCGCAAAGCAACTCACAACTGGGATGGAGGAATATCTATAGGAGGCAGCAAAATATCAAATTTACAGTACGCAGATGATACAACATTGCTGGGAAGTACGGAAGAAGAGATCAAGAACCTGCTCCAGAAGCTGAAATAAATCAGCGAAGAGGTGGGCCTTGAAATGAATAAAACAAAAACCAAAATAATGATAATAGACCGATCCCAAGAAAGACTGGAAAGCCCAACGCATATTGATGGAATCGAGGTAGTAAAGGAGTTCGTGTATGTGGGCAAACAATTTTCAAGAACTGGCAGCTGTGAAAAGGAAATAAGGAGAAGAATAGCTATGGGCAAAACCGCCATTGCCAAACCTTCACGAATTTGGAAGGATCACAGCATTTCTAGAGTAACTAAGATGGCAGTCATAAAGACACTTATATTAACTATAGTCACATACGATGCGGAATCCTGGACACTAAAAATGGCTGACACCTGAATGCAGACGAATTGATGCGTTTGAAATGTACATCTGAAGACACATTCTCAGGATATCATGGACGGAAAAACGTACTAATGAATCCATTCTACGAGAACTTAACATCGTCGATAGACTGATCAAAACTATCCAAAAGTCCATCGAAGATATTTCGGTCACATCATGCGAAGAAAGGACGACTCACTTGAGAAATTAATAGTTCAAGGAAAGAAGAGTGTAAGAGACCACGAGGAAGATCACCGTCGCGCTATGTGGATCAAATATCCAAAGCCATAGGTGCAACTGTACACGATTGCACAACAGCTGAAAACAGGGAAGAATGGAGACAACAAGTACAACAAATATGATCCCTAGGTCATACCAATGCCACGATGCTCGAAGACGAGCGATACGATTGGGGAAGAAGAAGAACTAAAACGTAAAAGACAGTTCCTGTTCTCTACTACTATTTTAGGGTCCTGAGGGTTAAATAAATAAAGACAACAATTGATATTTGGTGCCATCCCTAGGCCTGCAAAAATATTGATCCAAAAAAAAACTTTCTGCAAACTGCGAAATTAAAAGTTGAATGAGTAAAAACATCTGATTATCTAATAATACCACATGAAAGGAATAATAAACTAATAAGGAAATCAACCAATTAATGTGTGAGTCAAGAGTGTCTACAGGTCAATCACATTCTATATTGTGGGGTTGAAATCCTGCCGACAGAGTTATTGTTTAATCGGCAAAGGAAAGGGAGTTTAAAGAGTAATTGAAGTGAATTGGCGTAGTCATACTACGTTAATCATATAACGACGAGGCCAATGATTTTAAAATAACTTTAATATTTCAATTTAAAAATGTATTGGCAGTAACAAACTTAAGACAAATCTTAAAAACCGGACAATATATATAATGGAATTTTACGCAGATATTACGAAAAAGGTTTTGTTAAGGTAAAATTAGGTAAAAATTAGGTAAAATAAGGTAAAATGTAAAGGGTAAAATTCGATATGGAGGTTTAGACAAACAGAGGATTAGATGGATTAATATTATTCGAATAAAAACGAATAGCCAAACAATATTAGACTCGAAAATAATCGGACTGTAATATAAAACGAATTAATTTCTATAACAAAATTTAAACGCTTTATTAAATATTAAGAAACATAAGCTTCGTCTCCAAACGAATAAATTTCTACGAACCGTTTCCGTTGCCGCTCTAGTTATCTCTTTGACCTATCAAGTTTTTTTGTTCTTTACCAAGTCAATTTGAGGCATCGGATAAACCCTATACATAATTCACTTCGCTTTTCAATTGTGATTTTTAGCACAAAAAGTATTTATATTATTGTATTATTTACAATATTTTATGATTGATATGAAAAATAAAGAACAATATTTTATGATATCATTATACATTGCCAACAGCAATAGGGAATTTTAATTCACTGTTTGCACCGTTATAACATAGTAAACAATATAAATGCTGCTTAAAAATGCTATAATTAAGTTTAATAAAATATTTAAAATCGATAAAAATTTTGAGTTGTTTAAACGCTGCCATTTTCGCGCGGTCTGTTGATGACGTCAATTACCACTAACCGTTCACTCCATTGCATACCACAATGGTTTTCATTTTCAACTTAACGTTTCTGACGTTTTTTTCTAACCAAAAGACTGCAATGACATACAAATGTAAATAATACGGACTTGTTTACATGGTATGTTACGTCACTTTCGTTTAACCAATGGTATTGCGTCTTACAAATTTGAATTTCCATCGCTTAAATTGCACTTGAATTAATTTTAAGTACTTAAAAAGATATTAATTACAAAAATAATGGTTTAGTTCAAATGTCCGGTAAATAAAGATTCGGAAAAAAATATTTGAACCAAAAGACTGCAATGACATACAAATGTTTGCATTTCATGCATATTCCCTATTCAGGAAATATAATTTTGTTTTTAAGCATTTATAGCCTTGTATCGAGCGACGCATAAAATGATATGAGATAAGTCTTTCTTTAGTTTATACAAATGAATCAGCGGTCACCAAACTTTTTGAGAAACGGGCTGGATTGAATTTTTTTTAAGCAGGAGAGGTCGGACGAAAAATTGATGTCGCACGAACAATGTTTTACATTGCATGTGTAAACAAATATAGTTTATATTGCATTTGTAATGAAAAATAAATTAGGATTAAAATCATTGGAGAGCCGGATGCGGGCCGTAATTTGATAACTGCTGATCATTTGGTGACGATCAAAAACCTAACCTCAACTGTTGGTTTATTCCCTATTTAATGTTGTCAACATATTAAGACCGTAAAAAGGTTTTCACTACAGAATAAATATCTTTATTCTTGAGTCTTATTTTCGATACGTCGATTTCAGAATAGTATATAGGTTTTTAACTTCAAATTAAACCTTTTCAATTTCAAATTAAACCTTTTTAAATTCAAATTAAACCTTTTTAATTTAACAACCTTTTTAAATTCAAATGAACCTTTTTTAAATTCAAATTAAACTTTTATAAAATTCAGTCAAATATCAATTAATATAGAAAAAACAAATTAATTAACAAAAATTATAATGAAAAAAATTATGAAAAAATATAAAAATAATGTTACTGTATCGATTGTCCTGCGACAGCCAATGGTAATTTCATCAACATATCTACATCATATTTATTACAATCAGCAGAAGTAAGAGTGGCCACGGATTCCTCAACAATATGAAACAAATTTAGATTATTTTCTCGTTCCGCCAGCAAATTTCTTGCAGCTAATTTAACTTTTGAAAAAACTTTTTGCAGATGTATTGTGTGATTATTACCTGTTAGTTGTAAAAGAAAACGTATAGGAAATTATTCTTAAACAAGTTTAGACAAAAAGGATATTTTTATAAAATGTTATGAAGGTAAAACAATTGCAGAATCAGAAGAAATAACAGATGTTAATAAAAACATCGCTAAATCTATAATTAGACGTTATAAGAAGGATGGATATGAGATGGTTAAACGAAATCGTGGTGGAAAAAGGAATAGTAAATTATCTGATGAGATTTTAAATTATGTAGAGCAAATTATTGAAGAAAATCCATCGATTACTTTCAAAAATATGAAATTGAAGATATTTGAAAATAAAAACGTCAACTTGACCACAACATCTGTATTTGATGCATTAAAAGCTTTAAAAATAACATTGAAAACTTTTGCAATTAGTCTGGACCGTTTAAACTCAACAATTGAACAACGCAAAAATTATGCAAATTTATTTTCACAAAATGCTCCAAAAACACGGGAGAATATAATTTTAATTGATGAATACGGTTTCAATTACCATCTCCGGCGAAATAAAGCTCGATCAAAGATAGACTATTTTTTCTTCCAGCATATTCACCCATGTTAAATCCCATAGAAAAAGTTTTTTCGAAAGTTAAATTAGCTGCAAGAAATTTGCTGGCGGAACCAGAAAATAATCTAAATTTGGTTAATATTATTGAGGAATCCGTGGCCACTGTTACTTCTGCTGATTGTAATAAAATGAATGAAAATGATGATGTCGATGAAATTACCATTGGCTGAGGCAGTACAACTGTTACATTAACATTATTTTTATATTTTTTCATAATTTTTTTCATTATAATTTTTGATAATTAATTTGTTTTTTCTATATTAATTAATATTTGACTGAATTTTATAAAAGTTTAATTTGAATTTAAAAAAGTTTAATTTGAATTTACAAAAAGTTAATTTGAATTTAAAAAGGTTTAATTTGAAATTAAAAAGGTTTCATTTGAAGTTAAAAACCTATATTAAAGGACGAGTTCAGTAAGCGCGATTTTAAAGCACGTCCAAGTTTGGAAAACGACGAGCGTAGTGAGGAGTTTTATAATGGACAAATGCTGAAAAACGTCTTACGAACGAGTTATTATAGTATTTTTTCTATTTTGTGCCCTTTTATGCCATTTCTAAATAAAAAAATCGCCGATACATTGAGAAAATTGTATCGCACTCACCGAACCATTACCGCACGTATATGAGTGCTGTTATTAGTCCATTACAGACGCAAAATGGTTTTATAGCACTCGAGCTTGTTTAAATGATTTCCGACAAAGGTGAAGTTAGTTAAATTGTTCAGCAAGTGATGCTTATGACCTTACAAAATCAATGCGAAAAACAGGTGTCTTATGTCAAAGAAGATTATAAAACTCTACACATACAAGATCTATGTTTTTCATAAATTATCGCTTTAATACAGTTTTACATACTTTATTTTTTAATTACATACTTTAATACAGTAGATATATTCGTTATAATAATGTAGTTGATTCTTTTCACAGAATGTGGTGTAGGAAAAACCCACACATATTTCAAGGGAATTTCACATTTTAAAATGTTAAATTCAATTAAATTTTAAAATGTCTTCATCACCATCAGTAGTGCTACAGCCTTACAGGACCTCGACTTTCTCCAGCCTCGTCCGCCATCCTTTCCGGTCTCTGGCACGGACCTTCCAGTCAGCTGCAACAATTTTTCTGGCATCCTCAGAAACGCCGTTTTTCGATCTCAGCCTTGGTCTCCCTCTGCCTCTACTGCCGGTTAGTATGGCCTCAAAGTTTCATCGCGTTGGCACGTTGTTGTCATAGCGTATTACATGTCCTACCCATCTTAACCTGCCAATCTTGATTGTTATTATGTCTATGTTTCCTGAACCTCTGCATAAGTTATAAAGCTCAAGATTATATCTTCTTCTCCAGACGTTATCCTCTTGGAACATAAATCTTTCTTAGGATTTTACGTTAAAATGTTGATAGTAACGTCTCATCTGCTTTTGTTAGGGTCCAGGTTTCCGAGCCATAGATTAAAACTGGAGCAATTAACGTGTTATAGATTCTGATCTTGCTCGAATTCTGTGCTTCTCGAAAGGCTCGATTTACTTAAGTATTTTGACAGCCCAAAATAACAGCGATCGGCAAGCATTATGCGCCTTTTTATTTCTTTGCTGACATCATTACCCGGGTTTATCAAGACTCCTGGATGTACAAACTCATCCACTGCTTCGATGTTATATTCTCCAATTGTGATATTTTGACCGCGTCTCTCGCCCTGCGTTTTTTTGTGGCAGCCATAAACTTAGTCTTATTTGTATTTATTTGTAGTCCCATATTTCTTGCGGCACTCTCAAAATTTACAAAGATTTCTTTTGCTTTTCGAGGAGTTCTAGAGGTCAAGTCCATGTCGTCTTCGTATGCCTGCGCCTGTGTTGACTTCTTAAATATAGTACCTCTAGTATCCAGTTCCACATCTCGAACTACTTTTTCTAGTGCTCTACACTACACTTTTTTACACTACTTTTCTAGTGCTAGTTAAACAGGAGACACGCCAGCGCGTCACCCTGCCCCACGCCTACAGTTGTTTCGAATGAATCTGAGGTTTCATTCTGTATTTTTACGTGGCAAACAACTTTTGCATTGTCGTTTTTGTCAATTCAATCAAGGTTTTTGGAATGTGTAGCTCATCCATAGCTTGGTATAACTTTGGTCTTAGAACGCTATCATAATCTGCCTTAAAGTCAATGAAAAGGTGGAACGTATCGATACTGTAATCGTAGCACTTCTCGAACATCTGGCGTAGTACGTAAATCTGGTCTATTATCGATCGACCAGTACGGAATCCGCATTAGTAATGTCCGATTCTAGGTTCTACGTACGTCCTTATGCGAGATACCAGGATATGTGACAGTATTTTATAAGCAGTGTTTAGTAGTGTAATAGCTCGATAGTTACTTTATTCCAACTGATCACCTTTTTTTGTGTAAAGGGCATATAACCCCTACGATCCACTCTTCTGGATTTGTTTTTCACGCCAGACTTTTCGGATGATTTGTAGCATGGTTTCTTCCAATACTCCTCCACCAGCTTTGATGAGTTCTGCTGTGATAGTATCTTTTCCAGGAGCTTTGTGGTTTTTCAGCTTATTTATGCCATCCTGGATTTCCTGCAAGTTGGGTGATTCGACCAGGTCATCATTTAATTCTTCTAGCTCTTCTGCTTATCTGAGCCTAGGAGTTCGGAGAAATGCTCCACTCACCTGTTGAAGGTGAAAAAGAAGGAGGGAATTTCCTCCTTATTGACAAGAACCTGTCCGTTCTTGTTCTTACAAATATTTACCTTTGGTTTGAACTCCTTTCTTTTATTATTAACCTTCTGGTAATACTTTCTTGATTCCGAACGATTTTTGAGTCGTTCTATTTTGTTACGATGTTGCCACCGTAGGGTAATAAAACATGTTCACTAGCACTGGTGATATTGTGCGGTCGGTGCGTGTGTTATCCCTCACTCTCACCGTATTCTAAAGAGTGGGGATAACACCGGAAGAACCGAGAGGACAAGCGACATGTGCCATTAAAAATTTAGCATTTGTAAAGAGAGTTTAAAAATAAAACAAACTAGTAGTGGACGAGTAAAGTATTTCTTTTACCCGTCTATCATTAAATTGGTTTCACTGGAGCCAACAGCCCTTCACTGAAGTATAGTGGAGGAAACCATCCGAGTGGAGGTGAAGGATACCGAAGCGAGGACAGTTTGAAAAAAAAAAAACGTTTTAGCAAAAATCGAAACGTTACAATTTCATCCAAGAGTTTTTCTTTATTTTCTCTATTCTTTCTTGAATGCATCCTCTTTTCTTCTCTTCTGAGATTCTTATAGGTTTCTTCTACCTTTCTTGTTTTTCGTTGCTGTTTTCTTTGGTAAGATTTGTTCTTTCTGTCTGTCACTTCCTGGCATTCTTCGTCGAACCAGTCATTTCGAGGCGTTTTATTCTCATAGCCCAGGATGTTTTCTGCCGCTTGTTTTATGACATCGCTAACCTGTTGCCACATGGTGTTCACTGGCTCATCATCCCTGATGTTTATATTCTCTTCAATATAGTTCTTGTATGCATTAAGTGTTTCATCTTCTTTCAGGGCATCTGTGTTGTATCTTAATTCTTTACTTCCTTTGGCCTTTTTCACGTTGGAAATTTTGGCTCTTAGTCTCGCACCAATCAGGTAATGGTCCGAGTCAATGTTTGCTCCCCTGTACGTTCTAACATCCATGAGATTGGAGTAGTGTCTGCTGTCTATAAGTACATGGTCGATTTGGTTTTCAGTTTCTCCATTGAGGGATACCCATGTAACCTTGTGTATTCTTTTATGTTCGAACGGTGTACTTCCCACTACCATGTTCTTAGAGGCCGCAAAATTAATAACCCTGTTTCCGTTGTCATTACTTTCATAATGGAGGCTGTGTCTACCAATATACTCTTGGTATATTTCCTCCTTGCCAATCTTAGCATTCATGTCACCGATAATTATCTTAATGTCGTGGGTTGCGGTTTGATCTTAGGCACTTTCTAACTGATCATAGTATAGGTCTTTATCTTCTTCTGATTTATCTTCAGTAGGTGCATGTACATTAATTATACTAATGTTGAAGAATTTTCCTTTTATTCTAAGCACGCACAATTTCTGATTAATAGCTGCTTTAAAGCCTATTACTAGCTGCCTAATTCTTTCCGTCACCACAAAGCCAGTACCAAATTGATGTTGAGTGGGGTGACAACTGTGGTATAGATCAAAGTTTTTCTTATGCATGACTCCGGCTTTTTCTGCTTGACAAAGATGTCTTGGCGTTGGAAAATATTTTTTATTACTCATGCGCGAAAAGTACTTCTTGACATACATTATTTAATACGAGAAATGTCACGTCTCGTTGTGTTTCCACATAAGATTCAATATCGCTAGGTTACATTGTCATTACAAAGTCAGATTTTTTTTCATTACAAAATAGTAATAAAAATTAAAGAAAACGTTTTAAAATGAGTGTAAATTCTATGGTGATACCGGAGACTGAAGAGAGTTCTATGGTGAATTCACACCACCGGAGACAATTCATTTTTCTTAATTTTAATTCTTCACAAATAGCAAATTCTTCATTTTTGATTAACATTTTTTTTATGGTCCCTGGATCCCAAACTTGTAAGATACACCCCCCGCATGAGTAATAAAAAATATTGTTTGTAACACGGGCGAAATTGTCAATTTCGCTTTCGAGCGAATGTTTCGAGCGAATTTCACTCTCGTGCAAAATTGACAACCTTTCGCCCTAGTTACAAAATATACTATTTTATGGAATTTTAAGCACGTTACCGAGATGCATTTAAGACACAATGATAAAAACCAAAATGGGTATTTCCAATACAACAAACTACTAATAAACACTGCAACAGTGGAAAATTTAAATTGCGTCAATATTATGAAAATGAACTGATATAATTCAGAATTTCCTCTGAGATCGCCATGCTTCATCAGAACAGATTTCTTATTATCTCACCTTAAGAAAACACGGAAGAATTTAGTAGTGTGAGAAACTATAGAACAACAGAAGTAACAGAACTTGTCGCTGCTGTCAATTCCTAGTCTATTTTATGTTTTTACTCCACTTTGAAGACCACTGTTCTGGATAATAAACTATTTCTAGGAATATTTCAGTCACCATTCTCATGACACACTCACAAATAAACTGCTGCCTTATTAACTCCATTGCAAAATGTTATGAACAATGCGTTAGAAACAGGTAAATTCCCGGAAAACTTAAAATTCGCGATTATAACACCCATACACAAGGCTGGTGATAAATGTGCAATAGAAAACTTCAGGCCAATAAGCGTTTTGTCGGTTAAGATTTTCCAGCGAATCATTTACTCAAGAATAGTATCGTTTTTAGATAAATATAAAATAATAAGTCCGGTTTTTTTAAGTTCACTAAAGCAGCAATTGTTACTCTTCAATTTAGAAACATTCCGGTAGGACTGCTTATGGACCTATCAAAGGCCTATGATCTATTAAACAACAGTCCGGACACCTACCGGAATGTTTCTAGATTCAAGACTATCAATTTCTTGAATTTAGAAACTTCCGGAAGGACTTTATTGACCTATCAAAGGCCTATGATTTAGTAAACCACAATATATTGCTTATAATATTTACTAAATACGGAATAGCGGAATGACACAAGTCACTAGAATCCAAACCCGGCGTGTATGATTAGACCTGGGGTATTCCACAAGGTAGAACCATAGGTCCGTTATTATTCTCATTATTTATAAATGATTTACATTTAATACATTGACCCACCCCACACAATAATCAACTATATTTTATATTGTTAAAATTAACCAGAAATAGGTTGTATATATACAGATACATATTGGTGAGTCTATACATTGATTAAAATAGTTTCACATACTCATCAATGGTATATAAACATTTTGAAACAGGAAAGTCTCTCAATTTTTTCTGAACATTCTGATCCAGACTTCCTGAGTAAGACTTGTAGGTAGTATATAAGTAGATTCCAGCAACAGCGGACGCTTTACTACAGACAGTCAATCTTGAGTGCGGGGTGCATAGTTTCATGCATTCTCTAGTGTTTGATTGAAAATTATGATTATCCTTATGTTTAGGAATTAATTGCTTGTTTGCATGTATATAATATTTACTTTCAAGAATAAAGAGACTTAATACAGTTAAAATCTTTAAGTTAATAAAGTGAGGCCTGCACGATGTATCTTCCGGCGTAGGCCAAGAAGGACGCTAAATATTCGTTTCTGTGCATTCAAAAGTTCCCCAAGCTATTATACCATAGGAGGGAATTATCTGAATTGCAGCAAAGTAAAAGTGTAATAATTCTGGTACAGTCAAAAATCTCTTCAGGTAGCGGAGACAGTCTTACCAATCGTCTTACGCACGCCATCGATGGTTATGTGCCAAGCTAAGTTTTCTTCAAAACATGACATTTTGTAAAATTTACACGGTTTATCGCACATTGATCAGTTTGTATAGAAATGTCCTTGATGTATTCCCTACGTTGAGTTTTGAATAAAATCAATTCAGTTTTGTCGATGTTCAGTTTTGTCGATGTTGAAAAATAATTTGTTCGCTGAAAACCAACTCGATAAGTCCCGAAGGAGATTTGCATATCGCTGTGTATATAATAAGGTTTCATTAGAAATGAGGAAGCTGGCATCGTCTGCATGTAAAGTGCAGTATCTTCCTTGGATAAACGGAACTACATCAACTAAATATAAGATGAACAAAGTTGAGGCAAGAACACTCCCTTGAGGTACCCCTCTGAATTAAAAGCCATTTCTGCCTACATACTTTTCCTTGAAAGGGACTGTATCAATAAGATTTGCATTTCGCTGTGTATAGAATAAGGTTTCATTAGAAATGAAGAAGCTTGCATCGTCTGCATATAAAGTGCAGTATGTTCCTTGGATAAACGGAACTAGATCTGTTAAATATAAGATAAGAACAAAGTTGGGGCAAGAACACTCCCTTGAGGTACCTCCCTGAATTAAAAGACATTTCTGATGACACACTTTTCCTTGAATGGCACTGTATCAATACATATTTCGTACGGTTTTTTTATGAATGAGTGGCACGAGTTTCCCGCTATTCCCCTTATTCCATAAGAAAATAATTTGTTTATTAACTGGGCGTGATCTACACAGTCAAATGCTTTGCTTAAATCACGGAAGATACCCGGCCCTTATCCGCTTCTGACGGAATTTTATTATATAGGCCTACAATCGCTGAAGTTTTGGACTTGTCTCTTTGAAAACCATGCTGTTCCATCGGAATTACATTATGTTTGGAAATAAAAGGTGTACGTCTGTGCAGAAAACAGTATTCTTATAATAATTTTTAAAACTAATCGTAATAGATCATTACATCCGGAGACATTGGCAATATACAACGAACGGCTTGCAGTTCATAGGTCTGTAAAACTACTAGGTATTCATTTGGACCAGTCTTTAGACTGCACATCACATATAACTTTTGTGACAGGGAAGCTAAATAAGGCCGTTTTCGCTATGAAGTCTCTCCAGCGATATATAAACACTATGCGAGGAATAGTGTATTTCGCCAACTTCTACTGTAGAAGAAGAATTCTGTAGAAGTAGCTGTAGAAGGTCAATATCTTGACACTAACGGCCACCTACATATAAGAAAAAGTCGTATTCCTCCGGAAATATAATTACCTGTTCAGTGATCTCATCAAACCCACCGAACGACTAACGAGATTTAATAAAGAACGGTTTCAGTTACCAAAGCATGTCCTAACGCTCACTAAGAGAAACCCCCCATATATTATGACGAAATTATTCAACACTCTACCAAGAGATATTAAGCAAATACATAATTTAAACAAATTCAAAAATCAGCTATTTCAACATTAAGTTATTGAAGTTTATGATTTTTATATTATTGATATGATATGATTATGATATTATTGATATGTTATTATTGATATATGATTTTTTTATTATTATTTTTATATTAAGAGTTTTATTTTATTGTTTCACACATTTTATTTAGAATGTATTAACTAACTTAAATAATGAAATAAAATTATTAGAATTTGAAGACAATATACCTTTTCATAGCTGAATTTTTTTGTGCGCTTGTGTCAATTTCCGCCATGTTATACGTCAAAAAGTTCGGGCACATTTTGACGTATAACTAAATATGTGCCCGAAACTTTCATATTCCCGCCTTTCAAATTTGGCGGATGCGCATGCGCTTAACTAACTGCAAAAAGTAATAAATTTTGAATTGGTAAAACCTATTGGTAGTCCTAAAAAGACTCATTAGCATTATAGAGCTCCGGAAAGGTTGAGTATATTTATATATTCAAACTTTGTTCCGTCTTTATTAAGTTTAACCGTAAAAAGGTGTATTATTGTTGGACCGAATTACGGAAAAATGTGCTCGTAAACGCCAGAAACTTTGCATTTTTAATAATTCAATAAACATTTCTAAATCTTATCCTACTTATCCGATAATTATTTTAGCTTTGTCTCAATTTTATCTTATATTTATAGACATGAAGCCTTTTATGCTTAATTTAAAATATAGGTAATAAAACTTATTTATTTTAAAACTATTGTAGGAGTATAAACTAAGACTTTTCCGCAAAATTAACTTACCGCTTTAACAAAAAAACGCATTGTCTTCCGGTTACCGAAATGACTCAACGGATCAGTTCGCGTTATTGTTTACACTTACGTTGACTTTAACATGGACACAGATTTCACATAACAATCAATGCTTCTATATTTTTATTTAATTTAAAATCGCTTTCAGATTTTATCAAAATTAAATTTTTCAATTTTTCATCGAAATTAAGGGAAAACATTCTTGTAATCCACGTTTTTGATTCTGAAATAAATATACCTTGAAACCATTTCTAGGTCTGCAGCAAAGACATCCAGCCAAACAAACAACGGCACACACGGTCAACAGGATAGCAAGTAGGCCTGTGAGGAACTGTGAATGTCCATCTGTAACAGAAAATAGAATAAAGTTAGTAAATATATCAATACAATGAATCCTAGTATGTTAATAGTATATTACGTAACGAGAGTTGTAAGAAGTACGAGCGGAACAGTTAAGACCCGCGTAGCGGGGAATGCGTAATTTCGCGAGTACGTAATTGGCTTACAACTCGAGTTATGTAGTATATTTTATCTACGACCACACCCATTTTTTTTCTGTTTAATAAGAAAAATATGTTTGATGTAACAAATTTATTTCTTATTAGGATGAGTAACATTATTTAACATTATAATAAACAAACAGTTGTGTTTGTGTTTATTTTCATATAGAACTGTTACTCGCTACTGCTACAACTTACATTATTTAACTTGATAGAAATAAAAAAAAAAATTCTTAATGGTTACATACCTTATTATTTAGTACTTATTAGTAGTTTTTGTTAGATTTAAACGTGAAAAAATGAAATGAATGACAGCATCTATGTGAATACGTTCAGCGCCCCCCGTGCTATAATTCAAACTAACGGAAATTGAAAAACGCCACCGTAACTACAGACTTGGATGGTTAGATTAGGTTATATTAGGAGCAGATAAATCACATAAAACACATATCACGCGGTAGCGCGACCTCACGACCCGAAATAAGAAAAAAAAATTCAATAGTTTAAACAATTTTTATATACCCCTTTCAAATGTATCTTCCCTAAACCAATGTGCCTTGCATCCGCAAAATGCGTACATTTGGCTGCCTATATCTATGAGCACTCCAGTTTAACCCTATATTTAACAATAGTAGCAGCTCTCAACCAATCAACGAATCGTAAACCAAACGCACGTGTGTGTTATCAAACATAACTTATCATTAATCGCGGACTGTTACATACGTATGTTATGATGTATTTACATAGTCCACGAACTATACAATAATGTGCATTTACAATATTGGTCGTAGATAAAGGTATTATTTAAACTAAAAATTATTATATTGTTCTTCTGAAGAATGTTTATAATTCGTAGGTTATTCTATGTAGAGAAGTCACAATTCTGCTAATTCTTTATTAATTAACTATGTAATGTGGTAGGAATGTTTAACGTAGGAATGAAAGAACTTGGTCACAGTTTAGTAACACGTTTTTATTCACTGTATTGCACAACTTAAGTTCAGGGCTACAAGCACTGATACCCAATGCCAGGTAGTCCCTCTAGGCTGATATCACTGGGAGCCTTAGGCCTTGACCTTTAATCCCTGGCTTAGACATGGCGGAGGTTCTCTGGTGGTATGGGCAGGAATATCAATGGATGACTGCACCAAATTGGTCGGACTGCACCAAATTGGTTGTCATAGATGACGGATCGCTGACTGTACAGGGGTATATTAAGAAGGTTTTGAAAAATTACGTAGTCCCATTTGCTGCTTTTGTCGGCGATGGCTTCATTCTGATGCAGGGTAACGCAAGACCCCATTCTGTGAGAAAATTCAACTGGCCTGTATGTACCCCAGAAGGAAATCCTATATAACATACATGCTGGACATATAACATGCTATACATGCTGGACAGGCGTGTTAGAAGACGTGCAGTTGCACCAACCACAATAAACGAGCTTCGTCTGTCATTTCAGAAAGAATGGCAGAATATTCCACAATATAATATACATGAGCTCATTAGTGGCGTGGGCCTTGAGCAGGCAATAGTTACGGCTTGAGGAGGCAATACGAAGAAGTATTCAAACCTTATTCAACTGAAATTTTCATTATTAATCTCTGTTAGGTTTATTTTGCAGAAATGCATGAAAGTACCAGATGTTGTTTTTTGCTACATCCTGATGGTCCCTTTGATTGTAAAACAATAAAAGTTTTATTCAAAGTACTAAAACAATATCAAAATTAAAAAATAATCCAATGACCCGTTTTTTTTTTGCATCTGAGTGTATAATTGTATTTCAAAAAGAATAAAATATGTACCTATATAGGTAAATGTGTAGAAGAAGCAAAGCTTTAGCAGGCAAGTTGTGAACTTTTGGAAAAACTTTTACCGCCGGAATGAAATCTTGCTTGAACCATTCTTTAAACACATCATCGAGCTCAGAAATCCGCATAAGACAAAATATTCTTAGAATAGGCCAAGGAATAACATCTTGAATTTTTGCCGCATATTTACCTAACACCCTATAATATAGGAAAGGCTCACCCCAGAACTCCTTAATATATAGCCTATATTAACCCATAATCTACCAACACTGACTTTGATATTTTTTAAGCTACTATAATTATTAATTTATAGAATAATCATTGTCATTATCTTATTATTTCAAGTTTATACTTTTAGAAAGTAACTTGTATAATTATTTATTAATAATGGGTTAATTGGTAAATTAATTGTTATCAAGTCCTTTTTATAGTTATTTACAAAAAAATATTTATCATAATAAAAAACCTTTCAACGTTTATTCATAATTGAAATTTATTCTAAAAAGAGTAAATTTTTATTGTAAATAATTACTTTTAATATGCAATACATATTTAATTTTCTAGGAGATCGTAAAAGTTACATGTTCAGTAATCTGCTCGTGCGCTTCTGGAGACTAACTATAATTTTTTCCTTATAAGTTAACTAATATAAGTTAATTTATAAAATAATGAAATTTAATATCAGACAAAAATTTGTTAATTTCTTATATCTATGTTATATAATATTTATTACTGTAATCTGTGATTCGAGAAAAGATCTCATAATCAGCAAGTTTATAAAATATTTTGATATATTTATAAAAGTTATACTAACTTCGTTTTTTATAAAGTTGCTAATTAGTTGAGTAAAATATGGCACAGGAAGTGGTAACATTGGAAGAATTGACCAACATAATTGACAATTCGGACGATGGCAATAATAATATTGACACCGTTGTGGTTTTACCTTTTACTAATGCTGATTATGAGACTGATGAAGAAGATTTTGATGAAGATGTCATATTGAATTAGTGGGTTCGTTGGAATTTACTACTTATGTAATGGTGACAAATCTGCACTAAAGCAATCAAGTTCTAGCCAGCAAAAAAAATCTCGTACTTACACTCCTCTGAATAAATTTGGACAGTCAATGTGGACTAAGGAAAATAATAAGGCACAACAAACTTCTAAACCTCTGGACGAAGTACGTGAAGAACTACCATCAACATTTGAAAAATTTGTAACCACCTGAATTATTTGCAAACATTTTTGATGCAGATGTATTGAAATGTATCGTTGACCAATCGAATTTAAATACGCAACAACATAATTTAGACTATGGTGACTGAAGTTGAGCTAAAATGATTTTTAGGTTACTATTGATATCAGAATATCATAAACTTCCAGCTATTTCTGTTTATTGGTAAAAAATTATTGGTTTATAACTCTTGGACTACCCTTGACACAAAAAAAACTTCCGAGTTATCATAAAGGAGCATTTACTTGCTACATTAGAAGAAAGTGATTTGTCTGTCGAGAAAAATAAAAATAACAATTACAGACCTGATGATTTAACTCATTTATCATGTAAGCATATGCTTGTTAAACAAGAGGAAAGAAAAGTGTGAAAAGTATTACATGTGCCAAAAATGTAATAAGCGTATGCACTTCAAATGCTTTGATGATTATCAGAAATAAGTAGTAATTGATATTACTTGTTATGTTTTTTTTTATAAATATACTTATTTTAATTATTGCTCATGTAAGGTGTTATCTGTTTTTCAATAAAAAAGTGTATTTTCAATGAAAAAACAAACAAATTATATATGTAGTCTCACCTTGTCTGACTTAGCTTTTTACTTAATGCAAAGTGACCAGTGTTCGAAAAATCGAACACCATTTTTCTCAGAACCAACGAATGGAATTTTTTTTTTCTTAAATTGGACTTATTTTATGATTAAATAGTTTATAACAAGCGGAAATTTTGTTAAAATCCATTTTTTTTTTTGCTCTGGTAGATAATGGGTTAAGGAATTCTGGAGTGAGCGAGTGAGTTCGGCAGGGGTGGTGATGTGAGTTGGTCCAGAGTGGGGTTGGTTCGGCGCGAGAGAGCCACTAGCGCTTATAATGGGTACTAAAGGAGCGCCTCTGTATTACAGGGCCTATTTTTGCTAAAACTATTAATAGATTTGATAAATGGGAACTTTTGTAAAACAAAAACAACAAATTTGTATTGTTAAACTTTACAATTGATTTCTGTATAACCTTAAAGCAGGTTATGAATCAATAGTCGTTAGATTATAGCAGAATGACAGAAATTATTGTATTTCGACAGGCGTAATAGAATAATAAAATATTTTCTTTAAAAGCCTTGATCAGCTCTATTTAGTCTTTAAAATATATAACAAGCGAAAATGAGAATGACTCACAAATGTTATACCACCCACTTTTAATTTTGCTGCAAATGTATGAATACTTTCAGTTTTGATACGTAATTACAATTTTTGGGTAAACATTGATTTAAAAAATATTTCAATTTAAAACATGCAAATAAAAATTATCGAATTTACAGCAGGCATTTAATAATAGGGTTCTCTTAGCAAATGCTTAGAACTATTAATTTAGAATTGGTGAAACCATCCCACGATATAGATAATCATATAAACTTAAAACAAACGGAACACAGCCTGAATATATAAATATATTCAGCCTTTCCGGAGCTCTATAACAATTACTGAGTCTTTTTAGGACTACCAAAAAAATTTCATGTGAAATTCATGTGAAACAAGTTTCACATGAAATTTGTTTTGGTAGTTCAAAAAAGACTGAGTAATTGTTATAGAGCTCCGGAAAGGCTGAATATATTTATATATTCAGGCTGTGTTCCGTTTGTTTTAAGCTTAGAACTAGTATTATACTAGAACAGGAGTGGGCTTTTCCTACACACAGAGATCATGAAAATAAATTATTAAATGTAAATTAGTTTATGATATAATATTTATTTATGTCTGTCTTTAAAATTCTTAAAAAATTTAAAAATTCTTCTTCTTCTAAAATTTAAAAAAATATTAAATTCATTTTATCTACTCACAGACCAAAATGAACACATTAATAAATACATTATTGTATGTGAAGAATGCCATTATTATAATCGTATGTAAAAGTATCCAAATCGTGCGTAAAGTCCAATGTAAATCAAATGAAGTTTCATTATTAAACGATTTCTGTTTGTTGTTACTATGGCAACCTAAAAAATTCACCGAAAAATTCACTATGTTTTAACCACACTTATAATATGTAAAAATGTTATATAATTTATTATTCACAGTTATATAAATTTCTACCTTTACATTCAAGACTCGAGTTTCGACGTTTAACGGTCATTTTCAAAACTGGAAGCAGTATTTGAACATGCTTCGTAGATAAAATAATGTATGACAAACGTGTGTGTAAGGCTTTTGTGCATGCGTTGCGAAGTTTAAACGAGCCGAAGGCGAGTGGTTTAGTCGTTTAATCGTGCGTCTTCACACACTTGTATCATAAACTACTATTATATATGTTACAACAATATTCAATACCGAAATCCTTGGATCACAAAACTAATTCGACATTCAAACATACGATTCGAGTTGCCTTGAACACGTTATAATTGTTTCGATTTACATTATTCGGAATTTACGAAGTGCATGGTGAGGGTAAAAGCGATCACGGCTCATGCCGTGGCAGAAATCCGCAACGATTCGGGATATTCAATTGGTTTATATTTTGATTTGTTTATATTTGTCAAAATTGTTGTGTTTTGAACTGCAAAAATAACGACGCAAATAGTAAAAGGCACAAATTCAATCAAAGAAATAAATGGATAGCTGCAAAAAGGAAAAAGTAAGCGATATAACCTTAAATTACTATATTAATAAATTAATTTTATTTATGCTATATTTTATGTGATTTATTGTCTTTATTATTTGAGTGTTGATGGGTCGCCGTGGTCTCCAAAACCTTACGACACAATTTTTAGTTTACATTTGGAGGCAAAAAAATTAGACGCGCAAGCAAGTCCGAGTTATGTTTCCACAATATTTCCTACACTTGACTCTAACAAAAAATAGCACTTTAAAGCTTAATATTTCACAACGGATCTCTTAATCGAAATATTATTTTCACAAACCTGTAATATTTGAAAAACCTATCCAACGATACCCTACACCATGCGGTAGACGAGAAAAAAAACGTAACCACTTCTTTAGGGCAAAGGAGGTACCCTAAAACATTTTTTTTCAAGATTTTATTTTACCACTTTGTCGGCGTGACTAATCTGTATATCTATGCCAATTTACAGCTTTATATTTCTAATAGTCTCTGAGCTAAACTGCGGACGGACGGACGGACGGACATATCGAAACTATAAGGGTTCGTTGTTGATAACAACGGAACCCTAAAAAAACGGTTAGTGATTCACAAGTCATAGCCAGGTATACAGGGACCATGAAGAACCATAAAAGTCTCAGATACCACATCAACACAAGTAGCAATTGAAGAAGGAAATGAATTAAATCAAACTTAACCTCTTGTGGTCGATCAAGGATGTCAAGTCAATGCGTTTTCAGAATAAAATTTAAGGGACCTTTATTTGTAATAACTAATGGATATAACAACGTCAAGAATTGTAACGACAAATAATTCAAGAAAGAAAGATAAGGTTGTTGCACTAACGAAAAATCGTATGATGTACAATCTGCCGAAATAAAAGGCCAAGAATTTGTTGGTATTTCATCAATAAAAACTGATCAAGAATTCCTAGATCTTGCTTGTGTGTCATTTAGCAATTTTAAGTTTGTGAATGAAAATGAACTGACTTGACGTTTTCAGCATTGAGCGTGTTATTTGGTGTACATAGAATCACAATCTCGGGAATATTTAATTCAATCATATAAAATCTAGCTTCTGCTACTGATATTTAAGTTTTTTGGTCGGAGCCACTGTTTAGCAACAATTTATCGACTTGGTAAAGAATACGGGATTGTTTTGAAACTTAGTGTTGCGGACATTTTACCTAGTGTAACTGTCGTTAATCGTCTTTGGCACTCTTTAACTAAGATCCGAAAGCAAAAATTAAGCTTCTACGTTGTCTACGTTGGTTCAATAAATATTCGTGTTTTTGTTGAAAATAATTGTTGACATTTTCAAGATAACAGATAGTAGATGCGAACGCAACTAACTCGACGTTGCCACGTTTATTATTTATGATTGATTCAACGGTCCACATTGTCCTAATCTAACCGAGGTTAAACCAACGGTCCTTGCCACATTGTCCTATATTGTCCCTATTATAGGACAATGTGGCAAGGACCGTTGGTTTAATCCCGGTAAATCAAGACCACATACGCGCGCAGCAGCGCGAACTCTCGATCTAATACAGGACAATGTAGCAAGGACCGTTGGTTTAGCCAACCCGACTGGTATCAATTTACATTCAAGCATTTTTTGAATTGTTTAGTCGGGATCTCTTAAAATATTCTGAATATTCATAATAATAGAGAAATAATTTCTGGAAGCCAATTTTGTATATATGTTACAGTTGAAGTATAAAATTCAGTTAGTGCATACATCCACCAGTCAATGTATACTTCTACGTATATTTTTTGACAAAGTATCAATTGAAAAATAAGATGCATACTATACCTAGTTAAAGTATACAATACCGCGATAACGCATACTTTCACAGCGAGGAGTTAGTTTTAATTAAAGTTTAAATTTGGTTTAAACTTTCTAACCCTAAAATGTAAAAATTATGCATATTATGTTGAAAAGAAAAAAATGTATATTTTTTATTCCAAAATTATTATTAGATGCAGAACTAGGTACTATAACAGACGAACGAATGAAGATAAGGTTGTAAAATGCGGTTTAAGGAGTAGGTTATTTAGTGAGAACAAAAAATTAATGAATATACTTCAAAATGATGTCGTCAACCCTAAGATTAAAAGTAAAAAATAAACATCTTATAGTAAAACAGTCCTAATACTACTTTAACTAATTTTAAATATAGATTGTATACATTATCTAGTGAAACTATTCATAAATTATTTTATGTACACTTTGTCTGAATAATTCAGTTAATGTATACTTTTACCAGTGACTGTATACACCGACTGAGTTAACGCTTTGACTGTAACATATACAAAAATTATTATATGTCAAAATTAATTTTGGCAACGCTGATCCAATTGTATCTACATTATCAGTCATACACGTCAGTTATTTGGTTGAAGATACAAATTTTTTTATTAAAAAAAGTAAAAAAAGAATCTGGTGGATATCCAGGACACTTAAATAATTAACTCGAGACATTGTGGCGTAGCTGCTCGTTGCAATATGAATGCAACTTCAATACGACGCTTAAGATTGTATATATGTTGCCAAAATTATAGTTTTTCATATAAACGGGCATATAAACAAAAATAAATGTGACAACGTCGAGTTAGTTGCGTTCACATCTACTAACTGTCATCTTGAAAATGTCAACAATTATTTTCAACAAAAACACGAATATTTCTTGAACCAACGTAGACAACGTAGATAACGTACACCAGGTCATTTTTCAAAAAGTTAAGTTTCAAAACAATTCCGTATTCTTTACCTAACCCACAATTTATATTGTGTTTTACACTTTCAAATCCGGTTTTTATAATAACTTCCATTTTCTATATATTGTTTTCAAAATCATCTAAAAATACTATTTGCAATAAAATTAAAACAATAAAACATTTGCATGTCATTATTTGACACATCCCGATTAGTTGCGCATGCTAGGAGGCGCTACTGTCGTGTACATGGCCAAAAAACAGCATTCATTTCGTGAGTGATCTATATCAATGGTTCTCAAACTGTGGTACATGTACAATCAGTGATACGTGAAACGAGCGAGGTGGTACTCGAGCAGAAAATAAATCTTATATGGAAGTTACTTCCAATAAAATAAATATTGATTGATTTCTATTGAAAATCTATATTTTCTCACATTTTTTACATCGTATATTGTTAATACACTGGATTCAACGGGGAATTTTGTTAATAAATTGTTTTATTGCTATAACAATTTTATCAGTATTTCTTATTACGCTACAAGTTTGCTGTAGATGGACATACAGCCCAGCCTAGTTCGGTGGTACACGTATTATTAAAGTGACCACACGTCCCGATTTTGGCGGGACAGGGCTTTTTGGAGGACAGTCCCGCTTTTTGGAGGACAGTTCCGCGTTCCGCCGATTTTTAAAAATGTCCCGCTTTTTAGAAAATATCTGTATTTCTTATTTTAAATGTCCTGTAATATATAAAATAAGATTTTTCCACAATTCCCACAAAATCTCATTTTTTTAATGTCACCCAATGAAATTTTTTAATATCCTCAAATTAAACTGTCCATTCTTCAAGATATTCCAAGCAGTTAAGACAAACATTTGTGAAAACTTTCTGTTCAAATTATTGTTTTTTACAAATATTCTTATAGTTACCAATAATTAATAATAAATACATTTTTGTATAAACTTAATAAAGACGGAACAAAGCTGGAATATATAAATATACTCAACCTTTCCGGAACTCTATAATACTAATGAGTCTTTTTAGGACTACCAAAAACAAATCTCGTATGAAATTTGTCAGTTATTCTATAGCTTTCAGTCCACCTTCGTGGCACTCAACAAAAACCATAAAAATAACATTGATTTTTAAGATCATGTCTTTCCGATACCTTGAGTGGATAGCCATCTGTGGACGCGTTTCGAGATTTATCTCTCATCAGCACAGCTTTGCTTCCATGAACAATATTTTGTAAATCACTCACTTGAAAACCCATGTGTTGATTAGGGTTAGATGTTTTTAATTTTGACATTTTGTGAGAGAGACATGAACTTAGCAGGTTATTGATATAAATGATAAATTTTGAATTGGTAAAACCATACAACATTATAGATAATCAGATAAACTTAATAAAGATCTTGGCTCGTCTTGCTGATCTTTATTAAGTTTATCTGATTATCTATAATGTTGTATGGTTTTACCAATTCAAAATTTTACATTTTTGTATATTTATAGGCAAGTATATGAATGTATACAATAATAGTAGTTTATGATACAAGTGTGTGAAGAAGGGCTTTTGTGGATGAGTTGCGAAGTTTAAAACTACGAGCCGAAGGCGAGTGGTTTAATCGCAATGAGTGCACGTCAGAAAATTTATTTTCACTACGTCTATGTTTTTTGTTTAGTGACGCAAGTTGTTGCCATAGTAACAACAAACAGAAACCATTTAATAATGAAACTCCATTTGATTTACATTGGACTTTTACGCACGATTTCGATACGTTTACACACGATTATAATAATGGCATCCTTCACATACAATAATAAATTAATGTGTTCATTTTGGTGTGTGAGTAGATAATAGTATATTAAAGAACGAGTTCAATAAGCGTGATTTTTCAGCACGCGTCCATGTTTAGAAAACGACGAGAGATTTGTATACTATTTTTTCTAATTCGTGCTCTTTTATGCCATTTCTAAATAAAAAAATCGCAGATACATATTGAGAAAATTGTATCGCACTCGGTGAGCCATTAACGAACCCACATTAGTGCTTTATTAACTTCATTATAGACGCAAAATAGAAAAAATATTTTTTTTTAATTATCGGTCTGTTTTCCTAACTAAATTATAATTCTCATTTCATCCCATTTGTACCGCTGTGTCTCAATGAAAATGTGGTCACTTTACGTATGATCCACATTGCACATGAATGGCGCTTGAAAAAAATAGTTTGAGAACCGCCGATCCATATTATTCTTAGTCAATGAATGTAACTCTGGTGTGTTCTGTTGCGTAATGTGTTATAAAAGAAACCAATTAATGGATGAATAGATTCTTTATTTAATTGCCGTTATTATAAGATTCAATTTAAATTTCCTAAAAATCAATGAAATGCTGTTACAAAGCCATATCCGGTAATAAAGGAAATGAAACGAAAACAATGGATTTTTTCAATAAATCGGCACAACTTCAACATATTCATAAAACGACGAAAATAATACAAATGTACCGATATATTCCTGTCTCTTATCTTCCTGTTGCTAACGTGCATGAAATAATAAAAAGCAGCAACGATTAGTACATCTAATAGGTGCACAAGGCATGAGCAACCTGGGGCCCGCATATAGTACCTCTGTCGGCTATCCTCTACGCCAGTGTTTCGCAACCTTTTTCTCCTTGCGAACCCCTGTAAAATTCAAAAGAATTTGGCGAACCCCCTATACTGGCGTGTAAAAAAGTAATAAAATCCGATAAACGGCAAAAAGTACACTGTGGAAATTACAGTTTAAATAGTAACGTTACCAATCAGTCCTTACGAATACAAACTTGTCAAGATTGCACTCGCATACTGTAATTTTTAACTTATTCACTAATAATAATGTTACAATTCCAAGTATTGAATTTTACAGTTTGAAAAACTACTTTTAGTTAAATGGAAAGTTAAAATATTGTTTCTTATTTATTTATTTTCTTATTATTATATTTTTTTATTATTTTGTAACCTTTCATCATATAATATGTATTAGGGTATATATAAACTGTAAAAATAACGATTTTCTTCTAGATGTTTCTATAGATTTATTACATCATAATATAATATTTCTTATTTATTTTTAAACAAAAAATTCCAGTTTGAGCTGTTACTCGTTGAGTATGAGAAATGAACGCCGAAATATTACATCTCGATACTGTGACTTTTAAATTATTTTTAGTAGAGTGAAGCGTTACAGCAAAAAAATTAAAATTTAACATCTGAAACTGTTGAAAACAATGAAGAAAATGATGAAAGAAAACAATTTGTAACATGACAACTCTCATTGTGGTTTTTACAGTTTCAAATTCGTATGGGCTGCTACTATTTGAAACTGTACTTTTTTCCGTGTAGAACATTTATTTTCCATATTGAACAATAGTTCTTGACAAGGATAGAAAACATAATGAAATTAGGCACAATATCTGACAATTTCAGTCTTAGATCAAGTTCCGCATTTAACCCGTTTCTATATTCATCTTTCAGAAAGGTATATATTGAAAATCCTTTCTCACATAGATATGTTGCGCAAAAGGGTAACAGAACTTCAATTATGTATATTTATGTATATTACAATTATGTATATGTATGTATATGTATGTGTATATGTATATGTATATGTATATGAACATATACATGTGAATGTAGCAATGAGTCCATTAAATTTTCTCGTTAATCTTCTTTTACTCGTGCCATAAAACCAGAAAACTTGCAATCAAACCAGTTTATTCCATTTTTTCAAAATAATCATTGATCAGATCGAAAATTGTTTCTCCAGGTGTATAGGTTTTCAAAGGTTGCAAATAGTACAGCTTCTTGAACGATATTCGCCAAAATATATCTATCGTAGCCAGGCAATACTGCGGCGCTTGCTACATCGGTCGACTCGTGAAGCTGGATGGGAAAATAATTCATTTTTAATCTTTAAATCTCTTCAAAAGTTCCATTCCAGTTCCACATTATTTGCAAAATTATTAATTCTACTCGCCAAAACTCTTCACAGTTTTGGAGTATGCTTTTAAAAAACTCAATTGGGAAAATAAGGGCCTAAACATAGATGGTCGAAACTTCGAATCTACGTTTTGCGGATGATATAGTTTTGCTCTCAGATAACCTTAATGACATTCATATGTTACAAGAACTACAAAAGGTATGTGATGACGTAGGTCTAAAAATGAATATTTTAAAAATAAAATATATAACAAATTTAGTTCCCAGTGAGCAAATTCTCATTGGTGATGAGGAAGTAGCTCTGGTGGATAAGTCCAACTATATTGGTCATGAACTCCAAATCTCACGACACAACCAATCGTGCGAAATGAAGAGAAGAGTTACACTATCTTGGGCAGCCTATGGAAAACTTGCGGAAATCTTTAAAAGCGACATACCACGATGTTTAAAGAGGAAGGTGTTTGATCAGTGTGTGTTGTCCGTCATGACCTAGGGAGCTGAAACCTTAACACTAACCTCACCAAGTACTAGGAAACTTATGGTAATACAGAGCAAGGTGGAAAGCTTCATGCTCGGAGAGTCATTGCGGGATCATATAAAAAACCAAGATTTACGAAGAAGAACCGGCGTCACAGATGTAGTTATCCGAATGCGCAAATTCTAGTGGAAGTGGGCTGGATATGTGGCACAAATGACGGACGGTAGATGAGCGAAAAGGTTCCTCGAGTGGAGACCGCGCTCGGATAAAAGAAGTAAGGGAACACGTTGTACGGACGATCTCAAAAGATGTGCAGGTAACTGGATACAGAGAGCTCAAGACAGAAGGGAATGGGCAGAAATGGGGGAGGCTTATGTGCAGCAGTGGACACAGAGAGCTGAATGATGATGATGGATTAATTCTACACAACACCGTATTGTTTAATAAGGTAACAAGATCAATTTTCTTTGCTGCCTTTTCTCCAATATATTTTGCAAATGGTCCAATATATCTTTCCAGATCTTTCAATTCCATAACTTACTCGAAATGATGCCCAATGGCCATTTTACTATATTCGTTTGAAGACAGGAAAGAAGAAACAAAAAGTTTATCCCTGTGCGTCGGATGTTTTGTTTCAAGGTGTCTACGAAGAAGTGATAGTTTTAAACTGCTGCTGGCAAGAACTTCATTGCAAAATATACAAAGTGTTTTAGGTTTATGACTCTTCCCCAGTATAAAACCCATTTGTAAATAGTCTTTGCCACCATTTTTTCTTTGCTTTTAGTCTGTTGAAATAGTAGCCCACTACAGCTTTCAGTATCATGATGTCTTGCTTCTAAACGACTGGTCTATAACCATCGATCCATAATAAAATTATGGCATAATGATTATTGAAAAGAATGGCACTAAACAAACAAAGCCACAATACTTATGCTACTAATCCCGAACTAAATCACAAGTTTATAACCTTCCGTCTGAACATCTGTTAAGGAACGCCTTAACAGATTTTGACGTGCCTAAAGATTGCCTACTAACATAACGATGTTGATAGGCAATCTTTACCCAACAAACGAGAGGATATTCAATATTATTCAAGTTGTGTAAATTATTTTGGGTTACCTAGTTAGGTTGTCTAGAGAAGTTGCCTAGTATATATATAATAAGACATCAAGCAATCAAAAATAGAACTAGTACTTTTTGTTTTTTGAGTGTTGCTCGTTTATTTGGGTATTATTTTTCTTGAGTTTCTTTTTGTTCGGTAATTTAAAATGTCTCCATTACAATATTATTTTTGTGAACCCCCTTTGTACCTCTTGGGGTTCGCGAACCACGGGGTTCGGGAATCGATGCTCTACGCTATAAAAATTACTCCTCTGTCGCATATAATAAACGGGACCAATGTGCTTGCCCTACGCTATATCGCCCCTGTACACGAAGAAATAACAGTAATTTAGCCCTAGTTACTAGCCCAAAAAAGGTTGCTCATGCCTGTACTAATAGATTTAGATACATTTCATAATGGTTGGATTTTTTGGTAAAAATCGATCGCAGAGTTATACGAGATATAATTAGTATATTAGATATTTCATTCAACACGATGACACGATAAACGAACAATTATATATCGGTTTCTTAAAAAAAACATTAATAATTTTGTTAATTGAAAAATGACGAATAATTTTGAGTCGTAATAATGTTTTGATGTAAAATAATGCGACGTATTTGGAGATGCATGACTCATGTGAGAAACTGTTCTTTTCGTAATTTCTATAAAATCTATATTTAGAATATAAATTAATACATTTAGTCGATCAATGCAGGGGATGTTTAAAATTAAGGCTCTCTTGGAAAATATTTAGAACTGCTGTTAGACTATAGTCTATTTTTTTAAGAATGCAGTAACTAGAAACCTGATTTACACTATGACAAATGTTCAATCTAGTTAAAAAATTTCGCGATAAATTCAAATATAGTTTCTTGAATATAAAATTGGTAATTTATTAATGGTTTGATTGAATATCTATTAACCTTTCCGGAGCCGTGCTTTAAAAAATTACGTTCCAAGCCGTCTGGGGAAACTATGATACCCCACTTAAATACTATAAGAACTTATTGAAATTTGTTTGTATAGACTTCTCCATGTTGATTTGCGTGAATGCATATATCAGTTAGAATATCTTCATTTATAAAACACTGGAACGCGTCTTTTATTGAAGTAAGAGCCATGCTAAAACAAATTTCTAATTTATCAATTGACCTGTTTCTCTTGCAAATGTATACATAACCAATTATTTTGCAAACCTTTGCGACAATTTAGCATATTACGGACTCTGCGCCTTGTAGCTGCAGGTGGTTGCGTTTGCCATTCATATCCCGATTTTGACTTTAGTATTTTCCCAATTGCCTCAAAAATTGCATCTACAACGGTTTCTTGTTTTTCTACATTGTCGGTATTTTCTGATTCACTATCATTGATCTCGATTTCATATTCACTATTGTCACTTTCTTCTAAAAATCTACGTAATTCCTCATCAGTAGGGCAACCAAAAATATGCAAATGCATATATTTTCCCATTCTACTTATAAAAGAATGGACTAACCAGAAATTTGTTTCTGACCAAACTATGAACATAGAGCCCTCCCTATTCGTAAGGGCATATTTTTGCATATTTCACCAATAAGAGCATAAATTGCATATTGGCTATGATAAGACATATTTCGAAATAAATGCATATTTTTAGTGCATATTATGCTTAATTTGCTTAATACATTTATATTCATTGATCTGCTTTTTGACGGAAATCTCAAGGCGCGTATTAAATACGGCAGTTCTAGACAAGGCAAATTATAGCACAATTGCAAGACTAATTATTCAATAAAAATTCTGGATGAAAGTTTCAATCGAGATTCGACTTTACTCTATATATCAGATACCGCTCCATACATGGAAAAAGCAGCTCAGGCCATACAAACGAAAAACTTTTTAGCCGTGACGTATCTGCCTTGCACAGGGATTTCATGAGTTTTAATAGCCAATGTAAAAAAGTATTTTTGAAATCACAATCAAGGGTAACGATTTTTAATGATTTGGCACCTGGCACTTCCTCCGCAACTACTAGATACAATAACTATATAACGCAATAACTACTAGATGGGGAACATGGATTGATGCCGCAGTGTACTATGCCACTAACTTCGAAATAATTGTGAAAGTGTTCAATGTAGGTACTGGACGAAGAAGAGGCCGCATCAATCAAAAGGGCTACTAATTTCAAAAGAGCTACTAAATGACGGTAAAATTAAATTTTATTTAATTTTCATTGCCTCAAATTATGGATTCCTTAGCCCATCAGTAAATTCGCTTGAAACGTCTGGGCTACTGCTTCATAAACAGATTGATGTAATAGCAACTTCGCAACTTCGGCTGATGTGGAACGAAGTTTTTCAATGTACAAAAATATCCTACGATCAAACAGGAATAGATTTCTTAGAGAACTTGAATGAGATGTTTGTCATTTATTGTAATAAAAATTTGCAATTTAAAAAAACTTAGAAATTTAAATTATTTTGAAGTTTAGCTGTATTTTTCTTTTGTATTTGTGTTTTCGTACCTAGAATTTATCATTTTTTCAGATATTTTATTTCAGATTTACGAGCATATATTTTTTTAAATGCATATTTTTAATTTTGTAGAGCATTTTTTCATTTTTATAGAGCATATTTTCATTTTTATAGAGCATATTTTAAGCACTTAAAGTACTTTTTTAGGAGCATATTTTTGGTTGCCCTACTCATCAGTATAATATTTACGTCGGGCCTTTTCCTAATTCACACAAACTTACCACCACAAAGCAAAGTAAATACTAACACTAACCTAAAAATGAGAATTGATCCACATATTTATTCAGCCGACCAGCGACACGATGAGACGAGACATAAATTGTGTACTTAGGATTTCCATACACTGCAGACCGTGCGGGGTAACATAATTACACCACATGAAGTACACCACATAATTAATTTCTGTTTTTCGTGCAAAATTTGAAATTAAATTGATTATTTTTATTAGAAAAGGGCTTGCTAACATACGTTTTAGGATTACTTGGAGGGAATTTAAAAGAAATTGGAAATTTATTTAAAAAAACCGCATCTGGGGTACCCAAAATACCCCGCTCGGCCACGGAAAGGTTAAATACACCAAATGGCAACAATAGTAATAATAGTATATTACGTAATGAGAGTTGTAAGAAGCATATTACGTACGAGCGGAACTGTTACGCGCGACCCGCGTAGCGGGGAGCGCGTAATTCCGCGAGTACGTAATTGCCTTACAACTCGAATTATGTACTATTCTTTATCTACGACCACAATAATTTGTTACCATTTAATAAGAAAAATATGTTTGATGTAACTGATATAGTGATTCATCGATATAGACAACACAATGTACGCAGTGTCAGTGTCAAATGAAATATTTTATATTTACTTAATCATTCATATTGTATGTTTAATTTCATCATTTTTTGTGGGCGTAGGTTAATATATTTTTTACAGGTTTGGTAAAATTCTTTCGTTACCAAAAAAGATCTTTGATTTTCTGTTGGCATGGGTGTGATATTTCGTAGTTCTTGTTTTCTGCAAGCACCACTAATGCAAATGATAACAATAACCTAAATTTATATAAAACAACATGACAACATAAATTTTTATGGTTCTTGTTGAGTGCCACGAAAGTGGACTGAAAGCTGTAAAATAACTTTCAAATTTTATGTGAGATTTGTTTTGGTAGTTCTAAAAAGACTCAATAATTGTTATAGAGTTCCGGAAAGGCTGAATATATTTATATATTCAGGCTGTGTTCCGTTTGTTTTAAGTTCGTATGATTATCTATAACGTAGGATGGTTTCACCAATTCTATCTTATTTGATTTCTTGCTTTTAAATCCATCAGATTCTCTCTTTAGTAAAGCTATTAACTTTGAATGTTTTCAAATGTCGATGTTGTGCTTTATATTAATTGTTGTTCGAACCATTGAATAAATTGCCCAAAATGAAGATGGTTTAATTGTTTGAGACATTTTGTAACATATTCTGAAAACGATATTACTTTATGCTTCATTCTCCAGTCCATACATTTTCTATATGCATCCTCGTATCGATCCCGAGAATTAATCGGTAGCAAATTATGGGCAGCTTGTTTCGCTTTTTCAACAATTTCGGGGGGAGTAGCATTTTCTATTTCGATATCACTAGACATTATTTTAATTGTTTTAATTGAAAAAATGTATTAGTTTGACGTTTAATATTTTTTTGACAAATAACGGAATGTATTTATTGGGTTGCCTATATTAAACAATAGTAGCAGGTCTCAACCAATCAACGAATCGTAAACCAAACACACTAGTGTGTTATTGAATCATTAAATAACATTAATCGCAGACTGTTACATGCGTGTGTTGTAAGATGTATTTACATAATCCATGAACTGTACAATATTGGGCAATTATAATAGTGGTCGTAGATAAAAGATATAATAATTACGAAAAAATTATTTTTTTATTTTTGCGATCTTTGACCTTGAATATCTAAGGACGCTCACACGTTGGCACATGTGTCTTTTGAGACAACATTTGTAATGCTAAGATAGATATTCAAAAATTCAACTTATTCCGTTAGATTTCGAGGTTAACCCCATTTTTGACTAAGACTGTACTATAAATATATTCAACTTGTTCGTAGCTCTATAATATTAACCTTTAACTGGTGACGTGGTATTTGTGTAACTTAACTGGTGAGGAACGGCCTGAGAGGCCTGTGTCTTATCTGGTCTATAGCATAGAAATTAGGTGCGGTAGCTCACTGCAGTCTTTAAACACAGTTTAATAACATATGAAAGGAGAAAATAAAACTAGCCAATAAACTCTAGTGTACTAGTGTAACTTTTAATTCAAAACTTGTTGTTACAATATATGTAGTCTCCTTTAGAGCAACTAAAGACGAGATCTACAATTAAAAACAAAAAATATTATATAAACATAATATTTTAACAAAAATATATTTTTTCCACAAAGTTAACACACTAATCAATGTAAAAAAAATAATGCGCTAATCAACGGGATCATTTTACAAAACTGACATTGGTAAACTTTGGTAATTTTTATTGGCAGTTAGGGCATAATTGTTTCGCTTCTGGCCAGTATTTTCATGAATTGTCCTCGATCAATAGCATTGGTACCATCAGCTTGTTATAAAACATGTGCGTTCAGTGTACTTATATCCAACATTCGACAAAATATCGTCATAGGCCACCTTCGCGTTCGGCGACTGTAGGTGTAGATGGAGCATTTTTTATCTATATCGTCAACACCTCTTTTGTCGAATGTAATAGGCAATAATTTCAGGTTTGCCTGTATTTTCATCAATAGAGTCACAATGCGTTTGCATTGAAGAAACTAAACACACAGCTTTATTTTTATTTGGCACGTGAGAGATCAAAGTCATTGATTTGGTAAATCCGTAGAGTGTAGATCCAACATTTCTTGATTTAGATGGCAAGAACTCTTTGGGAATTTCTCTTTTGTTTTTTTAGTAGTTTAGAGTACCTACACACGTCAGACCTCGTTTTTTCAGTGCATTTAGCAATTCAATCGATGTGAACCAATTGTCAAACGTTACATTGCGGTTACTACCGTGTATGGGTTTCGTCAAGTGTATCACCGCTTGTGATGGAACCAACAACTTCTTTTCATCGTTTGTCAAAGTTTCACCATCAGATCCCTTTCCACTGTAAATATAGCCATTATAGAAATAATTGGTCTTAGCATAGCACATACACATCATCTTCAAATCGTACTTGGATGGTTTGTTTGGCATATACATCACGAAATAAGAACGACCTCTGAAAGCTATCAACATTTCATCGATAGTTGCACACTCTCCGATGTTGTATAGGGTTTGGCAGTTATTATAAAGTCACTTTAAGTGGTGAGGTAGGGTCTGAGAGGCCGTTGCTGAACTTTACATCGATTTAACTTACCGATTTGGGACTATATGACGCAACTATCCCTCTCTTCAGCGTAGACGCAACAAAACTCGAAGCTACTCAGGCGCTATAACAAAGAAAGCGCGAGGAAGGAGGTGAAATTATATTTCGCTGACGCCGCTCGGCCTGTGAGACCGCTGGTCACCAGTTAAAGGTTAAGTCTTATTAGGACTATGAACAGTCTGCAGATTCACTTAATTTAAATAGAAAGAGATGAATTTGAGAAACAATGTTACTTCTCTAGCTCCGTTAGTGCCATGAAAATGGACTGGTTCTAGGAATAGCATGCAATAGAGTCCTAATAAGACTTAATATTATAGAGCTACGAACACGTTGAATATATTTATATATTTAAGCTATATTTCGCTTTAGTAAGTTTTGTAAATATAATTAGTATTACTAGAATGCTTCCTTGATTATTATTGTTGGTAAAAACTGTTCTTCATCGACCTGAAGAACCCGTAGGCTAACACAGCACACCGCCACACAGTGGAATAAAATCCCAAACCAAAACCAAAAACCCGAAAAATAATTATTTTTTAATCCGATTCCAATAATCCATCTCATTAGAGAACCCTTGGGACCATCGGATTCCGGGAATTAAAAGAACCAGGTATTCAAAACCAACCCAAACTTTCATATCAAACGAAGCAGTTGAGTGTGTAGAATCGTGCGCGCAACAGTTAATGAAAAACACACGACCATCGTCAACGAGTTTTTGCCGCCCTATTAGAATCCAGTTTTTGCATGAAACTACGGCAGTAACTCAAAGAGAAGTCTAAGAAATTGAGGCAGAAAATCTTTCTTCATTTCATTCTATAATCAATGGCAAAGAAGTCACGGTAAACTTTACTTTGTCGTTGACAATGGTAGACGGCAAAGTGTGTAATGCAGTTAAAAATGTATCTTCAATCCTTCGCTGATATCTTTGCTATGCGACTTCTAAAGAATTTAATAAAATAGACTGCATTTTGGAAAGACCAATATCTGAAGATAATTTGAAATTCGGGATTTAATCGCTCCATGCCTGGATAAGATTCTTTGAGTGTTGCATACATTTATTTTACCGACTTGAAACTAAGAAATGGCAACATCCTGGGACACATGACAAAGAAATCGTCGAAAATGAAAAAATCTTCTTAATAAAGGTTTCGTGAACAATTGGGATTGACCGTCGACCAACCAAAGCAAGGATATGGAAGCACGAATGACGGCAAAACGTTGAAAATTACAATATTTCTTCCAGTATAACGGGCGTTGACGAAGTTTCGATAAAAAGATTTCATGATATTTTACAAGTAATTTCTTGAAGTAAATATAGCAGAATTTAAGAAGTTTGCCTTACATACGGCTCGACTTTTTGTAAAGCTGTAAGTGTGGTTTTACATGACGACTGTTCATAAAATCCTTATACACGGGCACGTTATTATCGATTCTGCTTTACTCCCGATTGGCCAAATGTCAGAGGAAGCGCAAGAATCTTACAATAAATTTATTAAAAGACACCGCGAAAATTTTGCCCGCAAATGCAGCAGGCAAAAAATTTAGAAGATGTTTTTAAACGGCTTTTGCTAGGATCTCAAGTTTATAAAAAACACCAACGAGAAAATGGAAATCATTATCACCAGAAGCAATACAATTATTGGTCCCACCAATCACTTGTTTTTCGTTATTTTTTGAACAATAAATTATTTCCTGAAATTGTTATATCCTAAAATATATTTTATATCCTAAAACCCATTCCTATCAAATTGTCAAGATATGAAAACATTTTCTCATGAAAATGTTCGCCATATTGGCTCCACCATTTGGTTTTTGGGAAAATAAAACTTAGATTCGTAATCATTGCCCCGAAAATCTCGTTACTGTCAAATTTTCGCAATATGGAAACATTTTCTAAGGAAAATGTTCGCCATATTGGATCCGCCATTTTGTTTTTAGAAAAATGAAACTTAGATTCGTAATCAGTGCCCCAAAAATCTCGTTCCTATCAAATTTTCGCAATATGAAAACATTTTCTAAGGAAACTGTTGGCCATATTGGATCCGCCATTTTGTTTTTGGAAAAAAGGAACTCAAATTCGCAATCAGCGACCCAAAAAACGCTTCCATACCAAATTTGGTGTGGATGGAATGAAACCTTCTATTTATGGCCAGTTTATTTGGAATTTTATCCCACTGTGCGCCAGTGCGACGAAGTTTCCCAGACTTATATCAAAAGTGCGAAATTATCAGGTCCATCTCCAAATGAGAGCAAATATTCTCTCGCTCCACTATTTCCAAAGTTGTGAGAACCATTTTCAAGATGATATAGGTATTAATTAATATTTGTATGTCAAATAATAGCAAACCAAGTATGAACAACGCATTTGTGCAAGCTCTCTAAATTTCTACCTCTAAAGTGGTTTACAAATTATTGTTCATGGAAGCAAAGCTGTGCTGATGAGAAATAAATATCGAAACGCGTCCACAGATGGCTATCCACTTAAGGTATCGGAAAGACATGATCTTAAAAACAATGTTATTTTTATGGTTTGAGTGCCACAAAGGTGGACTGAAAGCTGTAAAATAACTTACAAATTTCATGTGAGATTTGTTTTGATAGTTCTAAAAAGACTCAATAATTGTTAGCTCCGGAAAGGCTGAATATATTTATATATTCCGGCTGTGTTCCGTTTGTTATAAGTTTGTATGATTATCTATAACGTGGGATGGTTTCACCAACTCTAAATTTCAATACTGTTTATTTTGGCGAATACCGCATTGCATTATAACTTTATTATAAATACTTGCCAAATATTTAAATAAATCAAATAAATAATAAAATAATTTATATAATGAAATCTTCTAATTCACGTAAAATTTTGCGAATGTACGCAAGTCTTCATTGTATTCTAATTTAGACGTCCCATTTGAAATATTGCCAAATAATAATGCATCTAATACCCAGCTTTACGCACGCTTGCCAAAATAACACGAACAATAATTATGCTAGACTCCGAATGCGTATATATTTTCTTAATTTTCCGAGAAACATGTTGTAAAAATTACAACAACCTTTATTTTTCAATATCATTGTCATTAAAGGTCAACCCGGAGTCAATTATTTTCTTGTAATATCGGTATTTTTTTATTTGCAGTCATTTGTTAATATAAATTTATTTAATCAACTTATTTAATCTTGAATAAAACCTCAAGAATGATAAAATAGTAATTATCAGAAAAACTTAATAATAAATAATAATAAATTACTTAAATAAACTTAATAATAAATTATATAACAAAACTGATTTAAACATATATTTTGCAAAAAGTAACAACGGGACTACTCGTGTTAATAAATTGTGCGCGCTTCCCGGAAGGTGTAAACAAAAATAAAGAATACAGCAAAACGTCGATTATATGAATTAATTGGGAAATATATAAAATCGACACGAGACAACCCACCTGAAATCCCTAACTCGGAAGATCAAGAACCAGAAATACTTAAATCCGAGGTGGAGTGGGCTCTCAAAAAGCTAAAACCTAGAAAATCCTGACGTTCTAGACCTGACGGAATAGTGACAGAAATGATTGACGTGTCTGATGAAAATATGATAAGTCTCCTGCATATACTGTGCAACAAGATCTGGATATCAGGAGTCAACTGATTGGGCAACCTCAGTATTTGTGCCTATCTATAAAAAAAGGAGCAAAGACCCAATGTTCAAATTACAGAACGATATCCTTAATATCACACGTCAGCAAAACATTGTTACATATACTTCACGACAGGTTGAAAGCATACATACACCCCCAAATCCCACAAGAACAAGCAGGTTTCATGCCGGGACGAGGCACGCGAGAGCACATCTTGAACATCAGACAGATAATTGAAAAACTAAGGGAGTTCAACAAACCCGTCAACAAACGTACCTCTATTTTATTTACTACAAAAAGGCATTCGATCAAGTAAAATGGAGCAAATTATAGACCGTTATGTTGGAGATGGGAGTACCTAGACATCTTATTAGCCTCACCGCCAACCTATATCAATCTGCAGAAGCACAGGTCAGAATAGAAGATTGCCTCAGTAACCCCTTCAGAGTACACAAAGGGGTGCATCGTTTCACCTATTTTATTCAATCTCTACGGAGAATAGATAGTCCGCAAAGCAACTCACAACTGGGATGGAGGAATATCTATAGGAGGCAGCAAAATATCAACTTTACGGTAGGCAGATGATACAACATTGCTGGGATTGCAACATTGCAAGTACGGAAGAAGAGATCAAGAACCTGCTCCAGAAGGTGAAAGAAATCAGCGGAGGGGTGGGCCTTGAAATGAATAATACAAAAACCAAAATATTGATAATAGACCGATCCCAAGAAAGACTGCAAAGCCCAACGCATATTGATGGAATCGAGGTAGTAAAGGAGTTCATGTATTTGGGCTCACAAATTTCAAGAACTGGCAGCTGTGAAAAGGAAATAAGGAGAAGAATAGCTATGGGAAAAACCGCCATTGCCAAACATTCACGTATTTGGAAGGATCACAGCATTTTTAAAGGAACCAAGATGGCAGTCATAAAGACACTTATATTTCCTATAGTCACATACGCTGCGGAATCCTGGACACTAAAAATGGCTAATTGTGACGAATTGATGCGTTTGAAATGTACACCTGGAGACGCATGCTCAGGATATCATGGACGGAAAAACGTACTAATGAATCCATTCTACGATAACTTAACATCGTCAATCGACTGAGCAAAACTATCCAAAAGTCCATCCTATGATATTTCGGTCACATAATGCGAAGAAAGGACGACTCACTTGAGAAATTGATAGTCCAAGGAAAGATAGAGGGTAAGATACCACGAGGAAGATCACCATCGCGCTATCTGGATCAAATATCCAAAGCCATAGGCGCAACTGTACACGATTGCACAAAAGCTGCTGACAACAGGGAAGAATGGAGACAACAAGTACAACAAATTTGATCCCTAGGCCATACCATTGCCACGATGCTCGGAGACGAGCGATACGATTGAGAAAAAGATAAAACCGAGTTGTAGTACTTTTAGTGAGTGTTGAGAGTTACGACAAACTCAGGGACCTCCCCAAGTGGAAAAAGCTTTGTGCGTTAATCACTTATTTTAAACAGAATCATTTTCTGACGCTCTTAATATAAGCAGCAAATGTCTACTTCACTGCCGCGCCTGATTTTATGACTCCTGTATCGCCGATTTAAACCACTTTATAAAATCGATAGTTATAATGAATTGGTATTTATTTTCTTTCTCTAGGGACCCCATAGAACTATTTTGGGTGATTTTCACGAAATGGGTCACCGGTGCTGACCCAGTGGCTTGCTGTTCTGTAATATGCAAAAAAAGGAAGCAAACACCGCCGGGTCACCGGAGCAGTGAATGTGTTAAAAGCGACTAAATTAAAAGTGTCAACACATCGTAGCATTTTTTAATCAAAAGAACAAACATAATTGATTGCAATTCCCAATCTTTGCAATAAATTAATATTATTGTTTTAAATTGATTCAAATTAATGATCGTTGACTTGTACGTTCGGCATGATTCGCGATAACACATATTTCTACCGTACTAGTTACCGCATAGCGAAACTATGTTAGTGTGGTAGATACGTATTTTATTATGCATTTATACTTGCACTACTTACATCCATTACTAATTGCAAAACACATTTTCTAAATAGTAACACTAATTATTTTAATGTTACATATTTGTGCTACAGGTGCCGTACGCCGTGTATAAAAAAGCAAAACTTAATTTATATTTGTATCGATTAATTCGCATTGATATGTAATTACAACGTTGGTATGGGCAAGTGTTTAGCATAAATGTTATACGTATTCCCAGCACGGTTCAAAATGTGTGTTAACACTTCCTCGTTGCGTTTACGTTGCGATAAAAATCATTGTTTATTTTCGGTATAAGGAAGTCAGATAGCATTTACGATAAGTCTTGTTCAGGCTGTTTTATGTTTGTTTAAAAAATATTCAAATTATTTATTTAGATAAAATATTGTTTATTTGGTATATTTATTGGTATATTGGTATTTATTGGTATATTTGGTTATATTTACATTTAACGTTTGTGAAATAATATTTTATCTACGACCACAATTGTAAATGCCCATTATTTTACAGTTCGTGGACTATGTAAATACATCATACCACACACATATGTAAAAATCCGCGTTTAATGTCATGCAATAAATCAAAATCACCCTTGCTTGTTTGGTTTACGATTCGTTGATTGGTTGAGAGCTGCACGTTGGTACTATTTTTAAATATAGTACTCCGTTATTTCCAAACAATCATTAAACGTCACATCATTCACACAGAAGCTGTCATTCATTTCGTTTTTCACGTTTAAATCTAACGAAAACTACAAATAAGTACAAATTGAAAAGGTTTTTTAACCATTATGAATGTATTTTTTTCATTTCTATGAAGTTAAATAATCTCGAAGGTGTTACATCAAACATATTTTTCTTATTAAACAGAAACAAATTAGTGTGGTCGTAGATAAAGTATAGTACATAATTCGAGTTGTAAGGCAATTACGTACGAGCGGAACTGTTCCGCTCGTACGTAATATGCTTCTTACAATTCTCATTACGTAATATACTATTTTTCTTATTTTTTAAATTTAAGATTTACCTTAATTATTGTTTTACATAAATAAAAATTGTTAACTATAAAACTAGCAACTAACACTTTTATTACGCATTACTGACGACAAATCTATTCAATGTTGGAAAATACACCAAGTATTTATTGGACGATTTTAATGAAATTCGCAAAATTTGATCATGTAAATGAACTGCATCAATGATCCAAAAATCAACTTGAAAAACCAAAAAACAAATGAATAAGAAAAAATATGTTGGGCCTCCACGATTTCTCAAGCACTCATTAACACGTCGAGGCATGCTAGAAATCAGGCTATCAAAATCGACTTGGAAATTTTTGCTAATTTTTATGACGTTTTCGTCCAATTTTTTGATATAAAACAAAAGTTATTCGCAAAGTTTGTCCACTCAAATCAACAAAAAAACAAAATTTGCTTCAAATAGAGATTTGGGTTTTTGAAAATTTTTGCAAATTATTCTGACGTTTTCGACCAATTTTGACATAAAACAAAAGTATTTCGCAAAGTATGTCCACTCAAATCAACAACAAAAAAAATATTTTGCTTCGAATAGAGATTTTGTTTTTTTTGAAAATTTGGCAATAATTGTAACTTATTTCAAATACAGTGAAACTTGTCTAAGACGAAACCCGTAAAAGACGGAAACCTGATAAACGGAACTTTTTTGCTTACCGTTCATTTTACCATTTAACACAACCCGTCTAAGACGGAAAATAATTCTTAAGACGGAATCAGATTTTGTCTTATTTAGTGGTAGAGGTAGGATTCTCAATGCTTGAAGATTTGTCTACCAATAAGTAAGTAAGGAGTAGGACTTCTCGTAGTCTTCTCGTAGCCATAACCAAATAAACATCTAAAATATTTTTCCGATAAAAATCCCGAAAATGTAATCACTGAACAATCCCAAAAATTTAAAATTACTTAATTCAAAGGTAAAATTACTGTAAAATCTCTGCAACAACAATACGATTGCGGAAAAATACAAATTTATGACATTTTCAAAGCAACAGAATCTATTCAAAATGCATTTTTAACTTATGAGAGAGTTCCTTCTTTCAAAAGCAAGGAAAGATAAATTGAATTCGGTGCAATCAATCTACGATTTTTTGGTTGGTTTCGTTTAGCTATGGCAAAAAAATATTTCAATTTCAGGCCCACTTCGTGCAGTAAGGCACATACTAAAACTTTAGAGAAAAATTTGAATATTTTAGAATTTCAAGCATCCAACGGTCTTGATAGTTTTAAGAAAAAGTATGACAATCAATTTTTACAGTTTGTGGTGAAGCCGCGGATGTCTGTCAGCAAACAGTTGAGGATTGGAAAACGGAATCGTAATAGAATTTGAGGGATGTGAGCCTAAAGACATAGCAAACGACAAAAATGAGAAATGTGTCGGTGGTAAGCATTCAAAAGAAGGAGTCACTTTATTTCTTTGTGTTTTTGCTGATGGAGAATTCGAGAAACCCTTGGTTATTGGCAAATCTTTAAAGCCCAGGTGCTTTAATCAACTGAATGTAAATGATTTCTTGAAGAGTATCCAAATAAGAAGGCTTGGATGCTCAGTAGTTGGCTCAAGGATATCAATTTAAGAATGATAAAGCAAAAACGAAATATTTTATTCTCAGATAATGCAGAACATGTCATCCATATTTGGAAAATTGAAAATTGTGTTTTTCCCCTAACACAGTCAGATTTTTACAACCAATGGACCTAGCAACTATAAAGTAACATATAGAAAACTCCTGTTAACATAACCGGTTGTTGCAATTAGTGAGTGCAATAACGTCACAGAAATACCAAAAGCTATCACCATTCTTGATGCATTATATTGGATGAAAAGTACTGTTTCTTCAATTTCATGCGTTAATAATTAATTGTATCGGAAGATAATTCTAATTCTAGCGAGAATTTGCATTTGCTTTTAGAGACAAATATTGAAAATATTTCAGCTTCAGATTATTTAAATGAGCCGTTTATTTTGAAAGTGACCTAACTCCATTTATGTTCGAATCGAGATATTAAAGGGTTTGCGTTGGATAAAATTTAAAAATATGGGTAACCGGTAACCTATAACATAGTAGAATAATGTTTTGGTGTTTCTAAGAGTGTCAAATTTATCACCCCAATTAGCATATTTAAAGTTTTTTAAGAAATAATATGTTTTTCATGGCTGTAAATGGACTTGGGCCACTTTCAAAATCAATGAAATTAAGTTTCCAATTTTTAAGAAAACACAAGTCCATCCATACATAAAATAAATTTTCCTTGAAATAAAGATGAATGTATTAGTATATCACGTAACGAGAGTTGTAGGAAGCATATTACGTACGAGCGGAGCATTTAATACGTAATTTAAATGTAATTAAATAATTTAATATAATATTTATATACGTAATTTAACACGTAATTTAAAACGTAATTCTGTGAGCACGTAATTGCCTTACAACTCGAGTTATGTACTATACTTTATACGTACTTTTATACAAACTTAACACTAATTTAACTAACAAATTTATTTCTTATTAGGTTATGTTTATTTTATTATCATTATTTAACATTATAATAAACAAACAATTGTATTTTCATATATAACTATTATTCGACATTATTTAACTTAAAAGAAATACATGTTTAATGGTTACATACCTTATTATTTAGTACTTAATTGGGAATTGAACCGGAATTTGACCTGGGCTCATAGATATAGGCAACCCAATGTACGCAATGTCAATTTCCGTTAGTTTGAATTGTGACACGGGGGCCGCTAAACGTATTAGCACGTAGTAGCAGCTCTCAATCAATCAACGATTCGTAAACCAAACGCACATGTGCGTTATCAATCATAACATACGTGTGTGTTATGATATATTTACATAGTCCACGAACTGTACAATAATGGGCATTTACAATAGTGGTCGTAGATAAACACTTTCATCTTATAAAATCAAGAATGATAAATAACAGTTGTGAAATAATTTTTACATTAATATTAATATTGTTTTATTATTTATTATTCAGTCTTCTCCAGTTTGTGTATGCGGGAGGGATATAAAATAATTATTGTGGGCAGGTGGTATACAATGTGGTATACAAAGGTGGTATACCAAAATTCTTTGCATTTGAGGTTTGTGAGTGGTCTCGTAATTTTTTGTAGTTTTTTTATTTTCACATTGAAATTCATATTAAGATTCATAAGTTTTCTCTTGGTATATTTTAATATATTCATATTCTCATACTGTTTTTTTTGCAATTTAATTTGTTATAAACAAATTATTAACGAATTACTGAAAATTACAATGGTATATCGAGAAGCCCATATGAATCCATTAGCATATCGAAACTGAAATTTTAAATTAAATTGTTTATAATAAATTCATTGCACATGTTGATAATTCAACTGCTACTTTAATAATTAAACATAAAGCTTACCAGATCACATAAACTTTAATTGCATATTTTCATTATCGGTTTGAAACTCACTCAATGGGACTTACGCCATTTCCAAAATCAACTTTTTCGTCACTTCATTAACAGCAAATTTTGGTGTTAGAAAATCTTAATGATTTTGAATATATTAATAACAAGTAACTTCAGTATAAAAAGATCAAGTAAAAATCTAACTATTAAGGTTGGTTCTTACCTCAATATTTAATATAACAATATTCAATATTTTTGAAAAATTGACTTAGGCCACTTTCAAAATAAACGGCTCAAATATAGATAGTGAAGCAATGACTGATGATGACGTTAGACAAATTTACATCAAATTTTCACGACGAAGTTACATAAAATTTTAAACGGGGAATCACACGATGCTGAACATTAAGTATCAATCTAGAAGAACACTACTAGTTTCAAGATGGGAATGTAACTGAAAAGAAACTTTGAATGTGACTGTAACCCTTAAAAAGTTCTTTATTCAGGGGGGAGATGAGAGGAATGTTGAAACTACCATCACTATAGAACAGTAATTACAAATTATGTAATAAGACAATAAAGTATATATTTAGCAAAAACATATCCAATACATACAATTTACCTTTTACTATAAAATTTCCTAAATGTATTAATGTATAAATCTAACTTTTTGTTATAGGGCTGTTTTTTTATGCCAATTTTGTTATTTTATGAATAAAAACTAAATTTTAATGTATTAATTTTAACGTAATACATATTATAATGTATTACATATATTAAAAATTAAGAATAAAAGAAAAATAAATTATTAACCCATGTAAAGGTAGGCGTCCACATTTCCGCATCGTACGTATCGGACGCATCGCATCAAACGGATTATTTTTTTACAGCGCGTCCACAGTATCGGCAGCGAGCGGATTTGCCGACGCAGCTACTAGCAAATACCATATTCCGTATGACGTCATCGGCACGCATCGGAAAAGTTGCCCCTCGGAACAACGGCATCGGCATTGCCGACGGGTCGATTCGTGCGATCCATACGATGCGGAACAGTGGACGCACTTGTATTACTTTCTATAGAAAGAATACTGCGATCCGTTTGATGCGATGCGTCCGATACGTATGAAGCGGATCTGTGGACGCCTACCTTAAGACGGAAACCTGTTTAAGTGGGAAATATTTCCCGGTCCCTTGAGGTTCCGTCTTACAAGTGGACCGCATGATAAGGAAATCACCGATTCAATTCATTTTTACTACACAAGTAGGTGATGACCAGTAGTATAATAGGTGCAAGTAGTACGACACAATACTCAACCGTTTCCAAGAAATTAATTAATTTAGAAATTAATTATTTTTATTGCATTCGTCTACATTATACGTTAACAAAAATTCAAGATGTGAGTGGCGCAACGGTAACAGTCGCGCTTCGAAAGCGCTAGGTCGCCGGTTCGAACCCGCCAGCGAGCTTGCGTTTTTTCTTCAAATATTTCACATTTTTTACAAATTCATGTGTCTTGAATATTGTTTATTTTGGAATTAATTGTATATATTAATTGTAATAACTGTTTTTTTTTCGAGAAGGAGCTGTTCACAATATCCTAGCGCCGTGTATTTTCCACTCTTCACTAGTCTGGAAATTGGAATCAGGTTCACTTTCTTCGGCCATCGAAGGCCCCACCATATCACTGCCACGTGTAAAATCAGACATCTCACAATTATTAATGACCGAAAGATAAAAACTATAAACTTGATGACCAATGACGTATCGTAGTCGATGTTGAAAGATGATTGAAGAGTCACTGATTACTGTAAACTAATAACTGATCTTCTTGGCGAATTTGTTACAATTTATATTCCCTTCCCAGGTACGATCTACGAATTCATTTTTTATACTAATTGTAAGGGATTAGGATTGTAAAATATCCATTACGTTATCTTGATATGTTTTACAAGAAACGTGGGTATTTTTGTAAAATCCTATACCCGGAAAGGGTTCGTAATCCGGTTTGGTTCCTAATTGCACGACACAAAAGATTACTACTAAAGATTTGTATAATACTTTTTTTGTAATGCAGATAACGTAGAAATTAAGAGATTAAAAAAAAGAAATTGAAAATTTCCTGCATGATTTTTTCAAAATTCCTTTTCCCGCTAAAAAAAACAGTTATTACAATTAATTCCAAAATAAACAATATTCAAGACACATGAATTTGTAAAAAATGTGAAATATTTGAAGAAAAAAGGCAAGCCCACTGCGGGTTCCAACCGGCGACCTCGCGCTTTTGAAGCGCGAATGTTACCGTTGCGCTACTCGCGTGTTGAATTGTTGTTAACGTATAATGCAGACAAACGAACTAAAAATAATTAATTTCTCGAAAACGGATGAGTATTGTGTCTTACTACTTGCACCTGTTATACTAATGGTCATCACCTGCGTGTGTACTAAAAATGAATCGAATCGGTGATTTCCTTATCATACGGTCCCCTTGTTAGACAAGTTTCGCTGTAATACAGTTATAAAAGTATTCCGCATGGGCTGTAATGTTCAGAATACTGAGACCACAATCGCATCACTTCAAAAAGTAATTCGCAGCAAAAGTGTTTATATTAATTTAGATCGATTTATTAATACGAGATCAAAGTTGTTAATACTTCAAAAAAATAACAAAACTATAAGTACTAAAATGCCTTAATGCCGATAATGCCATTAACTCCCAGTGTCACTTCTAGGTGACGGGACTGCCAATTTTTTTTTTTTACATGCAATTTATTATATTTTAAAAACAAATATATTACTAGTAGAATCTGTCAAATTAATTGAATTGTTTCAAACGGTCTTTTGATCTTTTGATGTGTTTTGTTAAATTTACATTGTTCTAAAAATGTAAAAAGGGTAACTACTGTAATTGTTTTTATTGTAAATTATTGTTCAATAATCAAATTAATATTAAGAGTGTACTTTGTTCAAAAAATAATTAGTTTTGTATTCAAAATAACGGTCGAGTTATCGCGTGTCACCTGTAGGTGCAACCCCTTAAAAAAAACTAGGGGATAATTTTTTTCTTTCTTTTTTCTTTCGATATTTTAAATACCCAAACACGATAATTATCACAAAATCAAAATTAAAATTTCGTAGATGGTAGCTTGGGAATTAGCCCATCTTTGGCCAAGCATAGAAATAGATAATATTTTAGATTTGTTTTGAATAAAACGCATTAGAATGGTGTTCATCAAGAAAGTTTTAATAATTTTTTTTTTTTTAAATTTGCTTGTATATTAAATTAAATATTTTTATTAAAACATTCTGAGTGCAGATGCACATTACATTTTTTGCACATATAAATTGTGTTTGATTGGCACACTTTACATCTTAGCCGCTTTTTCGTTTCATGCACAATAATCATACATTACCTTTGCGCACTTCACAATGGCACATATACCTTTATTTGCAATAGTAACTAATGGGAAAAATTTATTCAATCTACATGTAAATTAAGTTTATTGTGTTTACTCTTAGAAGCACCAACAAAAAATTTAATTATACAATAAAAAGTTATTAATTAATGTTGCATTTTGAGATGGTTCGTATACGTACAAAGATGGGTTAATGAGAGAATACCATGAAGAACATAAATTGTTCCACTAAACTAAAAAAGTTTACCAGCTGGTTAAGAACGTGCCATGTGGTAAATGTATAAGTTGAAATGAATTTTTTATTACGATGGACCTTTTATTTGCATGGCACTGTACCCTATTATTTTGTAATTTAATCTTACTCCAAGAATTTAAACTAATTGTATATTTTTTACTGGTTCTATGTACAGGTGTTCTCACACCTCTATAGAAATGACCAGTAGTTATATATAAAAATAAATAAATAAAGCTCTATTGCGATTTATATATTTGAATTAGAACACAAATGGCGCCCCAGGACTATTATGGTTTTTGACCCATGGTTAGGGTGCCCTTAGTTCACGTCCTCCTTACATAATTATCTCGATACATATTTTAATTTTTTGTTTATATCAATTAGTCAAAAGATTTAGTATATTTTTTAAATAGAATTTAATTTAAAAAAATATGTAAGTTTTAATCAAGTACCAGTTTTAATCTATAGCTCGGAAACCTGGACCCTAACAAAAGCAGATGAGACGTTACTAACAACATTTGAAAGAAAAATCGTCGCACCAAACTATATAGAAACCAGAGTCAAGCAGAACCGCCAGAAAATATACCCCATATACTGAACCTAGGATCGGAAGAGATGCCAGAGATTACTGAAGAAGAGGTCCAAAAGTCATTGTCAAAAATAAAGAACAATAGAGCAACTGGTGAAGACGGTGTTGTTGTAGAAGCCATCAAACTGGGAGAAAGAGAACTACTTAAAGTAATAACCAAACTGTTCAATAAATGCCTAGATGAAGGAACAACTCTACAAATATGGAATAATGCCATCATTGTGATAATGAACAAGAAAGGCAGTATCACAAACTATAGACCGATAAATCTTTTGACACACCTATATAAACTATTCACCAAAATCATTACCACACGGCTTACAAATAAACTGGACCTGTATCAGCCAAGAGAGCAAGCAGGTTTTCGAGCCGGATATGGAACAAATGACCATCTTAAGGTGATAAAATCGCTAATAGAAAAAAGTATAGAATACAACAAGCCCGTAATACTAACATTCGTTGACTACGAAAAGGCAGTCGATTCCAGAAACCACAATGAACTGTTTAAGACCCTCGCGAACTGTCGTATAGACCACAGCTACATTTCCATACTACGGCATATATATGAGCAGGCAACGGCAGAAGTAAAAATACATGCGGAAACAGATCGGTTTATGATCGAAAACGGTGTCCGACAAGGTGATACAATTTTCCCAAAACTTTTTACAACCCTGATAGGATATATGCTTAAAAATATCAAATTAGACAATATACATTCATACATAAATTTGAATGGAGAGAAGCTTAACCACCTACGCTTTGCTGACGATATCGTAATGATCTCAGACCGACTAGACGAGGCAAATGATATAGTCTCAGCACTATCCGCAGCCTACCAAAAAGTAGGCTTCAAAATCAACATCGCCAAGACCCAATTTATGACAAACTTAGTTCCCAGTTGAAACCTAATGATAGAAGGAAAGGAAATTCAATACGTAACATCTTACAAATACCTGGGACATGAGATCCGAATGGGAAGAGATAATCAGACCTGCGAATTAAACAAAAGGATAGCACTGAAAGGCAGCCCAATTTCGCAAGCTGAGGCACTTATTAAAAACAGGCATACCGATACACAGACGTGCCTTAAAAGAAAGGTGTTCGACCAGTGCGTTCTCCCGGTATTGATATATGGCTCAGAAACACTAACATTAACACAGAGAACTGTTAATAAAATAAGAATAACTCAACGAGCCATGGAGAGGAGTAACATTGCGAGACAAAATCAGAAATGAAGAACTACACAGAAGAACAAAAGTTATGGAAGCAATTGAAAGAATCACACACCTAAAATGTAACTGGGCTGGTCACTTCGGAAGAATGTCGGACAACAGATGGACGAAGAGAATACTAGAATGGCGCCCCAGAGACGAAGCACATAGAAAAACAGAGGACGACCGCCGACCCGATGGACGGACGATTTAAGAAGGATTTCGCCGAACTGGATCCACGATGCCCAAGACCGAGCAAAATGGTCTAGGTCAGGGGTCCGCAAAGTGTGGCTCGCGAGCTACATTCAGACTACTCTTCAGAAATTAAATTTTCTATTTGGTTACTATTACTATCTTCGAATTTCGCTTCGTTCCATCCACATGAAAATGTAGCGATAACAAACCTTTTTGGGAACTCTGCGAATCTCGGTTGTTTCTTTTAGTCAAGTCAGTGCATAGTTGAAAATTGTGCTTTTTTGGACATAATTCAAAAACTCTAAATTCCTCTCAAAATGGCTTTGAAGAACAAATATAAGCAGCCGATTGACATCGTCAGTTCAAAACGGAATGGGTAACTGAATCGTTTGTTTGTACCTAATGCAGCTGGTTTTCCAACTTGTCTTATTTGCCATGAAAAACTAACAAAGAACAAAGAGTCTAATGTCGAGAGACATTTCGAAAATATAAACACTTCGGTCATGTAAGAAAGAGAGCAATTGAAGATCTTCAGAAAAATTTTAAAGAGCTCTTTTTCTGTTGTTCCTCTTTTAACTGTTGGATTCAGTATGCAAATAATGCTAACTTGGCAAACTTTGTGGTGAGTCAGGAAATCGTCAAAAACGGAAATCTATTCACTCAAGGCGAATACATAAAAATTTTGTTTTATAAATGTTGCTGACAAATAGGCCACATTTGTCAGCAACATTTATAAAACCAATTTTTAATGGGCTAAGAAGACTAATAGGCCTGGGTGTTTGAAGGGTTAATAACCCGTTACATTGGATCCACCAAACTTAAAATGGTAGGTAATAAAAAAGAGTTTTTATTACCCATGCAGGATAAGTACTATCTTACCTTTCCATTGCACAATTCTCAAGGAAACATTTTGCGCACAAACATTTCCCGAAGATATGGATAAAGTTATGGATTTGGTAGTCAAGGCCGCCAATAATATTATTGCAAAGACGCCTAATCATCGCCGATTATGAAGAAAATTAAAAATATGACTATGGAAAAAAATTATACGTGGCTCTTGATCCAGTTTGAAATCATATTAAATAAAAAAAATGGCTATTAAGTTTATAGAGTTTGCCGACCCCTGCTCTAGGTTAAGAGAGGCTTATGTCCAGCAGTGGACGAGACAAGCTGCTATAATGATTAAGACTGTAAAAATCTTTATTTAGATTTATTCGATTTATTAATACGAGATCAAAGTTGTTAATACTTCCAAAAATTAACCAAACTATAAGTACTAAAATGCCTACTACGTAGCAATAAAATACTTTCATAAATTACCGAATACCACGAAAATCTTAAATTGTTCTACTAAACTAAAAAAGTTTACTAGTTGGTTAAGAAAGTGCCATGTGGTAAAATTTAATCTAATTATATATTTTTACTGGTTCTATATACAGGTGTTCTCACACCTCTATAGAAATGTAATACCAGTAGTTATAAATAAAAATAATTAAATAAAGCTGCATTGCGATTTAAATTTAAACACAAATGGCGCCCCAGAACTATAGCCCGTTTTGATCCATGGTTAGGGTGCCCTTAGTCCACGTCCTCCTTACATAATTATCCCGATACATACAGTCGAACTTCCATAACTTGAACTTCTGTAACTCCAATTTTTCTATAACTCGAATATTTTTAGAAATTCATACGTTTAGATAGCATTTTACATATAAATTAACTTCCATAACTCAAATTTTCCTTCATTCAAATTTTTCTATAACTCGTAGTAAAAATTTGTACAATGGTAAAATTTTACATAAAAAATAATCTCTATAACACCAATTTTTCAACCGGCGCGTATTTTCCAAAACTTGCCGGATATTGCCTACCATAACCCGTTGATAGTGTAATCCTCGGGCAGATTAGCAAACATTTTATTTTTCATATTTTATGATCACCAAAAACTCGAATAAAGCAAAACTAAGAATTTACCAGCTAGTGTGCTTTAGGAAGATTACGACAGGATATTATTCTCCCGAGAATCGGTAATTCAAAAAGAGACGATATAATAGAAGATCACTCACGAGGTGCTATATATTATGGAAAACAAATAAAAATTACTGACTTTTTAAAAATAATATTTTAATTAAAATTATTTTTAATTAATTATAATTATAAAACATCATATTAATAATCCGCATAAAATTTATTCATCCAATATTCGATTAGAAGTATACAAAACTAAACTTACAATAAATTGATGAAGTTATACAATAAATAGCTGGATAAATACAAAAATAAATTAATCAATCCAAAATTCGGTTACTTCGTACAAAATAAATTACTTCATCCAAAAAAAGGTTAATTCATCCAAAATAAAATTAAATTATCCAATAATTGATTTTTACTTACAAACTATGATTTTTCCTTACAATAATCGATTGAATCGTTCAACATATTCGAAATTCTCCCAAAAAATGTTTTTTATTTTACATAATAAGTGCAAAATGCAAATTTACAAGTGTATTTAATAACCTTCACACTTTTATTATATGCATAAAAATACTGAAAGGAAAAAACTGTTCACCTTATAGATGAGTGGATTAGCTCGGAAATAAATTGCATTATTCTATCTGCTTATATATAGTATATAGTGCTTCTTATATATAGTGCATCTATCTTCTTCTTCTTGTTTCCAATAGCCCTACTTTGCAATTTCCAATAGCCCTACTTTACTTGCCCAGTATTGTCGCATCTTCTGCCGGTGTAGCTTCTTTCCCTATTCTTTCCAGGGGGTACCTTTCCTTCGGGGTTTTTCCTGAAATCCACGGACTTCCTTTAGTGTTTTTCCTGAAATCCACGGACTTCCTTCAGGATGCAGCTCACAGAAGACTGTCTGTTTTGGAGATCTGTTATTCCCACTACTTTAATATCCTTCTCGGTTTCTGTCAACCAAATGGTACGAACCTTCTTGTTTTACCAGAATGTGAACAGACTGTTGGTTAGTCGGTTTGGAGTCAATCTTGCAACGTGGCCATAGAAAGCTAATCTTCTTTTCCTTGCACAGTCAGTGAGCCTCTCAATATGTTCGTAGAGCTCAGAGTTATGTCGTCTTCGGAATTCCCCATCTTCCTTTACCGTGAATGCCTAGGATCTACCTGATGATTCTCCTCTCTCTGATTTCCAATTTCTCTACCAGACCTTTTCGGTTCAAGGAAAGACACTCCGTGGCATACAGTGCTTCTGGTCGTAAGACTGATGTGTTTGCGCTCTCTCTTTCGTTACACGCCGCGTTAGTTAGCAATAAAATTTGAAGGAATCAAGTCCTTGTTGTAAAATTCGTTTATTGTGAAGATATAATTGTATTTTGTATAAAAAAAAATTCTTTGTAACGAGCAATCAAATTTTGGATGGATCAACCTTTTTCGTACAGTTAAACCTTTTTTGGGTGAATTGATTGTATTTTGTACAAATCTATCAATTATTGTACTAAACCATTATTATTTGTAAGATTCAATCAATCATTGGGCGTTTATATTTTATTTTGGACGAAGTAACCTTTTTTTGGATGAAGTAATCGTTTTTTGTATGAATAAACCGAATTTTGTATTTTTCCAGATATTATTTGTAAAAAAGCATCTATTTATTGTACGCAAAAAATCCAAGCCTTAATAATCTAATTAATATACATATGTATTTACATTGAATAAATTGTGTATAGTGTATTTTACTCATTTTATAGTTATGTATTTCTATAACTCCAATTTTATATTGGATTGGGAAGTTTGACAGTATTTTATTTTTTTGTTTATCAATTAATCAAAAGATTTGGTATATTTTTTAAACAGAATTTAATTTAAAAAAATATATAAGTATTCATCAAGTAGAGACCAAATGTAAGAAAAGTTTGTTTTAATAATATTCCTTTTTTACTTTGTTACTACTTTACGCAACTACTTTCTGCAAGATATTATGATTTATAAATCACAAGTCTTTAGAAAATTGTTTCCTATTGATGTCATAGGCGAATCCAGCCGACCTTCGGTAATTCAGTTATAAATCCCATATTAATTAAATAGACTTTATTCATAAAATATCGCTGGTTTTACACCGCAGCAGCCAGACGAATAAGATTTACAGTCTTTTAATTTAACTCTACGGGAAAAACCAGACTGGAAAACACTATTTATTTTGGCTAACGGTTTACGTATAAATAAAATATCTGTAACAATATTTGAACTTTAAAAATACGCAATTTCTTAACATTGAAACATATGTTTATGCAAATTGTCTTTAAAGCAAATACTTTGATCTCGTATGAAAGGAAACAAAAATAATTGTATATATTATAAATCAAATAATTTATAACAGATTACGTTATTAACGTTATGTAGGGTTACACAAAGGTTATGTAAGTGCAAACTGTACAACATAGTCAAAACATATGGGAGGAAAGAAACTATTAATAGAATGGAGATTAAACGACATTAGACATACAGACTAATTAAATTAAAATGATTTTACGAAACAGAGAATAACAAACACCAAGTATCACTATGCAAGACGACAGACGTAATTAGGAAAACATAAACGTACAAAAACTCTATACATAGTGGTATTTAATTTTTAAGTAGGTACTTCATTAAGATTTGAAGAAAACGAAATGATTACATTTGCATGTTACATATACAAATGTAATATTTCGTAATCGAATTTTAGAAAACTTATTTATCGTATTAAACGTATTGGTGAAAACAAAGACATCGACCTCGGCAAAAAAACAGGAAATAAATCCATCTAACGTAATTAATCCCGTAAGAACCATTACGATTTTCTTACGGTAAATAAATATATAGGCTTACACTATACAGAATAAATATATTCTTGTATAAGTTACACTGTTGAAAGTGATAGTAGGTGTTATATAGTTTAATGTATGACTAACTCACCTCCATAAGAACGGTCGAGGTCGAGGGGCAACCCGTTACATAACTCCAGGAAGAAAAGGGCAACGAAACAAGTGAACACTTTCCATATTGTTTCCATGCTCACTTGTTAAAACCACTGCACAACGAACATAGCAAACGGCCTCCTGTGATATATAAATTTTCCAACACTTTCGCCTGAATCGAAATCTATATCAATCCGGGCATTCTATTTCGTAATTGGACACCGTTTAATCACCCACTGGATATCAAAATTATAAATATTATAAACTAACTCGCATAAATAATTCGCACAAATGCTTGACCGAACAGACGAACGTCGATCCACAATTTTATCTTCGAAATGACAGCTGAGACCCGTCAAAAACAACTGCGCAGCGGCTGCCACAACGCCACAAGTACGCTGCTGCATTTACGCGAACTAAAAAATCAAGGAGCAAAATGCAATGTTTGCGCTTTTTTATCTAAATTAGTAATCTTTTTAATTCGGCTTAGATAAAACTGGACTGTTTGTTAATTATTATCGTCATTTAGTTTTATCTATTGAGAAAATATAACCAATCTCATTAGCATTGTATAGACAAAATTTAGTAAAATAAAATTTATATTCAAAACGTTGCTGGAATCAGGGGTTCTCAACCTTGTGCCGGTATTTACGCGTGTACACAGGGCACAATTATTTACATTTTAAAGAAGTTTTTTTTTAATTTCTCATTTATTGAGAAAATAAAAAAAAAACTTAGATAGCAATTAAGAAGTAAGAAAAGTCATCAAGGAAGCGTTTATCGTTAGAGTCCATTTTTATAAGCATTTTACAGAATACCAGATTAACCGTTATCAAACAAAAATACAACGTTATCAAACAAAATAAAACAATTTTTCTAATTGCTAATTGTAAGTAGGGCTTCCAATACCGGACCGAAAAATTAAAACCGGTATTTTGGCATTCATCATCATCATCATCATTGTCCAGCCGTTTGCGTCCACTGCAGGACATAAGCCTCTTCTAACTCTTTCCAGGCATCACGATGTTGTGCTTTGTTCATCCATTTTTGTGACACCCTCTTGATGTCATCGGTCCATCGAGTTGGTGGTCTACCTCTACTTCGTTTATCGGCACGGGGTCTCCATTCCAAAAGCCGTTTAGTCCATCGGCCATCCCTAAGTCTGGCAACGTGGCCTGCCCATCTCCATTTCATGTTGGAGATGCGTGTTATAATGTCGCAGACACCCGTCCTTTCCCTGATAACCTCGTTTCGTACCCTGTCTCGTAAGGAAATGCCTAGCATGGCCCGTTCCATTGACCTCTGTGTTACCTGCAGTTTTGCTGCGGAACGCTTTGTTAGTGTTAAAGTCTCTGACCCATACGTCATTACCGGCATCACACATTGCTCGAACACTTTCCGTTTGAGACACATTGGTAGTTCGCTCTTCAAGATGTTAGTTAGTTTTCCAAACGCTGCCCATCCTAAGCCTATGCGGCGCTGTATTTCGCATGTTTGGTTTTCGCGGCCTATGCGTATCTGATGCCCCAGGTATATATAGGAAGTTACTTCTTCTATATTAGCATCATCTATTTTGATTTGATCGCTTAGCACTAGGTTGGTCATAACTTTTGTTTTTCCCATATTCATCCTAAGGCCCACTTTTTCCGTTGACTGTTTTAGGTCGTTGAGCATAGTTTTTGCATCTTTGATATTGTCGGCTATTAGGACGATGTCGTCTGCGAATCTCAGGTGGTTAAATTTTTCTCCATCCACTGTAATTCCTAGGTGTTCCCAAGATACCATTTTAAAAGCATATTCGAGAACCGTGGTAAATAGTTTTGGGGAGATAGTGTCCCCTTGGCGAATTCCCCGGCCAATTTTAAATTTGTTGGTATTGTCGTGTAGCCTTATACTTGCTGTAGCGTTTCGGTAAATATGTTCAATTAGCTTTGTATATCGATAGTCTATTCGTGCTTGGTCTAGAGCAGCTTTTATGGCGGGTAATTCAACTGTATCGAACGCCTTTTCGAAATCTATGAAAATCAGGACAAGGGGCTTATTATATTCATTACACTTTTCAATGAGATTTTTTATAGCCTGAAGATGGTCATTTGTCCCGTATACCGATCTAAACCCAGCCTGTTCTTTGGGTTGGTAGAAGTCTAGTTTATTTTCTAACCTTTTGGTGATTACTTTGGTGAAAAGTTTATATAGATGTGGTAGCAAACTTATCGGTCTGTAGTTTCCGAGCTGTGTTATATCGCCTTTTTTATGTAGAATAACTGTGGAGGCGTTGTTCCATTCGCCAGGTGTAGCACATTCTTCTAAGCAGGTGTTGAATAGTGCTTTTATGGCATGTAGTAGAGCGTCTCCTCCTTGTTTTATGGATTCGATATGTATGCCATCTTCACCCGGGGATTTGTTGTTCTTCATCTCTGCAAGAGCATTCTTAATTTCGGCTATCGATATACTTGGCATATCTTCAGACCCCTGATTTATGACCTTCCCGGTATGTGTTTGTGTCGGTTCCGCTGGTTGTTCTTGTAGCCGACTCATGTAGAGAGTTGCCTAAAATTCTTCCGCTATTTTCAGTATATCGTCTCTATTTGTGGTTAGTGTTCCCGTGCTGTTTCTTAGTTTGAAGATTTCTTTTTTTCCATTTGACATATTTCTTCTTAATACCTTCATACTTCTGTTGTTCTCAATAGCTAGTTTCGTTTGTTCTTTGTTGTATCGACGTATGTCATTTTTGATGTCTTCTGTAATTGTCTTGCTTAAATCTCTTAGTTGTTTTGAGTTTCTATCGCTGTTTTGTCTTAGCACTCTTCTGAGTTTCATAAGCTCTTTGGTATATTTGCTGATTTTGCTTATTTGTTCTTTATTTGGCTTACAGTATGTCTTTGTTGCTTCATTTATAGCTTCGACGATTTTGTTATTTATTTCGTCTGTTGTTTTATGCCTATATTCAAACTGTGTAGTTTCCAAGTTGGTAGTTATCATTTCTACATATTTGTGAACTTGTTCTGGTGTTGTCCAACCTGCCTGTCTTTTCTTTGTTACCAGCTTACGTCTTTCTTTACTTAGGTTTAGAGTTATTTTTGCCCTTACCATTCTATGGTCGCTTCCTGTTGTGAAACTATTTAATACAGTGACGTCGTTGACGATAAGCTTTTTGTCAGTTATTATAAAATCAATCTCATTTCTTGTGTTTCCATTTGGACTCGCCCAGGTCCATCTGCGATGTTCTTTTTTGTAAAAGAAGCTGTTCATCAAGTATAGGTTTTGCATTTTTAGGAAGTTCATAAGCATTTCTCCCCGATCATTCCGGTCCCCTGTTCCATGGTTTCCGATCACTATCTCCGCTGCATCCAGCTTATTGCCTATCTTAGCATTAAAATCACCTCCTACCACTGTAAAGTGGGTAGGTGATTCACTCTTCGCCTGGGAAATGTCTTCATAGAAACTTTCTACTATTTCGTCTTCATACTCGATGGTGGGTGCTTATATAATAAGTAGCTTATATAGTAAGCTTGTATAATTTTTATACTATATTTGGAGTTTTATGCATATGATGTTTTTTGCATGCATTTTGTTTATGAGGAAACCTACGCCGCCTATGGATTTGTCTGCTTCTCCGGCATGATAGAATATATTTCCCGACTTAAGTGTTCTCCATTCTTCTCCACGCCTTCTTACTTCACTCACTCCCACTATATCCCAATTTATTCGCCTCAGCTCTTCTTCCATTTCAATGAGCCTCTCATCGGTTGCTAGTGTTCTTGCGTTATATGTGGCAATGTTTAGGTTGTGTATTTTGCCTTTGGTCTTGTTTATTTGTGTTTTTGTCAACTTTTTGTCTCCCCCAGAATCCATGAGACAGCCTGACTTATCAGGGTGAGGTTTTGGGCTAGCCCTACTCACCTGGGGTATATTTACGTTATAAGTTGCCATTCATTTGTTAGAAGGGTTTGGCATTTAAACGCCGCGCTTGCCAAGCGTGTTGGCGAGTTTGAGAAATACATTTCCTTACTTCTCGATGGATTGGTTATACCGCCATGACTCGGTCGCCAGAGCCTCGTTCGTTATCTAGCAGCGGGCACCGCGTGCAGGAGAGGTTGACATTTGGGTCGGACTTACTTGGTGGTTTTTGCCGTCACCCCTTACCCACCTATTTTTTAATTTTTTATTTTGGCATTATTTGTTGTTAAAACCGGAAAACCGGTATTGATACCGGTATTATCAGAAAAAAATTATTTTCGTCAGACAAAAAAAAATAAAGCAAAGGTATAATTTAAAAATATATTTCTTTAATTATAAACTTTACAAAAGAATAGATGGCAAATATGTCTAATAGAAGGCGACAACATTCCAGAAGATTGGAATATTGCTCATATGAGCTCAACATATAAAAAAGGAGACAAAAGACAATGTAGTAACTATAGAGGGATCAGCGTAACTAGTGCGCTTGGGAGGTTGTACGGCCGGATACTAAAAAAAATAATTGAAAGCAGCATCAAAGAAGTAGAGGAGCAAAGTGACTTCCGAGCCGGGAGATCATGCATTGTCAATATATTCGTTATTCAACAAATTATAGAAAAGCGGAAAGATAGAAATCTACCCACACACCTATTATTTATCGACTTGGAGAAAGCTTTCGATACGGTACCCTGGAAAAAGCTTTTTGAAGCATTGACGAGGATTGGGTTAATTAGTGTATACTGTCTACTGTGGCAATCAGAAATATATATATCGAGTCAACAAGTGCAGTCAAGATTCTTTCTCTCCTCATCGGAAATGATCCGTTTGGGTCTCCTCATTGGTGGTTTCTCCTGAAATGCTTTTATACTGTCTACTCTCCATCTAAACTCTCTTCTGTTATGGATTCATTTTCACCTCATCAACCCGTTTAGATGTGGCCTTTAACCGCATGATGTAGTTGAAGATTCTTTTGGTTAGTCTGCAATCATCGATTCGTAGTGGGTGTCCGTAGAACTTCAATCTCCGCTTTCTCCTTGTGTCCGTGATCTTCTCAGTGCACTTGTGAAGTACTTCGTTTTTCCTCATCCTCCAAGTCTCAAGCAATCAAGATTTCTCAAGGAATCAAGCATTCCGCATTCATCAAAGACTTTTTGGTTTTTCTTCTTCTCTCCTTCAGCCAGGATACACGGCAGATGCCGTGTATCCTGGCTGAAGAACCTAAGGGATTGGTTTAATTTATTGGTTTTTAATGTTCAGCATTCAGAGCTGCAGTAAACAAGGTCCGGATTGCTGTGATGATAGAAAACCTCCGATAGGAGATGCACTAAAAGAAGAAGTTCTCTTTATCTTCCCATGATTTATCTCCATGTACCTCTCACTTTGGTGCTTGTACTCCATATATTCTGTCATTTCATAGGAGATTTGAAGATCCGTTTTTACTTCGATTTCATGAATATACTCAAGTATCTTTTGAGTGTCTTCTCGGTTATTGGCCAAGATAGCAAGGTCATCGGCAAAAGCTAAAAATTTGATTTGATGATCCAGGTTTTTCCTTTCCCCTCTAAGGCGTATTTCTCTTATTCTTTCCAAATTCCGTGCCTCTTCCCGGGTTTTAATTTTTTTTCCATTACGATGTTGAAGAGCATTGTGTTGCATTGATAAATAAAGCATCTACCTGTCTGAGTCCTGTCTTAATTTCAAACGGATCAGAAATTTCCCCGAAGAACTTGATTTTCGATATGGTATTCGTCAGTGTTTGCTGATTTCTCTCTATCACTGTCTGTCTGTCTGTCTCTCTGGCTGTATGTCTGTCTGTATGTCTGTCTGTCTGACGGTCCGTCCGTCCGTCCGTCTGTCTGTCAAGACCATTTTTCTCAGGAACGCGTAGAGGTAACAAGTTGAAATTTGTATCAAATACTCAGGTCTGTGGTCTCTTTCAGCTGTGAAAGAATCAAACTTGTAAGTCAACGCGATCAAAGGATATGACCGTTTATGTCGTAATTTTTGCGATTTCACAAGGGAATCAAAACCTATACAAAACGTTATAGGCAAACAAGGCTTCCCTTGTGCCAACTCCCATTCTAAAGCCAAACTTCTACCTTCTTCCAGTTTCTTGTAAATCCTACGGTGGATGACTTTGAGAAAAATCGTGTGGTGCATTAGGCTACTCGTACTATATTCTTCCCTTCACCTTTTAGCATTGTGCTTCTTAGGAAATGTACCAAACGTTGACTGAAGCCTTTTGGTATTATTTCTGTTTCATAGATCTGTTTAAATAGGGAAGTTACAAAATCTAAATGTTGCGCTTCAACCAGCTTAAAGCCCATCTGCCGGTAGGTCGTCAGGGCTAGGGGCTTTCCCATCTTTGACTGATTTTATTGCTGCTTGTACTTCTTTTAAAATAGATGGTCCAGTTTCATTGTAACCTTTTTGTAGTTATTAGGAATTGTGACAAACCTTGACTGAAGTACTTCTTTTGGTATTATTCCTGTTTCTTTTTTTAGCTGTTGTCTGTCCGTTTGGGCATAAGCCTCCCACTTGCTGTTCCACGTAGTCCTGTTCTGGGCTGCTTGGTACCAGTTAATGCCTTCCGTTCGTTTTAGGTCTTTGTTCCGTCGCATATGTGGTCTTCCTACGCTTATTCTGTTGTTCTATGGTCTCCATATTATGGTTTTTCTGCTCGATTTGTCTTCATTTCTTGGTACGTGGACATGGCTGCGTGGGGAGTTACATCAATTACTTTTGTCTTCTCTCTGATCCAATCGTTTCTTTTCTTGTCCTGGTATGTTCCTACTATGTATTCCTAGTATACGTCTTTCGATTACTCTTTGATTGACCCTTAGCTTTTTCATTATTGCTTCGGTAATTGCCCAGGTTTGCGATCCATAAGTGGTCACCGCTAGTATGCACTGATTGTATAAGGCGCTTTTTAAACCGAGGGGGATGTCCAGCGCTAGTATATCTTTTATCTAGCTGTAAGCCGCCCAAGTTTGTCTGATCCTCTCTTTTGCCTCTAGTTCTTGATTTGCCTTACATATTGTTAGTGCTGGCCCAAGATACTTATATTTTGTCCTTTCTCAATTAAGTTGCCTTCGATGGTAATTTGTTCTTCATATTCATCTATCTGACGTTAGGTACTTGGTTTTTCCAAAGTTAATTTCCAATCCTATGCCTTCCATGGCTTCTCCCTTGTTGGTATCAGTGCTATATCGTCGGCAAACATTTGTGGCCTGAGTTTCTCACCCATTATGTTAATACGTCGGTTACTGAAATCAATTGTTTTTAGTGCATCGTCCATGACCAAGGTAAATAGTTTCGGAGATAAAGGATCACCTCTCCTAATTCTAACTTTTTCGGATGGTTCGTGCAGTTGGGTTTTTTGTTCCAAGAACATTGGACTGCGAAATAAAGAGCTCGGGTAGAACCTAGAACGAAGTGAAGTACCTGGCCCAGAACAGGGTTCGGTACCAACGATTAGAGGAAGAGGGTGGAGTACAATAGATACATCAGCCTCATAGTCTACAGAGTTAGAGCATTAACTAACAAATCTGAAGGATCCGGGTTCGATCTCGGGAACGAATGTCGGCCGCATTTGTACCAGAAGACAAATGTGTAATTAATTAACGCCAATTAATAACACCTAAGTTGCTGGACCTATTAAGTGATAAATGTGGGCAAAATACAATAGGCCACTTGTCCGCAGTGTTTGAAGGTTAGTTAATTACCTGGTTTCTACATTGGACCAAACTTAAAAAAAATAATTTAAAAAAAAACAGAGGATCTATCAAGGTGGATCAATGGATCTACAAAACTAGAAAAATAATATAAAACTACTCATACAATTCAAGCAGACTAGACAACAACCATAACAACAATGCACGGAAACGTTATATCGCGGCCTTACCGTACAACGAAAGGATTAAGACAAGGCTGCAGCCTGTCTCCTACATTATTTAAAATATACATACAAGAAGCACTAACAAACTGGAGAAGAAAAACTGCCGGAATGGGAATAAGAACAGGTGAACATTGTTTGACAAGCCTGCTATTTGCTGACGACCAAGTGATAATAGCAAGTGATGAAAGAGATATAGATTATATGTTAAGAAAATTGAAAGAAGAGTATTCGGAATGGGGTTTAAACATGAATATGTCAAAAACAGAATATCTTCGTGTCGGGGAAGAAGGAGAAGACCCAGAACTGGAGTTAAGAAAGATTAAAAAATGTAGGGCATACAAATATTTAGGAACTATCATCTCAGAAGAAGGAACAACAAAAAAGAATATAGAAAATAGACTTGGACAAGGGAAAAAGGCCATCTGCTTGTTAAATTCAATGCTATGGTCAAATGAAATTAAACTAAAAACAAAAATGAGGGTATACAAATCTATTGTAGAACCAATAACAACTTATGGTTCAGAATGTTGGCAAGTTTCACAAAGGGATAAAAAAAGTATAAAAGTAGTAGAAATGGACTTTCTACGAAGAGCTTGTCAAACGTCCAAACTAGATCGTGTAAGAAATGAACATATAAGAAGACAGACGAAGAGAGTCTATGGCACTACAGACGACATAGAAACACGGCAATTAAAGTGGTATGGACACATGCAAAGGATGACTGGAGAAAGATGGCCAAAAATAGCATTCCAATATATACCAAGAGCAAAGAGAAGAAGAGGCAGACCAGCAATAAAATGGATAGATGGTATTATGGAAACCATTAAAGATAGAGCCATAGAAGAAGATGGCTGGAGAGATAAGGAGATGTGGAAAAAGAAGTGCGGGATGCGGCAAAGGCTGTAGGAACCTCGCTGTATATATATATATATATATATATATATATATATATATATATATATATATATATATATATATATTTATATATATATATATACAAAAGAATAGAACACTATTTAAATTAAATTGGTATTAAAACGAAACTTTTGTTTATTCCTTCGACCTTTCCGATTCTATACTCGAACCGGCGAGAGAATGCAGCTGTACTGCGCTGAGGTACGAGGGGCAAGGGACGCGCCGAGGTACGCGCAGGTTTGTTTGAGTTAAGAAATATACGTCAGTTAACAGTTACGCCCCAGCAGTTATCGTCCAATCTCTCTCCTCACTGTCCTTCGAAAAATCGTTGAACATATCTTTAAAATCCGATTATGGAATTCCGTCTCCGAACACATCCCCAAATATTAATTTGGTTTCAAGCCATTCTATTCCACTATCCATCCTCTATTCATCCTAACCAGTAACATCGAATCCCAATACCTCCAAAATAAAAAAATCCGCAGCCCTCTCTCTTCGTAGACATCAACAAATCATTTCAGACATTTGATAGCAATGCTTTGTTGATGTCTAGGAAAAGGGGCTGCGGATTTTTTTATTACCGGCCTTTTTTTCAAAATGTCGATAATCAATGTCCCTTCTTACCTAATCCACATAACTAAAAGTCTCCTTTTCAACATATCCTCAAAAGTTAAAATCAACTCCATATCATCTCCCGCATCTTCCCTTCTGCAAGGTCTCCCTCAAGGCTCTCCACTTTTCCCTCTCCTATACAACATTTACTGTCGTGACATTTACAACTTCAACCTAATAGACAAATCCCACATTGACTTATCATCCTACCAGGGCCGTGCCTGGGTATATGGCCGCCTGCGTGCTAGTATGCATGGCCGCCCTTTGAGATAACATCAAAATCAAAGAAAAAGATCAAATTTTCATTCTTAATGTTTATTATTATACTTATATATCTAATGAACATGTACATATTACCATTGAATATAAAACATTAATATGTTTTGGCACATCTATAAATCTATGATATTACAATCAAAAATTTACTCTACGCGATTTTTTAGAGGCAAATTCTTCAAGCGCCCCTTCAATATTTAAGGAATCAGCAATTTCACTTTCAATTGCTTTATTATATAAAATTGCTAATAATTGATATATTACTGAGACGTTCTTGAGTCATTGAAGTTCTCAGGTGGTTTTTGATTATTTTTAATTTTGAAAAACTTCGCTCTCCAGATGCAACAGATACTGGAACTGTCAGTAAAAGTTTTAAACTTGTGGCGACATTTGGAAAAGAAGTCTCCAAGTTGTATTTGTATAAGAACTTTCGAGTTCTTCGGGCTGCTTTCTGTCTTTTATGATAATTTTTAGAGAAATTAACTCTTGATATAATTCTACGCCACTGATATCACAAGATTCACCATCTTTAAATTTATTATGGAGATCGAAACAACTTTTTTTTATTTCCTCATGTTCCATATCAATAAATCTGTATAGAAATCCAAAACATTGTTCGAAATTTGCCAAAGTTTCAAAACGGGTGGTAAGAGATGAAATAGCTGTATCTAGTATTACATAGAAAAAAATAATTTGAAAATGTTCTTTTGGAGTAAATTGAATATCTTCATCTCCTTCATAGCTAAATTGTTTTCGGTGATGTCGGCGACGTACAATAATTTCAGCAGGAAAATCCGGTTCTGTTTCAAGTGCTTTACAAAGTTCATTAGAAATCTGCAAATAATTTTCGAAACTTTCGTCATTTCTAATGCTTTTGAAAAATTTTAAAACTTCCTTAATTGATTCAGCACACGAACTGATATTCCAAGAAACTTTCTGCATCATTTTGCTAATAAAATCTACCTTTTCCAAGATTTCGTACCATATTATTATTGAAGAAATAAATTTATAAGATTTAAGTTTCATTGCCAAACATTCAGCTTCAAGTCGAACTGTTGGCATTGAAGATTGTGAAGATTCCTCAGCTATTTCTATAAGGCTGTAATAAATTTCACCTAATTCATTTCGCAGTGGTCTAATCGCTTTAATTCTTGCTTCCCATCGAGTTTCACTAACTTGTTTCAATGTTAAAGATTTTACATTTTTCTTTAAAACTTGCCATCTAAATAGTGATCCACTGAAAAAGTTGTATATTGCAGATACATTGCTGAAAAAATCCACCGTTGAAAACGAAACTTTAGCTGCATCATTAATGGCCAAATTTAATGTATGCGCGTTGCATGGCATAAACAGAGCTCGTGGATAATTGTCCAAAATTCGTTTTTGCAATCCTTTATGTTTTCCGGACATATTAGACCCATTATCGTATGGCCCCTCATATCGTTAATATTTAATTCAAGATAGTTTAACTTTTGAATTAAGAAGTCGTAAAAAGATTCTCCAGTACATTTTTCAGCTTGATAAAAGCCAATGAAATTTTCTCTTACTTCAACTTCATAATTTTTAGTATGTACATACCTAATAATCATTGTAATTTGCTCGACATGTCCAGTGTCCGGCGTACAGTCCAAAATGACTGAAAAATATTTTGCCTCTTTTATTGATGTTAATATATATTTTTGAATTTGGGTTGCAAGGATAGTGATTATTTCATTTTGAAAGCGATTTCCCAGGTAATGTGGCATGTGGTTCTTTAAAGCGATTGGTTCTTGTACGCGTTTTATGTGGTCTGCCATTATATCATCAAATTTTCCTATCATTTCAATTGCTTTCAGAAAATTTCCATTATTTTTTTCGTACAATTTGCTGGAAGAACCTCTAAAAGCTAAACACTGTCCTGCTAGAAATTGTACCACATATATCATGCGCCTGACAATTTGACACCATCGTTTTTTCTAGGCGTCATAATACCGTTGCATATTCTTATCAATTGTAGTTTTTCTTTTTAAATTTAATTCCAATTTTTTCCAACAGGTGCAATTTTCGATGTGCAGCGATGTTTTTTCGTGACGAGATAAGTTATCAGATATGTGTTGCCAATCGTTGAAGCCTTCATTAACTAATTTTATTTCTTGTTTGCCAAATAATTTACAACAGAAGCAAAATGTGGCATCATTTTTTGGAGAATAGATTAACCACTCACGATTAAATTTTTCACCATTTGGCAGTTTTCTATAGAAATAAACCTTTGAAAATGATCTTCCAAATTCATTTAGTGGATATGTAGATTGTATATTTTGAATAGGGCCTTTTTCAATTAAAATATCCAGCATTTTATTGGTAAGTGTTAAAGGCCAGCAAGCTGGATCATTTAGTTCTATACACATAGCAAAATATTCTTCATCAATTTCAGTGATATCGTCGATATTTTTAACTGCAATATCTCCTATTTCATCATTACTACTAATATTGTCATTATCATTTGTATTTTCGGCAGATAATTCATTTTCATTGGAAAAAAAATTCACTGCTTGGATTTGCTTGGCTACTGCAAGCATTTTGCATTTATGGAGGTTTTTCCAAATATTTGGTTAGTGAACCAAAGATTTTTTTAGCAACATGTTTTTTTTCTTCTCGCTTTCTTTTATACTGTGCTCCAGACAATCTTTTCGTTTTTCTTCCAGTCATTCTTAGGCCTTTTACTAAAATGTTTAAAAATATCAATAAGGATTTATATTGAAATTAATTTATTATAAAATTAAATTCATTACCTTTTTCAACCTTTTGTAACAAAGCGTTGGGTGAGGCGGTGAGTGAATCTGCCCAAGCGCTTTCCGAGTTCGAATAGGGTTTTATTGCCACGCAGCTGAGACGCTTGCCGTGCTATAGACAGACAGGTAAATCACATATTATAACACACGCACACACACACACGCGCGCTCCCTACTGACCTACAGCAAGGTAGAGCAACTGAACACACGTGAAAGATCAATTTGCACTTTGCACTTGATTCTGATATGGCCTATGCCGAGCGCATGTGAGCGCATGCTGGCGCGTAGAACCCGTAGAACTCAGTAAGGTTAAAATCAGAATAAAGAGAGATGTACTCTGTTCATCGTGGGTTAAAAAGAGTGTGCATCTCTCTTTATTCTTACATCACGGAGTTCTATGCGGCCACTGCGCCAGCATGCGCTCGCCAATAAGCGCACAGAATAATATTCTGTGATAGGCGCAGCTAAAAAAAATTACTAGCGTACTAAAAAAATTTAGTACGCCATAGAGCGCAATGATAATGATTACAATTGACGAATTGACAACAACACTCAACAATTTGACAATTTACTTCGGTTATATATGACTATGACTATATATTAACATTGTTATTTTGCTTTTTAATTTTTTTTTTGTTTTTCTGAGGCCGCCTTTTAATTTGGCCGCCTGCGTGCGGCGTACGTAATTAACGCCGGTCAGGCACGGCCCTGCATCCTGCACACTACTGTACGCTGACGACACGCACTGATTTCCCACAGCAACTCCCTCAAATCCACCATCGACCTACTCTAAAACCTTACCAACAAAACCGTTACATGGTTCAATCTGTGGATCTTATCCCCAAATCCATCCAAATGCCAACTCCTCATCCCCAACCACAAAATTCACCTCACATCCACACATGGTCCACCGACATAATGCCCTCCAGCAGCATTAAATATCTGGGACTTACTTTAGACTCTAAACACAAATTCATAATAGATGCCAACTCAAGTAAGTCCCACATAATTAAACGCTGCAAACACTACAGAGCTTTAACATTTCAACAAAGACCGCCTCGAGAATTTATAAATCAATTTGACGTCCCATTCTTGATTATGGACATGTAATATTTTCGACCAATAATTCATGCAGTCGAACTGTTGAGAACGCTAAACGTATTACATTACGCCTCATCACCAAATTCCGATATCCCAACAGCCCTCTCCACAACCCCTCCAACGAACTCCTCTATAAACAAACCCAGGTACCTCCACAGGCCGACAAACATGACAGGGTTAGAAAGAAGTTTAAAAGCAACCCCATGACATTCAACATCATTGGCAAACTTTGCTTAAAACGACCAACTAGACATTCTATCACACAACACCTCTCTAAAACTCTCCTTGAATCCTTAATCGAGGACTGACACATCCATCTTCATCGAGTTTTTTTTTATATGTTTTATATATTTTAACTTCCGACTGAAAGACTGCTGCTCGATGGCCAATTGTTATATTTGTATTTATTTATAACAATAAAGATGTTTTTTTTATTATAATTATTTTTTATACAAATACCGAAATACCGGTATTTTTTTGTAATACCGATTTTCTAATACCGGACAAAAATAGACTAAAATCCCGGTTTTCGGGATCCCGGTATTGAAAGCCCTAATTGTAAAGCAAAGTCCAACTTTAGATATTCTACATTTTCACGTTCCGTACCCTAAAATTCGGTATCATGATACGACAGTATCATGAGTTCCGGGCTCATCGAGGAGCTAATGGAGAGAATAGCCTCTCCAGGGATATCACGATTATCTTAGGTGACTTTAATGCCAAGACCGGGGCAACAAAAGCAGACGATCACAATCGCAGTATCGTAGGCAAGTACGGACTTGGAACGCGGAACGAGAGAGGGGAAAGACTCATGCAATTCAACAAATTAACAATTCTGAACACCCTGATGTTGAAATCATGCCCGTCGCGTATCCACTTGGACATCTCCGTATAAGACCAAAAACCAGATTGACTACCTAATAGTAGATAAGAGGTGGAGATCATCATTCCGAAACGTGAAAACCAAGCCAAGTTCCGAATGCGGCTATGACGACCACAGACTATTAATTGCAGACTTTTTAATGCTACAAAGACTCACCAAACCAGATAGCAAGAGGAAAGTAAATGCGCAGCAACGACCTTCCAGCAAGCCCTAACTGAACAACCACATCCGGGCAATCACAATGACCCAAACCAACTATAGGAAGAAACAAAAAGATGGATTGAACTGGCCCCAGCGCAATGTCTAAAACAAGAGCCCAAACAAAAAAGGAAAACATTGGATAACGGATGTAACACTGGAACTGGCAGAACAGCGAAGATATACTAAGCTCTCTAACACGGGCCCAATAGAAAAAGCTATAAAATCTCGACAACTCAACAGACAAATAAAAACGGAGTCACGCAGGGACCAAAACCAATACATACACAATATATGCCTGGAAATAGAAAACCATGCGAAACAGAACAATACGCATAACCTATACAACAGAGTGAAATATCTATCTCGTGATTTCAAGCCAAAAACGCAAATAATTCAGGATGACGAGGGAAACATTATAACCGACCTAAAGGGAATAGGGAAGTATGGAAAAATTACTACACCAAATTGTACCATGATAACCCCACAACATATGTGGAATCGGGGAACAGACAGTGTGAAATGGAGCCGGGTATTCTTAACATCGAGGTAGAGAAAGCTATAAGGAAACTTGGAGATAGAAAGGCAACGGGACCAGAAAACATAAATGCTGAAACAATTAAAGCAATGGGAGAAGCAGGAATAGACAGTATGCATACTATTTGCCAATGCATATGGACATCCAGGAAAAGTGGGTAAAATCTCTGCTAATACCCATATACAAAAAAGGTTCCCCTGCAGACTGTGCTAACTATAGAACCAGAGCGCTGGTATCACATGCCAGCAAGATTATGCTACACATACTTAATACCAGACTAAAATACACCCTGCTGCCAGAGATTGCAGACGAACAATCAGGATTTCTCCCGGGAAAGGGTACACGGGTGCAGATCTTAAACGTAAGGCAAAGAATAGAAAGGGCCAGAGAATTCCAAGTGAAAACGTACCTGTGCTTCGTGGATTATACTAAAGCGTTTGATAAAGTGAAGTGGCGCAACTATGGCAAATACTAGAGAAAATGGGAACACCACTGCATTTAATAAGATTAATCAGACAGCTCTACGAGACCAGTACTGCATGCGTCAGCTTAAGTAACACATGCTCCGAACCATTCAAAATACAAGCGGAAGTGTGGCAAGGATGCATATTGTCGCCAATACTGTTTAACATTTACACAGAATACATTAAGCGAAAGGTACTAGAATATTGGAACGGAGGAATCCATGTTGGAGGCAAACGGATAACGAATTTGAGATATGCAGATGAAACTGTGATTCTGGCTTCGGAGGAAGCCGAAATGGAGGCTATAATGGCCAGACTCACAGAAGAGAGTAGCTCATATAGACTGGAGATCAAAATAGCAAAAAAACAAAGATCATGATAATAGACAGACAAAATGAAAACCTGCCGCAAGGCGACACCGTAGCTGGATTTGCAGTGGTGGAAACATTTGATTATCTAGAATCAGTAGTTACCAACAAAGGTGGATCGGAGGAAGAAATCCGCAAACGAATAGCGATTGCCAGATCGTCTTTGGCAAAACTGGTGAAAATTTGGAATGATCGAGCCATTACCAAAAACACAAAACTTTGGCTGATACATACCCAGGTCTTCTCCATTGCAACTTACGCCTGCGAAACGTGGATTATTCGGACCTCAGACCAACGCAGAGTAGAAGCGTTTGAAATCTGGTGCTATAGAAAAATGCTGCAAATACCATTGACAGGACACCGCACAAACGACTCCATTATTCAACAACTCGGTATAAAGACCAGACTATACCAGATAATAAACCAATGATATTTGGGATACCTCAGTCATGTGGCAAGGAGGTTCGACAATATTGAACGACTCATAGTAGAAAGCAAAGTCCAAGGCTGCTGCCCAAGAGGAAGATCGCCGACACGATGGATAGACCAGACAAAAACCCTGACGGGACAAGGGATGCAGGAAGTAATGAGATCTGCCCAAGATAGAGAGCGCTGGCGAGGAGTCATTGCGAGCGTAGCAAATTGATGTGACCACACCCTGCAGAAGGGTTATGGACTGAAGAGAGAGAGAGAGAGAGACCGCAAAATCTGCATCTAAGAGACGTTCCAGAAAATTGGATATACGGGTTGGAATTCACTACGAACCCAGTATAGTTTAAATGTATCCATTAATCTATTCAGACACGACCCTTTACTATCATTTTATCAAAATTTGGTTCGCGTTCATTGGTTGCTTACTGTTGTCATTCAAATGAGCGTTTCCTAGATTGTAGATTTGGTGTTGACGACATGTAAAGCGAACTTCATAGATCTATTGAACTCCACCCCCTTCCTCTAAACGTTGGTATACTTACCCATTTAAAGGGCCTTCTCTAGTCCTGATTCCTGTAGGAATTTCAGGATCTGGGTGGGATTCAAGGACAGCAACTTTTCTGCGCTCAAGCAGTGGGTGCCAAGATACATTTGTCTCTTGCGGTGCAGTGCTCCGCAGTCTTTGAGCAGATGTATGGGGGTTTCCTCTGCTGAACCACAGAATCTGCATCTATCATCTTCCTCTAGGCCTAGGGTCTTGAGGTGTTTTCCAAATCTGCAGTGTCCCGTCAGGACTCCTGTAAGAATTCTAAGCTTAATCCTGTTTAGTTTCAGGCAAGCTTTTGTTCTTTTCTGGTTAAAAGATCCCAGCAGTACTTTAGATTGTCTCAAACCTGGAATTTCTTTCCAGGTGTTCATCCATTATTCTCTTATTTCTTCAGCAAGGGGGGGAGGTTTTGAAGAAAATACAATAACAGCAATGCGCCAATTTACTTTCTAAAACTGACACACAAGGCTTCCTAAACTGCACATCTACCATGCTCTCTCATCTCTACTCGTCTCTCCTTATTTCAATATAAAATTTATGTTATATTCAACATGAACCTCCAAAACCTTCCCACTGGCTACGTGCATGTGTAGTATTTACATAATTAAGTCTTTAAACTCGTTTTATTCTTAAAGTTGTATAATTTTGTGTACCAAATAGACAAATAAATAAATCTACGCAAAAAAATGCAATCCAAATTTGAATCAGATTTGAAATAAAAGCGTCAGAACGCAAGTTTAACCTTAAGTATATTACAACTTTTTCTTTAGCAATTACAGATAAAATAAAAATTTCCGAGTTGAAATTTATAGCGTATTTCATGGAAAGCCTATCAGAATTTACGATTTCTCGGTCGAAAAACTAATTAAAACACTTATAAGTGGAAATAAAACTCACTCAATTCAACATTTTGACATTTGTCTTCTCAACACTAGGCGTCGTACAGCCGAACCATCAGCATAACCACTTGAAGTTAAATTCGAAAGCTTCTAAAAAATTACAATTCATTTCAGAGTTTCTAGATTCAAAATAATTAAAATTTGTATAACACACAAGAACACTATTTCATTGAATTTAGTTTTAAACAAATTTGTATTTAAAAACTTTGAATTTGTGTTCTAAGACATTACAACGCGCGACTAAACTGCGCTTTGAAAACATTACAGTAACATAGCAATGCATTACGAAAACAACACGCTACGAAAACATCACACCTTAAATTATCACTGTAAAAAATAAAAGAATACAAAATACACGTGGAAAATATCACAGCAATACAATAACACGTCGAAAATATAACATTAGGATAATGTAACATCCTAATCATTATTATCACCAGATATTTTAGGATGTGATATTTTCGTAGAGCGTTGTTATGTCGGTACGATATTTTCGCCGCGCTGTTTCGGCTCGCGTTGTTTTATCAGGACACCTGAAGTGACAGCGCCAGTCACAAGTATCGCGTGAAGTGAATAGAAAAATTTCGTTAGCGAACTGCTAATCAAATAAAATTGCCCGCGTTGAGATTTATAGCGTAAACAATGAAAAACCATCTGAATTTTCGATTTCTGGCGTTTGTTTTTGGCGAAGAGCAATTAAAATCGGCGAAAATGCAATTAAATCTTACCTCATTCAACAGTTTGACGTTTGTTTTGCACCACTCTCTACAGGAAGCAAGCAAAGACACACCGTTCTATACGAAATTAAAAAAAACTGTTTCAAGTTAAAAAAAGCCTTAAAATTTATATTTTTTAATGCAATAGTTATTTAGAATTCAAAATTTTAAATATCTATGCTTTTTTATAATTTTCTATACGCATGCAGCGAGTTACGTGCGCATACAACTACGACATACGTATACAAAAAACATTTCAATTATAAATTTTATCTACGACCACTATTGTAATTGCCCAATATTGTACAGTTCGTGGATTGTGTAAATACATCAGACAACACACATATGTAATGATCCGCGATTAATGTTATTTAATAATTCAAAATAACACTTGCTTGTTTGGTTTACAATTCGTTGATTAGTTGAGAGCTGCACGTTGATACTATTTTTAAATATAGTACTCCGTGATTTCCAAACAATCATTAAACGTCACATAGTTCACATAGAAGCTGTCATTCATTTCGTTTTTCACGTTTAAATCGAACGAAAACTACAAATAAGTATTAAATGAAAAGGTATGTAACCATTATGAATGTATTTCTTTTCATTTCTATAAAGTTAAATAAGGTCGAAGGTGTTACATCAAACATATTTTTCTTATTAAACAAAAACAAATTAGTGTTGTCGTAGATAAAGTATAGTACATAATTCGAGTTGTAATGCAATTACGTACTCGCGGAATTACGCACGACCCGCGTAGCTGTCAAAAAGCTGGAAGAATACATGTACCTAGGACAAAAACTTACTATCAACCAAATTAAACAAAATAAGAAAATAGCTCAACACCTAAATCAAGAGTTTTTGAACAGTGCATTGCACCTGTGATGACATATATGGCACTAGAAACTGCACAAAGAACAATGAAGAGGTCAATGATGGGGATTACAAAAAGTTACAGATAGCGAAACGAAAGAATATGAGCAATAACTAAAGTCACCAATATTGGAGAGAAAATTGTAATCCTCAAATGAAGATGCAGCAGGTTACGTTGCAAGGAGTGATAGGATGAGATGGGACAGGCCAATCATAGAATAAGATTGTATGATGACCTCATAGGAAGAGCCGGACTAGTATGGATTCAACTAGCACAGAATAGGAAAAGCTTGATGGAAATGATCGAGAAAAGCCTGAAATTGAGAAAACTGACACACAAGGGTTCCTAAACTGCACATCTACCATGCTCTCTCATCTAAGGAGAGATTCATTATATTTATGTTATATTTTGCATATTTGTCATATATTTGGGGTGGGTGGGGGGTTTGTGTTTGATAGCACTTTGCTCTATGTCATATGCTGATGATTCTTCGCTCCAATCGGCTTTACTACTACACATTGCTGTGCAGTTTTTCCTGAAATGGTATTTGCATATTTCGTCTTTTGGTACTTCCAGCCAGGGGATTTTGGCAGCGAGACTGTTCCGGTCTCTACTCCCGATTATTTTACCTCTGCCTACTCCTTCCTTGCTGAGCCTTACAATCGCCGGTCTGGCGGCCCTCTCCACGACAAGCTGCAACGGAGTCAGAACCAGCAGCAGTTCCATTGCTGCTGTAGGGCATGACCCCATCGCCCCCGTGATGCAGACACACGCCAGTCTTTGAATCGTCTCAATCTGCTTCTTCATAGAGGCCAGCTTGGTTCTACTTCCTCACGCAACTGTCCCGTAAGTGATCGCAGGTCTCACTATCATGGTATGATATACATCCATCGCAGGATTGTGGGGTTACAACCCCACGTTTTCCCTGCCAGATTTCTGCACACCATTAGAGCGCGTTTGGCCTCAGCGTGTCTATTCCACAGGAGTTTGCCATTCCATTGACATTTCCTAACTTGTCGTGCGGGGTAGCAGAATCAAGCTGGTCTTTATGAAGAAGCAGCTTAAAGAGTGGCATGTGTCTCTATCACGGGATTGATGAAGTCCGTCGTGGGGGGAAGCAGAACCAAGCTGGTCTTTATGAAGAAGCAGCTTGAAAGGATTCAAAGACCAGCATGTGTCTGTATCACGGGATTGATGAAGTGCGGCCCAAGAACAATATAGCAATAGAGCTGCTGCTGGAACCGACTGTATTGCACGTTGTCGCGGAGGAAGCCAGATCGGTGATTGTAAGATGCAGCAAAGAAGAAATAGACTGGAAAAACTTCACAGTAAAAATCCCGTAGCTGAAAGTCACAAAAGACGAAATGGTATGCCAATAGCACTTCAATAAAAACTGCACGTCAATGTGTAGTAGTAGAGCCACTCAACGCACCACATTAACCAAAGTGCAACCCTGTAGATGCTTGTCTCTGGTGCAACTCATTGAGCACTAAAAAAATAAACAACCCACCGAGAACACCAAACAACACAATTACCACACATACAAAGTAAACCGACATACTAGAAACCAGAATCATGAAACAATAATAGCTTAAGAACATGCGTCACGACATCCAGATGCGATGGACCGCGGCCCGGTTCCTCGCACCGTGTAGACCCTTTTGATCTATATTTAGAAACCGCCACTGCGACGCCCTGCTCTATAATGTGGAGAGTCCTGGTGGATTTTTGCAGACGTCTGCGAGTTTTTCCTGCGTCGCGGCGCCATCCGGAACGTATTTAGTCACAAACTAAAATGCCGCAGGTCCCAATTTCTTCCAACGTTGCGAGTAAACATCTCGCATCCAACGAACCGGTTTGGAGGCGCGGCGCTCTTCAATCTAGAGAACTGCGTCCACAGATGTGATCGAAAAAAAGGGTTTTTATTTCGTTTACATTTTCCACCGCACCGTGTGAACCGGTGGTCGCGTACTTTTCCGCATGTCAAAAAACCTGAAATCGACGACTTCCTGGTTTTGGCACCTGAAGGACGCTGTGTGGCACTTGCGAGCGGCAGACCGACACGGGTCGAAGCCCCGTTCAGTTTTACAACAGAAAATGGCAATTTCCGGTTTATTTTTGCGTAGCGTGCCGATCACATTCAACTTGTTATTCAATACTGGTGAAGAAAGTATCACATGTGATGTTACGGCCAGTAGGGATCATATGGATCATGTGGATACCACCCCTTAATCTCAAAACCAATGCCATTGACGAGGTATCAAGTATATAGGCGCCTGCAGGCTGTTTCCTTATTTTGGATAAAACATATTGGCATCGGGCAGGGCGTAGGTTTTTATACCGAATTTGTTGGATTTCGATGGAATATACATATACACGAAAAGTTGATCCTGTACCCGCGTCGGTCCCACAGACTAATTGGCGTCAAAAACGGCCACATGTGCTGCGCGCACGAACGCTCTGTGGACGCTGGAATGAATGTAGCAACGAATCAGGTAGCTAACAGAATATGCAAAACGATATGTAAAATGTCAGCCTTGTTGAAAAATCCACGAAAGAGTATTTTCTCGGTGTCATGGAGCAATCTCGACGCGCAAGAGGAACGGAGTTCTTCAGGAAAAAGTGAAAACTTTAAAACGCCCCCTAGTTTATCTAAAAAAACATAATGTTTTGCTCAATCCACCCGAAAAGAAGTAAACCGCATTTTTGGCCAATTTTTCGTAATTTAAAAAAATCGTCTTTTACTCGACCCTTTTTTTATTCAGTGACGGCACACTGACAGAAATTTTAAGACTTTTCTTTCAAAACAGATAATGCTGATATAACAATTTTTTTCTATTTTGCGTCTGTAACGGACTCATAACAGCACCCATATGCGTGCGGTTATGGCTCGCCGAGTGCGATACAATTTTCTCAATATGTATCGACGACTTTTTTATTTAGAAGTGGCATCAAAGGGCACAAAACAGAAAAAATACTATAAAAAACTCGTTCGTAAGGCGTTTTTCAGCACTTGTCCATTAAAAAACTCCTCGCTACGCTCGTCGTTTTCCAAACGCGTGGCGTCGCGTTGGGCGCGTGCTGTAAAATCGTGCTTACTGAACTCGTCCTTTAATATACTATTACCGAATAAATCACAAACATATTAACACAACGCTTGCGTATTAATCCGGTTCCAGAATACGAGACATAAAAATATTTTACGCCTTCATCAGGTTCCTGCAACGAAAGGGTTAACTAAGCTATGGAAAATACGTCGCAACATAATACACAAACTCATATTGACCTAAAGTGCGAGGTCGATTCTCATATACGCGACATCGCCTGTCAAAGAATGTGTACATTGTTTTAAATGGGCACGTTCTCACTATGGCTACGCGACGTGCACATTTAAAACAATGTAATTATCAACAAAATCATTATTTGATAGGCGATGTCGCACGACGTCACGTAGCTAAGTGTCGCCAATATGGGAATAGACCTTAAAGCAACTGATTGAACAACTTCACTGATAAAATCGCAAATACTTTTAAAAGTGTGATCGAAGAAAACGTTAATTTAATTTTTGACTTCATGCATTACAACCAAAAGTGTTGCTAATTTTAATAATCTGATTTAAGCCATGTTTTTATTCGATCACACGTACGTTACTTAAGATTAAAAAAATGATTAGAAGTCATAAAAATGTCCACGCGACATTTTTACTAAATCATCAAATAAAGTTTATCTTAGATAAGAAACATGTGGTAAAACTGCAATAGTGTGTATTATAAATGAAATTTGTATAATAAATGCTGGAAAGTTTAAAGCTATTCACAGCAAATAGCAAGAACTGAATTTGGAAGCGCAACATATTGGCTAATTGTCAATCAGAAATATCTTATCCAAAAAATAAACTGTACTTTTACTATAATTAAAGCTAACATGCTCAGCAATTTGATTATTTTTGAAATCGTCAGATATAACGAATGAGGTATATTGCTCATTTAGAAAAATTTAAAAAAATGATTTATTTTTTTATTAATTTTTTTAAATATATATTAATTCACATATTTGAAAATTTTCCTCGATTTCATTTTCCTCTTTACATACAAAGTCTAACAATATTTTAGTAATAAATTACAACATCCTAAATTGCGCTTATCTCGCCTGTGTGTGGCTAGAACAATAATTGTTCCAAATACTCAATAAAAACAAAAAATAAACAAATTATAAATTCATTCATAAAAAAAAACCAGCCAAAAATAAAAACCATCAGAAACCCTGTTCTAACCGCACAAATCCTTCTGGATATAATCTATATATATAAAGTATAAAAACTAAAATTATATTCTTAAATATTGGCAGTGCACCCGCCTATTATTTTTTTTATATTAAAATAAAATATTTTATCACTTAAGGTACATTTCTTCTTTGTATCACCACCAAGGCTTGAATACTGACACCGATGCACAATATCCAATACACTTCAATTGTGACATCAGTCTTTTTATTCTGCACAAATATTTTTTTTAAATAATAATAAACTTAAAGGTTCATTCACACACTTTAAACCAATCGGCATCAGTATGACACAATCTCAGATCTTTTATTTGCCTGCTGCAGCAGGCACAGGAGCTGGTGCATTGTTTACTGCCAAAGCAGGTGGTTGCTGCTGCTGTTGTGATACTAATTGTTGATTTGCATTTCTATTACCATCTCCGCCATGTTGTTGCCTCCTCTGACCACCCTGCTGCCTGTATCCTCCATGATATCCACCTCGGAAATTCATTCCTCTATATCCACCACGACCGCGGTACCTAAAATATTTTATTATTAAATAAAAAAAAATGTTTAAAATGTATTGTATATGTTGCCGTGAAAGACCGAAATTTGGAGAATGTCGACTTTCACTGGTGAATATCAACATTCACAGAGTCGCTTTGTGTATGTCCGAAATATTTACTAAATACCCTTATTGCTGACTTACACCGGTGAATATCGACATTCACCATGCGCTAATGGTGAATGTTTAACGTCGGAGATTTATATTTTCTTCTCCGTAATTCAGTCGCTATAAAAAGTCACAAGGGTGACAACTTTTTCGCCGCTCCTTCTGAGAGGAGTGACCAATAATTTTAAACCCACAGTACATTCTAAATGAGAAACGAAAATAATGGTAATAAAAAAATTACTTAACCCTTTCACTGCCATGCAAATTTTAAGAAATAACACACAGCGCCCCACATGCAACCCCTTTCACATTATCACCTATTGATCAAAACCGGAAACTAGTGCTGGAAACTCGGAGCCCGGCGGGGGCGCCGATTACACTGCCGCAAAGCCATAGGTTCGATCTAAAGAATTGCATCGAAAAATCGCGAAGATGCAGTTTTACAGTGCACCCTGCATATTTATGGAGATATTTCAGGATCGCGGGGCCCAACGGAAGTGCCGATCGCTTTTTTAGATTCCCGCATCTATCCGGCGCGATGCGAACCCAAATTTTCGGCATTTCGCACCGTGTGAATGGGACAACTCAGGAAGCCGCGGGTGGTACCGAAATACGCGTATCAGCGGGCGGCATCGCCTCGTGCCGCAAAATTTCAGCGAAGTGAAAAGAGTAATTTTTCCAACGTCGACAGCTCGGATCGCAAACCCACAAAATGCAAAAGAGGCGCGGGCGTCCGTTCAGAATCGAACGCGTGCAGTTTCGAGTCGCTGCGTCCGGAAACGGCGAAACTGCAGCGGTCAGACTGACCGCACCTTCCGGCGAAGGATACGTTTCGAATTGTCGCGGGCAACCCCGTGGCCGCAGCAACGTGGCTGCCGGTACTAAAATGCACGGCTCGGCGGGGCCCAAGTGTCCACGTGTGCGCGGAAAGCTAAAACACCATTCTACAATCCACTGAAAAATCCAAAACATTCACCGGGGGGGGCTGCAAACATATGGACGTTTTACTTTTGTCATTTGTTTCCTGCAATACGGCGAGTTTCGGCGTGCGTCGCGACGGTTTCAAACAACGCAGCGGGATGCCGCTTGCACTAAAGCATTCAATTCTCTGCATGAATTGTGCGAAACCGTTTCCGCATAGCTTAAGTTAGCGATTCTGCGGGTGTTTTCCTGGGCATCCAAAAACGTTGTTTTTATGGTGCCGCGACGCCAACAGATTGTTTAATCCCAATTGCGATTCAACGCAATTGGGATTAAACTCCAAAACAAACTAACAGGTTCTATGCCCGATCGAACGGCGCCGGTCCCGTACCGATCCGTCAATTTGTTCGGAAGATCTAGGTACCACCTCAAAAAGCCTCTGTCTGTTTTTTTCAGTTTTTGCGCACTTTTCTCCTTAAACTGCCGTAGATTCGCAAAAAGTCGTTGCAGCTTAAAAATTATTGCCGGAATAGCTGCAGGCAAGTGTTCTGAAGAGAAAGAACCCAACTGGACACCTGAAAATGACACCGCTCGTGAGGGCTCTCGGTTCTTTGGCAGAAAAATGTAAATCCCGTTTTGCGCCGCCGCCTCCGCTTCCGCCGAGCCGTTGGCATAAAAAAGCTTCGACCTTTTCAAAAACCCAAGTGGTGCGGTCCCCCAGGTGATATTCGGAAAACGCCAAACGTCAGTCGTCTCAGAATTGATCGAAATTTTCGATTCCGTCGTGACTTGGCAATTCATGCCGAACGCATCCCCAGACGGACCCCAAAAGTTTGCATTACAAAAATTACCACGTTTACGGAGGTCACGGGAAGATGCCCGGGGAATGCCCGATAGAAAACTTCGAGACGCGTCCTCCGACAGCACTCTCGTCGTTGCGCGACTTTTGTCGACGACGTTATTCTCATTTTTCTGCGAATCCGTGGATCAGATTCTTGTAACCAAAGAATAGACGAACGACCCCACGCACGGCGATTTTCGATAACGCTTCCGTCATTTAGGCGACAAAAAATGACGATTTTTTTTGCAAAACAAAAATGTAAGTTTCTCGCACGTCCCAAAATTAAAAAATGTCGAAAAGTAACAGTCGGATGGACGGCGACGCTCCGGATACACCGGCGCCGGAACAACGTCCGTACGACGAAAACTGTCCGTGTTGTGTATGAAAAAGTGAAAAGACCTGGAAAAAATCGGCCAGGCGCCCCCGAATACGGTAGGTCGGTTAAATTATTTTTTAAAAATACCTGATTCTTTTGCAAATCGGTTGTGGGAGATTTCGAATCGTTGCGTAATATTTAAATATTTTTTTTAAATAAATACAAAAAAAATCGCGATTTCTCTCCCCCCCTGTGACGGTTGTGAAGTTCAGTGACGGCTCGTTACTCGTTTAGTCTCGCTGGATTAGCGCAAAGTTAGATGACGCTGGTAAAAAAAAGAAACCCCGGGCTACATCGCCCGGGGCGGCGCTGTATAAATTCAGGGCCCCGGGTCACATCTCCCGGAATGGCGTTGAAATGGTTAATTATATGATTCAAATCATATTTATTGCAATATAAGACTGATAAAGCTTTGATTTTTTTTTTTTTTTGACTTCCAGCAGAACAAAGGATTTGGTGGGAGAGAGCCAGTCGCCTTTCTGTCAGCATCTCCATTTTGAACCTCTACCAGAGCGTATCTGTGATTGTCGACATACACCGGTGAGGGCCCGAATGTACAACAAAGTAATGAAATATTCGATTTTTCACCCATATATTTGGTATGTGTTGACATTCACCGGTGAAAGTGGACATTCTCCAATTTCGGTCAATCACGGTAATATATATAAACAACATATAATTCAAATGAAATTCCATTCTTACCCGCCGCGTCTGGCAGACGCTACTCCAAATGTTTCAGAATTTAATTTCCTTTCAGTGCGCCAGTCAGTCCTCTGCGATCGTCCCTTAGAGCGTTCAACGGCCTCGCAAGAGATATTATCGAAGAAAGATTTAGTCTTGTCATAGTACACATCGGACTCTTCTTCCAATTCCGTCTCGCCGGCACCAGTTTCGTTACCAGAATCGTCCTTCTTGTCGCTGTCGTGTGTTGTCGCAGCACCGTTAATCTCTACCTTGCCGTCTTCCAATTTCGTCTTTAATAATTTTCCGCAGAGCTCTTCGAACTGGCTGTTCGCCTGCTCAAAATCATATTCGCTATCAAACTTAATTTTCGGCTTACCACCGGCACCACCGGTTTGGTTTTGTCGACTATGCGGCTGCGTCTTGAAGCCGGCATTTCCAGGTGGACCTCCAAAACCCCCGCCGTTACCAGCTCCTCCTCGAGGCCTACCCCTCGCTCTTTGTCTCATTGGACCTCTTGGCACCCAATTCCCTTGCCTCTGCTGCTGTTGATTATGACCTTGATTATGTTGGAATTGTTGACCCTGGTGATGATTACTGCGATGTTGCATCTGTTGTCTATTATTTTGGTTTCTATGATCCTACAACAATAAATATAAATGAAATGACAATAAAGCACATATCCGCAAAACGCAATTTTAGAATTTATCCTTTCATTTCAGGAACGCATATTATCCAATTCGTAATGCATTTGTCTACACAAATTACACTACAAATTGCCGCAATACATTGTGTACGGCTTCAGGACCCCTGCGCGACTCATCATAAAAAAAAATTAAAGATAAATTCGATAAAGATACAATTAGTATCATTGATACTCAATGGAATAAAAGTCTTACTTGTGTTTCTCCACGTGAATCCCTACGATCCTTGCTACGTGGAGGTTGAATGGGTCTTACTACCTTCTTGTCGTCCTTCTTTCCACCAGCTTGAGTACCTTGATCGGCAGTTGGTGATTTCCTTGATCCGAGACTAGCGGGTGTCGTACTCCTTGAACCACCGCCAATCAAATCTAAAACCGATGCTGGACACTAAGCTCGACTATTCGACTCAACCACGGGCATAAAAAATCCAAAACATGCATAAAGCTTATGAAAGATAACAAAAATTGTATTTAACCAAATATTTATGGAACGTTAGTCAACCAAAAACCCATAAGCATGCTAGAAAGTAGGTCTAATAAGCAATCAAATTTGATTTAATAACATATATACTTAACGTTATTTATATATTTTAAATAGCATAGCAAATATTTGTTATATCAGCTACAAATAACGTAGTATGATATATAACTGGGGTACAACATGTATATTGCAGATACTATATGAATCAATTAAACAAAAAAATATTTACAATGGTTTTTCAATTGCTATTTTATACAAATTACTTTAGTTTTCTCTTGCAATTTACTTTGCTTGTTTGTAATAATGTGGAATAACTTCCAATTTTAAAAATTCAACAATCACAAGCACAAATTGGAATCGATTACACTGAATTGATAAATTCCCAATGTTTTAACCACTCTTAACTTAAGTGTGGGTAAAACATCCTATTGATTATTTCAAATTTTGTATTTAATAATCAATGCTGCATATAACATATTATTGTTCACCTCCAGTTGCATTCACTCAATAATAATATAAATATTATTCAAAATCATATCAATCTAATTATCTGCTGATGTTAGAAAATACGTTTGTAGTTAGTATACATTCAGGAATAAAGCAAAAACATGTTGTTAATATTTCTCAAACCAAAAGAGTAACATCCTATTTCTAATCTTCTAAGCTATGACTCCTGTATTTGTTTAGTTTTATTTATAACAGATTGTATAATTACTATGCAATACTATCCAAGCAAACATCGAGCTCTTTTCTTTAATATTTGTCATCAGCAGCAACAGCATGGCCAAGCTTATCAAAATGAATTTTAATCACGTTACCGTTATCGTTCTGTCGCATGGTCTTCGGTTCCATGACCAAATTGGGCATTTCTGGAGGTATAACAACGGGCCTTGGCATATTCAACTCACTTGGCTTATTGTTGACCATCGAAGCGCCGCGCATTCCTGGTGCTAAAGCATCCATTGCGGTAGAACCGTAGCCCCCTCCAACTCCACCAAATCCTCCTCCCATCTGGCTAAGGACGGGATGGTTGAAGCTCGGATTTTGGAACGGTTTGTTCAAGGAAGGCGGCACCGAAAGCTGCATGATCGCTGGATCGTTTGGCAAAGCACCAACATTATTCACTACGCGAATATCCTTTATGTCGGATCCACGAAAAAGGATGTAATCATAGACCTGGTTCTGGGGCGGTACCGGATAAGACGTCTCACGCTCCTCGGTACCAAAGGATCTCACTGAAACAAAAAACTCTTTAAGTTTGATAATCGAATATGGATTATAAAACACTTCCTTCAAATACACATTTTAAACTCTTTAAATTGCACTCTAATAAAATTTCAATTAATGTGTTTAATTAAAGATATTAATTGAAAGTACTAATTATTATTTTTAATTTTATTATTATACAAATTAAAAAAAAAAACAAAGCCTTGTTCTTTCACAAATGCTTTATTTATTGTTTTGTATTTATAATACATATCAAGTTTTGTTAAAGAATGTTGTTTTGTTAGCAAGCACACATTTTAAAACCTCTTTGATATAGATAATATAAAAACTACAACAGTATTTTGTCTCTGGTATATCAATTTGTACCAAAAAGCAAAACAAATATCTTTATATTACAAAAGCAATGATTCTTTAACATCTAAAAGAAAAAGAATCAAAGAGTTAAATACCATCATATGAATTGCTCTAGGGAATGGTTTCCTAACAAAACTCATGCAAAATTTAATTAATAACAAACGAACACAAATAACAAAGGCTCAAATATATCAGAAAATCCTAAATACAGATAAAACTTGTCTGACATAATTTGGCAAAATTATGTCAGCAAAATCTCTCCGACATAATTTGGCAAAACAAGCGAACAAATCTCAAGCGTCCTTCGAAAGCAAAATCACCAAGTAGCATTTAAACCCTCCTCATTGTTGTCCAAAATATTGTTTAATGAAAAAAATCCGGCGTATATGAAATGCATTTGTTCCGAATTTACTAGCGTGCACATAGGCCAGACAGGACGAATTTTTTTGAACGAAGGTTTTCAGTAAATACACTAGCGCTTTTTGTTATAAAAAAGACACATAGTTCATTTTCAGACCATTGTCTTGAATGTAATCACAAATTCGCGGAAATAGACAATCTTGCATAATTGCAACAAAGGCCCGGATCTTCTGGGGGTCATTAGAAATTAAAGCAAGCACACATTACAGGTAAGCTATCCGTTAATCTTCTTAAGAAAGACAACTCCCACGGGAAAAGTCCCTTAGTATAAATACAATCAATCTTCAATTTGTAAACCACTTGAAAATGACCTTCACCAGTCGATGCTCGAGTCGTGTTAAGTGTTTAAATTTATATAAAATAGTAAATTCAGTGTAAGCATGTTAATAATTTATACTTAAATAAAATGCAATGAAAATGTAATATTTAAATATGTACACAATTACAATAGTATATTACGCAAGAGTTGTAAGAAGCATATTACGTACGAGCGGAACAGTTACCCACAACCCGCGTAGCGGGGAGTGCGTAATTCCGCGATCACGTAATTGCCTTACAACTCGAGTTATGTACTAAACTTTATCTACGTCCACACTAATTTGTTTCTGTTTAATAAGAAAAATATGTTTGATGTAACAAATTTATTTCTTATTAGATACATTATTTAACATTATAATAAACAAACAGTTGTATTTTCATAAATAACTGTTACTCGACATTATTTAAATTGATATAAATGAAAAGAAATACATTCTTAATGGTTAGATACCTTATTATTTAGTACTTATTTCTAGTTTTCGTTAGATTGAAACGTGAAAAAAGCCAAATGAATGACAGCTTCTATGTGAATACGTTCAGCGCCCCCCGTGCCACAATTCAAACTAACGTAGCTACAGACTTGAACAAAATGGATGGTTAGATTAGGTTATATTAAGAGCAGATAAATCAAGACCACATATCGCGCGGTAGCGCGACCTCTCGACCCGAAATAAGAAAAAAAATCAATAGTTAATTTTTATATACCCCTTCAAATTTATTTTCACTACACCTAAGTGTCTTGCATCCGAAAAATGAGTACATTGGGTTGCCTATATCTATGAACACTCCATTTTAACCCTATATTTAACAATAGTAGCAGCTCTCAACCAATCAACGAATCGTAAATCAAACGCACGTGTGTGTTATGTCATAACTTATCATTAATCGCGGACTGTTATGATATAACACACACATACGTGTGTTATGATGTATTTACATAGTGCAGGAACTGTACAATTATGGGTATTTACAATAGTGATCGTAGAGAAAATATGTTTCAATTCACTAAACATCTATAAACAACTATTCTAAGTGTGAAGAATACATAAGCGATAAATGTCCTGGCTCAAAGAAGTCGTAATAATATGTCAGTTGATGTCTATGCATGAATCTTAGACTTCCAAAAGGGCATTTGACAGAGTCAAACATGATGGGCGGAGCTGACCGGAAGGGATATTGGGATAATTAAAAAACTATATTGGAACCAATAGGTGTATCAACTGTATCCAATTGTACCAACAACCAATTGTAACATCGGTGGTTAGAATAGATGGTGATGAGACACCGGAAGTAAAGATCAAACGCGTAGTAAGGCAGGGTTGCATTTTATCGCCCTTGCCCTTTATTGTTTATTCCGAAAGGATATTCAAAGAAGCACTAACTGATATTCAAGCCGGCTTTATTATAAATGGCGAAATCATAAACAAATTTCGCTACGCAGACGATACTATATTGTTGCCCTCCACTCGGGAAGATTTGTAACGGATGCTAGAAGCATCGCTGAATAATTAGCAATAGCCGGACTCGGATTAAATGCAAAAAAATGCAAAAGTATTAGTAATTAGCAAGCAATCTAATATCATAGCTAACATAATAGTGGAGGGTGAACTATTGAAGCAAGTGAACCAAATAAAATACATAGGCAGCATAATAACTAACAGTGCGGATAGAGAAACTGAAGTAAAATCGAGGATTGAGCAGGCTCAGGCAGCATTTAGAAACATGAGTTTTCTTATGCTGCAGAAATCTGAAGTTAAACTCTAAAAATCCGATTTCTCAGATGTTACGTCTTCTCAACCTTGTTGTACGGTATGGAAGCCTGGACAATAAACAAGGACAAAGAAAGACGACTTGAAGCCTTTGAGATGTGGGCTTACAGAAAAAAATTAAAAGTGTCATGGACGGAAAAAGTATCCAACTTCAAATACTCCAAATAATCGTAAAACCCCAAAGACTGACAGTAAGTAACAGAAAGTTACAGTAAGTAAGTTGTGAGTAAATCCACAGAAATTTTTACCACCGTCAAAAGGAGGAAATTAGATCATTTAGGGCATGTTATGAGAGGCGAAAAATATCGATTATTGCAGAACTTCCTGCAGGGAAAAATTTGTGGAAAAAGAAAGTCAGGCCGCAGAAAAACATCATGGCTCAAGAATCTACGTGACTCTACTACAGCTCTACTACAGAAAAAGGGCTATGAGACTGGCCATATGAAATATTCAAGGTCTAAGAAGCAAGCAAACTCTTCACGTCTTCCGAGAACTAAAACAACACAATATAGAAGATATATGAATCCTCACTGAAACAAAAAAAAAGGGAAAAGGGAGTGAAGAAATAGAGGATTAATTACATTCATTTGTATAGCGGGGTAGACAAAGGTGAAAGAGCAAAAAGAGGAGTTTCTATTGCTATTCACAAGAAATTTAGGAAGAACATTAAAATCTGGGAAGAAGTAGATGAACAGATTATAACAATGGACATATATAAAAATGGCGAAACTAAATAGTTATTATAGGAATATATGCCCCAAGTGACGATGCTGATGCCAGCACAAAAGATGCTTTCTATGAGAAATTAAAAGATGTGATAAATTCTGGTCACACTAAGGAAATTTGTATACTAGGAGACTTTAACGCCAGAGTAGGAAGAAAAGAAAACAACACTGTAGTGGGGAGATATGGAGAGGATCGGATGAATAGCAATGGAGAACGACTCTTGGACCTATGCAAGTTTAGATCTTAAGATTATGAATGGGTTCTTCCAGCATAAAGAAATTCATAAATTTACATACAACCAAAGAAAAAGCTGCATTCAATAATTGACTATCTGATGCAGCCACAAAATACAAAACTAAAAACAAATGACGTAAGGGTCTATCGTAGCGCAGCATCTGGTTCAGACCACTACATGGTTGTAGGAAAAATCACCATAATGTATAGAAGAAACACTAATTAAAACAAAATTGAGAACGACATTGAATCCAGACCTAAAGACCTTTATCAGAATCATTTCAAGTAACAAAAGGCCTTTAAACAAGGATGCGGCCTTTCCCCTACTCTGTTTAAAATTTATATTCAAGAAGTGCTACAAAAATGGACACAAAAATGTTCAGGCATGGGAATTAAGGTTTACGATAACTACTTGTCAACATTATTGAGTAGCTGAAGATGAAGATCTGCAGTTAAGATAAGAAAATGCAAAGAATACAAATATCTAGGTAGTAATATATCAAACAAAGGCTCATCTGTCCAAGATATACGACGCAGAGCACAACAAGGACAAAAGGGTGTACGGCTTTTGAATCCATTACTTTGGTGCAATCGAATCTCCTTAAAAACAAAACTGACACTCTACAGAGAAATCGTAGAGCCAATATTAATATACGGGTCAGAATGTTGGCAGTTGACGGAATCGACAAGGTGGAAGACGCCGTATAAATGGAATTTCTCAGATCATGCCGAATATCTAGGTTAGAACGCATACCAAACGTAGAAACTAGACGACTTACAAATAGAATACACAGAACTGAAAGAATAGAAACAAGGCAGCTTATATGGTATAGACATATGAGGCGTATGGAAAAAAACAGATGGCCAAAGAAAGACCTTTGAATACTCTCCACCGAATAAGAGAAAACGAGGAAGACCAGCTACGACATGGTTAGATGGAGTTATGACAACGATGAGGGGCCGGGCAATCAATGAGAGATAAAAACATGTGGCGATCGAAATGCGGCAGAAGCCCTGGATAAGGACCCCTGCCAATATATATATATATATATATATATATATATATATATATATATATACATATTTGTGCTGCATAGATTAATATTGTTTAAAACTCAGATCGAAAACTAGTCCTTTAGCCCAGGAGTTGTAAAAACAATCAAACGCATCTCTTGCTGAGTAAACATTATCAATAGAAGCTATAGCTCCCGACTCTATATCTATAAAAGTATTTAAAGAAATAAAAATGCCAAATTAGTATTTAATAAAAATACGGTAGAATCACGGTCAACCGTGCACGGATTATCCGTCGCTGGCAAAAGCGGCTTACAATTAGTTAACAAAAATACAGCGAACCGGTACGAATCAAAGGCGTAGCTCAATGTTTCGACTATATAACAAAAAAAAAATCAATCTTTTTCATCTTGAGGAAACACAATGTCCAATTGGTTTTTAGAGGAAAGAGCCCAACGAATACCGATATCAGGACCTATTTCTGCTAATCAAGCCCAAAAGTTTCATGAACAGTTGAAAATTAAAAACAAATTTTCTGTCTCTTCTAATTGGCTTTAAAAAGTGCCATGGAATACGAGAATTAGCCAGAAGAGAAATTGCTCCTGATAATGGAGCTATGGTAGGAATTTTATGATTTGAAAAATACTATAAAGGCTCCTTCAGACCGGCGCGGAACGTATGCGTCGAAATTTCCGCAATGCAAAAATCGCTAGCGGCGCGGCAGCGAAATGGCAATGCCCACATCAAAACACGATTTTAACGTGTATAGTCATGATGGCCTCAGTGCAAGAAGCTATGCTATTTTAAGAATTGATTGCATAAGATGAAATATTTATTTATTTTGAATTTCTAAAACACATAAAACTCATTTCAGAATTAAACATGGGATCATAAAATCAATGTGATTAAAGAGATCACCATTTCAAAATACAGCGGCAGCGAAACTAACCGCGCATGCAGCGTCCTTGTCGTGCAACGTTGCACTACCGCGCCTATGACGGAAATCGCGCTTTTTGATCTGACATCAGTCTGACGTCAGTCGGTCCGCCGCGATATCGCACCGGTTGCGGCAGCGAAACTGTCTGTGAGCACCTTAAAACACGACTTAAGACCCCAACAAGTGTATAATGCAGACAAAACTGAACTGGTCTACACTGGAAAGTAATGCCCAAAAATCACAAAGGGAAGAAAGTAGCCTTCCAGGTAGTTCTTTTTTTATTTTATGAAGTATATTTTTAAACTCTATACTTATAATATTATTACTATACAAGGTGGGCCATTGAAAACGAAACAGGGGGATTTTCGGATAGTTAAAGAAGGTTTCTCAAAAAACGCTCGACACGTGAATTTTGTTTGTGACGGACACCTTTTACAAGAAAATTTGTAGCCAAATCACTTAACCCCTTCGCGCTGGGACCACAACCCCTAAAATTTGAAATGGCACGGTGGGGTAAGTTATACCTCATTTGCGTTTTACATAGCCCTGAATACTAAACGGCTAACATTTTCTAAATCTATCGATTTGTTTTCGAGATTATTTAATTTCAAGTTATGAACGCGTTTTTGGTTTATGTCGTTAAAAGAAAATGATCGTTAATTAGAAGGCTATTTGACTTTTCAACAGGATGGATCGCCACCATATTATACGCAAGCTGTTCGGGAGTTTCTGGGCAGAGTTTTCCCGGGACAATTGAATGAACGAAGAGGAGCTATGGAAAGGCCGGCCCGCTCACCTGATTTAAGTACTCTGGACTTTTTCTTGTGGTGTCATCTAAAGAGTAGAATTTATGCAAAAGAACCAGGGTCTCTGGAAGAGTTACGTCGACGCATTATTGAAGAATGCCGGCAAATTACGCCACACATCCTCCAAAATGTAAGTGAACGTTTCGAACGGAATTTGTATTTTTGTATGGATGTTGGTGGCGCACAATTTAAGCAGTTGTTAAACTAATAAAAATCTTTTCTGGCGTTGAAATTGTGTTTTTTTTTCACTATTACAGTTTTTATATACACATATTGAGCAATTGGAGTTCCTTTCAACAATATAAACGAAGAACGTATTACGAAGAACACATAACTTGAAATTAAATAATTCCGACAATAAATCGATAAATTTGGAAAATGTTAACTGTTTAGTATTCAGAGTAAAAAGGACTTTCAAATGAGGTATCACTTACCCCACCTTGCCATTTAAGATTTTAGGGGTTGTGGTCCTCATTAAAAATGGCTAGAAAATTAATAATTGAAAAATTTAATACTATTTTTTTAAGGGAGATATGGTATCTTTTGGGAATTATGAATAAAACAAGCTTAAGTTTATAGAATAGCATTATTACTACCATGGACGTTGCAACGAAACTTTAAATCTCTGATCTATTATGTCGATAACGCAATAAATTCGATCAGTACGAATCGGTTGCTAAACAAAAAAATCCAAATGCTGACTATAAAGATAAGTCTGAAGAAAAAAAAAAGAATTCGCAGTACACGCGTCACTTTTTTCATGTAGAAAATTTCATGTAGATACGTTTATTCCTATACTCGACACATTATATTCATATTTAAAAAATCGCTCGGCAGTATACCAAGAAATTGACAATAATTTTAGTTTTCTTTGCCAATTAATAACAATCGATTCTGACGAGTTGACAAAAATGCAATAAATTTGAAGAATTCTATCACGAAGACATTAATGCATATGAGCTCAAATCAGAATGTTTTGATTTAAGGGTGTATTTAAAGAACATAGCAAAGGAATCAACTTTGAATAACAACAATTTGAATAACTCAACCTTACATAAATTAATAAAGTCTGATAAATTAGAAGAAATTTTTCCAAATGTTGAAGTTGCTACAAGAATGTTCCTTTGCTTAATGGTTTCCAATTGTAGTGGAGGGCGATCATTTTCACAGGCAAAGAAAATAAAAAATTATTTACAAACAACTACGTTACAAGAACGATTAACTAATTTGTCAATTATGTGTATAGAAAGTGATATCCTTAAAAAAAATAGACTTTGAAGATATAATAGAAGATTTTGCACTACAGAAATCCTGAAAGAAAGTATCGTAATCGTAACCATTTCAAACCAGCAGCATATTTATCTAATTAATAACATAAGTATATTTGATTTGTAGCAATTAACCATAATAAATATAAGATCATAGCAGAAAATTTTTTGTCTTTCACTTTTTTAACTTTCCAAGAGGGCCCCAAATTTTTGTGGGCACACAAAATCTATAAGATATTATACAGATAGGCACTGTGCAATAATAAAAAAAAAAATAAAGTAGGTCTTAATCAGATTATTATTTTGATAACACCATTGGTTGTTCATATTCTAATTCTGTTTTTTTTTTCTTTGTTCATGTAGCAAATAAAAAACAGAAGTGGGTCACAAAAAGAGGTAAAGCAAGCTGGTTTAAACTTTAAATATATCTTTTTATACACAATTTTGTGATTTGCCAGAAATGTGTCTTTTAAGGAAATAATTTGTTAAAAATATATAAATTTTTGTTAAAACAATCCAAATTGAAGTGTAATTACTTTGCCATATAATACCCATTTTTGTAATTCATTAATATATTTTTGGATACATATTATACATAGTTTAAAACCCTTATTTTTAAACATTTGTTTAGTTATTGGGAATGGGAAATTAAAAAGGCTTTTATAACTTTATATTTATTTGCCTGACCAGTTTTGGTAGCTTTCTGTCACCTTAATCATAGGCACAGACAGAAAGACAGTGAAACTGGTCAGGGAAATAAATATAAAGTTATAAAAGTTCAATTAATTTAAAAGTTTTCTTTTACAAAGAGAATCTTTGTCAAACAAACCCTATACTATTAATTAATAAAATATTTTTAATTAAATATATCTGAATAAAATAAACATGTTTTGTTTATTAAATACGAATCTTTAATTAAACAAAATGTGATACCAAAAGTATGTAAGATGAGTATTACAATTAGAAGGAAAAAAAAGTTCTTTCGTTTTTTACTTAACCCAATGATACGGTTTTTTTTTTAACTCGAAAAATCGTAAAAAGTACGTCACTCAACTGCATACAATTGGACTAAATAAACGCAACCTGTGACTAAAAAGATATTGTGTAATCTGTGAAAACAAACGAAATAAACAATGGAGTTGCAAAATTACAGATTTCAATTACCCTTCAAATTATGGACTTTCGTAATTACAAAGTGTGTCATTAAACTCATAAACAAAAAGCAGATAACAATCAATTAGAATTATGCTCCAACTTGAAAAAAAAAAAGTTATAAAAATGTTACTTACCGGCCGCTAAGGCAATGGTACATTGTTGAGGATCAACGGTGAATAAATGTCCTTCGTAACGAATATCCGCTTTCGATATTAAGCTTATCTTGGAGCCCAGCTCCGGCATTCCAGTACTCATGTTGTCCAGATGCTTTCGTTGCTGGGATGGACGAGATGCGAACGGATTCAATTCCAAAACTAAACAACAAATCAGACCAAGACGAGTACACAAATGGCGTAAGCGAACAGCTGGAAGAAGTGACGTACTAGCACTGCTACCAACACAACGATTTTTAAAAATACTTGTGGAATAAATACTAACACCATTATAAACATACAATTATGTTTATTATGACATAATTATTTTGTAACGTAATAAACAAAGTTTATGTAATAAATTATTGAGAGATAAGAACTTTTGAAATATTAGTAGTTTGTATGTAGGATTTCAACATTGGCAACATTGTTTTAAGGACAAATATGTATACAATTTCAATCTCAAAACTGAATAACCACACGAAAATAGAAATATCACGAGTAACGGTATTTTCCACCTTTTAACGCGAAGAAATAAAAATAAGAAATATGATAAACGAATTACCAAGCATCATGACAAATCTTTCATATAAAATATACATATTTTGAAACTATTTAAAACAAACCAAACTCAATATACTGTTAAGAATATAATATTGTATCTAATTATACATTTTAAAATTTAAAATATATTTTGGAAAAAATGAATTCAAATTTTTATATAAAAATATTTTAAAATAAATCTTAGAGACTAACTTCACGTTAGTTTATAAACATGGCTGAGCTAGTGGAGTTGTTATTTTTCGATACATTTGCTCACGAAAATAGCGAAGTAAATATATTTTGCACTAATCATAAAGCCCTTTCTTAACAAACTTTTGCAGGAATTAAATTTGGATTTAGTTCAATTCCCCAAACCAGTGTATGTGACGGAAGTAAGGATCATCCCTTTGGGGGCTAGGGTTCAGGCGGATTTTCCTGGAGGCGTTCGCTTAGGAGCCACAAATCCAAGTCAATTTCAAATCGAATTTTTTGTGAATGATCTCGGAAAACCTGGTGCTAGTACCTTTGAGACTCTTGGAGGTTTCGAATATAACCAAAACGGATGTATAAATCTAGTATGTGTTCATGATGAAACAATACGGAAAATACCTACTGATGGTTTAGTGTTACGAGGTAAAATTTCAATTAACCATTACATTATACATTAGTAGATGAAACCAAAGGGTAACCAATTATAATTTTATTATGAGGTTTAGTGTTATGAGGTAAAATTTCAATTAACCTTTATACATTCTTCATTTTTTTTTTAAGTTTTCAATTTCAAGTTTTGGTTCGATGTGGATGCCGGGTTTTAACCTTTCAAACACTGCGGCCTACTTGTGGCCTATTGATATTTTGCATTCACATTCACTTATAGGCCCAGAAATCTAGTTATAGAGAAATAAATTATAAATTGCACTATTTAATATTTTTCACATTTGTCTTCTGGTACAAATGCAGCCAGCACTGGGGATAGAACTCAGGACCTCTATACTTGTTAGTGCTCTAACTTGAGGCCACAAGCGTCACCACTACACCACTCACCCCGGCAACCTATATACATTAGTAGATGAAACTAAAGAGTAACAAATAAAAAGTGTCCTGTCGGACACCAAAATAAGTTGTGTACCAAATTTTTTTATTGAACAATGTAGAGTAAAATCTAAAGTTTAATAACAAGTTAAATGCTTAAACTTAAATTAACAATTGATACTTAAAAATTACATCAATTAGATGACCTCCGTTTGTTACAATTCATGACTGAGATCAATGCAACAATGAATGCATTGTGTTACGTTGGTACATTTCTGGTGAAATCTTACCAATAGCTTATAAGTTCATTTGAAAGCTTCCAGTGTTACAGGTTGGTTCTGATAAACTTTAGATTTAACCCTTTAGCTGCTATGGACTGCTTTAGCAGTGCAATTGATTTGACGCTCAGGTGCTATGGGCTGTTATACTAGTCCAGTGTTTACCAAACTTTCGACCTGTACCCCGACATGTACCCCTTCTATAATTTTATAATATTGAGTATCCCTCTACCCACCCAAAATGCGATTTTTTTGAAATGTTTGACGTGTTTAAATTGAAAATTAAAATTACAGTGGATTGAAAAGCTTTGTTCTCGTCAACAATCAAAGTATATTTATTGCTTTTTCTCCTGTTGTATGACCTAATAATTACTGGCAAAATAAAAGTCGTCATGAATTTCATGATATTTTTTGTATCTAACAAACGCCATAAGATTTGCAAAATTCACAGTATAAGTGGACTTGTCGACTTATAATGCACAATAACAACTTTGAGAAATATCAGACAGTAACATTTGTTTCACATTATTAGACATATCCCAAGAAGTTTGTTTAAAAAAAATCGATTAGTTTATCTTTGTACTGATTGTGATTTGTCTCAAAATGTCGCTTCAAGTTGGATGGTTTAATGCTTTCATTTGATAGGTTTTCAGAACTAATGACGCAAAGTGGAATAAGCCCTTTTTCATCTCCAGTCCATGAGAATCCAAATTTAAGATATTCTTTGTAGTACTTGGATGGTGGATACCAAGCTACGCATAGGTACATATAAAAAATAAAACCATATGCGTATATATGCATATAAACGCATACATATAAATATATACGCAATAGTAATAAGTAGGGCAACCAAAAATATGCTCTTAAAAAACTACTTTAAGCGCTTAAAATATACTCTATAAAAATAATGCTTTTAATGCATTTAAAAAAATATATGCTCTTAAATCTGACTTAAAATATACAAAAAAATGTTAAATTCTAGGTACGAAAACATAAATACAAAAGAAAAATACTGCTAAAGTTAATAATAATTATAAAATAATTATAAGATGATTTATATAAATTTTATTACAATAAATGTCAAAAATCTCATTTAAGTTTTGAAAAATATATTCCTGTTTGATAGTAGGACATTTTTGAACATTGGAAAACTTCGTTCCACTTCAACCGAAGTTGAATTAGGCGCAAATTTAAATGCCATTTCTGCAATAATACTATATTTATTGTCTATTGCTGTAGAACCTCTAGACATAGACCTAGACAAAATTGAAATTTCCTTCATAATGGAAAAACCATGATTTTTTGAAATAACTGTTGCAAGTTTTTTTTCACAAAGCTGCTTCACCGTTGACACCATTAATTACATCCTGAGCATGTTCTATTACCCCAATCTATTTAGCAAGCTCTAGCCCAAACGTTTCAAGCGAATTTATTGATGCGCTAAGGAATCCATAATTTGAGGCAATGAAAATTAAATAAAATTTTATTTCACCATCACTTAGTAGCTCTTTTGCAATTTTAATTGTTGTGGCTTCTTCTTCGTCCAGTACATTGAACACTTTCACAATTATTTCGAAGTTGGTGGCATACTACACTGCGGCATCAATCCATGTTCCCCATCTAGCAGTTATTGGTACGGAGGAAGTGCGATGCCAGGTGCCAAATCATTAAAAATCGTTATCCTTGACGGTGATTTCTAAAACACTTTTTTTTACATTGACTATTAACGATCGGCGTTAGTATAAATTCCTCGATTTTGTTCACAAACTCGATGAAGTCCGTGTGCAAGGCAAGTCAAATGTGTCACTTTTGGATAAAATATTTGTTTGGCCTCAGCTGCTTTTACCATGTATGGAGCGGCATCTGATATAAAGAGTAAAATCGAATCTTGCTTGAAACTTTCACCCGGAATTTTGATTTAATCACCAGAAAGTCTTGCAATAGTGCTTTTAATAGTGCTTTAAATTTTGGCTTAACGATCAGTTTATTGTTGCCCAAAGTTCCAATGACGCTGTTTGCTACGTATTTCCAAGTTATATCAGTAGTTTCATCAATTGTGATCCATAAAAAAGTATTTTTGGGACAATTTTTGATGTCTTTCACGTAATTGTTCCGAAGAGTGGTTTCTGACGGCACTTTGTACTCTGTATACTTTTCTAGTAACGATACCAAATTTTTTTATGCAAAATTTACATGGTATGTTGGCAGAAATAAGAGCATTACATAAATCTCCTTTTATTTTATTTAAGAAAATTAAGATAATACCTATCACAGCTTAAATATTATACATAAACATATACATTCTTGGCCAACGGCACTCGTCTTAAGATTTCTGTCAAAAAGCAGATCAATAAATATAAATATTTTAACCAAATTGAGCATAATATGCACTAAAAATATGCGTTATTTCGAAATATGCTATTTGGTGACCCTTACGAATGGGGATCTAAATTCATAGTTTAATCAGAAACGCATTTCTGGCTACTCTATTCTTTTATAAGTAGAATGAGAAAATGTATGCATTTGCATATTTTTGGTTGCCCTAGTAATAAGTAAGGAAGTTTTTTTTATTTTTCTGTTTGTCATCGAATATCGGATAGATGCTATGGACTGCTATAGCAGTCTACCGACTTCATGAATTCATTGTGGCTTTTTTAAACAATACAAAGAGATTAATAAATATATACACTCTCATTTGTGAGTTGCGTTACCCTGGGTGAAAGATTTGGGACTCACCCCTACACCTAGGGTCTTATCTTTGGAAGGATGAATGTTTAAAAAAATCCCAAAAAACAATTGTAAACTATGCGGATGTTCTCTTGCCTTTCCTGCCACTTCGGTAATATGCGCCACGAAGGATAGCCTTTTATTGATCACTACTCCGAAGACAGACAAGACTATACAGACAAGACTAGGACATACAAAACTAGGACAGACAAGACTAGGACAGACAGGACTGGGATATATAAGAGTAGAACAGACAAAACTGGGACAAGATTAGGACAGACAAGATTCGGACAGACAAGACTAGGTTAGACAGGACTGGAATATACAAGACTAGGATAGACAAGACTAGGTCAAACAAGACTAGGACAGACAAGACTAGGACAGCCAAAGCTAGTACAAACAAGACTAGGACAGACAAGACTAGGACAGACAAGACTAAGATATGCAAGACTAGGACAGACAAGATAAGGACATACAAGACTATGACAGACAAGACTAGGACAGACAAGACTAGGGCAGACTGTGACATACAAGACTAGGACAGAGAAGACTAGGACAGACAAGACTGTGGCATACAAGAGTAGAACATACAAGACTATGACAGACAAGACTAAGACAAACAAGACTGGGACATACAAGACTAGGACAGACAAGACTAAGACAGACAAGACTAGGACATACAAGACTAGGACAGACAAGACTAAGACAGACAAGACTAGGACAGACAAGACTAGGGCAGACTGTGACATACAAGACTAGGACAGAGAAGACTAGGACAGACAAGACTGTGACATACAAGACTAGTACTTACAAGACTAGGACAGACAAGAATTTGACATACAAGACTAGGACATACAAGACTGGGACAGACAAGACTAGGACATACAAGACTATGACAGACAAGACTAGGACATACAAGACTAGAACAGACAAGACTACATGGACGAGACTAGAACAGACAAGAATAGAATATCCAAGACTAGGGCAGATAAGACTAGGACATACAAGACTAGACAGACAAGATTAGACTTGCAAATTGTTTTGTCGTTTTCGTTCAATTTTGACATAAAACAAAAGAAATTTGCAAAGTGTGTCTACTGGAATCAACAAAAAAAAAACAAAATTTGCTTAGAATAAAGTTTTTCATTTTTGAAAATTTGGTAATATTTGCAAATTATATTGACGTTTTTGTCCAATTTTCACATAAAACAAAAGAATTTAGCAAAGTTTGTCCATACAAATCAGCAAAAAAAAATGCTTTGTATCGAGGTTTTGGTTTTTGAAAATTTGGCAATATTTGCAAATTATTTTGACATATCTTTCCAATTTTGACATAATACAAAAGAATTTTCAAAGTTTGTCCACTCAAATCAACAAAAAAAAACAAAATTTGTTTTGAATGAAAGTTTTGGTTTTTGAAAATTTGACCAATATTTGCAAATTATTTTGACATTACAAACAAATTTTGACAAACAATTTGGACATAAAACAAAAGAATTTTGGAAAGTTTGTCCACTCAAATAAAAAAAATAAAAAACTGCATCGAATTTTGGTTTGTTGAAAATGTGGCAATATTTGCAAGTTATTTTGACGTGTTCGTCCAATTTTGACATATTTCAAAAGAATTTCGCAAAGTTTGCCCACTCAAATCTACAAAAAAATAAAATTTGCTTTGAATAGAGGTTTTGGTTTTTGAAAATTTTGGGAATATTTGCAAATTATTTTAACATTTCCGTCCAATTTTGACATAAAACAAAAGAATTGTGCAAAGTTTGTTCACTCAAATCAACAAAAAAACAAAATTTGTTTTGAATAAAAATTTTGGTTTTTGAAAATTTGGTAATATTTGCAAATTATTTTGACATTTCCGTCCAATTTTGACATAAAACAAAGGAATCTCGGAAATTTTATCCACTCAAATCAGCAAAAAAAACAAACAAAATTTGCATCGAATCGAGATTTTGGTTTTTTGAAAATTTGGCAATATTTGCAAATTATTTTGACGTTTTCGTCCAATTTTGACAAAACAAAAGTACTACTATTTTTTATATACGCATTATTACGTATTATTATACGCAAAGTGTGTCTCTCAAATCAACAAAAAAACAACATTTGCTTCGAATATAAAATTTTTATGGTCAATTTTTTTTTTAAAATTTGATAATTTTTACAAATTATTTTGACGTTTTCGTCCAATTTTTGACATAAAAAAAGTATTTCCCATATTAAGTACAAAAAAAAACGCTTGCGTATTAATCCGGTTCCCGTACACAGGGCACGAAAATATTTTACGGCTTTATCCGGTTCCCGTAGCGAAAGGGTTAAGAATGCAAAGAACAGAACAAAGTTTGTCCACTCAAATCTCAAAAATAAAATTTGCTTCGAATAGAGGTTTTTGAAAAGTTGGCAATATTTGCAAATTATTTTAACATTTTCGTCCAATTTCGTCCAACAAAATAATTTCCCAAAGTTTGTCCATTGAAAAAAAAATGCTTCAAATAGAGGTTTTGGTTTTAGAAAATTTGGCAACATTTGCAAATTATTTTGACATATTCGTCCAATTTTGACATAAAACAAAACAATTTCGCAAAGTCCACTCAAATCAACAAAAAAAACAAAATTTGCTTCAGTTAGAGATTTGGTTTTGGAAAATTTGTCAATATAATACAAGTTATAAAAGTATTCCGCATGGGTATTAAAATTGAATAAAATGAATGGGTATTAAAATTAATTGATTAAAAAAAGAAGTAATTCGTTAATTCGTTTTAAAAAAATTTTAATATATTTTCAAAAATAAAGTAAGAATTTGAAAAACAATTAATGAGGTAGTGTGCACTCTACCTATTAATAAAACATACAATATTTTAATTAATGACAATTTAAAAAATTGAAGGGACCTGAATAAATACCTCGATAGGCGTACCACAGGCATACCTCTGTATGTGTGTATTGTTTAATTTAGTGCAGTTATATACTCATCAGGGCTGCAGTCAGTGCAGACCGAGTCTCGCCGCTGAAGTGAACGAAGCAAAACATTCAGTTATGCATTTGCAAAAGATCAACTTTGCACGACTGGAATTTCAAGAAAAAATTGAAATTAAATCATTAGGACGGTTAACTACAGATTTAAATATTTGTCCAGTGTCACAAATAATTATGACCGAAAATTTAATTTCAACATTTATATGAAGCATAATTGGTTAACAGATTGTCAATAAAAATGCGTTTTTTTCAAATCGTAGTGATTTTTTATTATAATTTTTCCAGCCCTCCCACAAACATCATCCACGAGCCGCCACTGACATGCACCATAATATATCTTAATTATTATATAGAAATATATATTGCCTTATAAGCTCTATGTCTAGATTTCCTCTGTTAAGTTCATTAATATATTTCTTGTATCTATGTTACGGTAAAAGTACAAAATCGGCAAATGTAAACATTTACCGGTATATGTATACATCTACCAATTTGATAGGTAAATGTGAGTTTAAATCTGAGATCAACTTTATATATCTACTTTTACCGGAAAATGTATACTTTTTGTATGTTACAATATCACGTGTGTCTTGTTAGACAGCCCATGCGCTGTGTATGTTAATGTAAACCTCTAACAATTTCCAACAACATTATGCATATGTACACATTTGCCGGAAATAATTGGTAAATGTAAAGGCAGGTCCAGACGTTACGTTTTGCACAAACTTTTGTTTCCGCACTCTTAGGACGGAATGAAAACGTTGCAATTTTTAGAGCTTCTACATGGTGCAGATTTATCTGTATACTTCGCACAGTTTTAGTGAAATCGTCATGGAGGTAGTACTAGTCTGGTCATTTTTGAACAAAATTAATCGGAAAACGGAGCTACCGTCTACATGCGCCAACTTGTCTGCACAGTTTATGAATATCTATGCTCTCTAGCTCAGTTATCGCTGCAACTGTACCGCCGCTGGGCGCTTCACCGCCCGCGTGCAAAACTGACAAAACCGTCCCCTCTTTACCACACTGCTTATTTTTGTTATCATTCCAGGCGAGAGATACCGTTTTCCGCGAGCTATAGCTACTGTACTACTGTACGTTAAACTATCGCCCGGTATGGCAGAAAAGTGAAATCCTCACGTGCATAAAACGTTTGCGTTTATTTTCCATGTAGTTCAATAGATGTTGTTGTAAAGACATAATAAAAACAAATAGGCAAATTATGACAATGTGTTCATTAAGGTGGTCACAGTGGTGTAGTGGTGAACGCATCCGCTCGCTATACCTGAGATCCCGGGTTCAATTCCCGAATTCGGAAACCGGCGATAAACTGCTAGGTCCCGCATATTAGTGGATGATGCGTTCCAGAAGTATGCGCGAGAGGTCGCTTACGCAGGTACACTAGTACGGCATTTTAAGAAGAAGTTCATTAAGGACATTTCTATATTTGCCGCCCCTTTGAAAGTGCCGCCCTTGTGCGGTGTACGCCCGGTCCCGCCAGGCCTGCCCGCCGTTTACAAAACTGCGCACTTTTCCTATCTACACGCAACGTTTTATCTGCAACGTGTTGAACTGTGCAGACAAAAGGTTGTGCAAAACGTGGCGTCTGGACCGGCCTTAAGCTGAACTCACATTTACCAACCAAGAAGGTAAATGTGTACATATACCGGTAAATGTGTACATTTACCAAAGTACGTACTTTTACCGCAACATCTATATATCCAATATACTGTTATTTTCATTTTTAGGATGGTACACTACAATAACTCTAGCAGTTTATGGTACACTGACAGCAAATATTGCCGAGCAAATAATCCCACCAGTTGTAACCCCATCTCTGCCAGCTCAAGCGAACACAATCTCAGATGTACAACAGATTATATCACAAAATAACATTGAAAATGAATGGCAAGAACCGATCCAACCTGTGGTACCAATAGAATATTCTCAACAGCCTGCTACCCAATACCCTCAACCATACGTTCAGCAAGATACATATCCCCAGGACAATTATGGAGAATATTATAATGAAGTGCCAAAAGATCCAAGAAGCTATCATCATACTCCTGAAACAGATTGGGAGAGTAAGAGTAGGGGACGATCTATTGAAAGAGATAGGGATAGGGATAGAGGAAGAGATAATACTTACCAGGTAATTTTATGCATTATAAAACTAAAAATTGCAAATTTATAAAATATTACACTAAAGTGCTTTTAAAATTATAATATTCAGCGATTTGATATTTAAAGGATCAAATTGAAATGTCATAAATTCGCACTATTATACACTGCTGAAACAATTAGCGGGTCACTAATTTGTGGTTCCATTAAATTCAAACGGGAAATTGCATGCAAATAAAATAGACTTTTTCATAGTTGAAATTTTTGTGTGCGAATGCGTCAATTTCCGCCATGTTATACGTCAAAATTGCCCGAATTTTTGTACCTCCTCCTCCTCCTGCTTCTTTTTAGGACATTGTCCTGTTTCTTTGCGCATCTCTCGTCTCTTGCGATCTTGAGCTCCATGACTCGTTCCATCGCTTCGGTGGTCTTCCCATGGGTCGTTTTGTGTTGGGTTTTGCTACTTTGGCCCATTTTGCCAGTCGTTCTGGGCCCATCCGGTCGACGTGTCTGTCCCACTCTCTTTGTCTGGCTCTGGTCCATCGCACCACGTCCTGTACGTTCAGATTTTCCCTGATTTCTTTACTTCTGATATTGCACGTAGTGTCTTCATTTCGGTGGTGCGCATTTGTTGTTTAGTTGGCTTGGTTTCTGCCCTCGTTTCGGCCGCATATGTTAGAATGGGACGAACACATGTTTTGTAAATTCTGACTTTGCTGTGTGAGGACATATATTTGTTCTTCCAAATGATGTTATGTAGTCCTCCGGATATTTGTGCTGCTTTGGTTGTTGACCTTCTTTTTGACGTATAAACTTAATATTTGCCCGAAACTTTGATATTTCCGCCTTTCAAACTTGACAGATGCGCATGCGCTTAACTAACCGTAAAAAGGTCTATTGGAAACATGTGAAAGACGATCTTTTTAATAGTTTTAATTCACATATAGAAGTGAATATAAATAGGTTTGTTTTCGTTTTTTAAATTGCGTTCAAAAGTTTTGTTAGGTTCAGGAAGCATTTAGGTTTGAAAGTATAAGTTATTCCTCGTGGAACGGTGTTAGTTTAAAAGGCGAAGAAGTGGAGGAAGCAGTTTGAGGATTTTAAAGAAATTAAGTTGGTTGTGTAGAGGGAAGTTTTTGGAAGACTTGTGTTTTTTAGCCTAAAATGTTTTGCGTATTAAGGGAGTGGTTTGTCGTACTTGATTCATGAAAGGGAATAGGTTTAGTTTTGTCGACGCAGCGAGGAAATTGCGGTATTTATGGAAAAACTGTTAAGATGTTTTTTGTAGAGAAAAGTTTTCTGGGTATTTCGGTGTTAGTCTTATTTGATTTCGGTTGTTATTTCCTTTTAAAATGGTGGTATTACCTCTTCGTAGTCGAGTCGAGCCGCTAAACCTAGTTCGCACTAGGCTAGTAATTTATAGTCCATTTTTTTAAGAATGCAGTACAGCGAAGATAGGGCTTATTTGACCTTGTTCTCTGATTGGCTTAAATCGAGGAGAAGTTCACACCGACGATATTTACTTCTCCTTCTCAACCTCTTTTCTCTCTTTTCACATACATTTGCAGCTGTTAGTTGTCAATGGCTGCCGTGTCAATTCACAATTATCATCTGATCTGTTTGCATCAGTTAGATTTTTTGCGTTTTTCTTCATTTATTTGTTTCTATTTTATTACTATTGTTGCCATTTGGAGTATTTAATCAATAATAATATGATATTCAATGAAACCAATAATAAATTACCAATTTTATATTCAAGTAACTATATTTGAATTTAGAGCCAAATTTTGTAACTATTGAACATTTGCCATAGTGTAAATCAGGTTCTAGTTACTGCATTCTTAAAAAATGGACTATAGTAAAGTAGCGAGTAATTTAGTGGCTAAATGTGTGCGAACCACAAAAAAATAGTCAAGTAGTTTAGTGAATGATTAAGTCGAGTCGATCCATTTTACTCTATTTTATCGGGCGAGTAGCGCCTACCACCACACGTCCGTGCTCACTGGTTCACCGGCTAAACAAGTCCGAACATGTAGATTAGTCGAGTTCATTGGTGGCCCCAAAATTGTCGTATCGCGGGACCGAAAAATCAACTTTAAAATTTGTTTCCAAATACGTCGAACATGAATGCTTGTGGAATATTAAGTCCCCGCATTATAAAAACAAACAAATGAAACAATCGGCATGCTTGGATTTAGAAAATGCAATGAATATATCAGTTTATTCACTCTATTGCGTTGCAGCCCGTCCATCTTACAAAACACTTGTGTACTGTACTGGACCGTAATGCGAACGATTTCTGTGCAGTAGCGAGCCACTAAATTACTCGCTACTCTACTAAATTACTAGCCTAGTGCGAACTAGGCTTTAATGTGAAGACGCTGGTTTGAGGGTTCAGGGAGAAGACATCGTTGGCACAAGCGCTAAGAACGGTGTAGATTAATTGGGCATTTATTCCTAGATCGGGTTCGCTCGCACGAATTTGAACAATCCGCGAGCCTCGGGCCATGTTTTCCGGTATGTCGAACGAGTACGCGCTCTCCAGAAACACCGGCGGATTATCGTTCGTATCGGTCAACAGCGAATTAAAGCCCCAACCTTTATGAACTCAAAAACGTTGCAATATCTTTAAAACTAACAGAGTTATCGACAATAAACCTCAACAACGTCAAGGAAATTAAGAGTAGCACAAATCCAGCAATATCTATCTCAATTCTGGAATTAAATTTTCAATATCCACTTTACACAAAATTTTATCCTGAATCCAAATCTGTAATTATTTCCGTTCCAATATTTACGGTTCTCGAGTTATATCCCATTTTCCAAGTTACAATATCTTTAAAACTAACAGAGTTATCGACAAAAAACCTCAACAAAGGCAAGGAAATTAGGAGTAGTGCAAATCCATCAATATCTCACTTCTTGAATTAAATTTGCAACATCCGTTGCGACTACTTTACGCAAAATTTTATCCTGAATCCAAATCTGTAATTATTTCCGTTCCAAAACTTACGGTTCTCGAGTTATATCCCATTTTCCAAGGACAGACCCGATGAAATTTTCTTACACGAAAATCTTAACACTTGCAAGTCAAGTTTACCCGCAATATTTAATTTCCGGGAAATAATACTTCCATTGTCGAAGTTGCCATGCTAGAAGTTTACGAGCAAAATTCATCCTTGCTATTCTGTGGCGTCGTGTAAAAGAGGGTTTTCGGACGGGTCGTCTTGCCCTCAAATTTGATTCTCTCAACCTATTCATAATTATCTGGTCTGAGAGAGTGACCCCATGCTTTGTCCTGAGGGAAAATATATCTTTCGCCGTACAAACTCTATTGCGATGGAAATTAAGAGTAGCGCAAATCCATCAATATCTATCTCACTTCTGGAATTAAATTTGCAACGTCCGCTTCGACCACTTGACGCAAAACTTTATCCTGAATCCAAATCTGTAATTATTTCCAAGGACAGATCCGATGAAATTTTCTTACACGAAAATCTTCACTTGCAAGTCAAGTTTACACGCAATATTTAATTTCCGAGAAATAATTCGCAACTTTCATAGGAAATTTTGCAGACAACCCGAATCTGCAATTATTTTTGCACCAGCTGCAACGGCTCGTGAGATATTGATAAAATTGTGAAAGACAATTCCATATTCAGGAAGTGAGACATCACGTTCAAAGTACCCATAGTAATTAACAACAACTAGCAAAACAAAAGTGTAAATCGAATTTAAATTAATTGTTAATGTAAACTTTTGTAGATGAAGTGGTAATTTAATTATGAGTATGTGCTCCAATAGCACGAATAACGGCATTACACCGTTTTGGCTTGCTTAGCAAAAGTCTTCTTGTGGTATAGCGTCTCATTCTTCAATAAGAGACGCCGTTAGCTGCTGGATGGTCTGAGATGCGGGCGACCATGAACTAGAGATGAGCATGGGACGAGTTTCTCGTTCCAGATCCCATCCCGTGGGACGGATCCCTGTCACTGTCCCATCCCATCACATTTTCGTCCCACTGTCCCATCCCATAAACCTAAAATTTTCTCGGCCATCGCAACGAGTAACACGGAACCTTGATTTAACGGTGAAGAGGGCAGACTTCCATTGTCAAAGTTACCATGTGAGAAGGTCACGAGCAAAATTCATCCTTGCTATTCTGTGGCGTCGTGTCAAAGAGGGTTTTCGGACGGGTCGTCTTGCCGTCAAATGTGATTCCCTCAACCTATTCATAATTATCTAGTCTGAGAGAGTGACCCCATGCTTTGTCCTGAGGGAAATTATATCTTTCGCCGTAGAAACTCTATTGCGAAGACTCGTAATTAGTAAAAATCGGTCTTGAGTTGTTTTTCCTTTGCGGCCTTGTCCACCGCGCCTGATATATTGACTGGTATGCAAGTACCCGTTCTACAATCGCTGAATAACAGACAGGCTAACGTTGAAGTTTCTTAAAACTTGTCAAAGGCTTTTGCCATTTTCAAGTAATGTTATAGCACAAACAACTTCCACTTTGTTGAGATGCCCCATTTTGACTTAGGTCAGTAAAAACATTTTCGGCTGAATATTAATGTGAACAAAGCCTTATGAATATATAACTAAACCACCTCCAAATCTTTCGACTTCCTGGACAGTAGCAGCTGCGTAGCGTTCTCCTGGACGTCTGTAAACACGAACTCGGCCATCGCAACGAGTAACACGGAACCTTGTTTTAACAGTGAAGAGGACAGACTTCCATTGTCGAAGTTGCCATGCGAGAAGGTCACGAACAAAATTCATTCTTGCTATTGCCGTGGCGTGTCAAAGAGGGTTTTCGGACGGGTCGTCTTGCCCTCAAATTTGATTCCCTCAACCTATTCATAATTATCTGGTCTGAGAGAGTGACCCCATGCTTTGTCCTGTGGGAAATTATATCTCTCGCCGTAGAAACTCTATTGCGAAGACTCGTAATTAATAAAAATCGGTCTGGAGTTGTTTTTCCTTTGCGACCTTGATATATTGTCTGGTAACCCGTTCCACAATCGCTGAATAACAGACAGGTTAACTTTGAAGTTTCTTGAAACTTGTCAAAGGCTTTTGCCAGTTTCAATTAATGTTATAGCACGAACAACTTCCACTTTGTTGAGATGCCTCATTTTGACTTAAGTCAATAAAAACATTTTCGGCTGTATATTAATCTGAACAAAGCTTTCTGAATATATAACTGAACCACCTCCAAATCTTTCGACTTTCTGGACAGTAGCAGCTGCGTAGCGTTCTCCTGGGCGTCTGTAAACACGTACTCGGCCATCGCAACGAGTAACACGGAACCTTGATTTAACAGTGAAGAGGACAGACTTCCATTGTCGAAGTTGCCATGCGAGAAGGTCACGAGCAAAATTCATCCTTGCTATTCTGTGGCGTCGTGTCAAAAATGGTTTTGGGACGGGTCGTCTTGCTCTCAAATTTGATTCCCTCAACCTATTCATAATTATCTGGTCTGAGAGAGTAACCCCATGCTTTGTCCTGAGGGAAATTATATCTTTCGCCGTAGAAACTCTATTGCGAAGACTCGTAATTAGTAAAAATCGGTCTTGAGTTGTTTTTCCTTTGCGACCTTGTCCACCGCGCCTGATAAATTGACTGGTATACAAGTACCCGTTCCACAATCGCTGAATAACAGACAGGCTAACGTTGAAATTTCTTGAAACTTGTCAAAGCCTTTTGAAATTTTCAATTAATGTTATAGCAACTTCCACTTTGTTGAGATGTCTCATTTTGACTTAAGTCAGTTACAAACATTTTCGGCTGTATATTAAACTGAACAAAGCCTTCCTAGCTATTTGAATCAAATTTAGGATACATTATTTTATTTTAGTTTTGGAAGTTAATTATTACGGATACTCGGGAAGTATGCGATGCTAATAATTCCCTGCTTCAATTAAAACAAGTAAATAGAGCGTCTTTCAGATGTTCTTAATTTTATTTGCATGTAATTTCCAGTTTAAATTTTATGGAACAAATTAGTCACCCGCTAATTGTTAAAAACCACGTTAAAAACTGTAAGGGCTCCCTACACTTGTGTCTAAGATCAAGACCACAAACATAGGCTGTGGGTGGAGGTCCAGGTCCTAAAAGGACTCATTACCATTAACAGAGAGAGAGAGAATTGTTTTGAGCAGTGTAGTTTTTAGATATTAGAAAAAAAAGTGTTGTTTAAAAATTAAAAAAAAGTGGAGTTTGAACAAATAATGAATATTGTTTACGCAATAAGCTAGCCATGAATCTATTACCAGCAGTTGTTTCTTTATGTCATTGTTATGTTTAAAGAATACACACTATACCTCTTAATAGAATCAATATTTAAATGCAATCTTAATAAACGGCGCTTACCGTATTTTGTTATGGTGAGTACATAAAACTTTTTTTCTCAGAAATCTGATTTAGATCACGATCATAATGATAGAAGAGAAAGGGATAGAAGATACTCACGTTCACATAGCAGAGATAAAACTTCGCGAGATTACAGAGAAACAAGCAGGGACAAGGAGCAAGATAGAGATTGGGAGCAACCCAATTATAGAGAAAATGACAAGGATTGGGATAGGGATCGCGATCGAGATAGATACAAACATTCAGATAATTACAGGTAGAAACATTTTAATGCAATACAAAACAAATACTATTATGTTTTTTTTTTGAGATCTTGTAGGCGTTATAGCGATAGAGAAGAGCGTAAGCGACCAAGAACTCCTCCACCAATGCCATCACCAAAGAGACCGCATACACCACATAGTGATCATAAAGAAGCTTCTCCAAAGGTTTCTGAATCTGTATTAGAAGAGGATAGATTACAAAAAGTAGATAATAAAAAGGAAGTAGAGAAAGTAACAGTTGAGGAAACTGCAACTATGGATGTTGAAGAGTTCGAACCAATTTTAAGTGATGAAGATATTTTGGATGATACAGAAAGTTTCCAAGATGTGGATTACGATTATGCTGGATATACTAACAATGATGATTTAATTAAGCTTTTTGTGCCAGGTCAAAGCATGATAAAACAACCAGACATAGAAGCTTTGTATTCTATAGTTAATAGAAAGTTAATAGTGAGTAAGCAATTAAAAATCATAATTGACATTGCAGATGATTTCTTCAAATCTAGCATAACTAAATATACACTAGCTGATTTTGATAAATTAAATGCAGAGTTCAAGGAAGAATTTATACATTTATGTGAGAGAGTGACACATATATTTGACAATTCAAAGACCTTCTGCATTATTGCAAAGATATTTTTTGAGGAAATTGATGATTGTGAAATGTTTTCACAGATTGAGTTCATTATGCAGACTTTGGAAAGTTGGTTGAAAATAGCATTAGATTTTGAAATGGCTAATGCTCAAGATCAACCAGCATATAAAATTCGACATATTAAATGTGGAGTGAAATTAGCAGAATGGTGTTCAGAAAGCACACATTTTCTGCAACTTTTGTGGAGAGCAGATTTTTATATACATGACGTTCTATTCAGTTTATATGAAAGAGAATACATGGCCTTATCAATCAAATTAATGATCTTAAAAGCTTTGGATGCTTATTTATTAAACAAAAAAGCTGTTGAAGTATTTTTGTGTGGATCTTTTAATACCTATGAGGTTTATACCTTTACAAAGAGTGATAACTATAAAATGTTAGTAGGAATGATTGATAAGAATCCATCTGTTCGTTTAAAGTTTGCTTTAAATTCAATTCTCATGAAGTTAAATTCCATTGAAGCTTTATACAAATTCCAAACGATCATTAAAAAAGTAATTGCTGATGAAAATTATAATTATAATGAAGAAGAGCTAAAATTCCTCACAGAAACTTTGGAATATTTTTTGAATTTGATAGAAATAGGTCCCTTTATATTTTCACAGCCCAAAAGATTTCTTCCTGTGGTATCCCAATTTGAAATCAACCGTTCAGATAACAAAAATTCCCTTATCGAAATATTCCAGATGCAAAATATATATGGATTATTCTTAATACTCCTGATGCATTCTTCTACAATGACATCACCTAATATAAAAACTACAATTTATGAAATTCTTGCAAATCTAACAAAAACACAACAAGGATTAAAATACTTGTTGAAAAATATTGATATGACCAATACACTTATTAAAATACTTTTACATAATGAAGATGTCTTCACTTTAGAGTCTGAAATAAAATCTCATAATTTAGGTTTAGAAATAGCCTATAAATTACAAACACTTTACCATATTGAAACTTTAAAAGGATTAAAACATAAAAATGATTGTGAATCAAGTGATGTTATAGATCAACTCCATGCTTTATTCTGCATAACTTTCTCTAACATAGGCAAGTTATGTGTTGGAAAAGTCCTTGGATTTGAAAACAATATCGAATGCTTATTAAACCTTGTAGATTTAAAAAATGAGAGCAAACTTAGAAAATCTCCTGCTATTGGTTATATAATTGATTTGTTAGTTTTGGCGGTAATTTGTGTACCAAATATACCGTTTCTGGAGGCTTATTCTAAACAATTGTTGGAGATTGTTAATCAAAGTGAAATGTTTGAGAGTAATAGAGTTAAATTAACTGAATTAGAAGGATATTTGAAGCCTTATGAGGGATTTAAAGGAAATTATGAAGTCGCAGAATTGATTGAAACTATTGGAAGAAATTCTGCAGTCAATTTCTCTGGAGTTTTGATTACATCTTTGAGGATTTTAAAGCATATTGGGATTTCAAAATATGCAGGGAAGGCTTGTGCAGAGAATCCATTAAATAATTTTAATGAATTAAAGTATAAGCACGTAATTTTGCAATTATTTCCATTAGATGGAGTTGGAATCCTAAGTAAGATATTACTTGATTTATGTGAATTCTATGAACAACCTAGCCTTCATAGCGCATCATTAATTTCAAATCAAGGAATACTAGTTGTTAACATAATATCTCCTTGTGTTAAACTACTTAAGCAAATGTTAACAAACGTTATACAATGTAGAAATACGCAATTTAAAGATTTAACTACAGTTCCAGTACTATTACAAACATACAACCTCTGTCAAAGTTTCCCTATAAATTCTTTAGGATATTACAAGGCAAAGAAGCTTTGTAAAGAGATTGTTGATACTTTGTTAGTCTACACTCAACCTGTTTCTGAAGAAATTCACGAAAAGGATTCATTAAACAAAACTTTATGGACTTTAATGTGTGGCGAAATATTAAAATTCACAATATCCGCTCCTCATACGTTCATTGCTGGGTTATCTGTATTTTCAGAAATGCTACCCCTTCCTTTGCCAATTCAGACACAAAATGATTTAAATCCAGAGGAAGTTTCCTGGGCAATAAATTTACGTAAGCTTTGGTCAGCACATTTGCATTCACATTCTAATAATATTCCAGATCTTATTACGAAACTTTGTACTACAACATATCAGCCATTATTAAATCTTCTTCGGAAAATCTGTGCACAAATATCAGATTTAGCTGCCAATTCTGCTCTTATGATAGCAAGGGGCATTCTAGACAATGTACATACTGCTATTGTTATAAGTGACGATGCTAAAAAGTTGGTATGTAATGGATATATTGCACGTTTAATGAATTTTTTGGCTTGTTTAGTAACACACAATTCATTAAAGTGTACATTTTTATATTTGTTGAGCAATTCAAGTGGAGGAAAAGGTGACGAAAAATATCCAGCTATAATTCAAGCATTTGCTCAAGTTTTAAGAAGCACAAGCAATCTTAACTCTCATGTACAAACTCAAGAGTGTATCCTCAGTATAATCCAAAGTTTTTGTGACACAGAGATCACACTATACCAAGATTCAAGTTCGGAAATTTACTTATCAAATGCTTTACCCAACAAAGAACACCTCTTAGTCTTTTTGAATACAATGCTGGACCATATATCTGCTGAAAACTCGTTCTTAACTTATCTACCAGTAGTTCGAACTCTCTTATTATTAACTGAACATGATTACGGCTTCTATCACTTAAAAGAATGTCTGTTGAAAAAAAATGTTCCATTCAAGAATATCTTGACTAAATTAGAAACTAGTTTTTCAAAGGATAATGCCGATTGTTTGTCTACAATGAACACATTAATGGAGTTTTTACGCGTCTGCTCTGAACCAGAAGAAGTTGTGGGGATCGTTGACCAACCAAGAACTATGCGGATGACTGTCTCTGAAATTCAATCATTACTTGCTTGGAAGAAGGAGGAAGGGGAAGATAATCCGTTGGGTAAATTGGAGGAAAAATTGAAGGTAAAACAGATTTATGTAATGGTGAAGGAGAAGGTAGTAAATAATAAGGTAGTGCTTTAATAAATATATATAATCGTATCTTTTGATATACGCAATCACAGACTTAAGGCCGATTCTCATATACGCGACATTGCCTGTCAAATAATGAATACATTGTTTTAAATGGGCACGTTCTCACTATGGCTACGCGACCTACCCATTTAAAACAATGTAATCATTATTTGACAGGCGATGTCGCAAAACGTCGCGTAGCTGAGTGTCGCGCATAGGGATCGTCCATTAATCACGTGAGGCTCGAAAGGGGAGGAGGGGGTTTGTGAAAAATCACGAAACATCACGGGGGGAGGGGGTGTAGTGAGATATCACGTGTATTTTTTTTTTCGTTGACGCGCGATTTTTAAACCGAAAAACAGCACGCGACTCGCTGCCAATCCCAGTAAAAGTCTGTGATTTTGACGCTGAATACATGCGTAAATCGTTGCCGTATATGTTTTGTCTCAAAACAATGTCTAAACTATAGTCCATTTTTTTAAGAATGCAGTACAGGGAAGATAGGGCTTATTTGACCTTGTTCTCTGAAGTTCACACTAACGATATTTACTTCTCCATCTCAATCTCCTTTCTCTCTTTCTTTTCACATACATTTGCAGCTGTTAGTTGTCAATGACTGCCGTGTAAATTCACATTTATCATCTGATTTGTTTGTATCATTTAGATTTTTTGCGTTTTTCTCCATTTATTTGTTTGTATTTTATTACTATTGTTGCCATTTGGATTATTTAATCAATAATAATATTCAATGAAAGATCTTCAATGAAACCATTAATAAATTACCAATTTTATATTCAAGTAACTATATTTGTATTTAGCGCAAAATTTTGTAACTAGATTGGACATTTGTCCTAGTGTAAATCAGGTTTCTAGTTACTGCATTCTTAAAAAAAATGGACTATAGGAGACAGTGCTGGATTTACCAGCAGGCTGGAGCCTAGGGCGCCAGATTTTAGGAGGCGGCAAATTTGGGACCAACATTTTTTTTTTGTCGTACAGAAATTAAAAAGATTCATTTTTATATACCTTAATGTAAATGTTATTAGGTCCACACAAACAATTCAACATGTAATATGTTTCACCACATATTGTTAAATTATTTTTTTCAACAATTTGCGTAGTAGGATCATTCAGCAGGCATTCGCCGCGTAATGGCATTGAGTCAGATAGACAGATGTAGATCGGAGATACAAACGAAAAAGCCGCCGAAAAGAAAAGCCGCCTCTGTTGATTGAGTCATGCAATTTCTTATATGTACTAATTTTTCTTCAGTTGTGTGCTATAGAGGGAAAAATGAAAAGTTCAGTGATCCGAATAACGGAAATTATTGTATGATTTTGCAACTGTTAGCTGAATTCGATGCTTATTTAGCGAGTCATGTTGGTTCTCTAACACCCACTGCATTTTTAATTTTGTCTTTGTAATTCCTTCCTATCACTTCACCTTCATGTCTTATCCACCGTATTAACCTGCTCTTCTCCTATCCTTACATTCCAATCACCTCCTAGTAGATGGTTTGTCGTTACCATATCTTCTAAATTCCTCTTTAATTCTTTCCAGTCCCTTATTATTATAAACGGTTGCTATCTGCCAAAACTCCCCATCCAGTTCTACCTCCCTAAAAACTAGCCCTCTACCTCTTCTAGAATTCTCTCCAATTCCTTGATACCTCTTCTGATCCCTGTTATTATTCCCCCCTTTGCCCTTCTGTAGTCACTCTCTCTCTCCGTGCCGGTTGTATCCTCCAATTGTACTCCTTGAGGAGTCTCTTTACAGGCTTCCCATTCCTTCTCTTGAACCCAGGTCTCCACTAACGCAACTATTTCGAATCTCCTCAAGAATTCTATAAAAGACCCGTAAGCTTGAGTTGAGAAAAGTTTGTACGGGTTTTAGATAAGAAGTAATGTTAATTTTCATAAATCACTGTTAAAGTCACACTTTTTCATAAGATTACATATAAATTGAGACACACGGTCAACTGTAGTTATTAATTCATTAATCAAACAATCAGAATCGAGATAATTAGTTTGGTAATATGCGTGGCGACGGATGACGTCATCTACTGAGAGCGTGACGGCCGGGCGGTATCTCTCTTAGGTTGCATGCTACAGCCGTTCTGACACCAGATTTGAGTCTTCTCATCAACCTCCCAATTTCAACCTGGGGTGGGGATTGGGGGTGGTGTTAGTGTAGGTGGAGGGAATAGAACATAGGATCTTTCCCTCCTGACCCGTTTCGTGTACCCGTATATCTTCAGTTTAATTTTTTTTTTAATAGTACACAGTTAACTCCTACAGTACAACAGTGACTTTATACGGCAAATGACTCCTGTAGTGAGATATCACGTTTATTTATTTTTTTCAATAAACGCACCGAAAAGCGGCGCGCGTCTCGCTGCCAGTCCCAGTAGAAGTCTGTGATTTTGACGCCAAATACATGCGTAAATCGTTGTCGCGTATGTTTTGTCTCAAAACAATGTCTAAACTAGGAGACAGTGCTGGATTTACCAGCAGGTTGAGTAGGTTGGAGTCTAGGGCGGCAGATTTTAGGGGCGATAAATTTGGGGCCAACATTTTTTTTGTCGTACAGAAATTAAAAAGTTGTTAACAGATATAGAGCGGCGATACAAACGAAAAAGCCGCCGAAAAGAAAAGCCGCCTCTGTTGATTGAGTCATGCAATTGCTTATATGTATTAATTTTTCTTCGGTTGTGTGCTATAGAGGGAAAAATGAAAAGTTCAGTAATCTGAATAACGGAAATTACTGTTAGCACTGTTAGCTGAATTCGATCCTTTTTTAGCGAGTCATGTTGAATATGTAAGACTAAGATTTTTATAAATTCGACACAACGCCGACAAAAGTTAATGACTGAAATTGGGAAAGGGAAAACGCTAAAGAGAGTAAATTTGACATGTTGGTCAGCTAGAGAGGACGCATCTAGAAGTTTAAGAGTTTCTTGGCACGAAGTTCTTAAAACTTTTTAAAAAGTTGCTAAAAAACATCACGTGATTAATGAACGACCCCATATGGGAAATCGACCTTTTGGGATATGGGAATTGTGTTGTTTTGTGGCTTGTTTGTAATTTTTTGGCATGGTTATGTAATCAGTAGTCACGCTTCAATAGTTTATAGTAGGCATAGAAAAAATACTTAATAAATTATATTCATAAGTATTAGTTTTACTGCAAGATTTAGTATGTATTGTAGTAAAAAAAAATCTCAATTATAGGCTGTAATACAAGAAGATTCTGCATTTGAAGCGCTCCTAGAAAGCCTCCAAGTAACAATAAACTTTCTCAATACAAAAGTGGAAAATGAATTAAAAGAAAATTATGTGGAACCCCAACTACCCCCTCCAGATCCACTTCTTGTCCAATTTGCAGGTCGTTCAATCTACACAACGCGAACTGAGGTGGTAAATGAACGGCTTACTGCATCTTATTGGTTGAATTCTCTGGGAGGGGAAGATACAGATGGAAGCTGCGACCCAGAAAACGTACGTTTGATGGGCGCTAGTACATGGTGGACCTCTTCAATGCCAAATGAATTTCAGGTGAACTGCGATTTGGCGGAGATATGTCGACAGGATTTGTCGTCAGACGTTAATTTGGTTAAACAAATTGAAAAGTTATGTCGCGTCTGTCCGTTGGAGAGCACTGAACAAGTGGAGAAAGAAAAGCGGATTAATGCTCAAAAGGATAAAATGAAAAGGCCATTTGGTAATTAATAATTAAATTAAATTTAGAATTCACTACTTATAAATTAAATTTAGAATTGACTAAATATAAATTAAATTTCAGTGACTCCTGTTAGAGGGCGTGGCTTTGCAAGGACCATTCAAGTTCGTTCAGATTTATTTAGATCTCGACCACCAAATACGTCAAGACCGCCTTCTTTGCATGTCGATGATTTTGTAGCGCTAGAGACTTGTGGAGCACAGCCAACTGGACCAACAGGATATAATAGAATTAGTAGGGAGCTATTGGCAACTTCAAGGGTTACCAGAGGGCCCAGAGGACGGGCATTTGTTGCGTCAGAACGGGCTGTTCAATACAGGCAAATGTAATATTTTTAAATCCTTCATCAAACTTTCTTAATATCTAAATGTCTTTTTAAATTAATAGTTATTCTTCTAGTTCTATATCAGTTATATCTTGAACATATATGAGTTTCTTGACCTTATATAAATCTGGTTTAATCAAAATGCTTGGTTGCGACCGTTACTACGTGGCAATCCATACTTTCAATTGAAAAATGTTTTTACCATCAATTTTGTGAAAATATTATTTAACTTATGAAGTTATATAAATCTACACACTTAACACGACTCCAGTTTCGACTGTTAGATCATTTTCAACTACAGCCTGACTTCACACAGAACTTCTTTGTATAAATTCAATATCATCAATTTGTAATCCACTTGAAAATGATTTTTGTATCGGTATATATGTTAAGGTAAAAGTAGGTAGTTTGGTAAATGTATATATTTACCGGTAGATGTACACATTTACCTTCTTGGTTGGTAAATGTGAGTTCAACCTCTTTTTAAAAGTTTGGTCCAATGTGGATACCGGGTATTAATTAACCTTTCAAACACTGCGGCTTAGTGGCCTATTGTATTTTACTCACATTTTTCACACTTATAGGCCCAGAAACCTAGATGTTATTATAAATTGCGCTAATTAATTACATATTTGTCTTTTGGTACAAATGCGGCCGACACTGGGGATAGAACTCGGGACCTCCAGACTTGTTAGTTAGCGCTCTAACATGAGACCACGAGTGTCACCACTACACCACTCGTGCCGAGTTCAACTTACATTTACCAATTATTTCCGGCAAATGTGTACATATGCATAATGTTGTTGGCAATTGTTAGAGGTTTACATTAACATATGTAGCGCATGGGCTGTCCAAGAAGACACACGTGATATTGTAACACACAAAAAGTATACATTTTCAAGTAAAAGTAGATATGTATAAAGTTGATCTGATTTATACTAATATTTACCTATCAAATTGGTAGATGTATACATATACCGGTAAATATTTACATCTCAAAATTAAAAAAAAATACTTAATATGGTTTTTGAAATTTATATAATCAATCATTTATATAATGGGTGAATTCATATTAATTTATTTCTCTAGGTCTTGGTGGGGTCACGGCCCTGGAAGAGCGCCCTACTAAAGAGTGAGTAATATTTACATTATTTGAAACTTTTAATAGTTTTATTTTTTTTCATGTTCTCATAATTTGTTTCAGAAAAATATATTTGTGATATAATTCAACTATTGTGTAATAATTACATTGACTTTTTATAAAATTATGTTAGTTGAATTATCGTCCTTAATTAACAATCTTCCAATTCTTCCTAAAATATTCTTTATTCATTCCTAAAGAAAATTATACAGTTTAGTTTTTAAAGAAATTAAATTATGATTTGAATTTAACACAATATAATTGATATACCGTGTAGACTGTTAAACTTCCTATGAATAAGAAGCCCATACAACTGCTAATCAATAAAATACATATTGGTGATGACAAGTTAGACATAGTCTCTTCACTTAAAGGCAAAATTGGGATTATTAAAAGCTGTATAAAAAGAAAACCAACCAAAATTAAACTGAATGTGAGACCACAAAGTCCGAGAAACTTATCAGACATCCCTTATATATTTTCATCAAAATATTCCTGTTCAAACTTCTTGAAATCTTCCTCAGTGAATATAGATTCTTCAGTCTTTGTTTCTTCCTTCTTAGGAACAGAAGCCCTCTTCTTTACTGCTCTATCTAATAACTGCAAGAGAAAGATTAGTATCTAATTACTTTTAACCACCATAAAATCTTGATTATATATAATTTGTGTAATATAAATAGGATAAAAATGCAGGGTTGCGTACTATGCTCCAGTGCGCATTATTTCAAAAATATTAATGTTTGATATGTTTTTATAAGCTTAGTTGACAAGAGTTTTATTTACTTTAAAGTAAAATCTTGAAAAGTTAGGAGTGGGTATAATCTACGGATTAAGATTTCCTTCCATGAGCATTAAACAACAGTGCATTAACAAGATTTTGTTGTAAATTTTGTCTAATATTTCTAATAATAAATGTGTTATTATTTCCAGGAATAAATTTATTATACTCTTTTAAAATGCAATTTGGCAAAACAGTTTACCTTTTTTGTAACATTCACATCGAGTTCAATGCTACAAGCTTCTTTAATCAATTGTAATTTTTTTATATTTTCTTTAATAATCTGTTGCTTTGTTTTTTGGTTTTTTCTAATTTCTGCAACGGTGATTTTTCTTTCCTTTTGGATTAAATTAATATTCTTTCCTGAAAATAAAATATACTATACTTAAAAGATAGTACTGTAAAAAGTACATGAGACAACATATTTTATCTACGACCACTATTGTAAATGCCCATTATTGTACAGTTCATGGACTATGTAAATGCACCATAACACACGTGTGTAACAGTCTGCGTTTAATGATATGTAATGATTCAAAACACACACGTGCGTTTGGTTTACGATTCGTTGATTGGTTGAGAGCTGCACGTTGATACTATTTTTAAATATAGTACTCCGTGATTTCCAATCATTAAACGTCACATCATTCATATAGAAGCTGTCATTCATTTCGTTTTTTCACGTTTAAATCTAACGAGAACTACAAATAAGTACTACATAAAGGGTATGTAACCATTATGAATGTATTTCTGTTCATTTCTATCAAGTTAAATAAGGTCGGTGTTACATCAAACATATTTTTCTTATTAAACAGAAACAAATTAGTGTGGTCGCAGATAAAGTATAGTACATAATTCGAGTTGTAAGGCAATTCCGTACTCGCGGAATTACGGGGGAGCGCGTAATTCCGTTCACAGACTACGCGGGTCACAGACTTAAGGCCGATTCTCATATACGCGACACACAGCTACGCGACGTCACGCGACATCGCCTGTCAAATAATGAATACATTGTTTTAATTTTAATATTAACATATATTTACCTTTTTGCCCTTTATGTTTTATTTTACCATTGATCCTTTGATTAACTGGTATCAAATCCAAAATATTTTTTTGCTTTTTATTTGAAGCTAAAACATAAGGTACCAATCAAAATATAAACATTTACATATTTTATGTGGTATAAATTTACACCAGCCCAAATTTCACACAGCTCTTGGTCTACATAAATTACTTTTGACAACACTACCTCAGTAGGGTTGTTAACAGGTCTATTTTAAAGAGAACATGTTCTCTTTTTCAACAAAATATTTGTGTTCTCTTTCTTTTTTTATTTATACTAAAATTGTTCTCTTTTTAAATTTTGTCTCTTTAAACTATTAATTACTTATTATTGTAAATATCGAATAAAATATTAATGTAAATAAACACAACAAAAGTCTACTGCGTGAAAAACACGTGAAATTTTATTCTCGTGTTGTTATTGGCCGTATCTCTGTGGGAGGTGGGGCGGTGTGACTGACACCGCACTATATATCATGCGATGCGGCTAGGATCACACGCAAGTATCTCTAGGATCGGCATTGTCGGTTAGCACAGTCAGTTATCAACAAGTTGAAAAACAATTTCCAGAGAAACAACAGATCTGTTGCGTGCACTATTCCACTAAAAAAGTAATACATTTTTTTGTGGTTAATTAAATTTAGATGTTTAGATATTTGAATTTTTTAGCCCCAGAATCCAGAATGAGTAAGCGAAGGTGTTTGTTTACAGAAGAACTGCAATCCAAATACAGTGGTGCCTCGCATAAAGAACGCCTCGCACAGCGAAGGCTGCACACAGCGAACTTCCTATTCGTTCATTTCATGTTTCATACAACGAACTTCGCTTCACACAACGAAGTCGCCCGAGCTTCCACGATCGCTGCCGATGTATTGCATCCTTCCGCGCAAGCACTGCAGTCGTTAGTCACTGCGCTTAACTTACGCACCTATCACGGCAGTCGTCCTTTTAAGTTAAACTCAATATTTTTTTTATATCATGGGTTCTAAAAAAAGCAGGAAGGCGATTTCTGTTGAAATGAAACAGGAAATAATTAGAAAGAGTGAATTGTGGAGTAAAACAGTGTGACCCCGTCAAAGAGATTGGCCTAAGCAAAACCACCATTCTGACAAATAAGGATGCAATCAAATCAGCCAAAGTAGCCAAAGGAGTATCAAAACTATTTAATGAAAAACATAGGTCTTCAATCCACGAGGAAATGGAGAAGCTATTAGCGATTTGGATTAAGGACAGGCAGGTGAAAGGTGACGTAACAACCCAAGATATTATCTGTCACAAAGCCAAGATAATTTATGACGATCTAAAGAAAAACGTCCTTGGAAGTAGCAGCAATAAGGTAATGAAGAAGAATTTAAAGCCAGCAGGGGGTGGTTTTTTAGATTTAAAAAAAGGTGTGGAATCCACAGCGTTACTATGCATGGTGAGGCTGGCAGTGCTGACAAGAAAGAAGCAGAAAAGTTCTCTATTAACTTTCAAAAATGTATTAAGGATGAAGGATACTGCCCACAACAAGTGTTCAATGCCGATGAAACGGGTCTTTTCTGGAAAAGAATGCCGAGCAGAACCTTCATTACAAAAGAGGAGAAGAAATTGCCAGGACACAAAGCCATGAAGGACAGACTTACCCTTATGTTTTCGTCTAATGCCAGCGGAGACCTCAAGATCAAACCTCTATTGGATTATCACTCTGAAAATGCAAGAATTTTTAAGCAAAATAACGTTATTAAGTCCAAACTGCCCGTCCATTGGAAGTTCAATCAAAAAACCTGGGTGACCCAAGTTATCTTCAATGAATGGATTCTGGTAACCTTTGCTCCTGCCGTGAAGAAATTCTTGCTGGAAAAAGAACTGCCGCTCAAAGCCTGATACTTGACAATGCCCCTTCTCACCCAAAAGACCTAGAGGAAATATTGCAGGAAAATTATCCATTTATCAGGGTGCAGTATTTGCCACCAAACACCACATCTATTCTTCAGCCAATGGATCAGCAAGTTATTGCGAACTTTAAAAAACTACACTAGAGCCCTCTTTAATAAGGTGTTTGAAGAATGCGAGTTGGAGACAATATGACTGTCCGAAAGTTTTGGAAGAAGAAATTTGATATCCTTATGGCAATACGATTTATACAGAAGGCCTGGAAGAAGTGTCACAAAGGACCCTCATTTCTGCTTGGAAGATGCTTGTGCCTTCGTGGACCCAGGAAGAAGCAGTTGTTGATGACACAGAAGTGGTGAAGGACATCATCACAGTGGCCCAAAGGCTGGAATTAGAGGTAGAGGAAGAGGATGTAGAGGAGCTTATTGAGGAACACGAAGAAGAGCTGACAACTGAAGAGCTCCAAGCACTTCTGGTCCAGCAACAGGACAATACTCAAAGGGAAGCGTCATCTGATAACGAGGATCAACAATCAACCAATCCCAACTGCTGACATCAAGAACATCCTGGTCAAATGGAAAGCAGTTCAGGAGTTTACCAATGCCCACTATCCGGATTCAGCTGAAGCAAACAATATCAACGATCTTTACTCCGATACTCTTGTCCGTTATTTCCGGCAGATGTTGAAGAAAAGAGAAAAACAAACGACTTTGGACAGGTTTTTCATGAAACCATCGGCCAAAAAGCAGAAAATGGATAAAGATGTGCAAGATTCGGAAGACTCTACTTAGTCTGTCTTAAAATTTAAAAAATTATGTTTTTAGATGTATGTATCTAAATAAAAATAATAACAAAAAATTTATCTTTTTTTATGTCATCTTAGCATATTTTATGCTACAGAACAAATTATTTTTTTTAACATGTATTTATATAGGAAAACGCGTTTCACATAACGAACTTTTCGCATTACGAACTTGCTCCTGGAACGAATTAAGTTCGTTGTGAGGCACCACTGTATATGTGTTTTAAACCAACATCAAATTCTAAATCGGAGGCGATATGTACGATTTGTAATACAACAGTTTCAGTTGCAAACAAAGGCAAATATGATTTGGACCAGCATGTATTGTCAAAAAAGCACACAAAAACTCTTCGTGTAGGAACTAGTTCCAAGTCTGTATACGATTTTTTTCCAAAAAAAAATGTTCATCTCTGGATCTCAAAATATCAGCTGTTGAAGGAACTTTGGCTTTTCTCACTTTAAAACACCATTATAGATATAATTCTACCGTATGTACAAAGAAACTGCTGACAAAAATGTTTGATGATTCGGAAGTAGCCAAGCGAATATCATCAGGAAAAACAAAATGTATCGCGAATAATGTTATTGCTTCGTATTGTATAGAAAATGTAATGCAGTTAGTGTCTGCCAAATTTCATTTCTATCAGTTTCAACCAATGGAAGCAACCATGGTTCCATCAAAATGTTTCCAGTCTTCATTCAATTTTTTGAGAAAAACTAATGGCATAATGACAAAAATGATTGATTTATTTTCTTTGCCAGATGAAATAGCTGAAACTATAAGTGAACATTTATATATCTGTTTAAAAAAATACAATATTATAGAAAATAATAAATAATAATAAATAAATATTATAGAAAAAATGTGTTGCATTTTCTGCAGACAACTGTAATACTAATTTTGGAGGATTGAAAAGATCCAGGAAAAATAATGTTTACACCCATTTAAAAACAAAGTTCAAAAAAGATTTAATAGGTATTGGTTGTCCTGCTCATATAGTTCATAACGCTCAGCATGGATTTGATTGTATGCCAGTAGATTTAGATTCTATGATTGTAAAACTTTATAACTTCTTTTCTATTTATACCATAAGAACAGAGGCCTTAAAATTTTTTTGCGAATTTGTGGACATTGAGTATAAATCATTACTAAAACATTCAAAAACACGTTGGTTATCACTTTATCCTGCTGTTAAGAGAGTGTTGGAAGTTTATCCGCCTTAAGGCATATTTTTTATCACTGGACAGTCCTCGTATTTTAAAATCATTTTTTGAAGACGATTTCACTAAAGCCTACTTAGAATTTGCGGTATCCCTAATGTACATTTTTTATGAAAAAATATCAGAAATAGAATCCGAACAAAATTCTGTATTGGAAGTAATGGCTACAGTAAATTCATTAGCAAATATATTAAATCAAAGGTATGAAGAATCATTTCTTCCTATTAAAGTAAAATCTATTTTGTCTGATATTGCGGAAAATGGTGTGCAAAAGGAAATAGATAAATTCAATTTAAACTGCATGGATTGCTATAAAAAATCATATGAATATTTGAAATTATGGAGTAATCAGCTATCAAATTTCGATATTTTTACTTGGATGAAATTGTAAAAGATTCCAATATGGAATGAAATTGAAAAGTCTATTGTATTTCTTGCCTGTAAAAACATTGTTGTGGATGACTCAAAATGTTTTGATCAATTTTGCAATTTGAAGATATTTTTAGAGAAAAATCTTAATACAGAACATTTTAAAAAAACTTATTTCCTGTCTAAAATGGGTAGAATATTTTAAAAGGCTTGGATTTTTTGCGTACAATAAATAGATGTTTTTTTACAAAAAATATCTCGAAAAATACAAAATTCGGTTTATTCATACAAAAAGCGATTACTTCATCCAAAAAAAGGTTACTTTGTCCAAAATAAAAAGCTTGGATATTTTGCGTACAATAAATAGATGCTTTTTTACAAAAAATAGCTGGAATAATACAAAATTCGGTTTATTCATACAAAAAACGATTACTTCATCCAAAAAAAGGTTACTTCGTCCAAAATAAAATAAAACACCCAATAATCGATTGATTCTTACAAATAATAATGGTTTAATACAATAATTGAAGGAATTGTACAAAATAAAATCAATTCACCCAAAAAGGTTTGAATGTACAAAAAAGGTTGAGCCATCCAATTTGATTGCTTTTTACAAACATTTTTTTTCTAATCCAAATGAGGCTACAGAATGTTTACACAATCAAAATATTTGGTACAAAAGAACATTAACAGATACCTAAGATGGAGTGAAACAATATTACAAATATAAGTTGTCCGATGTTTGTCCAAAACAAATATATATTGTACATGTGTGAGAGTCAGAAGGTTGTTTTATTTGAGTCTGATAAAAGTCATGATCATAGTAAAGATAAACAAACTCGAGGAATTCCGAATGAAATAGAAACAATCATTTAACAACTATTTGATGATAATGTGAAGACTCCAAATTTAATTGTCAGCTTTAAGAAGTAGGAAAGTCTCAATCATTCAAATTAAAAACTTCATACTATTCGAAGCAAAAAATATGGCAGTTACCAAATTAGCCTTGAGAACTTAAAGCTTGTACAAAAAATATAAGGTGTAAAGGTGTACAAAAAATCTTTACGAGAGTATTAATTAAGTACTAATCAAGACGACTCTTTATCGCCTCAACATAATGAATACATTTGTTTTGTTTCACATTATAATATACATATTGATGAGGAGGACGATGAAAAAAATAATTTGCAAGTGTTTTTAACTACAAAAAGATTAGCAACCATGATTAACTCAAATTATCCAGTACATGCATTTATCAGTACATATAAATTGATATGGCAAGGATTTCCAGTTCTGATGGTTGGGACAACAGATAAAAATAAATCTTTGCATCCATTTGGACTCATGGTATCAAAAACAGAGAATTCTGAAGATTTAAAATTATTATTTAATTGTTTGAAAGAGTGTGCGGTTCAAATTTAGTAAACATGAATTTAAACCAACAGTGTTGATTGCAGATGCTTCTGATGCAATAACAATTGGTTTTAAACTGTTTTTTGGGGATAAATTCTCAAGAGTTATGTGTTGGGCACACGCTAAATCGGCAATCGAGAAGAGACTTTTGACTATTCGAGAAAAAAATGTTCGAGATTCTCTTGAAGCCGAAATTGATACACTCCATTATGCATCATCACTGGAAGAATTTGAAAGGGCTTCAATCCTTTTCAAATCAAAATACTATTGGAATTAAAATTTTATATTTACAAATAGAATGACTATGGGATTAAAAAAAATTGGTTGGTTCACTGGAGTGGTTGATGGTGTTCTGTGTCATAATAATGCTTTAGAATCAACAATGTAATTAAAAAAAATCATACTTTTAGGAAAAGGTTACCAATGAGTAAGTTTCTATCAATAGCAAAAATCAATGTTGTGAATTGGTCAGAACAGAGAATTAATCAAAATAAGTTCTACACAAGTCCGATTTTTGATGAGAAACCTGTCTTAAAGCCTATCATATCATATCAAAAGATATCAGAAATCAATATTTCAGAGTACAAAACAAAAGAAAAGCTGAGAAACTGGAATAGTTTTGAAGAGTACAAATCATATCAAATTTCAATGTGGAAAGTGACTCTGAACATGAATAAATGGAAAGAAGCTTCCTGTTCATGTAGGTATGTGGTTTATGAAGAATTACATATGTAAGCACAGTATTGGAATGGGAATTCTCTTGAAACTGTACAAAGTTCCATTGACACTTAAACAAATTCCATTGGGACAGAAACGAAAGCGTGGACGATCTTCAAACACTAAGCTAGTTAGTTCGTCAATGAAATTAAAATATAAAATATATAAAAATTAACCTACACATTATAAATCACACATATTACATATTATGTATTTAATAAATTTATTTAAGAATTAGTTTTTAGGAATTAATATTTTTATATATTCGCATTGACCACCGTATCTCTTCTTGTCATCAACCTCTCAACTGCTGCTTCGGGTGTTTCGCCCTCGCCAGGTCCATCAAGTATGCCCCTGCGTGTCTCAACCGACACAGTCTCAATTGTCCTCTAAAGCATTCTAGTTTGGATGTAAGCTTCCATGTTTGGTGTTATTCCAAGCTGCTGGTTATATCTGCTGTGGCTTTTGTAACCACCCCGTCCCAAGTCATCACATACGGGATAATCTTGGTTTTACACTTGTGAAGTATTGATATTTTACTCGCTAGCATGCCGTACTTTCGCAGTATAGTTTTGTCCTAGCTTGTTATTCCAATTTCAATGATAATACCTTCATTTCGTTTCTTATCAATCATTGGAATATCTGGCCGGTCATGTGCTACTCTTATTACGTACTATATAGCATATAATATAAAATAAAACATAATATATTACATACAATAGATTATACTATTATATATACTAATAGTTATTTAATTCTAGTTCAAGTTTTATGTCAAGCAAGTTGTTTTTGTGTAAAGAGCAATCAAATTTTCGATGAAACAACCTTTTTGTACACGTAAACTTTTTTTGGGTGAATTGATTTTATGTTGTACGATTCAGTCGATTATTGTAATGAAAATTCATAGTTTGTACGAAAAAACCAAGTATTGGATGATTACATTTTATTTTGGAAGAATTAACCTTTTTTTGGATTAAGTAATTTATTTTGTACGAAGAAACTGAATTTTCGATTGATTAATTTATTTTGTATTTATCCAGCTATTTATTGTAGAACTTCAACCATTTATTGTATGTTGAGTTTTGTATACTTGTAATCGAATATTGGATGAATAAATTTTAAGCGATTTTAAAACAAGTGAGTTTCATTCTGAATTAATAAAAATATGTGAGTTTTTTTTTTGCAATACCTGGTCAAAACGCAAATGTAGAAAGAATATTTTCTATGATTGGCGGACAGTGGACTAAGGAAAGAAATAAATTACAAATTTCCACTGTACGCGGAATTTTAAACGTCGTTTATAATTACACGAATGTGTCATGCTTGGATTTTTATAATGAAATAAAAGAAAATAATAAACTACTGTCCCAAATTAGTAGTGTGGATAAGTATAAAAAAGATAATGAAAGTGAGGATGATTAATGAAAAAAGATTAAATTACAATTTTTAGGTGCAATTAGAAGTGTACTGTTTAGGTTACTAATGTTATATATATATATATTTGTAAATATATATATATATATATATAAATATATATAATATATATATATATATATATATATATATATATATATATATATATATATATCTTCTTCTTCTTCTCGCGGATGGGTCACTTAGGACCACGCGGAATCAACGTATGCTGAGCCTTCCTCCTTGCCCAATAGCTTTTCATCTTCATGGATTGTTGTACTTTCTGTTCCTCCGACCACGCACGTCGTGTTGGTTTCTTCAGATCTTCCTCAAATCCCCTTGTATGAACAATATTCCTGATCACATTTCTATTCATGAGATCTGGTGATCCCATCTCCACTAGGTCCCTTTCCACTTGTTTGTACCACTTTGGTCTTGTATGTTTGTTCTGTAGAAATTTGTGGATTCGGTAAGTAAGCCTCGTATGATTCATTCTTTCCAAATGACCCAAAAATTGAATTCGTCTCATTCTCATGTTATCGGTAATTTTTGAATTTTTTCTATATATTTCAGAATTGGGTTTGGGATAGTGTATGCCATTCTTAATTCTGGGCCCTAAGATCTTTCTCATAATTTTCCTTTCCTTAATATTTAATTGTTCCTTTAATGTTTTAATTTGTAAATTTAGCGTTTCTGAAGCATAAAGAGCTTCCGGTTTAATCACTGTTAAATAATGACGAATTTTACTATTCCATGACAGGCATTGCTTGTTATAAACATTTTTGTGTATTGAAATGCTACCTCCATTTTCTGGATTCTTGATGTTACAGATTTATTTTCATTGCCATTTTCTGTAACCCATTCGCCTAAGTATTTATATTCCTTTACTCTAGCAATTTTGTTAACGTTAATATAAATTTCATGCGGCGCATTTTTTATGTTAGTCATAAATTTAGTTTTTTCATAAGAGATATGAAGCCCTATTTTTGCTGCTTGTTCTTCCAAGATAGTAATCTGCTTCTGTGCATCAGAGATGTCTTCAGCAATTAGTGCCATATCATCAGCAAATGCTAGGCAGTCTATTTGAATACCCTTAATCTTTGGCCCTAGTCGGTGAGATGGTGCCCCTGCTTTTCTCCATTCCCTAACAACTTTTTCCAGGGCACAATTGAAAAGTAATGGAGAAATTCCATCACCTTGACGGACGCCTGTATTTATTTCAAATTCTTCTTTAATCCACCTATAAATTTTACTTTAGCCTTTGTCTCCGTAAGTGTGTCTTTGATAATATTTCTTGTTTTTTGATCAAGTCCAAATTCTGTTAAAACACTAAAGAGTGATAAGCGATCTATACTGTCGTATGCTTTCCGGAAATCCACAAACGTTATGACATATTTTTTGTTAGTTGTGTTGCGAAAATATTGTATGACGTTTTTCAAATTCAAAATTTGCTCTGCACAGGACCGTCCCTTCCTGAATCCACCTTGATATTCACCGATTTGATTATCTACTTGCAGCTCTGCACGGTTTAGTAATACTTTTGAAAGAATTTTGTATGTGACCTGAAGAAGGGATATACCTCGATAATTGTTTGGGTCAGTTTTATTTCCTTTTTTGTGTATAGGATGGATTATCGCCAACTTCCAATCCGAGGGGTTTTTTTCCGTTTCCCAAATGTCCAACATAATTTCGTGCAATTTTGTGATACAATTTTCTCCTGCATTTTTCCACAATTCTGCAGTTATTTGATCCTCCCCTGAAGCTTTGTTATTTTTTAGTGATTGAATAATTTCTTTAATCTCTTGTACAGTCGGTGGGGTTGAACCTTGATTAATTTTATAAGAATTAATGAACTTAAATTTTTCTTGTGGTAAATCACTGTTAAGTAATTTAGAAAAGTATACTGCAAGGATTGTACAGTTTGCATCTATAGTATAAGCCAATTCTCCATTTTCATTAACAAAATGAAGCGATGGCGAAGAATACTTTGTCAACTTTTGCTTGAACGTTCTATAATAGTTTCGTGATTTATGTTGCTTAAAGTCCTCTTCTATTGATTGTAATTTAAAATTTTCACTTTGTTTACGAATCCTCCTTATTGATTTTGTAACTATCTTCCTAACGTTTTTAAGTTCTTGCAATGTGGGCGGAGTTTTATTGCACGACCAATTATGCCAGGTTTGCTGCCTATGTTGTATTAACTGGTCACATTCATCTGTCCACCACAGGTGTTTTCTTGCTCTTTTTAACGGGGCTATATTTACAGCTGTTTGTAAGAGTCCTGCTTGAAGTTGCGGCCAATTTTGTGGTTGTATTTCTTCAGTTCCTTTCATGAAGTTTTCATTACCTTTAATATTCTCTATATCATATTTACATTGAGGAACTCGTTTTGTAAAATTTCGTTTCTCAGGGATCACATCAAGGGAAAATTTTGTTGGATAATGATCAGAGTCTAAGACCAGGCCTTTCAATACTTTTAGTTTCATGATTTCTGCAGTATACAAACGGGAAATTAGTACATGATTCAGTTGATACTCACCCAATAAGGAATTAGGTGAGACCCAAGTCCTTGTTTTAGAAGGGAGTTTCTTGAAGAAGGTTGATTTGAAAAATAAATCATGACTTCTGCATAAGTCGATGAGTCTCATGCCGTTCTTATTAGTATTTATATGACCAGACCATTTCCCAACCCAATATCGATATATCCTCTCTTTGCCAATTTGTGCATTAAAGTCACCCATAAGAATTTTAACATGATGTTGTGGAATTCTTTGTAAAATATTATCTAATTGATTCCAAAATTGCTCAGCTTTCTCTGGTGCTTCCTTGTTAGTTATGTTAGTTGGTGCATGACCATTAATTATAGATTTTGTTCCCTGATTTTATTGTTATGGTGGAAAGGCGTCCTGAGTACGACTTGAATGTCACAACTGATTCAAGTATTGATTTATCCACTATAAATCCGGTCCCAAATTGTGGACAGTGGGCCATGACTCGTTCTCCTGGCTTTCCTTTAAATATCCTAAAGTTTTCAGAATCAAAAAGACTTTCATCTGTGTACCATGATTCCTGGTATGCAATAATTTTTATATTACGTTCTCTAGCTTTATTTAAGATATTTTTTAATTTCCCAGCTTTCAAAAGGGAATTGACATTAAATGTCATTATCCAAATCCGAGATTTTGCTTTAAGAATGTTCCTACCGGGATTTGAGGTACTCCGAATTACCTCCTTGCACACATCTGTGGTCTCCCCGGAATCCAAATAGACCACTCGGGGACTGAAACCCCTGGGGTAATTTATTGCTCTAGAAGGTGCACTATTCATGTTGATTTAATTGAAGTTATGACTGACATGTCAGTCGGTTAAACTCAAGAGTTCCACTTCTGAGTATTATAGTATCAGCCGCCACTAACATGTGAAACAGACGCTGTCGGGGTACCGCCACTAACATGTAAAACCGTCGTCCCCTTAATCTGATATTTGGTACCATGTACCAAATACCTTTTACTCATTATCCCGAGTACGGGGCTGCCTCTTCCGCCATATACACTGTTCTGTAGTCCATCTACTCCACTGTCTGTGCCGATGAGGGCTTCACCGTATCCCGGGCAAGGGACCCTTACAAGGTACTACCAGCCGGGCCAGCTGGACCAAGGTTTTTTAAAGAGGTGTTACTCCTCTATTTCCTCCCACATATTAATATATTTCTACTTTTTTTTAATCCCACAAAGAAAGAAAGAAATCGAAAATTTGACATGCACTGCCACTGCACTTTGAAGTCCAAACCCCTCCCTTGATTCCGTCTCTACGCATCTCAAACGTTCAAGCGATTGTCATTTACTATTCATCCTTTGTACTAGTAATTTTGCCTGGATTTTTTTCTTTATTCATTTTGTATAAAAACTGGACACTCTGACCAAGACTGCGGTTGCACTGAACTGCACTGCCACTGCATTTCAAAGTCAAAATCTTGCTGTTGACTTGGTCTCTTCACGGTCTTTACAAACGGTCAAATGATCATCTTGTATTAAAAATGGATTTTTAATGGGACTTTTTCCTTTTTTTCAATTCTTGGACAAATGTAGACAATATTTCCATTGTAAAATTTTGGAGTAGAAAAAATTTCAACTATTCAGTTTGACATTTCAAAGCCAATTTTATATATATATATATATATATATATATATATATATATATATATATATATATATATGTTATAAAAATTTTATCTTTTTTGTTCTTAACAGTTGACAACCTTAGACTAGATGGGTATATATGCGTTTAAATGAAACCAAATGAGACTTGATAAGGCTAGATGAGTTTCTATAAGATTAAATAAGACTAGGAAGGTTTTTTAGGTTTTTTCAGGAATTCCTCATTTTCCGGGAATGAAACAGCACAGCTTTTACACGGTGAGTACTGAGCTCAGTAGGGGTTCACACATGCATTCTGGTCTATCTAATCTTGTCTGTGTAGTCTTGTCTGACTAATCTTGTCTGTCTAGACTTGCCTGTCAAGTCTTGTCTGTCTAGTCTTCTCTGTCTAGCCTTCTATGTTTAGTCTTGTTTGTCTGACTAGTCTTGTCTGTCTCAACAGATAGACAGACAAGACAAGGCAGACAATACTAAATAGAGAAGACTAGACAGACAAGAGTAGACAGTCAAGACTTGACAGATAAAACTCACTAAACCCCCTATTCCACCTTGGCTTTTAGTATGCGCCAGCCCGGTATCGCATATTCTGCATTCATTCAGGGTGGGCAGCCCGGACGGTTAATGAAAACTGCCCTAGTTGTTGCCTCCCCGACCAGGATTCGAACCCAGGTATCCCGCATTGAAAGGCGGGTATGTTGTCAACTACACCACCGAGGAGGACTGACAGATAAGACTAGGCAGACAAGACAAGACAGACAAGATGAGACTAAACAGACAAGACTAGACAGAAAAGTCTAGACCAGGCCTGTGCAATAGCAGCCTGCATGTAGCATTTTATAATTTACTTTAATTAAAAAATTATATCTATCGCATGACGGGGCATATGATGAGCTCATGCAAGTGTAGTAGGGTCATAATATGGACGTATTGCGAATATAATGTGAAACTAATTCAGGTAATGCAAGAGTAATTTAAGGAATCCAAGAGTACTTTGTGTAATGTGGTGTAATACTTATGTACTGCTAAGGAATGTGCAGTAATGCATCTAAATATTAACATGTATTGCAAGAGTGGATGACCCCTCGAATATACCTTTATATTGATTAATGAGGTATTTAAATTCACTGTAATTTGAGAAAGGAGTTTACCTGGTTTTCTGTCAAAGGACTCATCAACTAAGGACAAACTCTTCCTCACTAATGCGGCAGACATTTCTCATTAAACAATACTAATGCATACAAAACTTTTTTTAAAACATTTACATTTGTAGGTTAAATGTCATGTCCCATGCGCGGAACAGCTGTGGAACGTATATCAACCAAACAGTCTCGCCAACACAGCCTAGTCAAAAGCCCCTAAAATCAAAACCAAAAACCCTAAGCTGACATTTTCTAAAATGTAGATTATTTCGAAAATAAATCTTTTTTTCTTTGAAGTAGTAAGAAAGTGTCTTTAGATATTTGTCTAAGCAGTGAAGTAGTAAAACAAGATAGATATTTTAGGTACTTGTCTCTGTAGTAAAACATGAATTTCTCATATTACAAGTTCTGTATAGTGCCCCAGTGTAAAAGCACAATTATATCCTTTTGTGGATATAATTTAACAACAAACACATACAAAGAACAAAAGTGCTCCATTATATTCTCCACTAACAAAATAACGGAACAATCAAATCTACAAGTTACAAATTAAGAAAGAGAAAAATAATAACACAATACTTTGAGGTATACATACTATAATATTCCATACCACGGGCGTAGTCAGGGTTTAGTTTCGGGGGGTTTTGCAGAAATGCACCAATTTACTTTATAAAACTGACAAGCGTTCCTAAACTCCACATCTACCATCCTCTCTTGAAGATAGTCGTCTCTACTCATCCCTCCTGATTTCAATATAATATTTATATTATATTTTACATATATCCCCCCCCCGGCCATACTTTAGTACGGGATGATTTTATGTTCGGGATGATTTTTTATGTAAAATGGTGCTAGCACAAAAATCGCAAATTGGATATCTCTTGAGCACATATTTATTGCAAAGTGTTTGCTTTGGTTTAAATGTTTGTACTTTGTCATTATAGGTTTCACCTCTTGTGGCTCATTCGGTTTGGGGTGAGTTTTTCGCCAATGGTGTTGACAAAGCCGGATTATCCATAAGGCAGTATAGGCAATTGCCTAGGGGCCCCACACAGCACGAAAACAAAATTTGAAAATGTTTCATCGAGTGAAAATTTAATTTGCAGAATTGTTTCCTCAATGACAATATTATTGCCTTATTTTTTATATTCATTCTCATATTTCAAATTAAGGGTCTTTAAAACTGGCACCTCTTCAAAATTCAAATTTGATAAGATCAGAATTATGTGCTGTTTATGTGCTGCAATTGTGATTTTTGTGCTCAAAGCGTTCAATGAAAAAATCAAATTTTATTAGTGGGGATGCTAACTTACAGTCAAGCTAGCACCCATCATCATCATCAGCTTTGACTCCACAACCCATTATGGGTCTTGGCCTCCTCTAGAATTTTGTTCCATTCCAATCTATTCCGGGCCTTAGCTTTCCATCCGGTCACCTTCATTGCTAATAGATTCTCCTGCACTTCGTCCAGATATCTTGTTTTTGGCCTGCCCCGTGTCCTTTTCCCTGCTGGTCTTTGTTGTGTAATAAGTTTTGCTGTCTCTGAATCCTTCATTCGCTCGATATGTCCTATCCATCATAATCTAGCAATTTTTATAGTACAAACTACATCCGTGTATTCGTAAAGGTGGTACAGCTCATGGTTGTATCGCTTTCTCCATTTTCCTGTACACCTTTATATATGTGTCATAGAATCTTTCTTTCGAAACATCCCAAGATTCTTTGTTCCTCCTTCGGTTAGGGAGCAGGTTTCGGCTGCGTATATCAGTACAGGTCTTATTAGGCTCCTATAGATTTGACATTTGGTTCTTCTGGATATAGTCTCGGATTTTAGGTGTCCCATTGGTCCATAATATGCTCTATTTGCAAGGCATAATCTTCTTTTTATCTCTTTGTTGCAGCTGTTAGTGTTCGCAATTTGGGAGCCCAGGTTTATGAATTCTGATACGCCTTCGATGTTTCCCGATAGTTAAGTTTTGTACTTGTGTATCCCGCGTAGAAACAAACATGTATTTTGTCTTATTAGTAAGTCTTTTTAGTAAGTTTATTAATATAGTCTATTTTTTTTAAGAATGCAGTAACTAGAAACCTGGTTTACATGATGAAAAATGTTCAATCTAGTTACAAAATTTGGCGCTAAATTCAAATATAGTTACTTGAATATAAAATTGGTAATTTACTAATGGTTTCATTGAATATCTTATTATTATTGATTAAATACACCAAATGGCAACAGTAGTAATAAAATACAAATAAATAAATGGAGAAAAACGCAAAAAATCTAAATGATACAAACAGATCAGATGATAATTGTGAATTTACATGGCAGCCACTGACAACTAACAGCTGAAAAGAAAAGAGGCTGAGATGGAGAAGTAAATATCGTCGGTGTGAACTTCTCCTCGATTTAAGCCAATCAGAGATCAAGGTCAAATAAGCCCTATCTTCCCTGTAGTGCATTCTTAAAAAAAATGGACTATAGTAATAGTCCCATTCTTTTTCCTGCTGCTTAAGTTAGCATTCACCCATTATTTTCCCGCTGCTTGAGCTAGCACCCACCCATTTGAAAAATTTGGATACCGATACCAAATATTCACTAAAACTATGTGCTATTTATGTGCTTTTGAAGTTCCCTGGTGCGAATTCGCTAACTCAACCCCTTGTGCGAAAAACACCCCAAATGGAATGAGCCATAAGGGGTGAAATCAATAATAATCGAGCAAACAAGTTTTAACCAATAATTGGGATATGACGATATAAACAAGTCCGTATTTTTTACATTTGTATGTCATTGCAGTCTTTTGGTTAGAAAACAAATGTCAAAAACGTGAAGTTAAAAATGAACACAGCTGTAGTAAATAATGGACCGAACTGTCAGTGGTAATTGACGTCAACAACAAACCGCGCGAAAATGGCGGCGTTTAAACAGCTCAAAATTTTTCTTTATTTTAAATATTTAAAAAAAATTAATTGCAGCATTTGTATTTTTTACTATGTTATTATGTAATAACTTATTGTGTAATGCTTGCTCCATACTCTCGAGGAGTAACTTCGGCGAAGTCGTTCGAGGCGAGGAACTCGCATCCACACTCTCGTCTTACTTCGCGAGGACCTCAGTGCCATGAGTAGCACCAAGTACTCGTAGCACCAAGTAGTTTTCCTCGTACTCGTGTCCTTTTGACTCGGGTACTCGGCCTTTTGGGCCAAGACGAGGCGAGGGCGGAGTAACCTTTCCAACTCTCGTGCCTCGCTCAACTTCGTGCTACTTCGCAAGAGTGTGGAGTAAGCATAATTGATTTAAAATACTCTATTAACAATACTATCAACAATAAATTATTAACAATGTCGAATATCATAGATTGTTGATGATTACTATATATCATTGATCTTCGCCTCTCTAAACATTTCCCTTCTAATACTGTATGTTCCAAACTATAAAGATTTATTTTTAAATATTCATTTATTATTCACTTATATTGTAGATTTTGGTGGTGACTAGTACTGCGACTTTCATAGATCTATTGTACCCCACCTATTTATTGTATATTATTGATCTATTGTATATTGGGTTAACTCCTTAAATAATAAAAAATATTTATCTACGACCACTACTGTAAATGCCCATTATTGTACAGTTCGTGGACTATGTAAATACATCATAACACACATATATGTAACAATCCGCGATTAATGTTATGTAATAATTCAAAAACACCCATGAGCATTGATTTACGATTCTTTGTTTGTTGATACTATTTTTTAATATAGTACTCCGTGATTTCCAAACTATCATTAAACGTTGTATTAATTATTAAAATCAATAATTAACAATCATTAAACTCGCGGAATTACGCATTCTCCGCTACGCGGGTCGTGCGTAACTGTTCCGCTCGTACGTAATATCCTTCTTACAACTCTTGTGACGTAATATACTATTATGCTAGTGTTCTCTTTATACGTTAGGTTAATTAAAGGATTCTATTACTTTATTGTATTGGATGTGTATAGTAATTTGTCAATTTCATCAGAAAAGAATCCACTTTATTCTTTATTATAACAAATAATATGACAAAGCCCTGCTGACATAAAATTAAATAAAAATAATTTAAATTTAAAACCGTAAAAGTACTTCCACAATATTTATTGATCATTTTTTGTTTTATATACAGAATTCAGACAGAAAGAAAAGATGGTAAACGCAACCACATTTAGGCTAAAAAATATGGGCCGTGCTAACGTATTAATCTATTAAAATAAATGCTGCCTTTTAGAAACAAATGATGGAATGCTTTGTACCAATGGCAGTTTGTACAAACTGTAAAAGACAACATTTACGTCCTGAAAATCATTTTTTTAATTTTTTGGCTTGTATTCAAATTTGCGTGATTTGAGTGTAGACCACTTATGCCTCTTCATGTAGTATGAAACAACAAGTAAGAAGCTGAATATGCCAATAACCTTGACCAGCATTCTCATTCTGTCATCATACTCAGGCTCTGCAGTCCATTTCAAGAATGAAGCAACATCCTTGGACAATTGACTGGCACTTGCTGGAGTTCCATCTGCATACTCTATTACCTCACTGTAAATTGCTTGAGCCATAGAAATAGCACCTCCAGGGAAATATGGATTGAAGTATTGACCATCGCGCAAATGTACACCAGCAGGTGCATCAACATATCCAGTTAACAAAGAGAAGATATAATCTTCACCTATAATTTACAAATTGAGTTTTTGTAATTTAAAATAATTTAAATGGACCAATTTATTTACCTCCATGACGTGCTAAAACTATGTATGTTAGGTCAGGTGGGAAAGCTCCATTGTTGGCAGCACGAGCAGCTTCCTCATTTGCATAAGGATTTGGGAAGTAATCCGACAATTTTCCTGGCCTCTGGAACATATTGCCCTGATCATCGGGACCATCAGTTACTTGGATTTCCTCTGCCTCAGCTTTAGCTTCGTCTTCCGTGTGGGTCACACCAACTAAGTTACGATAGGCTACATATTTCATGGAGTGGCAAGCAGCACATACTTGCTTGTAAACTTCATAGCCACGTCTTACACTGTCAATACCACATTTATTTAGAAACTTCTTTATCTTATTAAAGCAAAGGTATAATATGTTTATGAAGAAGATTATGTAAGGTATAATATGTTTAGATTATTATTGACCAATTTGAGTGGTTAATTATTAGCTCATTAGCCGCAAAATATTTAAGAGATTTTTAAGATCTAACTTGCTAACATTACATAATTTCCATGATAACTTAAGCAAAAACATAATTTTGTTACATATTTAAAAATATCTTTCTATATACCTTGCATGGTCAAAGGAGTTAAGGAGGCCGTTATGGTACCATGGATTCTTGGGTGGATGCAATTCCAAATCAGATGCCTTCACAGATTGATCAAGAGCAAACATTAATGCACCAGCTCCACCTGCTAGGGCTCCTACTGTTGTCAAAAGCTGCAAAAAAAAAAAGAAAAAAAAAACAAATTAATAAAACAATCCTTTCATTTTCTTTTAAACTCACTCACCATTTTGCGACCTTTGGTCCATCTTCCAGTTGTTGAAAATGAACTTATCTAAAAAACATAGAGTGAGTGCTTATTTGTATTTGCTAGGATCATTCTTACTGAACATTAATCATCTGGTCAATTACAAGGCTTGTTATGTCAGAAATATTCCTCAAATTTTAATTTTGACTCACAAAAACATATCATCACATAAAAAGGTGTAAATCCTCAAAATATTGAACTAGAATTTCATGTATTGATTGAAATGGTTAATTTAGGGTCGAATTTGAATGAACTTTTCTTGGATAGAAATGTATGTTGACATAATGTTCTCAGAAATAACGCGTTGATTCCGAGTCCGTTTGCTATGAAAAGGGCCGATTCTCTGCGAACTGACTGGACCTGATGGGACCATCATCCCATCCGATCCCATCGTCCCATGGGATGGGATGAGTGGTATGAACGTTGCGTGGGATGGGATCCGATGGGACAACAAATTTGTATGGGACGGAGTGGGACGAATTTTGATAATCTAGTTCGTTCATAATTAATTGCTTATCGTGCCAATACGCACACTTTCCATAATATGTCCAGCTCAGGAGAATTCTGTGATAACGATGTAGTTCCTGACGATGAAGTATTGCGATCCGTTTGCGTCGAAAAAGGTTTACTCACTGTCAGGTCTGCTGTATGGGAAAATGGGATGAATGGGACGGTCCACGCGACCGGGACGGAATGGGATGGGACGAAAATTTTAGGTTTGTGGGATGGGACAGTGGGACGAAAATGTGAAGGGATGGGAAAGTTACAGGGATCCGTCCCACGAGATGGGATCTGGAACGAGAAACTCGTCCCATGCTCATCTCTACTTCGATGGTTGGTTGATGTTTGGTGTCGTTGGTGTTTCTGCGTTAGGTTTATGACGGTTGATTTGGGATTGGATCAGGGGTTTGGGAATACCCGGTTTTTTCAGACTCGGCTAGTCCGATTTTTCGGGTCCGGGTCTAATCTGTCTCGCAATTTATATAAAAACACGAAAGGATTTTTCATGTTCATGCATATGGTAAAGCAAGCGACACTGTACGAACTTGCCCATTAAGTTAAGTGGGACTTAGATAAACAAGGGATTTGGAGAATATTATGGTAAATAAAACAAAACTCCACAAGAGATTAAGAGCGGAAGGCAAATGTATGAATTCCCTTCTAAATTGTCTAAAGTTAATTTCAACTTGTCCGTATTCTTACATCATAGACGCTCTCGTCAGAATAATAATTTTCGAATTTTCATACTCGCCCATTCATCAAGTGTAATACTAAATCGTCGATCTTCTTTACGACGCGGTGTACTCGACAATGCTAAACATTCAAGACCCGATACTCGTCGAGTCTTAGATCGGGTAAAGGGTATTTACGCACTCGTTTAAAGTGACGGAAAAAATGTCGAAAGGGAATTTTAAATTCCTTTAAATTTAAATGATTTAGAAGGGCTGACACAGTGGTTAAAAATACTTTTTTGTCAAGGTCATAGTTTATGCGTCCTCAAGGTCATCAACGGTTTTTCAAATGGGGATATGTAATTTTTTTTATCAAGAAATTGTAGCCACTATTCACACGAATCCAGCGATCCATAATATATCATGACCTTCAACGTTTCTTTTTGCGAAGATTAACACTGCCCCTTTCACGGAATAAATGAATAATTCGATCGAAACATCGACTGAAAGATGATTTCTGCAAGGATAACCTTTTTTTTCTAACCAATGTGGGTCCAGGGGGGGTTAGCCCTTAAAACACTGCGGTCCATTGGCCTATTATATTTCCCCACATTGTTCCGTTCATGCAAATAGATCCAGTCCCTCTATCAGGAGGTCCAGGATTCTATGTCCCATGTTTTTCACGGGGACTCTCTCAGCTGTAATAACTTTGTGCATAAAGTTCCTGCGCTCGCAAAGAATTCCTACCGGTCTCACCATGAATCAGAATCATATCCACTTTCTGTTCTTGACTGGGCAATATCATTTTGGATACGGTTATTCAAAGTTATTTTCAATGGATACACTTGCCAAATCATTTCAAGGTCATGATATCATGGGTCACTGGATTTGTCTGAATAGTGGCTACAATGTCTTGTACAATATGTCTCAATACAATAATAAAATGTTCCCAAAAAAACTGTGACCTTGACAAAAAATAATTTTTAACCGCCGTGTCAGCCCTTCGAAATCAATAAAATTCCCTTTTGACATTTTGTCTCTGAAGGTAACGGAGATATTTGGGGTGGTCATGCTAAATGGCCCACCCTGTATAATATAATATGTGAAGCGATTAATTTGTACCGAAAAATAATCGGTGTTTCTTTCCCGTTGCGATAAAACCCAAATAAATATATCAATTTACCTTCCATCTTGCCTCATCAGTCCACTTTTAGTTAATTGAAAATTGTGTGTTGTGCTTGTAAATCTACGCAACAGTGTTTCAAAAATGCATTCTTTAAAAGTAGCAGATATGCATTTAGCTTATGGTGCTGCTAACGGCAAGGGCCGAGCAGCTGCAAGGATTAATAGAGAACGCTTTTCGAATAGGCAGCAGCCTCATCATATAACTTTTGCAGCAATTCATCGACGTCTTCGAGAACGTGAAAAATTTTAGAGTCATATGACAGTTACAGGACGTGATAGAACGTTTCGTACTGTGGACTTAAGCTGGCCATACACTATCGCTCCATCAGTCCGAATGGAGCGACTTCGCAAAAACTGACAGTGTGTGGTGAAAAACAGGTGGATGATGTGAAGTCACAGGCTGAGTTGGATATTCGGTTAGTTTAAAATCCATCAGTTTTTGGACCGTCATCCAACTGATGGTATGTGGGGAAAACCACGTAGAGTAACATCAAGCCATCGCTCCGATCTTATCGTGTGTGGTGATAACGTGGTCCAAACAAGCCTCATTCTCTCCGTGACCGTCCTGCCGTTCACATTGTCAACCATTGTGATTGCACAACATTGTTTTTTTTTATTTGCAAACTATTTACTTTGTTTTATTTTAATATTTACATTATTAAAATTTATTTTTATTTCATTTCATTAATGTTAATAAAACATAATGACGAGTGGACATGATTTTGTGGTGCAAGTGATTCAAAAGTATCGAGATTTTCCATGTTTATGGCAAGTTAATCACACAGACTACCATGACAAAGAAAAGTTCATTCACTAGGTTTGTATGAGAGAGCCTTTTCCTCTCCAGTAACCATCTTTTGCCCATTTAGTCCTATTATTTTTCTTTTTAAAAATTAGGAAAGCGGCAGCAGCCAAAAGCAGTTCTTCTTCGTCCATGGCAAAAATAACTTAATAATAATAACTTAATAAATAACTAACTTCCTTTCTGGAAGGAAGTTACCTTCACTATGTGTGTGGATGACTGGATGATTGGAGTGATGCTGTATGTGCTAGGATTTAAATGTCATCCATTTGTATGTCATACAAATGGAGCAATAGTGTATGGCCAGCTTTAGAGAAAAATGTCTTGGATGATGTTGCCAATAATCTGACAACTAGTGTTTGAACTGTAGCACAGAAACTTGGAACCAGTGCTTCAACAGTGTGGCGAGTTCTTCGCGAACAGCTCTTACAACCTATTAGAATTCACAAAGTCCAGGCACTGAAAAGACTACTTGTAAAGACTTTGCTCCACCAGTACAGTTTTGTAGGTGGTTCTTGAACAGCACACAACAGTATGAATGGTTACCAAAGTTGCTACTTTTTACCGATGAGGCTGCATTTATAAGGGAAGGAATATTTGATAGCCATAACATGCACTTGTAGGCTGAAGAAAATCCTCACGCAATAAATGGTAGAGGTTATCAACACAGATTTTCAATTAATGTTTGGCGTGCAATTGTTGGAAACTATTTGATATAATTGCTTAACAGGGGCGGCTTACACAAATTTTCTGGAAAATGACTTACTCAATGGATTAGACCCAGTCGATGTTGATTGATGAAAATTGCTGGGAACACTCCTAATAACGAGACTACAAAAGGAGCTGGAAGTGGCTGGTCAACTATAGATGCTGTTTTAAATATCGCAGGGAAAGCTAGAACAGGCACAAAAAGAAGAAGAAAAATTTGCGCTTTAATAACTTGATGTGCGCAATGCGTTTAATACAGCCAATTGGGAAATAATAATCGGTGAACTAATAAAGAGACATATAGCTCCATATCTGTTACAGATGAAAAGTTTCCTAACCAACAGGAAATTAGTGCTGCAAGCCCAAAATGAGACAGTCAAAATGGAAGTAAGTTGTGAGATTCCTCAGGGCTCTATATTGGGTACTACACTGTGGAACCTCTTATACGACGGCATCCTAAGAACTAAACTGCCAGAGGGCGCCACATTAATTGGATTCGTAGACGACTTGGCACTTGTTGTAACTGCCAAAACCGAACAAGCAATAATGAGTACAGCAAATCGTGTAATAGGCACAGTATCAGTGGATTGTGACTAAGAAGCTAAAATTGGCGCTCGAGAAAACGGAGGCAGTGCTACTCACAGAGCAAAGAAAACTAAGACCAATAAAATTTAACCGATTGCACACCGTGTGTGCAATTGATTTCCAAATCTATAAGACGGCCTGAACACCGTGTGTGCAATAACAGTAATTTGCAATTATTAATTATTCTGAGTAAACTAGTCGTCGAAATAAGATTTTTCTTGAACAAATGAAATCTGTAAACTACAGAAAAACAAAATTTGGCATTATTGGTTATACTATGTACCAAAAAATCTAAAAAGTTATCTGAAGCCTTTACATGTAAAATACTATGAATACGCATGCAGCGCAGGCCTAAGGTAGGAATATCAGGAATGCAGGAAGCAACCAGTGATAATGAAAGTGATGATTTCATGTTTGCAAGAAATAGAAAAAAGAATCGAAATTTTGCTATCATGGTTAGTGATAGTGATTTAGAAAATGAGGAAAACATGAATGTGAATATTGAACTATTAGATGATACACATGATTAGGTTTTTGAAGAAAATAATTGGGACGATAGTACTGACTTTGAAAGTGAAATTGAACAGCATCAAAGTGAGCTTACTGAAGATACAATACGTGGAAAGATGATGGTTCTCTTACAAAAATTCCTTTCGTGGGTAAACCAGGTCTCCAAAAGTTACAAAACGGAGGTAGTCCATACGATCTTTTTGAACTTTTATTTGATTATACCTTTTTCTCTTTGATTGTCAAAGAAACAAGCAAGTACGGTGAAATGAGTTTAGAGGAAAAATGGAAGGACTTAACCATTTCTGAATTCGAGGTGTTTTTAAGTTTATTATTAGGGAACTATCAAATGTCCAATAATTTATAATTATTGGAATAAAAGCGAACAATTTGTTTTTTTTTAGAAAGTAATTCCAAGAGAAGATTTAAATGGTACATCAAATTATGAATTCATTTAGTTGAAACTTTGGTTTTTAATTCCTGCAATTTTCATTTTACCTTACATTGCACACATGGTGTTCAATCCGCTCCTCGCAATAAAAATTTTCGAAGGAACGAGCTGCACACTCGGTATGCAATGCTCCTGTCTCGAATGGGTTAAAGTTGGAAGGACAGAAATAGTCTCCAAACCACATATTAAATACCTGGGTATTATAATTGATAAAGGGCTAACATTGGCTGCAACTCTCGCAGCAATGGAGCAAATATTGCCAAAAGTAGGAGGAGCCAGAAACTCTAAATGCAAGTTACTGGGCACTGTAGCGCAATTAGCTATGCTATATGGTGTACCATTGTGGGCAAATAAATTGAAAACAAGGACCAACCTAGATAAAATAGCATCCGTCCAATGGAAGATTGCATTGAGGGAGTGCAGTGCATATCGTACTGTGTCCGGAGAGGCAGCAATAATTATCGCGGTCATTGCACCTATAGATTTGCTGGCGAAAGAGAGAAGAAATAAAAATATTGGGAAACAACTATATGCTAGAAAGAAAGCAAGAACAAGACTACTACAACAATGGCAAGAAAGATGGACAAATACAGAAAAAGGACAGTGGACTATGGACACTGGCTATTAATTCCAGACATAAATACATGGACTAAGCGAGAACACGGAGAAGTCAGTTACCACCTGTCACAGTTCCTAACCGGTCACAGATGCTTCAGAGACTTTTTACACCTGATCGGAATAGCAGTAGATAGCCTGTGTGAATACTGTGTTGAAACAGACTCAGTACACCATACAATTTTTGATTGTTATAGATGGGAGAACGAAAGGGACGAAGTTGTGAAAAACATAGACACTCCATTAAATGCAAGAACAATCATTGGATATATGCTAGAGCAGTGTTCTTCAACTGGTGTTCCATGGAACCCTAGGGTTCCACTAAAACATTCAGGGGTTCCGCGAATCAATACTAAAAAAATATGAACTTTAACTGGTGCGGTGTTAACAACTAGCGCGTTGCGCCGCTCTCTGGTAAAAACAATTTCAAATTGGCAACAAACAATTTCGAAATGAGAACAATTTCAAAATGGGAATAAACAACTTCAAATGGAAACAATGGAATGGTGTTTATATTAAAAGACATTCACAATGTGCCAGAAAGGGCAAATACGAAGGAAAATAAAATAGGAAGACGTTAATATGCTCAGAAACTTTTACAATATCAAGCCAAAAATATTTCTATAATTTACATGTATGAAACCAATTTTAATTTATTTATATCAAGAAAAAAGGGGCGATCAAAGAATGGAACTCGTTGCTCATATATTTCTGCTGTAGAGGAGCAAACATTCATGTCATCGAATGTATAGGGAATGAATAGCGAATGAATATGGAAGACGAGAAGCAAATGAGTTTGTGCGTCATTGCCTTCGTAATGCTAAAAATATGTCATTATCAGTCAAAAGTTATATTGGTTATTCATAATGCTCTTTGCCATAATTCAATCGAATAAGTTTTTCAGGAAGATGAATTTAATGGGCATCGAATACTGAGTCTTGCCCCATACAGTCCAATGTGCATGCAATCGAACATGCATGGTCAGCCTTAAATGCCGATGTTTTAGAGATTTGGCCGTTCAAACGCCAAATATTTTGGCTGGAGAGGACAGAGCAAATATTACTCAAGCCGAGTATCGTTTACAGCGGCTAGATGCTATTTTAATTGATAATTTACGAAACCTGACTGTGGCTAAATGCGCCTGGTACGTTGCACATATTCAAAGGCAGACATCTTGCCTGCTGTTTAAAATATGGTGGATGGTGGATTTTCTAATTATTATTATTAGGTTATTTAAGTAAATTCTGTCTGTCTCTTCTTTATAATTTAATGAAAAAATATATCACAAGAAACGTAATGTAATATTGAAATTTTTTAACATTAAATTGTGTATTTTCCAATTTAAAATTGTTTATTCGCATTATAAAATTGTTTGTTCCCAATTTGAAATTGTTTGTTTCCAATTTGAAGTTGAAAAGGTATAGTAAGTCGTTGGAAAAATGCTAAAGATGCAAATGGACGAATCTACAGATGTGGCTGAATTAGCAATTTTGTTAGTTTTCGTGAGATACATCCACGAATCCAATTTTCAGGAAGATATGCTTTTTTTGCAAAGCTCTGCCAAGAGGTGAAGAAATATTTAATTTACTTAATGCATATTTCGAAAAACATTCCATTTCTTGGAATTTATGTAATCATATATGCACTGATGGATCGAAAGCTATGGCTGGTATTGTAAAGTGGGCAATAGCACATATAAAGAAACTAGTTCCAGACATAAAAGCCAGCCATTGCTGTCTTCATCGTCATGCTCTCGCTGTTAAATGGATACCAAAAGCATTGCATGAAGTTCTCAATGAGGCCGTTAAGATGGTTAATTTTATCAAATCCAGACCCTTAAATACCAGGGTATTTGCCCTATTGTGCAATGATCTGGGAAGCTTACATAAAAATCTCCTTCATACTCAAGTTTTTCCAGGGCAAAGGTTCTGACTGACTCTGGGAATTGCATGATGAAATTCGAATCTTTTTATCGGAAAGTGAATTTTCTGGAAAATACAATGACACTAATAGGCTTCAAAATGTAGCCTACCTTGCAGATATATTTTCTTACATAAACGAAGTTAATCTTTCAGTTCAAGGACCAAATACTACGGTTTTTAAGGTCAATAGCAAAGTAAACTCGATCAAATCGAAAATCAGGCTTTGGGAGGAATGCATCACCAAAAATAATACAGAATGTTTTGCCAACTTAAATGATTTCCTGGCAACCAAAAAAATCGTATTCGACTAGAATTTAAAAAATCATATTTTGGAACATTTAATGGGATTGCAAAGGACATTTTTCGAATATTTCCCCCCATTTGCAATAATTTAAGTTGGATCGAAAATCCTTTAATGAGTGTTGTGATGTGGATACCTTGCCAATTAAGCAAGAAATCAATTTATAGATATATGTACCGACACTACATTAAAATCTACATTTGGACAGGATAACATTGGCCCGTTTTGGATAAAATTAAGGGAAGAATATCCGGAAATTTACAAACGCGCGGTTAAGGAATTGATGCCTTTCGTAACAACCTATCTCTGTGAGAAATCTTTTATAAATTCCATATAAAATATTTGTACTATACATACATAGAAATGAAATTGTAATCAAAAGAAAAAAATATTTAAAAAACCAATGACTCCATTGTGCTTGTTTATGACTGCATAATTTATCAATATCTGGATGGATCGGTGTTAAGACGTATATCATTTTCGACATCAAGTCGATTTCTATACTTATATAGTACTTATGTAGACATACGACGTATGTCCACATACCCGATATTGATAAATTATGCACATAAACGTCATAAACAAGCACAACGGAGTCATTGGTTTTTAAATATTTTTTCTTTTGATTACAATTTCATTTCTATGTATGTATAGTACAAATATTTTATATGGAATTTATAATTTTTTTTGAATAAATGCAAATTTATTTATTATGAGATATTTACAATTTTTTTATAACAAATGCAGGGACGAATCTTGTTAATAATATATAATAATAATAAAATATAATGCGATTTCCCCCTTAATCAAAGTGCTACTAAACAAAGGGTTCCATAAAAAAAAAATTCTCAAAAAAGGGTTCCGCGGGATGACAAAGGTTGAAGAACACTGTGCTAGAGGATAAACAAAATTGGGAGAGGGTACAGAAATTTATACAAACAACCAAAGAATCAGAGAATCAAAGAACATAGTATAGAGATAAATAAATAGATTAAAATTAACTAGCACTCTGAAGCCATGCGAAGCGTTTCCAGAGTGCCTAGTTGGTTTCTGGGGGGACCACTTGTCTCTACAACGAACAGCTACGCCCCTCAAAAAATATAAAAAAAGACCCGGTCAATGTATAATTGAGACATGAAATGTTTATGCATGACAGTGCACCAACACATTTTAGTCGCCAGGTCTATGCATGTCTCCATGCGAGGTATCTCGATAAATGGATAGACAGGAACGGTCTGATACCATGGCTGGCCTGCTCCCCAGGTCTGAATCCCCTAGATTTTTTTTATGGGGTCATTTGAAAACCATGGTGTACGAAACTCCACTAAGAGTCCCACTAGTACCAATAGTACTAGTATAATAGATATGGAAGTAATTGTTATAGTTGACAATTTCACTTCAAATGTAGTTTTTATATCATAACACAAAATCATGAGAAATAATTATTTCTTTTGTCTTGTACGTCAATCATTGTAACATTTTTCTAGTTAACATTCATGAAACATTATATAGATTGAAAATCAAATATTTCCAGCCCTAGAAGTTCTATAAGAAACTTCTAAATTATGGTAGATCAATGTCAAGTAGAGAGGTTATATAATCTAGTTTTTGTAATAATGTTAAAGTTAAATGGAATTTTCTGTTAGGTTAGTTAAGAAGAATGTGATTGCATAATAGAAGTTTTCTAGGATCTTAAAAAGCAGGTATATATTCCGAACAAATAGGATATATTAAAGAAAATAATTTAAATGTGTTATATAAAAGGTCTGTTTGTGCCTAATATATTTGTAGGCCTACTTTTTAATAGGCTAACAAATTATATTTACATACAGAGAAAAAATAGGCTATATTAATAATAAATCTAAAAAAATACCTGAGTAAAAGCCTTTCCATTGGTGGATTTTAAGAGGCCTGCACCAGCACATATCCTTCCTACAGTAGCAGCCATGTTGACCTGAGGAGGAAGGTTCGGTCGAAACTATTTAGAACAATAAACACTGAAAGCTCTGTTAATTGAATACCTACATTAATTAATAACGAACCAGGAATCTATTGACTGATTATCAATAAATCCCTTTCCTCTATTACGAATACTGAGGATGTATTTTTTGACAGTTTACGTAACAAGAGAACCAGGGAGATGCCCAGTTCGATAAGTTGGCAATTATAATGCCAACTATAATATTTTAAATTCGGATTTGTATTTTATAAATCGCAAATTCTACGCCAAAAATAATTTGACGAAAACTATTGAAGTAATACTATCGTTGTACTGCTAAAAATGATTTAAATTAAAACAAACTTTGTTACACTGACAGATAAATGTTCGTAAAAATAAATACGACGTCTACTACAGCAATGTCATAATTCAAATAGCCGTAATTAGAGGTTTGGGGCTTATGTGCATTAAATTTTCTGGGCCCCTCAGGTTGTGGCGGTTATGGTGATTTTTGGGGCCTGCAGTTATTAATAGCATATAGCCCCTTGTAACATATTTTTTGGGGCGGGGTGGGGGTTGTTCATCCTAATGGCTCCTCTACACTATGGCTCATTGTGGGCCATGATTATCATGGCCCATAATGATGGTCCGAATGGACGCATCCATACAGTGGACCATCTAGATGGACCATTCTAGATGTGCATGAATGGGCCATACATTGTTGATAAAAATTAATTTCAAATTTTGAATTAGTAATTTTGAAGTTATTATTCAAATTTAATAAACTTGAAATTTATAATTTCTGGTAATAATTACTAAAATTAGTGTTATCATGACAACAAGAGTGCGATAAAGGAAATAATGATGGCCCATGGTGTGGACATGCCACTTTAGCCATTGCGCAGCTTACTTGCGCATGCTGGCCTCTTTTGATGTGTGTAGTCGGACCGCTGCCAACACCATCCATGGCCAACAACATTATCCACTACTTAGGCCACTACAGGCCTCTACAAAAGGTGATGGCTCACAGTGGCTTAAGATGGGCCATATGCTAGACTCTCATATGCTAGACATTCTGCGGTTATATATTGCGATGGATTAAATTTAGCTAGACTTGTAATGTAAGGTGACCAGATTTTTTAAACGCGAAAGCAGTACATAAGCTATTTGAGATATGGAGACTTTTAAAATAGCGACCTTGACGAATTTTTTGAAAACTTTCAAGGTCAAACGTTCTAGAATTGAAAGTTAGCGTTCACTGTTAACCTAATTTTGGAGGAAAAATTGACAGTGGCCCCTTACCTTTACCCATTTCCAGATTATTTAAACGCGAAAGCAATACATCGGATGAGACGGATGAAGGGGTAATGGTTATGCAATATTGTGCTTTACAAAAAAAATTGATAACGAAAATTTGAATGAATGATTGAAAATGATCTTCGCGGGCCGCGTAAAATGTCGGCGCGGGCCGCATGGCCCGTGGGCCGCCATTTGCCCAGGCCTGCTGCATTACTCTGAGTGTTAGGTTAGGTTTATCACTCTTGCAATGTTTTGTTATTGCTGCTTTGCCACTATTAGCAATACTGAATTGTGAGCAAAATGTTCGCTTTGGAAATGCATAAAATCACAGTTATAATTATTTATTTTTACAATATTATGCAAAGCAGTACATTTTAGAGAAAGGCAGTACAAATGCAGTGCCTAAAAATTGGACAGTATAGACTATCTCAAAGAAGTACTGTACTGGCTAAAGCAGTACGCCTGGTCACATTATTGTAATATCAGTTTTAGTTATGTTAACGAGTTATGTAACGAGTACAGTGGCGAGAAAGTAAAATGTCATTCGGCCGAGAGAGTAGGTGTTCACACGCATTAATTTTTTTGTCGGGTCAGTCAGTCAGTGATCATAATGGATAGTAAAAGGTTGATTCAAAAATGAACTAAGATGTTTATACCTCATTTAATTGAGGAGTTGAGGACGAATTGTTGCGAAAGCGCTAAGATAAGAAGCGCGTTTGGACAAGGCCTTGTATGTTGAGGAGACTCGAACTTGGAGCAAGTAACAATCTACTTCGGGAATTGGAATTAGAAGACCCACGGGAATTTAAAGCGCTATTGAGAATGGATGTAGAACATTTTAATGAATTATTTAAAAATATAAGTCCTCTAATTCAAAAACAAAATACTATAATGAGGGAATCTATACCGGCAAAGATAAAGCTTCAAGTTGTTTTAGCTTTTTAGCAACAGGGCTCAATACGTATGCCGTGTCTCTTTTTGGCTTATTTTTGAAGTCCTATGAACTAAAGTCCCACAGACATGGATTCACTTTATTTATTTGAATAAATTTAATTGTTTTTTCATTGTCCCATTTTAACGACATTTTCTTTTATTTTTAAAAAACGTAAAACCAAAATTAATTAATAATTAAATAAAGCAATACTTCATCAAAAGTTTCAATTGTAGTATTTAAAATTAAAACAAACAAGCCACCGTCGAGGAGAGTACTTGTTCAGACATGCTGAGTGGGACAGCGAGTCAGTAGCGGTAGGAGTGGGGGTAGCCACTCGGCCTAGTAAATAGAAAGGGGTCCGAGTGACTGTCTCGCCATTTTACTGGACCGAGCACTCGGTGACATGTTTACACGTACCGAGTACTCGGCCGAGTTTACTGTCTCGCCACTCTACTCGTTACGTGTGACCAAGGCATTAGGAGTAGTAGTCTACGTCCGGCGTAGTCAAAGTAGCAACTCAATTAAGCGGTAAATGTGTCCGTCGCAGCAGACGCGGCGCTGACGGTTGCGCGCGCCCATAGATGCTGATCCCATACCTACAGACAAAATATCAACCAGATATCAACTCAACTCTCTGAATGCGCGGGGCTCTTGTCTAGCTCGGGGCCCTGTGCCGTCGCACAGTTCGCCCACCCTTCACGCCGGCCCTGCAGCTACTTTACGGCTATATTTCTCGGGGACACAATGGCGGCGCAACCGTGGTATCTTGAGCTAGCAAAACAAGACACCATATAGGTTAAGGGCTACATTTCACAGGGACACCATGGCAAAATGTATACAACTCTATAGAGAATGTCTGGTGTCCACTTGGTTGCGCAATAAATTCGGCGGCGCGACCAGTCCGGACACGTGCACATAGTTACACTATAGTATGGTGTCTCGTTTTGGTAGCTTAATTGGTTTGGTTCCGCCGCCACAGTGTCCCATAACATTCTGTCTTTCTCGGTAGAGTAGTTTACCCGCCTAGAAAGCGGGAGACCCGGGTTCGATTCCCGGTCGGGGAGGCTACAACTAGGGCGGTTTTCACTAACCCTCCGAGCTGCCCACCATGAATGAATGCGAAATATGCGATACCGGGTGGCGCATACGAAAAAGCCAAAGTGGAATAGGCGGTTTAGTGAGTGCTTCCCCCAAAACCACTTTAGCAGTGAAATATTATCCCAGTGAAATATAGCCCTTAGTGTGTCGTTAGATTCTTGAACTATGCGACCACTGCTAATACTCGCTAATATAAGGGTACGTATGTACGCATTAGGCGAACACATGCAACCGCTACGCAGGGAACGGGTATCTTCGGCCAGTGTGTACGTGCAACGAAGGCTTCTCAACGCATGTGGACTACAAGTATTTTTTTTAACAGATTTGGCCGCAACGTTTGTTTACAGTCCTCGAGTGTGTAACCTTAATTATTCTAACGCATACAAAGCTCTGCAAATCTGTGGTGAGGTCTGCTGTGCTCTATAGTGCGGAAACTTGACTGATTACAAAAGCACATGAAAGAAAGATGGAAGTGGCAGAAATGAGAATGTTGAGGTGGATGAGCGGGGTAAAAAGAAAGGTTAGAATAAGGGATGATCACATCAGAGGAACAGTGAAAGCGGGACCCATAAGAAAGAAGGTTCAAGAAAGCAGGCCAAGGGGGTTTCTACATGTGCAGAGAAGGGAGGAGGACTACGTGGGAAAAACTACTCAGGCAGCCTGTTATAATCTTACACGTCTCGTTTAAGGCCACGTCGACATGTCCAATATTTACTGCAGACATGTTCAAAACAACGCCGCATAGAACTATGGAAACATGTTGTGTCAGTGAGCTTCCGGATGAAATTATTCCTAGCGCAAACTTTGGCCTTTGTATTCTGGCAGTGTTTTTGGAAAGATAGTGTGCTGTCCAGTGTTACGCCCAGGTACCAGGGGTGTCGCATGTTTCGAGTTTTTGTTCTCTCCATGTGATTTGCAGCTTCTTGCGTGCGTCCTTATTTCTCAGGTGAAATACACATACCTGGGTTTTGCCGAGGTTCGGCTTCAACTGGTTTATGTCGTAGTACTGTGCCATGTTTTATAAGGCTGTAGTTACTTTATTCTCCACTTCTTCGAAGCTTTTCCCTGTGCGGCGATGGCTGTGTCATCCGCATATATGAAGCGACGTGTCGGTTGGTTGGTCATGTGTGTATATGTTGAAAAGCATAGTAGCCAGTACACTTCCCTGTGGTAGGTCGTTCCTCTGGTCTCTCCATCGACTCCTTTTTCCTTGCAGTGTAACATAGAAAAGCATAGGAGGCCAGTACACTTCCCTGTGGTAGGTCGTACCTCTGGTCTCTTCATCGACTCCTTTTTCGCTGCAGTGTAACATAGAAAAGCATAGGAGGCAGTACACTTCCCTGTGGTAGGTCGTTCCTCTGGTCTCTTCACCAACTCCTTTTTCCCCAGCGCCTGTTCTGCAACAGAGTTTTCATCAGTCCAGCTAGGCGATAGTCCTTTGTAGGATGATACAATTTCTCCACTGCTTTTTGGTGGTTTACGGTATCATATGCCGTTGTCGGGTCTATAAAGGCTACTTGTTCGCTTGCGCTTGAAGTCATCTTCAATATGTTGTGTTAAATTTAAAACTTGGGCGCAGCAAGACCTTCCCGGTCTAAACTCTGCTTGCTCTGGTATTATGCTTCCGTCTACTTTACCAGATACGCGAATCAGTATCAATCTTTCGAAGATCATGAAGAGATGACATAGCAATGACACAGGTCGAAATCTTTTACGTTTTGCAGGATCCTTTCCCGGTTTCAACAGCCCGACTACTCGAGCCTTCCTCCACATTTTTCGGATTTGAAACTTCCTTGCACAGCATTTCATTAAGTTGGTGATCCATGCAATGGTTACAGCTCCAAAATGTTTTATATGTTCCGTTCTTAGATCATCTAGTCCTGCATCCTTGTTATTTTTGAAGCTGTTAATCTCGGTTTTTAATTCACTGCTTGTGAATGGCTCAGCTAGACAGTCGGTTTCGTTGTCTGGATCCCTTTGTATTTGAGTTTTGGGGGCCCTTCTTTGGGTCTTTCCGTTCATTAGCAGTTGGTGTGCGATCTGGTCTGAAGTGAACAGTGTCAGGTTCGGAGTAGCACTTTTGGGGTCGTTGCTAAGATTTTTGATAAGTTTCCAGACACGTCCGCTGTTCTGCTTAATATCCAGATCTTCCATCATCGTTCGCCACTTATCGGAGTTTGCTCTAGAGATTGCTTGCATCTGATCTTCGCCCGTATTTATAATATCCTCAAAGAAAGGCTCGTCCTCATATATGATTTAGGTCCTTATATAGGGATTCTGTAGTAAGACCTGGTATGTATTTGGTTCTGTATCCCCTTGGGATGTGTTTTCTTGATAGTCTCTTGACGATGTCGATGAAAGCATCATAGTTTTTGGGCTTTGCTTCAAGGGAGGTGATCTCGTGGTCCAGGTTAGCTGCAAGCTCATTCCATCTTGCCTTCCTGAAATTAAATCGCCTTGTGAAGGGGACACTTTCAGACCTCGCCGAGAGCGTATCCAGGATCTGAACTAGGGGGGAGCTCATATTTCTTTCCAGGATTATAAAATGAATTATGCCCTATGAAATGAAGTATCCATCTGTCGTACAATTTCAGAACTGCTTCGCCGTGCTCTTTGCACCCGAAGACGCCAGGGTGAGGTTTTAATACTGTTATAGAGGTATTTCTGTGCGGCGTGGTGGGTTCTAGGGGCCAGCTGCCCACCCCTGCCCCTCGCTGGGTACGCCCTTGGGCCTCACTGCTGCATAGATTACGCATGTAACGGGGCAGTGCTGTGTTTTTGGGAGTGGATATTCTACATGTTTTGTTGATAGGAGAACACATTTGTCCGAGACAAAAATGTTATCCGGGTTATAGCCTCTTCTCCAGCGACCGCTATTAAAAGACGGAGGCAGCTTGGGGTCGTGTATCAGGTGTAAGTTCATGTGTTCTGCACAGTTCACTTCCATTTCCATCGGTCTGGCTATATCCCTATATTGTCCCGTGGCAGTTGAAATCGCCCAAAACGTTCCTCCCGTCTTGCGACCGGAAGTTGGGAGCCTCTTGAAATTCGAAGGCTGCATTGGGCGGTTTGTATATTGACGTGACTGTGAGGGACTTTACTCCACTGTGAGAATCTCAATGTTGTCGTGTGACGTGAATGCCGCAGATCGGATTTCAAGATCAGGTCTTGCAAATACGGCACTTCCGTATTGATCATGGGGCATTTGTCATTCCCGCGATCTTGGGTCTCCGTGCAGTGGGGCCTCTGTGGGTTTCTTGGAATACCAAGATGTCGCACTTGGTGGCTCTTGACAGATCAGATAAATTGGTTTCCTTATCCTTATGCTAAGCGTACACCAAGACAGATTTTGTCGGCCGATGGCGGACAGAACTACCCGGACGTGTATGTGCTTACACTGCAACAGTGTTACCACTTGTACCGACATTGGACGTTGCCGGTATTATTGTAATTGATTGAATGTTTATCCCACAAGCTTGGTCCATATAAACACAACTAATTATTTTTTCAATATTCATAGTCGTTTAGGTAGATAAGAACAAAATTTAACTACAAATACACTCAATTTGCAATGTAGACGCTGGTAGACTGACGAGAAATCCAAGTTCGGATCATCGTGATGATCGGTCGATTTCGATGGACGATGACAGTCGTGTTTGTGTACGCGTTCTCTTTCTTTCACAAGTGTTTGATTCAATCGCCGTCGTCACCCGAGCAAACTTCGGCGGATGACGGATTAGGTGTACGCAAGCCATTAGAAAGTCCTTCAATGTCAATTGAGGTCGTCTTAAATGTTGGCTTTGATAAAAACCGATCCATTATCGATGGTTGGCTTGGTGTAGGAAGGACCTCGCCGAGAGCGTATCCAGGATCTGAACTAGGGGGGGGGCTCATATTTCTTTCCAGGATTATGAAATGAATTATGCCTTATGAAATGAAGTATCCATCTGTCGTACAATTTCAGAACTGCTTCGCCGTGCTCTTTGCACCCGAAGACGCCAGGGTGAGGTTTTAATAATGTTATAGAGGTATTTATGTGCGGCGTGGTGGGTTCTAGGGGCCAGCTGCCCACCCCTGCCCCTCGCTGGGTACGCCCTTGGGCCTCACTGCTGCATAGATTACGCATGTAACGGGGCAGTGCAACTCTCTACTCGCAATGTTTTAGGTAAAACAAGGTTTACCTAAAACGTAAAGTTTACAACAGCTGCATCCTCCCTATTGCCACCTATGGCCTGGTAGCCATCGTAAAAAATCAGCAGCAAAACTTAGAGTGACTCAAAAAGCAATGGAACGTGCGATGCGTAGTAGTGCCATGTAGGGAATCACTCTAAGAGACAAAATGCGCAACACAGATATCCGGACAACAAAAAATATTAATAGATGTCAAATGGCAATGGGTAGGACACGTGGCCAGAAAGAATACAGAAGAATGGAGCCACAAGATTACCTTATTCTGGAGACCAATAGCAGGAAAACAGTGGATGAGAACAGCAAATGACAAAGAAGCATGGAAAAAAATGAATGAGGCCTATATTCAACAATGGAAGTACGAAGGCGAATAAGAAGAAGAAGACTCGCAATGTACGTGGAGGTATCCTTCCATGTGCCCCTCTATGGCACAGTGGTTGAGAATCACTGATCTAGGTAATACGGTGGCTGGCGGAGACTTCCCAAGTTCAGCTCCTTTTAATTTGAGCAACGTTATTCCAGTCAAATGAGGATGAGCATTGTCCTGCAGGATTGAAATGTCTATACATCTTAAAAATGTCTCTTAAGGCTACTTAATCCCTCATCACTTCGCCTAATTGGTTATAGTAGACATCCGCTCGATTAATAGAGTCAAAACAAAGATCATGATAATAAACAGACACAATGAAAACCTGCCACAAGGCGACACCGTGGCTGGATTTGCAGTGTTGAAAAGATTTGATTACCTAGGATCAGTAGTGACCAACAAAGGTGGATCGGAGGAAGCAATCCGCAAACGAATAGCGATTGCCAGAACGTCTATGGCAAAACTGGTGATAATTTGGAAAGATCGAGCCATTACCAAAAACACAAAACTTCGGCTGATATATAACCTGGTCTTCTCCATTGCAACTTACGCCTGCGAAACGTGGACTATTGGGACCTCAGACCAACGCAGAATAGAAGCGTTTGAAATGTGGCGCTATAGAAAAATGCTGCAAATATCATGGACAGCCCACCGCACAAACGACTCTATTATTCAACAACTCGGTATAAAGACCAGACTATACCAGACCATAAACCAACGGTATTTGGGATACCTGGGTCATGTGGCAAGGAGGTTCGACAATATTGAACGACACATAGTAGAAGGCAAAGTCCAAGGCCGGCGCCCAAGAGGAAGATCGCCTACACGATGGATAGACCGGACAAAAACCCTGAAGGGACAAGGGATGCAGGAAGTAATGAGATCTGTCCAAGATATAGAGCGCCGGCGAGGAGTCATTGCGAGCGTAGCAAATTGATGTCACCACATCCTGCAGAAGGGTTATGGACTGAAGAGAGAGAGAGAGACATCCGCCCTAATCGATTGAGATTAAAGGTCGATTCCCATATGCGCGACACTCAGCTACGCGACGTCGTGCGACATTGCCTGTCAAATAATGATTACATTGTTTTAAATGGGCACGTCGCGTAGCCATAGTGAGAACGTGCCCATTTAAAACAATATAATCATTATTTGAGAGGCGATGTGTTACCTACACCAAAACACGAAGTATATGAGAATCGGCCTTAATACAATCTACATATATAGGGCGTTTCAAAAAGAATATACGTATTTGCGACATTACCTATCAAAAGATTAGATTGTTTTAAATGGGCACGTCGCGTAGCCATAGTGAGAACGTGCCCATTTAAAACAATATAATCATTATTTGAGAGGCGATGTGTTACCTACACCAAAACACCAAGTATATGAGAATCGGCCTTAATACAATCTACATATATAGGGTGTTTCAAAAAGAATATACGTATTTGCGACATTACCTATCAAAAGATTACATTGTTTTAAATGGGCACGTCGCGTAGCCATAGTGAGAACGTGCCCATTTAAAACAATGTAATCATTATTTGACAGTGGATGTCGTGTGACGTCGCGTATATGAGAATTGACCTTTAATCATTATTTACGTTCATTTTGAAGATCAAAATCTTGGATTGTCTATAAAATTTGATTTCCTAAAGACAATTGGATAGATTATTACAAACAATAACGTCCGTCTGAGAGGTAGAATATTGATTATCAAACTTGATGTTATAATCTGACATTTCATATTTAATGACTTATTATTGATTCCTCAAGGCATAGGAATAAATTTCAATGGAGAAAGTTTTGTACTGCACTGTTAATGAATTTAATAAATATCTTTAGAAATAAAATCCAATGGAGTTTTATTCTGCACTGGTTTTTCAAACTTTCTAAAAAATTACAAGAGGTTTCAATAGAATGGTATTAATTTATAATTACAAATTTTATTGGACTTACATCACGATAACATTAATCATAATCAATGTGAAATAAAACCAGCGTGAATAACAGGCAAAAAACATCCTATAGTAAAAATTTATTATAGAACAAAAAATTATACATAGCAGTACAGCTAAATGAAAAAATATGCTCCAACTGTATGGCATTGGTGCAGCGTTCATGTAATCGAAAACCGAAAAAAAATCCCCACACGCCTCTCACAAGTAGAAACTTAATTACTAAATTGTTAATTGCAAGGTAACTACATGCTTTTTGCGAGAAAAAAAATATAAAACATTGATATAAAATGTTTTACTTCTTTTGTTTTTAAATAATTATTATATATTTACCTTAATTGAAATAAAATGTGGAAGTGTATAAAGCATTTAGCTTACTTAATATAGACGTTATGCAAAATTAAATATTTAAACAAATGAACGCTGCTAGTATTTTTGTGTCTTGTAAAACTACAATCTAAACTGAAAGTAGCTGAGTGAAGCTGTACACATATTTAAATGTGACCCAGTCGACGCTGCTAAAAACAACTACCCTCAGGTGGTTGTGTTAGTTTCATGTTTTCCTTCAGCGTCATGAGTCTCCTTAGCTCTTGCAACACAGTCTTGATAGTATAATCTCTTTGCCACCTTGCCAACACTGGAACCTGTCTATTATCAACCTAAAAATATATCATTAACAAATTATCATAAACAAATTATCATTTTAACATTTATACTTAAAACAAACGGAACACAGCCTGAATATATAAATATATTCAGCCTTTCTGGAGCTCTATAACAACTATTGAGGCTTTTTAGGACTACCAAAACAAATCTCACATGAAATTTGTAAGTTATTTTATAGCTTTCAGTTCACCTTCGTGGCACTCAACAAAAACCATAAAAAATAAAAAAATTTTGAGTCTTTCTGATACCAGATAGTGGATAGCCATCGAAAGTGGATAGCCATCTGTGGACGCGTTTACTTAAGGTATTGGATAGACATGATCTTAAAAAACAATGTTATTTTTATGGTTTTTGCTGAGTGCCATGAAGGTGGACTGTAAGCTATAAAATAACTTTAATTTAATTTTTTTTAAATTTTTTTTTAAATAAGATTTGTTTTGGTAGTCCTAAAAAGACTCAATAGTTGTGATAGAGCTCCGGAAAGGCTGAATATATTTATATAATCAGGCTGTGTTCCGTTTGTTTTAAGTTGGTATATTTTATAATGTAGGATGGTTTCACCAATTCTATTTAAACATTTTTTTTTATTATAAAATTATAAATGCTAAACTCACCACACCAGTTGAAGTATTTATACAATTGATGTTAATTCGAGAGATGAATTTAGCAGTAGGTGGATCATCAGGATACCTCTGGCCGCACTCAATTTTCACAGAATACATCCGATTCTCATATGGAGTGCGCGGGGGTCCAATAATCATCCCGTTCCAATGTGTAAGAGTCATATCATCGTCATTCTCTAAGCCCCAACTGATAGTCCCATCACCAACACCTTTCTGGCCAGCTTCTAACTCCTCCAACAAACGGAAGTTCCTTGGAACAACTGAAATTATCAGTGCATTACATGAAATCTACTTTTCTTTTAATAACAGCTTATTTAACCGATCATAACAAAATTAAAACTAAGATATAAATTATATATATATCAGGGCTGTCCAACCTTTTTGTAGTGGCGATCTTCTTTTTGATATATATTTTTGCCAAGATCGACCAAAACCCGTAGCGGGCCACCGGGGGGGTCTGTGGTCACGGAGTGCACCCCCCTTGGGGGGAGATAATTTTGAGAAAAGCATAACAAATTGTCATTTAAAAGCTGTTTTTCATGTAAAAATAACATAATATGAATTTTTTTTATGTAGATTCTTATTATCAGGGCTGCACTTTTAGCCAAGTTTTATAATAACGAGAGAAGCAAGGAAGGCTGTACTAGGATTCACAGCGGTCAGCGAACGAATATGCATGATACGCATGAAAGAAAAATTCCACAACCTTAGTGTAATATGTGCTTACGCACCAACTGAAGGAGAGGATGATGAAAAGGAACACTTCTACATCAAATTACAGAGAACCTGCTAAGAAGTGTCGGAACATGACGCATTAATAGTGTTAGGCGACTTTAATGCGAAGGTAGGAAAAGAGGACGCGTACAGAAGTGTAGCGGGAACGCACTCACTACACGACCAAACAAGTGAGAACGGGAAAAGACTGTGCCACATGGCAGCGGGTTGCAACATGAAAGTCAGTAGCACATGCTTCCCGCACAAAAGAATACACAAAGGGACGTGGGTGATGCCAGGAAACCGAGGGGTCAACCAAATTGACCATGTACTTATCAATAAACGGAGGGCAACAATGATCACAGACGTAAAAACTATGAGAGGCGCTAACTGCGACTCTGATCACTATCTCGTACGTGTCTCGGTGAGGCAAAGAATTACAGCTATTGTGAGGGGTAAGAAACATGTAAAAAAATGGAATACGCAGGCCCTAAGAGCGAAGGATAAACAAAAACAATATCAAGACCTAATTGAATGTTCCCTAGAAAGAACGGAAACCGGTGAAAACGTGGACAAGGAATCGAACGCCATAAAAAGTGTCATAATTGACGTAGCGGAAAAGACAGTCGGGAAGGAAGTAAAGGACAGAAACACTTGGTTCGATGAAGAGTGCAGAAGAGCTCTGAGGGAAAGAAATGAAGCCAGAAAAAAGATGCTGCAAACAATGACAAGAGCAAATAGAGCAAAATACGAGGAACTAAGAAGAGCGGCAAAAATAGTGAGGAAACAGAAAAGAAAAAATGCGCTAAACAAACAAGTAGAGGACTTACATGAATACAACAATAACAACCAGAGCAGAAAGTTCTATAAACAAACAGCAATGCAAACCAGAGACTTCCAATTGAGAACCAACACCTTTCTCAGTAAGGAAGGAAGATTACTAAGTGCCAAAAAGGAAATACTTGAAAGGTGGCGTCAGTACTATAGCGAGCTTTTAACTTGTAAGAACGAAGAACATGAAAACAATGGGGAAGACGCAAAATACTATCACGCAGCGCAACCAGAAATCCCGGAACCCACCTATCAAGAAGTAAGAGAGCTAATAGTAAAGCTGAAAAATTATAAAACATCAGGAAGTGATACCATAACAGCAGAACTCTTAAAAAGCGGTGGGGAGCACTTGAGGACACGAATCCACGGATTAATTGTCATGGTATGGAATACGGAAACCATGCCTAAGGAATGGGAAAAAGGCATCATATGCCCAATCCATAAAAAGGGAAATAAGAAGGACTGCGCTAACTACCGAGGGATCACTCTTTTAAATATAGCCTACAAGGTGCTGTCAGCAGTAATATGCCAAAGACTTGCAATATATTCAGATGAAATATTAGGCGATTACCAGTGTGGATTCCGAAGCAACAGGTCGACCATAGATCAAATTCACACGCAAAGACAAATAATGGAAAAATGTTATGAGCATAACATAACATTGTATAGCATATATATTGACTACAAACAGGCGTTTGAAAGTGTGTCCAGAAAAGAGCTAATGAGACAATTACTGGTACTAGGAGTACCCATGAAACTGGGTAGACTTGTAGGACTAACACTAACTGAGTCAAGTGCGCAAGTCCTATTAGACTCCAAGCTCACGGGCGACTTTGCAATAGGAACGGGAGTAAGACAGGGCGATGCCTTATCTGCAACGTTGTTCAACCTACTGCTGGAGGCAGTAATCAGAGAGGTGAATGTAACAGACACCCTAAAAACTAGAGCAGCGCAAGTGGGAGCATACGCTGACGATATATACATCGCATCTAGAGGTAGGGAGCACCTAAAAGAAATAACAGTGAGACTTGAACAAAAATCTGAACCATGCGGACTGATAATAAACGAAAATAAAACAAAGTACATGAGATGTGGTAGGCAGCTCTGACAGATTTAAGACCAATTCAAGTAAATGGTAGAAACTATGAGGAAGTGACTGAGTTTACCTACCTAGGAGCTAAGTTAAAGAGCCAAAATAAGATGAGTGAGGAAATCACTCACAGAATTATGTTAGGGAGGAAAGCATACTTAGCCAACAGGAAACTACTAGGATCCAAACTACTGAGCAGAAAAGCTAAACTGAAAGTGTACAATACACTAATCCATCCAATAATCACTTATGCGGGGAAAAATGGACACTATGCAAAAGTGGTGAGGAAGCTTTAAGAGTATGCGAAAGAAATATCATAAGAAAAATATATGGAGAGATACAGGAAGAGGAAGGATGGAGAATTAGAACCAACACAGATATAGATGGAATACTCGAGGGAAGAGACATTGTGAGGCATGTGAAGACGCAAAGGCTAATGTGGTTCGGGCACATCATGACGACTGAACCCCAAAAGCTCTGACACTATGGTTGCCTGCCGAAAAGAGATCAAGAGGCAGGCCACGAATACGATGGAGAGACGACGTTATTAAAGTCTTGAAAGTACTCGAGGTGCAGCAATGGCCCCACACAGTACAGGACAGAAGGATATGGAGGGACGTTGTAAAGGAGGCCAAGGCTCATAAAGGGCTGTAGTGCCAAGAAAAAAATATATATACAGGCCCTATCAGAGTGAGGGGGGTGGGGGGTGGCAGAAGGGGCAGTTGCCATGGGCCTAACTTTCCAAGATTCTAACCGAATTATAACCAAATTTGCTGATGCTAAAGTGCAAAAAGCATTTGTTAAGTAAATTTACTTATTCAATAAATATTTAATACCATAACAAAAACTATAATTTTTTCTTCTTGGAAGTTTTTACTTTTTTACGGATGTAGGAAATCAATTACCTTTACTAATTGATATTACCCAAATATCAATTGCCCCTGGCTTCACATTTTCTCTAAGAGGCTCAGTATATATATAAAACACAATATCTATAAAACTCTATATGGATATTATGTAAAATCATTCAATTATGGGTGAATTATGCGTTATAGTAATTCTAACTTATTTTTTTTAAATTTATAAATTTGTTATGGATTCGTAAGGATAAATCAAATTGATTTTTAAATGTTAAACGTAAGTTAATATAAAAAGGATGACATACCCACACCGGTTGATTGAGCCGCCATTATATTAGTCCCAGTAGGAAGTGTCAAACAGACAATGTCGGCCAAGCAAAACCTGGGGTCAATCGACACGCAGAAGGAATTAACCTAAAAAGGAACACATATTTAAATCGTTGATATTAATTTGAAACTCGGTAATGATTTATATCAAATTAACGAATATCAAACTACCTTTCCACCACAGACTAATATTTCCCTGTCACTATAGGGTATTTTGTTGGCACCACTGAGAGTAATGCCAACATTTTTAAATTTACTGTTAGAAAAATTATTTAAAAAATATCGAATAATTTATATAATATTAATAAGCTAGTCCGAAAAGGGGTGTATATGGCTTTATATCTCAAAAGTTGTTGGAATTGTTAGAGCCAAATTTAAAAATGCCCTCGTCTTGTTGTTTAACAACAGCGCTTCCCAATCTTTTTATATGTAGCCCCTAAATCAGTGGTTCTCAAACTTTTTTTGCCGCAACCTTTATCGAGCTAAAAAAACGGCACCCTTGTCGGGCTACAAAAATTTCGCGGCACAGTTACCCTAAAAACGGTTTGAAAACTTATGAACCTGAAAGAAAATAAAAAAAATAATACAAATGTAATGCTCAATAATGGGATGAATGAAATTGTTTGGAAGATTCTTTAAGTTTAAGTTCTTTCAGTTTAAGTCTTTAAGTTGAAGTTTGGTTAATTTCACCATCAAATCACTTGATACAGAGAGTTTCCTCCTGTACCTGTTTTTAATATAATCGTATGTTGAGAATGCAACGTTGAGAGTGGCGGTTTCATTTAGTTTTTTAAAGATGTCGGCTCTTCTGTAAATGTTAGTACAAGTGTTAGTACTAGTGCATCTTTTACTAATAGTCTGGCTTAAAACAGAGGTGGAAGTGATCGATACCCAGATCTTCGGCGGTAAGTTTTGATAGACGTGCTTAAAGCGCGCGGGTCTTAACATGACTAATTATTTTTACAGCACCATCCAATACGACTTTTAAATTTTGCGGCATCCTTCTAGTTGCCAGAGAATGTCGATGGATGACACAGTGGCTGCTGGTGGCATTATCTGCCACTTGCTTTCCAACCATTGCAGCCGATCATCCATCGCTGCAAATATCAACACACTTGTTCCATTTTAAATCATTTTTCTATATATATTTGTCGATAACTTTGAAAATTTCCTCGCCTGTGGTGTAAGTTTCAAGCAATTCACTCATCAAAAGTTCTTCTTCTGTTTGCATTTTCAATGGATACCTTACCAACACAAGAAAAACAGCAAGTTACGCAACGTCGGGACTTTCATCAAGCTGTAAACTACGATGTTATAAGCTCGTTCTCCACAGACTCTGAAATTGTGTAAATTCGCTTGCTTATATGCTATTTGATAGCTGCACGGTATCAATCTTTAAAATGCAACTTTCAACATCCTTTGCGCAACGTTTAATCAGTGTTTCGGCAATAGTATGGGGCTTTCCAGAGTTTACTATGTATCAACTGACAATAAATGAAGCTGCAGTTGCGTTTTCATTTTGACCCTGCCCTCCCTGAAGAGATAAAGTGCGGGGTTTGAAGATTTCTTCACCTTTATGTACTAAATCAGATTGATTGCATTTCAGATGCCTTTTTAATTTGGATGGAACCAAGCAGCTGTTAGAAACAATTTTATTACAGATAACGCATTGCCCTTCCGGTGCTTATTCGTTCCCAACAGAAACAAAGCCAAACAATGTGAAGTAGCTAGGACCATTTTAACTTACATGGTGATTGATCAAATGAAACAAATCCCCAAATTAGCTTTTGTAAAGTTTGAAAATTTCAATGTTTACAAAATTGATTATCAAGGTGGAATTTACAAAAAACTGCAATATTTGCTCAAATAAATATTAAAAAATTGGGAAAATTTTCTAAATATTCCGGAACAGTTCTACCAACATCTACAGAGAATTTTACAGAAATTCCCAAATTAGTTTTTGAGAAAATTAAGTTTGAAAATTTCAATGTTTACAAATTTAATTTTCAAGGTGTAATTTACATAAAACTGCAATATTTGCTCAAATAAATATTAAAAAATTGTGAAGATTTGCTAAATATTTGAACAATTCTACCAACATCTCTACAAAATTTGAAACAAATCCCCAAATTAGTTTTTGAGAAAATTAAGTTTGAAAAATTCAACGTTTAAAAATTTGATTTTCAAGGTGGAATTTACAAAAACTAAAATTTTCTGAAATAAATATTAAAAAATTGGGATAATTTGCTTAATATTCCAGAACAGTTTTACCAACATATCCACAAAATTTGAAACAAATCCCCAAATTGGTTTTTGAAAAAATTAAGTTTGAAAATTTCAATGTTTATAAATTCGATTTTCAAGGTGGAATTTACAAAAATCTGCAATATTTGTTGAAATAAATATTAAAAATATGGAAAAATTTGCTAAATATTCCGGAAACAAAATTTGAAACAAATCCCCAAATTAGTTTTCGAGAAAATTATGCTGGAAAATATCAATGTTTTAAAATTTCTTTATATTGACTATTTTCACTATTTACTGTTACCCAATACTTACACACGAAATGCCTTAAATTTTTAATGAATTCGGCGACCCAAAAAGATTCTCTATTGACCCCGCTGGGGGGTTCTCGACCAATGGTTTGCGCACCACTGGGCCAAACCGCAGTATACGCAATCTGCATCGGATACTCTCCCAATGCTGTGGAGGTAATCTAGAAAACATCCGTGGCCCGTGAGGACTTGGGTAAGATAATATGACACTTCCACGTGTCGTCGAATAATCCATTTTTCAAGGTCCGGGATGAGGATCCTCGTCCACTGACCTGTCTTAAGAGACAAGACTTCTTAATTTCCTTATTTTCCTATCTTTTGGTCTTGAGTTGCGTTTTCGCGAACTGAGGCAGACGAACTTGAATGATTTAGACTCGCAGGTGTGTATGAGTATAATCTGCTGGGATATTTCGTCTCCTCCGACGATGCTGGTTGTCATTGATTCAGTCGCTTCGGAAGCTTCAGTGAGTTCATCACTTTTCCATTTTAAAGACCCAGATTTTAGCTAATTGTCCATAATTCAGCAATAAAAGTAGAAACTCAAATTCGTTTACCTCCTCATATAATTTTATTTTAACATTTTTTTACATTTCTTGATTATTGGCGGCACCCCAGGCATACGCTCACGGAACCCCAGGCATACACTCGCGGCACCCCAGGCATACGCTCGCGGCACCCCAGGCATGCGCTCGTGGCACCCCCGGGTGCTGCGACACCCAGTTTGAGAACCACTACCCATTCCAATCATTCCATTTTGAAAATTATTTAAATTATTTTTTGGTAAATACTAATGATAATAAACAGATTACTTAAGATAATAAGTTCATTAGTATTTATTGAGGAATCTATGATGTTTGTGTTGGATATCATTATTTGTGCAAAACTTCGGCAAGTGTATTTTTCGTAGGTCTAGAAAAGACTTACAATTACTAGTACAATATTGAAGAGTTCCAGATACTTTCGTCAGTGTCAGAGTTCGTCTTTGGCTTATTGGATATTATAAATTGTGCTTTAATTTAGTTAGAGTTCGTCAAATTTGAGTTAGTACCGAAGCGTCATATAGTGCGACACTATCTGTGCAGCCACAGTATATGAACAGATTTCAGCTGTGCTGCCGATGTTGCAGGTGTATTTTTTAAAAGAACCACGACTGCTGAGTGCCTGGGTCAAATGATTACTAACCTACCTGTGTTGTCTTGTAACCCATGGTTCCATCTGTGGGATAAGAAAACTAGTCCACAAACCGAATTTAGCATTGCTCCACGTGCTTTATCATTTTTCAAGCGTTTGTGCCCGCACAGGGCACGCAGGCCCGCCGGGACTGGGCGTGCAGGGCGTGCACCGCACAAGGGCGGCACTTTCAATGGGGCGAAAATATAGAAATGTCCTTAAAGAACACATTGCCATAATTGGCCTATTTGTATTTGTTTTTTTATTATTTTATTATATATATTTTTATTATATATACAACATCTATTGAACTATATGGAAAATAAACGCAAGCGTTTTATATATATATACATATATATATATATATATATATATATATATATATATATATATATATATTAATTCCTATGGCTCCAAGGAGGAGCAAAGGGCCTCCACGAAACATTCCACGAAACGCCCAGCGGCGGGCCTGATCTATCGTTTTTCTTTCTTTCCGACTTGTTTGTCCATGTTGAGCCATTTCTTGTTCCATGAAGCAAGACTCTTTCCTCGATAGTATGCTCTATTGGCGGGATACCACAGCTATCATGAGTACTGCATCTCTTGATATCGCCTATATGCGCTGCATACACTTCTCGCTGGAGAGAAATTAACATTCTTCTTATGCTAGATTTTCCATAGCGTTCTTTTCCATACAGAATGGTAGATTGAACCACGACAGATAGCATTCTTCTTTTGATGCACTTTGAACCGCCTACTTAAGGCATTCAATATTCTAGGACCTTAGTTGTTTTTAGGGCTTTAGTCGTCACCTGTTTGGTGTGTTCCTTGAAGGAGAGCTGCCTGTCACTAATTATCTCTATATATTTCACAAATTCTTTTGGAGTTATTGTCTCCTCTTTTACTTTAAATATTATGGGTCCTATTTTCCTTTGGCCCGTAAGTAGAACAGCTTCGGTTTTCTCTGCTGCCAGCTTGAGCCTTTTGCCCTCCAGCTAGTTACCCACATTTTTAAGGGCCCTGTCCTGTTAGTCCTGTCCATCAACTCACCCTCTTTCCTTTCGGTAGCAACAATGACTACATTATCGGCGAAGCCAAAGATTTCTCAGTCACCATCATCATAATCAGCCATTTCTCGTCCACTGCTAGACATATACCTCCTCCAGGTGTTTCCACTGTCTTCTGTATTGCGCGGTGCTAATACAGTTTCCCGCCACACGTTTAACGTCGTCCACCCATCTGGTGGGTGGTCTTTCTCTGTTTCTCTTGTCTTCTCTGGGTCTCCATTCCAGGATTCGTTTTGTCCATCGGTTGCCTTTATAGTGTGGGCCACGTGTCCAGCCCATCTCCACATGGATTTTGTGATAAGTTCGATAATATCGGCAACTTTTGTTCTGTTTCTTATTGTTATGTTGGGCATTCTGTCTAGGGCTTCACCGAGAGAATCGTTTCTGATCTCGTCTTCAATCTTTGACTCTGACACGGGCAGCCATAACATTTTCTTCATAAATTTGAACTGCTCGTTCTGGGCTCGGGGAAGTTCGAGTTGCTCGGGTTCAAATTTATGAAGAAAATGTTACAGTTGCCCGGAACGAGATCAGAAACAAGACTCTCGGTGAAGCCCTAATTCTGTCTCTTTTAATGATTCCCAGCATCGATCTTTCCATTGCTCTTTGAGCTAATTGAAGTTTATTTATTGATTTCTTCGTTAGGGTCAGAGTTTCCGGCCCGTATGTCATAACTGGGAGCACGCATTGGTTGAACATTTTCCGTTTCTGACATATAGGCAGTTTCCCTTTAAGGTGTGACTTCACTTGTCTGGTTGTCTCTGCTGATTTGTAGTTCGTGACCGATAAATTTATATTTGTGCGTTTGCTCTATTTCGTCTGTCACCAGGTTTCCGCTGGGCACCAGGTTTGTCATAAACTGTGTTTTGTGGTAGTTAATATACAGTCATACTTTTGCTGCCGCTTGCTTTAGGTCTTCCAGCATTTCTTGTGCGTCTCCTAGATTGTCGGTTGTTATAACTATGTCGTCAGCGAAACGAAGGTGATGTAGGTGTTTGCCGTCTATATTTATGCCCTTATCCTGCCAGTTCAGTTGTTTGATTGTATGTTCCAGCACCGCAGTGAAGAGTTTGGGGGAGAGTATCACCTTGTCTCATTCCTCTTCCTATTCTGTATTTTTTAGTTAGTGCGTGAAGTTTTACGCTTCCCGTACAGAAGTTCCGTGTCTTGTAGTCTTTATCTGTCGGCATTCGTTGAGTGCGTTTAGTATAGATGGTAATTCGACAGTGTCGAAGGCTTTTTTGAAGTCGATGAATATTAGGGCGAGCGGTTTATCGTATTTAGTGAAGAGTTGGTATATATGGGACAGTAGGATTATTGGTATACAATTCTCTAATTTAGTTATATCGCCTTTCTTGTGGATAAGTATTGTAACCGCATTGTTCCACCTCTTGGGGACAGTGCCTTTTTCGAGACATAAGCTTAGCAAGGCAGCAACTTTTTTAATGATTTGGTCTCCCCCACTTTTCACCGCTTCAATCACTATCTGGCATGTGCGTAGCCAGGGTTTAATTTGGGGGAGGAGAGGTGGGTTTTGCAGAAATGCACCAATTTACTTTCTAAAACTGATACACATAGGTTACTAAAATCCACATCTACCACGCTCTCTTGAAGATAGTCGTCTCTACTCGTCCCTCCTGATTTCAATATAATATTTGTGTTATATTTTGCATAATTCTGGTGGGGGGGGGGGGGATTTGTACCCCAAAAACCCTCCCTCTGGCTAGGCCCATGCCATCTGGTCTTCGCCATGGGATTTGCCCCGTTTCATTTCTTTGAGAGAATTTCTCATCCCTTCTGTTGTGATGTCTGGCATATCTTCAGAGCCTATGTTTATTATTCTTGGATTCTTCCACCCTGTTTGTCTTGCCTGTGGTGTGCTGTTTGTTATTTGGGTTTTATATAGTTTTTTATAAACATTCTCTACTATGGTGAGAAGTCTTTCTTTGTCTGTTATTTCCTCTCGTGTTCCATCCTTGAGCTTGAATATTTCCATTTTGTCCTCGGCCAGTTTTCTTCTCATGATTTTCATGCTCCGATTTTCTGTGTTGTATCTTCTTAGGTCTTTGCGTGTTTCTTTTGAGAGTTCTTTGTTCAGCCGTCGTATCTCCTCCAAGTTTTCCAGATTTCCTCTAATCGATCTTCTTTGACTCATGAGTTGTTTGGTTGCATCAGTTAGTCTTTTGTCGTTTTGGCTTTGGGTGCTACAATGTCGTTTCTGTGCTGTTAGGATTGCTTCTGTGATATTGTTATTCAGGACATCGACGTGACAGAGAGCAGTGGAGATTGAGTCTTCAAAGTCTTTAGGGTTTTTTGGAGGTGTCCATCTTATTGTCTTTCGTGGGAAGACCATCTTTTTTCTTTCATCTTTTGGGTTTATTTTGATCGTACTTCTTACCGCTCGATGATCGCTTCCTATTCCAAACTTGTTTAGTACTGTGACGTCCGTAATGTTTCGCTTGTTTCCTGTTATTAGGAAATCTATTTCGATTTTTTTTTCTTCCATCGGGACTTATCACCGTCATCTTCTTTGCGGTTTTTCCTAAGTACGCCATCATATAGATATTCCAAAGCGTAGGGCCCATAACGGAACCCTGCTGCACAGTACTGGTTACCTCACATTCTGCAGATTCTCCGCTTTAGACTGACAGGACTTTAACCACCTTGGTTTTTAGTATGCGCACCCCGGTATCGCATATTTTGCATTCATTCAGGGTGGGCAGCCTCTAGTTGTTACCTCCCCGACCAGGAAGACTGACAGGACTAGACAGACAAGACTAGACAGATAAGACTAGACAGACAAGACTAGACAGACAAGACTATATTCATAATCTTCCAGTAATAAATGAATTAGATAAGGGAAAATGCCCGGTGGGCATTTTCTGTGATTTATCTAAAGCATTTGACTGTATAGATCACAATAAGATGATCGAAAAACTGGAAATATATGGGATTCGTGGCAAAACAGGTCGATGGTTCCAATCATACCTTTCGAACCGTTCACAATATGTTAAGATAAGAAATTCTACCTCCGAAACCATATCTACTTTTGTAGGGTTGCCACAAGGAACCATCCTAGCCCCAATATTGTTCTCAATCTACACAGCGGACTTGATAGACTACATTGGTGCTGATTATTGTACTCTGTACGCGGACGATACTAGTGTCATTGTCTCTGGATCTGCTTTACTGGAATATGAGATTGCTGCCCAAGGTATACTACAAAAGTTGCAGCAATGGTTTGCTGCAAACAACCTACTTTTGAATCCACTCAAAACTAAATACATTAGTTTCCGTACCCACAGAAGCAGACACAATGATGATATAGATATATCAATCAACAACAACAGAATTGAAAGAACCGATAATGTAAAGTTCCTTGGTGTATACCTAGAAGAGCATCTTAATTGGAAAATTATGACTGACGAGATCGTTAGAAAAATCAATGGAAAAGTATATCTACTAAGACGCGTGAAAGAATTAATAGTTACAGACGTGTTACTAAATGTATACCACGCTGAAATCCAAGCGATTCTAGCGTATGGGATAATATTTTGGGGATCCTCACCACACGTGAAAAGAGTGTTTATTGCCCAGAAGAGAATTATTCGGACTCTTTCGGGAATTAAGAATTACAGTTCATGTAAACCGGAATTCATAAAGTTAAAAGTTTTAACAGTGCCGTGCTTATATATGTGGGAAGTAGCATGTTACATACACAAAAACAAACAGTTATTGCCTAAAAATGAAGATATCCACAAACTAAATATAAGAAATGCCTAAATAAATTAAGTAAATAAATAAATAATTTAAGGACGATAAGGAACAACCTCACCCTGTCCAGTGGAGCTCCCATGCGCTTAGGAATTAAAATTTTCAGCAAGTTACCATCAGAAATAAAAGAAGAAAGAAATTATAATTCTTTTAGAAAAAAAGTAAAAGACTTTCTCTTAAAGAGCTGTTTTTATTCAATAGAAGATTTCCTGGAGGGTTAAATGTTTTTAATAGCTCTAAATTTAAATTAATTTTAGCTTGGCCAATTCCTGGTTGTTATTGTTGTTACTGTTTATTACACTTTAACTTGGTTTAAAACTTTTAGTTACATGAAAACATTGAAAATTATGCTTTTGTTTATTAGATTTAGTATGATTTAAGAATAAGTTTCAGTTATGTTATATTCTCGTCTTATATGTACCTGTACATCAAAAGATTCAATAAATATTTGATTTGACTAGACAGATAAGACTAGACAGACAAGACTAGACAGATAAGATCAGACAGACAAGACCAGACAGACAAGACCAGACAGACAAGACCAGACAGACAAGACCAGACAGACAAGACCAGACAGACAAGACCAGACAGACAAGACCAGACAGACAAGACCAGACAGACAAGACCAGACAGACAAGACCAGACAGACAAGACCAGACAGACAAGACCAGACAGACAAGACCAGACAGACAAGACCAGACACACAAGACCAGACAGACAAGACCAGACAGACAAGACCAGACAGACAAGACCAGACAGACAAGACCAGACAGACAAGACCAGACAGACAAGACCAGACAGACAAGACCAGACAGACAAGACCAGACAGACAAGACCAGACAGACAAGACCAGACAGACAAGACCAGACAGACAAGACCAGACAGACAAGACCAGACAGACAAGACCAGACAGACAAGACCAGACAGACAAGACCAGACAGACAAGACCAGACAGACAAGACCAGACAGACAAGACCAGACAGACAAGACCAGACAGACAAGACCAGACAGACAAGACCAGACAGACAAGACCAGACAGACAAGACCAGACAGACAAGACCAGACAGACAAGACCAGACAGACAAGACCTGACAGACAAGACCAGACAGACAAGACCAGACAGACAAGACCAGACAGACAAGACCAGACAGACAAGACCAGACAGACAAGACCAGACAGACAAGACCAGACAGACAAGACCAGACAGACAAGACCAGACAGACAAGACCAAGACCAGACAGACAAGACCAGACAGACAAGACCAGACAGACAAGACCAGACAGACAAGACCAGACAGACAAGACCAGACAGACAAGACCAGACAGACAAGACCAGTCAGACAAGACCAGACAGACAAGACCAGACAGACAAGACCAGACAGACAAGACCAGACAGACAAGACCAGACAGACAAGACCAGACAGACAAGACCAGACAGACAAGACCAGACAGACAAGACCAGACAGACAAGACCAGACAGACAAGACCAGACAGACAAGACCAGACAGACAAGACCATACAGACAAGACCAGACAGACAAGACCAGACAGACAAGACCAGACAGACAAGACCAGACAGACAAGACCAGACAGACAAGACCAGACAGACAAGACCAGACAGACAAGACCAGACAGACAAGACCAGACAGACAAGACCAGACAGACAAGACCAGACAGACAAGACCAGACAGACAAGACCAGACAGACAAGACCAGACAGACAAGACCAGACAGACAAGACCAGACAGACAAGACCAGACAGACAAGACCAGACAGACAAGACCAGACAGACAAGACCAGACAGACAAGACCAGACAGACAAGACCAGACAGACAAGACCAGACAGACAAGACCAGACAGACAAGACCAGACAGACAAGACCAGACAGACAAGACCAGACAGACAAGACCAGACAGACAAGACCAGACAGACAAGACCAGACAGACAAGACGAGACAGACAAGACTAGACAGACAAGACTAGACAGACAAGACTAGACAGACGAGACTAGACAGACAAGACGAGACAGACTAGACAGACAAGACTAGATAGACAAGACTAGACAGACAAGACTAGACAGACAAGACAGACAAGACTAAACAGACAAGACTAGACAGACAAGAGTAGACAGACAAGACTAGACAGAGGAGACTAGACAGACAAGACGAGACAGACAAGACTAGACAGACAAGACTAGACAGACAAGACTAGACAGACAAGACTAGACAGACAAGTCTAGACAGACAAGATTAGACAGACAAGATTAGACAGAAAAAAATACGCCAAAATAGTAAGAATATTGTTTAGTTTATTATAATTATATTATTAATTCAGCGATTTCTATATATTTTGTTATTTCAATGATTCACTTGAAGTTAGGCTTTGACAGCTGACATTGAATATTTGCTTTGTTTGTTTAATATATACTTCAGGAATATATTTTAAAGAATGGAATAACTGGGTATACCAATAATTATTTTAAAATAATGATAAAGAACGTATAGTATACAGCATGCCTGCAACAGAGACAACACCAGACGTTTACTCGTCTTGGGTAAGTGTTTATTAAAATATTAAACTTAATATTTGTTTAATATGATTTAATAATTAATCCTTAATTAAAGTTTAATTGAATGATATTGCTTTTAATGGCGTATCAACAATTTTAAGTTATTTCAGTCCTTCATGGCACATTTTTTGTACTTTGAACACTATAAATGTATTACTCATGTTATTTACAAACAATTTTTATCTCTCAAATATTGAGATTTATAATTCTTTTACAAGACCAATGAGAAATACAATAGGCAAAGTTATTAAAAGCTTTGCTTCTTGTTGCATAAATGTGAGATTTATGAAAACACTGTTGTTCAATTTCCTCCAATGTCCAACAGTTCATGGAGATATGTTCATTCAGCACCCCATATGTTTATAAAAAACATATTCAGAAATCTTTGTCAACAAAAGGATTTAAACAAAATTGAGGGTTGAAAGCCCTCTCTACATTGCTGAAAACGGTGTTTCTTAAATGAGATGGTGTTTTGTTCTCTGTGAAAACCATTTTGTCACTTTCAAAATATGTAAACATAAACAAAAGTGACAGGTGTAACAGATGATTTTTGCATTTTATTTTCCATAGCCTCCTTGTATTCTTTATGGATGGCTCAGTAAATATGCAGATTAACCCTTATGTCCATACCCAGTCATCACAACGTTGTTTAATAGCTCAGGTACCTGGGCCATTACACAACCCACAGACAATGTTTAACTAACATTTAACTAACCCAATGTTTCTCAACCTTTTTTTTTACTTGATATACCCCTTGACTTATCATCGTTAATCCGGGGGTACATGGATTAGCGATGATAGATCATGGTATGCAAGTAAAAAAATGGTTGAGAAACGTTGGGTTAGTCCATCTGTGGGTTGTGTAACAGGGGTACATGGATTAGCGATGATAGGTCAAGGTATGCAAGTAAAAATAAGGTTGAGAAACGTTGGGTTAGTCCATCTGTGGGTTGTGTAACAGGGCTACAAGGATTAGTGATGATAGGTCAAGGTATGCAAGTAAAAATAAGGTTGAGAAACGTTGGGTTAGTCTGTCTGTGGGTTGTGTAACAGGGGTACATGGATTAGCGATGATAGGTCAAGGTATGCAAGTAAAAATAAAACGGCCAAGTGCGAGTTGTGACTCGCGCACTGAGGGTTCTGTACAAACTTGTAAGTAAGGTATCTATTTTTTTGTGGAGGACGTAGCAAGCACATTCAGTTAACTTGACAAGTGGCCCTCCTGAAATCACGACCATCTTAGTACCACTGCAAGCATAACCTCAAGATGTCGCTGTCGTACGATGGAATTCTACCCTATATTTTATTACCACACATCCCCCATTCACTATGAGTGTTTAGGGGTTCTGGAACTTCACTATTTGTTTTTACTGCTCAATTTTGCCTGTATACCTATATACCCCGTATAAAGGTATACAGGGTATTTTTTTTTAAATAACGCGAATATTTTTAAACTTATAAAAAGAAAACTTTATTTTAGTATTACACTTATTCACTAACTTATATTAAGATCTGACTATTTCTAGATCTAATATAAACTAATATATTAACTATTTCTAGATCAATTTCGATACTCTTAACATTCAGTTGTTCAATTGACTGCTTTTTGGGCAATTGACTACCAAAAAATATAGGGCATACGTGATTTAAGTATATGTAGATTATAAAGAAAAATTAGACGAAATATAATATATACAGGATGTTACGGGACTTGAGTATGTCACATGTCAGTTATAAACAAGCGAAATTTAGACATAATATATACCCTGTATATATTATGTATAGGGAGGGTACGTGATGAAATGCATAACGAATATAAACAAAGAAAATTCAGAATAAACAGCTTGGTGCGAACACATACTTTTTAACCTTCGGACCTAACCGAGTAGGACCTGACTGTATGGAACCCATATGATTCCGGAGCCTGACAATACCACTACGACAACATTAGTGTATTTTCATAAGTTTCTAATAGTAAATTCGCATTTTTCTTGTAATTAAACTACATATTTACGGTTTTCAGATTTTTCTCTTTACATGTGCTGTAAGACACCGCTTCTTGCCAAATTTCATGATTCTAGGTCAACGGGAAGTAACCTATAGGTTTTGATTCCCTTGTGAAATCGCAAAATATGCGACATAAACGGTCATATCTTTTGATCGCGTTGACTTACAAGTTTGATTTTTTCACAGCCGAAAGAGACCGCAGACCCGAGTATTTGATACAGATTTCAACTTGTTACCTCTATGCGTTCCTGAGAAAAATGGTCTTGAGAGACAGACAGACAGACGAACAACAAAGCGATCCTATAAGGGTTCCGTTTTCGGTACGCAACCCTAAAAGGGTTGAGAAACGTTGGGTTAGTCCGTTTGTGGGTTGTGTAACAGGGGTACATGGATTAGCGATGATAGGTCAAGGTATGCAAGTAAAAAAAAAGGTTGAGAAGCATTGGGTTACTCCGTCTGTGGGTTGTGAAACAACGTTGTGATGACTGGGTATGGACATAAGGGTTAATCTGCATATTTATCGAGCCATCCATAAATAATCTAACCTACCCTACCCCCCATTATGTATAATAACGATGTAAAACTTGTTCAATATATAACAAACAATAAAAATGGAAAGACAGTTCAGAGAATGCCCTAAGTAACATCTTTTGATGTAGATATCTTTTGTTACTTTTTATCTTTTCTTTTATGTTCAATTTATCTATCAATGTCCACCATTATATGATTTTTTTCTGTGTACCCCAGAAATCATTTCACATACCCTGGGCACGGGCGTATTCAGGGTTTGAAGAAAATGCAATAACATAAATGCGCCAATTTACATTCTAAAACTGACACATAAGATCCATAAACTTCACATTTACTGTGCTCTCTCGAAGAGAGTAGTTTTTCCTTGTCTCTCCTTATTTCAATATAATATTTAAGGGATTTATTTAATATTTTGGATATTTCGAGGGGGTTTGAACCCTCAAAATCCCCTTCTTGGCTACGCCCATGCCCCTGGGGGGTACGAGTACCCCAGGTTGAGAAACGCTGGTCACTAACTGATAGTCTTTTGCATTTTTTTCATATTTTGGATGTCGCCAATCTTGCAAGCTACATAATTTATCATCAAAATAACAAAATGACATATAAAACAATAATAATATACAAAATGATAACATATTTTATCTACGACCACTATTGTGAATGCCCATTATTGTACAGTTCGTGGACTATGTAAATACATCATAACACACACATATGTAACAGTCATCGATTAATGATAAATTATGATTGATAACACATGGATTGAAAATCCATGTGAATAAGTGTAACACGTGCGTTTGGTTTACGATTCTTTAATTGGTTCGTAAATAGAGCTGCTATTACGTGTTCATACGTTCAGCGACCCCCGTGCCACAATTAAAACTAACGGAAATTGACATTGCGTGCATTGGGTTGCCTATATCTATGAACACTCTTATTAGAGTTTAACCCAAATAAGTACTAAATAATAAGGTATGTAACCATTAAGAATGAATTTCTTTTCATTTCTTTCAAGTTAAATAATGTCAAGTAACAGTTATATATGAAAATACAACTGTTTGTTTATTATAATGTTAAATAATGTAGCTAATAAGAAATACATTTGTTACATCAAATTTATTTTACTTATTAAACAGAAATAAATTAGTGTGGTCGTAGATAGAGAATAGTACATAACTCGAGTTGTAAGGCAATTACGTACTCGCGGAATTACATACTCCCCGCTACGCGGATCGTGCGTAACTGTTCCGCTCGTACGTAATATGCTTCTTACAACTGTCGTTACGTAATATTACATTACAACATACATTATTAGTATATTACAACTCTCGTTACGTAATATACTATTTTATCCATAGAGATAATTTCAATTATTTATCTATATATGGGTACCCGGGTATCTCGGGTATTGATCAATGGGGTATTTGACTTTCCAAGTCCAAAAAGTTTATATATTTTTTGACATATTTTATTATTAATGTATATGAATCGATGTTAATGGACTCAAATGTTGAGGATCTGAAAGGATTTGATAATTTTTCATTAAATACAAAAGATATGTAAATAAGAATATGCAAAAGCGTACCTGGGTATTGACATAAGGATTTAAAAATATTTTATATTTAAACTGCATTTATACAGCAAGTGATGGACTGACGTCATAGAATATATTTAATTATTAAAATTATATCATCACATAAGACATTATAATATGTAAATAGTATCTATATAATGTTATTATTTTTTGCAGGTGGGCTTAATTTACGTGTTCAACCTAATTGTGGGTACTGGTGCTCTAACTCTTCCTTCAGTTTTTGCTCAAGCAGGATGGCTTCTTGGCACTGTACTTATTATAGGACTAGCCTTTATGGGCTTTGTTACAGTTACTTTTATTATAGAGACCATGGCCTGTGCAAATGCAACCATTCAGCTGAAGAAATTACAATCTCATAAAATAGATGGAGTAAGTACTTTTTATATAATAATAGTTATAATAATATTAATATAAATAATAATAATAATGTTATAAAATACAGTATGTTTCATAAGTTGTCTATAAATGAGAAAATAGTAGTTGTAATTAATATATGTTATATTATGCCTGATTATTAAGTTTGGCATTTGCTTTTCTTCTTACAAATAATTAACAAAAATACATTATTTTAAAAATTAAAAAATATTTGGACAAATAAAAGGAAAAAACAAACTTACATTTTACTAAATGTTTTACTATTTGCTTATTGGCTTAACGAATGACTTGACTAAAACACATTCAGAGCACTATCGTAAATGCCCATTATTGTTCAGTTCGTGGACTATGTAAATACATCATAGCACACACGTATGTAACAGTCCGCGATTAATGATAAGTTATGAATGATAACACACACGTGTGTTTGGTTTACGATTCATCGATTGATTGAGAGCTGCTACTACGAGCTCATACGTTACTAAAGCTAAAAACTTAATAAGTTACTTAAATATGTTAGTTAAATAATGTCGAGTAACAGTTATATATGAAAATACAACTATTTGTTTATTATTAAGTTAAATAATGATAATTATGTAGTAGATAATGTATAGTACATAACTCGAGTCGTAAGGCAATTATGTACTCGCGGAATTACGCGACAAACGCGTTTTTTTTAAGAATAGACGATCGACATATAACAAAAAGTTTTTTTTTTTCTTAATATTAACAGTTCATATTTTAAAAATTTCCTGAAGATAGCTAATTTTTTAATTTAAATGAAAGCCGAAATTAGTTGGAAGTAATATTAATTATTCCTTTTCTTGAAGAAAATTAAGTATAAAAAATAGAGCAAAACACAAATAAACATAATAACAATAATTATTATTATTAATAATAATATTTAATTACTATTAATAATTATTAATGTTGAATTCATTAATTTTTGTATTTTAAAAGTTGTAAATCTGCATGGAAGAGTTAGTCATTGGATATGTAGCGGTATATTGGCAAGGATTAATTGTTTAGTATTTATCCAAATTCTAGTGCACTTTCTTTTGTTCCTTTGAGCCATCTTCACTCCGTGTTGTATACTGTAGATTCTTTATTCCACATGACTTGTAAATGAACAATCTAAAAATTTGTGAAAGAAATGTAATAATTTCTATACCTTTGGTACTTCCAGAGATGGGATTTTTGTCATGAGACTAATTTGGCCTTCATTCTTTATTATAGTGCTTACTCCTTCTTTGCTGAATTTTACTAACTTCAGCAAAGTCAGTCCATGTAGCAGTTCTATTGCTGCCATTGGACATGTTTCCATTGTCCTTTTAGAGTAGACACATTCCAGTCCTTTCTGTTTTTTCAAGCTATTTTCTCATAGGAATTTGCTTGGTTCTGCTTTCCTAAACTGTTGCTCCATAAGCAGGGCCGTATCTGAACAAAAATTCGGGAAGGGGTTCGACCAGTCAAAAAAATGAAAATTTTGTAATGGTTCAAAAAAAGATATACATAACATTTTTGAATATTTTTTAATGCAACAGGTTTGACATAAACACATTTAACATACAAGTTTTATAAATTAATTTTGATAACAATAACAATAATAAATTAATATTAATATTTCTCTATCGCAAAACGATTTAACACCTCTTTGATATCAATGTTAATATTCCTGTGCAGGCTTAAAAGGGCAAGACCTGTTAGCCTAAATTGACCACATTTTCATTGAGACAAAGCGGGACAAATGGGATGAAATGAGAATTATAATTTGGTTATGAAGGCTGACCAATAATTTAATGTACATATTCATATACATGTCTATAAATATACTAAAATGTATTTATTATTATGTAATTATTGGTAACTATAAAAATATTAAAAAAAAAACAATAATTTGAATATAAAATTGGGAAAAAATTACTATGTGAATTTCCATATTACAAGAAAATAATTAAGAAATTACCATGTTTTCTAATTCAGGTGCCAAAAACAAAAAACAGGTGCCATTAAACAAGCGGATTTTCTGAAAGAAGTCAGAAATTTTTATAATAACTGGTTGAAATATCTTGAACAATGGATATTTCAATTCGAGGATATCAAAAATTTTCATTGGTTGACATTAAAAAAGGAGATTTTATGGGAATATGTGGTAAAATATTATATTATATATTACAGTACATTTAAAATAAGAAGAGTAAAATAAGGTAGCGGATATTTTGTAAAAGCGGGACATTTGTAAAAAAAGGCGTGACGCGGGACAGGCCTCCAAAAAGCGGGACTGTCCCGCCAAATCGGGACGTGTGGTTACTTTATGTTAGCCGCACTTGACCGGTTGAATTGCACAAATAATCTTTTAAACGTCTCAACGTTGAAAGTGATCTTTCCCACGAAGCTGTTGATACAGATAATGTTGCGAGGAGGAAGAGTATGTATATGGTGAAAAATACGTTGATTACATGCTTATGTTGATTATATTTTGCGATGATTCAATCGCATTTTTTGGTCTGTCAACTTGAGATATCTCAGTCCATTTTTGTTTCCAAAACTGTAACTATGCAGACAACTCATCGAGGTCCAAAAATTGGTCGTATAAAGTAAAGCCTTCAGCCTTCACCGAGTGTCCTCCTCCGTGGTGTAGTTCACAACATACCCGCCGTTCAATGCGGGAGACCCGGGTTCGAATCCTGGTCGGGGAGACAACAACTAGGGCGGTTTTCACTAACCGTCCGGGCTGCTCACCCTGAATGAATGCAAAATATGCGATACCGGGGTGATGCATACTAAAAGCCAAGGTGGAGGGAGGGAGTAGGGGGTTTAGTGGGAGAACATATAATGAAGAAAGTGATTTATTATGATTTGCAAATCTTTCAGTTAATTCTTCTATGAAATCATCAAAAAAAGGAATTGCAATTGTAATAGGAAAATATTCCTGTGCAGCTGTTGCTATGGCATTAGAACGATTCTGTTGACGTGAAACTATTCTCGGAATTTTAATGCATTCTTGGTCATCTAAAGACTTTATAAGTGTTTCGGCTTTTTCAAAAATATTACTAAACACCTGATCTATCTTCTTCGTGGCGCTACATTCCCATTTGGACCTGGGCCTCCATATTTTCTGTCTCCAGCCGTCTCGTTGCGTTGTTTTTTTTTTCAATTACGAACTTTCAATGTTTGTTTAGCGTCCTGTTCAATGTTGTTCATCCATCTCTGTCTTGGTCGTCCTCTTCCCCTTGCACCATCTATCCGCCCATTATATACTTTCTCTTGGTATTCGGTCCTCACCCATTCTCTCTTTGTAATTTTATAAATTCGACAATATCTGGCTGGTTATATTTATGTTTTAATTCGAAATTATATCGGATTCTCCATTCCCCATTCTCTACTACCGGTCCATATATTTCCCTTAGGATTCGTCGTTCCCATCTTGCTAATATTTCCTCTGAATACTTGGTGATACACCTGATCTATATCAAGCCTCAACAGTATCCACATATTCAACAGCTATAAATAGATTAAAATTTACAGACTGTAGAATTTTACATAAAGATAAAAGCAAATAAAGTGGATGCAGTAGGCTCCTAAAAATATGTACAAACTTGAAGGAACAAAATGTACGAACAGATAGCAAGAAAATTGTAGAGTGGAGTTACCTTGGTGAGAATCGTCAATCAAGTTTTCATAGTTAAAGGCAGGGTGTGTTGGCCAGACCTTACTTAACATACTGACGATAAATTCGCTAGTCATAATCGCGCGAAGGAATTGCAAAGCTTTTGATGAAGCCTGGATGTCTTTTACTAGTTTTAGTTCTTCTAATGTTTCAACAATTGGCTTCAAAATTTCATTGAACCAAATTAGTTCGTCATGATTTTCTACCCACCGAGTTTAACACATAGATATTAGCTTATTGTTAGTCCATTTAGTATTCAGCGTATCAAAATTTATATCAAGATGTCAGTGCGCAAATCTGAGTTTTTTTATGAAATTTGCTATAGAATTTATGGTACCAATGCAATTTATAATATTTTGAGCCTAACTGGAATGGGATCACTTAGGGACCATAAGCGATTGATGGTTTCACTATTATGGTGTACTTTCACTTCTGTATTGCTGGTTTACATTCCCAGATTTCAACTTATAGGTTTCTGTACACCATCCTTTGTAACAACAGGGGTTTATTATCGAGAATCTATGAATTACAATAGATGTTCCATTTAATGTTTTTTTGTCACTGGATTCCATTAGATATTTTTATTACACTGGCGAGCGAAAAATTTAGGTCACTGTTGAGAAATTAATAATTAAGCGAATAATTTGATGTTTTCGTGGAATTTTTTGTTTGTAAGGCTAAGTATATTAAAAATTAAAAATCAATAAATTTGTAGGCTAAATTAAATATTCAGTATTGAATTGGAAATCGTATTTTTTGGTTTATGATTTATTGTGAAAATGCAACAAATTTTTCTATAAATAGTTTCTTAAATAATAATTGTCGGCCAAAATTTTATACAAATTTCGTGCGTAAATGATTTTTTCTATTTTGCGTCTGTAATGGACTCTTACATAACTAATGTAATGGCATAACTGTAATGGAAAACAGCACTCATATGCATGTGGTTATGGCTCGCCGAATGTGATATAATTTTCTCAATATGTATCGACGATTTTTTTATTTAGAAATGGCATAAAAGGGCACAAAATAGAAAAAATAGAGAACTAGTTCGTAAGGTTATTATTTATTAAGGTTAAGAGTCCATTAGAATTGTCTCCTCGCTACGCTCGTCGTTTTCCAAACTTGTACGCGTGCTGTAAAATCGCGCTTACTGAACTCGCCTTTAATATATTATTACAACGCTTCAGCTAATGGGAAACTCGCCCTTCGGGCTCGTCTTTCAAACGAGCTGTCGAGTTGTAAAATTAACTATTCCGCACTCTAATGAAAATAATTATTAATAAATCTACACTAATATTAAAGCATATTAATTTTTCAAACGGCATACTTCTTTATTTCATTTCATAAATAGTTTCTAAAAAAAAATAGTTAAAGTCAAAATTTTACTGTGGGCCGATTTCTATGCACGAAAGTTTATAACGTTACAATCCATAAACTCCCTATGTTGAATTATAAATAAATACCACCATGCCGTAACATTGATCTATATAATAGACTGCCAAAAAATTAAAAATGTATAGTTAACCTAAAAGTTTTTCGCCTTCTCATCGATATTGAGCCACTCCTTGCAAAATACTACACAGGAGTAAAATTTCACTAGGGTTAAAGGCTTGACAAAAACTTGATAAATGTGTTTTAGCATACAAAATGATTACGGTTGTTGTTTTTCTTTATAAGTGTTTCCAATTGTAAGGAATTTATTGGAATAAATTATTTTATATGATTTATTAATAGTATAAATTTTGTCAATAAGGAATATGCATGAAATTTAAATTTGGTTCATATATTTTTTTTTCGAATCTTTATTGACCGGACATTTGAACTAAACCATTATTTTTGTAATTAATATCTTTTTAAATATTTATTTATTTATTTAAACCAGATAATTTACATGATTTACATTGTAATTCCTACGGAGGTATTTGAAAATACCTGTACATAGGCCTGGCTACATAAAAGAAAAAAATAATTTTAAAACTTTTAAACATCAACAGTGAAACACATTATATCACAAATCAACAAAAAACAAAAAAATCTCTAGAGTGAAAACAATTCAAAACCGATCATTTCAAATATTTAATCTTGCCCAGTTTTTTAATTTATTCTTTATACTAATTCTATTAACACGCATACCTTTTAATTCTACTGGAAGTGAATTGTAAGTCATTGTCAAAAACTGTTCTTCTTACCAATTTCTAAGTTAACCTTAGGTAATAATATACTCTTAATCCTCGTATTACTAAGTGATTGCACATGTAAATTTAGCAAATACCTGTAATGATATTCAGTTGACTCAAATATATATGTTTGTTCTATGTTTATGTAAAATTAATAAATAAAAAGTGCAAATTAAGCGAGGGAAATTCAACTTTGTAAAACGTAACACCATTGATTAAAACGAAAGTGACGTAACATACCATGTAAACAAGTCCGTATTTTTTACATTTGTATGTCATTACAGTCTTTTGGTTAGAAAACAACGTCAAAAACGTAAAGTAGTAAACAGCTGTGGTAAACAATGGACTGAACTGTCATTGGTAATTGACGTCATCAACAGACCGCGCGAAAATGGCGACGTTTAAACAGCTCCAAATTTTTCTCTATTTTAAATATTTTTTTAAACTTAATTACAGCATTTTTAAGAAGAATTTATATTTTTTACTATGTTATAACAGTGTAAACGAGGATTTAAAAAAATATATGCATATTCCCTATTTAAAGGAAATGCGTTTAGATTTTCTGAATTTTTGGGAATAAATAAGAGTAACATTCACTAAACTTACCAATGATATTAATGCAGCTCCCGTTTTAACGGCTTTAGCCGTTACGTCACAAAAAGCCTCGGACAAAAAGATTAACTAATTAACCAAAAGAATTTGAGAAAGATCAGAGTGTAGAGTGTGGAAAGTGCAGAGGCTAGATGAAAATCTTTTGTTTGTATTAACTTGTTTATTGAATTAATGAAAATAAGCATTTTGTGCGAAATAAGTAACACAGCAATATAAATTGTTTAATAAATTTAATAAACCCCAGGTCTCATCTCTTAGTAAATTAAAAATTTCTTGGTTTTCGTAAGCGCTTAGAAAGGCGTCGTATACATTTCCCAAATGGGATCTCAAAGGCCTATATCCTACTCAACCATCTAGTGTCACTCAATGGTTTCGAAGTTAAAAATATTTCGAAGTTTAAATTACTGCCCATCCAAAAGTAGATAAAGATAAATATATTTTTGGACCATGTTGAAGAAATTAGCGAATTCCAAAACATCCAATCCTAATTCTTCCAAAATAAAAAATCCGCAGCTCTCTTCCTGGACATCAAGAAAGCATTTGATAGAGTCTGGCATGCCGGCCTTTTGTTCAAAATATCGCTAATCAATGTCCCTCCTTACCTGATCCACATAACTAAAAAGCTTCCTTTCCAACAGATCCTTAAAAGTGAAAATCAACTCCATCTCATCTCACGCATTTTCCCCTCTGCAAGGTTTTCCTCAAGACTCTCCACTTTCCCCTCTCCTATACAATAACATTTACAACTTCGAGTTACTAGACAAATCCCACATTGACCTTTCATCCTACATACTACAATACGCTGACGACACTGCACTGATTTCCCACAGCAACTCTCTCAAATCCATTATCGAACTAACCTAAACCCTTACATGGTTGAACCTGTGGAAGTTATCCCCAAATCCATCCAAATGCCAACTCCTCATCCCAAACCACAAAATATTCTTAAATTCACCTCGCATCCACACATGCTCCACCGACATACTGCCCTCCAGCAGCATTAAATATCTGGGACTTACTTTAGATTCTAATCACAAATTCATAATAGATGCCACCTCACGTAAGTCCCAAATAATTAAACGCTGCAAACACTTCAGAGCTTTAACATACGGCAACCAGGGCATTTGAACAAAGATCGCCTGGAGAATCTATAAATAAATTTGTCGTCCCATTTTTGATTATGGACCTCGACCAATAATTCATGCAGACGAACTCTTGAGGTCGCTCAACGTATCACATTACGCCTCATCACCAAACTCCGACATCTTAACAACCCTCTCCAGAACCCCTTCAACGAACTCCTCTATAAACAAACCCGGTTAAAAAGACCGGTTTTTAAAACAAATTTGCCACATTTGAAAACCGGTTTTTAAATTAAGAAAACCGGTTTCAGAGAATTCAAATTACGTAACAATTAATTTTAACAAAATTTGATTTGCTATTCATCCTATGCAACGGGCAGCACAAATATTTTTACGATGTTGCAAGTTACGCCCAGTGCTTGTTCATTGTGCACTACGCATGTGTAAAAGACTTGCCTAACCGATTTTTTTTATGTTAGTACATCTCTGCAATGTGTTGTTTTATCATTTAATGATATTGGTTCTTCTTAAACGTGTAACGAAGCTCGATATCAGGCTTTATAAACTTTTGGAACTCGATAATAAACTTTTGGAACTTCATAAAGTATTGGGACCGATTCCTATAGCAGCTGAAGGCTTAGGGCGACGGGAAGGTATACTTGAATTTCTGTTAAATGATCTAGAAAATTTAAACACTGAAATTAGTATATGCTTTGGAAGAACGAATTCAAGAAAGAAGACAAGTAGAATTAGCAACTCTTTTGCTGTATCAACAAAATCCACAAAACTTTTCCAGTTCAGCAAGGAAATCTAGTGTACTTTCTTTAGTTTCAAAAACTGAAGATATGAAGATATTGTCTAGAATATTTCCAAATTGGTACGTGGAAACAGATTCTGATGAAGAGCAAATCAAAGAAACTACTCAGCAGTGTAATGCTTTTGTAAAGGAATTCATAGAAATATCAATTCATAAGTTTCTTGAAGACCCTGAAGAAAAACTTACAAATCCACTGGAAGCTGAATTTTCATTATTTGAGGCACCGAATAATAGAACCAAAAACTTTTCTTATTTGAAGGATAAGATTTGTTATTTGATACCCTGAAAACTATAAAACCAAGCTCAGTAGCTAGTGAATGAGTATTTTCAATTTCAGGCAGTATTGAGTCCAAAATAAGAACAAAACTCTTAAAATCATATTTTCTTGGGATAAATTAAAGTTATTGAAATAACGATAAATTCTATTTGGAAGTCTTTTAAGTAACGTGTAATCCTAAATTTTTTCTTTTTATTTTGACTTTGATATTGATATGGTTCTTTATTTTATATAAATTAAATTAAATATTTTTCCTTTTCTTTTATTTTGAAAAAAATCGAAAACCGGCTAAAACCGGTTTTTTGGAAATCTGGAATTCGAACCGGATTTTCAAAAAGGCGGTTTTTGTGTAAACCCTAGTTCAACATCATTGACCAATTTTGCTAAAAACGACCAACTAGACATTCTCTGAGACAACATCCCCCTAAAACTCTCCTTGAATCCTTAATCGAGGACTGACACACCCATATTCATCGAGTTTTTTGATCGCATTTTGTTTTTTTCTCAATTTATGTTCTATATATATGTTAACTTCCGGCTGAAAGACCGCGGGTCGATGGCCAATTATATTTGTATTTATTTATAACAATAAAGATGTTTTATTATTATTAGCGGCTTCCAAGGATGATTTTGTTATATCATTAACAACTAGATTGTTCTAAGTTCTATAATTATAATAGACATTTGTTTTCCTGTTGATCTTTCTATTGGTAAGAAGCCTAAAAAGCCCAAAATTGTGCCCCTAAGTTTTGGCGCCCTGAACAAATGTCCGGGTTGCCCGCTCCTAGAGCGGGCCCTGAGATGTGTTTAATAATTGATTCTCATACGACCTGCGCAACCTTACCATATATTTTAAAGAAATATGAAATTTACCTAAAATAATTTCAGACATAATAACTTACAATTCTCCTAACTGATTAGGAGTGAAAACAAATGCCCTTCCAGCGATCGCAAAAGTAGTAATAAGAAACATCGTATTAAATATAATTTGATAAAATGATCCTAAAGAAATAATAAGTAACCATTTCATATGGAATCAAAAGAACAAAGAAGTAGAGCTAAGTAATAATAAATAATTTTCAACTAATTGGTTACAATTTTTCTACATTGATTTGAAAATTTGATATCTACACAACGTAGATCGTCTGATAACATTTCCAGTTATTACTGTTAAGTAATAATAAATAATTTCAACTAATTGGTTACAATTTTTCTACATTGATTTAAAAATTTGATTTGTTTATACAACATGATCGTCTAATAACAGTTTTAATATATAATCTGTAATTATAGGCCAATTACACGTAACTTATTTTAAACCAAATTTACAAACTAGATATTATGTATAATTTGGAAATATTTTTTTATAAAATAAATTCGTATATAAAGATTGATTTTTAGTTTAGATGTTACATTTTATAAAGCTTTTGTATTGAAACGACCATGAAAAATTTGATATATCTTGTCGTGTTTAAGCTTATGGTGCAAATTTCTAAAAGTTCTTTCACAAATTGCACAGTTGATATTATAAACAAATACACAAATGATCATTTTGTAATAATTTACGAAGATTTCGATATTTCTAAAATATTATTTGCAGTGGATAAACCTTACAGCATATTTCAAATAAATGAAGATGTTTCTACAATAAAGATAAATTCGAAAATTGATTTAATTGTATGCATAACAAATACTTTTTTGGCAACTGAAGATTGGATATCGAATTTTTATCCAAGAATTTCTATGCTTTGGGTTTATTTAGGAGAAGAAAATGTTACAACATACAATTCAACAAGAGATCTTGTTATATTAAAAAGCAACTCGGAAGTGTTTTATTCAGATAAATATGAATTTATAAATTGTAAACCAAGAAAGAAATTTGAATTTTATGGTTGTTGCAATGTCTCAAGTCTTTTTAGAAAATATGTTTTAAATGATTTTATCGGTTGTAAACTCAGGGTTTTGCCTTACAAATTTACACCATATGTAATGGATGTTCATGGTGATTTTCCTGGATATGAAATCAAATTTTTAAAAGACGTTGCAAGTCGTGCAAATTGTAGTTTGGAATTTATCAACGAAACATTTCCAAGTTGGGGATATAAAATTTCTTCTAAAGTATATACAGGAATGTATAAAATGATGTTTGAAAATAAATGTGATATATTAATTGGATGTGTTGTGTCAAATGAGACTTTTATGGAGGATTTTGATTGTGTTTATCCACATACATCTGGAGAAGCCGCTTTTTATGTTCCTTCAGCTGGTAAAATAGAAAGTTGGAAAAAATTAATTTTAGTTTTTAAAGCTAATGTGTGGATGATTGTTATAACAAATTATTTCGTTATGACTGCTGTTTGGAGATTGCTTGGAAATACACAAATAACTCTAAATAGTTTCTTTGAAATGCTGAGCTTACATTTATCAAACTCTGTTCAACAACCAAGGAATGAAACTAATCAAAGAATTGTGTTTATAATATTCACAATATATGTATTTCTATTAGCAACTTTTTATCAAGCTCTTCTGATATCTTTCTTAACAGAACCAATTTATGAGCATCAAATGAGTACAGATGAAGAAATAGTTGACAATAATTTCCCAAGAGGTGGTTCTAATTTAGTTCGGGATTTTCTTCAAGGCGAAAAAAGTCCCGTATATAAAGATTTTTACACAAAGTGGATCCAATGTAAAATAGATCTAACTTGTATCAATAGAACAGCTCAAAATAGAGATATCGCAACAGCTCGAAGTGTAAAATTTGTCAATTATGTAATGTCGAAATATTTTCTTGATCGTGATGGAAGACAAATGATATATCAATTACCACCATTGGTTAAAGTACTTGGCTGGGTTGTTACTCCTAAAGGATTTCCGTTATATGAACGCTTCAATCAGCTGGTCTTTGCAATGTATGAAAATGGATTGTCTGAAAAATATGAACAGGAGATACTAACTAATACAAAGTCAACTGGAAATGTAAAACAGGAACATGAAAAGTTAACGTTGAATCATTTGCAAGGTCCTTTTATCTCATTGCTTTTGGGATTTGGTATTAGTTTTGTTGTATATATTTTTGAAATAATATATCATAAATGTAAATAATATATCATAATAATATATCATGGGTTGATTTATATTTAAAACACATAAATGAATTGAAATACTAATGTTAGTAAATATTATTTATTAACCCATTTCCAACATACTCTACTTAGGTTTCTTCCTTCAAACATCAACCATATTCAACTGTCGGTTAACCCGAGTAGGGAAAAATCCTATGTTCTGTTCCCTCCACTAAACCAAAACTAAATCGCAACACTCAAAAAACTACCCCGTCGCATCCGCTCTTTCCATCTCTTCACTCTGAATAAAAACGACAGTCCCTTCCCGTTCTCGTCGATGCACTCACTCCAATCCTTTCCTCGCCTTCTCTCCTGTTCATTCCACTCCGCCATCGTGCATTCTTCCAACCAATGACTCCACATGTCCTCCTTCAACTCACACACCAAATACCTTCTACTTTCCTCATTCATCCAATGTCTCCTGCCACGCTCTTTATATCGCCCACCCCTTTTAAACCGAATCCATTTTGTTTTACCAACATTCACCCTTAAATCCCTCCTCGAAATACCTACAGAGCCTTTCAATCACGTCCTTCATCTCACCCGCCGACTTTGCCAATACCACCATGTCATCCGCATATGCAAAGCTCCGCACCTTTTTTTTTCAATCACCACTCGTCCAGTGGCTTGATCGGCCTGTAGAACCTTCTCCATATCCGCCACATACAGGTTGTAGAGAGTGGGACTTAAAGGGCAGCCTTGTCTTAGGCCCTTCCTTACCTCAAAATAGTCCGATTTCCATACATTCGCTACTACCTTACAGACGGTTTCCTCGTACAAATCCCTTCTTACACTCTCTGAGATACCTAGCTTGCCCAAACACTCATCCAATCTCTTCCTGTTCACCGAGTCATATGCGGCTTTCAAATCATTGAAAAGAGCAAACAGGCATCCCTTTCTTATTTCTTGGTCTATGATGACTCTTAAGGCCACCAGGTGTTCCACCGTGCTCCTTCCTTCTCTGAACCCCGCTTGTATTTCCTCGATTGTATGTATTTCCTTCCTCAAGCAACAATCCAGGATTTTAGCAAATATTTTGTATGACGAGTTCATCAAAGTTATACCTCTATAATTTTCTAGCGCTGATTGGTATCCTTTTGTCTCCCCTCCCTATCCTTCTCAATTCCTCCGTTAACTTCTCCTTACAGATTCCAGGTGCTTCTTTCCACGCTTTATTTCCGAGCCCATTCAAACCTCCCGATTTTCTTGGCTTTAGGGAATTAATAACATCCTCCACCTCCATCACTGTGATATCCTCGGCGAGCTCTTCCTGCTTTCTCTGTCAATCTCCTGAACTATCTTTTCTTCCTGACCGCATCAGGGGTCTTTCCTGACCCCTCCTAGCATCATCATGAAGTGGTTTTGCCAGTCTTCTATCGCAATGCTCTTGGGTAATCTTTCCTTCCTTTCCCTATTCGCTCTCACGTACTTCCACAGCTCAGCTTCCGTTTTGATTTCCCGCACCCGCTGTTTCTCCTTTTCCTCCGAAAGCTCCCTTTTCTTCTTCTCTATTTTTGCAGTTCTGTTTTCGCTTCCAGCACGTGCACTTTGAGCCCTTCTCCCTTTCGCCATTCTCTCATAGGTTCTCGAAACCTTTGCTTTACGTTCCGCACTTCCCAGTCGTACCATGCTCGGCCTGGAAACGCTTCTTTGATTTTCTTTTTGATAAGTACTGACTCCATATTCTTTGCCATCATGTCTATATCATCTATGGTGTTCCACTCTACCTCTTCTAATTTCCTCCTGTATTCTTCTGTCGCCTCCTTATCCCATCTGGCCACCCATTTCTCCGCCTTAACTTCCTTCTCCCTTTGCTGCTCCAACGACACCACTACCGGCACATGATCCGATTCACTTCTTATTCCGATTTCCATCAGTTTTATTTGCCGTCTTGCCGCATCATTAGAAATTATAAGGTCAATAACTGAGGTACCCATTGCACCAAAAAACGTAAATTCTCCCTCCCAGTCGCCCTCAATACACCCATTCAAATTGTCGCATTGGTTCTCTAACACCCAGCCAAACATTTCCCTCTGCATTTTTAATTTTGTCTTTGGAATTCCTTCTTATCACTTCACCCGTCGTATCCACCGTATTGACCTGCTCCTTCTCCTATCCTTACATTCCAATCACCTCCTAGTAGAAGGTTTGTCGTTACCATATCTTCTAAATTCTTTTTTATGCCCTCTTTAATTCTTTCCAGTCCCTTATTATTATAAACGGTTGCTATCTGCCACCACTCCCCCTCCAGGTCTACCTCCCTAAAAACTAGCTCCTCCACCTCTTCTAGAATTCTCTCCGATTCCTTGATACCTCTTCTGATTATTATTCCCCCCTTTGCCCTTCCGTAGTGACTCTCTCTCCATGCCGGTTGTATCCTCCAATTGTACTCCTTGGTGAGTCTCTCTTTACAGGCTTCCCATTCCTTCTCTTGAACCCAGGTCTCCACTAACGCAACTATTTCGAATCTCCTCAAGAATTCTATAAAAGACCCGTAAGCTTCAGTTGAGAAAAAGTTTGTACAGGTTTTAGATAAGAAGTAATGTTGATTTTCATAAATCACTGTTAAAGTCACACTTTTTCATAAGATTACATATAAATTGAGACACACGGTCAACTGTAGTTATTAATTCATTAATCAACCAATCAGAATCGAGATAATTAGTTTGGTAATATGCGAGGCGGCGGATGACGTCATCTACTGAGAGCGTGACGGCCGGGCGTTATTTCTCTTAGGGTGCATGCTAGAGCCGTTCTGACAACAGATTTGATTTTTCTCATCAACCTCCCAATTTCAACCTGGGGTGGGGATTAGGGGTGGTGTTAGTGGAGGTGGAGGGAATAGAACATAGGATCTTTCCCTACTGACCCGTTTCGTGTAGCAGTATATCTTCAGTTTCATTATTTTTTTCTAATAGTACACAGTTAACTCCTACAGTACAACAGTGACTTTATACGGCAAATGACTCTTGGATAGTTCTTACAATTAATTTAACATATAATTTTTTAAATGATCGATACATTGCAAACATCGTACTTCAAAACAGTTTTTTTTCGAAATAACATAGAAGAACACACAACGCTACACTTTGATGTTCTGTTCCCTTTTGCTAGTGTCGGAAGTGTGTATGAGAAAATCTTTATACCTCTCCTCCCCACCAAAACTCGTAGTATAAATTCAATCTCATCAAATTATAATACACTTGAAAATGACCTTCAACAGTCGAAACTCGAGTCATGTAAAGTGTGTAGATTTTTATAATGAAGGTTTTATAGTGAGATATCACGTGTATTTATTTTTTCATTGAAAAAAATTCATTTTCATTTTTAAACCTCGCTGCCTCGCTGCCTCCCAGAAGAAGTCTGTGATTTTGACGCCGAATACATGCGTAAATCGTTGCCGCATATGTTTTGTCTTAAAACAATGTCTAAACTAGGAGACAGTGCTGGATTTTGCATCAGGCTGAGTAGGCTGGAGTCTAGGGCGGCAGATTTTAGCCGCGACAAATTTGGGGCCAACATTTTTTTTGTCGTACAGAAATTAAAAAGATTCATTTTTATATACCTTAATGTAAATGTTATTAGGTCCACACAAACAATTCAACATGTAATATGTTTCACTAAATATTGTTCAATTATTTTTTTCTGCAATTTGCGTAGTAGTGGTTAGTCCAGAGCAGGATCGACGGGGCCGAGCTATTAGGAGCATACGCTGCGTAGTGGCATTGAGTCAGAGAGACAGATGTAGAGGGGCGATATAAACGAAAAAGCCGCCGAAAAGAAAAGCCGCCTCAGTTGATTGAGTGATGCAATTTCTCCTTTACCCTTACTTTTAACCCATCTTTGGCCAAGCATAGACATAGTTGATATTTTAGATTTGTTTTAAATAAAACGCATTAGAATGGTGTTCATCAAGAAAGTTTTAATAAATTTTTTTTTTTTTTAAATTTGCTCTACAAAAATTTGAGTGGTTCGTATACGCACCGTTGGCGAATAGGGTTATATAAAATTAAATAACGTACTTTCCATTGTAAAACCATTCCTTTAAAAACACCTGATAAGCGAAATGAATGTCGTATCCATGAATGTTAATTATGAAAAAGAATTTAAAACGAGAGGTGAAGTTTTTACTGGTACTCCTTTAATTGACAGAGATTATGTCATGAACCAAAACTTAAGTAAATAATGAAGATAATAATATACAAAATAGCAATAATCCATCGAGAGTTAATTCTTGTGGTCGCAGTAATTCTAGAGCTAATATAAATAATATAATACCTCCATTCACTTCAAGAACAATTTCTAAAATTATTTCAAGCAATAAAGTACGAATTGTTAATGCTAGCACTACTCCATCAGCTAGTTGTGTTGCAAACGCAAATTCATTAGCTGCTTCAAAACCATCTAAAATAAATACTGCTTGTCCCGGTGCTTCGAGTACTCGGACCACGCCAGATAATGTTGCACCCAATAAAGTAATAACTGCTACAAAGCCTACAACCAACTACTTTAAAAAGTGGATGTGGCTATTTATACATACAGTATGTATAAGCAATTGGCTATTTATACATACAGTATGTATACGCAATTGGCTATTTATACATACAGTATGTATACGCAATTGGCTATTTATACATACAGTATGTATACGAAATTGGTTATTTATACATACAGTCTGCATTCGCAATTGACTATTTGCACATAGCGACTGTATATACAAATATTGGAGTTACTATTTTGGTAATAACTACACAATTATAAGTAATTATAGTTTTATTTATGAAAGTTCATTTACAATCTTGCTCAATAAACTTATAAATAAAATTCAAAGTATCACTAAATCAGTGAAATATATGTTTAAATTACATTTAAAGTAGGTAAAATATGGTATAAAGTGAAATAAATATAGGTATATCATTTCTTATTCTGTATTTTTTTATTTTAAGTGGTGTGCTTAGTATTTATCTTTGGACGTCCTTTGGATTTTATTTTAGATTTGAATTGTAAGTTTTTATTTGTCTCATTTGAGGGGTTAGCAGGGCTCGATTGACTCGGTATTAGACCGAATTTGTTCTTCAGGTTATTCTCGTTCAATTGCACTAAACCCACTACTCTCAAGTTCATTTTCAGTAGTAATATCCCTAGGACATTGATAATAGACGAGATAATTTTGTGACAATTGAAAGCTCGATCCTTGGTAACAGCCCGAAGAATAAGGCTGAGGGTTGTTAACAAGCAACGAGCTTGAGAAATTTGTCATACAATTATGAGGCATTTGTCAATGTTCGAGGGATATTCGGCGGAAAATTTTTTGACAAAAAATTTATAACAACATAAAGAAACATAGACCGTCTTTCTATCTCATATTGACCTAGTCCAGTCATTATAGTAAGTTCACCTCGGAATTAGAGATACCCAGCTGTGAGTCTGTAAATACATGTATATTGATACCCTAAAAGTTGTCTCAAAACCTACATATGGTAGTAAAAACCTACCATATGTAGGTTTTGAGACAACTTTTAGGGTGTCAATATACAAGTATTTACAGACTTACAGCTGGGTATCTCTAATTCCGAGATTCTTACCTAATTTAAGCTTAAATGACTGGACTAACCGCCCAATCTATTAGTATCAACGCCAATTCTTCTAAGCTTCTATGTTCATTTAATTCATAATCTCGTTCGTGACTGTAAGTTGTATTTCTGGGAATCTTTTTTTGATTAGCGCATTTATACTTTGAACATTCGCATTGCCAAAACGTGACATTTTGAAATTTATTTGGAATGAAGTTGTCAAACTCAATCGTGTTGTCATAGTAATTGATAATTGCACTGAATGCAATTATCAGTGTAATGTTGACATGATTGGGTGAAATTGTTTCATATGAGACAAATTGACAAAATTTGATTGGTTGCTAGGTTAGTCAAAAAATTTTCAATATAATCATCAATGTTTACATTTATAACATCTGTATCCATATTTAGAGCATTTTCAGTTGAAAAATATCTTGCATGAAAACAAGTTTTTGAAAATATGTTCAAATTATTATATTTTCTTATCAAAAGAATATGACGACGTGGTGCACTAAAAGAATTCCAAAATGAATACAAACATGTTTCGACCGATGTATTATAAAATTTTGATATTTTGCTTTCAAGATATTCCTCAATAACATTGTTTTTAATTCTCATTTTGAACTCTAAAGTTTGAAATAATTTTAACTGTCTATTAAGAAATTTGATTCATATATCTGTGAGGGCTTCAGATGTACCCACATTTCTTTACAACTATCCCATTTTTTAAGGAATTGTTCCATAAGTGTTACATATTTATCTTTTGTTCCTATAAAAACTTGTACAAATTCAAAAATTCTTTTTTCTGCTCTTCATATTCTTCATATGATTGGGAAAACAAGCATTTCTTGAATTCATTCAATAATGTATGCTTCTCATCAATTATTATCACCAACAAAATCTCATCACCCAACTGGAACAGAAGAAGAAGTAATTAAATACCTAAGTAATAAAGGGTTCACCAACATACAATGCATGAAACTGAATTCAAAATTTTCCACAAGCATACTCATCTTTTAAAATCACGATTCCCCTTGAACAACAAACTGAAATAAAATACCCTGAAACATGGCCCAAATACGTACGCGTCAATCGTTTTTTTTTTAATCACAACTTATCATTATAGATAAAACAGAAAGAAAGATTCAATCGACTAGAACTCAGGATATCATATGGACTTAAAGATCAAATTTTCCAACATACACGCGTAACGCAAACACCAAGCAGCATTATTGACAATATTTTCACTCAAAATAAACCAAAAGAAATCTCAGTTCATGATACAATATTATTAGACCACAGGTTCATTCTCCTCGGCGGAAACATACAAAATCATACAGACGGAACACAATATGAATTCAAAAGAATCTTTAGCGAAACGAACAAATCTAAATTTAAGTTAGCCTTAGAAGAGCCAAAACATTAATTATGACCATATCCCCAAATTATATAATAGCATGTTTTTGGCAGAAATGACCGACTCAGAAATTACTCTCAAATTTTAGAGATTATAATCCAACAGTGCAGGATCAGACAATCTGCCATGCAACATCATAAAAGAAGTTCTACCAGAATTGATACCATCAATTTTAGACATTGTGTACTGTTCATTCAAAACAGACACTTTTCTCGAATGTTTGAAAACATCAATGATTACACCAATCCATAATAAAGGCGATAAAACTGTCTTAGACAACTACAGGCCAGTAGCCTTAATAGCAAAAATAATAGAATACTGTATGGAAAGTAGAATCATATTCTTCATATCAAAATACAAAATAAATTCAAATCAATATCAAGGCTTTCGTAAAGACAAATCAACAATAACAGCAATAGAAAATGTATACACAAAATTAATAAATGAAATAGACAAAGGAAACTGCGCAGTGGGAATTTTCTGTGAGTTGTCAAAAACATTTGACTGTGTTGCTCACAATACACTACTAGAAAAACTTGAACTATATGGATTTAGAGACAAAACACAACGCTGGCTCCAATCATATCTAGCAAACCGAAATCAATTTGTAAAAATAGGGAATACTAGATCGAGTACAACAAACACATCAGTCGAAGTACCACAAGGAACCATATTAGCCCCAGTACTATATGCGTTATACACAGTTGACCTTATCCACTATATTGGAGCAGATAACTGTATTATCTACGCAGACGACACTAGCATAATCATTATAGGCTAATCAATAAAAGAAATCAAAAGTACAACCAAGCAGATATTAGACAAATTATATCAATGGCCTTGCTGTATCATAATCATTTACCTTATATTTTTTTTTGCTTTGCCATAATATCCATATTCTTCTTTACCGATTGTATGATTATGATTAAGTGACATATTAGTGTATATTAGTGTCCATTTTGTATTTTACCTCTATAAAAATTCAACACTATATACAGTCTGCATTCAGTCTGTACCAGGACTGAATGCAGACTGTATGTATAAATAGCCAATTGCGTATACATACTGTATGTATAAATAGCCAATTGCGTATACATACTGTATGTATAAATAGCCAATTGCGTATACATACTGTATGTATAAATAGCCAATTGCGTATACATACTGTATGTATAAATAGCCAATTGCGTATACATACTGTATGTATAAATAGCCACATCCTTAAAAAGTTGCTAAAAAACATCACGTGATTAATGGACGACCCCTTATAAAAATCGGTCAAAAAATATTGATTATGCATGAAATTGAAATTTGGTTCAAATATTTTTTTTTTAATCTTGATTGACCGGACATTTGAACTAAACCATTATTTTTGTAATTAATATCTTTTTAATATTTAAAATTAATAAATAAAAATGCAAATTAAGTGAGGGAAATTTTAATTTGTAAAACGTAACACCATTGGTTAAAACGAAAGTGACGTAACATACTATGTAAACAAGCCCGTATTTTTTACATTCGTATGTCATTGCAATTTTTTTGTTAGAAAATAAACGTCAAAAACGTGAAGTTAAAAATGAAAAGAGCTGTAGTAAACAATGGACTCAACTGTCACTGGTAATTGACGTCATCAACAGATCGCGCGAAAATGGCGGGCGTTTAAACAGCTCAAAATTTTACTCTATTTTAAATATTACTTAATTACAGCATTTTAAGCAGTATTTATATTTTTTATAATAATAATAAATAATAAACACTAGGTATAAGTGTCACAAATGTATTATACCTACTGTTTATTATTTATTATTATTTTAATATGTTTCACCTAGTGCCTACAGCTGAATCTTTAAATTTTATTTATATTTTTTACTATGTTATAACTGTGTAAACAGTGAATTAAAAATGTAAAAAAAACATGCATATTTCCTATCGTTGACTATTGGTTATTATTATCGTATGACTATTTGGATATAAGAACAGCTTTTGGTTATCAATCGAGATGACCTATATAATCATCAAAGCATCGAACAATTTTGAAGATTTTGATTTCTATTTCTTAGTTTTAAACCCTGCATTTATAGTAGTGGCTAATCATCTATATCAGAAGGTACCTTTTCCTTTTTCATTTGAACCTTCACTTTGCATTTATATATTACAACCATAACATATTCGTATGGAATAACTTATAATTTCAGACTTTAAAGTTGAAGGATAATCTTCTATATTAGTAGATTGGCAATGGAATGTTTGAAGAAATTTTGTTAAACCAATTAAAAGGTTCTTACGGAAAATGACAAAATTTTCAACAATGCTTCTTTAAATATTTATTAGCTCTTTCATGTAAAGAATAAAAAAATAACTCGGTACTTACGTTTTTAAAAGCTGCCAATCTACAACTACAATGTTTATGTTAAATCATAAATTAAAACATTTTATTTAAAATTAAAACATTTTTAAACTCAAAGTACTTGGAACGCGGAACGAGAGAGGGGAAAGACTCGGGCAATTCGCAACTGACAACAGCTTAACAATTCTGAACAGCCTGTTTCTAAATGTCTAAAACAACAGCCCTAACAAAAATGGAAACATTGAATGACGGATGAAACACTGGAACTGGTAGAACAGCGAAGAAATACTAAGCTCTCTAACACGGACCCAATAGAGAAAACTATAAAAACTCGACAACTCAACAGACAAATAAAAACGTCACGAGGGACAGAAACCAATACATACACAATATATACATGGAAATAGAAAACCATGCGAACCAGAACAATACGCATGACCTATACAACAGAGTGAAATATCTATCTCGTGATTTCAAGCCAAAAACGCAAATAATCCAGGATGACCAGGGAAACATTATAACCGACCTAAAGGGAATAGCAGAAGTATGGAAAAATTACTGGACCAAATTGTACCGTGATAACCCCACAACATATGTGGAATCGGAGAACAGACAGTATGAAATGGAGCCGGGTATTATTAAGACCGAGGTAGAGAAAGCTATAAGGAAACTTGGAGATAGAAAGGCAACGGGACCAGACACCATAAATTCTGAAACAATTAAAGCAATCGGAGAAGCAGGAATAGTTAGTATGCTTATTATTTGCTAATGCATATGGACATCCGGGAAATGACCAGAAGAGTGGGCAAAATTTGTGCTAATACCCATATACAAAAACGGTTCCCCTGCAGACTGTGCTAACTATAGAACCATAGCGCTGGTATCACATGCCAGCAAGATTATGTTACATATACTTAATGCCAGACTAAAATACATCCTGCTGTCAGAGATTGCAGACGAACAATTAGGATTTGTCCCGGGAAAGGGTACACGGGAGCATATTTTAAGCGTAAGGCAAATAATAGAAAGGGCCAGAGAATTCCAAGTGAAAGCATACCTGTGCTTCGTGGATTATACTAAAGCGTTTGATAAAGTGAAGTGGCGCTAACTATGGCAAATACTAGAGAAAATGGGAACACCACTGCATCTACTAAGATTAATCAGACAGCTTTACGAGACCACTATTGCATGCTTCAGCGTAAGTAACACGAGCTCCGAACCATTCAAAATACTAGCCGAAGTGCGGCAAGGATGCATATTGTCGCCAATACTGTTTAACATTTACACAGAATACATTATGCGAAAGGTACTAGAAGATTGAAACGGAAGGATCCTTGTTGGAGGCAAACGGATATAGAATTTGAGATATGCAGATTATATTGTGATTCTGGCTTCGGAGGAAGCCGAAATGGAGGCTATATTGGCCAGACTCACAGAAGAGAGTAGCTCATATGGACTGAAGATAATAGACAGACAAAATCAAAACCTGCCACAAGGCGACACCGTGGCTGGATTTGCAGTGGTGGAAAGATTTGATTATCTAGGATCAGTAGTTACCCACAAAGGTGGACCGAAGAAAGAAATCCGCAAACGAATAGCGATTGCCAGAACGTCTATGGCAAAACTGGTGAAAATTTGGAAAGATCGAGCCATTATCAAATACATTGCAACTTACGCCTGCGAAACGTGGACTATTCGGACCTAAGACGCAGAATAGAAGCGTTTGAAATGTGATGCTATAGAAAAAATGCTGCAAATACCATGGACAGCCCACCGCACAAACGACTCTATTATGCAACAACTCGGTATAAAGACCAGACTATACCAGACAATAAACCAACGGTATTTGGGATACCTGGAGCATGTAGCAAGGAGGTTCGAAAATATTGAACGACTCATAGTAGAAGGCAAAGTCCAAGGCCGCCGCCCAAGAGGAAGATCGCCGTCACGATGGATAGACCGGACAAAAACCCTGACGGGACAAGGGATACAGGAAGTAATGAGATCTGCCCAAGATAGAGAGCGCTGGCGAGGAGACATTGCGAGCGTAGCAAATTGATGTCACCACACCCTGCAGAAGGGTTATGGGCTGAAGAGAGAGAGATTAGGTTGAAAGATTAGGTAGAAAGCGGACAGATAAATCACGACAACATACGCGCGGCAGCGCGAACTCTCGATTTCATATATGGTGGTGGCGTTAATACTTAAGTACCGAAAAATATGCCAAGAAAAACCTCCTACGACAAATGTGTTAATTCAGTTTTGGATTTCTCCACATTTTCATGCTTTCGCAATACCTTTACATATATAACTCAGTTATCTAATTGGCTTTTTTTCAGAAGTTCTCGTTCTATTAATTATCTTCCACTTTCTGTGGTGTAGACTAGACTTCACCTTCAAGGTTTCATCTTGTATAAAATTCTGTTAATTTACAAACATTTTATAGATATACCAGATTATTAATTTTTATAAAAATTTTCAAAACTTGCAACTTTTCGTTTACAAAAACGAAACTTTGGAAAAATATTAACGATTCAGAAATATCTAGATCGATACCATCTAGAACTAAATAATGTAAATTTACATCAAGAACTTTAAGAAAATGAATGAAAACATCTAAATTTGAAAAGAACTCAATTTAAAGTGAAGTTTGTAGATTAGACGTTTTAGGGTGAAATATGCCGTTGTTTTACTAATTCAAGCAGCGATTCTGTTTGGTAAACAATAAATAGCGATTTGTAGCATTTCGTTGGTTTCTTGGCCTTGGTGGTGCAAAAAAATGTAAACAAAGTGGGTCGAAAGCGAGCGTAATCAATGCAGATACGGTGAGTTTGAACACGAATCTGAACGGTTTTAGTTGTTGGTGAGCGTTTGTTGAGAGCGAATGAATTTTCTCGTGAGCAAAAACTGCGGAAGTTTAGTGAAAAATGTGCTAAAAGTTTTTGAGAAAATTGTGCTAATTGTTTTGTGTCTGTTTGTGAAATTGTCGTTGAAATGTCTGCCTTTGTAAGTGAGTTTTTGCATTGATTTATTATCGATATTTATAGATTTAAGGAAAATTATCAGGTCTTTTTATCAGGAAAATCTGGAGAAAATTGAGGATACTTTATTAGAATTTGCGGGAATTTGTTACGACATAACAAAAGGCAATTAGATAACGGACTTATATATGTAAAGGTATTGCGAAATCATGGAAATGTGGAGGAATCCAAAAATAATGAACAGATTTTTCTTGACATATTTTTCACATTCCCTGTGCGTCGCGTTACGCCATCCACGCGCAAAATACGAAATAATTGAAGGACGAACTAATTGTTGGTACTTACGTATTAACGCCACCACCGCTATATATTGGATCGAGGGTTCGCGCTGCCGCGCGTACAGTAGAACCCCTCTAATTCGTCACCTTTGGACTGAGGGAATGGTCGGAACGCAATAAAGGTCGGATTATCCGAAAATATGCAACATTTATTACATATCATATAAAGAGACATTTTTTACAGTTAAATAAGCGATAGATGAACTTAAAAACGGATATATGCATAGTTTTTACAACAGAAAAAAAAACAGTACATACGTAGTAAAAACAACAAACAAATTATAGTACAGTACTTGGAACAAAAAATTACAAATTAAAAAGAAAGGAAGACTTAGAAACTTAGAGGAAATGTTAGTTATAGATTATTGTTTAGCAGATTTCGATCGAAATCGAAAGCGTTCTTGGCATCGGTGTGTGAAATCCGGGTAGGGGGCTCGTCTTCCTCGCCATCTGAGTCCTCGTTCACAGTGTCCTCACCATCGTTTTTCATAATAGCGGCAACAATATGGTCGTCATTGAGCTCTTCATAGTCTTTGTAACATTCGGTAATCCACTTTTCAACTTCATTGGCTGAAACGTTTGGCTCTAGAGTTTGTAGATGTTTAACGATTTCTTGTGTGACGTTTTTCCCATATTCAGTCTGCTCAATTTCAGTCATAACTTCTGGCCAAAGCTTACACTATGATTTCCGAAGTATGTCAGGTTTCAATTCGTCCCATGACGCAGAGATTGTGTAGATAGCATCTTTGATGTTCAGGGATTTCATAGCCTCAAATATGTTACAACCTACTTCAGATATAACCTATTTTATAAGATTGAGCTGATGTACTATCAGCGATATCGCCTTTTAAACCATTCGATCACTCCCTGGTCCATTGGTTTTTATGTCTCCTTTCACTAAATCTTCTTCAGATGGATGTGATGGTGCGTTATCCAACAGCAGTAGAGCACGAATAGGCAGCTTCTTTAGTTTCAAGTCTTTTTCGACACATGGGACAAACTCATCGAAAAAATACGATTTGAAAATGATGCAGTCCATCCAAACAGATTTTTTATTGCGGTAATAAACTGGCAAAGAAGATGGGTTTATGTGTTTGAATTCTCTAGGCTTCTTGGATTTGCCAATAATGAACAAGGGAAGCTTCTGCGTACCATCTGCGTTGCTACAAGGAGTGACTGTTATCCTATCTTTTATAAGTTTCGTTCCTGCCACGGATTCATTTGAAGCTGCGAGTGTTTTGGATGGCAACATTTTAAAATTTAGCCCTGCCTCGTCGGTGTTATAAACTTGGCAAGGCAACAGTTCGTTTTCTTTTGCAATTTCTTGGAACTTTGCAGAAAACTCCATAGCAGCCTCGGCATTAGCAGATAGTTTTTCACCTGAAATTGATACAAACCTGACACTATGACGGGTTTTCCAGCGATCAATCCAGCCCTCACTAGCTGCCCTCACTTTCGGCTTCCAGTTTCTTGTGCAAAACTACTGCCTTTACTTTTAATATTGACCCAGATATTGGGGTTTCTTTCCACCTTTCTTGACAGAACCACATCCACAATGCGCTATCGGACAAGTTTAGGATTTTTTAGTGTTTTGCCATTCTTAAGCGTTTACACCATCAATTGTAGTTGTATATGTTTCAATGTATTTCCGATTTTTTCTGTTGTAACACCTACATTGAGTTTCTTTGAAATTTTTTGGAACGATTCTCCTTTGTCTAGTCTTTGTAGAACTGCTAATTTTTCATTTAGCGATAGAGTAATGTGTTTTCGTTTTCCTCCTGACATGTTGAAAAACAAACAACTGTACACACAATGAATCTAGCAAACTATGTATATACACTACTATAGCAAACACAGCGAACAAAGAAGAACAGTGTTTTAAAATAAATGCATAAAACTGCACAGTACATACATACGGGTACATGATAAGTCGGCACTTCCAACTCGGCACCGGACAAGTCGGCACCGGGAAAACTCGGCACCGGACAAGTCGGCACCGGGAAAACTCGGCACCGGATAAGTCGGCACCGGATAAGTCGGCACCGGGCAAATCGGCACCAGTCATCAATATATAAACTTTCTAGTATAACAGAGGTTTTGGTAATATCAAAAACAAAAGAAATCTTTTTATAATTAAAAAAAGTAACGCACCCCCCCTTGAAAGATGAAGGAAATTGTAAATTATTTATTTACTCACCTTCTAGCCAACAGTAGAATTCATGTGAAAACAGCGTTAAATTAAAAACTAATAATAAAACAAAAATAACTTTAATAAAGTTTAGAAATTACATTTCATAATTGTGAGATAATCCTCTCAGATACTCCAACATGTTGTCCCTGTTATATGAATTTACTTTCTGCAGTATTCGCGCATCCGCCTCTTCGTAGCGTCTTCTCTTTCGGGGTGCTTCTAGCGGAACTGGATGAAATTCAGGTCTTCGGTGAAAAAAACTTAACTCGCTTCTAAAATCGAATATACTGGGGGAAAAGACGTGTTTCCTGATGTCTGATTTATTGGGAGATTTTCTTTAATTTTCTTCAATATAATAGAAAAGTGTATAGATAAGGGATTAAAAGAAAGTTGAAAATACGAGTGCCGAAATGTCTCGGTGCCGATTTGCCCGGTGCCGACTTATCCGGTGCCGACTTTTCCCGGTGCCGAGTTGTCTGGTGCCGACTTATCCGGTGCCGAGTTGTCCGGTGCCGACTTGGAAGTGCCGACTCGTCCGTGTCCCATACATACAGTTAAAACACACGATGGTATAACCCTAAAGCGGGCAAGCGATAACAAACCGTAAACAATGATGCGACAAGTCGGCACAAGCTCGCCAGTTTGAGCATGGTCGCATTAACCGGGGCTTCGGACCAGTCGAGGATGGATTAGAGGGGTTCTGCTGTATGTTGTCTTGATTTATCTGTCCGCCTCGCGGCGGGCAACCTAATCTAACCGGGGTTAAAAAATAAAGTATTTTGTATTTAAAAAATGTTTTAATTTTAAACAAAATGTTTTATTTTATGATTTATCATTAAAATGTTAGGTGTAGATTGTCGGCATTTAAAAATGTAGCGGTGGTGGCGTTAATACGTAAGTACCAAAAACTCAATTTTATCCGCCTTAACCAGATTTGTAAGACATGCACCTGGCGCATAACCAGATTGTTAATAGGTTTAAGTGCATTGCAAATATTCCATAATATTGAAACATCATTTTCCCATTGAGTAATGTCTTTTATGTTGAATAATAATTTAAATATTTAGTTAATCTTTCTCCAACAAAAGCTATTATTCCACAGATTAAGCCGAAACACAATAGGAAAAATGCAGCTTGCAGGTGATTTAGTGTAATTGTAATATTTGTATCTCTCCCAAATGCTTTTTGATTCTGGTCCCGTTGTAGCTCTCTATCGTATTTTTCAATTAAACCGTTGTCCATCATTCTAAATAATAATCGGTTAATATTTTCATATAGAGGAAATTCTTTTCTAAGAACCATCCATACTACAGCATTTATAGCTGGTGGTAATTGATACAACATCGATGTGCCATCCGGATTTAAATAGTATTTTGGTATCATATAATTTAATTGCCTTATGTTTTTCAAAACTGCTAAATCTTTTTGGTATGCAGCTCTATCCAAACATGAAAAATCTAAAGAACAGGTTATCCAGTTTTCATAAATGTCTTTGTAAATATGATTTTCATCAGATTTGAATATTTCTCGTATTATGTAAAAGCCGGGCGGCTTTTATGGTTAAGGTTGACTATTTCAGCATCAGTACTTATTTGATGTTCAAAAGATGGTTTTGTTAAGAAAGATATTAGCACCGCTTGATAAAAGTTAATTATTAAAAATGTGTAGATTGTAAATGTCAAAAATATACTTCTTTGGTGATTATTTCTTGGTCCGTTTACAGTATTTAATAAATGTAAACTAAATATTTCGAAAATGCTGCTCAATAGATTCTCGGAATTTTTGAATATTCTCCAAACGAACACCATAACAATAAAATGAATGATAATTATAATCCATAAATCTGCTGTGAAGACTAAAATTAAGTTTTTCCAAGGCTCGATAGCCCCAGCTGTTGCAATATAAAATGAAATATGTCCAAAACTGTGTGGATATGCACAATCAAAGTCTTCTAGAAATGATTCATTGGACATTACGCATCCTATTATTAGATCAGCTTTATTTTCAATAACGTCTTTGTACATTTTCGTATAATTTCCACGTGAAATCTTATGACCCCAGTTAGGATATGTGTTCTTTATAAAATTTAAGGTAGCGTTTGAACGTTTAACGATTTCTTTTAACAACTTGATTTCGTATCCTGGACTTGCAGCATGGATATCAATTACATACGGTATCATTTTATAAGCGTAAGTTCGAATTCCACATCCTTGATAATTGCGTAGAATATTCTTCACAAATAGTTTCGATACGTTGCAGTTTTTCATATAACCAAATTTTTTCCTTAGTTTGCAATTTATAAATTCATATTTTTCAGAATAAAAAATAACTGTATTATTTTTTAAAATCGCTAGGTTTCTTAACGAATTGAAATTGGAAACGTTTCTGTCGCCTAAATAAATCCAAAGCATTGGAATTTTGGGGTAGATACTTAGCGTAATTGTTTCAGCTGTTGCGAAGTTGTTTGTTACACAAACGAGTAAATTAATATTAATACTTGGATACCATTTAATTTTAGTGCTGTTTTCTTTTACTCTCAACAAACTGTAAGGTTTTTCCACATTTGATAAAATTTCAGAAATATCGTAATCTTCGTATATTAATAGAAAACCTTTTTCTGCATAGTTGTTTATAATTTCAGTTGCACATTTTACAAAGTTACTTTGACAGATGTATATTAAATTTCCAGATAGAAGTAAGTATAAGGATATAATATGTTTATTGTACATTTTTAGTGTTTATATTGTAACTTTGAAATACTTTTTGGAGTGCTCCATACATCCGAGATACTTTTATATAGTTAACAAAAAAATAACAGTAATTTTAGGTTTACAAACAATGTGACTACTATTTTGTCAGATGTAGAATTTTCTTATAGATAATTATTGTGCCGATTTTGAAACAAAGACATACTGAATTTATTATGCTAAATTGTTGCCTTTGTCATGAATCACTACAGATGGGAAATAATTTGTAAGATTTATATTCTGGTGTCCCTAATCTATCGAGATTACTTATAAATTGATAAATACAAAAACATAAAGGGTGACAAATTATGAGTGTCCTGTTTTTACTTAATAAAAAAGAGAAAGTAATGACTTATTTGCCTTCAAGTTTTTTTGAAAATGAAGGGGTGGCGGATTGAACAAAGGATTGCTTGTACTACTACTACTATTTGTGTCCGGATCACACTATGTCCACAAAAGTTTGCGGCTCTGATGGTCTTGTCATTTGCTAAAATTAGGTCGTTCCCTGTGCAGCTGTCCCATGTCGGTGCAGGTCAGCAGGTGTGGAGGGTTCTGGATTTCTCCGCAGGATTCTGGATTTCTCCAACACTGAGGGTATTCGTCCTCTGGTAGCATTCCACATTTTTTCAGGTTTTCTCTGCACCTCGAGAATCCTCTGCGAAGTCTGTTGAGCGTTCTCCAGATTGGGCATGGGAGGAAATGTCCCGGTGCCAGCTCCTCTTTTTGTTGGATGATTTGGTCTTGGGCCTCAGCGCGCCATTTCTGGAGCCTTCTGACTTCCTGAGAGACTTGCAAAGGTGCTGTTCTGACCAAAAAGCTGTGGCGGGATCGGAGTCTGGGTCTAGCTGGTTGGTGGCCTCTTGTCGCCCCATTTCTGCCTCAGCGGCTACCTCTCTCCTGATGTGAGGTGGTGCTATCCCGGCGAGAGAGTATACCTAATGAAGTGGCGTAGGCTTCAGGCAACCTGTTATTAGGCGGACTGCTTGATTCAAAGGGACGTCGATTTTGCTTTGCGTGAGTGGATGCACACCATACTGCAGCGACGTATTCGGCTGCAGAGAAGCTTAATGCAAGGTCTGAGGTTCTCAATATTGCTTGCTGTGCTTCCCATGACCTACCAGTCAGTTTCTTGTTGCTACCTTTTTCTGGTGTTGAGGCAGAGGCGCTTATATGTGAGAGATCGATCTAGTGTTACCCGAGGTATTTTGGAGTTGGGCAGTGTTCCAACTGTTGACCACACCACACTATCTTCATGCTGTCTCCTTGCCTCCCTGTTGCGAAGGTGGAAGGCGCACACTTGAGCTTTTGCTGGATTCGGTCGGAGGAGATTGTGCTCGTAGTAGGCGGGCAAGGTTGTTCAGGGCATTTGTCAGTTTTCTCTCTACCTCATGGAAACTATTTCCTTGGGTGCGATCGCTGTGTCGTCAGCATATATAAGGTGCCTGGTCTCCGCCGTATAGGTTGGTCGTTGGTATAGATATTGTAAAGTAATGGGGCCAGTACACTGCCCTGCGGAAGTACGTTCCTCTGCAGGCGCCATCTACGATTTTTCCCTAACAGGCTGACAAAGAAACGGCGGTTTTGGAGGAAGGCTCCGACAATCGACGTGATGTGGAAATCATTTGTCATTTCATACAGTTTGTATAGCAATTTTCCGTAGTTGAGCGTATCGTATGCGACAGATAGGTCAATGAAGGCAGTCCCTGTGATCTTCTTCTCTTCGAAGCCATCCTCGATGTATTGAACAAGGTTTAGGACCTGTACGCTACAAGGTTTCCGCGGTCTAAAGCCAGGCTATTCCGGTAGTTTCTCATCGATTGTCGCTGAGATTCTGTTCAGAATCATTCGCTCCATTAGATTAAACGTCTGGCATAGGAGGGAGACTGGTCGGAAGTTTTTAGGCTCATTTGGCTCTTTCCCAGGCTTTAGGAGAGCAACGACTCTGGCTTGTCTCCATAATTTTGTTATCTCCATAATTTTGGACCCAGAAACACTGAAGTGTTTCTTGGTCAAAGTTCTTAATCTGTTCTGCTCTGATATCATCTAGACCCGCTGTTTTGTTTGGTTTCATGGCAGCAATTGCTTTAGTAAGTTCTTAGGTGCTAAATGGGGTTCGAAAAGAGTCGACTCCTCTGCTAGGTTTTGAGTTATCCTGGCTTCGTTATTTTTCCTCGGTGGTTTGCCGAGCAGCTGGGTGGTCACCTAGTCGGCGGTGACCTTGCTGAAGTTCAAAGGGGCACTAGTGGGGTCACCATCGAGGTTTTTCATTGTACGCCATGCTCGCCTGCTATTTTGCTTCATGTCAAGCTCCTCCAACAGCGTTGTCCATTTTTCTCTTCTACCTTCGGCAATTGTAGCCATTAGCATTTCTCCGTCTGCGATGGTTTCCTCCGAGAAGGGTAATGGGTCGTCTTGGTAATGTTGCCTATACTTATTCAGCAGTTCTCTGTCCGATGTCCTCATCCCTGGTACAAATTCAGTCCTACATCCATCCCCTCGGTATGAACCCTCTTGATATTTGCTTTACTGTGTCTACGAAATCCTTGTAGTTCTCCGGTGTCGGTGTAATTTGTGCGAGAGCCTTGTCCAGTTCTGCCTTGTATGGGTCCCATTTCGCTTTTTTAAAATTAAAACGTCTTGAAAGGTACAGCCTGGGATTTGACTAATGCCGCGTGTTGTAATGTCGCGTTTATGGCCAATATTCTTATGAACTGTCCTCGATCAATAGCATTGGCACCATCAGATTGATATAGAACATGTGCATTCACTGTACTTACCTAAAACATTCTAAAAAAAATCATCATAGGCCATATTCGCGTTCGGCGACTGCGGGTGTATATAGAGCATTTTTTTATCTATCTCGTCAACGTCTCCTTTTGTCGAGTTGTAATGGGCAATAATTTTAGGTTTGCCTGTATTTTCACCAATAGACTCACAATGATGCATTGAAGAAACTAAACACAGCTTTATTTTTTCTTTGATACGTGAGAGATCAAATTCATTGGACTGGTAGATCCATAGACTGTAGATCCCACATTTCTTGATTTGGATGGCAAAAACTTTTGTTTTTTTAGAGCACCTACACACGTCAGGCCTCGTATTTTCAGTGCGTCTACCAATTCAATCGATGTGAACCAATTGTCTAACGTTAAATTGCGGTTACTACCGTGTATGGTACCTCCGCTCTCTAAAAAGCGGAGGTTTTGAAAATAAGGTTTTTAATCTTGAGAAAGATATATGGGCCAATAAGGAAGAAAGGAGGCTGGAGAATACGTTCTAATGATGAAGTATACCAACTCTATGACATAGCCGACATAGCGGGACACGTACACAGAATGCATGAGGGCGAGATCCCAAAGAAAGCGCTGAATAACAAAACAGAAGGCAAAATACCAGTTGGGAGGCCGAGGGACAGGTGGGAGGAGTCCATCCGAAACATCTGTCGAGAGATGCTAGGATACACGAACTGGAGGCAGAGGTGGGGAAACCGCGACGATTGGAGACAAAGTATATTGGAGGCCAAGGACGGCGCACGGTCCATTATGAAGAATGAAGAACCGTGTATGGATTTAGTCAAGCAAAATCACTGCTTGCGATGGAACCAAAAAACTTTTTTTCTTCGTTTGTCAAAGTTTCACCTTCAAATCCTTTTCCACAGTAGATATAGCCATTATAGAAATAGTAATCACACATACACATCATTCAAACCAGGGGGGCACGGAAGGAGAATCTACTCGTGAATTTTCTCCTGTATATGTAGAACATGCCGGCGCCCCCTGGCAACACTGTCCCACCAGACAGTGGCCAATCCTTCGACTACCTTAAACCATCGAACACGGAAAAGTAAAAAGGTCAAACCGAACTTTGATGGTTTGTTTGGCATATACATGACGAAATAAGAGCGACCTATGAAAGATATCAACATTTTATCAATAATTGCACACTTTCCGATCTTGTAGAGGATTTGGGAGTTATTGACAAATATGTTGCAAATCGCAGCTAGCTTATCACTCTGTTTTCTTTCTTCTCGGTCTGCCCCATTATCAAACCGTAAGCATAACAACAAATTCAGAAATCTTTTCTGTGAGATAACTGATATCTCTACTTGTCCTATCGGTTGCAAATAGGTACTCACAACCTGTACGCCCAACCTTCGTGGATGGACTTGAACACAGTTGTATACATAAAAGGACCAAGGAACTAATGCAATTCTATAATATCTAAAACTTCGTCTAACGTTCAGTATGATTTTCTCAGCTGTACTTTAATTTGAGTTCGCGAATTTTCATATTTGTCACTTCAAAATTTCTTCTAAGATATCTGGAGTCTTGACTCGGGCATACGAGCTATAATGTCATGTTGGCCTATTCGCACAGCTCTGCTTGGCGGATCTTTTGCCCACTTGAACCGATTTTTGCCATAGAAACATCTAACTACTCTTGATAAAAGGTTCATCATCACTGTTACTTTCTGAAGGTTGATTCTCCTGAATTAGCTCTTCTTCAGAATCTTCAGAAATACTTTCTTCGGTGTCTGAGTCATGATCACTTTGCTCCGGGACGAAGTTTTCGCGAACATTTTCGGCTTCCGATCCCCTTGAGTCTTCCGGTGCAGGCATTCTTCAATTTTACGATTTTCAAGCCGTTTTCTAGTGTTTGGCTCCTGACTCCCTACGCTTTTTTTGGAAGTCCGGATTATTCATTGCATGTAATAACAGTAAAAATACGACAAAAACAATATGGTATAGTGTTTGGTATAGTGTTTTGTCAACGATGGATCAAATATTCACTATCCGCCAAATCCTCGAAAAACACTGGGAATTTGATAATGACCTCCACCAACTATTCATCGACTTCTAACAAGCCTACGATAGTGTGATAAGAGACCACGTATGGGCAGTATGTGGAATCCCAAAGAAAATAATCAATATTAAAAAATTGTGCATGGAGGGCAGCCGGTGCTGTGTTAAAGTTGGGAACAACATGTCAGAAAACTTTATGGTATATAGTATTATGGTATATGGTATACAATATTGTTCAATATCGTTTTAGAAGTAGCGATCAAACGGGCTAACATCGACGTTGAAGTTTTTCCAAACAGTGGACCAAACCTGATACTGGCATATGCAGATGATATAGACGTTGTCAGTAAAACAACCATTAAAACCAAAGAGTTATTTGAAAAAATAGAAAAGGAGGCAGACATAGTAGGATTACCTACTAATGAAGAGACAGGGCAAAACATAACCTTTGGCACCTACAATTTCAAACGGGTCTCACAATTCAAATACCTCGGCTCCGTCATCACAGACAACAACATGAAAAAAGAAATAAAGGCCCGCATACAAAGCGGTAATAGATGCTATTATGCACTAAGAGAACTGTTCCAATCGAGAATAATGTCGCGATCCTCAAAACTAAAATTGTACCATGCTACTATAAGACCGGTAGTCACATACGAATATGAAGCGTGGACCCTAACTAAAGCAAACGAAGAAGACGCGCTGCTAAGGTTCGAGCGAAAAATACTTAGAAAAATAAATATAGATCAACCCAGGATCCAAGGTCAGGGCAATATCGAATAGGAACAAACGCGGAGTTAGAACAATTATACCAGGGAGATATTGTGAGCGAAGCAAAGTCACAAAGATTGAGATGGGCAGGACACATATGCAGAGCACCGGACGACAGAATGCTGAAAATAGCATGGCAGGAGGTACCGACGAGCAGAAGACCACCGGGAAGACCTAGAATGAGATGGATAAACAATGTTCTATCGGATGTGTGGAAGATGGGCATCGAAAACGAACAGGAAGCAATTCTAGATAGAAGTTGTTAGAGGCAAATTGTGCTTGCAGCCAAAACCCACATAGGGTTGTAGTGCTACTTGAAGAAGAAATTTGAGAGACCACTGCCGAACTTTAAATCGTTGTAACTTGCCGATTTGGAACTATACGTCGCAACTATCCCTCTCTTCAGCGTAGACACAACTAAAGTCCCAAGCTACTCAGGCGCTATAACAAAGGAAGCGCGAGGAAGGGGTGATATGATGTTTCATCGACGCCGCTCGGCCTGTGAGACCGCCTACCACCGGTTAAATGTTAATGATTGCCATCGCTCAACACCGATGACCAGTAAACGATATTTGGTATCAACTAGATGGTGCAAGGCCTTTTGTATCCAACATGTTTATGGCATTGTTACGGGAGTTCTTTCCTTGCCCGCTGATTTCCCAGCGTGGGGATCAGTTGTGGCCCCTTGCTCTTCGGATTTATCGGGTTATTTCTTATGGGGTAATGTTAAATCTACAGTTTATCAAAACCGACCTGAAACCCTGGAAGACTGAAAACGATATATTCGACAAGCTATTGATGAGATTTCGCCAGAAATGTGCCAGTTCATTGTGGCATTTGTGCAATGCGCGTTCATTGTTGCATCGATTTCAGTCATGCATTGAAGCGGAGTTCATCTAATACATGTAATTTATAAATATTAATAGTTAATTTAGGAGTCGTACAAAATTTGCTCGTAGAAATTGTGTAGAAATTGTGTATTTTGATTGGTGTAAAGTTCGTAGGGAGAGAAGTTTATAGTGAGGGGCAAGGGGGTAACATTGGATTGGTGTTAGTGTAAAGAAAAATTGTGTAAAAACAAAGTGAATTGGTTTCAAGAAAATTATCTTTCGAAATGTCAAATTAATTTAATGTCAACATTTTCGTTTTCTTTTCTTTTCTTTGTGAGATTAAAAAAAAAAGTAGTAATATAATAATATGTGGGAGGAGAAGGGGAGGAGTAACAACCTCGTAACCATGGATCACCTGGCCCGGGCGACAGTACCATGTGAGGGCCCCTTGCCAGGGTTACGGTGAAGTCTTCAATGGTAGTGAAGGCGGAGATAAAGCTCATCGGTACGGCGGAACTGGCAGAAGAGGCACCCATGCTTTTCGGGATAGTAAAAGAAAAGCCTGACTAAAATCCAGGCGCGTCTTAGTGGTATCCACCGTCTTCCTGGTCCGCGTCTGACACCCTGTGGGTGCGGCGGCGACTCTATGCTCCAGGAATTAACAATCCCTGGTTCGAAGTACCTAGCATTGCTGGAACTTCTATTATAAGCCAAACATGATTCGAAATCATGTTTGGCTTCATGTGTTCCTAAAGGGACCATTCATGTAAAATAATAAATAATAATAATAGTTAATTTAGGATTAAGCATTTAATTTGTTAATAAACTTTAGATTTTACTTTACAATGTTCAACAAAATTTTGGTGTCCAATTTTTTTAAAATCTGGACAATCTTAACCTGTCACCCTTTATATTCATATTTAATTTGTACATTAAATGATTTGTTTGTTTAAGGAAAGTGAGGCAGCTGTAGATTCAGAAACGGAAGAAGATGTGAGCAACGAGGAGACCGCTATAATTGGCAATCGTAATTTACGAAGATACTACAGTTTAAATTACCAAGTAGAATTGGGAGAGATGGCCGCTCTATACTTTAACAAGATTGGAAGAATTCTTTTTTACATATCGTTATGCATCTACCTTTATGGAGATTTGGCAATTTACGCTGCCGCAGTTTCAAAATCTTTATGTGATTTGGTCTGTCCCATAAATAATACCCGCGGAAATCTAACAGATGAATTTTCAATAGATTGTTTTCATGATAGCATTAGTAAGATCGATCTCTATAAGATATTCGTTGGAGTATTTGCTTCTTTGATTGGTCCTTTTACTTATTTTAATGTTCAGAAAACTAAATACTTTCAATTAGCTACGACTGCCATGCGTTGGTGCGCATTTACAGTAATGATTACGTTGGCGGTTATACGTTTAATACAGTTGGGACCAACTGGAAATCCGCCTATGGTTAATTATAACGGTATTCCAGCGCTGATTGGTGCAAGCGTTTATAGTTTCATGTGTCACCACTCTTTGCCAGGTTTGGTAGCACCTTTTAACGATAAACGATATTTATTAAAGCAGTTAGGATTGGATTACGTTTTAATTTGTTCTTTCTATATATTGTTAGCGTTGACTGGAATTTTTGCTTTTGAACAAATTTATGATTTATATACTTTGAATTTTGTGCCAACTGATAATGATACCAATGGTACATTTATGCAAATTATTATGTATTTTCTAGGGTTATTCCCCGTTTTTACATTATCCACGAGCTTCCCAATAATTGCCATCACGCTACAAAATAATTTAAAGACGTTATTTTTGGATCCAAATCGTATGGACAATTATGGATTTGTGTTGAGACGATTAACATTTCCTACATTAGCTATTGGTCCACCTATTGTTGTTGCGCTTTTTACTCATGATGTTAGGTCTTTGGTGAAGTTTACAGGATCTTACGCAGGTGCTTGTATTCAATACATTATTCCAGCTTTGCTTGTATGGCAAGCTAGAAGGATATGCAAAAGGGATATCGGTGGTGCGAAGAATAAATATTCTAGCCCCTTCAAGAGCGCGTTTTGGGTTCCTTTTGTAATATCTTGGTCAACTATCTGTATTATTTTAGTCACAGTAAATTTATTTTCTGATTTTTAAAGCTACATAGAGCATTTGTTTTTTAAAGGTAAAAATATACATTACATACATTTTAAGTTCAAAAGTTAATTAAAATACATTTGACTATGCTGACAATACTACTGACATGTTTGACTAGTTTTTGGAATGATTTAAAAAAAAGCACAATGATGGAATCAATTTGACTGATAAAAGGGATATTTTTAAAATGTAAAACTTTTCTATAAATTAAATTTTGTTTTAATTCCTTACAGGAACTAATTGTGATCTATCTATACGAAATAAAATTTAAATATATTTTTTTTAATTTATGTATTCTTCGTGTATTTTTGTCTATTCATTCATAACTATTTAAATAACTCTAATGGACTATCAAAACACAATTGTCTGTCTGATGTTGTCTGCATTGCCTTACATGTTTTCTGGTGCCTCTATAATTTTGTCTGTCTAGTATTGTTCTTGTTTTCTTCTAGTTTTGTTTCTCTAGGTTTTTGTCTAGGTTGAAAATCTGCAAACAGACACCACCCGACCCGTGCTGAGTGGTAGTGTGGGGCTGCCCCCCTAAAAGGGACGACCCACTAAAAAAAACCCACCATTCAGACCCACCAGCCAAAACCGGAGAGAACGTGATGGAATCCAAAATTTGGCATAACTTCATCACGTTCCTCCCCCTTTCATATCCAAAGCATTCATCCGCATTCACTCGTTGTGCCGGGCGCGCTGTTAATCGCCGTGACCCCCCTCACATCAGAGTTTACAATAAATTTGTGCGCCCCCTTCGCGCTAAGGGGGGCCCGGCGTTGGCACCCACGGTTCGCGCGTAGCAACCCCTCGTCCCGCCTTACGCTCGTCCCTTTCATCCTTCTCCTTTTTCCTTCTTATATATCCTATCATGGCAGTCAGCACGCCCCATTGATACGCACTGCGGTGCATGATTCCCACTATACTCTCCTTATTTACATTCTCTCCCACCTTGCATTCTGCTGCGCTCCTCATTCTCTCACATCTCGTACACTCGAAGATGGTATGCTCCGCAGTGTCCTCAGTCGCTCCGCGATACCTACAGTGCGCCTTAGCCAGTTTCCCGATGCGCACCAGGTAAGACCCAAAGCATCCATGTCCCGTAAGCGCCTGGGTGAGGTGATAATTCACCTCCCCGTGCCACGGTTGACCCATTCATCGATAGTCAGAATCAGTTCCCTGGTCCAGGCTCCCTTTTCCGACCCCTCCCATATCTCTTGCCATACATGCATTGTTTTTCTCTTTCAGTTCTATGGTCATTACCTCCCCAAACTCTCACTCTTTCATGCGCCAGAAGGTTTAACGGGATAACTCCAGCAACGACCGTTACGGCGTCGCCAGAAACAGTCCTGTATGCGCTGCGCACACGCAGCAGCATACACCATTGCACTCTCATCAGATACACCTTTGCACTCTCATCAGTGTCGCTCTATAACATCCTGAACGCATTTATTCGTGCCGGAACCCCATGCAGGAGAATGGAGTGCACGACCGCATTAATAACCCTCCTCTTGGAGGCCAACGGCCCACCTATGTTGGGCATCAGCCGTCCAAGGGCTTTCACGGATGCTGTAGCCTTGCTCACCACCCGGGTGACCTGATCGGACACCCTGAGATTTCGCTGAAGCTCTACCCCAAGGTATCTTACAGATTCCCGAGCCGGTACGTCAACTGTCCCCATTCGTACGGTCAGTTCACGCAACTTTCTTCTCCCTATTAGCAGGACTGCCTCGGTTTTGTGGGAAGCCAGAGCAAGCCCTTTTCCACCGATCAATTCCACTACTTGCCTCATTCATTATCGTTTTCAAAGTTTCTTGCGACAGCGACCACCGCTAAGTCATCATCGTACCCGGCGAGTGTAACCCCGTCTGGCAGCCTCAATCTCAAAACCTCATCATAAAATATGTTCCACAGTATCGGCCCAAGAAACGAATCCTGTGGAACATCCGCACTCATTTTGAAGATTTTACCTTCCACAGTTACTATCTGCCGATCATTCAAGTAGCTCCCCACCATCATTCGACGATAGGACCTTCTATTCGCCTCCATGATTCCGCCCCATGGGACCGACTTGAAAGCATTTTTTACGTCCAGGGTTACACGCACGCAGTAGCTACGAGTACGCCATGGACCCGTATTGGCTAACCTTGCTCTCTCTATCACACGCATCATTGCGTTCACCATAGTGCGGCCGCCTCTGAACCGATACTGTTCCTCTGAAAGACCCCCTGCCCTCTCGAGATCCTCATGTATCCTAGCTCCGATCATACTCTCAAACATCTTCGCTATCCCATTCAGTATGCAGATTGGCCTATATTTGGCATCCTCTCCTTCCTTTCGCTCTTTTTTAATCATTACCAGTCTCGCTCTCTTACACTCTTTGGGGAAACTGCCGTTCATCAAAATTTCTGAGAGACAGCGTGTTTTACATCTGGTACTTTCGTATTTCCCCTAATCCATTCGTTTTCGCTCCATCTCACCTGTGGCCGTCGGACGCTTCTTCTGTTACTTCACAATCTCCATCGAATTAATGTTGCACTCCATTCAGCTTGACCTATGGCTACGTGTCCCGCCCAATTCCATTTCGGAGTGACAGCATGTTTTACATCTTGTACCTTCGTCTTTCCCCTAATACATTCGTTTTTAGATCCTCTAATGATGAAAGCCAAGAATCAATGATATCCCAAGAATCTCCTCTCAATAACTTTTTGGTTGGCTTTAAACTTGTCGTTCTTCTCGAGTATGGCTTTCGCGGAGGTCCAAGTTAGTGGCCCGTTAGTAGTATTTTGCTAATAGTTTATATTTTGGGCACATGTCACACTTTGGAAGCGATCAATTTATTGTTTTTTCTCCAGCAGCATCGGACCTCTTGTGACCCGTTGGTAGTTGCTGGCAGTATTCACTGATTGTATAGTGCGGTTTTGTGATGGAGGAGGTTGTCCATCTTTTATTTTGCCATATGCTGGCCAGGTTTGTCGAGTTATTTCATTTATTTCTAGTTCTTAATTGCCCTTCCCATGGTATACGTTTGTTGTTTTCTGGTTTTGTTGCCTATTTTGTTTTGTCTGTTCATTCTGTTCTTTCATGCTATGTATGTCCCTTATCATGATTTCTGTTGCAGACCAGACTTCTTCACTCCTAAGCATTGTCTCTGTGTTTCTACTAGTCTCTAGAATTCTTTTTGTTTTTAACTCCATTTGTCCCCCTCTAAAGACCACCTGGGGCATTCGAAGATGTGTGATACATTCTATCTGTCTTGTAAATTTGTGATGTTTTGTAAATCGTGATATGCGTGTGTATCACGATTTACTGGTTGTCTGCATTGCGCCCAATACTGTGCAGGTAGTCTTTCAAGCATCCGTGGCCGCTAAGCGCCTGCGTCAGAAAGTAGATAACTTCTCCGTGCCTTTTCGTGACCCATTTATCCAATTTTGGGATCAGGAGTCTCGTCCACTCACCCCTCTCTAGCTTTGATGTGAGCCGGTTGGGTATTATTTTTGATAATAATTTATATATTTGAGAGAACAGACTGATCGTCCTATAATTTTTATCGGTATCTCCCTTTTTATGGATGATTATCATTACTGCCCAGTCTTGGAATGTCTTTGTATAATATTTCCTATTGGTTTTCTAGTATATCACCTCCCTACTTTAACATCTCTCGGCTAATATTCCGTCTTCGCCCGCTGCCGTTCCGTTCTTTATATCACGCAATGCTGTTCGAATTTTGTCCTTTGTGATTTTAGGTATATCCTCAGACTTAACATTCATAACTCACTTGCTGGTCATATTCGGATATATTGCTTATTTTCATCGTCCAGTATAGGTCTGCATATAACTGTTGTACCGTTCTTATAATCAAGTGTCTTCCTTCAAGTAGTTTCCCTTCTTTGTCTTTGATCTTGACGATTTCTTTCTTTGTGTCTGTCTGTCACTAATATTCGGAACACGTTCGCACCTATGTGTTCTTCTAGTACCGTCTGCGCATATAACCCTAGACATAAAAAATGGTTTTAATTCTGAGGCTTGAGGTGGCCTGAGGAAATATTATGGAAGAACTAATTAACAGTAAATTTACCTCATACCTGTTGCGGCTTGTGCGCAGCTACCTTTCAAATAGGAGAATTCAGATGGAATCCGGCTATGAGATCGTCGAATGCGAAGTAAAGCATGATGTTCCACAGGGCTCGGTTATGGGCCCTAGACTGTGGAACATACTATACGACGGCGGGTTAAGGCTCGTTTTTCCCGCTGGGGTGAAGAACTATTGAGAAAGGCAAACATCTCCATAAAGCAGGTCGATGAATGGCTAGAGCGGAAAACCCTTAAGCTGACCCCCGAAAACACAGAAGCCGTACTTTTCACTGGCAACGGGAAAATAAGACCTATCAAATTTTAAATTAAAAAAGTGGACATCACACCGAAACAAAAAGTCAAGTACTTAGGGATGACTATTGACCATAAACTGCGAACCTATGAACCATAAACGACCTTAATCTTTCAAAGCATACATAAAAAAACCCGCAGAAAAATCCCTAAAATTACATCGGTACTAGGAAAACTATTGCCTAACACCATCATCATCATCACGTAGCGCTACAACCCTGGGTGAGTCTTGGCTGACTGTACAACTTTTTTCCAATTTGTTCGGTCTTCCATCAACCTAGGGTCAAATGGAATGTTCATTTTCCGGAGATCTGCTTGGATGTTATCTCTCCATCGCATTCTGGGACGTCCGAGCGGTCTCTTGCCTGTGGGAATCTCCTCCCATACCAGTTTTACAAGTCTTTCGTTATGCAGTCTGTGCACGTGGCCTGCCCATCTTAGTCGCTGTGATTTAATTTCTTGGACAATATCGGTGTCGTTGTAGAGTGCTTTTAATTCGATATTGGTTCTGATCTTATACTGTTCTGTGGTGATGTCATGGTGAGGTCCGAAAATTTTTCTAAGTATTTTTCGTTCAAAGCGTCTGAGCTTTTCTTCGTTTGCTTTGGTCATGGTCCACGTTTCGCATCCGTATGTTATTACAGGTCTGACGATGGATTTATAGATTTTGATCTTTGAACTTCTTGTGAGATTTTTTGATTTTATGAGCTTATTCAGTGCAAATAGACAGCGGTTTGCAGATTGGATTCTGTCTTTTATTTCTTCGGTAACATCGTTGTCCGCTGTGATTACGGCCCCCAGATACCTAAAACGTTGTACTCTTTCGAAATTAAAGGTGTTGATCGTCATATTTTGTCGTATTCTGTCTCTTCGTGTCGTTCTATTTATACACATATATTTCGTTTTCTCTTCATTAATCTTCAGCCCTACTTCACTTGTTGCTCCTTCCACCTTGTTGAAAATGTCTTTCGTGGATAGAATGGAGTCTCCAACGAGATCTATGTCATCTGCATATGCGAGTAACACTTTGGGACCTTGACCCGATAGCAATTCTGTTTTTATTTCGGCCGACCTCATGGCTTTCTCTAATACAAGGTTGAATAGTAGTGGAGATAACGCATCACCCTGTTTAAGTCAACTGTTGATTTCAAAGCTGCCAAACAGTTTATTATTTACACGTACTTTAGATATTCCACCCTCCATACAGACTTTGGTCATCCGAATGAGTTTCTTTGGTATTGAGAACTCCGCCATGGCATTCCATACTTGGCTTCTTTCTACGCTATCATATGCCTGTCGAAAGTCTATGAAAAGATTGTGTATGGGTTTGTTATACTCCTATCCCTTTTCTAGAAGTTGTCTCAGCGTGAATAGTTGATCTATTGTTGATCTGTTTGCCCTAAACCCGGCTTGATATTCGCCTAGGACATTTTCAGCATAAGGGATTAGTCTACTAAGAATGATGTTTGAGAGGGTTTTATATGCCGTGTTTAGGAGTGAGATTCCTCTATAATTCGCGCATTTTGTTTTGTCCCCTTTTTTGTGGATGGGCACTATTATGTTTTCCATCGTGCTGGTATCCTTTCTTCTAACCATATGTGCGTTATTAGCTGGTGGATTTGGCGATGTAGTGCGTCTCCCCCATATTTCAGAAGTTCTGCTGGTATCTCGTCCGTACCCGGCGCTTTGTGATTTTTCAGCTTATTTAAGGCCTTTTGGGTTTCTTCAAAGGAAGGATTTTTGACGGGCATGTCCGCTGTGATATAGATCTCTTATGCACGAAAAGCAGTAAAAGAAGACTGCTTTGCTCTGTGGTTCACTCGACCATCCTCTATGAATCCCCGGTCTGGGCTAGAACCTTAGAAAAGGCGTACATGAAACTGCCTCTGTACACAGAAAAATGTCCATCAGAGTATGCAGTGCATACAGGACTACCTCCATGGATTGCTGGCATCGCCCCGATCGAGAGTAGAAAGTAAGAAAATGAGAGAGTTCAATTATAAATTCGTTGGTTGGAGTTCGAACACAAATACCACCGCCCCCCACCCAAAAATATGCAAAATATAACTTAAATATTACATATATTATAATGAAATAAAGAGGGACGATTCTCTTCAAGAGAGCATGGTAGATGTGGAGTTTAGGAATCCTTGTGTGTCAGTTTTAGAAAGCAAAGTGTTGAATTTTTGTTTTTGTATTTTCTTAAAACCTCCCCGAAACTAAACCCTGGCTATGCCTATGCACCAGACACACCACACTGATCAGACAGACCTGTATCTATAGAACTTTTTTGTTTTATATAATCACCATGTAATGTTTTATATAATCATCATGCTTTTTTTATTTTGAATAATTTGTATAAGCTTTGTATTTTAAACGCGTCTATTTGGCGGGTTGAACGCTCTGATTATCAGCAAACTTCACGATGCTCAGTCGATCGTATTTTGTTTTCGAAAAAAATTTTGTTCGTGCGAAATTTCACAGAAAATGGTAAGTTTTTGCGAAAATATTTGAATTAGTTTTGCAAAACTATCGCTAGAATTAGGTGTGATTCGTACTGATTAATAACATTTTAATAGAAGCACCTAATTTATGCGATATTTTTGCGAATTCGGATTGGCATCAGGTTAGAAACAAATTACATGTACGAAACAGATTGCTAACGATATCAATGTTCATTTTTGAGTTGCAATGATCATTTCTTAAATGATTTATGCAAACTGTCTCTCTATCTGCAAATGCAAATTATTTGATGTTTTTATTATTATGAAAATTAGAACTTGTAGAAGTTATCAGGCTACTTTAATATCACCCGTGCTGCGCAGTTGCCTCTCTTATTGATAAACACACCATTCGCTTCTGTTTGGTTTATTGTTAGTTTGAAGTTTGCAAGTGTAAAATCTTATAGAAAAAGTAAGTATTTGCAAGGAAATTTGAATTAGTTAGCATAATTATCAATAGTCTTATTTAGCCTAAGGTGTTAGATATAATATTCCAATTCTTATATTTAATATTTATAATACATTATATTCACGCAATTCTTTCCCTATATGTGAACTTTTTCCACTCCGTTTTTCCTTTTGCCATAGTTGATGCTTGAACCATTGTGAGTCCACTGTCCTCCACTATTTACTCTATGTTTCGATTCCATGTTGTCTTGGGTCTTCCTGTACTTTTCTTTTTGTACTTGTAGCTTACCACACTCTCTTGACTGGTCTCTAGAGAGACAAGACTAAATAGACAAGATAAGACTAGACAGACAAGACTAGACAGACAAGACTAGACAGATAAGACTAGACAGACAAGACTAGACAGACAAGACTAGACAGACAAGACTAGACAGACAAGACTAGACAGACAAGACTAGACAGACAAGACTAGACAGACAAGACTAGACAGACAAGACTAGACAGAAAAGACTAGACAGACAAGACTAGACAGACAAGACTAGACAGACAAGACTAGACAGACAAGACTAGACAGACAAGACTAGACAGACAAGACTAGACAGACAAGACTAGACAGACAAGACTAGACAGACAAGACTAGACAGACAAGACTAGACAGACAAGACTAGACAGACAAGACTAGACAGACAAGACTAGACAGACAAGACTAGACAGACAAGACTAGACAGACAAGACTAGACAGACAAGACTAGACAGACAAGACTAGACAGACAAGACTAGACAGACAAGACTAGACAGACAAGACTAGACAGACAAGACTAGACAGACAAGACTAGACAGACTAGACAGACAAGACTAGACAGACAAGACTAGACAGACAAGACTAGACAGACAAGACTAGACAGACAAGACTAGACAGACAAGACTAGACAGACAAGACTAGACAGACAAGACTAGACAGACAAGACTAGACAGACAAGACTAGACAGACAAGACTAGACAGACAAGACTAGACAGACAAAACTAGACAGACAAGACTAGACAGACAAGACTAGACAGACAAGACTAGACAGACAAGACTAGACAGACAAGACTAGACAGACAAGACTAGACAGACAAGACTAGACAGACAAGACTAGACAGACAAGACTAGACAGACAAGACTAGACAGACAAGACTAGACAGACAAGACTAGACAGACAAGACTAGACAGACAAGACTAGACAGACAAGACTAGACAGACAAGACTAGACAGACAAGACTAGACAGACAAGACTAGACAGACAAGACTAGACAGACAAGACTAGACAGACAAGACTAGACAGACAAGACTAGACAGACAAGACTAGACAGACAAGACTAGACAGACAAGACTAGACAGACAAGACTAGACAGACAAGACTAGACAGACAAGACTAGACAGACAAGACTAGACAGACAAGACTAGAGAGACAAGACTAGACAGACAAGACTAGACAGACAAGACTAGACAGACAAGACTAGACAGACAAGACTAGACAGACAAGACTAGACAGACAAGACTAGACAGACAAGACTAGACAGACAAGACTAGACAGACAAGACTAGACAGACAAGACTAGACAGACAAGACTAGACAGACAAGACTAGACAGACTAGACAGACAAGACTAGACAGACAAGACTAGATAGACTAGACAGACAATACTAGACAGACAAGACTACACAGACAAGACTAGACAGACAAGACTAGACAGACAAGACTAGACAGACAAGACTAGACAGACAAGACTAGACAGACAAGACTAGACAGACAAGACTAGACAGACAAGACTAGACAGACAAGACTAGACAGACAAGACTAGACAGACAAGACTAGACAGACAAGACTAGACAGACAAGACTAGACAGACAAGACTAGACAGACAAGACTAGACAGACAAGACTAGACAGACAAGACTAGACAGACAAGACTAGACAGACAAGACTAGACAGACAAGACTAGACAGACAAGACTAGACAGACAAGACTAGACAGACAAGACTAGACAGACAAGACTAGACAGACAAGACTAGACAGACAAGACTAGACAGACAAGACTAGACAGACAAGACTAGACAGACAAGACTAGACAGACAAGACTAGACAGACAAGACTAGACAGACAAGACTAGACAGACAAGACTAGACAGACAAGACTAGACAGACAAGACTAGACAGACAAGACTAGACAGACAAGACTAGACAGACAAGACTAGACAGACAAGACTAGACAGACAAGACTAGACAGACAAGACTAGACAGACAAGACTAGACAGACAAGACTAGACAGACAAGACTAGACAGACAAGACTAGACAGACAAGACTAGACAGACAAGACTAGACAGACAAGACTAGACAGACAAGACTAGACAGGCAAGACTAGACAGACAAGACTAGACAGACAAGACTAGACAGACAAGACTAGACAGACAAGACTAGACAGACAAGACTAGACAGACAAGACTAGACAGACAAGACTAGACAGACAAGACTAGACAGACAAGACTAGACAGACAAGACTAGACAGACAAGACTAGACAGACAAGACTAGACAGACAAGACTAGACAGACAAGACTAGACAGACAAGACTAGACAGACAAGACTAGACAGACAAGACTAGACAGACAAGACTAGACAGACAAGACTAGACAGACAAGACTAGACAGACAAGACTAGACAGACAAGACTAGACAGACAAGACTAGACAGACAAGACTAGACAGACAAGACTAGACAGACAAGACTAGACACTCCCTCGAAGTATCTACACCTTGACGAAGGCATTACGCCGGGTGGGGGAGCTTGCGCGTCCTAATGATCCTGAGAGCTATGCTGACGGTAGCGTAGCTACCAGAAGGGTCACCCAAGTCAGACAGGTCAAGGGAGAAGGACCAGACCAAGATAGATACGCACAGAGGGGAAAATCCTCTTTAACAAAAAAAGTTCCCTAGACTTATTGGCGCGGGTCTAGGTCGGACAGCCCTTAATTATGAAATGAGCTCAGACAAGGAAAATTCGTTTACGGTGCAGAGGATGGATACCTCAGTGCCGGTCGGTACAGGGAGTGTGCGAGCGGGCTCCCCCCGACCGTTATCCAACGACCGCCCAACACTTCTGGTAGGGAACCAGGCCGAAGTGCAAGATACCATTACTGGAACAGTAATACAAACTGCAGACAGCGTCAAACGAGCGACAACTCTTGACGGTTTCCTGGAGAGTAATAGACTGCCGCACAGCAGGCTGAATACCAGCAGTAGTCAAAGACAGCGCTGTAATTCAATGGGCACCGCCAAAAAGAAAAAAAGGAAAGTAACAGACACGTCTTTCGATGCCACCGACTCATTAGATACCACAAAAAAGAAGGAGTGCCCAACTGCATCTAACATTATTGAAACTATTCAATTGATCACACTGTACGCAGCTCAGCTCGCTAAACTCGTTGATGAAAGCCCTAGCACGAAGAGGGAGATTAAGACTCTGGTGGAAAAGATGAAAAGGCAAACCGAAAAAATCAGCAAAGGCCCCGCACAGGAATGGTTTGAAGCCCATAGGTGGGAAAATATTGAAATTCCTACCTATGATGTAGACATACAAGTGGACAGCGACCAACTGGAACCTACACGGACATGCTGTGCTGGTACACAGACCACCGAGACCGGTAGACACGACCCCCACTCAACATCGATGGTACCTGCTGTAAACTCTTTAGAAACCCTGGAGGGCGTAGATTCTCTAAAAAAATGGCACTCTGCAGATGTGAAGGAATGGAGGGCGGAACTGTTCACCAACACCGAGGTAATTGTGGGGAATCCACTCAACAGGGAAGACGGATCGGTAAAGATAGTAATCGTGGATCCCAATGACAGTAAGATGGAGAAGGGCATCCAAAGAATCTATCGAGAAAAATATCCTGAAATAGGGGAACTAAACGGTGACTTTGAAATCTTGGAACAAGTAACGAAAATCAGGTCAAAAGATCCCGAGGAAGTGATACACAGGAAAATTATTAAAATGACGCACGACGGAACAGAAGAGGACTTATGGGATAAGCTCAAAAAATTAAAGGAGGAAACAGGCAATTGTGATGGGATTGCAATCCACCACCTCGCCAGTCTGACCACACTAAGATTCCAAAAAATGATAGAAGCTATCTTTCACAACACAAGAACAAAAGTATATATATACAAAAGAAACACGCAAGGTCCAGCGGGAGATGATCAAAACAAGCCCTATACAGAAAACGCAGGAGGAAACGGAGGATGGATTAAACCAAATCATAGAAGGGCCAAACAAATAAAAAAAACGATAGAAATAACGCCCACAACTTCTAGCGGAAGCACCTTCGCCAGTGTCTTGAAAACGATGAAACAAGAAATAGATGTAGAGGAAGTTGGAGTGCAGGTTCAAGAAATCAAGAAGACTAAAAGTGGAAACTACAGGATTACGGTCAAAGAGAAAAAAGAAGGAGCAGCAACTCTGTTTAAAGAAAAAGCTCTCGAAACTCTAAAAGACATAGCCACAGCCAAAGAAATGGAGCCATCTAGGAAAGTTATCATAATCAGGGATATACTAGAGGGGACAACAGAAGAAGAGATCAAGGAAGCGATAGCAGATACAACGGGTATAGAAACCCAGAGGAATGATATAAAGATCAACACCCTAAGAGCCACAAAAAAAGGAGACACCATGGTAGCGACAGTAAGTCTATACAAGAAGAAGGCCGAGGAGATCATTAAGACTGGAAGAATTAAAATCGGCTGGCAAAGATGCAGAATAAGCGAAATCCTGTCCCCAATCAAATGTTACAAATGCCTAGGACATGGGCACGAAATGAAGGACTGCACAGCGGAAAAAAAGGATATGAAAGACCGGTGCTATAAATGTAGCAAGAAAGGACATCTGGCAGTAAACTGCGAGAACGCTCCATACTGCTACGAATGCGAGGAAGAAGGTCATCGAGCTGCCACCATGGAATGCGGCAAATATAAAAATGAAGTAATTAAACTCAGAAACCAAACTCCAAAAGAGAGAACAGGATCAAAAAAAAAAGGTGTCAAATGCGGAAAACCAGAAGGATATGCGACCACTCCAAAATGACCCTTAAGATCCTGCAAACCAACCTGAATAGATGTGGCCCGGCACATGACCTATTATATAAGACCGCCACGACACTACAACTGGATCTGGTACTAATATCGGAACCTAACATCAAGGATGTCAATAAAGGACCCTGGTTCCACAGCAATGAGAAAAGTGCCGCAATAAGAGGCTTCAGAGACACCAAGATCACCAGAAGCGCAAGCGGAAAAGGATATGTCTGGGTAGAGACTCTAGGCATCATAATATACAGTTGCTATTGCTCACCAAACATAAGTGACGACGAGTATGTAGCAATACTTAACGGAATACGCGAAAGCATGTTCCTAAATGGAAACACCAAGAAAATTTTGGTAGGTGGCGATTTTAACGCAAAATCCAGGCTATGGGGATCTGGAACAGAGGACAGAAGGGGAAAAATATTATCCGAATGGTTAGCCGCAGATGACCTACAGCTACTGAATACAGGGGACGCTCCCACTTTCGTAAGAGGAAACAGCACGTCTTATATAGACATTACCTTCAGCACTGCAAACATAAGCAGGAAAATAACGAACTGGAGAGTACTGGAACTTGAAAACTTGAGCGACCATCAATATATTTGTTACGAAGTTAAGATAGGAAGGACCAATATGGAAATAAAACAGCAACATAAACCACTAGGCTGGAAAATTAAACCTGACGCCTTAGAACTTTTTAGCACAGAACTAGACCAAAATATTGAAGACCAAAAGGGAAAACCAGAAATCATAACTCCAGAAGGATATATTAAACAAATCAAAATTACGTGCGACCGAACACTACCAAAAAAGTCAAGCCAGCATATAAAGAAACAACAAGTGTATTGGTGGAACACTGAAATAGCAATACTAAGAAAGGAATGTATAGCTAGAAGAAGGAAAACCACAAGAACAAATGCAAATCCAAACGCAACCACAGAACAAAGGAAAAAATATCTAAGCGAATACCATGAGCACAGAAACTCTCTTAAGCAGGCCATACTAGATGCTAAGAAGAAAGCATGGAAGAAGGTCTGCGACGAGATAGACCACAATATATGGGGAGAGGGCTATAGAATAGTATGCAAAAAAATGAATGTGGCACCAAAGACCTTCCTTACAGAAGAGCAGATGGTGGAGGAAGCCAACAAACTATTCCCGAAAAACCCCATACTGCAATGGGAAAAGGAACTGGCTGGTCTTCCGAAAGCTGAGCCCACATATTTCACCGTAGATGAACTAAAAGTAGCAGCAAGCAAATTGAAATTGGGAAAAGCACCCGGACCGGACTGCATCCCGGCGGAACTAATCAAGTTGACAGCTCTCAGACAACCGCAATACTGCCTGGACGTATATAACAGATTATTGAGCAGAAGAGAGTTTCCAAAAATATGGAAGGAATCGAGACTAGTTCTGCTGGAAAAACCTAAAAAAAATGGGGTGCAAAGCTACCGTCCCTTAAGCATGCTAAATACTGCCGGCAAACTGCTGGAACAATTAATCTACGGAAGACTAAATGAAGAACTCGAGCAAACAGGAGGTTTAGCCGGCATGCAGTTCGGATTTAGAAAGGGGCGCTCCACCATTGATGCAATGCAAATAATTAAAAACAAGGCAAGAGAGACGAAAAAGGATTTTTGCGCAATGGTTACGCTAGACGTACAAAACGCCTTCAATAGCGCCTCTTGGAAGGGTATCGTAGATGACCTTAAAGCAAGAAACATTTCCACATACCTAATAGAATTGATATGCAGTTACTTCACCAACAGAACAATGCTGATAGGACATAAACACTCAACTGAGGTGACATGCGGTGTACCACAGGGGTCCATACTCGGTCCACTGCTGTGGAACGTTCACTACGACAGCGTAATAAACGTGGAAGTGCCGCAGGGAGTGACCCTTGTAGGATATGCGGATGACCTAGCTGTAGTTGCCTGCGGGCGAACAGGGACATCACTAGAAGGTAAAATAAATGCCGCAATCCTTGAAATCCAAAAGGAAATGAAGAAGAAAAAGCTCCAGTTAGCCCCCCAGAAAACGGAATGCGTACTGCTAGTGGGTCGGAGGAAGTTAAAGGAGATAACCATACAGATCGACGGAATAATGATTAGCACCATTAAAGTTCTCAAGTATCTAGGAATCTATTTTGACCACAATATGAGAATGACCAAACATGTCGAAAACATCGCAAAAAAGGCGGAAGAGTTATCTACCAAACTGTCCCGGATAATGCCTAACGTGGGGGGTGCAAGAAGCAGTAAAAGGAAAATACTTGCATCGGTAGTGTACTCGATAATGCTGTATGGGGCGCCAATCTGGTGCGAAACCATGAAATGTGTTAAATATAGAAACATAATGGAAAGTGTTCAAAGGAAAACACTAATAAGAATATGTAGCGCATACCGCACCACGTCAACTGCAGCACTTCAAGTGATCGCCGGAGTACCGCCAATAGAACTACTGGTGGACGAAAGATGCCGTATGCATAAAAAACAAAATGGACAAACCACGGCACAAATAAAAGAAGAAACTAAAACGAAATGGCAGGAGAAATGGAATGAACTGCAAGATAAGGGCGAGTGGACCAAAAAACTGATCCCGGATATTATAAAGTGGACAAACAGGAAACATGGAGAGGTGGGATACCACATCACACAAATTCTGGGTGGCCATGGCTGTTTTGCAGCCTACCTCAAACGGTTCCATCTACAGGAATCGGAAGACTGCACCTACTGTGGGGAGGCAGACACAGTGGAACATACCGCTTTCTACTGCCCCCGATGGACAAGCGAAAGACTTGAGATGGAGGTACGCATAGGAGAGACGTTAACCAACACGAACATGACGGCAATCATGCTGAGGAGTGATAAAGACTGGAAGGTTGTAGAAAAGGGTATGAAGAAAATTATTGATAAAAAGGAAGAGGAAGAAAGAAGAAGGAATAAACAACTAGTGAGAACGAAATATTAGAACAGCCCTCCCTTGAAGAAATGCTTTTGCGATTCCGAGGGATATAGGGAGCATTCCAGGGGGACCACTTGTCAAGTTAACGAAAGTGCTTGCTACGTCCCCCCCCCAAAAAAAAAAAAAAAAAAAAGACAAGACTAGACAGACAAGACTAGACAGACAAGACTAGACAGACAAGACTAGACAGACAAGACTAGACAGACAAGACTAGACAGACAAGACTAGACAGACAAGACTAGACAGACAAGACTAGACAGACAAGACTAGATAGACAAGATTAGAAAGATAAGAATAGACAGACAAAACTAGACAGACAAGAGGTAAAACAAACATAAGGTGTAAGGTCATGGGCGTAGCCAAGGGGGGGTTTTGGGGGTTCAAACCTCCACCTGAAATATCCAAAATATTAAATAAATCCCCTAAATATTATATTGAAATAAGGAGAGACGACTCTCTTCGAGAGAGCATGGTAAATGTGGAGTTTATGGATCTTATGTGTCAGTGTTGGAAAGTAAATTGGTGCATTTCTGTTATTATATTTTCTTCAATTATAATTCCGGAGGCGCCTCTGTATCTTTTCCTGAGAGGTAGATTTCCAACTATCTCTCCATCTTTTAGGTGGTCTCCCGGGAGGTCTTGAGCCGGGCGGGTTGTTTTCTAGGACTATTTTCGGAAGTCTGTTCTCGTCCATCCGTCTTACATGGTTGTACCACTGCCTCTTACGTTGTTTTGCCCATCTCACAACGTCTTGTATTTCGCATTGTTCTCTGATAACTGCATTTCTTACTCTGTCTCTTCTTTTCCCCCCCACTATTGTTCTCAGTATAGTTTCCGCTGTGGGCTTAGACATGTCTGGGGCATGTGTGCCTTGATGTTCGTTGTCCCTTTTTCCTCATCTCAGAGATCCCGCAAATGTCAATATTATGCTTCTTCATTTCTATTATAATCTCTTCCGTTCCAAGACGTTATGTTCCAGCACGCGATTCGTGTGTTGCGGTGTTCAGGTTTTTTTTTGACAATTCGTTCTCCGATTCGTTTCCAATTTTCTTGCGTGTGTCATCTCATAGTTCCGTCCGGTTTCCGAGGCTATATCTTCAGTTCTGTGAGCCAATATGGGTTTTTACCTGAGGTAGGTAGCTAATCGAGGGGAAGAGGTCACAGGGAAGACGACGGATCTCCTGGTTGAAGAATCTGCGACAATGGACCGGAAGAACATCGGTTGACTTGTTCAGATCGGCTGTGGATCGAATCCGATGGGCCATATTGATCGCCAACGTCCACTGAGGATATGGCACAATAAGAAGAAGAAGGTAGCTAACCTCTCCTGGGAACCCTCCTTCTTTATTCGGACTTGGGACCGGCAGCGCCACCCGATTAGCTACTCAGTCCACCCATCGGATGACTCAGGCGGAGTTTTAAAAATAGTGAACTCAATAAATCATCCAGATCTTCACAATACGTCAACTAATGGAGAAGTGCTGGGAGTACGATAAAGTAATTCATCAACTCTTCATTGACAATCAAGCGTACAACGACGTCTTGAGGATGGAGCTGTGGAATGCTATGATGGAACTGGAAATTCCGAGTAAACTTGTCAGCTTAACAGAGATTAACATGGAGGGCTCCAAAAGTGCAGTACGGATCGGGGAAAAGTTATCAACCTTTTTTACGATAAATAATGGCCTGAAACAGGGAGACGCCATATCCCCACTCCTCTTTAATATAGCTCTGGAGAAGGTAGTGAGGGAGGCAAAAACGGATACACTGCTATTTAGAAATCGGGGCCCGCGTCTTATATTGGCCTTTGCGGATGACATAGGCATCATTGGAAACACAACCAGGAACGTTAAAGAAGAGTTTCAAAAAATAGAATCTGCAGCGGAAAATATGGGCCTAAATATAAACGAGAGTAAAACCAAGTACATGACCACATCAAGGACTAAACGTAGAGATAGTATAGGACAAAATGTGACGATGGACCAATACAACTTCGAAAGAGTCCAGGAATTTAAATATCTGGGTGCCACTATCACGTCGGACAATGATATGACCAAAAAAATTAACAACAGAATACAAAGTGCCAATCGATGTTGTTTTGCATTGCAGAGAATAATTAAATCACAAAATGTATCTCGGACGACAAAAATAAGAATATACCACTCCATTATAAGACCGATTATGACTTACACCTGCGAAACCTGGACAATGACAAGATAGAACGAAAACAGACTGGAAGTTGCAGAGAGAAAAATACTACGGCGTATATACGGGCCTATAAGGGATGAAACTACACAACAGTGCCGCAGTAGGAAAAACAGGGTAATAGAAGAACTATATGACCAACCAGACATTGTAAGAACGATAAAAGCGGAAAGACTGAGATGGGCCGGCCATGTAAAGATACAGGAGGATGGACGAGTTGTTAGATTGGTATGGGAACAGGCCCCGACCGCTAGAAGTACACTAGGAAGACCGCGACTACGGTGGAGAGACAACATAGCATCAGATCTTAGATCCCTGAATATCATGGAAGCGGAGGAGGTAATGATGGACATAGTCCAATGGAGGAGAGTTGTTGAGTCAGCCAAGACCCACCATGGGTTGTAAGAGCTACAGAGATAGAGAATAAATCATCCTCAAACTGGTTTTTTTCTCGCTATCAGAATCAGAAAACATGACTTATAGACGCACTAGTGCACCTTCTGAGAAATTGCATCAGCGTCTGATGCAAAATTTAGGCTGCATGCGCGGGACGATTGTGCACACCAATTCTCCCACGTTGCATCGCATACGTTGCGTACGTGGGACCAGAGTGTCTCTACCAGAGTCTCTACTGACACAAACTTTTCCCACGTCCGCTAAGAAACCGAACCGGATTATATTTCAAATCGACTGTTTCGCGCGCTCTACTTCTACAGAATACATGAATGTCAAACTAAATAACCTATAAATTCTTAGTATGGCAACAAGAACAGAGACTGAAAAAACAAAATTGAAAAATAAATCCCAAGATTTGAAAGAGGCCTTGGCTGAAAAGGATTTGGATGCAGCATTAAAAAAAATAAAGATAGTGGATAACATATGCTCTTTCCTTAAATGCAAGGCTAAAACCCAAGACTTTGCAATCACCTGCAACCATTGCAATAACCGGTTTTGTGTCACCCATGGTTTACCAGAAATCCATGGATGTGGTGAAGCTGTGCGAAGGGAAGAACGGAGAAAGTTTCTGCATCCCGAGTCCAAAGTCGTTGAAGAAAAACATTCGCAAACTTCCACAAAAATGCAAATGAAATTAAAGCAAATGCAACAAGAACGTAAAGCAAAAGTTGGCAAATCTAAAAAGAAATGATTTTGTATTAATGCCGAATACACATTTATTATTTATGCTGGATTGTATTTAATATATTAATTAAAAAATTGAGGTTTTTGCTTATTGTTTTATATTAAATTGTATTGCTTCTTCTTCTTTCGAATAGGCCTACTTTGGACCACACATGTTCAACTGTTGGGCTTTGATCTTTGCCCAGTATTGTCGCATCTTCTTCTGGTGTAATTCCTTTCCCTATTTTTTCCAGTGGGTACCTTTCCTTCAGGATTTTCCTGAAATCCACGGGCTTCCTTTAGGGTGTGTCTCACAGACTGTCTGTTTTGGAGTTTTTTTTTTCCAGTTCTTTAATATACTTCTCTGTTTCTGTCAACCAAGTGGTACGAACCTTCTTGTTTTTCCAGAAGGTGAACAGACAGTTGGTTAGTCCGTTTGGAGGCAATCTTGCAACATGGCCATAGAAAGCTACCCTTCTTTTCCTTGCACAGTCAGAGAGCATCTCAATATGTTCGTAGAGCTCATAGTTATGTCGCCTTCGGAATTCCCCATCTTCATTTACCGGGCCTAGGATCTTCCTGAGGATTCTCCTCTCTCTGATTTCCAATTAGTATTCTACTTTTACAATCTCTTAGAAATCTCACATTAGTTAGTAATACTCAGATTAGTAAGAATTATTATTTTTAACTCTTTGACGACCAATTTAAAAAAATGAAATTTCTGTAACTTTAAAGATAGAAATCAGCTATATAGCTTGATTAAAACCTGTAATGTTGATTTCAAATTTTTCCTATGCTGCAAATTTAAAATTTGAGTGCGGGACATTTTGTCCCAACACTGTTTTTTAACGGGACATATACGTCCCAACAGTGTTTTATAGAAAATCAAACTATTATAGAAAAATAAGAAAAAAGTTTATTCTAAATGCTATAAGGTACATTTTTATACATGAAATGGTGTAAAACAGCTATCGCATAATGGGAGATCGCATGAGGTGCACATCGTTTTCGTACGATGTTCAATTTCTTTTTTGGCACAACTAAAGCACCTCTTGCGTGTTTTTCCTTGGACTGGTAAATGATTCCCAACGTTTTATAGATGTCTTGCTGACGTTGATGGCCGCCCACTTGTACGTTTTCTCTTAATTTTTGCACTTCCCTTCTCTTACCTATTAGCTCTTCAGCCAAGCCTACCAAGAATGGTACAGTCTTCTCCTTTTTGTGATTTATTTCGCTGTACAAAATACATGCATTGACCGCTGATGTCACAATAATAATTTGTAAAACGCCTTACGCCACCACTTGAAGATGAAGAAAGAATTGAAGATTTTCTGTCGAAATCATAGACGGTGGTTAGGTGGTCTGACAGATCTACACCACCCATAAACTTATTATTGTCAGCTATAGATGTTGGACAAGAATACGTCACTTTGTCGCCAGTTTTTAAATTTCTATTTACTCCCACTATCTCATTTGAGTGGCAGTTGCTCAAGGCAAGTACTTTTTCGCTTAGATATTTTTCACCTATACTGCAAATAAAAAAATAAAAAAGTTGCAGTTGCAACATTGCAGTTGCCACTGTTGGGACATATATGTCCCACTATCTAAATGTAAGGCAAAAACTATTATTGCATGCAGTTTTATTAAAAAAATATAAACATATACACAAAAAAATAAATGTGCTTACCTTTTGATATAAATACTTCCCAAAATAAACAATAATGTAGGTATTATAACTACTATTTCACAAAGCACATGCTGTAAACTGTGACAACGAATGAAATAAAATGTTACGTTTGCTAGCTGGCAGAACGTATATTAACTAGAATAGACGAAACTAGTCGAAAATACTATAAACACGAGTGGGACAAGCGTTGGTTGTAATAGCACACAGAATAAGGCATCTATATATTTTTTTTAATTTGACCGGGACATATATGTCCCGACAGTGGTCAAAGGGTTAAGTTAAATCCACGTAAAAATGCTAAATAAAAATTTTATCTACTCACAGACCAAAATGAACATATTAATAAATACATTATTGTATATGAAGGATGCCATTATTGTAATCGTGTGTAAAAGTATCCAAATCGTGTGTGAAAGTCCAATGTAAATTAAATGGAGTTTCATTATTAAATGATTTCTGTTTGTTGTTACTATGGTAACAACTTCAGATCCGCAACCGAAACTATCCGAAACTAACGGATAATCCGGAAAAAAATAATATCCGTATTCGAAACCGGTATAATATTATTCCTATATCCGTTCCTATAACCGTATTTTCCATATGAAGATCCGAAATTTCACATCCATAACATCTCTGCTTCATAATATAATATTTGTTATTTATTTTCAAACTAAAAAGTACAGTTTGACCTATTACTCGTTGAGTATGAGAAATGAACGCCGAAATAATATATTACATCTGGATACAGTAATTTTTTAATTATTTTTAGTAGAGTGAAACGTTACAGCAAAAAATTGAAACTTTAAATCTGCAACAGTAATTCTAACGAAAAGCAATTTGTAACATGATACTCCCATTGTAGTTTTTACAGTTTCAAATTCGTAAGAAAATTACAGTTTCAAATAGTAGTAGCCTATTTGAAACTGTATTTTTTTAAGTGTACTGTATACATATATATATATATATATATATATATATATATATATATATATATATATATATATATATATATATATATATATATATATATATGTTGTATTTGAGGTTTTCGCTGATAGATACCTGTGTTGTATTGTTTTCTCGGGGATTCCGCGTTGATGCTGAGGGTTGGCTCTGAAAAGAACCGGATTCTCGACGTTTCGGCGAACTAACATTCGCCATTCTCAAGAGATATATGCGTCCGTACGGGTCAACCGTTCGACGCATACTGAGAGCTCGTTCGTGCGATGCGACTACTTATAGCTGTCTGGCTTCGGGTCATGCGCGTTGTGTGCGATGCTTCGGTTCGGTTGTTTGTTTGTTTTGTTGGTCGTACATGAGTCTGGGGTGTCTGGGATTGCATTTTGAGGGTGGATATGATCGGTCGCCATGCTGGGGGCAGTCTCAAGGAATCGTCTCTCGTGTTCATGCAGTAGTCACTATGCAGTAGTCACACATGCAGACTACTGCATGAACACGAGAGACGATTCCTTGAGACTGCCCCCAGCATGGCGACCGATCATATCCACCCTCAAAATGCAATCCCAGACACCCCAGACTCATGTACGACCAACAAAACAAACAAACAACCGAACCGAAGCATCGCACACAACGCGCATGACCCGAAGCCAGACAGCTATAAGTAGTCGCATCGCACGAACGAGCTCTCAGTATGCGTCGAACGGTTGACCCGTACGGACGCATATATCTCTTGAGAATGGCGAATGTTAGTTCGCCGAAACGTCGAGAATCCGGTTCTTTTCAGAGCCAACCCTCAGCATCAACGCGGAATCCCCGAGAAAACTATACAACACACACATATATATATATATATATATATATATATATATATATATATATATATATATATATACGTATATACACGTATATACACATAAACTCATACATGTATACTTTGTATACTCATACACTGACACATACACATTTATCTTATTTAAAGCCTTTTTTTATTTTTCAGAACATGTACATTTGGGTGTATAAATTGGTCTCGACTGCAGGAAATGAATAAAAAATGGCTTAGAAACGCAATGAAGAAATAAATTCATTACAATGTGCGTAGATACTGAGGAGGTTACATAATTAAAAAAAAGTTTTCATTTCGTGTAAAATTAAATCGTTGTGCCGAAATTTTTTCCTAGCGCGCGTGTGTAAAGTCGGGAGTGTTAGTTCCGCGTGAAATAAAATGTTTAGGGAAAGTTTCCGAAAATTTTTGCAAATAAAATTGTGCCGTAAACAGAGACACAGTGTTAGATTCGCGAGTAAACCAAAAAAAAAACCGTGGTTAGGGTAGTGATGGATCCTTTCAATGGCTGGTGGATATGGTTGGGGGAGCGGCGCAGACTGCAGGAGACGCCTGTAGGGCAGGAAGGACGCCTGTTGTTCAGGGTCTCGGAAAAGTGCAGGTTACCGTCCACTGCACAAAGGTAGGTCCTGCAAGAGATTGAGCACCAAGATGCCAAGTAGTGAGTGATTTTTGAAGTTTATTAATCGCGGTCGCGAGTGCTCCGATAGGACTTTGTAGCTCAAGATTCGGATTGCGTTTTGAGTGGTCGAAGTTCTCGAACGTCCGCGGAAATTTTAAATGGCTGTATAGACCGATCTGGAATATGGAATTTGCAATGGTAGTTTCAGTTTTTGGTTGAATATGCGGTGAAGTTAAGGGAATACGTTTTCCGTGATTTTGCCACATTTTCAGATAGTTTTTGCATTATAAGTGAGACGATTACAGAAATTCATTTAATACAAGAATTAGTTACAAAAATCATACCAAGTTAGAAAACGTAAATATTTCGACCGTTTCAACATATCCTCTTCCAGAGTCTAACAGGTATCATCAACTAGATTTCCTATAACTAAGCAGATTCGATCTAGAAATCGCGTTTGATTAGTACTTAGTTTGCGCTTTCTGCTTTATCGTTTTGCAGAAACCGAACGATCCGGATCGTTCGGCGTGTGTGTTAAGAAGGAACAAAGAAGGAAGGAAAAGACAGGACACCAGGTTGGTAGCTTTGAGGTTTGTTTAATGGTAAGTCGAAATATAATAAGAGATTATTTGATTAACATTTTTTAAATTATTGTAATTTTCAGTTTTAAAATTATTATTTTTTTAGAGTAAATTAGTGAAATAGTGCGGGTCGCTAGTGAAATAAATGACATTTAAAACAAAGTGTTAAGTAAAGTCGGGAGTGTTAATTTCGCGGAAAGTCAGATCGTTAATTGCCGAAAACTCTTGTAGTGCGCGAGTGTAAAGTCGGGAGTGTTAGTTCCCCGTGAAATAAAATGTATAGGGAAAGTTTCCGAAAAATTTTGCAAATAAAATTGTGCCGTAAACAAAGACACAGTGTTAGATTCGCTAGTAAACAAATAAAAACCGTGGTTAGGGTAGTGATGGATCCTTTCCATGGCTGGTGGATATGGTTGGGGGAGCGGCACATATTGTAAGAGACGCCTGTAGGGCTGGAAGGACGCCTGTTGCCATTTTTGAAGTTTTTTAATCGCGGTCGCGAGTGCTCCGATAGGACTTTGGTGCTCAACATTCGGATTGGGTTTTGAGCGGTCGAAGTTCTCGAACGTCCGCGGAAAATTGAAATGGCTGTTTAGGCCGTTCTGGAAAATGGAATTTGAATTTGTAATTTTGAAGTAAAGGGAATACGTTTTCCGTGATGTTGCCACATTTTCAGATGGTTCTTGCATTACAAGTGAGACTATTACAGTAATTCGTTTACTAAAAGAATTAGTTCCAAGAATCATACCAAGTTAGAAAATGTAAATATTTGGACCGTTTCAAAATATCCTCTTCCAGAGTGTAACAGGCATCGTCAGCTAGATTTCCTAGGACTAAGCAGATTCGATGTAGATATCGCGTCTGATTAGTACTTAGTTTGCGCTTTCTGCTTTGTTGTTTTGCAGAAATTGAACGATCCGGATCGTTCGGCGCGTGTGTCAACTAGGTTTTGTTTGAAGGAAGTTTGGAAAGCACAGGAGACCAGCTTGGTAGATTTAAGGTTTGTTGAATTTGTAAGTCAAAATATGTACCTAATAAGAAAATTTTTGATTTATATTTTTAGTTTGGATCAATTCAGTTTTTAAATTATTACATTTTTGGAGTGAATGAGCGAAATAGTGTGGCTCGCGAGTGATCTAAATGAGAAAGTCAAGCTTTTTTTCAAGATTTGCTTAAACTAAACATTGATTCCGGTGATGACATTTTGAGGAAACACTTAGAAGATGTCATAAAAATGGTCAATATACGTCTCCAAAAATACAAAATTAGGTTTTAAACTTTTTTGAAGTCCTAATCAGGGAAAAGTTGGTCGATAATGTCAAAGCTCCAAGTGCCTACAGTCATCTGATATATCAGAACAGGAGCAATAGGTTTTAGCTATTTATCAATAGGTTTTAGCTATTATGGCCAAAGCGAAAGAAATGTTAATTAAGAATGCATAGGTTTTGTTGAGAAAGAAGCTGCTGTAATCAGGGCCGGCGTGATGGGTTGGCGAACTGTGCGACGGCACAAGGCCCCGCGCTAGACAGGGGCCCCGCGCATTCAGAGTTGAGTTGATATTTTGTCTGTAGGTCTGGGATCGGCAGCCGCGTCTGCTGCGACGGACACATCATCATCATCATCATCATCAAACAGCCCTTTGCGACCACTGCTGGACATAGGCCTCCCCAATTTCCGCCCATTTCCTCCTATCCTGAGCCTCTCGCATCCAGGCTCCTCTTGTTCTTTTTATATCGTCTGTCCATCTTGTGGGGGGCCTCCCCCTGCTTCGTATATCTGCTCTTGGCCTCCACTCCAGTAGTCTCTTGGTCCATCTTCCATCTGACATTCGGGCCACGTGTCCAGCCCAGTTCCACTTTAGCCTCGCCATACGCACAACCACATCTGTGACACCTGTTGTTCGGCGTAGGTCTTCGTTTGTGATATGGTCTCGTAGCGGCACGCCGAGCATCGATCTTTCCATCTTTCGTTGTGCAATTTGGAGCTTTTTTGCAGTGGCGACGGTGAGTGTTGCGGTTTCAGTGCCGTAGGTCATAACTGGCAATACACATTGATCAAACACTTTCCTTTTCAAGCAGACTGGCAGATCGCTTTTGAATACGTCCCGAAGTTTTCCATATGCGGCCCAAGAGAGGATTATTCTTCTTTTAAATTCGCATGTTTGGTTGTCTCTAGTTATGCGTATTTCGTGACCTAAATAGGTGTATTTGTCTACGAAATCAATATCTCTATCGCCTACATCTATCTGTCTGCTCGGGACCAAGTTTGTCATACATTTTGTTTTGGAATAGTTTATTCTTAGGCCTATGGTATTACATGCTTCCTGGAGTTCTGATAGCATTGTTTTTATATCGTTAAGATCGTCAGCAAGCAGCACTATGTCATCTGCAAATCGCAGATTTGATAGATTTTTGCCATCTATGGTTAAGCCTTTTCTTTCCCAGTTGAGCTTTTTGAAAGCGAGTTCCAAAACCGCGGTGAACAATTTAGGCGATATCGTATCCCCCTGTCTCACGCCTCTACCAATTGGAATGGGTTTGGTGTTTTCATGGAGTTGAACCGTCATACTGGCGTTTTTGTAGATGTTGTAAATGGTTTTCGTGTAGCGATGGTCGACACGGCATTCCTGTAGTGCTTCCATAACTGCATCTAACTCGACGGTGTCAAATGCTTTATGGAAATCTATGAAGGCCAGTACGAGTGGTCTGTTGTATTCAATACTTTTCTCGACTATTGTTTTAACACTTTGTAGAAGGTCATTGGTTCGGTATCCTGTGCGAAATCCCGCCTGTTCCACTGGTTGGTAGAAGTCCAGTTTATTTTCAAGTCTATTTGTTATTATTCTTGTAAATAGTTTGTAGAGATGACTTAGAAGGCTTATCGGCCTATAGTTTTCTAGGTCAGCTATATCTCCTTTTTTGTGCATTAAGATCACAATAGCGTTGTTCCATTCATTTGGTACTGTACTGTTGAACAAGCAAAGATTGAACGACGGATACATTTACCGCTTAATTGAGTTGCTAGTTTGACTACGCCGGACGTAGACTACTACTCCTAACTAAAACTGATATTACAAGTCTAGCTAAATTATTTTTTAATCCACTCGCAATATATAACCCCAGAATGTCTAGCCGTGAAAGAAATCTTTTCTATGAGAGAAGGCCCCGCTTCATTATTTTGCACAGGGCCCCGCAAAATATAGCTCCAGGCCTGGCAGCCGAAAGATCCTAGAAATTTACTTTTGAAATAGATGTCAAATTAAACAATTTAAATTAAGTAAATGTATAACTACTTATATATGTTTATTCATTTTACCACCTATAAAGCTGGATCTCCTGGTGGTGTTTTCCCTACACACTACATACACCTAACTTATGTTTCGTGTACTGCGTAAGGTGAAACATAAGCGGGGAGCCCTCTTTAGAAATTCCTGATTTGCCCCCGTTTTGGCCAAAAGCTGGGTACGCCCATGCACTTCGTAATGATAATCAACCCTCGAGAAGGATTTTTTTTTTCGCGAATATGCCATCTTGAGCTACGCAGATATCATCTCATACGGTGTTTTTTCTTTGTCTTCCTCGCCAGAAGTTCTTCATTCTTTCGGACTGATCCCTTCTCCTTTCTGCAGTCTATTCCCCTCGCTTGGGGGTTTGTTTTACACTCACAGGACGTTTAAATTAATATATATCATGCTTCTGTACTTGTCTCCCTCCAAACAGTCTTCCTCTGTCAATTTGAATGTTTGTAGGTCTTCTTTGATCTGCTTCAAGTAGATGGTTTGGGTATGATATTTATTAATTTTAATAAATATTTGTTTATTTAATCTATCAGGAGTCATTAGTACCATGTGGCCATAGAACTGAAGTCTACGTTTCTTGTTTTCATATATTTGCCTATTTGCTCTTAGCCTATACCTACTCTCCGTGAACTATTCGTGATCCATATATTATTCGAAGTAATTTTCTCTATATTTTGAGCAAGCCTTCCACACCAATGAGTTTAATAACCCCTGTACCATACTAACCATACAGAAGTACCGTTCTCACAACAAGCCAATTGTGTCTTAGTTTTAGCATTGATTGACAGATTTCGCTTATTATTAGACATCGGATTATATGCACTATCAACATGCCAAAATATGCATGCAAATATGCACTAAAAATTGGCGAAATATGCACAAAAAATGGGCGAAATATGCATAAAATATGCACAATCAAAATACTATTTATTATTGGAATTTACTTATTTTTTACAATATACAGTTGTAGTTCTTGTGACAATATACATTTTTTTTCTATTTTGCGTCAGTAATGGGCTCATAACAGCACTCATATGCGTGCGGTTATGGCTCACCGAGTGCTGTTATGAGATAATTATTTTAAGGTTGGCACTGAAATTCAGAGCTGTCAATGTCAAATTTTCGTCGAGATATTTTTGAGGCTATGTAATGTGTTGAAATCGCGAATACACAAATGTAATTAATTAATGGTAATAACAGCACTCGGCGAGCCATAACCGCACTCGGCGAGCCATAACCGCACTCATATGAGTGCTGTTGAGAGTCCATTACGGACGCAAAATAAAAAATGGTATATTAAAATAGTTATTAAATAAAAATTGAGTGGGGAACACTAGTTGTAGTTATATTTAAAATAAACATAATAGTAGGAAATATAGCCTGAATATAATTAAATTTTAATTGTTAATTAAATAATAGCAAGCTGCACTGATGAGAGGTAAACCTTGAAACGCGTCTGCAGATGGCTAGTCACTTAAAATTTGTGTAGAAAGAAACGAAATGTTATTTAACTAGTAGTACTAGTAGTAACATACAAATGTTTTATTGTGTAATTCAATATCCTGCGTAGTATTTGCCAGGGAAGTAGTTGTTTCAGTAAGACATTTGTCTAAAGTCTTAGTAAGAATTAATTTTGTAGATTGTCAAACAGGTTGAATATTTATTGTATTCAGGCTATATTTCGTACTATTATGTTTATTTTAAAATTGTTATATTAATAGTTATACTTCTCGCTACGCTCGTCGTTTTCTAAACTTGGACGCGTGCTGAAAAATCGCGCTTAGTGAACTCGTCCTTTAATATACTATTCTAAATTTTCTAGAGCAAACTTGTGACGTTTGTCACTTAATATTAATTTGTAGGCTGAAAATGAACACTTTACGCCAACTAACGTAACTGGGCAGAACTTGAAATTTGGCATCACTTCTGCAAAAACCTCCTCAGGCAGAGTTTGGCTGGTGCTTTTAGAAAAGCATTTACTTTCTTTATTCCTTCAAGACCTGTGTTTTTATAGAGAACAGCATTTAATTTGAAATAAACACTATAAATGAAAAAGTACTAAAATATGCAATAATGCTATAAAAATAGCGTTTTAAGCATTTGCATATGCAAACATGAAAATGCATATAATCCGATGTCTACTTATTATATATATATATATATATATATATATATATATATATATATATATATATGTTTCTGGTGAGGAAACGTAGTTGTTAACGTAGTTGAAACGTAGTTTGCTTATTTGTTCCTCATGTGCGGGTTGATTATCTCTCCAAGATATTTAAACTTACTTGTCACTTACACCCAGCCGTACTCGTTTCAATAAATTTTTTTCTATATTTCTTCACATTGATCATAATTTCGGGTTTTGATAAGGAGATCTGTAGGCCTGCTTTCTCCGCTGTCTCTTTTAACGAGAAGATTTTTATTAGTTCACCGAGAGTACTTTTTTGAAATAAAGTTGAACTTGCCTTTACAGGACCTAAGGTACATTTTTTGCGCGTATTGTATTCGTGCGTATATTCATGTTTTTCAAACATCTTATAATGGCACTTTTTAAAATGTATATGCAGAGTAACGTAAGTATTCTCTTCTCAATGAACACTGGCTTACACGAGTCTGTCATTTTCATGTAGAACATACTTCTAATACTTCTTTTTTGAAGTGAAAATATTCGATGATCATCGACCGAATTTTCCCAAAAAAATATTCCATACCGAATAACAGAATCAATGTATGCATAATATGCAGTTAAACTAGTACATTCGTCAACCGACTGAGATAGCATTCTTAATGCGTAACAAAAGCTACTAATTTTTGGAGATATATAGTTAACATGGGTCTTCCAGTTAAGTCCTTTATCAATTATAACACCAAAAAAATTGTATCCGAGGACGACGTAAGTGTTTCTTGATTGAAGATGAATTCGATATTTTCCTCTCTACCAGCAGATAATTTAATAATTTTAGTTTTGTTGATGTTTAATTTAAGATTATTCTCTGAATAATATGACTTCATGAGAGACATACCATTATTTCTTGCTGCAACTCCTCCAGATTTGTGCCTTTAAAGACAGTGTGTTATCGTCAGCAAACATTACCACTTTATAAATAATATTATCTGAAAGGTCGTTTATGTATAATAAAAAAGCAAGGGACCTAATGTGCTTCCCTGTGGGACTACTCTTTTTATATATTGGTACTGGGACATCTTGAAACCGCTATTGCACTCATCCTGTGCTCGAATACATTGTATTCGATCTGCGAGGTATGATTTTAAGAGCCTGTAACTGGACCCACCGAAACCATATTCCTCTAACTTTACAAGCATTTTTGAATGACCTATAGCCTATAGTATATAGTATCGAATGCTTTGGAAAGGTCTAACTAAGCCAGCAATATTTTGACCGGAATTCAAGGAGTTGACAATTTTCTCAACGAACTGAAATATAGCCCTTGTTGTATATTTATCTTTCGTAAAACCGTTTTGTACGGTCGTTAATACATTTTCTTGTTCGGGAAAGAATTGACGATTGATGAGTCGTTAGTTTTGTGCAGAGGACTTATCTTTCGTAAATAAATGAAAGCTAAAAAAACCAAATATGGCATACAATTGTATTTGAGTGACCACATCCTGTTCATCCCTACATCAATTTTTCGATAAATTTATTGATGTGATATTTTTTACCACTCAACTTCCTATCGTTATAACCTCCATAAATAATTATTTTCATTGGCAGTCCATTTGATTGTCCCGACAAATGCTCTAAAACTAGAATTTTCCAATATTTCAACCGCATTTAAATTATTTTGTTCTGCCACAAGATTCAGCTAATTGGTTAATTTCCCCAATATTCACTTTTATTCCCAGCGTTCTTGTAAATGGGATATTCTGACATTGAACATGTGAGTTTAATCAGATTCTTATAATTGGAGAATTTGCCGATTCTTTTTGAAGTAGAGTAGGGAATTCATCAGAAGGTGCGCCCGTTGTCATCACTGTTAAGCCCGCCACTCACAGTCTTTTAAACTGATCAGTTGAACTAACATATCCAAAAACTGACCGTGAGTGTGAAGTCTTAATGTAAAATTTTCTTTTTTTATGTAATAAATCATCGTGACATCCTGACACAAAAAGAAAAAGACGAACGGACAAAACTAAACTTCACAAAAGAAAACCAAAACCATAGATCCAGCTTTCCGAACCCCTAAACACACCCCTAAGCAAGGGGAACATACGGAAAAAATGTAGATGCCAAGAGTAGGGCGGCAACATCCTTGATGCTTTGTAAAGAGCGGTTTCGGAAGTTCTTGATTCCGGGGGCTGCACTTGTCAGATTAATGATTTGCCTGTTACTACCCCTAAAAGAAGACACAAGAGCGACAGTATCACATACACACACATCAGCGACAGTATCAGCGAGACAAGATCAGACAAGATGAGACAGGCAAAATAATAATAAGACAAGACTAGGTATATAAATACCAGACAGATAAGGTCAGACAGACCAGGCCACAGAGACAAGATCAGATTTACAACAGCAAATAGACCACGCAGATAAGACGAAACCGACATCACCAGACATACAAGGGTCCAAAACGAGACATGACAGACTTGACTAAATAGACAAAGCCGGGCAGACAAGTGATATTTTCGATACGAATCCAGAGAAATAACCAAAATTAGACATACAAGACCCAGTCAGACAAGATCAGACTGAGAAGACTGGCGACATAAAACTAGACAGACAAGACTAGTCGAATCGCAAAGTTCTTTTTCATCAATCCAAACTGACCGCGCATGCGGTTAGTCAGTTGTAGTTTGATCGTTATGACGTCAGAACGTGCAATAACTCAAGAATTTATTGAAAAATAGCTTGAAATAGATAGATTCGTCCTTAATTGTTTTGTTTTTTTCTGTTGATTAAACCGCTACAAGCAGCAGCCGTCATAAGTAGAATATCCTCTTCAGAATCCGAATCCATTTTTTTAACCTACGAGAAAAGAACTTATGAGAAATTTGCTAGCCAGATACAGCACGCGACAATCAAGAAATGAGAGCCGATTTTAAACCATTGAGTGCGGAAATCATTTTGGCTTACATCCGTTTTAACTGAGCAGTTAAAATCGTCAATTCAACTAATCAGTTTAACTGACTGTGAGTGGCGGGCTTTACCATCACTTTCAGTTTTAGACACATTTTCAATTTCGTAATCACTATCTGTTCCATAGTTCACATCATCGTAATGAATCTAGTCTTCTCGTCTTGATCATTTGGCTGATCTTCTTCATTTTGCACTAAGCTTTCAAATTTACATGATCTAGCAAAAAACGTTTTCGAAAAAACTGAAAGTAGTGCACTGAACTATATACTTATATTAGTTAGTACATATTTCAGTGGTCGCGCCAGACGCGTTGTTAGCAACGAGGGTTTCAAACAATAGGGAATATGCATAATTTTTTTTATATGCTTAATTCACTTTTTACTTCGTATTAACATAGTAAAAAATATAAATACTGTTGTCTTTCATATAATTTTTAAAATAAAATATAAAATACTGATTAAATTTGACCTGTTCGAACGGTTCCATTTATCGCGCGCTTTGGATGACGTCGCATACCACTTGACATTCAGTGTTGCATAGCCTATTTGCATAGACAGTTAAAGATTTTCAGTTTGAATTTGCTATTTCGATAATGGAAAAAGCTAAAAAAACATTTTATAGATATTGTATAGTATCGGATTGCAAAAACACTACTATAAATACACCAGAGAAAGTGTTTGACAAAGTCCCAATCGAGGTGTATAGTCCACCCTACCTACATCGACGGTGATAAATCTCATCACATACGTGACGTTCACGTCACATACCATATCGACCAATGGTGATGCTTTTCGCAAATTTGAATTTCGCTCGCATATTTTGGAGTTTTTGGTTTAAGTTTTGTGGCATTAAATACAAACTAAATGAGAAAATAATGGCATAGGTGTAATGTCAAGATCATAAAGTATCGGGGGTAAAAAAATCAAGTAAATCTAAATCTCTTGCATATTCCCTATTACGCTTATTGTTAGCATTGAAATTGTGGTCCAAAACTCTGACTTCTCCCAATGTGGGCTCGGAGGAACAATTTGAATGCCGAATTTGAAAATTGGTATCAAAACCCAACTATCATATTTATAAATTATATAAAATTTATTGATATGAAAATACAAAGTATAAATAAAAAGGTGATACCACAATAATAAAAACAATTTGTTAAAATCCACAATTTGGCATTAAAATAGCAAATCATGAAGCTAATGTGGGCACTTCTTGTCTATTCCGTCCTGCTGCTCCAGCACCTTGTCCAATTTCACTACGACTTTTCCCGAGCAAAGAATAATCCTTTGCATTATTCAATCCACTTATCACGCACGCACTTAAAGCGGATCGATTCAAATTCATTGGCGCTGCATCGAACCACTCGTCCAGATCTACGTCATAGCATTCCACATAGTTTATAGTTGTAGAACCTGCTACGAATCGATCTATAAATTATTATTTCAAAACAATGTTATACAAAGTTTTATTTTTTTAAATATATTTTGTTCCTGTCTCTCCCAAAAAAAAAACTAAACTTCTCGAATTATTCTTTCTATTTGTACCATTTTAGAAATATTTATAATTTTTGTAAATAATACAAATTCAATTTCATTTTCTTAGTATTTTGTCATTTTGAGCACTGTTTCCGATACCTTAATTTTGTAGTACTTACTAGTGTTAATATTGTTGGATGGTATATAGATAGATGCATTGCTCAAAACAATTAGCGGGTCACTAATTTGTGCCTCCATAAAATTCAAACGGGAAATTACATGCAAATAATATTAAGCACCTCTGAAAGACGCTCTATTTAATTGTTTAAATTGGCCCGTAGTAATTAACCCGTAATAATTAACAACAACAAACAAAACCAAAGTGCTAAACGAATTTAAATTAATTGTTGATGTAAACTTTTGTGCATAAAAACTTAATAACGAGTATGTGCTCCCATAGCACAAAGAGCACGGACTTCCATTGTCGAAGTTGCCATGCGACATGTTCACGAGCAAAATTCATCCTTGCTCTGTGGCGTCATGTCAAAGAGTGTTTTCGGACGGGTTGTCTTGCCCACAAATTTAATTCCCTCAACCCAATCCTCATTGCCTGGTCTGATAAAGTGACCCTATGCGTCGGCATGAGGGAAATTGCGAATACTCGAAATCAGTAAAAATCGGTCTTGATTTTGAGTTGTTTTTCTTTTGCGACCTTGCCCACCGCGCTGTATATTGATCTGAACAAGGCCTTCTTAGCTCTTTGAATCAAGTTTGGGATACATTTCACTTTAGTTTTGGTAGTTCTTGTTAATTATTACGGATACTCCGGAAGTAAGCGATGCTGATAATTCCCTATGTGTCAATTAAAACAATTAAATATAGCGTATTTCAAATGTTCTTAATGTTATTTGCGAGTAATTTCCCGTTTGGAGGCACAAATTAGTGACCCGGTAATTGTTTTGAGCAGTGTATCTTGTAGTAAATAGTATATAGATAGTATGTTAATCCTGAGTTAAAAAGCTTTTGCTGTTTAATCTACCCCATCTTATTTTTCACAGAATTTCCTGTGCTATCTTATCACTTTACTAAGTATTTTCTCTAGTTTTGTCTATGTGTAGATCTTTGTCTTTCTCCTGTAAAGTATTCCTTCAAATGTTTATGCATTTTTCTATCACAATAGTAGTTGAAATTTAATATAAGTAAATATTTTTATTATTTGGGATAGACAGTTTTGGAGTACGCTTACCGTTGAAACCTCCAATAACGAAAATATATTCATCCAAAATAACGGTAGCGAAATTGCTGCGTGGCGAAAACATTTCAGCAATCTGTGTCCACCCTGTACTGTGCCCCGGCGAATATTTCTCTCCAGAAGTCAATCTTGTAAATCCATTGAACCCTCCAAGCGCATACAGAGAATCCCTAAATGCAACCAACGAAACTCCCGATCGGGCAGAAATCATGTGTGGAATGTACGACCATTGATTCGTAATGGTGTCGTAAACCTCAGCCGAATTCATTACCTCAGTTCCATTAAAACCTCCAACAATATAAATCTTAAAACGATAAGTTATTATTAGTTTTACATTAACAGGGAAACTAACTTTGTCGTCAAGTGCTGCTGCGCTAGCATCTGACCGTTGCCTTTGCATCGGCTGAATCAGTTCCCATTGGTTAGTATCAGGATCGTAACGTTCAGCAGAGCTCATTCGAATCCTGCCATTATAACCACCCATTGCATAAATTTTTCCGGAGTGCATGACCACGCTAACGTAACACCTGGGGTAATACATGCACGCGCAGTCACGCCATGTATGCGTCAGCGGGTCGAAACACCTTACCGTATTGAAATGCTCATTGCCATCAAAACCCCCTACAATAAACAACAAATAGTATTTTTATCACTATTAAGGTAGGGGCTTAACGGGGGATAGAGAAAAGTTAGAAAGCTACGTGTATTGATAATAGTTTGTGTATAGGGTTGTGTAAAAGTATGAGAGACAGCAAAAACACTACTATAAATACACCAGAGAAAGTGTTTGACAAAGTCCCAATCGAGGTGTATAGTCCACCCTACCTACATCGACGGTGATAAATTGTACATTAGCGTTTAAAATTATTTTTTCTACTGATATATGTGAAAAATGTCAGTTTTTCCACGGCTTACCCTACATGAAAGTGACATTTTTTCATTCTAGAGATGAAAATATTTTCACATCTAGAGATGAAAGTGAGCATTTTAAATTTATGATTTTCTCGATTAAAACACTAAACTAAACAAATTTGCATGGACTTTCTTATTAATTACATCAATTTCAATGAAATATTGTATGTACAAACGTAAAACGAGCCTGAAACTATTAAAAAAACTTAGGACATTTAAAAAATAATAAAATAAAATTAGGACATTTGACTTGACAAGTATCACCTTCGAGGAGAATGCAACAATATTATCATGGAAACGAACAAACCAGCGATTAACTTTGTATTGACAGTTCCGATAGTTCGCGTCGAATTGGTTTTATTAAAGTCGAATTATGGATTCTGCAACTGAATATCAGTAGAAAAATTTTTTTGGTTCGTTTTTTTTTGTTTCGGTGTGATTGCTAACTCGCTGGCGCCGTTAGCAAATTCTCACCTCATAAAAAAAAAACGCCATTGAATGTGTAATATCTAGCCATTAACAATAGTTAAAAAATACCTATCATGTATATCAATCCTTTAAGAGTGCAGATTCCGTGATATGCTCTAGGTACACTGTCGTTGTCCCTAGATAGAAGCCATCTATCAGCACGAGCATCATATGTTTCTATGAAATTTGTAGGACTTCCAGCGGTCCATCCACCTATAGCAAAGAGAATATTGTAAGGAATTCTCGGTCGTAATAACGGGTGGGAAACGATATCAATATCGTGCGGAGTCCTTTCGATCATTTTTAAAACGGAATCGATAAAAGTCATACAAGCCTAAAACATTCAAAAAATAATAACATATTCGTTTCGATTAAAGCAATTTACTTGATTTTCTTCGATTGGTGGCCAAGTCAAGACGTTTTTGTTAATGTAATCTGTTTGCAAATGCCCCATTCGCACAATATTTAATAGACCCAAAACGTGTTTCTTTCTGTTACTGTAGTCGTGGTTAACCCATTTTTGCACAGCTTCAAACACCATCGCTTCACTTTTCACGTTCAAATCGTCATCTTTCAGGATATCCGTCAAGTCTTCTGGCGAGAGATGAATAAATTCTTTGCTAGTTTCCAATACCTTTCGAAAGTTATGACGTATGTAGCGTTTTCCGCGTTTTTCTAATTCCTTGCAGAAGTAGTGCCGAGAGAATCTTAACATTCCTAAACAATTTTCCGGTTTCAAATGATCTTTAAATAAAATATTAGTGTTAATTTAATATAGTATATGTTTACAATTATCGTTTAACCTTATTACATTAAATAATCTAAATCATGTTGAAAATGTACAAACAAAAATATAACAATAAAAGTACTGGAGAAATATTAGAATTTTAGAATTGGTAAAACCATACTACATTATAGATAATTATATAAACTTCATAAAATCGGAGCACAGCCTAAATATATAAGTATATTCAACCTTTCCGGAGCTCTATAAAACTGAGTGATAAAAATGAGTCTTTTTAGGACTACCAAAAACAAATCTCATATGAAATTTGTCAGTTATTTTATAGCTTTCAGTGCACCTTCGTGGCTCTCAACAAAAACCAGAAAAATAAAATTGTTTTTTAATATCATGTCTTTCCGATAACTTAAGTGGATAGCCTGTAGACATCTGTAGACGCGTATCAAGATTTATCTATTATAAGCACAGCTTTGCTTTTATGAACCACAATTTGTAAACCACATGGGTTTCAAGTAAGCGGTTTACAAATTGTTGTTCATAAAAGCAAAGCTGTACTGATGAGAGATAAATCTCTCATCCTACTTTATTAAGTGTTCCAACTTTATTAACACCTAACCACCTGACATACGTCTCTCAGACCCAAAGTAGCAGTAATTTTCTCACCTGAGACGTGTGGCAGGTGGTTAAGGGTTAAGTTTATTAGAATTTTAGTAATTATATAAATCAGCAATGACAACATAAATCTTGTCTGTCTAGCCTCTCTTGTCTGTCTAATATGTCGAGTCGCGTATACTACATATCCTCAATATCTACATGTCGTTCTAGTCAAAATTAAATAAAATCGTAAGATTTCTTTATGTTTTCTTATGTGTTTAGTCTTATATTGTTTCTATTAAATTGTCTTTTGTATCATTGTGTAATTTCAATATCTTTATAGTCGATTTTTGTCTAGATTGTCTTGTCTGTCTAGTATTGTCTTGTATGTAAGTCTTGTCTGTCTAGTATTGTCTGTCTAGTCCCGTCTGTCTAGTCAGTTTCGTTTCGCCTGTCTTATCTGGTCCAGTTTGTTGCTGTGTTATAAAATGTGAAGATATAATTAATTAGTCTCCTGTCCTTTGTATGGGAGTATTATACAATAACTACACAGGGTGTCTCAGACCACCCGTACCAGCCTTTTTATTTCGACAACGCTTGGTCGAATGTGACTGGGACAAAAATTTTTATCATCAAAGTGAACCCAAAGAATTCACTGATGAATTTATTTTATACCGGAATAATCCGGAAGTAACCGAAACCAGAAGTAACTTTAAAATTTCAAATGGCAACATAAGTCGAGTATGGTATTAATTGATAGGTCTTTTTAAAAGAAACAACTTTTATTAAAATGTTTTTTTATTATTTTGCATATTTACAAAAATAAAAAAAAATAAAGCAAGATGAAAGAGCACATCGAACCGAACATCTCGACTAAAAGAATTGAAATCGATGCTGGAATAAGTGGCTCCACTGCTTGGAGAGTTTTAAAAACAAACAAATTCCATCCATACCATATCTCTTTACACCAGAAACTTGAAAAGCGGGATTTTCAAGATAGGTTGAATTTTTCAACAAAAGGCGTATGTGGTCTTGATTAGATAAATCAAGCCCAGATAAATCAAGCCCACATAAGCGCTGCCGCCCATATGTGGTCTTGGTCATTTAAATGATTGATCAGATAAATCAAGACCAAATATATCAAGACGACATACGCGCTACCGCGCGTGTGTGGTTTTGGTCAGATAAATCAAGATCACAAACGCGCTGCCGCGCGTATGTGGTCTTAATCGGATGAATCAAGACCGGATAAATCAAGACCAGATATAGCAAGATAAAAAAAATTGGTCAGATAAAAAAATTCTGTGTCAAGGCTATAGGCCACAAAAATATCAAAATGTAAATTTCAATAGAAAAATCTATAAGCTACGTCGAACTGAAGAAATTTTGAATACAACTGTCCAAGTTTTCAAACTAAACAAGTTATTCGAATGTCTGACTTCGTGTGCGACTTTGAGTTTGAGGCGCGGCTACCGCCGCCAGATAAAATATTTTGCAAAACTAACTAAGGGATATCATAGACTGACTAATTCTTTACAAAAGTGTAAAATTTTTTTGTTCCACGTTATGTGAAAGTAACGAAAATAATTTGTTGAACGAATCCAGACATGTCAATGACGAATTTCAACCAAAAACGAAATTTTAAAAATATTCAAAAATCCAAAAACTCTCCAAGCAGTGGAGCGACTTATTCCAGCATCGATTTCAATTCTTCTAGTCGAGATGTTCGGGTCCAGAGCAATTGCTGCAAGAATATCTGGTGCTCTTTCATCTTGATTTATTTTTTGGAAATATGCAAAATATTAAAAAAACATTTTAATAAAAGTTGTTTCTTTTAAAAAGACCTATCAATTAATACTATACTCGACCTATGTCGCCATTTGAAATTTTAAAGTTACTCCCGGTTCCGGGTACTTTATTCCGGTAAAAAATAAATTCATCAGTGGATTCCTTGGGTTCACTTTGGTAATAATTTTTTTTGTCCCAGTCACATTCGACCAAGTGTTGTCGAAATAAAAGGCTGGTACGGGTGGTCTGAGACACCCGGTATATTATTTTTTTATGGCGGAATATTAAGAAGAACATTTTTGTGGTACATCTTATTACATATTATTATGTACACTCAATCCTATTTTATAAAGATCGTAAGTTCTCACCAAATTACTACTTATCATATTCTATAAACTGTTATTTACGGTACATATACTATACATATAAACGGTCTTCCAATAAGAGGTTTCATTATGTATGATATTCTATAAACGATTATTTATGTTACAAATAGTATATATATATATATATATATATATATATATATATATATATATATATATAAAGGGTCTTCCAATAAGCGGTTTCATTATGTATGATATTCTATAAACTGTTATTTATGTTACATATAGTATACATATAAAGGGTCTTCCAATAAGAGGTTTCATTATGTATTTTTAAGCGAAATCATCGTATATTTATTTGATTATAAAGAGGAGGGTATGCCATTAATATTGAAAAACTATGTTAACCAAATGGCCGTTAACTCTCAAATTTGCGGCTGTATGTCCTCGATAACTTTACGAATTCCATCTTTGAGGTCTAGAATCGATTGTGGGTCATTGGCACCTTATCTTACACTTAGCCTCAAAGATAAAAGTCTAGAGGTGTTAGATCACAAGATCTCGGTGGCCAATTGTGATCGCCTCTTCGATAAATCACACGATCAGGAAACTTTCCACGCAAAAGAGCGATGGTATCGTTACTTGTGTGGCACTTAGCGCCAAATGCGCCAAATGGCTGCTTACAGGAGCATATTCTTTTCATAAAATTTTCCATCACCAACTCTCACATTTGCGGCTGTATGTCCACGATAACTTTACAAAATCCATCTTTCAGGTCTTGAATAGATCGTGAGCCAATGGCATAGATCTTTTCTTACACGTAGCCCCAAAGGAATAAGTCTAGAGGTGTTAAATCACAAGATCTCGGTGGCCAATTATGATCGCCCCTTCGAGAAATCACACGATCAGGAAACTTTCCACGCAAAAGAGCGATGGCATCGTTACTTGTGTGGCACGTAGCGTCGTCCTGTTGAAAATAAACGTCGCCCACATCAATATCTTCCAATTCCGGCCATACAAAATCATTAATCATCGTTCGATAGCGCTTACTTTTTCGAAAATGAGGCTGGAGTAACTGTTACGGTGAATGGACTATTCACCGTAAAAGTTACTCCAGCCTCATTTTCGAAAAAGTAAGGTCTTATGACCCCGCCAGTCCAAAAACCGCACCAAACAATCATACGTTGAGTATGGAGAGAGGCTTTTCAACAATAAATCTTGGGTGTTCCGAGCTCCAAATGCGACAATTCTTCTTGTTAACGTAACCTTTGAAGTGAAAATGCGTCCCATTACTCAAGGTGATTTTTCGTTGAAATTCCAGATCAGTTTGATGCACTTTTCCACCAGTTTCACAATTGCTGGCCGAGAAGGTGCTTCACGACAACCCAAAAATGCTTTAGTATTGCGAACTGTGTCCGCGAAATTTTCACCATTTTTGTAGTGAATTTTAATAATTTCTATGCGTTGTGGATGCTTATATCGTTCCATTTTTATTAATGGCGTACTTTTTACTTGTCATCTATCAAGTAGTTACAGGTTGACTCAATACAACTGTTAAAATAGCGGGCTATTGAAAATGAAACCTCTTATTGGAAGACCTTTTACTAAAGCTTAGTTTATGATTATTTTTCGTATATTATAGCTATAAATAAATAGCTGTGAATTCTAAAAAGAGATATTATTTTGGGCCGTGGTACAATGCTGTCCTCGAGAACCTACATTGCAGTCTGCGGTCCGAATCTCGACATTTATTTTATTGAGATAATACAATGTTTAAGAAATTTCTACGCGCCACTAAAAATTTGTACGAAGCTCATGATTTCGAATTATGATAATGTATTTCAGAATCAAAATGTATGTGTAAAACATGGAAGAAAAAATATGTTTATTGTATACATAATATACAAAGAGCTACCGACCATGGTCCTTTTGCCCGGGAACACAATTTGTGAGGAAAAAAAGGAAACACAAAAAGGAGATGAGATGGAGATGAATTTAGTCGTCGTAAATTGTTTCCTAAAGCGTCTTATTGTGTCTGCGTGTATTTGTTTTGATGTCGCGTTTGATGCAGAACGGGTCTACAATGGTCAGTGATATCCAGTCCAGTAATGATCCAATTGTCTTTGTATTGGAATTAGGGGAGGTCAGGTCGAACATAAGGATAGGGTCTGTCCATGAAGAAGGATAATAAGGATTGGAATGTGTTTATGTCGGGTGTAAATATTCTGATTAGGCGTGTTAGTTTATTGGTTCCTCTCGATATAATATAATCTCGATATAATCATTTGGCAGTATCGAAAATTATATTTTAATGCTCTGAGGTGTTCTGTAATAGTTTTGTAGCAATTGGTCCAATAAAAAGCACATAGAATCCAATAGAAAGCATGGGTGGCTGCTAACCGGTTTTGGAATGCATGGAAAGACAAATTTGAAGAGCGTTTTGTTGCAAATATGTGCGCATTTTGATGTATGCAGCGTAAATTTGAGATATTGGGGAAAGAGCGCTGCAACTGGACAGGAGTACGCCCGGGTACCTAGCGGTACAAGAAGCTATTGTTTATAAAGTTGCAGTAGAGGCAGCAGTGAGAATGGCAATGTGTGAAAAGAAAGTGTCTATGTTAGGGAATGAAAGATTAGCAAGAGAGGTTTTCAGAAGTTTAAAGAAGGAAGATAGTGGAGAAATCAGAGTAACAAAATGGGGTGATTAATGGGAAAAATGTATGAATGAGTAAGGTGGTCGAAGGTCGGCGAAGGTCGAAGAAGAGGTCGGCGCGGGTGGTGGTGGTGACGCTCGTGGCCTCATGTTAGAGCGCTAACTAACAAGTATAGAGGTCCCGAGTTCTATCCCCAGTGCCGGCCGCATTTGTACCAGAAGGCAAATATGAAAAATTAATTAGCGCAATTTATAATAACAACTAGGTTTCTAGGCCTATAAGTGAATGTGGGCAAAATACAATAGGCCACTAGTAGGCCGCAGTGTTTGAAGGGTTAATACCCGGCATCCACATTGGATCAAACGTTCCAAAAAAAAAGGTGGTCGAAAAGGAAATGTATAGAGGATCAACGGGAATGCGTGATGCTAGAAAGACTGTTCGGGGGAAAGGAGTTGAGAGGTAGAGCAGACAAGACAATGCCGTATAGACAAAGGCAGGTACAATCGGGATTACAACAAGGTAAAAAAAAGTATACGGAAAACTGCCATTGTCCGGTCCCAAGTCCGGAATGAGAAAGGAGGAGGGTTCGATGGCAGGCTCAGCAACAAGCCGGTCGGTAAAACAATTCCTGTTGTATCTTAATGCACTGGCCAGAAGAAGAAGAAGAAAAAATGGAAGAAAATGTGCAGAAAAGCAGACTGCAATAAAGCGGGATTAATGCTAGGAAGATGATGACAAGTATACGGAAAACTCCCTTTTATCTAAGCAGAGGTTCTAGCGGTATACAATGGAGAATATCCAGGTTTCGGTGAAGAAGATACTGCCAAAGGAAAGGCAGAATTTGTGTACCATATGCGGGAAGGGTACTGACAGGTGGGAACATTGGATGGAAGAATGCAAGGGGCTGACATGGAATAAAGGGAAGTTTAAATATTAGGAGTCTTGAATGGACGAGCCAGGTAGCGGGTGGCTCATAATGCGGCAAATTTTAGTGATAAGTGATAAGTCTAGGGAGTGGGAAAAATTTAGTTCCGACGAAAAATCTTTATTTTAAGTGGGTATTTGGGTTATTTTGTATTGGGAATTATCACTTCCTTCTGCTCTAAAATTTACCGCATTATGAACCAGCCGCGGACCTGACTCGTCCATGCAAGACTCCTAATATTTAAACTTCCCTTTATTTATTTTTTGATTCGTTATGTTCTACTGAGGAGCGCGTTTAAACTTTTTTAGCATGTTGTTTCTTCTTCTCTTCCCAAAATCTCTTCATCCGCTCACTGTGTTTCTTCTTCCGTTCTTCTATCCATCTTGTAGCTTGTCGTTTTGGTTTTTCTGCGAATTTTTGATTGTTGATAGTATTCCTACATTTTTTCCTGTTGTGAATCATTTCTTGGGTGATACCAATTTCTTGTAGGTCTTTATATATTTCTGCTAACCAGTTATCGTGATTTTTCAAGGATATTTTTAGGTTTAAAATTCTCTTTGTTAGCCTGTGATCACTCAATCTGCATAGGTGACCATATAATTTTAATCGCCATTTCCTGATTGTATTTGTATTTTTTTCTGCATGCTGATACCGATCTTGTAGTTTCTTTTTCATCCAAATTCCATTTACACAATTTGGTCCAAAAATCTTCCCGAGAAATTTCCTCTCCTGTTTCTCGATGTTTTTTATTTGCAATCGCCCAGCAGTGATAATTGCCTCAGATGCATAAAGTTCTTCTGGTTTGATAACTGATTTATAGTGATATAATTTTGCATTACGTGATATACATTTTTTATTGTATCTGTTCCAGGTGATTTTGTATGCTTTTTGTAGCTTTGCAATTCTTTCTCTGTTGGCTTGCTCATTGATTCCTGCTGGCTGGATAATTTCACGTAGATACATGAATTTGTCTAATTGTTAAACTTTTCCATATTTGGTAATTGAAGGTTGGTTGTCGAATCTTGATTTTGTTCCTTCCATATATCGCGTCTTTTCATATGAAATTTGGAGTCCAGTTTTTGTTGATATTTCACGGAGTTTTTCTATGTACTGGATTGCTTCTTGTCTATTGTTGGAGAGGATTGCAAGATCATTTGCAAACGCTAAATAGTCAAGTTGATTTTATTTTTGCGTAGTCTGCCAATATTTATTCCTCGAGTTTCATTTTTCCATTCACGTATCACTTTTTCCAAAACTAGGTTGAATAATAGTGGGGATAATCCATCTCCTTGTTCTTATTTCTCCAGTTTCTCCAGTTCTTATTTCAAAAGGCTCAGAAATTTCTCCCAAAAATTTAACTTTTGCTTTGGTGTCCGTTAGAGTTTGTTGAATCAATATTCGTGTTTTTCTGTCAACTTTAAATTCTTCCAATATGTTGAAAAGTGTTTGTCTGTCGAAGTCATTCGCATTTTTGAAGTAAACGAAGGTAATTTCTGTTTGTTTGGTTTTTCGAATTTGTAGATCAGTTTTTAAGATTAGGATTTGTTCTACACAAGATCTTCCTTTTCGGAATCCTGCTTGGTATTCTCCTATTAAGCTTTTCTGTCTGTTCCAATCTTTTAAGAAAGGACTTTTAAAAAGTGAATTTTCATCCGACTGATATTAAAGAATAGACGACTGATATTAAAGAAATTGCTCTGTAATTATTTATATCTAGTTTATCCCATTTTTTGTGCAGTGGGTGAATTAATGCACATTTCCATTCCTCAGTACTCCAAATATTCTGTACGATTTCTTGAATACTTCTAACTACTTTGTTACCACCTAATTTTAACATTTCAGCAATTAATTCGTCTTCTCTGACTCACTTCTCTGTTTGATTTCATCTAGTGTAGGAGGTTCTGAGTTTGGATTGTCTGTGGTTTTCTCAAAAGTGAGTAGTTCTTTAAGATCTTCACAATTTAGGAGGTCTTTAAAGTACTCTGCAAGTAATGTTTTCACAGTTTTCTGTATTATTTGTTCGTAGTGTTCCCTATGGACGCCTGAAGCATAGGCTGGTGGCTTGATAGTTTTGGAGTTCTGCTTTAAATTTCTTGTAGTAGTTTCTGGTACCGTTTTGCTTGAAGTCTTGTTTAATTTCAACCATTGTGTGATTTCTGATTTGTTCAAATTTGGGTTTCTCTGTTCTGATGATTTTTGATGTTTGTTTTCGACTTTTGAGAAATTTTTTCCCATTTAATTTCGTATAGGAAGTTCCAGGAGTTGATTCTTAGTTCTATAGCTTTGTCACATATATCACTCCACCATCGATGTTTTCGTTTTCTGAGTGGCATACCGACTGATTGAGATGCCTGGCATTTCGTGTTAAAATCTAGGAGAAGTTCAGATGGTAAATTTAAGAAGATCTCTGAATTTATCTTAAGAAATTCTGGGTCAATTCGTGGTGGCTTCTGGTCGCTTTCGCTTTAGGTTTATTAGGCTGAAACTTTATTTTCACCAGTGACTAGTGATGATCGGAATCTATAATTTATAATATATATAATATGATCCTTTCTTTACTTTAACATTCATGATCTCTCTCTCTCTCATTTTGTTTAGTAATTGCAACGTGATCAATCTAAAATTCTCCTAGGTATTGATTTGGGGATCTCCAGGTTTTTTTCTTGCAGGGAAGGGCCTGAAAGTGCGTTGACATTAATTTTAAGTTACAGATTTGGCAGTACTCTATCAATGTTTCTCCATTGTTGTTGGTTCTGTTATGTTCGGGGTATAAACATACAATTTTTCTAAATTTTTTTTCTCTGCCTATTTGGGCATTAAAATCTCCTAGCAGCATTTACAGGAATTCTACAGGAATTTTATTTGTTTTTTTTTTTGTGTGGTGGTCGTTTGGCTGCAAAGCCTTTCTGCACTGCGAACAACTTGATCTATTGTGCTTGACCCTACTACAATTACTCTCCCAGGAATTCAACGTCGTGAACGAAGTCTAAGATATTCCTGGGAGACCTGCTACTCAGCTCCAAGGTAGTCAATCTTGCAACCCCGAAGTAGGCAAGCCTTATGTGTGCTAGCGCCACACATGTGTACATTATGTGTTCAGCGGTTTCTTCATCTGATTCACATAATCTACAGGCAACTTCCTCTGCCTTTCCCATTTTGTGTAGGTGATATCTCACCGGACAATTTCCTGTGAGTATGTCTACCAAAGTTCTGATTTCTCTTCTAGAGAAGCTTAGCATCTGCTGCGTTATTGCGGCAAAATAGTTTATGGGCATTTTAGCTTGCTTCTGTCCTGGCGCGTTCTTCCAGTGGGTTTGCTTTTGCTCTTCTTCCCATTTCTTAGCCCTCTGCCTTAAGTGGGCCTTTGTAAGCCCACAAGTTGGCTCCGGGCTCAAGAAGGGAGCCTCGGCCCCGCTTTTGGCGAGTGCGTCGGCCATTTCATTCCCATATATGCCCTGGTAACCCGGTGACCACATTAGCGTGAGTCTGTTACCTTTCACCAGTTGCTTTAGGATTTGTTTACAGTTTCAGGTTAACTTGGAATTAAAGTTGTGGGCTTTTAAATTCCTTAGAGCTACCTGGCTGTCGTTAGGATGTAGATTTGCACTCCTTTAAGACGTTTCTTTAGGCAGATTTTGAATGACTATAATTTCAGCCTGTAGTACCGTGGGAGCCTGGCCCAATGCCGTGAACTCCCTATGACTCCGGCTGTTTATACCAATTCCTGTACCCTTAGCAGTTTTTGATGCGTCGGTCTAAGACATGGACGCTTTGTCTTTCATTTTCGATTCTTTGAACACTGCTTTGGCTGTTATTGATGACCACTCTAACGGCTGTATCAAAGTCGTATTCTGTAGACATTGCATCCCAGGGAAGCTTAAGAAATTTCTCTATGATTTGTTCCTTCATTTTCATGTGTCTCTGAATAGGCGATGTACATCTTAGTCTCAGAGCACTGAGAAGACCTTTTTCTACCTGTTTGTGCAGTGGGAGTAGAGTCCAACAAAACTTCCATTGCTGTGGTTGGAGTAGATTGCATCGCTCCAGTTATACCCAAGCACGCAAGCCGTTGAAGCTTTTGAAGCATGTTTTGGGTCTTTATTTCCTTTGTTTTGTACCACCATACGAGTGAACCGTAGGTGCTAATCGGTCTTACCACTGCTGTGTAAGACCATAGTAAGACCATTTTAGGTTTTAGTCCCATGTTTTCCCGAAAAGCTTACGGCAGATCCAAAAGGCCGCTGTGGCTTTTGAGAGCTTTTTGTTCACAAGCGAGTTCCAAGTGAGTTTCTTATCCAAGGTTACCGCTAGATATTTCATCTCCTCGGAGAACGTCTGACCATCAATGCTCGGAGCTTTCAAGTTCAGCTTCCTCTTTCTGGTAAAGGGGACCATTACTGTTTTGCTCGGGTTGGCACTAAGGCCTTCCTTCTTGCTCCAACAGTTGATGGTGTGAAGTGCACTATGTGCAAGGTTCCTGATTGTACTACCGAACTTACCCCTTATTATGATGGCAACATCGTCTGCATAACCAACCGTCTTATACCCGTTCTTTGTTAGCACATCTAGGAAATCATCAACGACCAGGCACCACAGCAGAGGCGATAAACCCCCCCCCCCCTTGTGGACAGCCTCTCTCTGTGGTTACCGTCCTAGTTGATCCCCCCAGTGCGGCGGATATTTTACGATTGATCAGTATGTCATGATTCCACTCAATGATAGGGTCTTCGATCCCTTTGTTGGTGGCTGCATTCTTTATTGATAAACGGGTTGTGTTGTTAAAAGTTCCCTCTATATCTATAAAGATACCTACTGCAATTTCTTTGCAGTCCAGTGCTGCTTCCAATGAGTTCGTTATCTCGTGTAGAGCGTCCACTGTGGATTTGCCTGGCTGATAAGCGTATTGATGCTTATGGAGAGGACTTCTTTTAAGTGGTCCGCACCGTATATGATTGTCCACAATTTTTTCCATTGTTTTCAGGAGGAAGGAAGTGAGGCTAATTTGGCGGTAGGACTTTGCCAGGTCTTGAGGCCTGCGCCCTGCCTTAGGGATGAATATTACCTCTCTATGTCCTCTTTCCATTCCAGCAGTATGTACGCCAGTCGTAAGCTGGCCTTAAATATCGCAGCAATGCAAGGGGCTATGGTTTCGATCCCTTTCTGCAGCATTGCCGGGAAAATGTCATCAGGTTCGGTAGCCTTAAATGGCTTAAAACTGTTCACAGCCCATGCGACTTTTTGAACAGTAAACATGGTTGTTGCCATGTTTTTGCAGATTTTGGTTGGGCGCTTCATCCGCGTTATCCCTTCACCAGTTATGGTTGATTTAGAGCCAGGAAAGTGCGTCTGCAGTAAAACGCTTAGACTTTCCTCTAAATCTTTGGTATACTTACCACTCGGTGTCTTAATAAGGCCGATGTCATTTGAGTGGTCCTTTGCCAAAACCTTTTGCAGTCTTGCCTTGGGGCGCATTGATCAATGCCCTCACAGAAGTCACGCCAGGTTTTCCTTTTCGACTTTCTCAATTATTTGTTGTAATCAGTAAGTGCTACTGCTTTTTTTTATTTTATTTGTTACTTCTTCCAATAACTCCAAAAAATCATCTACCATCTGTGGGTTGGTAATCATCTACCAAAAAAATCATCTACAATTTCCTATTGTAATTCGTAGTTGGAGCAGGTCCGTTAATTAACGTATATGATATAGTATATAATACTGAATTGGTGATGGTTTTCTTGACGGCAAATGCAGTACCTAAAACCTCACCACGTATCACCAGGGGGGAAGGGGGGCTTAAAAAGTTGCTAAAAAACATAACGTGATTAATGATATAATGACCCCTAATGAGGAAAGATTGGAGGAATTCTATTGTTTAGATTATAATGCCAATAATTACAATAATAATAAACTGCATTATGAATCTATTACAGAGAAATCAGATTACTCGAATCGGAAAACCTCGCGAAGTGAATAATGAGAGTGAGGAAAAATTATGCAGTTAAGAGTATGGCGAAAGTCGTGATTATTTTATCAAAAATTACAAAAGAGAAGGCAAATGCGCAAATTTTGTTATAAATATAATAGCCTCCCGATAAAACAGCTTTTCTGTATGTTGCATTCAATAGCATCACACATCTTTTAAACGCTTATATAAGTTTATTATTCTCTACAGATGCATATTAAAAAAAGTAAATTAAAGTTATAATATCGGTTATTATACGTTGCATTACATTATGAATTTTAATTTGTTTTTAATATCTCAGGATACTGAATAAACGATTTCTTGTGTTTCGCTGAAACGATTTTGTGTCCCCAATAATCTATATTTTATTCAGGACCTCAAGAAATACGTCATGCGTTTCTTGCTGGTCGTTTGTATGACTGCCATGAACACACATATATTAGCAATTGAAATTACATCCTCTAAATAATTTTGGAGGCCAAAGAGGCAATAAATGATTCAATTGGTATAATAAACTAAATTGTAACCTAAAATATCTGATATGGCTTCTGCAAAAGATATATTCAAATATACATAAGAGAAATATTTTTAAAATTGATTTAAATATTAAGTATTTAAATATAAAATTAAACATTTAAAGGAACTTGGAATGGGAAATTAAAAAGGCTTTTATAAGTTTATATTTATTTGCCGTTATCCCTTTATTTTAAGCAAATAAAAAGAAACTTATAAAAGCCTTTTAACCCATTCGAGACCGATTGCATACCGTGTGTGCAATTGATTTCCGAGGCTATAAGAGGCCGTCTTATAGCCTGTATACCGTGTATGCAATGACAGTATTGTGCAATTATCAGTTATTTTAATCAGTTATATTAATTTTCAGTTCAATTATCAGTTATTTAGTTATTTAAATTGCAAAGTTATTTAGTTATTTAAATTTAAAAATGCAATGATCATATTTATGTAAATTCACTTACGAATTGGGTGATTTATAGAGAAAAAAAAAATCGCACCTGGGGACCGCGTTCGAAAAAAATCGTCGTCTCGAATGGGTTAATGTCAAAGTAACATTGCACAAGCTATATATCAGATATTTTGTGTTATTGTTGCAGTTATTTATGTATGTATTATATTATTTAGCTTAAATTAATCGTTACAAATATATATATTTGTGTATTGTATATAAGAATAGAAATATTGAATTACCTAAAATATATTGGCAACAAAGTTGTACAACTCCCAAAACTTCGTATTGATCCGCATAACGTATTAATAAATCCAAATTAGTTTCACTTATCTCACAATTTCCTGTGTAGGCAAAGTCTAATATTTTTTGGAAAATATCACTGGGGGCAGTCATGCAGGCTAACCTGTTTTCAGGTTGGTTTCTATTGATTGAATTAGTGAAAAGTGCTTTGAAGTATGGACTAACAGCGGAAAGAATGGCTCTGTGCACCTTGAATTCAATACCATCTTCGCATCGGACGGTGCCATCACATAATTGGTTATTCGTTCGAAATTCTAACCAGATTGGTGGGAATTCTATCGGTGACGTGACTTGAGGAAGACAAAAGCATTTCTTGTTGACTTTGCATGAGACGGTTTTCTTTTTGCGGGTTTTCGTCGGAATATTCGTTACACACTTGGAGGTTTTTGTGCGGGATGACGATTTTCTTAGTTTCATGCCATAATATTCACTCATTTTTAGTTAAAATGTTAAAATTCAAATAATTAAAAAAAATAATTGGGGTTAAAATGTGTGGTACCAAACCTGGCTAAAACACGAATTCTCCTTTTGACTTTGACAGACTGTGTTTGTTTTCGATTAGTTTGACTTCAATGCCTTCCAATTTTTATCATCCTTTTATGACACAATACATTGCATATCTACAGTGCGATCCAGAAAAAATGATAAAAAAGGAGGCTATGCAAAATTAAATGGCTGTCATTTTAATAACATTCTCTGTCAGTTTCATCGTTTGGTGTGGAGTACCTTGCGACTGCATTGGGACGTGCAATGGCATAGATTGTCTTCAGTGACGAATCCCGATTCTGCTTGGGTTATCCACGTCTACGTCTGACCATCATGCCATCATCGCGCCATGTGCAGTTTTTTGTTGAGCGGTATGTGCACCACACTATGACGCTCATCCTACCAATTCTTTTGTATGGAGCAGAATCGTGGACACTACTTCAATCGGACCTTAACAGACTCGAGGTGTTCCAAATGCGTTGCCTAAGACAGATTATCGGTGTTTCAATTCGTGATCGTCTGCGGAATGAGGAAATTCGAGCTAGATGCGATCAGAAACCACCAATTGTGGAACAAATACACACAGAATTGCAATTTCATTTTGCAGAATGAATGAAAATCGGCTTCCACGCAAACTACTCTGGCGGAAGCGGCCGCCCGACTGGAGGATTCAGCGATCAGCGCCGAAGAAGATATGGATAAAACATGTAGAAGGCGACCTCAAGAACCGAGGACTGGACCTCGTCCATATTGCCATTGATCGGAAAGTGTGAAAGCGAATCGTGAATGCAGCGAAAAATTCAGCGGCACCGACAGCAGCGTATTGGTTACGAAAACGACGTTCTCGACAATCGCCAGCTACGGATTAAAGAAGAAGAAGAAAATGTGCACCACACAGTGGGGATTATAGTATGAGCCACTATTCTTTATGAAAGCAGATCTCAATTGGTGTTCAATTCCGCCACCGGGGCCTCTAGGCTGGCTGGGCCCCTAGGCCTAGGCCTTATAGGCCTAGGCAGAAATCCGGAACTGCCAACAATAGAGAAGTGACGGCGACGACGGCATGGAAGACAATGTCTAACATTCATCAACGCAACTATATCCTGAAAATATTGCTATTTGGCCTGAACGATCTACAAAGGATTTTTTTTAGTATTTTATTTTCCTGAAGCCTCGAAATGTTGTAAATATTGACAATCGAATCTAATGATAATGACAAAATTGTTATCAAAATCGATATAATATATTATCAAAGTAGGGAGAGATAGTTCGTTCAAAATCCACCTGCACCTACGACATTGAAATCTTACGCCAAAGAGGGTGTAAAGGTCCCACGCCAAAGAGGGTGTAAAGCATGGGTGTAGCCAGGGGGGCGCTGGTTTGGGAGTTCAACCCCCCCCCCCCCCCCGAAATATGGAACATATAACATAAATATTATATTGAAATCAAGAGGGACGAGTAGAGACGAGAGCATGGTAAATGTGGAGTTTAGGAACCCTTGTGTTTCACTTTTAGAAAGTAAATTGGTGCATTTCTTCAAAACCCCCCCGAAACCAAAACTTTGAAGCAAAATTTTCAAATCTGAACCAAAAGATAGAAGCAAAATTTTCAATTTAAAAGCAAAATTTTCAATTTAAATGCAAAATATTTATAAGCAAAATTTAAAATTCAAAATTCTAAAAATTTAGAAGCAAAATGTTCAATTTAGAAGCAAAACTTAAAATTTAGAAGCAAAATGTTCAATTTATAAAGAAAATTTAAAATTTAGAAGCAAAATGTTCAATTTAAAAGCTAAATTTTCAAATCTGAACCAAAATTTAGAAGCAAAATTTTCAATTTAGAAGCAAAATGTTAAATTTAGAAGCTAAATTTTCAAATTTGAACCAAAACTTTGTATCAAAATTTTAAAATCTGAAACAAAATTTAGAAGCTAAATTTTCAATTTAGAAGCAACATTTAAAATTTACAAGCAAAATGTTCAATTTAGGAGTTAAATTATCAAATCTGAACTAAAATTTAGAAACAAAATTTTCAATGTAGAAGCAAAATTTTCAAATCTCAAGCAAAATTTTCAAATCTGAAGCGAAATTTTAAAATCTGAATTTTGTCCTTTTTGAAAAAGGGAAAACATAATAAAACTTGAACTCGTTCCTCTTGTGAACTCGTTCTTTTGGTTCCACATCAAAAATAAATAAAAAAATATTTTTGGAAATATTTTCTAAACTCCCCCCCGAATCTATACCCTGACTACGCCCGTGGTGCAAAGTCTATGTAAACCCTCGTTAAAAAGAGTGTGAGGTCTATGTAACTCCACGCTAAAGTGAGTGTGAGGTCTATGTAGCCCCACGCTAAAGAGAGTGTGAGGTCTAAGCTAAGTTAAAAAATTTCGCTTCCATCTCACTCACTTTAGCGTGGGGTTACATAGACTGCACACTTTCTTTAGCGTGGGGTAACATAGACCTCACACCCTCTTTAGCGTGGGGCTATATAAACATCACGAACTACTGATAAGATTTCAAGGTCGTAGGTGGATTTAGAACGAACTATCTTTCCCTACTAATCAACAATAAGATAAAATTGAAAGAAATTAAGCTAATTAAGTTAATTGATTGATTTATCTATAATGCCATATTAAATAATATACTTACTATATTATTCCATGATATATTTTGTAAAAATTGCTTACGATAATATTTGAAATTGTATTACAAAGTAAACAAAATTTGAGAAGCAACCATATAAATATAAATCACGTTTATTTGTTTATTCGTGCCTATTTTGTATTTTTGTTCATCGCCGCTTACCACAGATACTTCTAGTCTTCACCAATCGATTCAGCGTCCCAGAAATTAGTGGGAAAACGTATATCATATTCCGTGGGAAGGTTTCAGTTAACAGATACGATCGACACGGGAAGTCGAGAACGCGGAAACGACGAAATGCGAGAAAATCGATTTTGTCAAAATCGCTATTTTTTTAGTTAAATCAAAATTTAAAAACGTTTCTGATAGCAATTTTACTGTTGATTACAGATATGCAAATTATATTTCGCTAACTGTTTTCGTTCACTATCGCCTGCAAGAATTGAAGAGATTTTTAAGAAATTTCGGCGCTCGAGTAGAGATCTCGGAAAGTCGTGAATTTCCCATAGACAATCTTAGTTTATCAATAGGAAAATGTTCTTCTGAAAACTATGCTTTAATCCGTTTCTGATTATCTGCAACCGTTTCCGAGATATCTATTTAGCAAATCGAGAATCGGGTAAATTTCAGTTTGAAATTTATCGACGAATTAATGAATATTTCCGGACAATTTATACATCGACTTGTTCGTCTTGTCGTGTAGTTTATGTGTGCGAAAAATGATTTCGCTGCTCTTTACCGTTTTCGAAAAAATCGAAAAAAAAGAAAAAGCATGTATTTTTCGAGCGAAATGATGGAAAATTTTTGTCGAAATTTTTTTTGCAATTTTTTTTCGTGATTTTTTTTTGGTTACACGAATGAAGTCGAAGTGCTGAAAACGGTTTTCCGGTCTATTTCGCTCTAAAGTTACAAATAAACAAATTTTATATTTTTCTTCGCTGTACACAATCACACATTTCCTACTGATTTGACGCTGTCATAACTTTTGAACCGCTCACCGCAGAGACTTCTAGTCTTCGCCATTTGATTCAGCGTCCCGAAATTAGTCGAGGAACGTATATAATATTCCCTGGGAAGCTTTCAGTTAAGAAATACCATCGACTCGGGAAGTCTAGACCGCGGAAACGACGAAATGCGAGAAAATCGATTCTTTCAAAATCGTTATTTTTTGAGTCACAGCAAAATTAAAAAACGTTTCTGAGAGCACTTTTGCTGCTGATTACAGATATGCATATTTCGTTAGCTCTTTCGGTTCACTTTCGCCTGCAAAAATTGAAGATTTTTTTTTGAAATTTCGGCCCTCTTATGAAGATCTCGGAAAGTCCTGAATTTACCGCGGACAATCTTAGTGTATTAACATCAAAATGACCTTCTAAAAACGATGCCGTAATCCGTTTTTGATTATCTGCAACCGTTTCCGAGTTATCTACTTAGAAAATCGAGAATCGGTTAAATTTCAGTTTGAAATTTATCGACGAATTATTGAATATTTCCGGACAATTTACACATCGACTTTTTCGTCTTGTCGTGTAGTTTCTGTGTGCCCAAACTGATTTCGCTGCTCTTTACCGTTTTCGAAAAAATCGAAAAAAAACGAAAGAGCATGTATTTTTCGAAAGAAATGATGGAATTTTTTTGTCGAAAATTTTTTTGCAAATTTTTTTCGTGATTTTTTGGTGGTTACACGAAGGAAATCGAAGTGCTGAAAACTGTTTTCCAGTTTATTTCGTTCTAAAGTTACAAATTAACAAATTTTATATTTTTTTTCGCTGTGCACAATCACACATTTAATCCTGATTTGACGCTGTCATTACTTTTGAACCGGTCACCACAGAGACTTCTAGTCTTCACCAATCGATTCAGCCTCCCAAAATTAGTCGGGGAACGTATATAATATTGCCTGGAAAGCTTTCAGTTAAGAAATAGTATCGACTCGGGATGTCTAGTCCGCGGAAACGACGAAATGCGAGAAAATCAAATTTTTCAAAATCGTTATTTTTTGAGTCACAGCAAAATTTAAAAACGTTTCTGAGAGCATTTTTGCTGCTGATTACAGATATGCAAATTATATGTCGCTAGCTCTTTCGGTTCACTTTCGCCTGCAAAAATTGAAGAAATTTTTATGAAATTTCGGCGCTGTAGTAGAGATCTCGGAAAGTCGTGAATTTCTCGCGGACCATCTTAGTGTATATATAGGAAAATGACCTTCTGAAAACGATGCCGCAATCCGTTTTTAATTATCTGCAACCGTTTCCGAGATATCTACTTAGCAAATCGAGAATCGGGTCAATTTCAGTTTGAAATTTATCGACGAATTATTGAATATTTCCGGACAATTTACACATCGACTTGTTCGTCTTGTCGTGTAGTTACTTTGTGCCCAAAATGGTTTCGCTGCTCTTTACCGTTTTCGAAAAAATCGAAAAAAACCGAAAAAGCATGTATTTTTCGAACGAAATCATGGAAAATTTTTATCGAAAATTTTGTTGCAAATTGTTTTCGTGATTTTTTTTTGGTTACACGAAGGAAATCGAAGTGCTGAAAATGGCTTTCCAGTTTATTTCGCTCTAAAGTTACAAATAAAAATACAAATTTTATATTTTTTGTTGTTGTACACAATCACACATTTCCTACTGATTTGACGCTGTGATAACTTTTGAACCGATCACCACAGATACTTCTAGTCTTCACCAATCGATTCAGCGTCCCAAAATTAGTCCAAGAACGTATGTAATATTCCCTGGGAAGCTTTTAGTTAAGAAATACCATCGACTCGGGAAGTCTAGACCGCGAAAACGACGAAATGCGAGAAAATCGATATTTTCAAAATCGTTATTTTTTGAGTCACAGCAAAATTTAAAAACTTTTCTGGGAGCATTTTTGCTGCTGATTATAGATATGCAAACTATATTTTGCTAGCTCTTTCGGTTCACTTTCGCCTGCAAAAATTGAAGAAATTTTTATGAAATTTCAGCGCTCTAGTGGAGATCTCGGAAAGTCGTGAATTTGATGCGGACAATCGTAGTGTATCTAAAAAAAAATGAGCTTCTGAAAACGGTTCCGTAATCCGTTTTTGATTATCTGCAACCGTTTCCGAGTTATCTACTTAGAAAATCGAGAATCGGGTAAATTTCAGTTTGAAATGTCTCGAGGAATTTTTGAATCATTCCAGACAATTTACACATCGACTTGTTCGTCTTGTCGTATAGTTTCTGTGTGCCGAAAATGATTTCGCTGCCTTTTAGCGTTCTAGAAAAAATCGAAAAAAACTGAAAAAGCACATATTTTTCGAACGAAATGATGTAAAATTTTGATTGAAAAATTTGTTGGACATTTTTTTCGTGATTTTTTTTTTTTTACCCGAACGAAATCGATGTGCTGAAAACGGTTTTCCAGTTTATTTCGCCCTAAAGTTACAAATAAACAAGTTTTATATATTTTTTCGCTGTACACCATCTCGCAATTCCGACTGATTTAACGCTGTCATAACTTTTGAACGGCTCACCTCAGAGCCGGGTAAACATGTAAAACATGATTTAAAATGCTTTATTGTATGTTTGTTTCGTATGTTATGTACTATTATATAAATGATTTAGAAGGCTGCGCTGTTTGGTTTTGCAATGAATATTAATTTAAAATTACATGACCTTCAAATACCAATGTAAAATTGATCATAAATTTAATAACGCAATTGAATTAAAATATCTGTGATCGCGGCGCGTATTATAATCATTTAGGGTGCAACACATATCGTGAGCGTGTAATGTAATATGTGCATGCGGCGGAGTGTCCTTTCCTAAAATTCAGCCCTTGCGTCGTCGCGACGTAGTTTAGGGCGCGGCAGACTGCACGGTTGTGGCGTCGTTCCATTCGCTCACTATCGAGTAAAAAATATTTACATTCTAATATTGATAGCGAGAGCGTGCATAAGTTTAGTGAATTTGAAACAGTGATTAGTGATGGATTTAAAGGGAAAAGTAGCTTTAATTACAGGCGCTGCCTCCGGACACGGACGAGAATACTGCACAGAACTTTTTCGTCAAGGATGCAGTGTAAAAATAATTATTTTATTTGTTATTACAGGTTTTATTTATTATAATTTTAATTTATTTGTGTTGTGTTATTTTTAGATATCTATTTGTGATATAAATACTGAGGCGGGGGAGGATTTGCTGCACCAGCTGTCAAAACAGGGAAAAGACCGTGTTATTTTTTGCCCCTGTGATGTTACTGATTATCCTCAGTTTGAAGGTTGTTATTGAATTCTATCCATTTTCCACAAGAAAAATATAATAAGATACTATATTGAAATTCTGTTTTAAAGAATGTTTTAATATTTTTAAAAAACTTAATGAGAAATATTAAATTAAAATTTTTTAAAAACTAAAATTTGCTCAAGCAAATGAAATAAAAACATTGAAAGTATAATTTAAATTGTTTGTACAATTTATTGTTTATTTACAGAGGCTTTTCAAACAACCATTTCCAAGCTTGGTGGAGTTGATATAGTCATAAATAATGCTTCTGTTATGAACGATCGGTTGTGGGAGTTGGAAGTAGACGTAAATTTAGTAAGTAATTAAAAATAAATACAGTCAAACTTCCCTAAATCGAATTGCCATAGTTCATGGAAAAAAATTCGAGTTATAGAAAATTGGAGTTATAGAAATACATAACTGTAAAATTAGTAAAATACACTATACACAATTTATTCAAAGTAAATACATATGTACATATGTATATATTTATAAACAAAAAAGAAATATGTATACATTATTAATATGATGTTATATAATTATAATTAATTAAAAATAATTTTAATTAATATTTTATTTTTTGAAAATGTTTTTAATTGTTCTCTATAATATATAGCACATTGTCGGATATCTTCGATTATATCGTCTATTTTTGGATTACCAATTCTCGGGAGAATAATATCCTGTCGTACTCTTCCTAAAGCATACCCCTGGTAAATTCTTACTTTTATTCGAGTTTTTGGTGATCATAAAATATGAAAAATAAAATGTTTGCTAATCTGCCCGAGGATTATACTATCAGCGGGTTATGGTAGGCAATATCCGGAAAGTTTTGGAAAATACGCGGCGGTTAAAAAAATCGAGTTATAGAGATTAATTTGTATGTAAAATTTTACCATTGTACAAATTTTTACTACGAGTTATGTTACGAGTTGTTATGAAAAAATCGATTTAAGGAAAATTCGAGTTATGGAAATTAATTTATATGTAAAATGCTATCTAAACGTATGAATTTAAAAAAATATTCGAGTTATAGAAAAATTGGAGTTACAGAAGTTCGACTTATGGAAGTTTGACTGTATTATATTACAATAAATATTATAGCACAAATGTGAAGTAATGATAAGCTACAATTTTTCCGAATTTGTGTTTGTGGCATTAATGTACTTTATTTTACCACATGCATCGATCAAAAGTGAATTAACCCAAATTTTGATAATCAAAATTTGATTTTAAAAGAATTATAAAAGGAGTTGATGCATTAGATGGTTTTTAAATTGTTTGTGTGCAATAGTGCACTAATTGCCAAATGACTCAGTTTTATATGTATTTTGGTTAGTCCGCTTTTGCGCTGAATGCCACATATCTATTCGACATATGTGAGAGAGGTGAAACACTGATAAGTAAAAAGTGTCCCAAAAACTAAAAAGTGTTTTAAAATCTAAAAAGTGTCCCATGAACTGTCTTTAAATTTGCCGTCATTTTCTTGCGGCAAGACCAGAATGGACATTTTTCATTGCTGTCGTTAATAAAAATTGTGGCTAAATATAGAAGGAAATTATTTTTTGTCCATAAAATAGGACACAACTTATGTTAACACCAGGGGTGGGCTGGAGCCGGCTCGGTCCGGCTCGCGCGAGCCGGTTTTTAACAAAAAATTTAAACACGGCGAGCCGCTTGTTAAATTACCCCTAAACCAAGAAAAGGTATGCGGTCAGGGGACCCCCGTCAGGAACGAAGTTACTCGCACATTTAACTTTTCTTTTTGAATTATTATTAAAATAAGTGCACGCCAATGCATTGATTGAATGTTCTGGAAAATTTGAGCAAACTGGGGCAAGATAAGTTGAAATGCGAGCCGAAACAAAAGCGTCAATTTGATAAATGAATGAAAAAAAATTGTCGGTTTTGTTATGGGCCGCAATCTGAATGATTTCACTATATGACTACAAACATCATGACATATATAAATATATTAAATATCAATCACTCGAATTACATGTACGTTAAATATGTGTAATATAAACAATATAACTCTCGTATGATTTAAAGGCCGATCCTCACATCACGCGACATCGTCTGTCAAATAATGATTACATTGTTTTAAATGTGCGCGTTCTCACTATGGCTACGCGACAGCTAAGTGACGTGCCCATTTAAAACCACGTAATCATTATTTGACAGGCGATGTCGTACGACGTCGCGTAGCTGAGTGTCGCGCATATGGGAATCGACCTTTATACGACAAAACACAAAAATACGTTTGAACATTTTTTTTTCCCGTTTAGTTTTAAGGTTATAAACCGACCACGCTCGTCTGTTACTCAGCGAAAGAAACAGAGAGAGCACGCATTATAGAAATATACACTGAAAGAAAGAGAAAGAAAGAGAGAGAGAGCGGTATAGAAATATACACTGAGAGAAAGAGATAGGCATATAACGTAACGTAACGTTTTCTGCCGAATGACTCTTACCGAGACCTCCCTAAAGGAACCTCGTTCCAAAAATAAGCCATTTTAATAGTATGTTTATGCAAAATATGCACATCGCGTCGATATGCCACACACTCGCAAACATATCATGTGCGCAACACAGTACACCACACATCATGTGCGTACGTAAAATGGGTTTGATAAAAATTATTTACAAAGAAATCTCATAGAATTCTGTTCACTTGGTGCATCGACAATGTTGGGAAGAAAATCTGGAGTAGCCTCAAAATTAACTGAAATGTGTCCAAATATAATCGTGTAGCATAATAGTGTGGATAATTATGATAAGAATGAGAAAAATGACACTGATAACTATGAAAAATTTGTGCAGCTCTTCAAGATTTTAGATCCTTCTACTTGGTCATTAGATAAAAGTATGTCACCATGGCTAGAAGGTGAAGAAATGGTTAGCAAAATTATATGAAATTTTAAAGTTTCGTGTAGATGTTAATGATTTTCGTGACTTTATAGACGCAAACATATCTGAAAAATGTTCAGTTACCTAATTCAATTTTAAGGGCTAAAAATAGCAAGCACAAATGCTATTAGCAGTTCAGTAGCTGAATTACACAATTACTGTACAAAAATAAATGAAGACAATGTACTCATTTACCGTTTTTTTCTTTCTTCGAAATAATAGCGAGCTGTTTGTTCAAAATTTGGCAGACCACCCCTGGTTAACACCCAATATATATGTTACGGTAAAAGTGCGTAGTTATATGTACACAATTTACCTTCTTGGTTGGTAAATGTGAGTTCAACTTACATTTACCAATTATTTCCGGCAAATGTGCATATATGCATTATGTTGTTGGCAATTGTTAGAGGTTTAAATTAACATACACAACGCATGGGCTGTCCAACAAGACACACGTGATATTGTAACACACAAAAAGTAAACATTTTCCGGTAAAAGTAGATATATAAAGCTGATCTCAGATTTAAACTCACATTTACCTATCACATTGGTAGATGTGTATATACCGGTAAATGTTCACATTTGCTGATTTTGTACTTACTAACAGAAAATATTAGACAGACAAGACTAGACTAACCAGACTAGACAGATAAGACTTTTTTATGAGGACCTAACACTTTCTGTTCACTTGACAAGTGGCCCTCCTGAATCGCGAGCATCTGGGTACCACTATAACCATAACCTCGAGATATCTCTGCCGTGCAATTAGCTTCTGCTCTGCAATGTTATTCGTCATACATTCCCCTTTCACTTTGAGTGTTTAGGGGTTCTGGAAGTCCGCTTTTCATCGATTTTTAATCTTTTGCGTCCTTTCGTCCATTTCTTTTCGCGTTATTATGTCCCTGATCATGTTCACTTTTTTTCGGATGTAAGCATTGCAACTACTAACGTGTTTACTTTTAGCGCAAGTTCCGTCTCTTTCATCCACTTGTCTCTTCTTGGTATCCATCTTTCGCATTCAATCACGGTGTGTCACGCCATGTCTGCGCTTCCGCAGTACATGCAAAGGTCGTCCGGGGCCCTGCCGATTCTAAACAGATACTCCCAGAAACATCTGTGGCCGCTGAGAGCTTGAGTTGGATGGTAATTGACATCTCCGTGCTGGCGAGTTGCCCATACTTTCACGTTTAGTATCAGTAGTCTCGTCCAGGCCCCTGATTCAGATGCGCTCCAGTTATTTTGCTGTGTTTGTTTCAAACATATGGTCCTTTGCTTCTCTGCTGGAATATGCCCTATTTGTCCGTTTTCGGGTTGTGTACAGATCAATTCTTTCCTGTATTAGGCATTCGATAGGGGCAATACCGGCGATAATTATCACGGCGTTCCTCGAGATCGTTCTGTATGGACTGCTTACACTAATTGCGATTTTCCTTTGTACGGAGGCAAGCATTTCTTAAATTTGACTTGTCGATTGCCCTGACCCAGACCGGGGCACCGTACAGGATGATCGAATGGGCCACCGAGCAGAGGAACCTCCTTTTACCTGGCCCACTGGTGTTAGGCATTAGCTTTTCCAGAGCTGATGTAGTTTGTAAGGCCTTTGCGGCATTTTTTTATGTTCCTTGAAAGAAAGTTTTTTGTCGATGGTGATTCCCAGATATGTAATATATACTTTGGGTGTGATTTTCATTCCTCAATTTTCAAATTTATAGACACTGCGGTATTGTTTCCCGTTATTAGGACGCTTCTGTTTTATGTGGCGCTAGTTTTTAACATTTCCACTCCAGCCATTCAGTCACTTGTTTGATGGCGGTGATGGCGCATCTCATTATGTCGTTTTTTGTCTTTGCCGTTGCGACAATGGATAAGTCGTCGGCGAATCCTATTTATCTAATAATATATAGGTTTAGCCTCAGCACCCCGGATGTTCCACAGTGCAAGACCCAGGACTGAGCCTTGTGGAACCCCACTGCATACTTCGTATTCCTGTTTCGAGTTTCTTCCGCCTGTTTCGAGTTTGATTTTTCTGTTTGAAAAGTAACTGCGACGCAACAGGTACCTTCTTCTTCTTCTTCTGGGTAACACTACAACTCTTGGTGGGACTTGGCTGCGTTAACGATTTGCTCCATCGGTCCCGGTCCATCATGGCCTCCTTCCAGTCATATACCTGCATAGTCTGTAGATCTTTTAAAATGTTGTCCTTATATCTGATTCTCGGCCGCCCCAGCGGTCTCTTTCTTGCCCATACTATTTTGATCAGTAGGTCGTCAGGTGCTCTTTCGACATGTCCAGCCCATCTCAGACGCTGGGATTTTATAGACAATAGGTACCTATGGTGGAAATCTTCTGTTAGTTCCTCCATGATGTTTTTCCTTGCTGCCGAATTGAATGCGTTTTGGACGTCCAGAGTAATCAAAGCACTAATCCTCCATGTTCTTTTGGTTCCAGCTGAGGCTTCTTCCTCTATTCTGATGACCCTCATCACAACATCCACTGTCGACCTTCCTTGCCTAAAACCATATTGCCTGCCTGAAAGATTGTTTCCTTCATTCAGTTGTGACTTGATTCTGGCAAGCAATAGCTGTTCAAGTAGCTTTCCTCTATCCCATTCTTCATTCCCGACATCCGATAGACTTATGGGTCGGTAGAAAGCAGGCTCGTGTAAGGGTTTTTCTCTTTTCCTTAGCAGAACAAGGTTGGTTTTCTTCCAATTTTCTGGGAAACTACCTGTTGCCATTATTGTATTCATTACTTCTAAGGTGAAGTCTGGCTGCTTACCACGATTTTAATAATTTCTGGAGGGATGTTGTCGGGGACTGGTGATCTGCCATTTCAAAGTCGCTTGCTGGCTCTATGCAGTTCTTCCCTAGAGAATTCCATTAATTCAGTAGCTTCCGTAACGACACTAGACAGACAAGACTAGACAGACAAGATTTAAAAAAAAAAATTATGTGGTTTGAGGGAAGCTCTACTAGCCTGTGTGTGAGGCTCTCATTCACTAAACCCCTTCTTCCACTTGGCTTAAAAGTACGAAACCCCGGTATCGCTTGCGCATTCCTTCATGGTGGGCAGCCCGGACGGTTTTTTCTTTATCGCCCTAGTTTTTCTGTTTTTCCTTTTATTTTGATCTTGTAGTTAGGATAGTTGTTGATTCATCTTATTTGGGCCTACTGGTGGATCATTCTATTGCGTCTCAGTTTTTCGTCTTTTTCCTTAGAGGAAATAAAAAATTTAACGAATTTGGCCATTTTATCCCAGTTTTCTATATCATGTATCATGTAACCCATTAGCGTTCTTGTGTTAAACGGTTGGCTTCATGTTGGCTGTTAGTTCGTCCCTTTCTTCCCATCTCCAGCAGTCAAATATTGTGTGTCTTACACAAGGAGTCCAAATTACCACAGTAATTACACAAGTCATCTGCGGCGGCGCGTATTTGTTTCAAGTAGTAAGGGAAGCACCCATGCCCTGTGAGGAACTGAGTCATGTAAAAGTTCGTCTCGCCATGCTTCCTGTTGACCCATGTGGTGATATCTGGTATGATCAACTTCGTCCATTGGTTTTTTTCGGACGCCCACCATTTTTGTTGCCATTCTGCTAGGAGATTTTTTCTAGCGGCTATTCTAGATTGCCTATCACATCCGACCTCATGCAGTTCGGCTCTCTCCTTTACCAGGAGCTCTATTGGGGCTATACCAGCTATTACCAAAACTGCTTCCCCCGATACAGTCTTATATGCGCCACAGATCCTGATTGCAGTTTTTTTTTTGAATTTTTGCCAGTTTGTAGATATTGCTTTCTTCTGTCATACTTTGAGCCCATATTGGGGCAGCATATAGCATGGAGGATTGTACTATCGTACCAAGGAGTTTACGTTTGAAACTTTTAGGCCCACCTACATTGGGCATAATTCTGCCCAATGCCGCCATTACCTTCATGCCTTTAGCTGCTGCCTTCGTGAAGTGTGCACCGAAGGACAGCCTCTTCTCTATGTCTAACTCGAGATATGTAATTTCGTTCTTTGGGCTTGAATATGTATGTTGCACTTTAAACTGTATTGCGTTGAGTCTCCTTAGGCCGGTCAGTAACACTGCTTCAGACTTTTCTGGAGCAAGGCTCAGGTTGTTTGATGTCATCCAATCGGTTACTTGGCGAATTGTGCGGTTTGCCGTTTGCATTAGCATGGATTCCGTTTTTGCTGAGACCATGAGCGCCAGGTCGTCCGCGAAGCTAATGAGTCTGGCACCCTCCGGAAGTTTCAATCTTAGGACGCCATCGTACCAGATGTTCTAAAAAGTAGGGCCTAAAACTGAACCTTGTGGGACTTGCTACTCAGTTCTCTATCTACCGAAACTCCATGTGCCTGTAGAAGCAGTGTTCTATTATCGAAGTAGCTTCTTACCATGCGCAGGAGGTAAGGAGCTATTCCTCTTTCGATTAGTTCCTTCATTATTATTTTCCAATTAGCACTGTTAAAAGCCTTTCTAACGTCAAATGTAATTAGTGCACATATCTTCCTTGTCCTTTTGGTGCCACCTCTAGCTTCTTCTGTAAGTTTTAGGACCACTTCTATTGCGCTGATAGTGGATCTTCCCTCTCTGAATCCAAATTGTCTCCTGGATAATCCGATGCCTGCCTCAAGTGCTCTTTTAAGTCTGTCCACCAGGTGCTGCTCCAGCAGCTTCCCCGGCGTATCCAGAATACACAGGGGTCTATACGATGATGCGTCGTCTAACGGTTTGTTACCCTTGCGGAGCAGGAAAAGCCTTGCGCACTTCCATTTCTTGGGAAAGTTCTCGGCACTTAGTTCTGCCTTCATTATATCTAGAACAAATTTTGAATGATCGAGGGCTGCGATTTTAGTAACCTCAGGCGGGATTCCATCTGGGCCTGGAACTCTACTGTTGTGGATGCGCTCTTTAGCTCTGGTGAGTTCCTCCTCAGTAAATAGTGGTATCTCATTAACCTCCGGTTATTCCCAGACAAAAGGTTTATGTTGTGGGAACAGTACATCTACAACTCGTTTCAGGTCATTCATTGGCATTTGAGTCTTTGGCGGTAGCACTTTAAGTTTCTTCTTGCATAACTGGAAGGCATCTCCACATATGTCCTTGACTAGGTCCTCGCAGAGTTTTTGCCAATGTGATTCTTTTGCTTTGGCTATCTATGGCTTCTCTTTTTCTGCTTCTATATTGGTCCGTTAGCGTTTTGAGCTTTTCATCAACGTCTTTTTTTAGTTTTTGTCGCTGACATTTTCTTCTAGCAGCAAAGCACGAGGCCCTCAGGCTAGATATTTCGTCTGACCACCAGTATACCAGTTTCCTCCTAGTTGGTCCACCTTTCTTGGGTAACGTTGAGTTACATGCCCTGATCATGACCTGAACAAGTGTATCAGCATTTTTAATTGTTGTACCTGCAATTTCCTATGCCTGGATAATTTTTAGTGCTTCTATGTTAAGGTGTTCCAGACAGACAAGACTAGACAGATAAGACTAGACAGTCTAGACTGTCAGTATATTATATACACTTGTGGATAAAATTGTCTCGATGTCACCACTAGAAATGGAATGCAAAATGAATTTAAATCTTGGATTGTATACAATGGTAATAAATTATTATAATTTCTTTGATTCATTTCAGAATGGTGTGATCAGAGGTCTGCTTCTAGCCTTTAGATTCTTAGGTAGGGACCGTGGAGGTCCTGGAGGAATTGTAGTGAATGCAGGTTCAAGCTCAAGTGTACATCCTCTGGTGTCGTTGCCTGTTTTTACTGCTACCAAGCAAGCGGTTGCCGCTATGACTAGATGCTACGGGGACCAATACCATGTTAATTTGACTGGAGTCAAAGTGTTGGCGCTGTGCACAGCTCCAACATCGGCGGCGATTCAGGGAGATCCCCGAAAGAGGCTTCTTAGTGGGGAGTACGAGCAAGCGTGGCAGCGAGACGTTTCAAATACTGCCCCATTAAAGTAAGAATATTTTTAAATATCTAAATAACTAATCTCTCAGTGGGATGGAATATGTACATACAATTAATAGTAATCATGTAATGCAAAATAAAGCGTTTTCAATTTGAAAACTGTGTGTGAAACTTTTAACTAAAACTAATAATATATAATTTGAAATGCTTATCGAATCATTATTTCAGCCGTTTTAAGTGGTATAAAGCACATTTTTTCGTGTTATCGTTTAAATATATTTCAAAATATTGGCAAAAGTTAATCAATTTGAGAATTTTTTTTTACAGTATAAATCTGTTAAATTTAGAAGAACTTCAGCAAGAAAGACATAGACCTACCAAACTACGTTCTTAATATTAATGGTACCTCTATTGAGCAAGTAAGCAAAAAGATATATCTGGGAACCAACATTAATGACCAATGGGATAATTCACACGAAATTAGAGTACGTATCGATAAAACCAGAGCTGCATTTTGTAAAATGGCTATTGTGTTTAAGAGCCATTACTTCTCGATGGAAACAAAATTAAGATTTCTACGTTGCTATATATTTTCCATTCTTTTATGTGGAGCTGACCTGGACTTTGACCGAGACGATGGGTAAACGACTTGAGGCATTTGAGATGTGGCTCTATAGCAGAATGCCATGAACAGATAAAATTACAAACAATAACATTCTCCATAAAATGAAGAAAGGAAAAGAAATCCTGAAAACAGTAAAATGCAGGAAACTACAATATTTAGAAACTTTTTTTGCTGCGGCACCCTTATGGAGCTACAAAAATCTCGCGGCACGCTTGTCGGGCTACAAAAATTTCGCGGCACATCTACCCTAAAACAGTTTGAAAACTTAGTTATCTTTTATGGGATGAATAAAATTGTTTGGAAGATTTTTTTATTATTTCCTTCAAGTTTATCGGAAGTTTGGTTAATTTCTCCCTCAAATCACTTGATATAGAGTTTGCTCCTGTACCTGTTTTTAATGTAAGCGTATGTTGAGAATGCAACATTGAGAGAAGTGGCGGTATCATTTAGTTTTTCGAAGTCGTCGGAAAGGTATCCCAATTTAAGCAGCCAGTCGACATCAATTGTTGGATAAAAGGCAACCATTGCAACCGCTCCATCGCTGCAAACATCAATACACCTGCTCCAATTCAAATCATTTTTCTGTATATTTTTGTCGAAAACTTTGAAAATTTCCTCGCCAGTGGTGTAAGTTTCAAGCAATTTACTCATCAAATCATCTTCTTCTATTTGCATTTCGAATGGATACCTTACAAATACAAGAAAAACAGCAAGTCTGCTGGGATATTTCATCTTCTTCGACGATGCTGTTTGTCAATGAATCAGTCGCTTCAGAAACTTCAGTGAGTTCATCACCTTTCCGTTTAAAAGACCCAGACACGTTTACATTTATTCTCTTCTTTTTTTTAAATTTCCTGATTATTGCTGCGGCACCCCAATTATACGCTTGCGGCACCCCAGGGTTGAAAACACCCAGTTTGAGAACCACTGATTTAGATCATGCAATGAGGAATGGATACCGGTATAAACTGCTTTAGAACATTCTTCTAGGAAAGATTCCTGGTAAAAGAGGACGAGGAAGAAGAAGAACTTCTTGGCTTGGAAACTTAAGAACATGGACTTCACACACGAGTGAAGAACTATTCAGAACATCTAAAACTGACATATCTATGATGGTCACCAACAGACGGAACGGATAGGCACAAAAAGAAGAAGAAGTAAGATTACAGGAAATTGGAGAAGATTGTAATAAGATTTAGGAATAGGGGACGGAAGTCAAAATTTGATCATTTCGTATTTCGTTCTAATAAATACTATTTTCAATTTCTTCAAAATTGTGCAGACGGCTCGACAAACTCGACAATTGAACATTCTCAACTACTTCCAAACTTTTTCCCCGTGAGACGATGGTTTTGTCATTCACATATATGAAGCGACGTGTCTGTTGGTTGGTTGGTCATTTGTGTATACGTTGAAAATCATTCGGAGCGAATACACTTCCCTGTGGCAGAACGTTCTTCTGGTCACTCCATAGACTCCTTTTTCCCTGTAGTGTAACATAGAAGCGCCTATTCTGCAACAGAGTTTTCACCAGTCCTGCTAGGCGATGGTCATTGGCAAGATGCTATTCAAGTCTGAAATTGAGATTGAAAAATTTGGATATTGCATGCTCATAAAAAAAGTTTTCAAATGCACGCGAAACAAGAATTTTGAAACTAATTGCAACTTTTTTATTTATTTATTATTATTCTTTAAGTGCCTTCTCCGTGTCGAAGTTAGACAATCTCATTGCGATTTTTATTTTTGAAACGGCTGTTCTGAAGAATTCGGTAGATGTGCACTGGAACCATAATCTCAAATTAGGTAGCCAAGATGTACGTCGGCGACCAATACTTCTCCTTCCTTGGATTTTTCCCTGCATGCTCAGCTGCAGTAGTTGAAATTTCTAAGTACTCAAGTTTTCGTCTCTTGATACTTATTAGGATTTCTCGTTGTTTATCCATCCTTTTTTCTGAGTATCTCAACGTAAGTAATTTTGTGGACCCACGACACCCCAAGTATCCTCCGGTAAACCCACAACTCGAAGGCTTCCAGTTAATTATTTTTTCCTCCCCCAATGTGGATATCGGCGCAATTTTTTCAGCGCTACAAACACTCCGGCCATGTGGCCTATTGAATTTTTCCACATTTTCGATAATTCATCTATTGGATGGTTGTTCTTCAACAGTAGGATTCTATGAGAAGTACGACAGTTCTCCCTTTGCAATGATGGTTCATAGTATTTAGTATCATTAGAAATGATAAATGGGGCAATTGAGAGTTTTGGAAAATTACTTACCCCCTCCCCCCTAGTCACAGCTCTATGATACGGTACCCGTACAAGGATTGTACTGCCCTCATCTTTTTGATATGGTACCAATACTGCTTCTTATCATTGACATGGTACCAGTACAAGTATTGTGCTGCCCCTTATCATTGCGTGTGCTAGGTTGTTGAAAGTTGCTCTCTCTTTTCATTGCCTATGGAATGGTCCCAAAGATTACATAATCCCTATCATTGTTACGTTTGAAATGTTTGTGTCGTCTGTCTAAGTTTGTCTCTCCTAAGTTTGACTATCAGTTTATTAGCGTCTTTCTTAATTAATGTTCATGTCTCCATACCACCGAGCAGTATGGAGAAAACATAACATCTAACTAATCTCATTTTAAGGTTTAGATTGATGTCATGATTACATAAAACGAGCTTCAAACTTATGTTAACGCAGCGCAAGCTTTTTCGATCCCTATTCTTATTTCTTGAGTTAAATTGTTGTTTACATTAGTTCCTAGGTAGTTACATTTGTGTACATGGTCAATGGGACGGCCATGGATGTAGACATTCCCATAAATCTCATGTGTCTTTGAGATAATCATGAATTGAGATTCTTGATCTTTTCATTCTCTTTCCACCTTAGTTGTTTGACAAGATGACATCAGTACAACGAAGGCTAGCATTGAGAGTATGTGTGCGTCAAGGGAGGCCGCCTTGGTTATCGCTGGCATACCTCCTATTGACATCACAGTACGATCCAGACTCGTAACAAATAACTCACGATGTAATGGCAACAAAACAACTAGGACCAAGGAAAAAATAGTCGCCGCTGCCAACATTTTTGAGGAATGGCAAAGTGACTGGATCTCAGGTAGCAAAGAACAGTGGACAAAGAAACTTAATCAGAGCTGTAAAACGCTGTGCAACGAGGAAACAAGATGAGGCTATGTCACCCGATTATGTCACCCAGGTATTTATAGATTACCTAATTTAAGGATGTAGGATAGGAAAAGCTAGTTACAGCCTCTGCGAATATTGTGGAGAAGAAGATGGAGTTGCTCACACCATATTCAATTGTGGAAGGTGGCATGCAGAGTGACAACTTCCTGGAAATAGGGTCGACGAAAGAACGATGGTGATTCTGAAAAGCAATGACACGAGATTAATAACGTGATCGTAAGAATAATGTCCCATAAATAAAACGATGAGAAAGAAGGAAAGAGAAATGGAAAACATGCTGAAACCCTGAACCCTTAATCACGGCTAATGGAAGGGGGATGTAAGGGTAAAATACGATACAACAAACAAAAAAACGTGAAAGTGCCTTCTAGGCATGCACCAAGCTGTTCACCCTAGCTTGGTTGAGATTGTATTCCCTTGACGTACTCCTCTCTTTATATTTATTCTATTGGTGGTGAGTCCTTCCTCGATCTTGACGTGTAGTGTAGCTCTCTTATTTCGACCATGGCGGTGTATCTTGAATCCACTCTTACATTTCTCATAGCTTTGAGGATTGACCAAGTCTCAACTGAATCGAATGCTTTATGGTAATCGACGAACCCTAGCTGGATAGGGACATTAAATTCGGTGGCTTTCTCGATTATATTCCGTAGTGTTTGTAGGTGATGGGTAGTGCTAAACCCTCTGCGAAATCCTACTTGTCCCACTGGCTGATATAAATCCAATTTCTCTGTGGCTCAGCTGCAGATGATTTTTGTGCACAGATTGTAGAGGTCTGGTAGCTAAACGGGCGATAGTTTTCGATATTGGTAGTGTCTCCCTTTTTGAACAGAATTATTACTTCTGCGTTACACGATTCGGTTGGGATTTGGCCGTCTCGCAGGCATCTGTTCAGCGTTTTGTGACAGCGTTTTCCAAACTGCTTTTGCCCATTTTTAACATTTCAGTTGTGATTTGGTCTTCTCCCGGACATTTGCCATTTTTCATTTTCTTAAGAGCACCTCTTATTTCTTGGACAGATATTTCCGGTATATCCTCTGACCCTACGTTTAGTACTTTACATGGTGTTTCGTTATCGGGTGTTTTTGACGAGTATAGGTCGGTGTAGAACTCTTTTGGTAGTTGTTGTTGGTCCGAGATTTCTACTCCCTCTTTGTTCAAGTTTGGTTTTTCTTGTTTTCCCTTTGAGAGTTTGGATCTGAGCACTTTCATATTGGCGTTTTCTCCGATTATCGTTTGGATCATGTTGGCGTTGTATGATCTTACGTCTCTACGAATGTCTTTTTTGATTTTTCTGTTGACTATCTTGTACTCATTAGTTCCCTTTACCATGTCTCTTCGTTGCTCTATATTTTTCTTGGTGGTTGTACTTAGTTTCGGGTACCCTACTCGTTTTACTCTCCCACATATTTTTCCACATACTTTGTGTCGTTCTTAGTCGGTTGGAACTATTTTTTGCGAGGTTCATTGTTTCGAAACCGTACGTCGCTACAGGTAGAACGCACATGTTGTATACTTTGCTCTCGAGATTTATTGGTATCTTCTCGTTTACTAAGATAGACCGGATTCTACCAAACGCTGCCTATGTAAGTCTGATTCGCCTGGTGACTTTGGCCGTCTGGTTCCCTTTCCCTAACATCATAGTATGCCCAAGATAGGTATATTGTTGGACGCACTCGATGATATTGTTGTCTATGCAAATGGTCTCATAATCTTGGTCTTGCTTAGGTTCATTTTAAGCCCAATCCTTCTTGATGCCTGATTGAGTTGTTGTAGCATTCCCTCTAGTTCGCATTTCCTCTAATCAGGGTCGCTTGAGATGACAACGATATCGTCAGCCAAACGAAGGTGGCTAAGGTATGTCCCATCGATCTATATTTTTCTTGGTGGTTGTACTTAGTTTCGGGTACCCTACCCGTTTTACTAGCCCACATATTTTCTTTGAAACAACTTGGGTGGCAATTTTTATCTTCCTTGCAAGGTGGTCCATGCCTATGTTTGCTATATTCTTCTTTGTGGTTTTCTAACTGTATGCGTATAGGAAACCTCTCTTTCTTCATTAGTTTTTGAGATCTATACGTAGCTTTGCTCGCAGAATCCTGTGGTCGCTTCCTGTATCAAACCAGGATTCCGACGATCCTTTGCATATTGATCTGCTATTTGCGAGAATGTAGTCGATCTCATTTTTGACCGAGTTCTCCGCGCTCCTCCACGTCCATCTACGATGTGGTGGTTTCTCAAAGGACGTGTTTAGGCAGTACACATTCTCTTTTTCCAGAAAATTAGCCAGCATTTCTCCTCTGGCGCCGAGACCTTGTTTTCCAATATACTGGGATTCGATGTTGCTGTTGGTTCACTCACCGATTTTGGCGTTGAAATCTCCTATCACTAATATGAAGTGTGTTTTCTCTAACTGTTTTGGTCTTGCTATATCTTCATACATTTGCTCTACTTCTTCCTCGTTTGAGTAGCTTGTCGGAGTGTAGATATTGATCATTTCCATGGAGTAGCGCTTGTTCAGTCTTATCGTGATATATATATATGACTCTGTTAGATTGAGAAGCATACTTCATCACTTTGTGTTTCATTCGCGCATTGACGAAAAATGCCTCCCAGATGGTCTTTATCTGTTGTGTTTTTCTAGTATAACACATGTCCTGAGGTTAATATGGTAGTTTTTTCACCCGGTAGACGTATTTCCGATAGTCCCACGATATCCCACTTAATGGATTCCAACTCGTGGTTAAGTTCGTCTAGGTGTTCTTCGGATCTCATAGTGCATATAGCGTATATTATATGTAGCAATATATAATTTATATATTGTTCTTGTCTTTGGTCATGTGTGGTCGAATTTTTGTCCTTCCCAGAATCCTTAGGCCAGACTGACGGTCAGTGTGAGATTTCGAGTTAGACTCGCTACTCACCTGGGATGTATTTGTAAAAATCGACTTGTTCATTTCATTTCATTCGGAGGTTTACCTTTTTTAATTTTGTCAAAATTAAAACACCGCGCTTGCCCTGCGTGTTGGTGAGTTTGTTGGACAGCCGACCCTCTGGGTGCAGACGCTGGTTGTAGCCGCCCATTCTGGGTCAGATGCTGCTGTAGTGGATTGCCCTGCGTGTTGGTGAGTTTGTTGGACAGCCGACCCTCTGGGTGCAGACGCTGGTTGTAGCCGCCCATTCTGGGTCAGATGCTGCTGTAGTGGATGGACCTTACCAGCAAGGGTGGCCATACCAGGAGCATATGCTCCCGCCGGCATCGCTCTGAAAGTACTGAGCCCTCTCTCTACGATAAAGTGTTAATCTCTGAGAGGGAAAATGGGCCAGTGCATTAAAAGCAAACAATGATACTCGGGTTCTTCTGTTATTATAGGACCTGTCTCTTCTTGCACTTCTTCAACAGAGGGTTGATATGTCTGTCGTCTTCAGAAATTTCTTCAACGTATTTTTGCCATGTATTTCGTTTATCCTTTATATCCCTGATAATGTTACATTGACTGTCTGCGAGCATGGCTGCATGTTTTCTACTTATGTCAGTAAGTTCCGTTATTTTCTTGTGCATATTGTATGCATCATACTTGACGCCAAGATTTTCGACTTCCCTACAATTTTCCTCGAGCCATAAGTATTTTTGCGTTGCGAATTTTTTTTTCTAATCTCTGTTAAGTTTTTTGTATTGATCGATGTTCTTGTCTTCAAATATTTTTCTTTTGTTGATAAATGACATAATTTAGCAAGTCATTCTCTTTTTTTTTTCTCTTCTTTTTGAAATTCTCTTATTTTTTTCTTTTGTTTTCCCATGTGTTTCGTTGACGGTTCCAATAAAGCTTCCTTAAATTCTACCCTTCTTCTTCTTCTTCTTCTTCTACCTTCGTCTTCTTTACGTGCCATGTCCTCCGAGGACTTCGGCGATCACCAAAATGATTTTTATTTTATTAGCAGTGGCACGAAACAGGCTAGTAGAACTGACACCATACCACTCTCTCAGGTTTTTCAGCCAGGACGTGCGTCTTCTTCATGGATCTCTTCTACCTTGGATTTTGCCTTGCTATTGCTATTTCCTGCACTAACCTTATTTCCTACTTGTTATCCCACTCACTGCTCAACAAGCATCCCAGATATCTGAATCTCGAGACTTGCTGAACCTGTTGGTTGCCCGTGCTCAGGTTTGCTAGAAGCTCTCCATTTTTGCTAATAACTATAGCTTTGGTCTTACTTATATTTAACTTGATCCCTCTTTCTTCGCTTTTAGCCGCAACCCTATCCAGTAGCGTCTGCAAATCATCAGCACTTCCTGCCAGCAGAACTGTATCGTCCGCATAACGCAAGTTATTTATTATTTCTCCGTTGACAACAATTCCTTCCCGTGCTTCGTCCAATGCTACTGCGAAGATTTGCTCAGAGTATATGTTAAAGAGCAGTGGAGAAAGGACACACCCTTGCCTCACACCTCGCTGAATGGGAACGTACTCAGTTCCTCACCTTTGACAGCAGCGACTTGGTTGTAGTACAGATTTTTTGTAATGCGGACGTCTCGGTCATCTAAGTTCTAATTCTGAAGGATGCTGACAAGTTTCCCGTGGTCAACACAATCAAACGCTTTCTGGTAATCGAGAAAACACGCGTACACGTGTCGGTGGACATGTCACGGCATCTCTATATTAAGACCACCAGTCTAACCAGTGTCCTTAAATTTTACCCACTTTAGATTCTGTTTCGATTTCATTGATATTTTATAGTTTTAATTGGATCTCCTTCTCTGTTTTTCGCATTATGTTTTCTTCTGACTTGTCTTCAGAATTCTTTTAAGTCTCATTCAGAGTTTGGCGACTAGTTGGTTATGATCTGACCCGATATCCGCACTTGAGTATGCTTTTGCTGTTGTGATTGTATTTTTGTTCCGGTTGTTTATAGGTATGTAAGCTGTTTGAATTCTGATTATCTTGTTTTTTGATTAAATTAATCTAACATTCTGAAATTGTTTACTCGATTAATTTAAATTAATTAATACTGTTAATATTGTTAATCTTTTTTTTTCAGATCAGAACATGCTGCAAAAGCTTTGGTAGATATTATCAAAAAGGCTCCAAGTGGAAGTAGTTGGTTGCTGGAGAATTCCAAACCTCCAACAGAAATAAAATTATTTTCTTAATCTGGGTTTGATTGGAATATGTATGACCCCAACATTAAAAAAATGATCAATTTTTCATTTTAATTTGCGAGGAGAGAAATTGTAAACGCTTAAGGTTGCTTTAATCATCCCTTACGATTAGATCAGAAACTGTTTTTCGACTAACACAAATGTACCGTATTTTCTATGATTATTAAGAAAAAAGCTTTTTATAAAAATAAACAAACAAAAAACAATTAAACGTATCTATCCTTTGATCCAAGAAACCCGGAAATGTCAACAAACGTCATGAAGGTCTGAATCAAAATTCACAGGAAAAAATGTTTTTTCATTTTACTAAATTTTTATTACCAAAATCACCCAAAAAATCGTAAGTAAACGTGCACAATTTAAAATACTCTTCATGTTTTTAAATTTCTTCCAATCTCCAATAAATTAAATCTTAGTTTCTTTTTACAAATTTATTACTCGACAGCATAGCAGTATTTAAATAAATTGATTATTGTTTAGACATAAACATTACACATGAGTTATAGGCAACATTGTCATACAAACAACTTACAAAGCATGTCTTCTGCTAATAATAACACAAACAAAGTGGCAATTAACAAGTTTTCATTAACCACGTTTCCCTAACTACGTTGTGTAAAATTGTGTTAAAAACACGTACAATTAATATAAGCGAATGGTATTACCTTAATCTTACTATTTTTACATGTTTTATTATTTTTTTTAAATGATTATTCTCTTTTAAAGAAAATCTTTCTCTTTTTCTTAACACGTTTAATTTTTCTTACATAAACCTACTCATAAAATATCCAAGGTATTCCGTTAAAACGTTTTACGAAAAGTTTGGAAAACCCGGAACTAGGATACGTTTAAAACTTTAATGCGCGACCAAAAAATCGCAGGAACCCTCGTTGTATTTGTTAGATATTTAATGTTGTTGAAACCACACAAAACATTTTAGACAATTAAAAAAGAACTTTAATATGAAACATTTATTAATATTTATTATTATTATTAATATTTATTTTTTGACTTGCTGTCAGCCAATATAAAAAATGAGATTGAGGAAACCTCAACGATCGATAAGACAAAAGAAAGTGAACTTGGAACATCTCAAAAAAGAACCATACCAAAGGAGATCAATGGACTAATTGCGAGGGATTTATTCGAGGCATCAACAATAAATATTGATACTGTCTGGGACAAGGTTAAAACAAAAATGCTGAATGTGGGGGAGCAAGTCGTGGGCAGGAAGGATCAACAGCGAAAAAGCCATGGATGAGCCATCAACCTTGTGGAAGAAAAGCGTAAATACAAAAACACCAACAAAGAAAAATACAGACAATTTAAACGGCAAATGCAACATTACATAAGGAGGGCCAAAGAAAAATGGATGGAAGAAAACTGCTGTGAAATGGAGGAGCTACGTAACAAGCACCGGAACGAGTGGATTCAGTGGAGGAAAATGGCCAGGCGGATAATTTAGGTATTCTTAAATCGGAAGTGGAATATGCGATTAAGACAGCAAAAAACAACAAAACTGCACGACCCGACAACATTCCGATAGAAATGTGGAAAGCATTCGACGACAGAAACTTGACCAGCCTTACAGAATTTCTAAATAGAATATATGAAACAGGTAAATTTCCAAGAGAGTGATTCAGTGTTTATTCCGCTACCTACAAAAACAATCCTAACTCATGTGACGAATATAGGATGATCAGCCTGATGAGCCATACGTTGAAAATCCTCTTAAACGTTATCCAACAGAGAATATACCGCAAATGTGAAGAACAATTGGATGGGATGCAGTTTGGTGTCAGAGAGGGATTAGGAACTGAGAGGCTCTGTTCGCTCTAAGGGCTTCTGTAGCTCTAATGCTACAGAAGTGTAGAGAGTACAATACAAATCTATTCTGTTCATCGATTTTCAAAAGGCTTTTGATAGAGTCCAACAAGACAAGCTTATCGAGAACCTAAAAAGTATTAATCTGGATCAAGGCGACATACGATTTATAAAAAAAGTTATACTTTAACCAAACAGCAATAGTGCGGGTTGAAGATATGGAGACAGACGAAATCAAAATTCAGAAAGTCCGACAAGGATGCGTCCTGTCCCCGTAACTGTTCAATTTGCACTCTCAGTTTGTGTTTTTGGAGGAAAGAAGTGAAGGGGTAAATATTGGAGAGTCACTAATTAATAATCTTAGATTCGCGGACGATACTGCAATAATGGCAGAAAGTGGAGAAGAGCTACAAACACTATTAGAGAGTTAACCAAGCGCGCAAAGAAGTAGGACTGCGTCTCTGCGTCTATTAACATAGAAAAACGAAATTCATGGTAATAAGTAAAAACCCGAATATTTACCCTGTTATCACACAAAATGGAAAGCAAGTAGAGCGTGTTCAAAAATACAAATATCTTGGAACAGTCATTAAGGACCTACTAGATCCAGATGAAGAAATCAAGATCAGGATAGAAATGGTTCGAAAGACATTTTTTGCATACTCTTTAATGTTCACAAATAGAAGTACCTTCGAATTAGATTAGGGTTGATGGAGTGTTGTGTATGGTCAGTGTTACTGTACGGGGTGGAAACCTGGACCTTAAAAGCCCAAACTATCAAAAAGCTTGGAGCTTTCGAGATATGGATATATAGGCGCATGCTAAAGAAACCCTGGCCACATAGAATAACGAACGAAGAAGTACTAAGGCGCAGCGGACACGACAGGAAACTATTAAAAATTATCAAGATACGTAAAACAGCATACACAGGCCATATTCTGCGCTATAACAAATATCTACTGCTACAAAATATAATTCAGGGAATAATAGAGGGGAAGAAGGAAATAGGAAGAAAGAAAAAATCCAGGCTCTGTTATATAAGAGAGTGGACAGGAATGAATGTTGAACTGTTCCATATGGTAAGACACAGAGACGCATTCAGAAAAGTGGTCGCCAACCTTCAATGAGAAGACGGCATCCGAAGAAGAAGATGAAATATTTATTTTAACTTATTTAAACTAGAACAAACTAATGATCATAAAAGCCGAAAAGGCTAAATACGATTTAAATCTACCCTTATCCTTAATCTACCTTAATACCCTTAATCTACCCTTCAAAACACAACTACGTTGGACAGAAGGCAAGAAAACAATGACATTTCAAGGTGGACTGGACTGGTATACAGACGGCTCCAAAAAGAACAGCGGAACTGGTGCAGGAATCTACAGACCATCCATGGGGTATAGTTTATCTGTGCTCCTGGGATCACGTGCCACGACAATTCAAGCGGAAATACACGCCATCGCGATTTGTGACCTTGAAAATCTAAAGTTCGACTACAAAAGTAGAAACATCAGCATTTTCACGGACAGCCAGGCTGCTATAAATGCCTTAGAGTGCCATGAAATTAAATCTATTGCAACATGGAACTGCTTTCAGAATCTTAAGGCTATGACAATACACAACAAGGTCACACTTGCGTGGGTACCGACCCATAGGGGGCTGTTATTAAACGAAATGGCGGACAAGTTAGCAAAGGATGGTGCTAACAAAACAAACATTAGTGCTAGCAGGAATTCATATATTAGCAAAACCATGGCCCGAAATGAAATCTGTAAATGGGTAGCTACACCATCGGCTACAGTTCGATAAAATAAATGGTCAGAAACATAGCAAACGAATGCTAGACAATTCAGCGGCTTCTTTAACTGCTGAAATCCTGCAACTGCCAAGGAAGCAGATCACAATTGTGCCAAGCCTACATACTGGAGACTGCCCTCTACAAGAACATCTGGGGATCTCGAGTGATGAACCACTGTGCAGACTATGCTCTAAAGAGGATGAAACAGCCTCGAAGGAGGCACGAGCTTAATATTATAGCAAATGAGATTCCGTGAAGTGTCATGTTCTTCACATACACTCCTAGATGTGGTATAGGGGCTGGATCTGTTTACATGAATGGAACAATGTGGGGAAATAGAATATCCCGAACATACTCCGCCAAAACGCGGAGAGCGTTTTCTCCGCCGAACATACCATTTTGCAGTGCGTGTAATGGACAGACTATCGACTAACAGCAAATCAGTTATGGGACCCAGTAGTTTCAACAACAAACGTGGTAGACTTACTCCTTAGAGCAGAAGCAGATTGTAACGCAATAACGGCGACGATGAGGGACTTAATGAAAGAAAAAGAAGGGCACGAAAGAGAGAACCGAATTCAGAAACGGATGTTAACGTATAATACAGAAGTTACAGAAATGAGGTGATACAAAACAGACAACACACCCCGAAGCAATGCCAAGAATGGTTCCAGGGTGTTCCTGTTTGGAATTATATGCTTGGAATATACTTGGGCAGATTCCCATGGATTTGAAGTACTTGTAGATTGTAGATATGGTGGTGACGACTTGTACTGCGACCTTTATAGATCTATTGTACCCCACCCTCCTCCTCCAAGCGTTGATGTACTTACCCATTTAGAGCGCCTACTCGAATCCTGATTCCTTTAGGAATTTCAGGATCTGGGTGGGATTCAAGGCCTGCAGCTCTGTGTTGAAGCAGTAAGCCCCAAGGTACATCTGTCTCTTTCGCAGTAATGCTCCGCAGTCTTTGAGCAGATGTATGGGGGTTTCCTCTGATGTATGGGGGTCACAGAATCTGCATCGGTCATCCTCCTCTAGGCCTAAGGCCTTGAGATGTTTCCTAAGTCTGCAGTGTCCCGTCAGGACTACTGTCAGAATTCTAAACTTGTTCCTGCTTAATTTCAGTCAAGCTTTTGTTCTCTTCTGGTTAAAAGATCCCAGCATCACTTTGGATTGCCTTAGCCCTGGAAGTTCTTTCCAGGTTTTCATCCATTTTCCTCTTGTTTCTTCATCTAAACTTTTGTGGATGGTGTTCACACTCATGCCGCAAAAGGGTTCCGGACCTATAAAGGGGCTACTGGATCCCTTGTTTGCTAGGTGATCGCCTTCTTCGTTTCCGTCTATACCAGTGTGTCCTGGTACCCAGTATAGCGTTACTTTGTTATCTTTGCCAAGCTTGTTTAGCTTCCCTACACAGTCCCATACCAGTTTGGATCTGATGGTGTATGAGTTAATAGCCTTAATGGCTGCTTGGCTGTCTGACAGGATAGCAATTCGTTTTTTGCGATAATTCCTGTCGAGGTTAAACTGTGCACATCTTTCGATTGCGTGTACTTCTGCTTGGAAGATACTTGGGGATGTTCCCATGGATTCGAAGTACTTGGTACGAGATTCAAATACTCCTGCACCAGTACCTTCCTTCGTCTTCGAACCATCTGTATACCACTTGATGGCGTTTTGCTCAATGTTATATGCTGAAGATTTGTCGCTCCATTCGGCTTAACTGCTACATATTGCTGTTGTGTTTCTCTCAAAATGGTATTTGCTTACCATTTTTTCTTTTGGTACTTCCAGCCTGGGGATCTTGGCATCGGCGCTGTTCCGGTCTCTTCTCCCGATTATTTTGCCTCTGTCTAGTCCTTCCTTGCTGAACCTTACAATCGCCAATTTGACGGTCCCCTCAACAAGAAGGTGCAATGGAGTCAGACCCAATAGCAGTTCCATTGCTGCTGTCGAGCTTGACCACAACACCTCCGTGATGCACACATATGCCAGTCTTTGAATCTACTCACCACTTCATACCCGAAGTCGAACTTTATTGCAAGTTTGAAGTGATGTTTCTTATTAACAAAGCCACCCTCATTTCCACCTACGTATTTTTTGAAAGCCTCAAAGTCCGCAAGTCCCGGGTTCAAATCCTGGGCATGGTTTAAATAAGCCGCCGTTCTCCTGTAGATGGCTCTGGCAAAGTCATAACAGTAAAAATATGCCTGGAAACCTCCCCGAATAGTCGCTCGCCAACCACATTAAAAACTGTAAGGGCTCCCTACACTTGTATTTAAGATCATGACACCAAGCTCAAGTGTAAGCTGTGGTAGGAGGTCCAAGGTCCTACACAGGACTGTAGCACCATTAGATAATGTTGTATGGATCCACGTCGTGTTTTTTAAAAGCCATTTATTGTTTACATTTTTTATTGGAACATTATTGAATATTTTTCAACTAAGAAAATTAATTAATCAATTAAAAAAACTGTTCGAGGGTAGATTGAACAGTTTCCGGAATAGGCAAGAAAACGCAGTAATTGAACAGGTTTTTGTTTTTATTTTTCAACATAATACCCTTGCGGGGCGATACACTTTTCCCAGCGGTGCTCTAACTTTTTTAAGTCTTTAGAAAAATTTGATTTCGGGAACTCTGCAAACTAAGCTTTAGTGGCGGCGATGACCTCCACATTTGACGTAAAGCGCTTGCCTCCGAACCAAGTCTTCATGTTTGTGAACAAAAAGAAGTCACACGTGGCCAGGTCTGGAGAGTACGGGGGATGCGGCACCACCTTGTAGCCCAATTCAACCAATTTAGCCTTGGCGATTCGGGATGAATGGGCCGGCGCGTTGTCATGGTGGAAGAGCACTTCTTTCCGCTGTGAACGAGGCCGTTTCTCCTTCAATATGCCGTTGAATTGATCCAATAAATCGCTGTGGTATTGTCCCGTGATAGTTTCTCCCGTCTGCAAAAAGTCGATGTGTATCACACCTTGCGAATCCTAATTTAATTCTAATTCCGGAAACTTTTCAATCTACCCTCGTATATGTACTAACTGGTATATGTAATAACATAATATGAGGCGTTGCATATACAAAGGGCGAACTCAACAAATGGTGGTTTCGAGAAAAACGCATTTGAATTTTTTTTTATCGATTGCGGATGAAGGGCGAACTCAGCAAAGGCTGGTGTCGATTTTGATGAACTTATGACGAACTCATGAAACCTATACCTGCGTATTCTCGAGAGGGTTCTGATCCAATCCGTGAAAAAAAATGACACAATGTTCAGTTCGCCCTTCGTATTCGCAACGCCTCATATGTTGTAACTCGACTTACGCAACTTCGACATAAGTGATTCTATGTAACTTGGTGGTATTTCTGTATTAACATAGTTTATAACTTTTTCACTAGACTATAAAATGTTGATCACAATACATCTATTAGAGCTATGCCCTTTTGGGATGTTAAAAATTGGGTGTTGTTGCTTGATTCAGCTCTGCTGATAATTCGTTTTTTTTTTCTTTTATTTTCTGTATTTCTTTATTCTTTTATGTTATATTTAAGTTAATTTTATAAGTTAAGTTCCGCTTGCTCACCATGTTTTCGTCTCAAATAGCGAAAATCAAACGGAATTTGCAGTATTATCTTTTGAAATAACCAATACCTTTTTCACTAAATATTCCTTTTAGCCTAAATTAGAATAATATTTTTAGCCTTTTCTATGGCATCTTAGAGAAACAATTCCATGCAACTACTGTAAACTTCGATCCCAAGAAGTCAAAACATGGAAAATCCAAAGAAAAATGGTAGTAAAAAGTACAAATTATTTTAATACATTAATATATTTCTGCAATTAATTATTACAGTGTGGATGCAATGCCAATTATGCAGCCCTCTTGCAAGGTGGCATTGGTAACCGGAGGTTCACAAGGTATAGGTTTTGCTATGGCAAATAGTCTATTAAAATGTGGGGCAAAGGCTGTTGCTATAACTGGATTGGACACCTGCAATGGAAAAGAGGCAGTTAATTGTTTAAACAAGGCTTATGGTAAAAACAAAGCTATATTTATAAATAGCAATATAAACTGTATGATACAATTAGAAGGTAAGTCAGACATAATTTCTTTTTTCAATTTCTTATTCTTTAGCTTACAAAATTCGTTGTATAACATGCATCTCCTGATTGTTTTGTTACTAGTTTTTTGGTTTATCTCTATTTTATCTTGTGCCATTGTATTCCATTCCTACACCTAGTCAATATCATAAATTTTGAATTGATAAAACCATACAACGTCATAGATAATCAGATAAACTCAATAAAGACGGAACAAAGCTTGAATATAAATATATTCAACCTTTCCGGAGCTCTATAATGCTTTAGTTTAGTACTAAAAGGCACTATGCCGAATCGATTGGTGCCGGTCCGGTCCCGATCCGACTGTTGGGTATCCCAGGAGAGCGATCCCCGCAAATTAGGTGAAAAAAATACCGCGTTTTGCCGATTTTTGTGTTAAAATTAACCCAGAGCTGGAACAGGATGCCAAAGTACCATATTCTTCTACTGCCGGTTGCGGGTAAACATCTCGCGTCCAACGAACCGGTTTGGAGACACGGCGCTCTTTTATCAAGAGAACGGCGTCCACAGATGTGATGGAAAAAACGTTTTTTTCGCTTACATTTTCCGCCGCACCGGCTGAACCGACGGTCGCGTACTTTTCCGCATGACGTCAAAAAACGTGAAATCGACGCGGCAATAGGACGCAGTAAAAAAATCGAGCCGCGGACCAAAATTGCTCCTCAAAGGTGCTAGAAACTATCTCCTGTTTTTGGCAGCTGGAGGACGCCGTGTGGGACTTGCGTGCGGCAGACGGACACGGGTCGAAGGCCCGTTCAGTTTTACAACAGAAAATGACAATTTCCCGTTTTGACGCGCAAGAGGAATGGATTTTTTTAAGAAAAAGTGAAAAATTTAAAATGCACTACAGCCGCCACCTGCAGGGGGCGGAACTTTCTAAGCCTTGTCTAAAAAAACCTAATTTTTTGTTCAGTTCACCGGAAAAAAATCAAGACGTAAACTTAATTTTAAAAAAATTGTCATTTCTTGACCCCTTTTTAGTTCAGGGCACCTTACTCGATTAGTATATTTCAATTATAGAGCTCCGGAAAGGTTGAGTATATTTATATATTCAAGCTTTGTTCCGTCTTTATTGAGTTTAGTCAATATCAAATTATTGTATCCAATTTTTTGAAGAGAAGAGAAAAAACAGAAAAAGAAGTGCTTTTTCTCTGTTTTTCTCTTTTTTGGACATTTGTTTATTCTTGTCTACTCCCTTTTTTTCTCATCAACGCCGACATAAAATTGTGCTAATAAAACAAAAAAACTCAAATTTGGCAATATACACTATGCATTAATTTACCGAAACTCCCAAATAATACACGGACAGGTAGATGTAATTGTCCTGTAATTCATGCTATTATTGTAATCATGTTACATGCTTTTCTTCTTCTTGGTTCAAATAGGCCTACTTTGGACCACGCTTGTTTAACTGTTGGACTTTGATCTTTGCCCAGTATTGTTGCATCTTCTGCCGGTGTAACTCCTTTCTCTCTTCTGTCCAGGGGGTACCTTTACTTCGGAGTTTTCCTGAAATCCACGGAGTTCCTTCAGGGTGCATCTCACAGACTATCTGTTTTGGAGATCTGTTATTCCCAGTTCTTTAATATCCTTCTCGGTTTCTGTCAACCAAGTGGTACAAACCTTCTTATTTTGCCAGAAGGTGAACAGATGGTTGGTTAGTCGGTTTGGAGGCAATCTTGCTACGTGGCCATAGAAATCTGCCCTAATTTTCCTTGCACAGTCAGAGAGGATCTCAATATGTTCGTAGACCTCAGAGTTATGCCGCCTACGGAATTCCCCATCTTCCTTTACCGGGCCTAGGATCTTCCTGAGCATTCTCTCTCTGTTTTCCAATTTATCTACCAGACCTCTTCGCTTCACGGAAAAACACTCCATGGCATACAGGGCTTCTGGTCGTAAGACTGATGTGTAGTGCTTAAGTTTCAGATTGTGTGACAGGCATTACTTGTTGTAGGTGTTCTTAGTTAATCGATAGGCTAGTTCCAACTTGTTGACTTTCATGGATAACGATGCTCTTTCTGATAAGTTGGGTTCAATCCATTCGCCGAGATACTTAAATTTCTCAGTCCTTTTGATGTTTCCCTGCTCTAGTAACATCTATCTGTTTGTTTCTTTGATGTTGCTGAAAGATTCCGTTTTCTCCAGCGACACTTGAAGACCCACTTTGGCAGCCTGTTTTCTGAGGCAATTTACCTGCATTGTTCCCATCTCAAGAGGATCAGCAATCAGTCTCATGTCATCTGCAAAGGCCAGGCAATCTACAAACAGTCCATCGTTCTTACGTCCCAGTTAGATACCACTCTGAACACCCAAATTGATCAGTTCCTTGCGCCATTCTCTCATAACCTTTGCAAGGCACAGTTGAAGAGAAGTGGGGAAAGTCTTCTTGTCTCACTCCAGTTGTTATTTCGAAGCTTTCTGAAATCTCGTCTCTAAATTTACCCTTGGAATGGGTGTTGGTCAAAGTTTCTAGGATGAATCTGCGAGTTTTGTTGTCTAGCCCTAGTTCCTGGAGTACTTTGTAAAGCATTTCTCTATCAATGGAATCGTAGGCCTTCCTAAAATCAACAAAGGTGACGATCACCTTGCGGTTTCTCATCTTGGAGTATGCAAGTACAGTTTTAATATTGAGGATCTGTTCAACACAGGATCGAGTTTTACTGAAGCCTCCCTGGTATTCTCTCAGTTGACTATCCAGCTGATTTTCTGCCCTTGTTTTTAACGCGTTGTTGAGAATCTTGTATGTTACCGGGACGAGAGAAATTCCACGGTAGTTGTTGAGATTTAGATCGTTTTCTTCCAACAACTTTTAAAATTAGTAAAAACTCCACTTCTCTGAGTCTCGTCCAAAATCAAGGGAAAATTTTAAATTCTAAGGACTTCTTCAGTTTCTCATAATCTGATAGAATCGTCGAACTTCTTTGGAAAAGTAACAGTTTCCCACAAAATTGAGAAAAATCTAAGCATTTTCAGCGATGGTTTTCTCAAAATTTTCAAAAGGAAAATTTCTCAAAACCCCAGGAAATCAAACCGATTCTCCAATTTCGTTTCTTGAAATTCTTGATTCGCGGACGAAACGGAAAACTGCAAAAAGTTCGAATGCAAAAAGTCGAATTCCTTTGGGGAAAGGTTCAAAATTAAAAATAATAAACGTTACGTCATATTAAGTGTTATACAAAAGCCGACAACAGGAACCTTTGAATCCTATCACACCAACACGTGAGCTAGGTGTCGTAAACCATTAATCCGAAGAAGTGCTAGAAGTCACCATCGAGGAAATTAAAGGAACCTTGTCGAAAATAAAAAACAACTAAGCACCTGGAGAAGATGAAGTGGTTGCAGAAGCAATTAAAGCTCTCTTGCTGAAGAAAATACAAGCTCTCTTTAGCCTTTGCCTGCAGGAGAGCACTATTCCTGAGAAATGCTCCATGAATTGGAAGAAGCATGCTCTGATGTTGAACTGAAAATGAACTTTTCCAAACACCCCACCCCCCTACAGAAAAAAATATTTCAGGCAAAACTTCATGGCACGCTAGGTAGATGACCCCAATCCAGATGGAAGGATAAGATAGAAGAAAACATGAAAATTTTAAAAGTTCGAAATTGGATGGCAGCTGCAGAATACAGTTACAATTGGAAGGTGACAGTTAAGGAAGCCATAGTCGAAATTTTCGCTGGGTGGATCACAGCTGAGTAGATTTTTAAAGTACTGAGCTAAAAGATGGCAGTTGTTCTTATTTGCCTTGTTTGCCTTGTTAGTTTCTGTAGTGGAGGCTTGGCGGAGTGTATTTTGAGTGTCTGCTTGAAGGTTCCAAATAAATCTCTGGAGTTATTGTAGAGCAAAGCTCTCTTCAATTTGTGTTAGTTGATTTTGTGTGAAGGTCCGTTTGGTTCCTCAAATTATCTTGGCTGTAACCTTTCTTTGTTCCAAAAATTTATGACAATTTTCCTTGGTCTTCTTAGAATTCCACTTCGCCCAGGCTGTCTGTCTTCGGGCTATTGCATTGTCACAGTCTTCAGTCCACCACGGATGCTTCCTTCTTCTAGCGAGAGGGGCGAGTTCATTGGCCGCCTTGACAAGAGTATCCTTTAGTTGGTCCCAGCTGTATAGATCTGTATTGTTCAGTCTCTGACTTACTTCTTGACTGTTCTTAAGTTGCTTTACGTCAAATCTTACCATTTTGGAGGTTCTGTGTAATCTAGAGGTAAATCTAGAGGTAAAGGTAGCGGGTAGGTACTCTCTGCGGTCCCGGCAGGGATAGACCTATTTCAGGGATGCGACCCTGCCTACGCGAGCCTTGGTTTCTCTCCTACTCCCAAATTCCGGGAGGTTGCCATGTCCTAACCTAATCCTACCAAAAACTCAAATTTATCCTTGCCATACCCTTCCTAAAGGAACCCAAGGTGGTATTCTACTGCTACAGTTAAAGAAAGCTTGGGTTGCTCACATGGTCAAATGTGGGATCATGCTCAGAGTATGGTAGCAGAGGATCTTAAAATATAGACAACGGTAGCATACACAGTCTTTGTAAGATTGACAACCACTAACTCACCAACACGCAGGGCGAGCTCGGTGTTTCAATAGCCAACCCCCCCCCTTCTATGAAATGTTGAATTTAAACAGAAATTTACCCCAGGTGAGCAATAAATCTCACGCTGATACATCAGCCCGCCTCAAGGATTCTGGGGGAGGCATAAATTCGACACCAAAATTCAAACCATTCCATGCTAACATTGCTACGTACAATGCAAGATCTCTTGCCTCAGAAGAGCGCATTCTAGAACTCGAACATAATTACAGAAGATAAACTGGAATGTAGTAGGTCTATCCGAGATAAGACAGAAAGGAGAATATTGCATCGAACTCAAGAGTGGCAATATCCTACATTATAAAGGAAAAGAAAACACAACACACGGAGGTGTAGGATTCATAGTAAAGCAGAAAATTGCCAAATATATAACTAAAGTAGAAGCTATATCAAGTAGAGTGATATATCTCATCCTAAAGCTTAACAACCGCTACCAGATGAAAATAATACAGAGCTATGCACCTACTTCCTCCTACACAGACGAAGAGGTAGAAGAATTCTACGAGGATGTAGACAAAAGCTTACGGCAAGACAAAATACCCTATTTATGGGAGACCTAAATGCAAAACTAGGTAAAAAAGAAGATGAGTATGAAACATGCATGGGACAATACGGACATGGCCACAGAAATGGTGGAGGTAATATCCTTGATGGAGAGAAAAAAAGCATAACAAATGGACATGGCAAAGCCCTAATGGTTTAGTCAAGAATGAAATTGATTACATCTTTTCCAATCGTAAAGACATAGTCGTAAAGACTGTAATCTAGTGTTTCTAGGCTGGAATCTTATTTTGATCTTTGAGAGATAGTGGTCTGAGTCAAGATTGGCGCTTCTTAGTACCTTCACGTTTTGTATTTCCTTTTGAGATTTTCGTGAAATGGCCTATCTGGAATTCACTCAGGTTGGTATTTGGTAAAATCCAAGTCTTCTGCTTCCTTTGCAAGTGTTTGAAGGCTGTAGATTTCATGAGCAACCCAAAAGTCCTACACAGATCCACCAATCGTTCTCCGTTGCGGTTGGTTCGCTTATGCGCCGGATAATTGCCCACTATGTTTCTTTATTTTTTATTCTCTCTTCCCAATTAAGCATTAAAGTCACCAAACAGTATGTTATATGCTTTTATTATATTATTATATTTCTATTTTAGAAACATTTAAAGTAGTTAATGAAGCATTTGGTCACATAGATATCGTAATTAATGCAGCTGGTATTTGCGATGGAAAACGTTGGGAGTCTGAAATTGTTACAAATATTGTAAGTAATTTATTCTATAAATCTTTTACTATTATTCCTTCCTTGAATAAATGTAACCGCAATTCAGATTAATTGGAAAATATGATCAAAACTTAAATGATTCTATGCAAATCAATCACGCAATACACGATTTTAATAATTTACTGCCACAATAATATATTCGGTATTGAAGCAATTTGGCCAAAAATTATTTGGCGATTAAGAATTTTAATTCTATATCACCATTTATGAGGCTTCAAATTGTTTACCTATAGAATCGAATTGATGGCACAGTCTGAACGGTCTTTTGATTTATTGTTTTGTGTTTTAGGTTGGTGCTATACGTACAACATTATTAGCTTATAAATTCGTAGGCAGAGAAGGTTCTGGTAAAGGTGGCGTGCTAATAAATCTTTCCGGTTTAGGAGGCTTAGAACCAATACATGCAGCTCCTACACTATCATGTTCCTTCCATGGGGTAGTAGGGTTGTCTAGGAGTTTTGGTGGCCCTAGTCATTTCCATCGGTCTGGTCTTCGAATTGCAACGCTTTGTACTGGTGTTACTAAAACTCATTTCTTCAAAGATGTTAAAGAGAAAGCAATGACAGAGGCCCTTAGTTCCGAGTTAACAGCTTATATTAAAGGATCTAAACATCAGGCAGCAGATGTATGTGGTATGGCTGCCGTCCATTTAGTAAGATTTGCAGATACTGGATCGGTATGGTGTATTGATGGTTCGAGGCTTTATCATTGCAATATTCCTCATTGGGAAAAGCATTCTGTGTTAGAAGCTCAATATTTGTAAAATATACACTTTTAATAAATTTACGATATATTTGTGATACATTATTTGAACAAATAACTTTTTCTTTAATAAATGTAGATAGCTATCTAAAGGTAGACTTCCGAGCAACGCGGCTCTGGCATCACTAACGCAGCCATACTGACGCGGCGACATAGCGATCGTATTATGCACTATGAAAACGTAACGAGGCGCCATTAGAGCACAGCGACACTGACGCGCCTTAAAGGTAGACTTCCGAGCAACGCAGCTCAGCGTCAATGCGTCAGTGTAGCTGCGCTCGAATGGTGCCTCATACGTTTCCATAGTGCATAATACTATCGCTATGTCTCCGCGTCAGTATCGCTGCGTTAGTGACGCCAGAACCGCGTTGCTCGGAAGTTTACTTTTAATCTTTAAAATCAGGCAATAACATATTAATTTAAATATCTCAAAGATGTACAGAACAGTAAGTTTTGATTAACGTTCACATTATTATCCGAAAATAACATATGTTTTTTAATGGGTAAACTAATCTAAAATGTATTATAAAGTGGGGGTGCGTCTAACAATCAGGTTCATCTTTAGTCTTGATATAATAAGTAATAAAGGGGAAAATTTTAGTGGGTTGATCAAATCCAAATGGTTTGTTTGTAAAGCAGGACATTATTTTTATTTCCATTGCTCCATTAAGGTTGATTCCCATATGCGCGACACTCAGCTACGCGACGTCGTGCGACGTCGCCTGTCAAATAATGAATACATTGTTTTAAATGGGCACGAGCTGTCGCGTAGTGATAGTGAGAACGTGCCCATATAAAACAATGTAATCATTATTTGACAGGCGATGTCGCGTGACATAGTTCAGTGTCGCGTATATGAGAATCCGCCTTAATTCTTTCATTAACCATCGATTAGTTAATTTCTTTCAGATGTGGTGTAATACATCTTCAATTACAGCAGCGGTTCTCAAACTTTAACATATATGGAAAGAGTAGCCTAACAGTCAAGAAGTAAGTCAGAGATTGAACACTACAGATCTAAACAGCTGGGACCAACTGAAGGACACTCTTGTCAAGGCGGCCAATGAACCCGCTCCTCTCGCTAGAAGAAGGAAGCATCTGTGGTGGACTGAACACTGTGGCAATGCAATAGCCCAAAGACAGACCGCCTGGGTGAAGTGGAATTCTAAAAAGTCCAAGGAAAATTGGCATAAACTTTTGGAACAAAGAAAGGTTACAGCCAAGATAATTCGAGGAATCAAACGAACCTTCTCACAAAACCAACTAACCCAAATCGAAGAGAGCTTTGCTAAGAATAACTCCAGAGATTTCTTTGGAACCTTCAAGCAGACACTCAGAACAACTCCGCCAAGCCTCCACTTCAGAGACTCACAAGGCAAACTGGCTTATAACGACAAGGACAACTGCCACCTTTTGGCTCAGTACTTCAAAAATCTACTCAACTGTGACCCACCCATCGAAGGCTTCGACTATAAACTAACCACACCAAACCCAGACTCGCTGCCCCCTTCATTGGAAGAAGTTGGCCAGATCATTCAACTTCTAAAGAATAATAAAGCAGCTGGCGAGGACTCTATCGTTGCTGAACTGTGGAAAGGTGCTGGAAACAATTCCGTGCGCAAGCTAACCGAGATTATCCAGGACAACTGGGAAACAGAGAAATTACCACCCGATTGGAAATTTGCTCTGAATCATCCGCTTCACAAAAAGGGAGATTTTACTGATCTAAACAACTACCGTGGAACCTACAACTACCGGTAACATAGAAGTTTCTCTCGAAGGCGTTACAAACAAGGGCAGGAAATCAGCTTTATAGTCAACTGGGAGAATATCAGGGAGCTCCAGGACGACCCGATACTGTGTTGAACAGATTCTCAATCTTAAAACTGTACTTGCTTACTCCAAGATGAGAAACCGCAAGGTGGTCGTCACCTTTGTTGATTTTAGGAAGGGCTACGATTCCATTGATAGCTAAACGCTTAACAAAGTACTACAGGAACAAGGGCTAGACAACAAAACCCGGAGACTCATCTCAGAAGCCTTGACCAACACCAATTTCAAGGTTAAATTTAGAGGCGAGACCTCGGAAAGCTTCGAAATAAAAACTGGAATGAGGCAAGGAGATGGACTTTCCCCACTTTTCTTCAACTGTGTCCTTGAAAAGGTTATGAGAGAATGGCGCAAGGAACTGATCAACTTGGGTGTTCAGAGTGGTATCTACCTGGGACGTAAGAACAATGGACTGGTTGTAGATTGCCTGGCCTTTGCCGATGACATGGCACTGATTGCTGATTCTCTTGAGATGGCAACAATGCAGGTAAATTGCATCAGAAAACAGGCTGCCAAAGTGGGTCTTCAAGTGTCGCAGGAGGAAACAGAATTATTAACTAACATCAGAGAAGCAAACAGAGATGTTACTAGAACAGGGAAACATCAAGAGGACTGAGAAATTCAAGTATCTCGGTGAATGGAATGAACCCAACTATCAGAAAGAGCATCATTATCCAAGAGAGTCAACATGTTACAACTAGTCTATAAACTGACTAAGAACACCTACAACAAGAAATGCCTGTCACGAAACCTGAAACTTAAGCGCTACACATCAGTCTTACGACCAGATGCTCTGTATGTCATGGAGTGTCTTTCCTTGAACCGAAGAGGTCTGGTAGAGAAATTGGAAATAAGAGAGTGGAGAATCCTCAGGAAGATCCTAGGCCCGGTAAAGGAAGATGGGGAATTCCGAAGGCGACATAACTGTGAGCTCTATGAACAGATTGAGATGCTCTCTGACTGTGCAAGGAAAAGAAGGGTAGCTTTCTATGGCCACGTTGCAAGATTGCCTCCAAACTGACTAACCAACCGTCTGTTCACCTTCTGGCAAAACAAGAAGGTTCGTACAATTTGGTTGACAGAAACCGAGAACGATATTAAAGAACTGGGAATAACAGATCAGACAGTCTATGAGACGCACCCTGATGGAAGTTCGTGGATTTCAGTAAAAACCCCGAAGGAAAAGTACCTCCTGGACAGAAGAGAGAAAGGAGTTATACTTGGAGAAGATGCGACAATACTTGGCAAAGATCAAAGACCAACAGTTGAACAAGCGTGGTCTAAAATAGGACTATTTGAAAGAAGAAGAAGACCTGTCAATATTGCTGTGTTGTTAGTCTTGGGTGAAAGTAACCCAAGAGGCGATAGATTATATGAATTCTGCGTAGATGAAGAATATGTCGCACTAAACACTTTCTTCAAACTTCCACCACGTAGGAACTATATACATGGCGATCCCCCGCGGACAAGAAATGCAAAATTGTAAGAAACCAAATCGACAATATTCTTGTCAATAAAAGGTTCAGAAATATATTTAAATCGGTCAAGACGTACCCTGGCGCAGATGTATCATCAGACCACAACCCCCTCGTCGGAACGTTAAAGCTGAAAATGAGAAGTAGCCTTAAACCTAACAATAGTAACAGAGTAGATATTTCTCAACTCAAGAAGGATGATATAAGAGACCAAATACGATGCGCGTTATCGACAGAACTCAGAAAAATAAAGAAAAACTCCGACCATGAAGTTCAGAGCGAATGGGAAATGGTAAAGAACAGCATAGTTAAAACGAGTGAAAAATATCTAAAGTCCGAAATATCGAAAAAACGTAGAAAGTGCTGACAATATCCTAAGGCTTTCGCATTTTCCTATTATTCCCGTAATAGCCAACTTATATTGGAACCAGACTGCTGTGGTAAATGTAGAGGACCAGACCACCGCCAATATTGAGATTAGGAGAGGAGTAAGGCAAGGATGTGTTTTATCACCTCTGCTATTTAACATCTACTCTGAAGAAATATGTAAAAAAACACTCTTAAATATCAACGAGGGGGTCGTGGTTAATGGTGAAATAATTAATAACATCAGATATGCCGATGATACGGTAGTCTTTGCGGAGAGATTCGAGGGTCTTTAGCGGTTGATGTCGGAAGTAGTAGCCTCTAGTAAATAATATGGTCTCTTACTGAATATCAACAAAACAAAATATATGGTAATAAGTAAGGTCCAAGCACCACCCGGCCAACTCTTTATCGACGGTACAGTGGTCGAACGTGTAGCAACAACTACATATCTTGGATGCATGGTAAATGACCAATGGGACCACTCGCTGGAGATAAGGAGAAGAATCGAAATAGCCAGAGCCGCATTTATAAAAATGAAGAAACTATTTAGCAGTCATGATCTCTCACTGAACATCAAGATGAGACATATTAGATGCTATATTTTCTCCATACTTTTATATGGTGTTGGGTCGTGGACCTTAACTGAAGCATCCTGCAAGAAATTAGAGGCATTTGAAATATGGCTTTTTAGACGCTTGCTAAATATTAATTGGACGGATAAAGTTGCGAACATCGAGGTACTAAGAAAAATGAAGAAGGAACCAGAGTTACTGTTTACCATCAAAAAACGTAAACTAGAATACTTCGGTCATATAATGAGAAACGGAGAACGATATCGACTGCTGCAGCTCATACTGCAGGGCAAAGTAATAGGACGCAGAGGACCAGGCAAGAAGGATATCTTGGATGAAGAACCTGAGGCAATGGTTCAATTCAACAACAACGGAATTATTTAGAACAGCCGCAAATAAAATCCAGATTGCAATGATGATCGCCAACATTCGAACCGGATAGGCACCCGCAGAAGAAGAAGGTTAGTCTTAAATGGTTTCCAATTTTAATTGGAGGCTTTATAAAGTCTTCAGTATTCAAATATTTTGTTTGAAATTTGTTAAATTAATTTAAACATTCTTTTATTGTCATTTGTTACTAGTATTGATTTGTGTATTAAATTTGTGAAATAATGTCATTATAGTGACAGATATGTGAAAAGAAAATCAAAAGTCAAAATTCTCGTAGTTGAAAATGATAAATTTCTTTAAGAGTGTAGTTAAAGCAAAACAAGTCGTGAATACTAAAAAGGTTTTAAACGATAATGCTGAATCATAAAAAAATATTTAATGAATTGACTTGTAGGCTGTTAATGACATTTTTGCGGATAAAGTCGCACTTGTAACGGGCGGTAGTGGAGGAATTGGATTTGAAATATGCAAAACGCTTCTGAGTCAAGGATGTCGAGCAATTACAATTGCAGATAAAGATGTAGCCAGGGGAGAAAGAGCATTGAAGGAAATTGCTCTGAAGTTCGGTAATGGAAAGGCAATCTTTGTCGAATGTGATGTAACTAAATCAGAACTACTTAACTGTAAGTTTTTCCTTGTTTATAACTTTCTAACAGCAATGAATATTTACTAAAAGATCCAACTATAAGACACAGTCTATTATGATGCTCTTCTTGTCACACAGTACTCCACTCAATTTCTTATAGTTCATCCATCCAGTATTTACCCTGTGTTGTATTTCAGACTCCAGCCCTCTATATCTTTGAATATATGACCCCAGATATTTAAACTTCTTGCTCGGTGGCAGTTCTTCTTCCAGCAGGCTAATACATAGATCTTGAGCTTCCTTCATACATATATATTCAGTTTTCATCCTGCTGATCCTCATTCTCCTTTTTTCTAGAGCTTTCCTCCACCCTTCGAGCCTCTCTTGAAGTTTCTCTCGGGTCAGTTCACAGAGTACAGCGTCCTCGGCGAACATCATGCTCCATGGCGCGCTGCTTTCCTCACATCCTTGACTAGCACATCCATTACCAGGGCAAAGAGATATGGGCTGAGATCAGATCCCTAGTGTAGCCCTACTCTCACTGGGAATTCCGTTGTTGTGACCACACTGCTCTTAACTTGTGCCATCACACCTTCGTACATTTCTTTCACCAGTCTCACATACTTTTCTGGTACACCTTTGCTTCTCATACATCTCCATATGTCTTGCCTGGGCACTCTGTCATACGCCTTCTCCAGATCAATGAAGGCCATATGTAAATCAACCTGCACCTCACTGTGTCTCTCAATCAGTTGCCTTAGTGCAAATATTGCGTCAGTTGTTCCTCTTCCTGGCATAAATCCAAACTGTTCTTCCACCACTTCAGTTTCCTGGCGCAACCTTATCTCAATGATCCTTTCCCATGTCTTCATTTTGTGATACATCAACTTTATACCTCTATTATTGCCATAATTTTGGATATCACCTTTCCCTTTGAATATGGAGACAAGAAAACTACTTCTCCACGCATGTGGTATTGTTTCTCCGTTCCAAGTCTTCTTCATTAAATCTCAGAGGATATCAATACCCGGTCTCGCAGGCTTTTCCAGGCTTCTGTTGGTATTTGGTCTGGACCTACTCAAAGGTAGGACCTACTCAAAGACTGGACTTTCAAAGTACTCCAGCCATCTTTCCAGTATTTTCTCTTGATTGATATCTCTGGCTTTTTCTGGATTCTTATGAGTTGTCTGTCATCCTGGTTTCTCACCAGCTCTTCATATGCCTCCTCCACTGCCTCAGTCTTTGCTTTTGCCATAGCTCGCTTTGTCTTCTGCTTTGTAATCTTATAGGCTTCCCCTGTTAAATCCCATTGTTTCTTAGCATCCTTCTTCACTTTTACCTCTTTTTGGACCTCCTCATTCTATCACCAAGCCTCCTTTTCTTCCCTTTCCTGATGTTACACCTAGCACGTCTTCATCAGCTTTCTTTATAACACTGCTATTGATACTCCACCACTCATGTACGTCCTCAGAAAATCTCAGGTCCCTTAACAGCTTTTCATTGAATTCTTCTCGCAGCCCTTCTTCTTGCAGTTTCCACCACTTTATTCTTTGTTCTCTTTGTATGATACATTTACGTCTTTTTCCCACAGCCATCTCATAATCACCCACCACGACATGCTACTGCATATTCTACAATCTTATCCTCTCCTGTATTTCTTTCACCGTAACTCCATCTGTGTGGACCGTGTCTCACGAAAATCAAATTTTCCCGTTTGAAACAGGGCTAGTTAATCACTTACCTGTTAGGGTCGCTCGCGTCTCCGCCACGTGTGGATTGTCCTTCCGGCGCCTTTTTTAAGGGAGGAAATGGGGATAATGGGTGGAGGGAGCCCTTAAAATCGGTGTCTTCCAGACGTTGGATACCGCTTGAGCCCTTTGGGCTCGTGATTTCACCCCTGGTTAACTTGACTTGAAGCGCTAAACTTTAAAATGCGTGTACGTCTCGGTCGAGCTTGGTTCGCGCTTCGATTGTCCATTTAAATCTCCACCAATTATCACCCTTTCGTTGTCTGCTATTTCCATTGTGACTCCATCTAAGATCTCTCAAAATTGGTTCTTCTCTTCCTTTAAACATCCTGTCTGAGGTGCATATACACTTAAAACTGTGATGAGGTCTCCTCCAACTACCAGCTTGACTCTTAAGATTCTGCCGTTAATATACACCCAAAACTGTGATGAGCTCTTCTCCAACTATCAGTTTGACTCTTATGATTTTGTCGTTAATTCTGTTGACTTGATTTCTTGACTCTTTGTCCGCACTCCTATAGAACAACTTGTATCCTCCTGCCAGCAGTTCCGCTTTATCACCCAGTCTCTTGTATGCACAAGATATTATTCACCTTTCTTCTCTCCATCATGTCAACAATCTCTCATTCATCAACAATCATTCATTGTCCCTATGACAACAATAATGACAACAACAATAAATGACAACAATCAGTCAAGAATCATTCATTGTCCCTATATTTAAAGTTCCAACTCTGATTTTGACTTTACACTTCGCTCCCACTTCCTCATCTTCTGAATTCCTCACAACACGCCTCCCCCGGAGAACCGGTTGGGAGACTACGTGGTCTGTTAGAAAAGTATTCGACCTTTAGCCAGAAAAAAAACTGGCATAATCACCCTCAAAGTAGTCTCCTTGGGACTCCACACACTTATCTCAGCGATGCCGCCATTGTTGGAACCAGAGGAGTCTGTTTTTTCGCCAAAAAAATTGTGAACCAAGTGCGAAGAATGTGCTGGAGCATTATCGTGATGGAGTCGCCAATTTCCTGATGACCACAACTCCAGTTGCAATTTCTCGGATAGTCACACGACGGTCCCGCATCACCATTGCGTTCACTTTGGCAATGACATGGTCATTTCGGCTTGTTGATGGCCGACCAGAGCGTGGCTCGCTTTCCACCGATGTGCGACCGTCTTTAAACCGGTTGTACCACTCCTTAATCTGTGTGATGCCCATAGCATCGTCACCAAAAGTCGTCTGTATCTTCCGAATGGTTTCCACCTAGTTGTCGCCCGGTTTCTAAGAAATTTTGATGCAGTAGCGCTGCTCCAGTCGTCCCGTGATTTTACTTGCCTTGAAAAACCGACGAGAGCACTACACACTACGTCACTCGAACACTGCTCGACAGCAATTGACGCTATCTACAGGCGGGAAAAAATGCTCGCATGCGCACTAAGGTTCAAGGTCGGCTCATGCAAGCGCACTTGATTCAAATCCATCACGTTTTCAAAATAAAAAATAAGGTCTGATACTTTTCTAACAGACCACTTATTACTCAACCCGTTCTGTAGATACTCCCTGAAGCATCCGTTCTGTAGATACACCCTAAAGCATCCGTGGCCGCTGTTATTTCTTCCATAATATTTCTCCAGGCTTCAGAATTTGTTATGTCTGTATTTATCAGCGCTGTCTTCTTACGTGTCCTCCGAGTGCCGGCTGTGGCTTTCTCTGCCACTTCGATCACCTTCAGAACGGCATCGACCGTGGGTCTTCCCTCTCTGAACCCATATTGCCTGTCGGAAAGGCTTCTACCCTTATCCAATTCCGCTTTAATTCCGGCTGGAATCAGTTGTTCAAGTAGATTCCCAATGACATCCAGCAGGCATATTGGTCTGTAAGAGGAGGGCTCGTATAGTATGGGCTTTTTACTTTACCGGAGAAGAACCAACCTTGATATCTTCATTTTATTCTTGAATCTGACATCTGCTATTATATTGTTCATAAAACCTAGAAGAAATTCTGGTTGTCTATTTAGGGCAATCTTTACAGCTTTTGAGGGAGTTTGTCGGGTCCTGGTGCTTTGCCATTTCTAAGGCGCTGGCTGGCATTCAGCTCCTTAATATCTGTCGAGCTCCTGTCGAGAATCTGCACCATCTAGCTGGAATTGTCCCAGCACGCGTCAGACGCAAAGTAGCATCCGAAACAGAGTGGCAGAAGCATTTCGGAGATATGCGGCACCCTCTACACGACCAACAACCAGAGAGGCGATGACTCAAACCAAGGAAGAGCTGTCTCCAACATACGCAACAACTGCAGACATGCCCAAAACAACGCCGCATGTAACTATGGAAAGAACAACACCCAAACCTACGGAAACCAACGAGGAGCTGCCACCGAGAAAACTTTTATGATATGAAAATCACTGAACAGACTAAGGGCAGGAGTGACGCGCTAACAGGATGAGGGGAATGCATGTGGATCACGAGCTGTGTAAATGCGCAGGGCTTCAGAGCGACAGCCAGCTTCTCAGATGCCCCAACGTGGGAGAGGCGTGAGATGGGGAATGCTTTCGGATGACGAGCTGTGCGAATGCGGGGGGCTTCAGAGCGACTGCCAGCTTCTCAAATGTCCCAACATAGGAGAAGCGTGAAATGGGAAACGCCTTTGGATAACGAGATGTGTTAATGCGCGGGGCTTCAGAGCGACTGCCAGCTTCTCAGATGTCCCAACATAGGAGAGGCGTGAGATCGGGAACGCCTTTGGATGACGAGCTGTGTCAATGCAGGGGGCTTTAGAGCGACAGCCAGCTTCTCAGATGCCCCAACATGAGAGAGGCGTGAGATGGGGAATGCCTTTGGATGACGAGCTGTGTGAATGCGGGGGGCTTTAGAGCGACAGTCACCTTCTCAGATGTCCCAACATGGGAGAGGCATGCACGATGGAGGACCTAATTGTGGCAAATGACAGGGCGATGCCAACTATTGGAAAGGAAGGGAAATGTAAACACTGGTGTCTCGGACTCGGAAATGAATGAGCTCCTCCATCGAAAATTCGGTAGGTTCTCTAACCTCCGGTAAAAGCTTCTGGTGCTTGGGGAAGAGAACCTCCACCACTTCTCGCACCTTTTCCCTGGTCATTTTTATTTTTGGAGATCGTACTTTGAGTACTCGGGTGGCAACGGGATGTGCGTCACGCCACACGTTTTCATCTATTTTATTGTAGAGTTGAAGCCAGTGGGCCGTTTCAAATCTGTTGATTTCTGTGCGTTCAGTTGGCTTTCTTTTTTAGTCTTTTTGAATAATAAACATTTACTCCTATGGAAGTATCCATCCTTGGTTTTGGCAGTAATTTTTATGACCGGATGCCCTTCCCGCCGTCAACCCTTCTCTAGGAAGGTTGACGGCGGGTTGTTGATCTTAATAATTAAAATTATTATATATTTAATAATTTTTAGAAAAAAAAGAGAAAATCTTAAAATCACGCCTCTTTAAGGTCGATTCCCATATGCGCGACACCCAGCTACGCGACGTCGTGCGACATCCCCTGTCAAATAATGATTACATTGTTTTAAATGGGCACGTCGCATAGCCATAGTGAGAACGTGCCCATTTAAAACAATGTAATTATTATTTGACAGGCGATGTCGCGTGACGTCGCGTAGCTGAGTATATAATTGTGTATATCATTGCAGCATTTTAAAATGGATTCTGATGATGTAAATGTTTACAGGTGCCTTTAAAAATACCATTAAGATATTCGATAGATTGGACATTGTTGTCAATAATGCAGGTGTTTTAAATGATAAAAGTTGGGAGAATGAAGTTGCTACAAATATTGTGAGTAAAAACCAATTAAAGTTATCTTATATATTCATTATACAGGGCAGAGAGGTATTCTTTCCATTCCCAACAACAATTTCCATTATCAGATTATCAAAGAATGAATTTTTATAATTCACCATTCAATATATTCATTAAAAAATATATGTAGTTCTTATATATTTAGAAAAATATTTTCAAAATTCACTTTAATTTTTATAAAACGTTGTTTTTTATCATCCCTAGTATTCATCATTGGTTTAGTTATTGGGAATGGGAAATTAAAAAGGCTTTTATAACTTTACATTTATTTGCCTGACCAGTTTATGTGGCTTTCTGTCACCTTAATCATAGGCTACAGAGTAAGAATAAAACAAATTTAATTGGTCAGGCAAAAACTGGTCAGGCAAATAAATGTAAAGTTATAAAAGCCTTTTTAACTTTCCATTCCCAATAACTAAACCACAAGTAATAATTTTTAATAATTCAATTTTTATATTTCTTAAACTATTTCTATACTGTTTTTACAACAAAATATAAATAAACTTTAATTTGTTCTAGAATGGATACTTAATTGGTAGTTTATTGGCTCTACAATATATGTCAATCAGTTGTAAAGGACGCGGTGGATATTTAGTAAACATTATATCAACTACAGCGATAGATCCTCGATGTGGTTGTCCCATATATACTATGACTCAATCGGGAATTTTAGGGCTTACCAGGGCATTAGCAGAGGGTCGCCAATGTGAACGAACCGGCGTTAAAGTCGTTGCTTTATGTGCAGGTTTAACTGACACTCAGATGTTAAAAAATGCAACAGTAAATATGATTAACAGGAATTTTTGCAATGAACTTGAAGATGAGCTGGCGAAGGACTGGGTTCAAGAACCTTGTACTGTGGCTGAAGCTCTAACATTTGTTCTAAAGAAAAAAGAGCATGGTATTTGGGTCATTGATAAAGGGAGAGAACCTTTTCGAATTTGCGTGCCGTCTTTTGAAAATATGAAATATGAATTTAATGACAACGTGTGTACTAAAGAAGACGAGTGTGATAAAGAAGAAATGTCTTGTAAAGAAGACCAGGTTTGTAAAGATGACAAGTGCGATAAAGAAGAAATGTCTTGTAAAGAAGATACGTGTCGTAAAGAAAATTTGTGTTCTAAAGAAGATATATTTTGTAAGGAAGAAATGTGTTGTAAAGAAGAAATGGTTGAGAAATGAAGATATTAGAAAAAAAGATAAACAAATATATTGTGATAAAAATATCTACACCTATGTGGATGGATATTTTATAAATATTAATATAGTCCTCGAATTTAATATATTCCATTGATTTCCCACCATGTCATTTTTTAATCCATTTGTACATGGTAATTGTAAAATACATAAAGGACCAACCTATTAGCGGTTTCTGACTAAGTCCGATATGATTAGAAAAATTATTGCTTGTCAAAATATCAAAATGGTTTGCTAACTGGAGAGGTGGGCTACTAGGTTTCAAAAATAATTTTAATAATAACTCTTGAGCGCCTTAAGGAACACTAAATGCCGATATATATGCGACACTCAGCTACGCGACGTTGCGCGACATCGCCTGTCAAAAAATGAATACATTGTTTCAAATGGACACCTTCTCACTATGGCTACGCGACAGCTGCTACAAGTCGCTATGCCGCGCGCTGTCGCTGGGATTATTTCGGTAGCATTCTTTTACATTTTGTCGCTCGACGTGGCATGACTTTTGACCAGTTTGTTTGTGATTTTAATGACGAATTGTGTCAAAAACGGCGTGTTGTTGAAAATGAGTGGAATGAACGACGAAAAAGCAGAGGAATTATCGCTCTTGTGGCCGATTATGCTGAACTGTATGACTTACAAAATTACCGTATTTGTAGAATTTGAATTCATCCTATTGCAATTGTTTGGGAGTATGGAATTCTCCTTCTACTAGTCTTGTTCTTGAGACCTCATGTAAACAATATTTTCTTTTCCTCTTCTTTTCTTTTAATTTCTCATTTACATAAAACATGGCTAAGAAGAAAAAATCATCATCGGAACTTGACGAACTTGACATTTTGAAAATGTAGCCATGGATTAGCCATATTCTTTTCCTTGCACAGTCAGAGAGCATCTCAATATGTTCGTAGAGCTCAGAGTTATGCCGTCTTCGGAATTCCCCATCTTCCTTTACCGGGCCTAGGATCTTCCTGAGGATTCTCCTCTCTCTGATTTCCAATTTCTCTATTAGACCCTTTCGGTTCAAGGAAAGAGACTCCATGGCATATAGGGCTTCTGGTCGTAAGACTAATGTGTAATGCTTAAGTTTCAGGTTGCGTGACAGGCATCTCTTATTGTAAGTGTTCTTAGTCAGCCGATAGGGTACTTCTAAGTTGCTGACTCTCTTGGATAATGCTCTTTCTGATAAGTTGGGTTCAATCCATTCGCCGAGATACTTAAATTTCTTAGTCCTCTTGATGTTTCCCTGTTCTAGTAAGATCTCTCTGTTTGCTTCTCTAATGTTGGTGAAGAATTCTGTTTTCTCCAGCGACACTTGAAGACCCACCTTGGCAGCCTGTTTTCTGAGACAGTTTACCTGCATTGTTGCTATCTCAAGAGAATCAGCAAACAGTGCCATGTCATCTGCAAAAGCCAGGCAATCTACAACCAGTCCATCGTTCTTACGTCCCAGGTAGATACCACTCTGAGCACCCAAATTGTTCAGTTCCTTGCGCCATTCTCTCATAACCTTTTCAAGGACACAGTTGAAGAGAAGTGGGGAAAGTCCATCTCCTTGTCTCACTCCAGTTTTTATTTCGAAGCTTTCTGAAATTTCGGCTCTAAATTTAACCTTGGAATGGGTGTTGGTCAAAGTTTCTAGGATGAGTGCGGGTTTTGTTGTCTAGCCCTAGTTCCTGGAGTACTTTGTTAAGCGTACAACAAAGTACTTTTGACAGTTTTCATTTATTCATTAGGATTGTTTTTCAAACATCATTTTTTTTTCAAATTTTATTTATTCTTTAAGTTTGTAAATTCACTAAAATTTACACTTTTTATTTATTCGTTTGGTTGAAATTTTGATTAAATTTATATTTTTTAATTATTCGTTCAGAAATTTGAAAAAACATTTTTGTTTCTCGAAAATTCCACAAACTTTGAAAACCTTCATTATTTTGTTTTTGGGTAACTTGCAGTACTTACTGTTTATCAAAAAGCGAAAATCAAAATTTTATAGTTATTTGGGTTTTGTTAAAGAAATATGTTTTATTTTTTTAACAAAACCCAAATAATTATAAAATTTTGATTTTCGCTTTTTGATAAACATAAAAAAATCAAAAAAAATTGTAATTTTAATTTTTTTGTCTCTGTAAAACTTCAAAATCTTCTAAAAATTGAAAATCAAACAAAAATCAGAAAAAAACAAAAGCTTAAAATGTAAAGCTTTAAATTACATTATATATTTAAATATGCTACAAAATTTCAAAAATTAACACTGATCATTTTTTTGAAAATTTCACTTAAAAAAAATGGGAAGTACTTTATTTTTTCTTCTCTGCAATACTTCAAAACAAAATGGGCAAAAAGTCTTATTTGCTGGCCTCTTAATTTTAAATCCATTTTTTTGGTTTCTGGAAAACCTCAAGTACTTCAAAAAACTTTTGAATTCACTAAAGTTTACACTTTTTATTTATCCGTTTTGTTGAAATTTTGATAAAATTGATACTTTTAATTTATTCCTTCAGTAACTTGAAAAACGTCGAAAACTAGAATTTGTTGGTTTCTTGAAAACCTCACAAACTTCAAAAACCTGGAAAATCTTGATTTTTTAGTTTCTCGAAAACTACCACCTAAAACTTTGAAAACCTCCATTATTTCGTTTCTGAAAGACTTCCACAATTTAAAACTTAAAAAAAAACTATAAAATTTTGACTTTCGCTTTTTAAAACACAAAGAAAATAAAAAAATCTGGAAATTTTGAAGTATTATTTTTTGGTGTCAAAAAAGTTCTGTTTTTTTTGGTGTTGTAAAATTGGACATCTTCTATTTAATATCGGGGAAACTTATGAAGTACTTCAATTTATGGCCTCTATCGAACTTTAAAATATAAAACATCATTTTTTGGTCGCTCGAAAATTTGAAACGCTTAAGAAAAATTGAAAATTGGAAGTTTTTTTTGTTCTCTGAAAAACTTAAACTTCAACGACACTTAAACGACATTGTAACTTCAAAAAACTGTTCAAAATAATTAGCGAATCACTATTTTGGCCTCCATAAATTTCAAACGGAAAATTACATGCAAATAAAATTAAGAACATCTGAAAGACGCTCTATTTCATTGTTTTAATTGGCACATATGGATGTGTCAGCATCACGTACTTTTAAAGTAGCAGTCATAATTAACATCTATCAAAACCAAAGTGCAAGACGAATTTAAATTAATTGTTAATGTAAACTTTTGTACTTAAAGTGGTATCTTAATAACGAGTGCTCCCATAGCACGAATAACGGCATTACATCGTCTTGGCATGCTTCGCAAAAGTCTTCGAAGGTCTTCTTGTGCTATAACGTCCCATTCTTCACGCCTGTCGAGCATATCCCAAACATGCCATATGGCATTTATATCAGGACGCAGGCCACACCATTGTATGAATTTCCAGTTCTTGTAGGAAGTCTAAACTGATTCGTGCAGTTGTGGTCTTGCGTTATCCAGCATTAACAAAAAAATTGGACCTATTCTATATGCCACAGGGACAACATGTTCTCCTAACACAATGTCAACGTAGAGATTAGCGTTAAGATTTCCTGGAATTACAAGATCAGTTTTACTGTCGATAATAATTCCAACCCAAACCATAACTGAACCACCGCTAAATCTTTCAACTTCCTGGACTTGATCAGCTGCATAACGTTTTCTTTGGCGTTCGTAAACACGTACTCGGCCATCTGCCCAAACACGGCCATCGCAACGAGTAATACGGAACCTTGATTCATCCGTGAAAAGCACAGACTTCCATTCTCGAAGTTGCAATGCGACATGTTTACGAGCAAAATTCATCCTTGTTATTCTGTGGCGTCGTGTCAAAGAGGGTTACGTTAAGAGTTGATTAGCATGTTGGGTTTACTTTCTTTAGCATCCTTTCTTAGCAAACAGTTTAATGCCAGTTAGCCGTAGAGTGTCTTTTAGCCCGTTGATTTTTTTTGTTATTGGATATGTGAAAGAGGATTTAAAGAGCTGTTTTTGTGAAGTGGTGGTGTTAGTAAGCCTTTGCTGTGGACATTGAGATTATGCACGTCTGTTCGGAATGTTATTTTATTATACAGGTATGTATAATACCTGTATTATACAGGTATGTATGTACCTGTTTGTTTATTATAATTCTCTTGAAGCAATATATGGCATGGTAGTTTCTGACCTGTTCCATCGTTTCCCATAATGTTTTCCTTACAGCTGGTATTCTACTTCTGGACTTCAGGCTATGGACAAACCGTAGGCACAACTGTTTATTTTCGAACCCGATATAACTACTGTATCACATAACGACTGTATCTGCATAATTTTTCTAAATTTTTCTCAACACACCTTTTTCTAAGGTGTTTCGTAATGAAACTTACGAAAGTACAGGAGTACAGTAGTTTTAACCGGAGGTAGGCTGTGTTGACCGTTTTCGATACATGAGATGAGAATTTTAGATCCTCATCTAAAATAACACCGAGATTCCTGATCTTCCTTTTTATTACTAACTTTTCTTCTGCTACTTATATTTCCATGCCATCTTTGATTTGTTGATTTGTTTGCCGGCGAAGATTATGATTTGAGTTTTTGATGGATTTGATGGTGAGTGGTGTTTAGAAAATTCAATTATTGAGCCTTATTATATATTATGAGAATTATTCAATTATAGAAAATTAATTTATTTCAAGTCGTCTGTGATGTCTTTTTTGCTTGAAGAGTAGTAGTGGGGGAGAAGGTATATAGAAGCTGGGTGGCATCTGCGTATTGGTGGAATTTGCATCGTTTGACATATTTACCGAGGCTAACCGGGTAAAGGCAAAATAACAGAGGAGAAAGAATTGATGCCTGGGGGACAAGGTTCAGATAGACTATATCCAACTTGCACTATTTCCTGTCAATTTGTTGGATAACTCCTGAAGAACAGGAGTAACTCCTGAAGAACTCCGGCTGCTTGGAGAGCCCTACATAGAGCAGAATAGATAGTAGCATCTTGTGATTTATGGTAACAAAGGCCTTGCTGCAGACAGAACAGAACAGAATGGACTGCTTGGAGAGCCCTACATAGTGCAGTATAGGTAGTAGTATCTTGTGATTTATGGTAATAAAGGCCTTGCTGTAGTCAGAACAGAACAGAACAGAATGGATTGCTCGGAGAGCCCTACCTAATGCAGAATAGATAGTAGCATCTAGAGATATATGGTATCAAAGACCTTGCTGTAGTCTAGTAGTATAAGTGCTGTAGTTTTACTATAATCAAGGGCTCTAGTTATTTCATCCGTAATATCCAGTAAGGTTGTGACACAGCTATGATTTCTTCTAAAACCTGACTCCGTAGAAGGGAGCACATTATTATAGTTCGAAAATGCTCTGAGCTGAGTGAACGATTGTTTCTAAAATCTTCGACAAAGCTGGTAGAATGGATATTGGTCGAAGGTGCGACAGATCTTTTGAACTCGACGTTTTGCCCGTTGGTATAATTAAAGCTGTCTTCCAAGTATTTGGAAACACACCTTCTGTGAGACAGTAGTTGATAATATGCCGGATGTGAGGCAGAATGTGCGGACATAACTTTATCATATATATGGGGGGGCACGGAAGGAGCCTCCACTCGTGAATTTTCTCCTGTATATGCAGAACATGCCGGCGCCCCCTGGTAACACTGTCCCACCAGACAGTGGCTTATCCTTCTTCTTCTTCTTATTGTGCCATATCCTCAGTGGACGTTGGCGATCAATATGGCCCATCGGATTCGATCCACAGCCGATCTGAACAAGTCAACCGATGTTCTTCCGGTCCATTGTCGCAGATTCTTCAACCAGGAGATCCGTCGTCTTCCCTGTGACCTCTTCCCCTCGATTTTTCCCTGCATGATGAGTTGAAGTAGCCTATATCTGTTGCTGTTTCTCATGATATGGCCAAAGTATGACAGTTTTCTGTGTTTGACTGTTGTGAGCAGTTCTCTGTCCTTCTGCATGCGTAGGAGTATGGTTTCGTTGCTAACATGGTGGGTCCAGGAAACGCGAAGCATTCGACGATAGCACCATGCTTCGAAGGCCTCCAGTCGCTTACTAGTTGCCTCGGAGAGTGTCCATGCCTCCACTCCATACAAAAACTTAGAGAAGACGTAGCATCTAAGTATGCGTGTTCGAAGATGGATGTTCAAGCGCATGTTACACAAAACATTCTTCATTTGATTAAATGTAGAACGTGCCTTCTCTATGTTGATCTTTACTTCACGACTATGATCCCATTGGTCATTGAGGTTTACACCCAAGTACGATATTGATGGTACTCTCTGTAGTTGGGCCCCATTTACCAGGAATTGGGCATTAGACGCATTTTTGCTGACGATTAGAATTTTTGTCTTTGCCACATTCAATCGCATATTAAGTGGTTCGCATGCCTCTACTACTTTATCAATCAGTCTCTGTAGTCCTTCGGCACTGTCGGCAATTAGTACAGAGTCGTCTGCATACCTTAAGTTATTAATTATTTCCCCGTTTATCTTTATCCCAATCTGTTCTTCTTCGAGTGCATTCTTAAAAAGGTTTTCTGCGTATCGGTTAAACAGTAGCGTGGATAGTACGCAGCCCTGTCTGACACCTTGTTCTACTGGAAATTCCTTTGACATTATATTTTCCACACGAACACATGCTGTTTGTTGTCTGTACAGATTGTTGATTATTCGTGCATCTCTGTCATCTATTCCTGATTGCTTTATGGTTTCTGTTAGCAAATCATGGTTAACCCTATCGAATGCCTTTTCGAAGTCGATAAAACACGTGAAAACATCGCAATTCACGTCTCTTGCTCTCTGAATCAGAACACTCAGACCAAAAAGGGCATCTCTAGTCCCCAATCCACTCCTAAACCCAAATTGCGTCTCGCTAATGTCTTCTTCTAGTTTTTGATATATTCGTTCGTAAATAATCTTAAGAAAGGCCTTCATGAAGTGACTTGTGAGACAGATAGTTCTATAGTCTTCGCATTGTTTAGCTGTGGTTTTTTTAGGAATCGGTATAAACGTAGAGACTAGCCATTTCTCGGGTATATCTCCCGATTCATATATGTTTTTAAATAAGTCCGTGATTAGGTCTAGGTATTCTTCCTCAATGAGCTTTAACATATCGCCAAGAACTTCATCTGGGCCCGGGGACTTGTTGTTTTTGAGTCTTCCAATTGCCTTAAGAACTTCTTGATGAGTTATAGAAGGTCCTGTTTGTGCTGGGCTATTTGTGTTAGAAACTGTTCGGCTATCGTCAGCATAAAGAGTCTGTATGTATTGTTGCCATCTTGCTACTTTGTCATTCACGTTCAGTAGTGCAGTCCCGTTTTTGTCGGTAATTATGTTATTCTGTCGTGGTTTGTTTATTCCAGCTGCATCCTTTATTTTTTTATGTGTATTTAAAACGTCATGTTTTCTGTCTAGTTCTTCTATTTCAGAGCATTGTTCTTTCCACCAGTTTTCTTTGGCTTCTTTGATCTTTTTTTTAATGTTGTTGTGGATTTGCTTATATGACTTTAGGTCTTTGCTCTTTGTTTTTCTTCGTTCTTCCATCAAACCTAAGATCTCATCTGTAATCCACTTGCTTTTCTTTTTTCTATGATTTGTGTAAAGGTTTTTATCTGCAACAGTTTTCATTACATTGGTGATGGCTTCGACTTGTTCTATGTTGCGGCTGGCAAGGCTTCTGATCTTGTTCATACCTTCTTTAATCTGGTCTTTAACTTGTTGCATCACGTTGGGGTCTTTCAGTCTCTGTATGTCATGTCTCTTCAATTGGGGCTTCTTCTCTGTTCTCTTAAAGCGTACTTTAAGTGTTGACAGCAGTAGGTTATGGTCGGTATATACGTCTGCTCCAGGGTAAGTTTTAGTGGATGTGATGGAGTTTCTAAACCTTTTATTTATTGTAATAAAGTCTATTTGGTTTCTAATTACACACTGTTCGCGGTCGGCCGGCGATTTCCACATATATAACCTTCTTGGAGGTAACTTAAAGAAGGTGTTCATTATTGAGTGCTCAATTTCTTTGCAAAACTGGATCAGCAGGTCTCCTCTCTCGTTTTTAGTTCCCAAACCATATCTTCCTACTATATCTTCTTGTTCTCCTTTACCCACTTTCGCATTGAAGTCACCCATTAGTATTGTGATTTCCGTCCTTTTGGTCTGTTTTCGTGCTGTTCTTATATCTTCGTAGAATTTTCTTATCCTTATTTGTTTATCCTTCCACCACCGAAAAGCACCGGACACGGAGAAGAAGAAATCATATATATATATATATATATATATATATATATATATATATATATATGTATATGTATATATATATATATATATATATATATATATATAGATAAAAGTTGGCTAAAGTCTTGTACGAGTATTGGTAGCTAAGTTGGCTATTGTGTGCATTGATCTCGGCCCCAGGTTAATTGAAGATTTCTGGGTTTAGTGTAGGTACTGTGAAAGAATTTAAGCGCCTTCCATAACTCCTGGTTTCCATTATTGTCCAGTAATAAAATAAGTAAATAATAGTAATAATTTTAGTTTGTAGATATCCTATTTTATCATTTTGAACTACAGTTTTACAATACGTTAATAAGTTTTATAATACAGTAGGTCTGAGTCTGTTCGGGTTTTAAGTATTTATTCAGTGCCTTTTTCTTTCATTTTGATTGACTACTTTTATATTGAGTGTAACCCGTGGTTTCTTGCATTTGTTTATTGTCAAATTCCTTATAGGCGCATAGGTATCGAAAAGCTATGTCGGTCTATCAGTGCGAATTTCCATTTTTTAATGATATCATTAACAAGGTAAAAGTCTAGAGGCTACTAAATCGTTAGAGAATTACGTCATGTCCATTGGATTCAAAATTCTCCTGTGTATTGTTAGAGTAGTCTTGTGTATATTGTCATATCTCACAAGGGGGCCCTGAGTTGTCATCACCGATTTGGCCCAAATTTACAGTATATGTAGGGCTAGACTATAAATGAAAGCGACGCAAGCGGGAGGGCCAGATGGCCAAGCGTTAAAAAAATAACTCATTTTTTACGCCGACCGGTAAGTTACCGACAACTCATAAGCCCGCTATGTTAGCATAAATTCCAATGGCCTGTCAGCGCAGCGGTAAGGGCTCGGGTTCATAGTACGAGGATCGCTGGTTCGATTCCCCGTGGGGACGCTTTTTTTATAATTTTTAAAATGACCTTAATGGTTAAACTACATTATGAATTACTACGGTTCATTTGTGGCGCAAGTATTTTAAAAATAAAATAAAGAATAATAACAATAATAGTAATAATAAAAGAAAGCAATTTTAAGAATTAACCGTTAAAGTTATAAAGAAACAAATAATAAATATTAATACTAATAAAATAATTAAATTGACAAATTAATAATTACATTAAAAAATTAAACAATAATAAATAATAATAATAGTAAAAGTAAGTCATTTTAAAAATTGTAAATAACAAAAGCGTCCCCACGGGGAATCGAACCAGCGATCCTCGTACTATGAACCCGACTGACTGGCCATTGAAATTTATGCTACACCTGTACACCCATATCTCAAATGCATTAAGACGTTTTAACATTGGCTCTGTGAGTGTGCAGGCCTCCATACCGTACAGCAGAAAAGAAAAACACATTGCCATGCGTACTCTGAGGCTTAGCGTAAAGTCGTGACTAAGAAAGGTCTTTTTCATACGAATGAATGCTGCGCATCGGTATCGGTCACTCAGCTCATTAGTATTTGAAGATCGTCGCATGTTGTTGCTAGCATCAGCGTGTCATTCGTATACCTTATATTATTTATGATTCTTCCGTTTATGTTTATTCCTACATTTACCTCTTGTGTTGCTTCTTCGAATATTTTCTCGGAATATAGGTGGAGATAACAGTAATGCCTTTATTTCTACTTCGTCGGTTAGCTCTTATTTCACTTTGACCGATTTTCTTTGATGCCAATACAAGTTTCTTATTATAACAATGTCTTTATCATTGATTTCAGTTGTTTTCAGAATTTCGTGAAGTTTATCATGTCTTACTTTATCGAATGCTTTTTCAAAGTCTATTAAGCATGCATACAGATTTCAGCTGACATCTCGACATCATTGAATTAGAACTTGAACACTAAACAGAGCTTCACGTGTTGTCTTCATGTGTTGTCGGCAACTTACCGGTCGGCGTAAAAAAGAGTTATTTTTTTAACGCTTGGCCATCTGGCCCGCCCGCTTGCGTCACTTTCATTTATAGTCAAGCCCTACATATACTGTAAATTTGGGCCAAATCGGTGATGACGAGTTGACAGGGCCCCCTTGTCAGTAGGCATCCTATTAATAAGTAATCAGAAATTTCTACATCTTTTGTATAAAGTACAAGTACAAGTAAAACTACAAGTTTTTCTTGCTTGGTTTACGTCACGTACTTCAAAAGTATGTATGTATGTGGATATCTTTAATTTTTCTTCTCTATAAAACTTCAAAAACTTCAAAACAAAAGTTCAATTTTTTCGTCTCTGAAAAACTTTGTATAAAAATTTTTTGTAATAAATTGTAATAAAAAAAAGTGTAATAATCTTACATTTTTGTTACATTTGTAAAAATTATATAGTGGAATCCACTATAATTTTTATAAATTTAACAACAAAAAACCCACTTTGATTCTTGTATAGGTGTGAGCAAACTCTCACCTCACCAAAACACGCCACTTTCATCTCTTGTCGTAAAATATACTATTTTATTACTCTTAAAAATCAAAAGCTAGATTCATTGGTTCAACAAGGTTATGACATTTTTATATATTCTGACAGCATAGGTAAACAATATTTTAGTTATTCAAAAGACGAGTATTCTCAGTTTTAATTTGTAAATAAGTATTGCTGCATAATTTATAACGAATCTCTTTTTATAATAGAATATGATCGGAAGTAAATGTAAACATATATGACTTGCTCAATGTTCTTACCAAGAAGCCGACTTGTACCTGTTTTGCATCAAATCGACACTAATAAACTTGTTATGTCTTCCTTGATAGATTATTTGTTTATTTAAAACTAGACAACAACCTACAAAATCAAGGGCTATAGAGAAGACTAAATGCAGCAGACTAAAAACTCTTATATTATTGTAAATCGATTAAGAATATTACTTAAACAAGTAAAGCAACACAGACTAGTAAAGAAAGATAGGGTAAATGAAAATTCTAGTCTACTATTATTGTGAATTATTGAAACCCAAATAAGAAGATGGAAGTGGAAATGGATCGGACACACACTTAGAAGGCCGGAGGGGGATATTGCAAAAGAAGCTCTACTGGAACCCCCAAGGTTCAAGAAAGAGAGGCCGCCCAAAAATCACGTGGCGGAGGACAGTCGTACAGAAAGCCAGAACCTTTTAACATTTTCTCTTTAAAAAATTTCAAAAACTTGCAAACAAAATTACAAATTTTGATTTTTGGAAAACTTGAAAAAATGGAAATCTTGATACTTGGGTAGGTTCCCACGAGTAGAGTCTAAGTTGCATTTTATTATTACTGATACAATACAAATTTGATCAATGATAAACTAATCGTGTTACCTGTTTATGATAGGTTTTTGCCGGTTCAACTTTATTGATTTTACACCTGCTTGCTTTCATAGTTTTGAAGTAACTCAATAGATGTCACGAGATTATTAACGTAGTTCAGTAATACCCCGCAATGTCTGTGTATGCAGCGCAAACGTTTGTCAGTCAGTTCGTCGATGTTGTCAAAATCTGTTAGTATTGTGTACTTTCCAATTGGTGCTCTATTGATAAATAACTTCATTATAAATTAAATCATTATCGATAATCCGTGTTAAACATGAAAACATAATGTGCGTCTCCACTCTTTGTGCTTGATAAACTAAAATTTCTTAATATGTGCTCGCATATATCGGCGTCGGACATGAACTGAGTGAGTGAGCTTCACTCCATAAAGGCATAAAAATACAAAACAAAGTAAAAAACAGAACGTAAGTAACAAACTATTAAATTATATTCTTTCATAACAATTTGAAATTATTAAACAAATTAGATTTTGTTCTCAAACTAACAATAAGTGTCTTTATAATAAGGTTGGGCGTGTTTATGTTACGAATCTTAATATTTATTTAATAAATTTATATTTATAGAGTAAGTTTTTAGTACTCAGGTGATTGAATGAGCGAGAAGTATTTTATTTATAATCGTTGAGCAATGCTGAGTAAGTTGCAGTAATTAAAAATGTAAACATTGAGTGTAAACCCACGATAAAACGGCAGCAAAAAACTCCTTTCCTGGTTTTTTTTTAAATTTATTGTTCTTTAAATTGTTACTGATGTTTGCACTAGGTCAAACGGCATTCGTCGACGCCAAGTATAGAATGTAAACCGTTCAATGTCTTGGATCCTCTGTATATATTATTCTGGTTCTGTTGCGCAACGAATGTTCTTGAAACACGAAATAGAAAATTTGCTCATTTCGTTCACTACAAACCCAAATACTTTACATTGTTTTCTTTTTGTATGCATTATTAAATTGATGTTAAAACGGCGTAAATGTAAATCGTTATCTTGGATTCCATACATATTACAACCCAGTTGTCAATAAATAAACGCTCTGTCAAACATTCTCGATTTGTTACATTGTTGAAATCTACACACGTCAAAACATAACACTCACTGGTGACGAGAATATTTTTTTATGGAGCGTTGTCAATTAGTTTTTAATTAAATGAATCTCAACCCCTTGGGCATGTAAACCTGATTTATCGTTTAATAAATATTACACTTTATTCATGTCAGTGTTACATCATAAAATTTCATTGTTTTTATTTCTTTTATCTACTCCCATAGAAATTAAAATCTCATTAAAAAACCTGACACAGTACCGTATTTTAGACCTCAGTGTCCGTTACGTATCCGTTCAGTGATATATTTCACGCACTTGCTTTTCATTTGAATTTGTGTGTATCCATTTTTATTTATTAACCCTTTCGCTGATATGGACTGCTATAGCAGTTCAATTGATTTGACGACCAGTTGCTATGGACTGTTATAGTAGTCCAATTTATTTGGCGCCCAGATGCTATGGACTGCTATAGCAGTCTACCGAATTCGTGAATAGCGTGAGCGGGGGTTGTCTGCCAGGGTTCCGCAGGGATCGGTTCTAGGACCATTCTTGTGGAATGTCGCCTATGACGCCCTCTGCGGACGCTGAGACGGTTACTGCCCACAGGGGTGGGTATTGTGGCATACGCAGACGACCTGGCACTCGTCTTCACAGACAGGTGCTGGGATATGCTGCGTCTCAGGGTCACGCGCGCGGGGGAACTCGTTCGGGAGTGGATGGAGACGGCGGGCCTTCAGCTCGCCGCCTCTAAAACACAGGCGGCCCTGCTCTCCACTAGAAGGTCAGGTAGAGGCATTCTGGAGATCGAAATTTTGGGAGAGAATATACCGGTCGAACGGTCGATTCGGTACCTCGGTGTGATCCTCCAGGCGGGTCAGTGGGGATTACACGTGTGCCATGCCGCCGGCAACGCGGCACGCGCGTCACAACAGGTGGCGCGTCTCATGCCGAGGGCCACCGGGCCTGGTGAGGGCAGGAGGAGGCTTATGGCCAGTGTGGCCACTAGTAGACTCCTATACGCGGCACCGGTGTGGGCAACGGCGGTGAGGGGTAACGCTCGTAACAGGGAGCGTTTGCGACGGGCACTGCGCCCGGTGGCCATCAGGGTCGCCCGGGCTTACCGCACTGTTAGCAGTGACGCCGTGGAGGTCATGTCGCGGATTCCTCCCGCGGACCTCTTTGTTATGGAGCGCGCGTCGGTGAGGGACGCAAGAACTTCTGGTGGGAACCGCGGGGAGGCAAGGAGAGCTGCTCGGGAGCAACTACTTACCTGCTGGCAGGAGAGGTGGTCACGTGGCGGAAACGGCGCGTGGACTCGTCGTCTCATCCCTGATTTAATTCGGTGGATGGGGCGAGGGCTGGACGAGGCGGGTTCGTACTTTCTCACCCAGCTTCTTACCGGACACGGGTCCTTCCGAGCGTAGCTCCATAGGATTGGGAAAGCCCCTGACGACAGGTGCATATCCTGTGGAGAGAGCGTGCGCGACGACGCGGAGCACACTCTCGTGGCGTGTCCGCGTTGGGAGAAGGAGCGACAGGCCCTGGCGTCGGCCCTGGAACGGGAACTCACGGGGCGGGGCGTTTGGGCGTCCTTAAGCCGATTCGCGGCCACAGTCATGCGGGCTAAGGAGTTGCCTGTGTGGGAACAAGGGCGGTAGGGTTTTTCTTGTTTTTTTTTTGTTTGTCTCTGTTTTTGTTTTTTTATTACTTGTGTTGTAATTGTTGCAAATTGTAAATGCTATTGTATAGCATATTTTACTTTCGTGTAAATACTGTTGTATTTTTATTCGAAGGGTGGGCAGAGGCAGTAATGCCATCGCTGGCGGTCCCTCTGTTCTTCCGTTTCAGTAGAGTCACTTTGGAAAAATTAAAAAAAAAGTACCGAATTCATGAATTGTACAAGACTAGGACAGACAAGACTAGGACATACAAGACTAAGACAGACAATACTAGGACAGAGAAGAGTAGGACATACAAGACTAGGACATGCAGACAAAGACAGACAAGACTGGGACCAGTGTTCCCTTTAATTTTTGTTAGTGCTGCGCGTTCCAAAGTCGAGTGTGAGCAAAAAAAAAATTATGCTAAAAATAAATTGCCCAATTTTTTTATACTTTCATTTATTCAAACCACAATATCAAATAGCAAAGTAATAGTTTTGTATATTCTTCATCTTCTTCTTCAAGTAGCACTACAACCCTATGTGGGTCTTGGCTGCAAGCACAATTTGCCTCCAACGACTTCTATCTAGCATTGCTTCCTGTTCATTTTCGATGCCCACCTTCCGGATATCCGAAAGAACATTATCTAGCCATCTCATTCTTGGTCTTCCCGGTGGTATTCTGCTCGTCGGTGCCTCCTGCCACGCTATTTTCGGCATTATGTCAGCCGGTGCTCTGCATATGTGTCCTGCCCATCTCAATATTTATGACTTTGCTTCTCACAATATCTCCCTGGTACAATTGTTCTAACTCCGCGTTTGTTCTTATTCGATATTGCCCTGACCTCGGATCCTGGGTTGGTCCATATATTTTTCTTAGTATTTTTCGCTCGAACCTTCGCAGGGGGTCTTCGTACCTCTGTTGTACCTCAGGTGCTATCGCGGAGAAATAAAGATATCGGGGAAAAAAATTGCTGAGAGGTAATTTTGAAGAATGAAAGAGAGGGCCCTCTAAAACTGCCCTCTCACCCCACCCTAGGTGGTAAGAAGGCAACCAAAAGAACATTTCATTTTTGAAAAGACCTAACATACCGCTTGCGTCTTTGAAAGTGCCTTAACATGCCGCTTGCACCTTTGAAGGGTCTAGCATGCCGCCCGCATCTTTGAAAGGCCCTAGCATTTCGCCGACGCGCCGATGCCTTTTTGAACGGGGCAATAGAAATAAAGTGTGACGATTCGGCCGGGGAAAAACAAAAACATTTAGACTCCATCCCTTTCCGAAATCCGCTATCTATTTCCGGATTGGAATGAATACGATGGGTTTCATGAATCACCGATACCTGTGATGGATACGAGGAATCGTGTCAGCCCGAAATATTTATTATTTATTCTCGTTGCAATTAAGCTTTCACTATAGAATTGTTTTCAGAGGTTTATCAGAATTTTAACAGAACTTAATAAATCAAATTTTCCTCTAAATAATCGTAGATTATTCTCTTCTTCCTCATTATCTACCCCTTTCTTTCTTTGTTCTTTAAAATTAACTCACAGCAATTTTATCCTCGGTATCCTTATTTCGCCGCGATAGTACATGATAACCTTTGCTTCATCCACAAACGAACTCCGTGAAAAAAAATCCCGAATTTTCCCGGGAAATTAAGTCTCGGGGCATTCGTTTGCGGATTAAAAGCGAATAATTCCGGTGCAATTATTTCCTCAATATAATTATTTTTAGAATGGGTCCCGCTAACTTTTTGTTAAGTTAGCGGGATCCTATTTTCCCGGGAAATGGGAAGGGCGGGAAAATTTTTTCTTGTTACAATCGTTAGCGGATAAAAAGCGGATAATTCCGGTGCAATTATTTTCTCAATATAATTATTTTTAGGATGGGTCCCGGTAACGTTTTTTTAAGTTAGCGGCATCCTATATTCCCGGGAAATGGGAAGGGCGGGAAATTTTTTTCTTTTTATAATCGTTAGCGGATAATTCCGGTGCAATTATTTTCTCAATATAATTATTTTTAGAATGGGTCTTGCTAACATTTTGTTAAGTTAGCGGGACCCCATTTTCCCGGGAAATGGGAAGAGCGGGAAATTTTTTTCTTTTTACAATCGTTAGCGGATAAAAAGCGGATTATTATGTGCCGTCGCGGTTTTTTTTTTCCGAGTTGGTTCTGCCAACTTAACAGAGGTGTCTTCGTTTGCTTTAGTTAGGGTACATGTTTACATCCGTATGTGACTACCAGTCTTATAGTAGCATGGTACAATTTTAGTTTAGAGGCTCGCGACATTATTCTCGATTAGAAGAGATCTCTTAGTGCATAATAGCATCTATTACCGCTCTCTATGCGGGCCTTCATTTCTTTATTCATGTTGTCTGCTGTGTTGACTGCGCCGAGGTATTTGAATTCTGCGACCCGTTCGAAATTGTAGGTGCCGTAGATTGCAAATAGTTATGTTTTGCCCTAGTCGATCTCTTCCCTGTCTCCGGGAGTTATACATATATTTTGTTTTGTTTTCATTAATACGTAATCCTACTATGTCTGTCTCCTTTTCTATTTTTCCAAACAACTCTTTGGTTTTAATGGTTGTTTTACTGACAAGATCTATGTCATCTGCATATGTCAGGTTTGGTCCACTGTTTTTGAATATTTCCATTGAAAATTTATTATTTTGTTGTCTTCTGTCTTTCGTACTAACTAATTGATTTTAAACTCGGTTTTAATTATTTGACCATTTGATGAGATCACCTAGGTATTCATATTGCTGTCTGTTGCGATATTTCCTTTTAATGGATTTCATGACTGAAAATCGCCATCCGCACTGGATGCTTTGAAGGTACCCATAATATTGTAAAGAATAGCAAGATTGGAAAATTATGAATGGGTTAGTAACAAAGTTAACGTATCGACGAATGTTTTGAACAATCCAAGTTTTTAATGTATGGAAGGTTGAATTTTCATTTCTTTAAAAACATTTTTTTCTAAGATATTGTTTATACATTCTGTGAATTCAAAAGCATAATTTTGATTTTGCCAGTTTTGTGGCAACTTAATTTTTCCTTCCATGCTTATTGATCTTAGGAACGGAATTCATTGATACGTATTCGTTATTCAGTTAATACGTATAGCCAATATTACATTTTAGATTAATACATTAACTTTCTCAAAATCAGATTTTGACCGTTCTTGTTTTTCTCTTTTTCCTTGGCGTTCTTCAGGTGTTTCCATTAACATTTTTAAAATTAACATTTTTTTCATTATTTGTGGTTTATTAACAGCTTCTCTATGCTGTTTTTGAATAATATGTCTTTTTAAATAATCTATTTATATACTCAATATAATAATTAATCTTTTTGCTTCCGAAATTTCGAAGACAAAATCAACGTCTCGTAATTTAAGTGCGCGGCAACTTAATTTATCTGCGCAGATTTTAAAATTTCACGAAAACTGCTGTGCATCCGCGCACCCGCGCAGCTTAACGGAAACATTGACTGGGACATATAAGACTAGGACAGACAAGAGTAGGACATACAAGATTATGACAGAGAAGACTAGGACAAACAAGACTAAGACATACAAGACTAGGACAGACAAGACTAAGACAGACAAGACTAGGGAAGGCAAGGACGGACAAGACTGGAACATACAAGACTAGGACATACAAGATTAGGACAGACATGAACAGGACATGAGTGAAGCAATCAAGATAGGCGTAGTAAGATTAGATAGATAAGCTCTTATAAATACCTTGGTCACGAACATCGCCGTCGTTTGGATTTTCAGGCCCCGGGCATATATATTGAGGTGGGGCCCCCAGTAAATAAAAAAAGTGAATAAAGAAATAAATTCTTTAATTTTTAATACATACAAGAAAGGAACATTTGTATAGAAGAAATATAATATATTAATATAAAAGATAAACTATCCTTGATGGATTATTTTCCTTGCTTTAATTTCAGCAAAATTTGGGGCTGTGCCTCGCCTCTGTGGGGGCCCCCCTAGCCCGTGGGCCCCGGGCCTTCGCCCGATTGACCGACGCTACTGGTCACGAAATCTATTCGTAGAGACAACCAAACCTGTGAAATGTCGAGAAGAATAGGCCTAACATGGGCAGCCTTTGGAAAGCTGCGCAATATCTTTAAGTCAGACATTCCAATATGCCTAAATAGAAAAGTATTGGATCAGTGCGTGTTGCCTGTGCTTACATACGGGTCTGAAACACTTACCCTCACAAAGAATACTACAAATAGAATAAGTATCGCGCAGAGGAAAATGGAGAGGTCGATGTTAGCTGTATCACTAAGAGACAGGATCCCAAACATAACATTAACAGGTTGACTGCCACATGTTTTTTACGTGCATTGACAAAAACTTTTTGAGTACCAGATGGGGGGCACACCCTAAACCAGTGGTTCTCAAACTTTTTTTGCTGCGGCACCCTTAACGAGCTAAAAAAATCTCGCGGGACCCTTGTCGGGCTACAAAAATTTCCCAGCACAGCTAAGTTTTCCTTTAAGTGTATTGGAAGTTTGGTTAATTTCACCTTGAATTCACTTTTTTTCGTTTTTAATGTAAGCATATGTTGAGAATGCAACATTGAGAGAAGTGGCGATTTCATTTAGTTTTTCGAAGTTATCGGAAAAGTATCCCAATTTAAGCAGCCAATCAATTGTTAGATAAAAGGCTTTTCTGTAAATGTAACTGGAGGTGAAAGTGATCCCATACCTAGATCTTCGGCGGTAAGTTTTAAAAGACGTGCTTGAAGCGGGCGGCTCTTAACACGATTAATAGTTCACAACACCATCCAATACGACTTAAATCTTGCGGCATCCTTCTAGTTGCCAGAGAATGTCGATGGAAGACACAGTGGCTGCTGGTAGCATTGGAAACCACTTGTTTCATTCTAGAAACCGCTCTCTTTACTTTTCCAACCAATGCAGCCGCTCCATCGCTGCAAATATCAACACACTTGCTCCATTTCAAATCATCTTTCTGTATATATTTGTCGATTACTTTGAAAATTGTAAAACACTGCCAGTGCTGTAAGTTTTAAGCAATTCACTCGTCAAAAGTTCGTCTTCTATTTGCATTCCGAATGAATACCTCAATAACACAAGAAAAACCAAGCAAGTCCCTCAATGTCGGTACTTCCATCAAGCTGTAAATTAAAACAAATACAAATTTTCAACCTTCTTATAAACTCGTTCTTCACACACTCTGAAATTGTGAAAATTCGATTGCTTATAATGCTATTTGACAGCTGCAAGTATCCATCTTCTTGGCCATGTCTGGATCTAAAATGCAACTAACAACATCCTTGACGCAAGGATTAATCTGTTTCTCGACAATAGTATGGGGCTTTCCAGATTTTGCCATCGTGAGTAGCGTTTTCGCGAACTGAGGCAAACGAACTTGAATGATTTAGACTCGCAGGTATGTGCTGGGATATTTCGTCTCCTACGACGATGGTGGTTTTCATTGAATCAGTCGCTCCAGAAGCTTCAGTGAGTTCATCATCTTTCCGTTTTAAAGACCAAGACACATGAACATTTTTTTTTAATTTTCTGATTATTGCTGCGGCACCCCAGACATACGCTCGCGGCATCCCAGGGTGCCGCGGCACCCAGTTTGAGAACCTCTGCCCTAAACCAACTACAAACGAAGTGAGCCACTGCACCGGCGCACGGCACATTTGAATTTCAATCGAATTATGTTCCAATGAAATCAGTTCCCGGGACCACATGTACCAGAACTGGTACACGCAATTAAATTGACTTAAAGCTACCCTACAATGTTAGATTGACTCATAAGATAACATACTGAACCTCGAAAATAAGAGTTCTGGAAAAAAAGTACCTGGATTCACGGACCTTTTACGTCATTTAAGAAGGTGTGTACCACATGTGTCGCACATGGCAGTCAACCTGTTAAGGGAGAGGTCCGGAGTGACTGACGCGGTTACCAGTATAACAACCTTAAAATGGAACTGGCCTGGTCATGTGGCGCGACTTACGGACAATCGCTGGACAAAGAGGATACTTGAGTGGACATACAGAAGTAGAGGCCGCATACCGAAGACGCATATAGAAGTAGAGGCCGTCAACCAACCAGATGGACCGACAACATCAAAAGGATAAAGACCAACTGGATTGACGCAGCACAGGGTCGGCCAGGATGGAGAAAGCTACGGGAGACCTATGTCCAGCAGTGGACGCGATTGGTCGCTTGATGATGATGATGAATAGGACATACAAGACTAGGATATACAAGAGTAGGACCGACAAACTAAGACAGACAAGACTAGGGCAGACAAGACTAGGACAAATAAGATTAAGACAACTAAGACTAGGACATACAATACTAAGACAGCTAAGACTAGGACGGACAGGATTAAACAGACTAGACTCACTAAAGAGTCGTCTGTCTAGTCCTGTCTGTCCAATCTTATCTGTCTTCGTCTTGTATGTCCTAGTTTTATTTGTCTTAATCTTATTTGTCAGACAGATTAGACAGACAAGGCTAGACGGGCGAAAATACACAGACAAGAATATACAGATCCGACTAGATTTATAAATTATTTTGTCGTTTTCGTTCAATTTTGACATATAACAAAAGAATTTGGCAAAGTGTGTCCACACAAATCAACAATAAAACAAAATTTGCATCAAATAGAGATTTTTGTTTTTGAAAATTTAGGAATTTTTGCAAATTATTTTGACGTTTTCGTCCAATTTTGACATAAAACAAATGTATTTCGCAAAGTGTGTCAACTCAGAACAAAAAAATACAAAATTTACTTCGAATAGGGATTTTGGTTTTTGAAAATTTGGAAATTTTTGCAATTATTTTGACGTTTTGTCCAATAATGGCATAAAACAAAAGTATTTCGCAGTTTTTCCACTCAACTAAACAAAAAAAAAACAAAATTTGCTTCGAATAGAGATTTTGGTTTTTGAAAATTTTGCAATTTTTGCAAATTATTTTGACGTTTTCGTCCAATTTTGACATAAAACAAAAGTATTTCGCAAAGTGTGTACACTCAAATCAACAAAAAAACAAATTTGCTTCGCATAGAGATTTTGGTTTATGAAAATTTGGCAATTTTTGCAAATTATTTTGACGTTTTCGTCTAATTTTGACATAAAACTAGAGTTTCTGAATATCCGCACTTTTTCAAAACCGCGGTTTTCGAAAATTAAAAACCGCGGTTTCGGGTTCGGTTTTTAAGAACTTTTGGTAGTAGTGTCTGTGGTAGTAGTACTAGTAGTAGTATATTTGAAGGGTGATGGAAATAGATATTTTGAATATACATATATATTAATTAACATAAACAGTTTTGTTTTATTTCAAAATTTCTAAACATTTGAAATTATTTACTTCCTCTATAAAAAATCTGGTCTAGTTTCTTGACTATGACTCTCTTAGAGAACAGGTGCATCTAATTGTAAGTAAAAACTGAAATATTATATCTGTGAATATAACGTTGTTTATACATTTGTTTAATTATAAAAGTTAAAATGAATACTAAATAAAACTAACAATAAGCTATTTAAATGTTAACAAAAGTTGGCGCTTAGGGAAAAGGATCTTTCAGCGTGGGTGGATGTAGCTTTGATTGTTGAGAGTGCTCGAAACGAAATATTTAATGTTTTTGTTCTCTGAAAAGTTCTTTTATGTTTAACTCCTGTTTCGTAGAATTAGGAGAGCGACTTGTTCGCATATAAGTATTTTTGTTTAACACTTCTTGAATAGATTTTTGAACTTCGTCTTGCAAGGAATAGTTTGGATTGGTCACTTCTTCTAATTTTTCTGAATTTGCCGAACATTCACCTTCTACTTCAACCTTTTTGTTGTGTGCATAAAGTTAATTTTCGGCCAATATTGAAACAGACTTTGTTGAACTTTCGAAGGATCTAATAAGCATCTAGCCAATTCTGTTAATTCTAGATTTTCACAGGTCTTTAAACGTTTCATGATATTTTTTATTAAAGCTATACTTATATCAGAACCATTTAATTTATTTTCCAAGAATCCTGTTACACCTTGTGCTGTAAATATGTTAGAATCATCGCGGCTTAACTTTGTTACTGCTACGCTTACTGGAGATAAAGTTTCTTTTAAGTTACATAACAAATTGAAAATTAACATTTTCAGTTAAATGCTATATTTCAATGATACAACGATGCAAAATAAACTAAACAACAATAAATTGTCATAAAAGTCTCTATACCACAACGTGAGCAAATGTATAAAACCTACCTACCTAACAAATACATAAGTTTAGGCTTTTAGAGCTTGTAAACATTGTAGTTCAAAAGAGCACTAATTCAATGTATTTTATTTTTACATAAAACCGAAAACCGCGGTTCTTTATGACGGTTATGCGGTTTCGGTTTTTGCACAGAAAACCGCGGTTTTGCGGTTCGGATATATCCGAACCAGAAACCCCGTACAAAACAAAAGTATTTCGCAAAGCTTGTCCACTCAAATCACAAAAAACAAAATTTGATTCGAATAGAGATTTTGGTTCTTGAAAATTTGGCAATTTTTGCAAATTATTTAAACGTTTTCCTCCAATTTTGACATAAAACATTAACACACAAGTATTTCGCAAAGTTTCTCCGCTCAAATCAAGAAATTTTTTTTGTTTGATTAGAATAAAGATTTTGGTTTTTGGAAATTTGGTAATATTTGGTAATTATTTTGACGTTTTCGTCCAATTTTCACACAAAACAAAAGAATTTCGCAAGTTTGTTCATTCAAATAAAAAATTAAAAAAAATTGCTTTGAATAGATTTTTATTTTTGGAAATTTGGCAATACAGGCCAATTATTTTGACATTTTCGTTCAATTTTGCCAGGTTTGTCCATTCAAATCAATTTAAAAAAAAACAAAATTTGCTTCGAATAGAGATTTTGGTTTTTGAAATTTTTGCAATATTTGCAAATTATTGCAAATAATACAAAGTTATAAAAGTAGTCCGCACGGGCTATAATATAATATTCAGAATATTGAGCACACAATCACATCACTTCAAAAAATTAATTATTAGCGATTCGAGACAAAATAAGAAGAAAGTAATTCATTTTTAATATACGTCAGAAATTTTATTTTGACTACATCAATGTATTTTGGTATGTGTCATTTTTTATAAGGTTTAGTCACCTGAGTTGTTGTATGTGAAGGATATCAAAATTACAATCGTGTGTAAAAGTATCCACATCGTGCGTAAGAGTCCAATGTAAATCAAATAGAGTTTCATTATTAAACGATTTCTGTTTGTTGTTACTATGGCAGTTACAACAAACAGAAATCGTTTAATAATGAAACTCCATTTGATTTACATTGGACTTTTACGCACGATTTGGATACTGTTATACATGATTATAAAATGATATCCTTCACATACAATAATTTATTTTGGTGTGCGAGTAGATAAAATAAATTCCGAACAAGTTATTGAATTTACTCGCCAAATGATACTTGTATCAGCCGATTATTCCAACAAAACGATTATTGCGCCGGAAACTGTCTCCAAAGTTGATTTATTGTTGTTGATAAAGAATAAATAAAGTACCCATAAAAATCGGTCTTGCTTAAAATGTTTTGGAATTGTGCGCGTAAAAGCGAAGTTACCCAGTGCGAGTTGCTGAGCTGAACAGTGGACAGACTGCACCTGTGTACTCGCGTAACAGTAGCTCGATTCGCTTCGCCAGGTCACACAAGTGCGAGTTGCTAGCGTGAAATTAGACAGCTATTGCACGTGTGTACTCGCATTCGTGCAATGTTTTCACAAAATACACGACTGATCACAGACCTTACTGTACTTTATACCTGTACTTCTTACCGTACTGCAACTGCTGTACAAAAAAGAAGGAAAAGAGAACGATTTGGGTCAAGAATTGGATGCAAAGAGAAGGGGCAATACAATTTTTAAACAATATTACAGCATACAATATTTAAAAAAAAAACTATAACGTAATGAAGATCGCCGAAAATACACTGCTCAAAACAATTAGGTTAGAGCTTATTTGTGTCTCCATTAAATTCAAACGGGAAATTACATGCAAAGAAAATTAAGAACATATGAAAGACGCTCTATTTAATTATTGTAATTAACACATATGGAAGTGTCAGTATCACATACTTTTAAAGTACCCATAATAATTAACAACTACCAACCCTTACCCTATTTGACAACTCAATATGCAATAACGACAAAAATAAATTAACAAATATGAATGCATATGCCCGGCACCTCCACCATATATTTTATTATAAAAAATTTGTAAAGATTATTACAGTGTTTTGTTTTTGCGTGGCTACCGTAGCTATATATTTACATTCACACGGAAGAGTCGTTTGTGAAATCGAGCTTCTGTTTTAAGTGGCCCATTTTGTGTTCTAGGCATGGGAAACCTTTCTCAGTTCGGAAACCAAATTATCATTCTCTTGGCCGGTCAAATTAATTAATAAAACCCCTTAATATTAATTGAATTTAAACAAGTTGCAACTTCATATTGAATTAAGTTATAATATAATGAATGATAATTTCACAATACAATTTAAAGTGTACCTTTGGCCTAGGCCCCACTACGGCTAAACCGCCGCGGTTTTTAGTTGCGTGATTTTGTGACTCAGGTAAGCTAATACAAGCGGCCTCACTTGCGGTTTTTTCCCGCGACTGATTTTTCTCATAGCGTGCTGTGTGTTTCTCGAGCGGCTTCGCGGTTATAGCGGTTACCGCTTGCGGGAAAATACCGTAGTGCGGCCCCGGCCTTATACTACTTGAATTACGATTTTGCCCATATATGCTTTGTGCAGTGAGCATATATTTTGCTAAGTGGAAATCAATTAATTTTATTTGTAATGGTGGTCTTCTCTTTTAATTGGCCCACTTTGTGTTCTAGGCATCGGAAATCTTTCTCAGTTCGGAACCCAAATTATCATTCTCCTGGCCAGTCCAAATTAATTAATAAAACCCCTTAATATTAATTGAATTAAAACAACTTGCTACTTCATATTTAATTAATTTATAATATAATTAATGATAATTTCACAATACAATTTAAAGTGTACCTTATACTTGAATTACGATTTGGCCATATGTGATTTGTGCAGTCAGCATATATTTTGCTAAGAGTAAAACAATTAATTTTAATTGTAATGGTGGCCTTCTGTTTTAAGTGGCCCACTTTGTGTTCTAGGCATCGGAAACCTTTCTCAGTTCGGAAACTAAATTATGATTCTCCTGGCCGGACCAAATTATTCAATAAAACCCCTTAACATTAATTGAATTTAAACAAGTTGCTACTTTATATTGAATTAAGTTATAATATAATGAATGATAATTTCACAATACAATTTAAAGTGCACCTTATACTTGAATTGAGATTTTGCCCATATGTGCTTTGTGCAGTGAGCAAACATTTTGCTAAGAGGAAAACAATTTTAATTGTATTGGCGCCGAGGGTTAATTCATTGGCAACAATGATCCAATTTTGATTGAGCATGAGCCAAGGACCTATCTCGAGCCAGCCTATTTCACATATAGATGAGAATTAAATATATTGGAATTGGTAAAACCATACTACGTTATAGATAATCATACAAACTTAATAGAGTCGGAACACAGCCTGAATATATAAACATATTCAACCTTTCCGGAGATCTATAACAATTACTGAGTCTTTTTAGGACTACCAAAAAAAATCTCATTTGAAATTTGTCAGTTATTTAAAGCTTTCAGTCCACATTCGTGGCACTCAACAAAAAAACATAAAAATAACATTGTTTTTAATATCTCTTTATTCTCAACAAAAGTTACAGAAAAACAATGTATTTTGATTAATTTAAAATTATTATTGCTTTACAAGAGCGATATAGTGTTATATTCTTAAGTTGAGAACTCCTTCAGGTGTGCTACGGCTTCTGCTAAGGATTTCCTTCTCCTTTCTCTGCACCTCAGAATATGGTGTTTTCTCGCTTCCTCACCACAGGATTGGCATCTGCAGTGATCGTCTGGTTCGTGTAAATGTTTCTTGTCGCATGTAAGGTGATGGAATCTATGGTAAGGTGATGGAATCAATGTCACACACGTTAGTAGGTGCCTTCCATTTTGGTTTGCTTTCTTCCAGCCCCGGGAGCTGAGAGCTGGTCCTTCGGTGTATCGTTTTGCTACGAAGTACTTCTGCCTTCCAATAAACTGTGCGATCTTTCCTCTTTTGTTGTTAATATGTTTGGTTATGGTCACTGTGGTCTGGAGTGTCACTCCTAAATACTCATATTCGTTGGTGAACTCTGACAGCTCCCCATGTGTACTTTATCCAGGCGTTTCAGTCGCCCTCCTTTCCTGAATTTGAATACTTGGCTTTTTCCGAGGTTTATTGTGAGTTTATTTTTTGTGCACCAGTACTGGAGTTAACATTGTTTTTAAGATCATGTCTTTTCGATAACTTAAGTAAGTAGCCATCTGCAGACGCGTTTCAAGATTTATCTCTCATCAGTGCAGCTTTGCTTTTATTGATAACAATTTGTAACTTTTAAGTTTAAAAGTTTGTATGATTATCTATAACGTACTATGGTTTTACCAATCCTAAATTATCATTTAAATCAATAACCTGCTTTCATATCTCTCTCACGAAATGTCAAATTAAAAATATCGAACCCCTAATCACCATGTGGGTTTCAGGTGAATGTTTCACACATTGTTATTAATTAAAGCAAAGCTGCACTGATGAGAGATAAATCTCGAAACGCGTCTGCAGATGGCTCACTTACTTTAGTTATCGGAAAGACATGATTTTAAAAACAATGTAATTTTTATGGTTTTTGTTGAGTGCCACGAAGGTGGACTGAAAGCTATTAAATAACTGACAAATTTCACATGAGATTTGTTTTTGGTAGTCCTAAAAAGACTCATTAGTTTTATAGAGCTCCGGAAAGGTTGAATATATTTATATATTCAGGCTGTTCCGACTGTATTAAGTTTGTAACTATAGTGGGTTCCGTGATGTTGTAAACGTTATTGAAGTATTACTAGCAATGTCCAACGTATTAGTAGCTATTTATATTGCATTTAAAATAAATGCAATAAACGTTTTAATAGTATTTTTCGTCTGTAATGTACTCATAACTGCATTCAAATGCCTGCGGTTATGGCTAGCCGAGAGCGATATAATTTTCTTAATATGTATCGGCGATTTTTTTATTTAGAAATGTCATAAAAGGGCGCCAACCTTTTTGGCTTGAAATTGAAAAAATGGTTTAAAGAACGAGTTCAATAAGCGCCATTTTTCAGCACTTGTCCATTAGAAAACTCCTCGCTACGTTCGTCGTTTTCCAAACATGGATGCGTGCTGTAAAATCGCGCTTACTAAACTCGTCCTTTAATATACTATAATATCACAGTGGCACATCGGACTTCTTTACAAAATGACTCAATATCCCTCCTTACCTCCTACGAACAACGACCTTTCTCCTCAATTTACCCCATATCAAGGTCTTCCCCAAGTTTTCCTCTCTCCACACTATTCTATAACCTATACTGCCACGACATATATAATTCTCACTCTAACGACAAACCCCAAATCAACATATCCTCCTACATCCTACAATATGCCGACGACACCGCTCTCCCTCATCTCCCTCAACAAAAACCTCAAATAAGCCAAGCCCTTACCGACAAAACGATATCATGGCTCAATCGTTGGAGAATTTAAGCTTATCTATCTAAATGCGTACTCCTCATTCCTAACTACAGAATTTCTCCCAGCTCTCCCTACATACACTTAGGCACCATAGACGTAATACCCACTCCTTAAATCAAATACTGATGGATCACTGGCGTGATTTTCGACAACAAGATGAAATTCACATACGACGCGAAACATCGAAAGACAATAGCAAGAAGTAAATATTTCCGTGACCTAACCCATGGAAATAAAAGCATTTCCACCAAAACGGCCGCTGGAACCTATAAAGCCATCTGCCGCCCCCTCCTTGACTACGGACACATTACTTTCAAACGCTAGCGACAGAACACTTAATATATTGGAAATGGCAGAATGGACTTCATTACGACTGATCTCCAACTTAAGACATCCAAATAACATCCTTCATAATCCTCCCAACGATCTTCCATATAGACTCTCCCAAGTTCCAAAACTCCTAGATAGGCATCAAAAACCTACGGACAAAATTGCCCTTCTCGGTATTCTTCGATTTATAGTTGAGCATCACTTGCTGAAAGTTACAAGTGCATAGATATAGCCGTGTGCATTCTATAGAGAATTGAAGAAAAAAAAAAGGAGGCCTTAGAGTAATTTTTAACTTTTCGAAATTTAATACTGAAATGGTAACTATTCAAACTTCCGCAAAGTAAAATACTATTTTTCAAATTTGAAACTAGAATATACGCGGTCTGTTAGAAAAGTATCCGACCTTATTTTATATTTTGAAAACCTGATGGATTTGAATCAAGCGCGCTTGCATGAGACGACCTTGAACCTTCGTGCACATTTTTTCCCACCTGTAGATAACGTCAGTTGCTGTTGAGCAGTGTTCGAGTGACGTAGTGTGAGGTGCTCTCGTCGGTTTTCCAATGCAAGTAAAAATCAACAAATTTGTCAAATGAGTCGTGGTCATCAGGAAATTTTCGACTTCATCACGACAATGCTCCAGCACATTATTCGCACTTGGTTCACAATTTTTTGGCGAAAAACCAGACTCCTCTGGTTCGACTGGCTCCTTACTCTGCTGATATGCCCCCTTGCGACTTCTGGCTATTCCCCAAAGTCAAGAGACCATTGAAAGAAACGCGATTTCAAACAAGAGAGGACATTATGGCTGCAACGACAACTGAGCTAAAGTCGATTCCGGAAGAGGCTTTTTGGGAATGCTTCCAACAATTGCGGCATCGCTGGGAGAAGTGTGTGGAGTCCCAAGGAGACTACTTTGATGGTGATTAGGTTTCCAACGCTCCAGGTATGCCCGTTTTTTTAACCGGCTAAAGGTCGGATACTTTTCTAACAAACCACGTACATATAAATATATTGTTGATGTATCATTCCACATTGTCCTACGACAAACAGCAGGAAACACCGCATAAACTAATGTTAGAAGCGTTGAATGGGGATGCTGAAGTTAAAGTTATGAATGATTATCATGAAGATGATGATGAAGTAGATATAGTAGAAACACAAGAGTTGAATTCAGACACGGAACAGGGAATGTCTGATAATGAAGAAGAGATAGCGGTTCCGCAAGGACCATCTTTTGTTGGAAAAGATTGGGTCAAAATATGACCCTCCTTCAACTAGAACCCGTTCAGATAATCTGATTACACGTTTGCCGGGTCCTAAAGGAACTCCGGGTCCTTTCAAACATGAATGGTGTTTGGGAATATTTTTTTACGATGACATGCTCAGAAAAATTGTAGAATGTAGAAGAAACCGACTTCAAGCATTGTGAAGGTGAAATTCAGGCATTGATACTTACTATTGATAGTCTTCGTAGCCAATTTATCTGTCTTCAAAGAAGTGAGTTCTGCTCATGGAATTTTCAGGCAGTTATTAATACAGGTGGAGAAGGCAAAAATGACTACTTTGAAGAAAGGGTTGCAATCTTTAAATGACAATATAAATTCTGATACGCCTTCCTGCCATCTTTAGATGATAGCCTACCGTCTTGCTCTTCATTTCACCAGTGTCCGATAGAAGATGATACGTCGCATCCTTAAGGTGGAACCAGTAAAGTGTCACCACTTCCTCCCGTTGATCTCATTGCTTCATGCGAATCAGCAGCAGGCATTATTGCCGACAGTTTGCCCGAGCAGCTTTCAGAATCATCATTCCCGGCTGCTGCCGACAGTCTGCCCAAGCTGCCAACTGAACTAGACGCTGTCGATAATACTGCCTCGTCTTCAACAAATGATAAACCTTCGGTTAATGTTCAAAGTCCATTCAAAAAGCATTTCTTTTACAAGAACACAGATAATGATAAACCAAAAATCCGGAAAAAGGAAAAATTGGCGGCAATTGTTTCGGGAAAGCAGTACCAATGATATCTCATCTATCTAATTCTTTTTTTAAAAGAACGAGCAGATGAAAAAAAGCCATGGAAAGGGAAGGTAGAAGAAAGCCGCAAGGTAGAAGAAAAGAAAACTCCAAAGGTGACGAAAAATAAGAAAGTGGCTCAGCTTCTCTTCAACCAGTTCTGTCTCAATGGTAAATGTTTCTTCTGTAGAAAGTGTAATTAATGTAGAGCAGGAAGTCGAAAACACTGATGAGAATTCTTGGACACTTCAAAAAAAAAATCAATGGGAAATTCGTCATTGTTAAGTATGACGTCAAATACATTCCCGGAGTGGTCGTAAAGGCGTCCTTAACAATAGCTTACTTCTCTACTATGCAAGCAACATGTAGACTATGGAAATGGTCGCAGCGTCCTGAAGAATATAGTAGCCGAAAAAATTAAGCAAAACAAGAAATCTGTACAAAGTGCCCGAATTGTCTTTTTTTATTTGAAAAAAAAAACACACTTTTTGCAATTCATGACATTATAACCCTAATATTTCTTACACTCTTCCTCGTGAAACCTCGGGAAAAGATTTTTTGGCAAAGATCACCTTAGATCTCGGTGGCCAATTACTGGTCAAAAATGGCCAATTACTGATTTTTCATTATTTCCAACTACTAGCCAAATAATTCAAAGTTTTTTTAAACTTTTTTTTCTTTAATTGATGCATTAATCACTCATAATTCTTTAACTTTAATTAATTGTAGTTTTAAAACGAGCATATAATGCTTCATCCATTAAATTTGGTTGGAAACTTTGGGGCCAGCACTTTAAAACATGACGACATAATACTAAGTGTCCATCTACTGGGGTGTTTACCTTAATTGTTGGCCAGAAAAATTTATATAAATTTCGTGCGGAAATGATTTTACAACGCGAAAGCTCGAACGAGCCCGAAGGGCGAGTTCCCCATTAGCGCTGAAACTTTCTACACTTTAATGTAAATAACTATTAACAGTGGAAACTCGAGTCGTGATATGTGCAGAAATTTATATAACTGATAATTTGCTATTATTAAGTATAACTTTACATAGACTACAAAGACAGATAAATTGGCCCCAATCAGAAATATATTTGATTCATTTGTTGAAAAGTGTAAATCTGTGTAAACACCATTTCAAAATGTAACAATTGATGACAAAATTAGAAGCACTTCGTGGTAGATTTATAATCTGCCGAGGGGTCATCCACTCCCTGAAATGTTGCAATGTATTCGCAATTATTTTGATTTTTTGGTAATTCGAGGTAGTTGAAGAAATTACTAGCGTAATGCGTAATACTGTCAGATAATTTTTGAAATGTTTACGTACTGCAAAGTAATGTCACGTAAAGAAAGGAAATTTGAAATAATTTCATTTTAAATAATTTCTAATGCACTGAACGTATTACAACCTGTAAGATAAGAGTGCTAGTAATGAAGAAGACATCACAACAGGGAAAGATAATATGTTCTGGACCCTTCTCACTCCTCAGTAAAAGTTGATTTGCGTACCTCCTCCACCACGGATTTTTATGCTGCAGACGAAGATACTAATTGATACTTCAGAAGAAACACAATATGCATGAAATTGCAAATATCAATCCTGACGATCTGGGAGATATTCGCGAAGAAATATATGATTTTAAAAATTCAACAGAGTTCGATTTAAAAGATTATTCCGAAAAAAGTGGAGAATGCAATGACAGATGCAATCCGTTTCTAAAAATAAAAATTTAAAAAATTTCTGAGAGTAAGAAAATCAACCTTATTTATAATCAACTTATTGTTGGTTGGTTTTGGCGTAAAATGAACCTTCCAAAACTATATCCATTATTGCGAAAGTGGAATTAGAAGATTGCCAAATGCAACTAATAGCCAGGGAGCTACAATTCTTCAAGAAAGAAATATAAATGTTCTCCAAAACTTTACCATGTATGAAAGAAGTAATGGTATCGGCGAAAATTACTGCCGGGTTTCCTGATTGCTTCTTCACAACCCTTAATCCAATTGGAACATTGATAATTCAAGATTTATAACAAGGTGGTTAGCTGATGCAAGAAAGAATAAATGGTTTAGATATGGAGCATTGCATGTCGGTAATGCAAACAATTGCAAATGTCCATCCTTGCAGAAAAGGAACCAACATCGATTAAAAATTAGAATAAAGGAATTTATAATGACTATTTGAATCATTGGTTTACCAACAACTATGATTATTTATTGAGAATTTCTAAAGAATGGCCAGCGGTGGAAAAATATCATAAGGAAATGGATACATTTCTTAAAAAGTTGGACAAAGTTGGTCAACATTGGAAAGTCAAGGACAATTTTTGGGAAAATATGTAGAAGATTAAAACAAAACAAAGTAGTTTTAATGTTTAGAATCACGGAGATCTTTGGACTAACAATATGCTATTTAACTAGTGCAAATAAAGTGGAACAGTAGAGGTTCTTATATTGGTTAATTACCAGCTAGTCCACTATACTTCACCTGCACTAGACTTGCAGTATTTCTTGGCCACCAGCCCATCGATCAAAGTGAAAGAAAAACATGAAGATGCTTTATTAGATTTTTATTATAATAAGCTTATAGAAAATTTAGAAAAATTGAAATTCGATCCATTGAAAATATCGAGAGCAATTTGAAACAGATTTTAACTCAAAATCTCTTCATGGTTTGTTGACTTTAGCATCAATTACACCAGCAATAAAAGCACCAGAATATGAAAATACAAGTTTTAATTTCATGATTCCAGAGGAAGAAGGAAATTTCAGACATTATTATTTCAATAATCAAAGCTTCCGAGCATTCGTTGAGCTTGTATTGCCTTATTTGGACAAACTGCGTGTCTTCAATGTATAAAATATTTAACTGCTCCTTTATGTAGATTTATTTTTTAAAGCAATGTCATTCTGTAATAATAATGAATGAAGTGATCGGAAGCGTGGCGGGGGCTTATTATCAAGGTTAAAAAACCTAAAGTGGCTAAGGTCACCTAAAGTGACCTAGGTCTCGGAAGTGGTCAAGGTCAGAGGCTGGCCTACAATATATCATCTTTCCCTACTTTTGGCTACTAAGCAACCACGGCAAAAATAATTTTCCAGAATCTTTGCTGCGAAGCTTGTCAATCATGAGTATCATAACGTGAGCGCGTTTATTGCAATGCATGTTTATGTATTTAAAGTCAACCCTGACGAGGCGCATGATAAGCTCCTGCGGGTCTAGTGGCGACGTAACATGGCCGTAATGCGAATGTAATGTGAACGTAATTCAGGTAATGCAAGGAATTCAAGGAATCCAAGAGTACTTTGTGGAACGTGGTGTAATACTTACGTACTGCTAATAAATGCAAACTAATGTGCGGTAATGCATCTAAATATTACCATGTATTGCAAGAGTTGATGGCCCCTCGTATTCTGCCAATACATTCCGAGCAAGCCCAATAAGTATGGGCTAAAAATGTATGCGATGGTGTATAAGAAGACTTTTTACGTGTGCAATTTGGAGGTCTATACCGGCACCCAACCAGACAGACCTTATTCCTTAGAGAATTCTCCTTTAGCGCTTGTTCAAAGGCTAGTTGAACCAGTTAGACATTCAAAACGAAACGTAACATGTAATAACTGGTGTACCAGTCTCCCATTAGTGCGTACTTTATATACGGACTTCACACTTACTTTATTGGGAACCATAAGGAGGAACAATTACCCTTAGAAATTTCAAGTTCAAACCAAAGACCCGTGGGTAAAACTTTGTTTGCATTTGATAAAAATATAACCAAAGACAGCAACAAGCACTGGACCATTGTAGACCCGCTATGCACAAAACGAGACATAAAAAACACTTCACGCAGGCACCCAACTAAGACGCTTTACCATCACGATTCCCATCACTCTATTGCTATCTATATTTTAATATATTCATACTTTTTTCCCTTTTAAATCAAATTGTATTTAAGGGCAGAAGGACCTCGTGGTCGATAGCCTTTTGTATAAAATATACAATAAATATATTCTCTTTCACACAAAATCCTTTAAGAATGCTCATTGGAATTTATAATAATCTAGGAAGAAAGTAAATGTTTAATTTAAAAAGTATTTATTTAATTTTAAAAGTATTGGGCTTTTAGTTGGCTGCGATGATTCCTTTGGTAGTAATAATTGTATGTTCCCGTCTTAATAGCTTCTCTTTAACAGAAAATATATTATATATTTGTTTTTTGTGTTTTTAACAATTTGGTACATTAAATTCTACGAATGTGAAACCAATTAAATCTATTTGCTCGGACATTATATTTTTATATCGTCCTTGAAGTTATAATTTTAGAAATGCGTTTCATTAACAAAATATTTTAATAAAATGAAACCTCCATATTACAATCTATAACGACCAAAAATAACGATAACTTGTTATTTTTAAATAGAAATGTACCCTTCTTTCTATGTACACTTGCATAAAACAAGAACCACAATGATTTAATGCAATTACAAATGAAAAACGACTACAATGAAATAGTTTGTCCTACTTTCGCGGGAATGCATCGCGACGCCGGCGTCTAGAGAGCTGAAACTTTGCACATGCAATTGGATCGATGGTGCCGTATTGCGCGTCCCAAACCTAGTAATGACCCCACGTTTTCTATCCTTTTTCTAGTCACCCACGTTCGATCGATATAATCAAAATAACGAAAATAAACATTCTCGTTCCTATATCATCATATATTTATTAGAACGCCGTTAGTTTCCAATTGGAAAAACTCATTTATATTAGGATGTATGTGACCTAAATTTTTAAGTGAATTGATTAGATATAATTATTTTATTACTCACATCATTACAAATAATTAATTTATTTTATTTAATCATAAATGGTTATATAGATTATAAAATTTATATATTTATCTTAATATAGTCATTTATATTAGTCATTGCCAATATGTGGTATAATTAACGATATATCTTCCAAATTAAAGGTTCCTTGTTTAATACGTATGCAGTTCAACTGACATAAATCACCATAGATTGCATTGTTATCATTACAATGATGGGACATTATAGAGGGTTCATCCCACTTTTCAACATTATTTGTTTACGTACTTCCTAATCTAGATTTTTACTTCCACACATAATTTAAGATAACATCTGGAATAGGCATGATTCATCGTTTACAATAGTGCGACTGTATATGGAGTCATCAGACCATTTATATATCTATTTTCAATTTACATTTTAAATTGTAATTATATACTATTACTCAAATGTCAACTGTCTACTGTCAGTTCTGCAAACGAGCTATTTTTAATTAATTCTTTTCTACCTAATTTGAATAGAATTTTCGGAAAATGGTTCATTCTTAAAGAAGAATTTAAATACCAATTTTCACATCTATAACATCTGCAGTTTTTGATATATAAGTATCCCTGATTTGCAGTTTTTTTAGCTCAATTTTCGGAAAATGGTAAAATACGTGTCTCCTTAATTTTAAAAGAGAATCTTAATGCCAAATTTCACATCTGTAAAATTTTACACTTCTGAGATTTAGACATTCTAGTAAACATTCTTGGCCCCTTTTCACCTTTGAAACAAAATTTTCAACAAATTCTTCCTTGGTGGGTGTTTACCTCATAAAAGTTAAGGTAATTTTTCCTCATAAAAGTTAATAAAAGGTTTTAATAAAATGTTGTTCAACTGACATAAATCACCATAAATTGCATTGTTATCATCACAATGATGGGACATTATAATAGAGGGTTCATCCCAGATTTAAAAATTATTTACCAAATACTCTATATACAATACAATGTTTCTTCTAAATTTTTCATTCCTATAGATTTATATAGATTATAGTGATTATAGATTTATTTATATTATTATGTTAAGAATAATAAGAAAATTGTAAATGTATCATACAAAGAGGACAAAGAATAAAGTGGTGGAAACTGAAAGAAGAAGGGCTGAGAGAAGAATTCAAGGATAAAGTGTTAAAGGAGCTGAGGTTACCGGAGGACGTGCAGGAGTGGTGGAGTATCAATGGCAGTGTTATAAAGAAAGCTGTTGAAGACGTGCTAGGTGTAACACCAGGAACAGGACCGCCAGAAGATAAGGAGGCATGGTGGGGGAATGAGGAGGTAGGAGGAGGAGGTGATCCAAAAAAGAGGTAAAAGTGAAGGAAGATGCTAAGAAACAATGGGATTTGACAGGAAGAAAGGGAAGCCTATAAAATTGCAAAGAAGAAGTCAAAACGAGCTGTAGCAAAAGCGAAGACTGAGGTAGTGGAGGAGTCATATGAAGAGCTGGATAGAAGCCAGGATGACAGACAACTCATAAGAATCGCAAAAGCCAGAGATAAAGCGTCCAAGAACATAACATCAATGAAGCACATGAAAGATGAGTCCGGTGCAGTGCTACACGATCAAAAATATTGGAAAGATGTCTGGAGTACTTTGAAAGACGATTGAATGAAGAAAATCTGAGAGAAAAGTACGAGGATGGAGAGGTAAACGAAGGTGTGACCCAAGCATTAAGTAGGGAAGAAGTAGAATATGCGCTATAGAAAATGAAAAATGGGAAGGCAGTACGTCCAGACCAAATCCCAACAGAGCCTGAGAGACCGGGGTTTTGATATCCTCTGGAATTTAATGAAGAAGATTTGGAATGGAGAAACCATGTCACATGCGTAGAGAAGTAGTATTCTTGTCCCCATATACAAAGGGAAAGGTGATATCCAAAATTGAGGCAATTATAGAGGTATAAACCCATGTCTCACACAATGATGACATGGGAAAGGATCATTAAGACAAGGTTGCGTCGGGAAACTGAAGTAGGGGAAAAAAGTTTGGATTCATGCCAGGAAGAGGAACAACTGACGCAATATTTGCACTGAGGCAACTGATTGAGAGACACTGGGAGGTGCAGGTTGATTTACATATGTCCTTCATTGATCTGGAGAAGGCGTATGCCAGAGTGCCCAGGCAAGAGATATTTAGATGTATGAGAAGTAAAGGTGAACCAGAAAAGTATGCGAGACTGGTGAAAGAAATGTACGAAGGTGTGATGACACAAGTTATCAGCAGTGTGAGTACAACAACAGAATTCCCAGTGAGAGTGGGGCTATACCAGGGATCTGCTCTCAGCCCATATCTATTTCCCCTGGTAATGGATGTGCTAGTCAAGGACGTGAGGAAAGCAGCGCCTTGGAGCATGATGTTCGCCGACGACGTTGTACACTGAACTGACCCGAGAGAAACTCCAAGAGAGGCTCAAAGAGTGGAGGAAAGCCCTAGAAGAAATGGGAATGAAGATCTTCAGAGTGAAAACTGAATATATGTGTATGAAGAAAGCCCAAGATCTATGTATTAGCCTGCAGGAAGAAGAACTGCCCCCGACCAAGAAGTTTAAATATCTAGGGTCATATATTTAAAGTGATGGAGGGCTGGAATCTGAAATATAACACAGGGTAAACAGTGGTTGGATGAACTGGAAGAAATTGAGTGAAGTACTGTGTGACAAGAAGATCAGCTTCAGGAGGAAGGGAAAGCTTTGCAAATCTGTGGTGAGCCCTGCTATGCCCTATAGTGCGGAAACTTCGCCGATTACGAAAGCACATCAGAGTAGGATGGAAGTGGCATAAATGAGAATGTTGAGGTGGATGAGCGGGGTAACAAAGGATAGAATAAGGAATGATCACATCACAGGAACAAAGAGAATGGGACCCACAGGAAAGAAGGTTCAAGAAGGCAGGCTAAGGTGGTTTGGACTTGTGTAGTGAAAAGAGGAGGGCCACGTGGGAAAAAAAAGTTGATAAGCTGGAAATAGGAGGACCAAGGAAGAGAGGAAGACCAAAAAATGAGATGGAAAGACAAAGTAGCAGGGGATTTGAGAGAAAAAAGTTGGAAGAGTAAGGACGCATTGGATAAACATTTATGGAGAAGAAGCAGCGCCGTCGTTTGGATTTTGAGGCCCCGGCCATATATTTTGAGGTGAAGACTCAATGTGAACTCTGAAGACATACCGCCTATCAAAAACTACTCAAATCCAAGCTGCATTTACAAAAATAAAGAACGGAAAATATCGACTGAAATGCTTAAGACTGGAGGCGTAGAACTAGAAAACGAAGTAACAATCCTATTTAACAAATGTCTCGAATCTGAAAACATCCCGAACGAACGGACAAACCCCCTTGTAGTACTGTTGCACAAGAAAGGGGACAATCAGTCTGCTCTCAAAAACCTACAAACTGTTCTCAAAAGTAATTACAAATCGTATCACTACATGGCTCGATTACTATCAACCAAACGAACAAGCGGCATTTAGAGAAGGGTTCAGCACTACAGAGAACCTTCAAACAATGAGAGTTCTGAAAGAGAAAGCAACCAAATGCAGTTTCCACGTATGGCTGGCCTTCGTAGATTTTAAAATAGCTTTTTGGACGGTTGATATATGGGCTCTACAGCAAGCGTTGAAAAATGCAAGCATAGACTACCGCTATGCAAATCTATTAACAAATATCTACAAAAATGCAACTGCACAGATCCGATTACACGAAGTCACGGGCAAACTCAAAATTAAGAGAGGAGTAAGGCAAGGGGACACAATGTCAACGAAATTGTTTACCTTGGCCTTGCAGGATGCCACAAATAGTATCAATTGGCTAGACACAGACATTAACTTCTACGGCGAAAGGCTAAATCACCTAATGTTTGCACACGACATCGTGCTCATATCAAGTAGCAGAGAAGAACTAACATCACTTATTTCAGGCATCCACAACGCAACCAGAAGAAATTAATTTTCAAAAAACACAGTATATGACGAACAGTGCGGAGCTTGCAGAAGACTTAACAATTGGTAACAATAAAGTCGAGAAAACGGACACCTATAAGCACCTCTGCCAAAGAATAACCATGGGTAAGGCCAATCAGATACATGATGTAAATGAGAGAATACGAATAACTTGAGCTGCTTTCACCAAACTAAAAGATATATTAAGTCTAGAAATACCGCTTAGGCTTAAATCAAAAATATACAACCAATGCATCCTCACAGTACGCCCGTATGGTGCACAAATATGGGCTCTCATTTCAAGAACACTATACTGAACAATCTACCGTAAGACACCGTAAGACCAATAAGTGGATTAGAGAGCAGACAAACGTGCGGGACATCACCAAACATATTGCCAACCTGAAATGAAATTGGGCAGGTTATGTGGCCAGAGGTAGGAACAGCTGGAGCGCGGAGATAGTACGAAGTGCGATGGAGGCCATGGACTCGGAAACGGAATGCGGGACGCCTATTAACAAGATGAAGTGACGATATCAAACTTCACGCAGGGCTAAACTGGTACCAAACAGTACAATACCGTGCAAAATGGAAGGAGAAACGCGAGGCTTATACCCAGTGGGTAGAAGGTAGAACACAGCTAAAAAAAAAAAAAAATAGATTATAACAATTTGTTTTAGTTTGATGTTAAATGCTAAACCTAAACCTTCATTATGGATAATCATATAAACTTAATAAATCGGAACAGAGCCTGAATATATAAATATATTCAACCTTTCCAGAGCTCTATAATATTATTGAGTCTTTTTAGGACTAAATCACTATGCACTGGCTACTGACACTAAACAGGAGAAATTTACATTGTTTTTAAGATCGCGTCCTTCTATTAAGTTAAGTGAATAGCCATCTGCAGACGCGTTTCGAGATTTATCTCTCATCAGTGCAGCTTTGCTGTTATGAATCATAACTTGTAATATTCAGGCTGTGTTCCGAATTTATTAAGTTAAACCTTCAAATAAAAAATCGCAGTTGTATAAAATAATTATTATAGATAATTAAGGACATATCGTGATCATGCATATATGAGGTACGTGTGCGATTTATATGAATGTACCAGACTATATTTAAAACTCTGTTTATCGAATTGTTTTCTTTTCGAGGTCGAATTGCGCAATGCACGTAATTTATCATATATGTATTTTGATTTCCTGTAGATTTTGAAGGAATCGTGCGGGGGGTTGGTGACTATAATTAGTTCAAGTATAGAGCGACACAGTCTGGTTGGCGAATTAAAATAGACATCGGTGACTTACATGCCGTCGCTATCACACGACTTAAATTTCTATATCAGTGGCGTAACATATTTTTTAATTAAATAATCTATCATTTTTATAATCTTTTGATAATACAAAGCCATTTGTTACTATTGGTGACAATAAAGATTATTATTAACACATAACAATAGTAAATATCTTCATTAAACTAAATTTCTTAATGTTTGTGGACAATATGAACTTTCAAGCGTTTTCTTCGTCTATTATACAGTAGATATTTAAAAAATAGTGTAGCAGTATTATACAGTAGATATTTAAAAAATGAAATTATAACAATATATATCAAAGACGTTATTTAGCTATAGCAACTTCTCTTTTTATTTTCTTTGTGCCATTGGTTTAGTTATTTATTTTATTTTGCGTTTTATTCATGCTTTGCTTAAATATATAGACATTTTCATACTGATGCCCTCTATATTCAGTTGGCAGGTTCGAACTGAAGGTCGGAGTCTTCTAGTCATTTAGTCCTTACAAGGACCATTTGTTTTATTTCTGTAGCTTAGCTGCATGTACTTATTGTCAGGAGATTACAATGGATAGTCTGGCAGCCGGTTTTGTAGACTATTTAGTAGTAATATAATTACGTTGCCCAGGTTGCACCACGAGGAGGCTAGTCTACTTTGCTCCCCATTGGTTTAGTAGTAGGTACCTAACGTTCAAAATCCTGGATTAAAATCTCGATAGCTGCTGCATTGAAGAATTGAAATATGCTGATGTTTAAACAATATGTTTCTTTAACGCAAGCAACAATTTGAAAATGTATCTAGAAAAACTGTTCTTATTTTAACTGATATGAATATGTACGCTTCTGTTTTTATATCATTATTTGGCAACGTCGTTACAGCGTTGTTGCCAACGATATGTAACTGATCAAACCTTTATTAAAAGTTTCAAACTAATTACTGAAATCGTATATGTTAGTTTAGAAGGTAATGTATGTATGTGGTGGTGTTGGTGAATATGTGAATGAGTGTATAAGATAATTGAGTTATCTATCAATTAGATTTATGAATGGAGCGTTTGCTTTGATAGGCAGCAGCATGTTATAGTTATGAATTTCCGACGGTATATTTATAAAACGGTGAATGAACAGCCCTGCGTCACATATTTCCCCTCTTTCCATATATACTCAATTCACACAACCGTTTGTGAATGTATTCTATGCAATATATGCGAGTATTTGTATGTGTTTGTGCGCAGGAAACATACGAGATAAAACTTTGACATTAAAAAAAAATATCAACATAACATTATACAAATTGTTTTTAATAACAAATAAAATAAGAAAGGACATTTCTTAGATCAGTGTTTTTGAAAGTATAAATTGAACGGAAAAAATCGAATTTCAGATAGATTTAAATTCTCATAAATCGTTGGACAAATCCACTTAAAATATATAAAACGTTAGTAATAACTTATTAATATAGGATGATGGCTACTGAATTAATGAGACCTCTAAATCCCTGTTCTCTGTGAAACCCAGTTTTAAAAACCTTACTGTGAAAGAATTATTGAATAATATCTTTAAATTAGGAATAATCAATTACAAATTACACGTATAGTTTATAAGAACTTTTGGGATTACACCTGTAATCCTGTCTAGACTAATAATAGTCCTAATATCCTGTCTAGACTACATTCACATCCAAGTTTCATTCAGGTCCTTTTTTGTTATAACATTTGTATGTATTGATTTTGAAGGAGTATAATCAATATTAGTATAATCAAATATCTGATCAAACATTTTATGTTTCATTTTTAATTTCTCGCCAATTGGTAACTTATTAATTTGGTTATTTCCCACAGTTTCAATTTTAAATTAATTGTTATGAAATTTTTAGTTGATTTCTAATTTAAAATTTCAATTGGATTGATTTATTCTTAATTTAAATAGGATTTTAATCCAATATTCTTAATTTGATCAATTAATTGGGTAAGATATTAATTAATTCTGCTGAGCAAGAGGATAATTTCCACTTGGAGACCAATTTTCAATTATCAGATTCGCTTATTTATTGATTAGCTAAATTACAGACGCTACAGTCCATCTTACAGTTTCGTTGAAAACTGTAAGAGTTTCTTACGGTTTACAGAGCTGTAACAGTTTCTTACAGTTTCGTGAAATCGTAACAAAATCTAGAACCTAACCTAACGTTCAACCTAACCTAACCTATTTTCGCGCACCTAAATAAATGAAGAAGAATAAACTTAAAATAATTAATTCATTTTAAGGAATTTATTTCACCATTTTCGTCATCATTTACGTAGTCTTGAATTTAATTAATTCAACCTTTCGAAAATCAGCTAAATATGCTAATCAAGACAACTATAATTCATTAAAAAACATTTTCCGAATTCAAATCTTAAAACAAAACAAAAAAATAGCTTGACGTCACTATATTGCTCACCGGTTACCAAGTAATTTTATGGCGATGTAGAAAATTAATCCCTTTTTTTCTGTGGCATAAGTGACATGTATTTACCAATCAAGTCATAAAAGTGCCTAAAATTACGACTTTGGGAAAGTATATAATCTAATATGTATAAAAAAATATAATAGATCTGGTATTGTTTGTGAGATTTATAAGCTTATATAAAATGTCTTTTACCTAATTAATTTAACTAAACTTTTTTACTAATGGGTCAATTCATGTCAATTCAACACAGAAAAATACCATTTTCATCCTTACCACCTCAGATTTTCTTGAAATTTGGCACAGGTGTACATTATTATTGACTTGAAAAAAGATGAAATTTTTCTGACATGTGTTAACTCGTTTTTGAATTATAGTGCTCTACATTTCTTATAAATGGGTGTAAAAACAGGAAAAAACAATTTTTTAAACGCCTGCTAAAGCGTTTTTAATTTGCCCCTTCAGCCCTTTTTAATTGAGTTACAGACCTGGAGTTGGTGCCATTTTACAGCATTTTACACGCCCTTTTCTATGATATACAGACATATAGGTTAATATATGAAAAAAAAATCACAAAACCTAATAAAAAATTTAAATTTAATTTTTGGATCCATTTATAATGATCCACATATTTAAAAATTTTCAAATTAATTCAACGAATACTTGAATTTTTGCAAACCACAAGACAAAATAAAAATTTGGACAATGGTTTCATTGTTATTATTTATATTGTTTATGTGCATTGTTTTGCACCAAAGAGTGCACCAATAAGTTAGGTTAGATTTTGATATGGAAACTGATACTTTGACAATTGATTGTTGTAATCCGTTAAAGAAAACAATTCACTTTGTCAGAGACAGAAAAATGTCCTGAAGGATAGAAATGCCTGAATTGAAATTGAATCAGAATGTTCCTTGAAAAATCGTTTTAATCAAGCACTGTCTATCAAAGGAACGCATCAAAACCATGCGTTCATTCCCAAAACTACTATATAAAAATTGGTGAAAACTTTTCTACAAATTCAAAAAACTTGGGATAAGGAGGTGTAAAAATCTCCTGATAAGCCGGAATTAGCAGACATATCAAGTTATAGCACTGTCGTCTATGTGTTTGTTCACGTTGGAACGCGCGGGCGCGGTAGACGTGTCGAGTTCGTGTTCACATTGGCCGCCAGGCGTTTGCACGAATGTGACCTGTTGTCAGGTTAGATTAGTATACTAACCTAAGTTTAACTTTTGGTTAGTATACTAAGCTGAACAGCACTAATAAACTATTCTGTATTGAAAGACATGATGAAAACATGCTATCGTTTCTAGCGATAAGTCCGTACTGGTTGAACTTACTGACGTCGCTAGTGAATCGCGCGTTCTGCCGTGAACACATACAAACATCTCACGTGTTTGATATTGCCGCAAGCGCGCCGCGCGCACCAGTCGCTAGCTTGCCCGCTACTTAGACCGCACGTGCGTTTCGTACGTGAACGCTTTGATATTACGCCATATGTTTGATATTTCGTGACCGCGCCCGCGTGTCAACGTGGATGAGCACTATGAAACAAATTGGTGACTCGGATATGTTTTACAGAAGAATGAAGAACTTGATGAAGTAAAAATAACTTGTTTTCATCCAGCTGGACCCTCTACATTCTTCTCATATCCCAGAAATACTGATATTCTGTGGGTCTCTGTAATGGATGTCCTAATGAAAGTGAACAATAAAGCCATCCAGCAATTTATATTTTGACCTGTGGTTGACAACAATTCTATTTAGTCATGGAATTAATTTGGAAATTTTAAAAATATGTATTTTCTGAAAAAAATTTAATTCAAATCTTAAAATGAGTATTAAAAATTATTTTCTTAACTTAAACTATATAGAGTTGTAAATCATAGGAAAGAGCATGAAAAATGCTGTAAAATGTCACCAATTGTAAGTCTCTAGCTCAATTAGGAAAGTTTCTACAGCAATTCAAAAAATTGTTGTTCCCTGTTTTTGGATCCATTTATGAGAACTTTTGCAGCTCTGTAATTCAAAAACGAGTTGACACATCTCAATAAAATTTCATATTTTTCCAAGTCTATACTAATAGTACGCCTATGCCAAATTTCAGGAAAATCTGAGATCGCGAGGTTTAGAATCCTGTGTTGAGTTGATGTAGAATGTTAGTATATATTCATTCGAATATAGTTGGATTAGCTTAAAATAACATATGTTGTATCTGTTACAACACCTTTTTTAGTCTGAATTTGATATATTTATCCAAAACCAGACGAGATTAGACATTTTTTTAAGGCCATGCTTGTCTGTAGTTCAGATTTTGAATATTATAATTAGAATTTAATACTTTTCAAATTGATCAACATCCAATCCCTATCCGATCGACAGATAAATCCCAAGGAATGTCTTCCCGTTAAACCACTGTTCTTTTACTTGCTCTTTTTAAGGGCAATGAAATTTTCCTTCCTACGAAAATCGTTGGAATATTCGAAAACAAATTAGCAATTACCCGAAATATATATATGCATCCATCGTGGTAAACAAATAAAAAAATACTCTTACAATAGACAATTTGTTCTTCTGTCTCGAATAGTACGCTTATTAAAAATTGGCATTTGCACTTTGGAGTTGTTGCCTGCGGCAGTTTACTTTGACTTTGATTAATTTTCCGTTTTGTTGAATCTATCATTTCATAGTCTGCTTACATTATCTGCTTACATATTGTGTTCGTTTATTGTATCATTTTCGATTGTTTTCTTGAGTATCACATGTTTAGGTGATGTTTATATCACCTATTTAGGATATAAAAAATAGGAAAAAATTACTATGTGAAGATTACAAGAAAAGAATTAAGTAAACTATACTATGTTCTTTAATTCTCAAATTGACTAATAACATAAATAAATATAATTATTAGTACGGTGTGGCTCCTGCATGTCATTTGTCTTGTGACCTCGTGGTCTCTCTTAGCAGTAAAATGCAGGAGCCACACTATACTAATAATTATATTTATTTATGTTATTAGTCAATTTGTGAATTAAAGAACATAGTATAGTTTCCTTAGTTATTTAGGATATGTTTTTATTATTTCTCTTTTTAATTAGAAGCAATATTAATTAAATTAAAAACATAGTTAAAGGTAAAAAATACGAGATGATGCAACTCATAAATGTGAACAAACAGTGTCTAAAAGCTAAAGTTTAAAATAAAGATTTGGTATTGTGGCCTGAGGGTTTATTTGATCTAACAATAAGCCAAGTCAACCGATTTTGTTTGATACAAGTCAGGAAATTTCTATAAACATGTGGAGGATAACTGACAACAACGTTCTAAACATTTATAATTTGTGGCAACAAAATCTTCACTTTGAATGAACTCTGTTTCTGATTGATTTTAGAAAAACTAAATCAAATAGGAATAATAGATATTGCCATAAAATGGTCCTGCTTAAGTAACCGCAGGCAAGAGATAAAATTTGGAAACTGAATTTCGAGAAGTATTGATGTAGAATACGATATGCTACAGGGTACTGTCTTAGGACCATTGTTGTTTATACTTTATATGAATGAAAAAATGCAAATTGTAAAACACTGGAATATAGAAATGCTTGCATATGACACAATGCTATATGCATCTGGCATGAATTTAAAAGAATTGTTTGAGAATGTTAATTCTGATCTTGTAAATATAACTGAGTACTTAGCGAGAATTAGACTTACAAGGGGACCATCAATACTGTAAATCACGAATTTAATTTAAATTTCCCGACAAGTTTGTATACTCATAACTTCACCTATTTTCCAACCAAGCGAGCGTACCGCAGTGGTTAAGGTGTATGGCTTCCGCGGTAGAGGTACCGACTTCAAGTCCTCCCCGAGCGATATTTTTGTTCAATTTTGTTTTACAGATTATCAACAAATTATAGAATATTATTGAGGAATATTGAATTTTTAATTTTTTTAAATATGCATTTCATTCGTAGTTCGTGGTTGAAGTTTCAAATATTTCAACCACGGTCGCAAATATTACAGCTCCATGTATTTCACGGGTAATGTTAAAATTTCTTTTATGTTCTATAAAAGTCCGTTTATGTTCTATACCAGGGGTCTCCAAACTACGGCCCGAGGGCCACATCCGGCCCGCGGACAGATTTTGTCCGGCCCGCGGAGAGCTAGCATACTTGAAAACTCCTTTTAGAGAACATATTTTTTTTATAGCAAATTAAATTTAGTCTACTGAAGTATTCTAATTTTATGTTGAATAATTATTAATATGACATCTACATTGCTATGGTCATAGGCTAACTACTCATAACATTGTTGTAGGCTTATTGTTATTGTTTTTGTGATAAGTTGGATAAAGAAACACAGAATTGTAATGAGTAAAGACATGTATAATATGCAGAAAATTTAACTTCAGTATATAATAACTAACAAATTATTGAAATGAATCCAACTAACATTTTATACATTTTAAATCAAAACATAACTTATAACAAGCATAATGACATATGAAATACTAATGAGATTTATGTAATTGAGATTTTCCACTGACAATAGTTTGTAGTTGTGGACTAATTTTACTTGTACCAATTATTAAAAGAGATTTAAGATGCTCATCAGTTAATTTAGATCTGTAAACATTTTTTGTGTACTTCATTTTGGAGAAGGTCTTCTCACACAAATAAGTAGTACCAAAAACAGAAAACAGCCCACGAGCAAATTTATGCAAATTATCAAATTGTGTCAGTGTTATATTTGTTCTTAATTATATCACTGCACTGTAGATCAATCATTTCCATTTGAAGTTCCGGGGCTAGGGTTTCAATGTCAGTATCAAAAGGATTCTGAAAAATCTTAATTTGATTCGCAATGGCATCAAAGTCCGAGAAACAAATATCAAAATTTATTTTCAAAGCACTCAAAGTTTGGATTGCAAAATCGATAGGAAACTCAGTGTCAGTGGTGTGGCTGAATATTACACATGTTTTAAAATGTGAAAAACATTTACTTCGTAGTTGTGATTGAAACAGTATCAATTTCTTCCGGAATGATTTGATATTAGTGTATAAATCAGGAAGATGCTGGTTTTCTCCTTGCAATCTCAAATTCAGTTCGTTCACATGTTTTGTCAAATCAACATAGAATGCTAACTTCCACAGCCATGCGTTGTTTTGTAATTCAGTAAGAGGGCGATGCTTTTCATTCAAAAAAATTTCGATCACTGCTCGAAGTTCAAAAAAGCGCTGAAGGACTTTCCCACAACTAAGCCAACGTACGGCAGTATGATAAGGTAAGTCATTTTCTCCAATCTCTTCAATAAATTGTCGGAATTGTCGGTGATTCAGCCCAAAAGATCTGATAAAATTAACAGTTGATATGACTCGTTTCAGAACTCCAGACATATCAGAACATTTTCCGCACAAAGACTGTTGATGAATGATACAATGTAAGACTAATGGTTTTGAACCACAGTCATTTTCTACAGCCTTTGACACAAGAGCGACCATTCTTGTATCTTTCCCACTCATGTTTTTGCCTCCATCAGTTGTAATACATTTCAAGTTTTTCCATCGAAGGTTCTTTTGATTAATGGCCATTTCAACTCCTTTAAAAATATCTGTACCAGTAGTTGTGCCATGAATACTATACATATCAAGCACTACTTCATGCACTTCATAGCTTTTATCTACTCCTCGAATATAAATCAACTCCTGAGCAGTATCTGACACATCCGTTGACTCATCCAAGGCCAAAGAAAAACACTCAACATGTCCATTTTGGTCGAACAGTTGAGAGGATATATTTTCAGCGATGTTTTCTACCCTTCGAGCCACAGTGTTTGCTGACATACGGACAGTTTTTAATAAATTTACCTTTTCAGGGCACATTTCTTCGGCTACTGCAATTATGCATTCTTTGATCATTTCTCCATCGGTGAATGGTTTTCCACGTTTTGCAATTTCAAGAGCCACACGAAAGCTGGCACGAGTTGCAGCCTCTTGTTCAGTTTTGAGCTTTGTAAATGAAGATTGCTGCGATTTCAATCCGCGCTTCATAGCTTCGAATTTTTCTGTCCGCAAACTTCCTGTATATTCTGAGTAATTTTGTAAATGTTTTGTTTCATAATGACGTTTAATGTTATATTCCTTGAGAACGGCTATGCATATCAAACATAGCGCCTTGTTACTGGCTCAATTACAAAATACTGAATGTTCCACTGATCTTTGAATTTTCTGCATTCACTATCAATTTTTCGCTTCTTTTCCATACTACTAAATCACACACAAAAGCAACAATTCAAATCAAAATACTGTTACAAAGATGTCTTAAACTTAAACACGCACAAACACGTTTTAAGGAGGTACGCACTATTTTATTTCACAACAGTGTCATAGGAACTGACTTGTGGTTGCGCCACTAGCCTTCTTATATATTCCAATTACTGCCATCTAGAAGTGAGTGGAAGACACCAGAACTTTCTCGAACCAACGAGATTATTCTGTACGTGCTATTAGCGCCATCTGTTAGCGATAGAAGGTACTACCTATTTCCGCTTGTGTTCACCAGATGTCGTGTCACGTTACTTCTCATGGCTCGTACTCTACGACTAATCTAGAAATTACAGATAATGACAGGAAAATTAATAATATGCAGTGTTGCCGTTTTGCGGACTTTAGTCCGATTTGCAGCCTTTTTTAAACGTTGTGTACTTTTTCGGTCTTTTTTTTTCATCAGTGGACTATTTCACTTTTTACCACCGGCAACAATGATAATATGGTTTTGGCCCTCGGAACTTGATGGAGTAATCAGTATGGCCCTAAGGCTGGAAAGTTTGGAGACCCCTGTTCTATACGATGTTATTACACTGAATCATACACTGATTTCAACCCCCTTCCCTCCCAGCGAAGCCATCAATTTTATGGTATTTGCTAACAACACGATAATAAATGCAAATTCTAAAATTACGGCCGATTGTTTATTTACATTAGGGTAAATGTTTTCATTGCTTTGATGAGGGTTTTTTTTTAATAACCACGAACTAGGAACGAAATGCATATTTAAAAAACATGAAAATTCAATATGCCTTAATAATATTCTATAATTTACACTATTTGTTGATAATCTGTAAAACAAAATTGAACAAAAGTATCGCTCAAGCAGGACTTGAACTCGGTACCTCTACGCCAGGGGTTTCCAAAGTTTTACTTAGGCGGGCCAATTTAATATTACCGAATTTTTTGGCGGGCCAAAAAAAAACGGAATAAAATCAAAACAATAATCACGATTTTTTTTTTGTTTTTAATATATTTAACTATTTCTTTTTTTTTTATTAGTATACTAAATTTAATATACATATAAATCTATAATTATATATTTAATAAAACAAAAAAAGTTACTAAAAAACATAACGTGATTAATGAACGACCCCTATGTCCATCGTATGTATGTCCGTCGAATGCATTCTTAATACTGCTTGTAAATGATTATCACTCAATTTTTATCTTAATTTCGACTTATTTATGCTCATAATTGAAAAAGTTTTTTCTCAAATATACACTGCCGAGCATAAAATTAGGGTCACTCCATAATTTGAAGTTATTTTAGAAATCTTTAGTTTTTTACGTGTTTTTTCGGTTGTAACAGTTTACTATTACTAATTGATTGCTTGAATAAAACAAACGGTATTTGTTGTTCAAATTTTATTGAAATTAATGAAAATGAACAATTTTAATTTGATATGCTAAGTAATGAAAACGAACAACTTTACATTGATATGCTTTTGTTGAAACAAAAGAAAGTTTAAGGATTTTAGTAGTGAGTATTCCCTCCTCTGGCAGTGCCAACAGCTTGCAAACGACGTGTCATGCTCTGTATCAGATTTTGGATCACGTTCTTAGGAAGATTGTACCATTCTTACACCAGTATGTCGCGAGGCCCTCTAGAATTTCTGGGGGCCGGCACATGTCTCCGTAAATGTTTTGCCATCTCATACCAAATATGGTCTATTGGATTTAAATCTGGACTGCGAGCTGTCCAAAAAAATCGCGTGATTTCACATTCGTCAAGATGCTCAGTAACTATTCGAGCAGTGTGGGGCCGTGCTTTTTCATGCATAAATGTTGCGTCGTCTCCAAGAATAACCATAAATGGTGAAACATGGTCTTCTAGAACCTCTGTCAGATACCTATACGCAGTCAACGTCCTATTCTCGATAAAGACTAACTCCGTGCGAGTGTCAAAAGATATGCCTCCCTATGCCATAACTGATCCTCCGCCAAATTGTAGTCGCTCGGCAATACCCGATTGAGCATATCTCTCGCCTTGTCGTTCCGAAAAAATATGTAATGTGTATATGTATGTGCTCCCAAATAATGAAAACATTTGTTGAGCATGTTTTCGTATTTTCGGATAATTTACGCATCAATCCTTTATAAAAATCAATTAAGGAATTGTTTCCATAAGAATTCTTAATCCATATTTTCCTGTAATTCTATTAATTCAATTTGCATGTCTTAAATGATTAACAGTTCTGTATCTATTTGAGACTACTATATCATATTACTGTACAAATGTGTAATAACCAGACTAGACATACTAAAATATTTTTTTTAAATATAAACTAAACAATATTTTATTAATACAAACGCTTATGATTTTTTTTTTAAATATTTTATTTTATCTTATTTGTAATATTTATTATTTATTTTACTCTTTACTTATTTATTATATTATTTTACTTATTTATTATTTTTTAATAAAAAAATAATATATCGTATCGATATCGCGGGCTTTGCGGGGCGCATTTGTCCCGCGGGCCGCACTTTGGCAACCCCTGCTCTACGCGGAAGCCATACACCTTAACAACTGCGCTACGCACGCTTGGTTGGAAAATAGATGAAGTTACGTGTATACAAAGCGGTTATACGGCGGGAAAATTTCAAAATCGATTTTCTCGAAAACCAAGGCCCATTGGATGAAAAGCAGATAGCCCGGTACTCAGGGCATATACCCCTACAACATATTTGAAACGCATCAAAATCCGTGATTTACAGTATTGATGGTACCTTGTTAGTGTAAATGTAAATAAATCTAAATATATGATAATACACAATAAGCTAAAGTTGATCATGTGAAGTATGATCAAGTTGGTCGCAGTGCAGAAAGGCTTTGCAGCCAAACGACCCCCACACAAAATAAAAAAGCTAAAGTTGCCTGCAGTGGCCAATGGTTCGAAAGTTCTTCTTGCTAATGCTCCTCTGGAAGAGGTATCAGAGTACAAGTATATAGGTGTCATTATTGATAATAGACTCGACTTTATTCGAAATTCAGTTTTTGTTATGATTAAAATGTCAAAGAAATCATATTTATTAAAAACTGCGCTTAGCTTACAAAGTAAACTATTATTATACAAATCATTAATACTACCGCATGCTAATTTTTATGCACCTGTCTTGTATAAGCTTCTGGCATGTTTGATAAAAAGGTTGCAGATTATACAAAACATATGTATGCGTAAAATAATCAAATATAAAAGATATAGACACCTGTTTGTGTAAAGCCTGTGTTACAGTGCCTGGGAGTTAAGTCTATTAAAGTATAGAATTTAATACTATGATACTTTTGTACAAAATTAAAATAATCTTATAACAAAGTATTTAAGAGAGCAATTTAACAAAGTATTTAAGGTGTCATTGGTCAAACATAAAACTAACTACAACCTAAGAAATGTAGAGGACTTCACTGTGCTAAAGTCTTCTCAGTTAAGGTAGACTTCCGAGCAAAGCGGCTCTGGCGTCACTAACGCAGCGATACTGACGCGGCGACATAGCGATAGTATTACGCACTATTGAAATGTATGAGGCGCCATTCGAGCGCAGCGACATTGACGCGCTCAGTGTCAGCGTCAGTGCGTCGCTGCGCTAGAATGGCGCCTCATACATTTTCATAGTGCGTAATACTTCCGCGTCAGTATCGCTGCGTTAGTGACGCCAGAGCCGCTTTGCTCGCAAGTCTACCTTTGGGAGATTCAATGCAGTGCTTGGCAGGGGATTCATTTAATACAATATGCTGCTTACAGAAGTAAAAGATTGTAAGAAACTAAGCAGCTTTAAATGTTTAAAAGGCGTTATCTTTGCAAGCAGTTGGGTGTTGGTCAGATTTTAATAGTTTGTTATTGCTGGCGGACTCTGGGACGCTGCTCGACTGGGAGTGATTATTAAAGAGCAAGTAAATTCCTTAAGAAATAGGGAACGTGGTTGCTCATAGTCGAGCGGTGTCTGAGAGTTTGTCAGTGGTGGTAGGTTTTTGGCACTTGGTTGTTGGCAGGGATGGTGCCTTGCTGAATGTTTAAAGCTATTTATTTAGAAATAAATATTGAAAACTGTTTATTTAGAAATTCTTAAGGAAAAATTTCGAGCAAAGCGTTACTAACGCCGCGATACTGACGCGGCGACATAGCGATAGTATTATGCACTATGAAAATGTATGAGGCGCCAGAGACGCTGAGCACGTCAATGTCGCTGCGCTCGAATGGCGCCTCATACATTTCCATAGTACATACTATTATCGCTGTGTCACGGCGGCTTTGACGCTGCGTTAGTGACGCAAGAGCCGCTTTGCTCGGAAGTCTATCTTTATATATGTATAGCTTTTGCTAATAGTATAATAGCTAATAATATAAATATATTATTATTAATATTTTTACAGAGCCATTTTTGTGGTTACATGTCTATATAAATTTATTAATAAATGCAAAAAATGACTATTGATTGTTTAATTTATTGTTTAAATTTACATTTTGTTTCAGAATGCATAGAAGTTTAAATTTTGGAATTGGAGGTCCTATAGCCTCGCATTTACGATCAGGGGTATATGACGGCAAAATAGCTGGTTTGTATGATTTGGAAGAGACCTTGGGGCGTGGTCATTTCGCTGTGGTAAAATTAGCGCGACACGTCTTCACTGGAGAGAAGGTTGCTGTCAAAGTCATCGACAAAAGTAAATTGGACGAAGTCTCTAAAGCACACCTTTTCCAAGAAGTAAGTGAATCATGTTTGCAATATATGCTATATAGAAAATTAAATGTGAAATGCACTGTATGCAATGCAATGTATATTCTAATAATAACGCACTTCACATATTTCAGAGCAAAGTTATTTTTTTAATTAGCTACTTTATGGATACCTGTTATTAATTTAGGATATTAGTTTACACTGAGATATGGGAAATTAAAAGTGAAATGCACGTATGTATATTCTCATGATAACGCAATTCACTTCTTGCAGACCAAAATTATTTTTGAAATTAGCTACCTAATGGATACCTGTTGTTAATTTAGGAATACCTGTTACTAAGTTACCTGTTATTAATTTAGGAATTATTGGATACCTGTTATTAATTTAGGAATTATTGGATACCTGTTATTAATTTAGGATATAGTTTGCACTGAGATATGGTAACCGGTATTCCAAAGGTCGATAGACCAAATTTCATGGTAGACCAAAGGTTGAAATGTCAAATATCTATGATCTCTATATATTTATGATCTCTATATATCAACTGATTGTAAATAATTACATTAAAAAATGTAAAGATCTGTAGATGAATTATCGCGGAGTACAATAACAGATATAACGACTAAAAGAGAGTTTCATTTTTTTTTTCTAGGTAAGATGCATGAAATTGGTGCAACATCCAAACGTGGTTAGACTCTACGAAGTTATAGATACGGCGACCAAACTTTACTTGATTCTGGAATTGGGCGACGGAGGTGATCTCTATGATTACATCATGCGTCATGATTCGGGACTTTCGGAATCTGTGGCGCGAGAATATTTCCGCCAGATAGTGCGAGCCATAACGTATTGCCATCAGTTACACGTGGTTCATCGGGATTTGAAACCCGAAAACGTCGTGTTCTTTCAGAAACTTGGCGTCGTAAAACTCACAGATTTTGGATTTAGTAATAAGTTTTGCCCAGGACAGAAATTAGAAACTAGTTGTGGTAGTTTGGCTTATTCCGCACCGGAAATTTTGCTTGGAGATTCCTATGACGCTCCAGCAGTTGGTAATTTCAGCTTGTTGTATTATTTTGTACATCTTAAAATACATTTTATTTTAGATATTTGGTCGTTGGGTGTTATTCTGTTTATGTTGGTTTGTGGTCAAGCTCCATTTCAGGAAGCAAATGATTCTGAGACGCTGACCATGATTATGGATTGTAAATATACCGTACCTGCACATGTTTCCAAAGAATGCAAAGAGTAAGTTAATTAAATATTAATGTATGTTCTATTTATATTTGATTGTCGAAAAATATATTTGTCAAATATTTGTGTGTGTAGTTTGATAGCGAGAATGTTAGTTCGTGCCCCAGAAAAGCGAGCAACGCTCTCAGAAATTTCGGCACACTCATGGTTAGCCACGAACAAACAAGAAGCATTCGACATCCTACCTCTAGTCTCAAGAGAACAGATGTCCGAAGAGGACCATAATCTCATCGTACAAAAAATTGTCAACGGCAATATTGCAACCAAAGAAGAAATCCAAGAGTAAATAGAACATTCCTTATGACCATCAATATTGTAATAATTGCATTTACTTTTTAGTTGTTTGGACAAAAATGAATATAATCATATTACAGCAACTTATTATCTCTTGGCCGAAAGAAAGTTACGATCAAAGCGTCAAGAAGCAACAAATAATAAAAGTAGGAGGCCGGAACATTTGGCTGTACAACAGAATATTGTTCCTGCTTCAGCAAAAGGTACAACTAAAGGTCCTGCTCCTTCATTATTGGCCGTTCCTAGGACTCCGGGAGATGTTCCACAGGTAACAATAATATTTTTTGTATTGAAAGAAATATCAAGTATAGATGAATATTGTGGTATATGTGTGAATCCTCCGGTTAGCGCAGATTCAATTAGCAAGAAGCACGATTTATAATTACCAAGTAAATTTCAATAGACCTTTTACGGTTAGTTAAGCGCATGCGCATCTGTCAAATTTGAAAGGCGGGAATATGAAAGTTTCGGGCAAATATTAAGGTTATACGTCAAAAATTTCTGGAAATTTTGACGTATAACAGGCGGAAATTGACGCATGCGCACTAAAAAATTTCAACAATAAAAAGGTCTATTACAGCGAATCATAATTAGCGTAATTTGTATTGTCATGAGCTAAAGGTCGATTCCCATATGCGCGACACTCAGCTACGCAACGTTGTGCGACATCGCCTGTCAAATAATGATTACGTTGTTTTAAATGGACACGTAGCGTAGCCATAGTGAGAACGTGCCCATTTAAAACGATGTAATCATTATTTGACAGGAAATGTCGCGTGACGTGTCGCGTATATGAGAATCGGCCTTTATACAGGTGTTTGATATTTTTGATAGTAATTGTGAATAGTCATCGGCAACTCTAATTTTAATAATGACACTAGATTGTGCATTGAACAGTTCTATCCACAAATGTAGACAACATTCTTAAACCACAACTCGCATTTACTCCACGGCAATCAGCGACAACCACACGTAAATTTATTTTCTCTGTCACCGTCCACCAACTTCCCATTGTATACCAAAGTTACAAGGTCTGTTCAACCTGACCAAACAGATCACAGATCCACGCTTTCCACTACGAAACCGTGTCAATTCGTAAAGATACTGCCCTTTTCAAGTCAACTGGCCCAGACATGCCCGAAAAATTGATTCATGAAAAAAAATCAGGCACCTCATCGGTGAACCTGTCCCCATTCCCCGTGGTCCACTGTCTGCTCCAGCCTCCCCCACATCCGGTCCGACCATGTCTTGCGTTGTCCGCGGTGTCGCTCTTGATATCACAGCTGCGGAAGTGCTGGACCACATCAAACACTTAAACCTCCAGGTAGAGATGAGCATGGGACGAGTTTCTCGTCCCAGATCCCATCCCATGGAACGTATCCTAGTCACTGTCCCATCCCATCACATTTTCATCTCATTTTCCCATCACATTTTCGTCCCATTGTCCCATCCCATCCCATCCCAGTCGCTCGGCCCGTTTCCATTCATTTTTTCACCATACAGCAGACTTTCTTTTCGATTTCTCGACAATTAGTAATTCTTTTTCGTCGCAAATGGATCGGAAGATTTTTCAGAAACTACATTGCTATCCCAGAAATCTCCTGAGCTGGACATGTATTAAAATTTTGCGTATTGGCACGATAAACGTTAATTTTTGATTATTGTCTATTTTCAATCTAATCGTTAAAATTGTTAAAAACAAAGCTGCACCATTTTCAAGGATAAAATAGGACTTTTCTTTTTCACAAAAGAAAAACATCAGCCGAACTGCGCAAGCGCGATTCGGTAACCGACAAACTGCCGCGCCCAGTCGTGAAAAACTTAACTAAAACCTACACAACAAGACAAAAATCTAGGAATAGCTAACAAAAATGCAGTGATTGTATTGGGAAGCCTACTTGTGTCTACAAGCAAATGAAAATGAAAGATTCTTATATGAAAGCAATTAATTCTGCACGAATTAGATTTACTAGATTATCAAAATCCGTCCCACTCCGTCCCATACAAAATTGTCGTCTCATCCCATCCCATCCCACGCGACGTTCATCCCACTCATCCCATACCATGGGACGATGGGATGGGATTGGATGGGACGATGGGATCCCATGCTCATCTCTACCTCCAGGTCGATAAAGCCTGGAGAATAACCGCCCAAGCCACCAATAAACTGACTTTACTCGTTCGAGTAATCACACATGATTCCGCTACCCTAAACCACCTAAATAAAACCAATTATATGGTGATCAGCAAAAATAACATACCACCGTGTGGATCTGATAATTCCTAATAACCAACACATTAAACGAGTATACATACACATACCAGGGAACTATACTAAATGACCAATGGGATCACTCACAGGAAATAAGATGCCGCATAGAAATGGCAAGGGCTTGTATTCGTTAAAATGTCATCAGTTTTTAAATGTCGTTTCTTGTCGATGACGACCAAGCTGCGACTACTCCGCTGCTATGTCTTCTCCGTCTTGCTTTATGGGACATATGGGACATATATGAGTCCTGGACTCTGACTGAAGGCCACCATGAAGAAGCTGACAGTATTTGAAATGTGACTGTATCGCAGAGTCTTTTGAGGATTGAGTCTCTTGAGGATTTCTCGGGTGGACCACGTAACCAACGAAGAAGTTCTTCGAAGAATGAAGAAATCCATGGAGATAATAACCACCATAAAAGCACGTAAGTACCTGGGCCATATAATGCGTAATGAAAAGAGATATGGTTTAATACAACAAATACTGCAAGGGAAATCCCGAGTAAACGCGGCCCTGGCCGCAGGAGGATTTCTTGGCTAAAAAATTTATGAACATGGTTCTCTCTGAAATCCGTCGAGCTTCTTAGAGCAGCCGTGAATAAGATCACGATAGCCAGAATGATCACCAACATCCGGACCGGATAGGCACCAAAAGAAGAAGACCACCTAATCAAGTTCGGTCTCGTCATCCTCGGACATCGCCACTCTGTGGAGTTGTCGAACACCTGCCCCCCAACCTCTCCAGTGTCGGAGATGTTACAAGTTCCACGACTCTAAGATACCCAGACCGGTTGGAAGACCATGGGCGAGATGGGCAGACAAAATCTAGGGGGGGGCCTTCGATCCATGCTCGAAACTCCAAACTGGAGAAAGGCGGCGGAGGATAGGGATGGCTGGAGGAATAAAATAGAGGAGTCCAAGGCCCGATTTTGGCTGTAGCGCCATTGGATGGATGAAAGACACCATGCACAGAGACAGACGCTGATCTGCCGCTCTCTGCACCGGTCCTTATCCCACCAACTAGTGCCCCAACCCCACCCAAATACGTTGCGCCAATTGCTGCGGAGACCACCACTCCAGCTTCTCACTTCTCATGTCCTAATCGCCCGGCCGCCCAACTATCGGCAGAGATGACAGCCCCGCTTCGGTCCACTGTCCCCAATCCCCCGGAACAGTCAGACAATTCCTCCAACACTATCGTTGTTGAAGACCTATTCAGGTTCGGCACAATAACTATTCTGAATATCTTCCACGACAAGCGTGACGAGATATTGGAAACGGTGACCCCCCCTGCTCATGAATATCTTCGGATTTAAACTTAAGTCCACGCTATTCAGGAACACGGTTCACTGTTCCTTTATACCTCTCGCGCCCCGCGACTCCACTGTTTCGGATTCAAATCTCCCTTTGTCCCCCCAATGAGTGGTCAACCCTCACACCATTTCCAATTAAGTTAGGATGGCTTACTTAGCAACTTTAAACAGCATCGGCTGGAAACATAAAAAGGACCTTATCGAGCATTTAGTGGTCTCCGAAAATGTCCTCATATTTGCGTTACAAGAAACGTATCTCACGCCCAAATCCAAAGCCAGCCTGAAAAACTTCTCGATCGTTCGCAAGAACAGACCAACACAAGGTGGTGGCGTAGTCATCGCCCTCTCTCTCTCTCTCTTCTGTCCATAACCCTTCTGCAGGGTGTGGTGACATCAATTTGCTACGCTCGCAATGACTCCTCGCCATCGAGGATCTCATTACTTCCTGCATCCCTTGTCCCGTCAGGGTTTTTGTCCGGTCTATCCATCTTGTCGGCGATCTTCCTCTTGGGCGGCGGCCTTGGACTTTGCCTTCTACTATGCGTCTTCTATTATGCGTTCAATATTGTCGAACCTCCTTGCCACCAGGTATCCCAAATAGCGTTGGTTTATTGTCTAGTATAGTCTGGTCTTTATACCGAGTTGTTGAATAATAGAGTCCTGCAGCATTTTTCTATAGCAACACATTTCAAACGCTTCTATTCTGCGTTGGTCTGAGGTCCGAATAGTCCACGTTTCGCAGGCGTGAGTTGCAATGGAGAAGCCAGGCAATGCAGAAGCCATGTATCAGCCGAAGTTTTGTGTTTTTGGTAATGGCTCGATCTTTCCAAATTTTCACCAGTTTTGCCATAGACGTTCCAGCAATCGCTATTCGTTTGCGGATTTCTTCCTGGATCCACATTTGTTGGGAACTACAGATCCTAGATAATCAAATATTTCCACCACTGCAAATCCAGCCACGGTGTCGCCTTGTGGCAGGTTTTTATTTTGTCCATTTTAGCCATCGCCCACGACAACTCAATCCCAGCCCGTCCTGTGATCCTCCCCCCGCATCTCCAAGACATCGAAGCCGTTGGCATAACCGTAAGCTACCAATACTCCTCTATCAATATCTTCTCCATATATATCTCCCCCAAATCGGATATTTCAGTCGACCTGTTCGACTATTTCAACTCGCTCCCCAACTGTATCATTTTGGGCGACTTGAACACCCGCAATCAATTATTTGTAGACACAGTATCTAACAGCAAAGGCCTTCAACTTCTCTCGATCCTAGACACGCATTACCTCTTCCGTCTTGAATGTACGGACTACACCTTTTTTGGTCCCTAAGGCAACTCTATTATTGACCACATCTTAATATCCGACAACACAACTGTCCCCCACAGCCTTCATTGACCTCTCCGTCACAAGCCACCATCTTCCACTAATAGCAGAGATGCTATTCGTACCGTCACCAATTCCCCCACCATCTACAATAGTACGTCTGTCTTGGAAAAATGCCGACTGGAAAGCATTCGAAACGAATCTTACAGTCGCCTTTATCAACCCCCCGACCATAAACACCACCTTCAAGCTAGAATTCGCCATCGAAAGATTTACCAGTAGACTTCAATTAGAAATACACGCTTGTGTACCAACACGTACCGTATCTACGGTGCGTCCCTCTGTTCCCCCCGAAATTGTCTCGTTAATCCAACAAAAGCGTAAATTGTACATGATTTACAGAAATACCCACGATCTACGATTAAATCTAAATGTGGTGGAACTGTCCATCAAACTAAAACTGCGTGCCTTGCGCAAAAATCGTAGATATATGCTACATCTAAACTTGACCTTGAGAAGGGAGTGAGACCATTGACCTTTGACCTTGAGGAGGAGTGATGCCAGGAGGATGTGATGCCTGGAATGTGGGATACATATATGAAGGGACAGGAGGAGGAAAAATCGTGGATGGATGCTACATCTAAACACGATCCCAAGGATGGCAGTAAGTTTTGGAAGTCCCTAAACATTTTTACTGGCTGGTCTCGCCGACGCAACCACCCACTCTCGGTAAACGATTTAATTCTCACAACAGCCACAGATAAAGCCCAGGCTTTCGCGACCCTACTCGAAAAAGTCCACACTTTACGGAACAATTCTTATTAGTATACTACTATATCTACTATATGGTTTCGGAAAACCATAATCCAGAACAGTCTACCTTAAACCCCGTTTTCTAAGTTCCCCCGACCACCCAAAACGAAAATGAACCCCTAGTTCAGTCCATTGCCTCCGACGAGGTTCGCAATGTAATCTCCACCACTCGCAACGGCTCTGCAGCCGGACCCGATCGTATTCCATGGACTGTCCTCAAACACCAACCAGACCCAGGAATTGACTATCTAGTCTGTATATTCAGCGCCTGTCTCCAAAACCATCACATCATACCCGACTGTCAATGTGGATTTATGAATCAACGGTCCACCCAACATTCCATTCCCAGCCTGACATAGCTCTCTTTCTTGATATCCACCGTGCCTTTGACACTGTGTAGCCATACCTATCCTAAATCTAACCTAATCTAACCTAACCTAAACATTCTTCAGAAAAACCATAATCCAGAGCAGTCTACTTTAAACCCCATTTTCTAAGTTCCCACCGACCACCCAAAACGAAAATGAACCTCTAGTTCAGCCCATTACCTCTGACGAGGTTCGCAATGTAATCTCCACCACTCGCAACGGTTCTGCAGCTGGACCAGACCGTATTCCATGGACTGGCCTCAAACACCAACCAGACCCAGAAATTGACTACCTAGTCTGTATACTCAACGCCTGTTTCTCGTCCGGCACCTTCACGTGGCCCTGGAAATCCGCATACACAATAATGATTCCCAAACCCCAAAAAAGACCCGAAACTCGTCGACTCGTATCGCCCCATCTCCCTCCTCAGCACGATAGGCAAAACATTAGAAAAAATTATCGCCCAACGTATTCGCTCCTTTTGCGAAAACCATCACGTCATACCCGACCATCTTAGTGACGTCCAAGCTCTATCACACCCTCTTTTTTGATATTCACCGTGCCTTCGACACTGTGGCTCGACGGCCTGATAGCAAAACTCCACACATTACAGGTCCAACTAGCACTAGTCCCTCTACTAAAGAGCTTTCTTTCGAACCGCTCGTGCCGCGTCAAAGTGTTCAATTCCCTGTCTCTCCCCTTTACGCCCCTGTCCCCCTGCTATTCAACATATTTTGTCACGACAATATTTACAAATTTTAAAATAATAAATTTTTATTAACTTTAGTAGGGAAAGATGATGCGTTTTAGACCAATCCTCCGAATTCAATTCTTGACTTTTGACCTTGGCCTCAACATGACATGACCTTGACTCGGCCTGGCCTTCACCTGACCTTTACCTAGAGGAGTGACCTTGAGGGAGGAGTGAGGTCCTTTACCTTCGATCTTGAAGTAGGAGTGAGGTCTTTGACCTTGAGAGGGGAGTGAGGCCTTTGACCTTGAGACGGAGTGATGCCAGGAGGATGGTGTGGGATAAATTCCTGGTTTTATCGTAATTTAGATAAGATGTCTAGATTAACAGGTGCTCCCCCAATTTTTATTGATGCAACAAATGATTTCAGTATTGAAGGAGATCCAATTGGGGGTCAGACGAGAATTTCAAACAGAAATTAGCACTTGTCATACATATTTACTTGGTATAGTTTAAGTACACTAACTAGTTTTATGTGGGTGAGACAATTTCTTAAGGTTGCATGATTGATAGAAAAAGATACATATATGAAGGGGCAGAAGGAGGAAATTCCATGTACTCTAAGTTGCCTAATATTATATGTAAAGTTGACTGTCGTATAAAAGTAAATGGGTGCGATAAGGAAAAAAAACATGAAGAGAGATGTATTGATAAGAACCACCGAGTCAGCATTTTCCCGTCGCGAGTATGGAATGTCTGATTCGTAGAATAATTGATAAGAAACGCTGCGTAATCAGTTTCTTGTTTCAACTTGTCTAGATGCGAGTAATTTCTTGACTTATGTGAACTTGTCTGGATGATTCTTGGAGATGTATTGATAAGAACCACCAAGTCAGCATTTTCCCGTCGCGAGCATGAAATGTCTGATTCGTAGGATAATTGATAAGAAACTCTGCGTAATCGGTTTCTTCTTTCAATTTGTCTAGATGCGACTAATTTCTTGACTTATGTGAACTTACTCTGGATGAGTCATAATTCTTGGAATTGTTCTGTTTTAAACATTGGCGTAAAAATAGTAAAATTGACCTTAAAATTTTACACATGGTAGTAAAAACAAGGAAAAAAAATATGTAAAATTTTTAAAAAGCGCAATATTAAATACCGTAGTCAGCAATTTTTTTACCGCGATATTAAATACCGTAGTCATCAAATTTTTTATACAGGAAATGATAACATTGAATTGAAAAATTCACTATGTTTTTACCACACTTACCCCTCATATAAGTGTGGTAAAAACATAGTGAATTTTTCAATTCAATGTAAGTATGAATTACCACGTAGTAACTGTCGCAACCATCCTATTCGGAAATGATAACGTTACGCGAGTATGGAATGTCTGAGTTGCAAAATAGTGAAAACTGCATATATTCAATTTATGGTTTTATTGTATTATACTAATAATACATTTAAATTTACTTCAATACATTTAAAATCAAATATAGTGATAGAGAAATATATAATTTGGATATTCGATTTTGTGATAAGGAAACAAATGTCAAGTCGAGGTCAGGTCAGGGTCAAAGGGAAAGATCAAGGTAGGGAGGGGAGGATCGGTCTAGAACGCATCATCTTTCTACTAACTTTGCTGGAATTAATTATATACTTTGTGAAAATATAAGTGCTCTTTCTAAAATAACATTTGATTGTCGTTCTCGGTATTGGAAAATTTACCATTCAACAATTATAATGTGTACTGAATTATAAAATTTAATAAGAACGAATTTAATTTTTCTATTAATAAGTTTTATGATTTTGCAGCGTTCTCGAAAGTGCAGTATCGTTCAAGAAGATGAAGAGGAAGAAGATATATCGAGTTGTTCAGGACGCGAAGACCTAGCGACTCAGCATAGTTCTCTTAATCGACGTGGTTCTCGTTCAGAGGGTCGTCTAAATTTAGCTTTGCAGGAGCGGTTAGCCGAATCAGAGCGGAGAAAAGTACCTTGCGATGAGTCAAAGAAACCTAAACCTCCATTATGCAACATAAAAACAATTGAAAGCCGGCCCAGATCGGCCCACGAAGCTACAAAAATGGGACCTAGGAAAATAGAAAAGGCATCCAGCATTCCTGAGCCTAAAGAAACTCGAGCTAAAACAACTATTATAACAGAATCTTCCACAATAACTATACCAATAATAACAAATTCTCCTTTAATAATGCCTGTTTTGCCAAAGTATAAGACAATGCCATCTCCAACGAGAACGCAAAGCAATGAGCCACCAACTATTATAAATCAACTGAACGAAATTTTCGAAGAAGGGGATTGTGAAGCCGGAAGACAACCTCGACAGTTCGTAAGCCGCAATCGAGCAACATACGAGCAACGACGATCAAAGTTCCATAAAACTCGCACTGCTTCTTGCAGTTCGTCAGACGCCAGCGACGATGACAGTGAAAACCGGAAGAAACGTGCGCATAAAATTGGTACTCCCGTTCATAAACCTGCACAGACTCGCAGGGATTCTCATGACGACTCTAGTGATTCTCAAGAACCCGGAGCAGGTGCCGCAGCGCCTGGAAATGGAACGCTTGGAGGAACAATTAGAAACAACGGAAGTGGAGGAACGCAAAGCCGAGATACAAAAAGCAATAATTCTGGTAGTACTACTGGTGGAAGAAAACATAATATAGGTGAAGTTTTAAAATATGAAGTTTTTAATTAATTAAAATTCATATTCAATATATTTATTATTTTCGTTTTTGCAGGAAATAGTGCAATGTTGGGTCGTAGACATAAAGCAAGTAGAAGAAGAAGTGGTGAGACGCGCCTTAGAGAAAGTCAGTCGTTGAATCGAATAACTGAAGAAGAGGGTGGCGGAGGACACACTCTTGTAATAACCGGCAATCTTTCCGCAAGTCAAGGCGTTACGGTGTTACCGAAAGTTAAAGGTTTCGGTGCCCGCTTTCTGCAGGGCTTCACAATGGGAGGAAAAAGACCAGCCGAAGAGAAGAGCAATCAACATTTCTCCCGGAAAGATACGTTTAAAGGAACGAACGAAATCGACAAGGAAAAGGAAAATAAATTGACGGGTTCAAAGAAAATCAGATTACTAGGAAGGTATTTTCAAGTGCATAAGAGAATTTTTGTGCCTATACCTGGGCTCTTCTCTAAAGGGAAATTGTATAAGGCGAGATCATGCGGGTCGTTAATTAGGGATAAAGTTGGGGAAGTTAAGGAAGAGGAAGTTTTGAGGGCGGTGAGTGTGGTAGGTGGAAGCGATAGCGATATAAATCAGAACATGGCGGGGACAAAGACTGATGGTGGTGCAAAGGTTCTCGTGAAAAATGTGCGAGATATGTGCGTGCATTTAGGGCATGCATCCAAGTGCAGTTTTTGCTGATTCAAATTTATTTTAATTTTAACGAAATTTTGAAAAACAAAACTTGATTATCACCAAAGGATAGTATATTAGAGAAATATTTATTCTTTATTGAGACAAATTGTTTTTTTTTCCGGCAGGTATTTGTTTTATTAACTTAAATTTTAATTATTAGAGAGATTTTATTAGACGGTTGAATGTTGTGTAGCTAGATTGTTATATATTTTAGTAGAGATATCGCCTCACATTCACTTTAAAGATATATTTATACATACCCTATTTACTATATTTTAAACATCTCTGGACCGATGGATATTTTATTTATTCGTAGATTATATATAGCTGCTTTTACCAAAAAGTTTTTCTTTTATTAAATGACGATTTTACGAAGGATTTACATGAATGGAGACTTATTCAAGCATAAATTATTATTAAATATGAATTTTATGAGCAAATTAGAATGGTGTGTTTTTAGAATATGACTGCAATCAAAAAATAATAATCAAAATTTTGACTATATTCAAATACAAATTCGTTTAAAGGTTGCTATTTTTGATTACTGATATTTTAAGTAAATAACACAATTCGTTAATGTTCATTAAATATTAATACAAATAGGGATGAATTTCAAACACAAAAGCTTTAAAATGTGTGCAATAAATCTTGAATTCTCAAAGAAATACATTCTATCCGCATTGGTCTAATAGATCAAGTCACATACATTGTTATAACTTCATCATAGTATATTTTGTAACTAGGGCGGAAAGTTGGCAATTTCACGCGAGTGCGAAATTGGGCGCACGAACGAAGTGCGCACATTCGCTCAAGAGGGCAATTGAGAATACCGCTCGTGTTGCAAACAATATTTTTTATTACTCATGCGAGGGGATGTATCTTACAAGTTTGGGATCCAGAGGCCAATGAAAATGGAATCAAAAAAGAAAAATTTGCTTTCAATTGTCTCCGGTGGTGTGGATTGGTCATAAGAACTCCTCAGTCTCTGGTATCTAGGGATTGCAATCCGGTGTCATTTTCAATCCGGCCGGATCCGGCTGAATTTCTACCGGTCCGGCCGAATTTCTACCGATCCAGCCGCATCCGGCCGGAACTACAATTCCGTAAAAATTAATCTATAAGCTATTACGCGGACCTAGGTTTTAGAGGCAATTTTTTTTGGAAAAAAAGGTGCGGTTACTATAGCTGTACCACCTACTCATGCAACAGCGTGATAATGTTACCAAAAATTAGCATCACCGGATCCGGTATATTGGTACCGGATCCGGTAAATGTTTAGTAATGCCGGATTACCGGATCCAGTTTTCCGGAATGCAATCCCTACTGGTATCACCATATTAAAACTTTCCACTCATTTTAAAACGTTCTCTCTAATTTTTATTATTATTTTGTAATGAAAAAAAATTCTGACACCGCGTCACTTGTTCATTTTTTTTTTAATGTAACCTAGTGATATTGAATATTTGCGTGCGTTACCCAGGTTATGTGGAAAGACAATGCGAAGTGGCATTTCTCATAAAAAAAACCATGCGTCATGAAGTACTTCGCACGCATGAGTAATAAAAAATATTTATCTTAATCATTGGGATCATTCTATTTTTTTTTTATAAAAAATGAAATACTATTTGTTTATAAACGGTTTTAAAAATAAAACATTTGATAAAAATATTACTGAAAAAATTAGTACAAAAATAGTAATAATTTTGTATAACTATATATGCTAATATATCTTTGACTTGATCTATTTGTTATTGATATATCTATTCGATGATCTTAAACCGTTTTCTCAATGTATTAATTGGTCCATAGATACAACTTACTTGTGTAATTTTGAGTTTCAAATTTTCATATTGATTATAAACACCAATTCCATTATATCAATACTTGTAACTTCGTTTCGTAACTGCCGCTGGTCGGATTATTCTTTTTATTATTTATCCAGATATATGATATTCACTAGGTTGCAGGTACTAAAGAATCATTTATATCTAATATTTAAACATGAGAATTTTAATCGTAAAAGCAGTTCACAGAGAAAAGTTAAGTAAACACTTTTCAAAATTAAATTTTATTTATTAATGATAATATATTGCGACGATCACCGAAGTCTTATTACTTTGTGTTGAAAGTGTGTTAGTATTATGCTTTCAATTGAAACGTTAAAACAGATTCGCATTTTATTTTATCTCCAAAGATGAAATGCAAACTTTTTTAAGAAAAGAAATAAATAAATGCAGCGTTAAAATGAACCAAAACTGAACCAATCAAGAGATATAATTAAGACTGAATAAAATGAGGATATATTGTGTCCATATCAACGCTTCGTTCATTCGTTTTCTTTTTGAATCGTTACGAAAAACGTATGTGCTATGCACAGCCCTTCTCTACCTGAATCTTTTTCCCGATACAATGTTTTGACCAATAATTTCCTTCCTTTCCCTTAAAAATATCTTAAAATCATCATCATAACCATATTAAATGTGTACTGAGTCATTCCGTTTGTAGGATGGTGCAAACTGCTGCGGAACATTTTTTGTAATATATTAATTATTTAAAGAAAAATAAAAGAATAACGATTTATATTTATGTATATTGAGTGCATATCTATATGATGTTTAGATTGCTATTTATTGATGTCAAGCTGGTCTTGTCGTTAGTAATAGTCAACGTGTATGTAAGCATACCAAATATGTGCACCTTATAATAATGCAGTTAATAATTTATAGAAATATATTTGAATAATTATTTCTTCTGCAAAGTACATGTCCTAATAAACTAAACAAAAAATTAATTACTTGAATGAAATTTATATTGTGAATATTTCTGCTGTGTACATTTCAATAGATTTAAAGAAATGGTGATTTTTATCTTTTTTTTACTGTTAAAAATACAAAACCTCTGATATCCTGATTAGTCCTAATTCATACTTTTTGTCTTAATTTTGCTACCGTAAAATCTCAAGTATGTATCGTACCCGCTTTTTTATTAATTTTACAACGAAAAAACTGGCTGAATATTCGATGTGAAACTGGCAATACCTTCATCAAAAACCAGCAATCAAAACTTTATTTAACTACTTAAAAAAATAACTGCCTAAAATTATTATTTGGAAAGACTATAACTTCCTTAAGAATAAGTATTTTTTTTAATTTTCTTCACACAACCGTTATATAGTAAGTTTGATATACGAGTATTTTCCTTATATTACTCATATTAGTGATTTAAAGATTTGTAAACACTTGCCCAGACTTGGTTTCCAAACGCGGAACGACAAAGTTGATTATATCTCAAAATTTTCCAAAATAATTTCCACGATCTACTAAGTTATGGTATTACCCTCATTTTCAAAATAGTAGTATATGATACAAGTGTGTGAAGAAGGGCTTTTGCGCATGAGTTGCGAAGTTTAAAGCACGAGCCGAAGGCGAGTGGTTTAATCGCAATGAGTGCATAAAAGCCTTTCACACACGTGTGTAATACATTATTTTATCTACAAAGCATGTTAAAATACTGTTAAATCTACAAAAGAAACATTGTTTCTTACCGGTGATATAGTAAAAATTGTAATTTTAACAGACAACATACTTCAAATCACTGACTCAATAAGGTTAGAACGTTCAAAAATTCAACGCCTTTCAACAAAAGGCCTACGATTCTATTGATAGAGAAACGCTTAACAAAGTACTCCAGGAATTAGGGCTAGACAACAAAACTCGCAGACTCATCCTAGAGACGCCCATTCCAAGGTTAAATTTAAAGGCGAGATTTCAGAAAGCTTCAAAATAAAAACTGGAGTGAGAAAAGGAAATGGACTTTCCCCACTTCTCTTCAACTGCACCAAAAAGGTTATGAGATCAATTTGGGTGCTCAGAGTGGTATCTATCTGGGATGAACGATGGACTGATTGTAGATTTCTTGGCCTTTCCAGATGACATGGCACTGTTTACTAATTCTCTTGAGATGACAACAATGCAGGTAAATTACCTCAGAAAACAGGCTGCCAAAGTGGGTCTTAAAGTGTCGCTGGAGAAAACAGAATTCTTCACCAACATAAGAGAAGCAAACAGAGATGTTACTAGAGCAGGGAAACATCAAAAGGACTGAGAAATTCAAGTATCTCGGCGAATGGATTGGACCCAACTTATCAGAAGAGCGCATCATTATCCCAGAGAGTCAACATGTTAGAAGTAGCCTACCGACTGACTAAGAACACTTACAACAAGAAATGCCTGTTACGCAACCTGAAACTTAAGCACTACACATCAGTGTTATGACCAGAAGCCCTATATGCCATGCAGTGTCTTTCCTTAAACCGAAGAGGTCTGGTGGAGAAATTGGAATTCAGAGAGAGGAGAATCCTCAGGAAGATCCTAGACCCGGTAAAGGAAGATGAGGAATTCCGAAGGCGGCATAACTTTGAGCTCTACGAACATATTGAGATGCTCTCTGACTGTGCAAGGAAAAGAAGGGTAGCTTTCTATGGCCAGGTTGCAAGATTGCCTCCAAACCGACTAACCAACCGTCTGTCCACCTTCTGGCAAAACAAGAAGGTTCGTACCACTTGGTTGACAGAAACCGAGAAGGATATTAAAGAACTGGGAATAACAGATCTCCAAAACAGACAGTCTATGAGACGCACCCTGAAGGAAGTCCGTGGATTTCAGGAAAAACCCCGAAGGAAAGGTACCCCTTGGACAGAAGAGAGAAAGGAGTTACACCGGACGAAGATGCGACAATACTGGGCAACGATCAAAGCCCAACAGTTGAACAAGCGTGGTTCAAAGTACGCCGATTCCAAAGAAGAAGAAGTTGAGGGTTCAGCGCCAACTGAGACGCCATTTGAGAAGAACGTTCAGCGCCAACGTGGAATAAATTACTAACTAGTAAAAAAAACACAGTAACGGGAACACTATTTGGTCGTTGTTGATGAGTAGGGAAAGATTTTTCTTTCTAGGCCCTTTACCTCCACCGACCTTGACCTCGACACTTCCGGTTTCGATTTTGAATTTTCCCGCCTGCGCCGAATTTTAAATTTTCCCGCGCACAGTGCAGGAGCAGGAAATGGGGCGGTCGCATGTGGGAAGCCGGATGAGGAAAATCGGAAACGAAGTCGAAACCGGAAACGGAAGTCGAAACCAGACCTCACACACAGCGTGGGGTTACATAGACCTCACACGTTGGACTATTATAGACCTCACACCCAGGGTGGGGTTACATTGACCTCGCACGTGGGGCTACATAGATCTCACACTCTCATGTGTGAAAAACCGGAAGTGGGAAACCGGAAACGTAAGTCCAAACTGGAAACGGAAGTGGAAACCGGAAATGTTAGTCGAAACGGGAAGTGTCAAGGTCAATGGAGGTGGAGGGCCTTGAAGCAACCATCTTACCCTATTTCTATGTAATCTAGGTTATCATAGATTTAATCTATATTAGATTATGGTTAGGTTGCCATAGTAACAACAAAAATAAATCGTTTAATAATGAAACTCCACTTGATTTACATTGGACTTTTACGGACGGTTTGGATACTTTCACACACGATTATAATAATGGTATCCTTCAAATACAATAATGTATTTATTAATATGTTCATTTTGGTGTGTTAGTAGATAAAATAATTTTTCAAAAATTACAAATAATAAATGCATAGCGATTATTTAAAACATTAAGCATTTTATCATGGAAATAGGGAAAATAAAAAAACCGGCCAAGTGCGAGTTTTGACTCGCGCACCGAGGGTTCCGTACATACTTGTAAGTAAGATATCTTTAGGAGGACCTAACTGTATGCAACTCATATGCTTCTGGTGCCTGACAATACCACGCAACACATTAGTGTATTTTCATAAGTTTCTAATAGTAAATTCGCATTTTTCTTGTAATTAAACCACATATTTAAGGTTTTCAGATTTTTCCCTTTACATGTGCTGTAAGACACCGCTTCTTGCCAAATTTCATGATTCTAGGTCAACGGGAAGTACCCTATAGGTTTTGATTCCCTTGTGAAATCGCAAAATATGCGACATAAACGGTCATATCTTTTGATCGCGTTGACTTACAAGTTTGATTTTTTCACAGCTGAAAGAGACCGCAGACCCGAGTATTTGATACAAATTTCAACTTGTTACCTCTACGCGTTCCTGAGAAAAATGGTCTTGACAGACAGACAGACGGACGGACAGACAGACGGACAACAAAGTGATACGGAACCCTAAAAATGATATAAATAAAACCAATCATTACTGAAAGAAGAAAGGCTTCAGTTTATGACGTCACTAATACTGGAGGAGGAAAATATCATAGATAATATAGAAGAAGTCAATGTCACGGAACTAAAAAAGCCCTAAAATACATGAAGAATGTTCGGGAGTTGTTCCTATAGAGTTGATGAAGCATGGTCCGGACATACTTCTAGAGAAACTGGTGGAAGTATATAACAAACGCCACTTGGAAGGGGACGACATTCCAAATGATTGTAAAGTAGGATATCTCAGCTCCATACATAAAACAGGCAATAAAAAGATATGCTCTAACTATAGAGGCATAATGATAACCAGTTCTGTAGGGAGACTGCACGGCCGAATCCAAAAGACCAGAATAGAGCACGACTTTGAAGAAATTGAAGAACAGTGTGGTTTTAGGGCGGGTAGATCATGCCTAGACAATATCAGTACTCTACAACAATTAATAGAGAAAAGACCGGAAAGGAATTTGAGTACACACCGGATGTTCATTGATTTGGAAAAGGCCTACGATAACGTGCCCATTAATAAAATGTTCGAAGTACTACATGAGATTTACATTAACAAATACTACATCAGTGCCATAAAAACACTATATAGGAAATCAGAATGTGCGATCAAATTAAGTAACAAAATATCCGCGCCGTTTAAAGTTAACAAGGGATTAAAACAAGGATGTAGAATCTCCGACCATTTTCAAAGTAAATCTACAAAAAGCCCTGAGCACCTGGATGAAAAAATGTCATAGAATGGAAATAGAAGTTGGAAATACCTGTTTATATACACTACTGTTTGCGGGTGTTCAAGTACCGATAGCGAACGACGAAGAAGACATTACATACATGACAAGAAAGCTGATTGAGGAATACTGCAAATGGGGGCTGTAAAACTGAGTATCAATATGTAAAACCGAATACATAGTTATCGGAGAAATGATCTTCAAGTCAACAACGATATTATAAAAAGGACTAATGAATTCAAGTACTTGGGAAGATACATATCTTCTGAAGGTTCAACACGAAAAGATATCCGAAACAGGATTGTTCCTTGAGGAAGGAAAAACGGCAATTCAGAACCTGAATTCAATTCTATGGTCCTCGAAAATTCACATAAATACAAAAGTCCAGTTATACCGTCCAGTAGATAAGCTATGAGAGTTCTAGCGCAAAATCCCATAAGGATTTACGTAGGGGTCTGAATTCACATTTCTTCCGGTCACGTGTCTGGTTCTAGCGCATGCGCAAGCCGCCAATACCTGTACATACAGTATTTTTTATGACGGGTTTAAACAGGTAGTAATCAGCTAATAAACAGGTATTTGCGCATGCGCTAGAACCAGACACGTGACCGGAATAAATGTGAATTCAGACCCCTACGTAAATCCTTATGGGATTTTGCGCTAGAACTCTCATTGCTTATCTACTACCGTACTATCGCGGAACCAATAACAACATATGGGGCAGAATGCCAGCAGCTAACATCCAAAATAAGGAACCAGCTAAAAGCAGTAGAGATAAAAGCAGTAGGACTTTTTACGCCGATCGTGTAGAATATCCAGGTTGGACCATATCCGAAATGACGATATCACGCAAAGGGCGCATGTAGAAGATACCAATATGGATCGGATAGATAGCCGGCCGACTAATATGGTACGGCCATGTGATGAGAATGAGGAGTGAAAGATGACTAAAGAGAATCATCTGTTACATCCCAACTAACAGAAGGAAGAAGGGAAAAACATGAGGAAAAGGGGAATGATAGAAGGAGATTGACAGAGCAGAGAAACTTATCTTCAAAACTGACGCAACATTACGTAAGAACAGTACATAGAAGCAAATATTTCCGATGTCTGTCCTTGGGCAACAAGGGAATTTCAACAAAAACTGCTTCTAAAACCTACAAAGATTATCTTTAATGGCTTCTTTCTCGTTTATGTTTGCCTAGACCGGAGCACCATAGAGCATTGCCGAGCGACTGAGCATAATATCTTTCTCTTGCTACTTTTTGGTCTGCCAACATTGGGCATCACTTTTTCCAGTGCTGCTGTTACCTTTGGAGCTTTCGTCGCTGCTCGCATGATATGTGGTGTAAAACATAGCTTCTTATCAATAATCACACCTGGATATGTAACAGCTTCCTTGGGCGTTATGGTTATACCTCCGTCCTTAAATACTACCGGCCCTACATGCCTCATTCCGGTCAGTGGAACAGCTTCCGTTTTTTTCAGGCGTCAGCCTTAGACGCTTATTTTCCATCCATTTATCAACATGTGCAATCGCCCTATTTGCACGTTCCATTGCTCTCTCCTCGTCTTCCTGCTACTACCAGAGCAATATCATCAGCAAAACCTATTATCTCAACACTTTCTGGTAGCTTTAGGCTAAGTACTCCATCGTACAGTATGTTCCACAGTGTAGGACCTATTGCTGAGCCCTGTGGAACACCGCTTTGCATTTCTCGCCCCGTTACTTCACCGCCTGCTTCGATTACGATCATGTAGATAACTACGCTGTAGTCTCAGCAGGTATGGTCAGCAGGCCTCTCTCACTAGCCTCATTCATAATATCTTCCCATGTTGCTGTTGACTACAACATAATATGAAATTATTATTGAAAACATTATTTTTTATCCCTGAAAGTTTGTCGGTGGAGTTCTGATACGCCCGGTATATGTTTTTTTGTTGGTTTTTAGGAAAACCTCACGCAAAATCAACAAGCGTAAATTTTACGATAAATACAATGTGAATTATTGACTTGACCTTGGTTTATATGCAGTGATTCTCAAATTAATAAGCGCCCCGTTATATAAGTATTTCTTTCATTTTTAACCATTATCGGAAATGACATACGAATTTGGAAATGGATAACGCGGAATTGGATAAATCTCAGAAACTGCAAGGAGTCGATTTTATTTTTCCACGTAATGAGCGGAAAGTTCATCGTCGTCAAATTTCACATGAGCGATATCTCAATAAAATAGTCGCCCAGAGCACAACTGCGGGTCACGAGTTAACTCATTGCAGGTGCAAAATTCATACAAGTACTGTACCATGCATCAAAGGAGGTTCACAGCGGACGAATCCAGAAAAACATAATAACACAAAATGTTTAGTGCATAATATGAAATTATTATTGCATTAGTTTAATTTTTTTAGAATGTCAATGCTAACATTGATTATGTTAACTGGATAATGCCTAGCTATTATTATATTTGAAGTAATTTACTAGTTTAGATTTAATCTGGCAAAAGTGACTTATGATTGCCCTTAAAGCTACTTTCCCACTAATGATTGTTAATATAACTAACATTCATTAGCGAGAAAAAACTTTTCCGCTTGAATTCTAAATATTAGATATTCTATGCACGTTAATAATGAAGTGTTCATGACACGATTTCTCGTAGAGCTGGATGGATTAGCGGCACGGATTGATTAGCATTCAAAGAAACTCAGAGTTCAATTGCTCTGAAATTAGACTCGACCCGTAGCAGCGAAAGGGTTAAGGTCATTGTGAGTAATGGAATTGCGTCATACTTAATTCTGTTTATGATGACGTATATAGCCTTATATTACTCACAGTAACCTTCATTATAATATTTCTAGAAAAAGTAAAAGTGAGAATTCTTAACCGGCGCTCTGCGTATGCGTTTATAAAATATTAATTAGTGTAAAAGTATGGCAACTGCATTTAAAAGTCATTAGATTAAATTTGAAGTAGTAAATAACTTATAATATATAATAACACTAAATACATATTTTGATGTCCAAGAAAACCACGTAAGAAATAACCAAATAAAGTTTCTCACATTTTCTTATAGTAGTAGTAGCATCTTTTTATTGGCATACATAATTACCGACATACTTATATCGAGCAATCGAATAAAATTATGTAAGGAGAGGCTATGCAAAATAAAATGAGAATATCAATTTGAATAGAAACATTTTGCTACTTTCAAAACCATGAAACAACGTTAAAACTTATAGGTGTAGTTTTAAAGTTGTTTAAATATTTTGAAAGTGGCAAAAAGAAGAAACACCTTTATAATTGCTTTGTTACAACGGACACTATTTTCTATAATGTCTATACCATACTACATTCAAATCGGACAGCGATTAAACGGTTAAGCGTGCAACAGAAGTTTTCTGTGGACCAGTGTTATAGTCTAGTTTAATAATACACCTGGTCTTTTTTTTACGCGACTTAGTTTGACGCGAATTCACTTTTATGCGACTTCGATAAACGAAAAATCTGTTTTTTGCGCGTTTTTCAAAGCTTTTACGCGATTTTTCTATCGATTTTTTCTCTCATTTCAAACACTAGTCACAATGGAAAATAATTTAAAGAAAATTAAGACACGAAAAGGAATTTCTTTGAAAACAAAAAATGATCGAGTATCAAGTGAAAATCATATTTTACAATTAGAGAAACTACTGCCTGTACGATAAAGAAAAATACAGATGTAATACGAAACCTGATAATTTACGGTAAACATGTAAATGTTAAAACAACGTCTTATTCAGGAAATCCTTACATGTAAACGTTATTGGTACTTTGGATTGAGTATCTCAATCAGAAAAGAATTCCAGTAGACATAGACTGTACTACTATATAAAAGCGATTAGTATTTTTACTACTATAAAACAAAAGGCGGTTAGTATTTTCAATCGATTGTTACTTGACGAGCCAGCAACATCAAGTCAGCAAAAATGAATTAATTTTCAGTTAGTGGAGGATGGCTTGAAGTGTTTAGAGAGGCATAATTTTCATAATCTTAGACAGAAGGATGAAATTGCGCCATCTGATGATAAAGCTGCACGAAAATATCCTCTAAGTTGTTGAAGGTCATACAAGAAGGTGGTTAGGTAACAGACCAGGTTTTATAAAGAACGTATTTATAAAGAGAACAAAAAAACATGGGGGGATTAAAAACCGCAAAAGTCCGGAAAACAGTTCTACTTTGCAGCAATGCATTCACACAATCTGATCTCGTTCCGGGTAGCCGTAACATTTTCTTCGTAAATTTGATCCCGAGCAACCCGAACTTGCCCGAGCTCAGAATGAGCATAACATTTTTTTCATAAATTTGAACCCGAACTTGCCCGAGCCCGGAACGAGCAGTTCAAATATATGAGGAAAATAGTTACGTCTGCCCGTTTCAGTGTCAAAGACTGAAGACGAGATTAGAAACGAGACCCTCGTGTGAAACCATTAAATCCTTAACTGTCTATGTAAATAGGCTATGCAACACTGAATGCCAAGTAGTATGCGACGTCATCCAAAGCGCGCGATAAATTGGTCCGTTCAAACCTCTCAAATTTAATCGGTACTTTATATATTATTTTAAAAATTAATTGAAACACTTTCAACAGGATTTATAATTTTTTCTATGTTAAGACGAAGTTAAAAATGAATTAAGCATATGAAAAAATTTGATGCATATTTCCTATTGATCGTAATGCGCAAGTGATATCGTACCACCAAGACCAAGATGAGTCCATGTATCCATGCTGTCCACTTCCGATAGTGATAGTGATTAAACATTTTTTTATATAATTTTATTACATTTTTACGTCTTAGAATTTTTATATGTAACTTTTGGAAAAATTTGAAGGATTTTATTTTATTCTTTATTTAAAATAATCTGTTAAGACCCAACTTTGGGATACATGAAATCAATAATTTTTTATTGTTTTGAGCTTTCCTTTTAGCCCAGTATTGCCTCATCCTTTGAGATCTTGCTTCCCCTTTCTTGGGGAAGATGTGGATCGTTCGTCTTCGTTTGATTTTAACTTGGAACCGTTGCTTCTTATCCTTGGTAATGGTTTTGGCTGCTTTGTCCTTGAGCATGGTGTCTGTAATTTGGAGTTCTACGAGGTCTTTCTCAGTTTCCTTAAACCAAAAAGGTTTTGTTTTTTATTACGAAAGTGGTCCAAGATCTTGTTGGTAAGTCTATATAAATTCAATCGGAGGATGTGCCCATAAAAATCACTTCCGAGTTTTTTTATTGTGTCCATGAGTTTTTCAGTCTCCCGGTAAAGAGCTTTGTTCCTGACATGGATTAATTTGTTGGCCTAAACTGTTTTTATTAAATAATGATTTTTATTTTATCTTGATATTTTAATTCTTGCGCTTTTCACATATTTTAAAATTTCTATCGGAACCAATGTATCAAATGTATAAAAGCCCAATGTAATTTTTTACAAGAACATAAGGTTTTACGCGATTATTCCAATCACAGGAACCATCATTTCCCATAAAGTTCGTGTTTTTCTACGCGTTTATTTTTAACGCGACGTGGAAGGAACAACAGTCGTGTAAAAAGAAGCTACCTCGCTACGCTCTTCGTTTTCTAAACATGGACGCGTGCTGGAAAATCTCGCTTATTGAACTCGTTTTTTAATATACTATTACTACTCGTTCACGTCCCTAATCTTCCTTCGTCTTTTTCTCGTTCTTTGTTCTCGTTGCTACTGCGTACCGAATATATTCTTTCGCTTATTATCTTATTAATCACCAGTCTATTCACGTTAGTTTGTTTGGTTTGCGTTTCCTTCCGGCGCGGCGCAATACTCATTTTACGAAGACGTAGTAAATCACTTACTTAATTCTTTCTTTGAAATTCGAGTTCAAGGTAAATTTCATTTTTAAATGTTTGGTTGAGCATCGTTATTTATATAATTCTTTTAATTTTATTTTGGTTCAATAAATAATTTTATTAATCGGACGGTTTTGGGAAGTGAATTAAAATTAAAGCAATTTTACAAATCATGACAATCGCTAGAATAAAATAAAACTTTTTATTTAAATATTTTTATATAACATGATATCACTGATGTGAAACTGACAATAACTTCCAGCAATAAATGAACATTGGTGAGACCGTACTAATTATAGATACAATCATATAATAGTAGATTTTCTAACTAGGGCGAAAGGTTGTCAATATTTACATTGAATTGAAAAATTCACTTTATTTTTTACCACACTTATATTATGAAGAAATATTATATAACTTATTATTCACAGTTATATAAATTTCTGTACATATGACGACTCGAGTTTCGACGTTTGACGGTCATTTTCAAGTTCACTTGAAAATGACCAATATTTATTATTCCAATTTGTAATTCAAACAGCAAAGCTGTACTGAAATGATGTTAAAAACAGTAATAGTAATAACATGCAAATGTCTGGTATATAATTCGAAATCCTGTATCTTATTAACCAGGAAGTAGATGTTTTAACATGAGATTTGTTCATTTTTTTCTTTAATTTTTAATTGTAAAGAAAATTTCGGAAAATTTTGAGAAATAATCAACTTTGTCGTTCCGCCAATTAGGAAACTAAGTCAGGCAAGTGTTTACAAAATCTTTAAATCACTAATATGAGTATTTTAAGGGAAACAATTTTAATCACATAGGTCAAGAGGCGGCTCACTATTAACGGTTCTGTGAAGAAAATTTTGAAAAATCTAAAAAGGTAAACTGCACACTGCAATAGTTAATACAAATTATAATTTTTTATATAACATATACCTCTATTAGACAACAAATGCACATAATGTGACTGATGTTGGTGGACCTTGGTGTGGAATAAAAAACGAATTTCTTTTCTGTTATATTAGATTTATCAATCATATCTTAAATTGTTAATGCATATCCAAAAGTAGTCTCCCTATGGTTCGATTGTGATTTTGAATTTAAAGTTAGCTCGTAAATAACCATCGTCATTTGTTTTTTATTCATTGCAGTATTTCTTGTTATATGACGTCATTAAGAAGACATTCAACCATTTTGAAAAACAACCTACCATTATTACTAAATATCCAACAAGGTTCACGTAACAACGCTTGTGAATTATGTGCCTTTATAATTTGATTTGTCGATTTGTAGTTCGACTGTTCGCAACTGGACTGATGATCAAATATGTAGTCGTTGATAAAAAATACTAATTCGTAATTACTTTTATGTGAATCTATGTGTAACGATAACATTCATAACGGAGGACGAATATAATTAAAAATTATAAAATCTATTAGTAAATATGTTTTCCGCAACATAGATACTCGGTCGTAATTCAAACACGTAAACAACATAATCATTATTAATTAAAATCAATAATCCATAGAGAGTAAACAGTGCATTAAACATTGTATTGCAACTTTTATTTACAAAAACAAACATCCAAGGTCAAACAGATATTATTTATAAAACTCTGTTGATATTTAAATATAAATAATTTACGATTGTTTACCTTCTTCTTAACCACGTTTTTTTTTAAGAAATAAATTTAAGAATTCATGCATTTTAATTATACGTTAGTAATTTCGTTAGGTTAATTAAACACCAAGGTAATCAACAATATAAGCGAAGAAGCTATAATAGAAAATTATAATACGGGGTGGCTCAAAATTATCGAAGGGGTTTCAGTTCATTATAACTTTTTATTTAAGACAATTATTAAATATTTTCTTTAAATGCAGTACCCTATATTGATGGAGAATAATTTTAATTTAATTATATCTCGCAAGTAGTGGCCATTTTCTGCTACGCATATTCGTGCTCTTTCCAAAACATTTTCCATAACCTATCGCAAAACTTCAGGTGTTATTTTGCTGATTTCGTCGCGTATATTGTTTTTTAATTGCTGGATGATTCTAAGCTTATTAATATAGACTTTTCCTTTCAAATAACCCCAAAGGAAACAGTCTGGAGCGGTTAAATCCGGTGAACGCGCAGGCCAATTAAAATCGCTAGTACGCGAAATAATTCGTTCACCAAAGATGTCGAGTAAAAGAGCCATTGTGTTCCTCGCAGTGTGCGCTGTGGCTCCATCCTGTTGGAACTATACTTGCGGATGGTTTTCCACGGCTAGCCTTAAAATTTTTTTCAACATTGTCCGATATCGATCACCATATCCATATATCCTGCCGTTTTGCTTATGAACGAACCCATTTAATTGGAAATGGGATTCGTCGCTCATAATTAAATTATGAATAAAATCATGATTTTCTTCTGCTTTTTGTCGGAAATAAATTGCATAATCAAGTCGTTGCTGGTAATATGTAGGTTTCAATTCTTGGACAAGCCGAATTTTGTATGGAAACATTTTTATTGTATGCAAAATTCTCTGCATCGACCCTCGTGAGAGGCCAATTTGTGTCGAACGTCTCCTGGTTGATGTTTCTCCATCTTGCCGAATACTCTCCTGTACCAGTTCAATATTGTCATTCGAGTGCACCGTCCGTCGTCTGCCGGCATCAGGAAGGTTCCTTACTGCCCCTTGTTTCCGAATATTTGCAACCAGACGGTTTATTGTTGGCTCTGAGGGTCCAACCCGCACATTAAAATAACGACGATATGCATATAGAGTCATAACAATGGACCGTAGATTTGATAAATACAATTCAGCGATTTAGGCACGTTGTTCAATTGTGTACTGTTTGTATACCATTTTAAATTCCCCCCAAGTCTTCTTTAGAAAATACTGAACAGGAATATAAAAAAAAATATTAATAAAAAAGTTATGAGGAATTCAAACCCCATCGCTAATTTTGGGTCACCTCGTAAAAGCTATAAAAAAATGCAGGTGGATAGCAGTTATTCCAACAATTGCCAGAATATATTCACGGTTCCTCAGAAACTTAATAGAAGAAGATATCCAAAATAAACAGCCGGAAGAACAGGCGGGGTTTCGAGCGGGCCGATGCACAACGGATAAAACTTTCACCTTAAAAATTGCCCTAGAAAAACGGACGCAAAGGAACAGAGAAACACACTTTGCCCTCATCGACCTTGAAAAAGTCTATGATAGCGTCCCCGTGATCCAACTTTGGAAAGCTATGGAACAACATAGTATACGACTTGCTGTAATAAACGCCACCAGAGAGTACTACAAAAATAATTCTGCCCAAATAAAAGTTGGTAACACACTAACAGAGGCAATTATCACAACCAAATACCTAAGGCAAGGATGCTGCTTATCACCCACTCTATTTAAAATTTATTTATACAGAGCCCTACAAGGGTGGACGAATAAATGTAAGAACATGGGACTAAGAGTGGGAAACAAGACACAATATAGTCTATATTTCGCGGACGACCAAGCTGTTTTAGCGGAGGACGAAGACGATTTTAAGTTACATGATTAGAAAACTCCAGGAAGAATATGGAAAAGCTGGACTGACCATGAATATGAGTAAGTGTGAATATCTGTTAGTCGGTAACAACGAGTGTAACGACCTACTCTTGGAATCTTGAATAATAATAGGAGTAGACCAGAGTAAATACCTAAGAGTGATCCTAAACAAATAGACCAACAGAAATGACGAAATTAGGGAACTGATTACCAAAAGTAGGAAAGCCATTGGAGCATTAAAATCACTCCTTTGGGAGAAAGAAATCAGAAGGGGAACAAAAAGGAGAATATACGGCAGTATAGTGGAGAGCGTGATGATTTATGGGGCAGTAGTGTGGGATGTGAGCAAAAAGAATAAACAAAAATTACTAGCAACTGAAATGGATTTCTTAAGAAGGAGTTTCGAAAATCCAGACTGGAGAGGGTACGGAACACGAGAATAAGGGAAATGATGTGCAAGGAACAGACTGTAGCAGACGAAATCGAAAGAAGACAACTAGTATGGTTTGGACATACCAAAAGAATGGAGAACGGATGGCCCAAGAAAGTTCTGGAATGGATACCATCGGAACGAAGGAAGAGAGGACGACCGAGAAGAAGCTGGCGAGACGACATAAAAGAAGCAATGGACGCTAGAAATTTAGACGAGGAAACTTGTTACGATAGACAAAATTGGAAACTGGGGACAGAGAGGCAGCGACAGCCGTAGAAATGTGTTGAATCTGTAGATTGTTGTTGGTTGACTCTGTTTGCGAAATCTGTTGTGTATAAATATATATATATATATATATATATATATATATATATATATATATATATATATATATATATTCTTTCTTTCGTTGGGCCAAGGGTGAAAAGGTCCAAGATTAAAGCCAAAGTTAGATCTAACGTTTGAAGCATCGTGTAGAGCCGCCTCTATTATATATATATATATATATATATATATATATATATATATATATATATATATATAGCTATAATAGAGAGAGTGGCGGCACACCGACAATAAAATTAGTCATTTATTAGGAAAGGGTATAAAATTAAGGTTTACCAAACGGATTGATAAATTCAATTTAAATTCGCGAGTTAAACCTTAACTTTATCCGCGAGTGAAATACAAACTTTTATTCAATTTTGCTTTTGTTTAAACAGGAAACAATTCAAAGAAAAGTTGGTCATGATTGTGGTTTTCTCATGGCAACGATAAAATTGTTGATTCGTGCGTCAAAATTTTGCTTACAGTATTTATTGTGTTTAATTAATTAATTTGTGTTTTATTAATCGCAACTGGATACATCCGAAGAATTATTTTTAGATGGTGACGCGAAAAGATTACTCCGGCAAAAATCATGAGATTTGTACAAAAAAAAATGTAGGTATAATAAGTTTTGTGTTTGGCGATCAAAAAAGAACATCAGCGAACATTTAGAATTATGTTTACGGAGCACGTAAGTGAGTTATATTGATGCGGTGCCATGGAGACTTTTATTGCACTAGTGAATAAATCTGTGGGTGATAAGGGTAAGGAATAAATTTATCAGTCACGTTTTGTGATAAGAGGAAATATATTTACAAAAATTAAATAACACTAAATAACAATGTAATAACTGGCAACAGTTAAATATGATTTACAGGCACTCTTAGCAGCGGTTACAGAACATAGCCAACAAATGGGTCTACGATTAAATATAAGGAAGACCAAATGGATAGTTGTCAGCAAAAACAAAAATATGGCCGACAACTTAACAGATATCAGCATAAATGGAGAAATAGTGGAGAGAGTACAAAAATATAAATATCTGGGCTGCTGGGTGAATGAAAAATGGGACTTAACTCAAGAAATCAAAAGCAGAATAGAACAGGCACGAACATCCTTCAGGAGCATGCAAAAACTGCTTACCAACAAAGCTCTAAAAATTCCCTTAAGAATACGCCTATTACGTTGCTATGTCTTTAGCATTTTGTTCTATGGGACGGAAGCATGGACCCTCACTGACACAATATGCAAAAGGATTGAGGCCTTCGAAATGTGGACTTACCGAAGAATGCTAAGGATATCGTGGATGGACAAGGTGACTAATGAGGCGGTTCTACAGCGTATGAATAAACAAAGAGAGGTACTTAATATCATAAAAAGAAGAAAGTTGGAATACTTTGGCCACGTAATGAGAAATCCGAAATATGAATTGCTCCACATTATTATTCAAGGAAAAATAGAGGGAAAGCGTGGCCCTGGGCGCCGAAGAACATCTTGGCTCAAGAATCTCCGCCAATGGTATGGAGTAAACACCACGACACTCTTTAGATCGACTGTGGACAAAGTGAGGATCAAGCGAATGATCGCCAATGTTCTGGGAGGACACGGCACTTGAAGAAGAAGAGAAATAACAATGTAACAACGGATTCGCGAAGCTGCAACTTACTATAAACTTATTGGCGTGACTGCGGCTCGGGTGAACTGGGTGAACTAACTTGATGAACTCTTGCAGTGAACTAACTGTTGTTGTGAACTCGGTGAACTGAACTGACTGTATCGAACTCTTGTGATGAACTCGGTCAATCGTTTTCTCGAGATTAAACGATTACGGCATCATCATAAACCCCGGAAAATGCATCTTCGGAAAACATGAAGTCCATTTTCTTGGATACGCAGTTAGCGAGGAAGGAACACGACCACTGGATGACAAGGTAAAAGCCATTAAAAAATTTCCAGTATTAAGGACGATAAAGGAGCTTCGCCGATTTCTTGGAATGATCAACTTCTATAGACGTTTCATCCCAAACGCGGCCGCCTACCAACAACCCTTGAATTAATTAGTCGTTGAGAATCACTGGTCTAGAAGAACTACAACGTCTAGTTGAGTTATTAAACAAATTCTGCAAGAGATATGGCATATATATATTTATATATATATATATATATATATATATATATATATCTATAATATATATATATATGTATATATATATATATATATATATATATATATATATATATGTATATATATATATATATATATATATATATATATATATATATATATATATATATATATATATATATGGATCTGAAGAAAACCAAAGTCATAGCAACTTCAAAAAACTGAATCGTAAACCACAATAGGCCATCTATAAAGATCAATTATAATGAATATCCTCCTATAAATATCTTGGCACCTGAATTACCGAAGTAGAATGCACGAAAGAAATCAAGTGTCGGGATATAACATAACATCTCTGCAGTCGAGATATCCCATTGGAACAGAGAATCAGAATGCTAAAAATCTATATATTCCCCATGCAAGTAAATGGAATGGAGACTGGGCACGCAAATCAGAAAACATCAAGAACATAGAGCCTTTTGAAATGTGCTATTATAGGAGGATGCTGCGAATACCATGGGTCGATAAGGTTTCGAACGCGGAAGTGCTACTCCGACTGAGGTCTATAAAGCTGGCACCCCCACCTCTTCAAAATTCAAATTTGATAAGACCAGAATTATGTGCTAATTATGTGCCGCAATCGCGATTTTTGTGCTCGAAGCCTTCAATGAAAGAATCAAATTTTACTAGTTGGGGTGCTAACTTAGCAGTCTAGCTAGCACCCACCCATCTGAAAAATTGGGATACCGATAGCAAATAAGCACTACAATTATGTGCTATTTATGTGCTTTTAAAGTACCCTGGAGCGAAGTAGCTAAATCGACCCCTTGTGCGAAAAACTCACCCCGAACGGAATGAGCCATAAGAGGTGAAATCTATAATAATCGAGCAAACAAGTTTTGACCAACGCGATATTATTGCAATAATTATGTGTTCTCCAGATATGATATTCCCGATTTTTATGCTCGCACCCTTGTACGAAAAAATCATCCCGAACTGTATTAGCCTTAAGAGTTGAAATCTTTAATAAACGAGAACAGAAATTTTAGATGACTCAAAATTGTTGCAATAATTATGTGTTCTCCACATATGCTAGTTACCATTTTTGAGTTTGCACTATTGTACGAGAAATTCACCCCGAACTGTATTAGCATTAAGAGGTGAAATCTCTTGAAGAGAGGTGAATAGGTGAAATAAACATATTTTTTTAATCTTGACTTATAAATAAATGTTTATGTAATATTGGAGAAACCATACTAATTATATTAACTTAAGTCGGAACACAGTGTGAATATATAAATATATTTGGTACTTACCTATTAACGCCATCACCGCTACATTTTTAAATGCCGCCAATCTACACCTAAAATTTTTATAACAATAATAGAGCACATAAATTTTAACGGAATCGAAATTGTTACAATAATAATAGCCTCTTCAGATATGATATTCGTGATTTTTGTGCTCGCACCGTTGTACGAAAAATTCACCCCGAACTGTATGAGCCATAAGTGGTGAAATTTTTAATAATCGAACACACAAATTTGAACAAAAATTGCGATTACAGCACATAATTAGCACATAAAGAGCACATAATTCTGGTCTTATCAAATTTGAATTTTGAAGAAGTGGGGGTGCTAGCTTTATAGACCTTATGGTTTCAGCATAAAACTTAAATAAAGTTTCAGACTTTGGGGAAAATCTACAAGTTTGAAATCAGTATCAGTATACTCATTCTTAGGGCTCATGCAGTTCGGGGTGAATTTTTCGTACAAGGGTGCGAGCACAAAAATCGGGAATATCATATTTGGAGAACAGATAATTATTGCAACAATATCACGTTGGTTAAAACTTGTGTACTCGATTATTATAGATTTCACCTCTTATAGCTCCTTGAGTTTTTCGCACAAGGGTTTTAGCACAAAAATCGTAAATAGAATATTTGGAGAGCATACAGCAACATAATTATTGAAAGAATTTTGCGTAATTTATTTTCTGTTCTCGTTTATTATGTTTAAAGATTTCATCTCTAATACAGTTCAGGGTAAGTTTTAGCAGGATAAAAATCGCGAATATCATATCTGGAGAGCACATAATAATTGCAACAATTTAGTGTCGGTTTAAATTTATGTGCTCGATTATTAAAGATTTCACCTTTAAGGCCTCGGCCGTACTACAGCTAAACCGCCGCGGTTTTCAACCGCGTGATTTTATGACTCATGTAAATTAATACACGCGGCCTTTACCCGCGGTTTATACCCGCGACTGATTTTTCCCATAGCGTACTGTGTGTTTCTCTAGCGGTTTTGCGGTTGTGGCGGTTACCGCTCGCGGATAAAACCGTAGTGCGGTCTCGGCCTTAACGATAATACAGTTCTGGGTGAAATTTTCGTACAAGGGCGCGAGCACAAAAATCACGAATAGCATATCTGGAGAGGACATTAATATTCCAACAATTGTGATTCGGTTAAAATTTCTGTGCTCTATTATTATAGATTTCACCTCTTATGACTCATACCGTTCGGCGTGATTTGTTCGTTGAAGGGTGCGAGCACAAAAATCGGGAATATCATATCTGGAGAACACATAATTATTGCAACAATATCGCGTTGGTTAAAACTTGTTTGCTCGATTATTATAGATTTCGCCTCCTATGGCTCATTCAGTTCGGGCTGAGTTTTTCGCACGAGTGTTTGAGTTAGCGAATTCGCTCCAGGGTACTTGAAAAGCACATAAATAGCACATAATTGTAGTGCCTATTTGGTAACGGTATCCCATTTTTTTAGATGGGTGGGTGCTAGCTTTAGTGTTAAGTTAGCACCAAGACTTAGAGCACAAAAATCGCGATTGCTGCACATAATTAGCACATAAAGAGCACATAATTCTGGTCTTATCAATTTTGAATTTTGAAGAGGTGGGGGTGCCAGCTTTATAGACCTCTTCGAATGAATAAAATAAATAAAGAAATTAGTAACATCATAAAAACACGAAAATTATAATATCTAGGACATGTCCTGAGAGGAGATAGGTGAAATATCCTTCAGCTGGTTATTCAAGGAAAAATCAAGCGGAAAAGAACGATTTTCAGAAGCAGAATTTCTGGGCTGCGTAACTTAAGGGAATGGTTTGGTTGCACGACCGCAGAACTCTTCAGACGGGCCATCGATAAGGTCTAAATTATGCTGATGGTTTCTAATCTCCGATAGGGGCGGAATTTCAAGAAGAAGAAGACCAGCAGAATTCCGAAGTGTTGCAGAATTTATATGTCTAAATCAGTGTATTGGGGAATTTAAAAAAATAATATAAAATTGAGGATGATTTTAGGGCTTCACACGAGAACGATATTTTTCTCGTCTCGTCTCGTAAAAGCGAGACGAGAACGAGACGAGACTGCATATGGTCTCACTCTCGCAAGAGCGAGAATGTATGTGGTCTCGCTCTCGCGAGAGCGAGAACGTATGTGGTCTCGTTCCCGCGAGACACTTCCCGTGAAACTCTCGCCCTATCTCGTCTCGTGTGAAGCCCTAGACGATCTACTTAAATCTAAACCTAAACCTAGTTGTGCCTATGGCAGACGCCTCTTTCGCCACACCCTCGTGCTTGTCTCAAGATAATACAACTCAATTCAAAAATGTATTTTTAACAAATATCTCTGTCTCGTTATTTTTTATATAAGAAGGGTTATAAGTTATAAGTTTCAATTGTGTGCCTACGACCCAAAAATTTAAACTTTGTGGCTTTGTGTGGGATTGGGATATCCTGTACATTCATTAAATATTTAGGGTTTACACTATAAAATTGTAATACATGTATTCACATAATAAATGTAGAAAATAAAATGCTTCGAAAGCATTGATTTCAGTAGAAATTTTATCTTTGAGAAATGTGTTTTGTACCACATGCAAATGGAAAATAACAAACGTTACAACTGGTAAACATCTCATTCTGCATGTATATTTACAATATAGCTAATACAAAATAGTCTAATATTATAACCACACAGACTATATTTTTTCCATATTTATTGACAAACAACCGATTGCCGATGACTCTATATCTATTTTTAATTCAACTTCTTGTAGTTGTTATCCTCGCATTGGTTAGCGATCCGCTTATTAATCTTGTGATGGCTTGCTGACTCACGAATCACGTGATTACAAGAGGCAAATTTAAAGGAATTAAGTATAATATTGAAAGTTCTACGTTCTAGAACAGTTTAAGTGAATAAAACGTCGTCAGCTATGCAATGGAAATAGAAATAGCGCGCGTCTGCGCACATAAAACCACGCATTTATATATTAGTTCTTCCTCCAATTCGAATCAGAAGCAGTTGAGATTCAAGTTTTAGTCGTGTCGCTAAAGCCAGTGTGTGAGGACTTAATTAATATCAATTGATAAACATGGCTTCTCCAATCGGTAAGTCTTTTCAATAATCAAATAAATGTTTCTAAAACTAAAAATCGAGATATTATTTGTTGTTTAGTAAGTCTATTTGTAATTTTTAGTTTAATTTTTTTTTAGTTTTAAGTTTAAAATTACTTGTAGAAAAGTTTAGGGCGTGTTTTTAACATTCTGAAAACTTTTTGGGTCAATCGATAGGCGTCATCAGTTTTTGTTGTTTTGTGTGGAAACCAAATCGATGGCCATTCCTAGACGCTTATGTCATCGCTACTTTCAATGCCATAATAACGAAGATACTTTGAAAGCCGACTCCTAATTGTTTATTTAATCTTGATAGTATCACATTAACAAGTTTACGATAATTGGTTTTGTGTTAATTTGCGTGTAGCGTTTGCCACGTTTAAATTTAGAAAGTTTTTTTGTAGGTCGTCCGATTTTTTTTACTGGGATGCGAAAGATTCCAGTTTAGTTTTTGTGGGTATATGCGCCGTTAAATTCCATCGAAGACAAATCTGTTTTATTTTTTCATTTGCATTTTGCTCAATCGTAGTTTTACTATATGTATGTATACTGAGTATAATATTTCACTTCGCATTACTTTTATGCTCACAGTATGACCTTAAGCACTAAATAATTGTAATACATAGTTGTATGAGATTTTTATTGGTGAGGTATGCAAGAATATAGTAGAGTATATGGATTGGTGAAGAAATTACGTAATATATGATAGAAAACATCTTATTTTTATGATCAATATTTATTGCGGTCATGGGTCATAGGGAAAACAAATGTTTCTATTATTTTTACACACACAAGTTTTAATTACATTTCAATCACTTCAACTTTAGACTTATTTATTCATATAATTCTTATTTACATAAACATATTTTTTTTAATCCTGACTTATAAATAATTGTTTATGTAATAGTGGAGAAACCTTACTAATTATATAAACATAAGTCGGAACACAGCCTGAATATATAAATATATTTAACCTTTCCGTACCTCTATAATATTATTGAGTCTTTTTAGGCCTACCAAAACAAATCTCGTGAAATTTGTTAGTTATTTACTAGCCCCCTGTCTACTTTCGTGGTACTAAACAAGAACTAGAAAAATAACATTGCCATTAAAATTCAAATCTTTCTATGAACTTAAGTTAATAGCCGCCATCTGCAGACGCGTTTCGAGATTTATCTCTTATCATTATATAATTATCTATAATGTAGTATGGTTTTGCCAACAGCAACTTATCATTTAAATAAATAACCTGCTAAGTTCATGTCTCTCTCACGAATGGGCATGATGACTGATTTTGAAAAAGTGTTCTTCTTCTTCTTCTTTCGAGTAGGCCTACTTTGGACCACGCTTGTTCAACTGTTGGGCTTTGACCTTTGCCCAGTATCTTCTGCCGGTGTAACTCCTTTCTCTCTTCTGTCCAGGGGGTACCTTTCCTTCGAGGTTTTTCCTGAAATCCACGGACTTCCTTCAGGGTGCGTCCCACAGACTGTCTGTTTTTGAGATCTGTTATTCCCAGTTCTTTAATATCGTTCTCGGTTTCTGTCAACCAAGTGGTACTAAGCTTCTTGTTTGAAAAAGTGTTCTGTTATATTCTAAACTATTTCCAAAAATATATATTATTTCTGCAGGAAACAAAGTTTTATTAGGGAAAAAAGCAATTTAAATTTAAAATTAGCTCGAAAACGATCGCTGGTGTCATGGCGTCTGCTTGTGACGTCAGGTGTTAGTAAATAGACCGAAAACATTAGGGAGCCAAAGAAAGAAATCAGCTGTTTTGCGTGTTAAATTTTGGATCCTAGTGTTCAATAATTTTTAATTTAATAATAATTATTTAATAATAATATATTAATTATAATAATTTAATAATAATATATTAATTTAAAAATAATAATTTTTAAAATATTTAATTTTTTTGTTTAATGTAATTTAATAAAATGTACAATATATACACTAAAATTCACTATCTCGAATTTCTGGCAGATTTTACGCTGTTATAACTTTTGAACGGCACCACACGGAACGGAACCACAGAGACTTCTAGTCTTCACCAATCGATTCAGCGTTCCAAAATTAGTCAGAAAACGTATATATTATTCCCTAGGAAGCTTTCAGTTAAGAAATATCATCGACACGGGGAGTCTAGACCGCGGAAACGACGAAATGCGAGAAAATCGATTTTGTCAAAATCGTTATTTTTTGAGTCACAGCAAAATTTAAAAACATTTCTGAAAGCATTTTTGCTGCAGATTACAAATATGCAAATTATATTTAGCTGGCTCTTTTCGTTCACTATCACCTGCTAAAATTGAGCGAAACTTTAAGAAATTTTTGCGCTCGAGAAGAGATCTCGGAAAGTCGTGAATTTTGGGCGGTCAATCTTAGTGTACTAATAGGAAAATGACCTTCTGAAAACGATGCCGCAATCCGTTTTTTATTATCTTCAACCTTTTCTGAGACATCTACTTAGAAAATTGAGAATCGGGTAAATTTCTGTTTGAAATATTTCGACAAATTGTTGAATATTTCCAGACAATTTACACATCAACTTATTCGTCTTGTCGTGTAGTTTCTGTATGCTAAAAATTATTTCGCTGCGTTTTACCGTTCTCGATAAAATGAAAAAAACCGAAAAAGCACATATTTTTCGAGCGAAATGACGGAAAATTTTTGTTGAAATTTTTTTTGGAAAAAATTATCGTGATTTCTTTTTGTTTACCCGATGGAAATCGAAGTGCTGAAAACGGTTTTCCAGTTTATTTTGCTCTAAAGTTACAAACAAACAAGTTTTATATATATTTTCGCTGTACACCATCTCGCATTTCCGACTGATTTCACGCTGTCATAACTTTTGAACTGCTCACCACAGAGACTTCTAGTCTTCACCAATCGATTCAGCGTCCCAAAGTTAGTCGGAACACGTGTATAATATTCCCTAGGAAGCTTTCAGTTAAGAAATACCATAGACACGAGGAGTCTAGACAGCGGAAACGACGAAATGCGAGAAAATCGAATTTGTCAAAATCGTTATTTTTTTAGTTACAGCAAAATTTAAAAACGTTTCTGAAAGAATTTTTGCTGCAGATTATAAATATGCAAATTATATTTCGTTAGCTCTTGCCGTTCACTATCGTCTGCAAGAATTGAAGCAATTTTTAAGAAATTTCGGTGCTCGAGTAGAGATCTCAGAAAGTCGTGGATTTCTCCCGGACAATCTTAGTGTATTAAACAGGAAAATTTCCTTCTAAAACGATGTCGCAATCCGTTTTTTATTAACTGCAACCGTTTCAGAGACATAAATTTAGCAAAGCGAGAATCGGGTAAATTTCAGTTTGCAATTTCTGGACGAATTATAGAATCTTTCTAGACAATTTACACATCGACTTGTTCGTCTTGTCGTGTAGTTTTTGTGTGCCGAAAATGATTTCGCTGCTTTTTACCGTTCACGAGAAAATCGAAAAAAAACGAAAAAGCACATATTTTTCGAACGAAATGATAGAAAATTTTTGTTGAAATTTTTTTTGGAAAAAAATTTCATGATTTTTTTTGTTTACCCGAAGGATATTGAAGTGGTGAAAACGGTTTTCCAGTTTATTTTGCTCTAAAGTTACAAACAAACAAGTTTTATATATTTTTTCGCTGTACACCATCTCGCATTTCCGACTGATTTCACGCTGTCATAACTTTTGAACTGCTCACCACAGAGACTTCTAGTCTTCACCAGTCGATTCAGCGTCTCAAAATTAGCAAGAAAAGTATATAATATTCCATAGGAAGCTTTCAGTTAAGAAATACCATCGACACGGGGAGTCTAGACCAGTGATGCGCAAACCGTGGGTCGCGACCCCCAGAGGGGTCGATAGAAAATGTTTTTGGGTCGTGGAATTCATTAAAAATTTAAGACTTTTCATGTATAAGTAGCAGTAAAACAGTGAAACGTCAATATAAACAAATTTAAAAAACGTCTTCGTAGACGTGGATACAAAGCTTTGTATCCAGGGGTCGCGATACATTTTTTCACAAAATGTTGGATAACATAGACACTTTCCTTTATTTCCATATCGTGCTGCTCTCACTGCTGCCTCTACTGCAATTTTATAACCATTCGCTTCTTGTAATATCAGGTATGCACCTACTTTCTTGCATATAAACTTAATGTGCTCATTATTGAACCCATTACTGCAAAACAAATCCTGAGTATTTGAAGCTGCTGATTCTAAAAACCATCCACTTAGTCATCTCTCGTTCTCACTTAACCTCCTCTTCTCAAAATATCTTTTAATCCTTCCAATCATCTCTTTCATTTCCATTTTCGTTCTTGCTAAGACAACCCTTTGCTTCTATCTATTACCACCCCTCCTGCCTGCCCATTTTTAGAAGCTTTTCTAAATCAAATCTCAAATTCAATCTCAAATGAACACATTGAATAGTACTGGGCTAAGTGGGCACCCTTGCTTTAAACCTTTTATAATCCAGAAACTCTCTGACATTTTCTCCCTCATTCCTACTCTGCAGCTTGTACTCTCGTAATGTCTGAAAACGCCTTTACTAGCCACCAGCTAATCCCTTTTGTTCTCATCAGTTCCCACAGCATCTTTCGGTTTACTGATCTATGAATAACGCATATATACGCCCCCTTGCTGTGCCATCTCTTGCTCTATTACGTATTTTAAGGTAATCAACTGGTCCGTAGTACCCCTTTCTTTTCCGACTAATTTTAGAATACTGAACCGATTGGTGCAAACTAGAAGTCTCTGTGATAAGCTGTTCATAAATTATGGTATTGTGAAATCTGCGGAAAAAGCGAAAATTTGTTATTAATTAAAGTTTTAAAAAGTTTTTTTTTCAAGTAAATGGAAAATTTCAAAGTGAGTCTGAAAGTGTTTTCCCTGTTGGTTGTAAATATACAAATTACATTTTGCTAGCCGCTTCCGTTGCCGAGGTATGACTTGATATAATTGGCAAAATTTGGTCGCCCGAGCAGAGAACTGGGAAACTAATTAATATTATTAAGGAAATCTAAGCGTGTCCGCATCGAAATGAGCTCCTGAAAACGATGTCGTAATGCAATTTTAATTATCTGCAACCGTTCTCGAAATATGGACATGTGAATTCGAAATTCTGGAAAATTGAAATTCAGAATTTCGCAAAAAAAATGAATCTATACATCAATATGCTCGTCTTGCCGTCTAGTTTCAGTGTGCCAAAAATGATTGCGCTGGAATTTGCATTTTACAAGAGGTTACTAAAAAACCGAATTCGCAATAATTTCCTGATTTTTTCGGAAACTTTTAGAGCCTTATTTTCAGTTTAGCCGAAGGGAGTGGAAGTGCTGAACGAGATTTTCCAGTTTATTTCGATCAGATGCTCAATATACCCAAGATCTAGGCTATATTACAATTTTGAGCCATTTCCTCCAACTTATTGCGTTAAAGTGTTTTGCCTACAGACTAATTTAGCCGAATTTATTACATATCTTTCGAGACTAAATTTGTGGAAATCGGTTGAAAATTGCCCAAGAATTGAATTAATATGTAATAGTCCCCAAGCGGTTCGATGGTATTTTTTAATTAAACGCTACCTAGAAAAGTCATGTATATTTTCGGACTACTTTCGGGATTTTGAATCGATTGGTAAAAACTAGAAGTCTCTGTAATAAGCCGTTCAATGCTTACGAGATAGTTAAATCTGTAGAAAATGCGAGAAAATGTATTTCCTTAAACCCTTCCGAGCTCTATAATATTATAGGGCTTCGGAAAGGTTGAATGTATTTATATATTCAGCTTTGTTCCGCTGTAATAAGTTGGTATGATTGTATCTATAATTAGTTTAGTTTCACCCTATATTAATTTCCTTAAAATCATTATTTATCAAGTGAATGGAACATTTCAAAGGGTGTCTGAAATTATTTAAAATGTTAATATACACAAATTTAAAAATCGTTTTCTTTATATTCAGGGGTCGCGATAAAATTACGCACAAAATGTTGGGTCGCAAATGAAAATAGTTTGCGCACCACTGATCTAGACCGCGGAAACGACGAATTGCGAGAAAATCGATTTTGTCAAAATCATTATTTTTTGAGTTACAGCAAAATTAAAAAATGTTTCTGGAAGCATTTTTGCTGCTGATTGCAAATATGCAAATTATATTTCTCTAGCTCTTTCGGTTCACTATCGCCTGCAAGAATTGAAGAAATTTTTAAGAAATTTCGGCGCTCGAGTAGAGATCTCGGAAAGGCGTGAATTTCTCGCGGACAATCTTAGAGTATGAACAGGAAAATATCGTTCTGAAAACGATGTCATGATCCGTTTTTGATTATCTGCAACCGTTTCCGAGACATCTTCTTAGCAAAACGAGAATCGGGTAAATTTCAGTTTGAAATTTCTCGACGAATTATTGAATCTTTGCGGACAGTTTACACATCGACTTGTTCATCTTGTCGAGTAGTTTCTGTGTGCCGAAAATGATTTCGTTGCTGTTTACCGTTTTTGAGAAAATTGTAAAAAACCGAAAAAGCACATTTTTTTCCGACCGAAATGATGAAAAATTTTCTTTGACGAATTTTTTGGAATATTTTTTCGTGATTTTTTTTTGTTACCCGAATGAAATCGAAGTGCAGAAAACGATATTCGAGTTTATTTCGCTCTAAAGTTACACATAAGCAAGATATACCCTATGTTTTGCCCTTTAATCCATTCTCAATTTAGGCACTTTATTAGTTTATGTACAATAATAAAACATTTTTTGATTTATTATAAATGCTAAATAATAATAATTATAATATAAATAATTTAATAAAATTTAAATAAATGCTAAATAATGACGTAACTGGTGATGAAGTTCTTAAAAGTGTCACCTTTGGTTAGGTTAGAGTTTAGTTGCTGTTGCGCTCGGAGCGAATAATGTAGTATGGTTTTACCAATAGTAAATCATACTATTATAGAGAGAGAGAATATATTTATTGTATATTTTATACAAAGGGCTATCGACCAACAAGGTCCTTTTGCCCGCTATTATATATAATCATATAAACTTATTAAAGGCGGATTAACTAGCGTACAATTAGTATTATAACCAAAGACTTCGTCGCACTTCGCTTCCACTACCGAACTCAAAACAAAGGTGGAAATTAAACTAAAAATTAAAGGCGGAATATAGCCTATAATGTAACCTCACATATCTTTAATATTGACTTAAATATCTTTAATATTCTGCGTAGTATTAGGAAGCGAAGTAGTTGTTTCAACATGAGATTTGTTTTGTCGTCTTAATAAGACTTAATTTTATAGAGCTACGAACAGATTGGATATATTTATAAATTCAGGCCATGTTCCGCTTTTAATAAGTTTAATTGTTTATGTGTTTGGTATTAATAAGAATAACATAATTTCAATAAAAAATATACTTTAAACGTAGCTGGAACTCGAATAACAAAATAACGCGTGTCGAGAAAAGGGTTCGTGGGTTTCGTAGAATAAATGCAATTATTAGAAAATATGTAGGTTGAAGGATTAATCGCATGTAGGATGGTTTCATTGTCTTAAAAATGTTACTAATTTAAAGCAATTATGCAGTTATCAACATTTTTATTTGAATCATAACTAAATATTTCGTAAATAGTGAACAAATAGTACATAGTAAATTATGAACGTAAATAGTGATGCAGAACCTCGTGTTTTGTTAATCTGTTGCTAAATAAACACAATATATCAAAATAAAACGACTCTAGATTGAATTGCCCCAAGAGATGAGTGGTACACATCTTATCTATTCTCATTGTCTAATTTTGTGGAGACTTTTCAAGTCTTGACATTATCCAGTCATATCTAATCTTGTTCAATCTCGTCCAAGTTTTGGTCCAAAATTCAAAACAGTTTTTCAAGAGTCAAGTCCAGGGATTGCGAACCTTTTTGAGTAGTGGGTCAAATTTTGTTCATTATATTTTTCCTACTAGCTGGTGGGCCACCAGACCAGTGCAATCACTTAAAAAAAGAAGAGGTAGGTCAAAGACTTTTCACTTTTAAAGGTTTTTACAAAATTCAAGTTTCCTGTTTTGCAACTTCTACTTTGGAAGTGGAGAGCAAAAAATAAAGTGAAAAAAGTCCATAACAATTTTCCATGTATTATAAAATGAAATACAATTAGAGGATGTGGAATATTTTGTCTAAGATATTGAATGTTTTTTAGAACTTTCAGAGCATCCGTGACAAAAAAAGCTAACTGGTAAAAACGCACATTGACGGGAACACTATTTGGTCGTTATCGATGTAATCTAGGTAAACGTAGATTTAATCTAGATTCGGTTACGGTTAGATTAAGTTATGTTAGAGCCAGATAAATTTAGACTGAGGGACCAAGACTTCTTGAATAAGGAAAATGAATTCAATTTTAATATACGTCAGAAAATTTATTTTCATAAAACTCCATTTGATTAACATTGGACTTTTACGCACGATTTGGATACTTTTATACATGATTATAATAATGGCATCCTTCACACACAATAATTTACTTACTAATGTGTTCATTTTGGTGTAAGAGTATATAGACATATTTAAAATACAATAATTGGAGAAGAAATTTCTTTTTGATATATTTAATATTCATACCTTTGTGGCTGAAAAACTTTAATAAGGAAATAATAAAAGTTCTAAAATCAACGCCTGGGTTGAAAAGCCTGTGTGGGTCACTGTCTGACCCGCGGGTCATAGGTTCGCAATCCCTGGTCTAGTCCAACATTGTCCAGTCTTGTAGAATATTGACTAGTCTTGTCGAGTCTATTATTCTCTTGTCATTGATGGATTGAATTGCACCAAGAGATGAGTCGTACACATATCTACTATCTTTTCTAATTGTGTGGAGGCTTTTCAAGTTTTAACATTATCCAGTCATATCCAATCTTGTTCGCTCTAGTCCAATTTTTTGTCCAAATTTTTTTAGAGTCTAATCCAATATTGTCCAGTCTTGTTGAATATTGACTAGTCTTGTCCAGACTTACTCTATTATTGTCTTGTACAGGCTTATTCAGCTTTGACCAATGACCATAGATTGAATATCGCCAAGAGATTAGTCGTACAAATATCTAATCTTATCTCTTTTTCTTGTCTAATTTTGTGGAGACGTTTCAAGTCTTGACATGATCCAGTCATATCTGATCCAGTAATCTCTTGTCCAAAATTTAGCCAAGTTTTGTTTCTCATTTATTCTTTTGTACAGGGTTATTCAGTATTGATCAATGACCATGGATTGATTTGCCCCAAGAGATGAGTGGTACACATATATTATCTTATATATTCTTCTTGTCTAATTTTGTGTAGGCTTTTCAAGTCTTGACTTTATTCATTCTTGTACTTATACAAATACTTGACTTTATACAATTTTTGGTGCAAGATTTTGCCCAAGATTTTATTAAGAGTCTTGTCCAAGAGTCTGGACAAATCTCGACAAGACTAGTCATGATTCAACAAGACTGGGCAATGCCTTGTTGAATCTTGACTAGTCTTGTCGAGATTTGTCCAGGCAATTATTGTACAGTACAGTGTTCAGTATTGTAGATGTTTTATTCAGTATTAGTTTCTGTTCTGCAACCTTGTCCATCATATATGTTTGGTCTCGTCTGGTTTTACCTTGTCTAGTTTTATTTGGTTGTCTATCTTCTTTTTGTTGTAGAGGAGAGGAAATGCTTTTACGCACCTCCATCATATCATTTGGGGAGTGTGAGTAGGGAAAGATCCTTTGCTCTATTCCCACCGCCACCACATGACCGGCGGGTGTGGGGTTACATAGACCTCACACCCTCTTTAGCGTGAGGTTACATAAACCTTACACCCTCTTTATCGTGGGGTTACATAGACCTCACACCCCCTTTAGCGTGGGGTTACATAGACCTCACACCCCGCGGTCATGTGGTGGCGGTGGGAATAGAATATAAGATCTTTCCCTACTAATGTGGGACTCTCCCGCCCGTTTTGGGCGGTCATACTCACAAAAAGCTTCTTCTCTTTTCGACTTGTCTGTAATGTTCCCCCCTTTCAGCCTGACGTGGTATAGGTTTGTCTTTTAATCCTTTTCTTAAAGAAAGAGAAGAGAGAAAGAGAGTCTAATTAGAAACCTGCCCTCCGCAGCCATGCCCCTGAAAGGCAGAGTAGAGGAAATGCTCGCATACAAGGACAGCTGGTAAACTGTGAAGGCATTGGACGAATTTGAAGAAAGGAGCAGAGGGCGAAATTCGTCTTTTTACTTTCCTTCACAGTTTACAATACCATCACAGTTTACCAGCTGTCCTTGTATGCGAGCATTTTCTCTACTCTGCCTTTCAGGGGCATTGCTGCGGCGGGTAGGTTTCTAATTGGACTCTCTTTCGTCACCCAATCACCAATCAATAAATATCTGTGGTCTGAGAATATGCAGTACTCCACAATAATCGGAGCTTACTTCCCACTTCCCAGAATGGCACTTTGTGTGCTCTGCGATATCTTCTACACTTTCAGTGCAGTATCTGCATTGTGCACTCCTCCTCTCTGTACAGGAACAAAAGACTCCTTGTCCTGTAAGACACTGCGTTACAAAGAATGTTACCACGCCATGCATCCTCTACCTATTTCTTAATGTCCGGTATTAGCTTATGCGTCCTTGCGGCATTAGTGGCGTCCCATTCTGTCTGCCACTTCTCATATGTCTCTTCCTTCCGCTCTTTTTTATTGTTATTTATCTCAAGTATGAGGCGCTTTCTCTTTTCCGGGAGGAGGTGTAACGGTACGATGCCTGCCACTACGAGTGCAGCGTTTGCAGATATCATGCAATATGCACAGCATATCCGCAGAATAACTATTCTTTGGGTGGACGAATTTTTGTATCCTGTCTTCATATTGCCCCGGCCCATAATGAAGCTCCATACATAATTTTCGACTTCATTGCCATCGCCAGTACATTTTCTGTTGTCCTGGGCTTCTAATATTAGGTAGTATACTACATAGAGCCATAGCGTACGAAGACGCTTCTCCTTCTCGCACGCATTCTAGCCCCCTGTCAATTACCATACCCAGATAATTTATCTGCCTCACTAGATTGATGTCTACTCCTACCATGGTAAACTTTATGTTTGGTAATGTCTTCGTATTTAAGATTATTTATGATTTTGTGTGGTCTGATCTATTCTCGTCCAGTTTTTTAGTGTCCTGGTATGTCTTGTCTGGTATTGTCTGTTAATATTTACAACAATACAATATAATCTCGATAATCCGACCCAGACAACCGCCGGATTATCAGAAAGAGTGGTGGGAGGGAGTGGTCTGCAGACCGCCGGATTACTGGACGTGTCGTTCGATTAACCAACGGCCGAGTTACCAAGTTTATATTGTATTTGTCTTGGTACGTATAACATATGAGATACGAAGTCTTGAGAATTTTCCATGCGAGTACAATTTTAAATTCACAATTTAAATTTTGGGAGGATGAAATTTTGATGGACATACTTCGGGGCGAAAGGGTTAACAAATAATTAACATTATAATTGTTTTTTTTGCGAATAGGCCATCTTGGACCACGCAAATATCATCTCATACGGTGTTTTACGGTGTTTGTCTTCTTCGCCTAGTTCTTCATTCTTTCTGACTGATCCCTTCTCGTTTCTGCAGTCCATTCCTCTCGTTTGGGAGTTTGATTTACACCGACAGGACGTTTAGATCGTTTAGAATACATCCTTCTGTACTTTTCTCGCTACAAACAGTCTTCCTCTGTCAATTTGAATGTTGGTAGGTCTTTTTTGATCTGCTTCATGTAGTAAATATGTAGTTCGTGTAAATATTTGTTTATTTAATCTATCAGGAGCCATTCGTACCATATGGTCATAGAACTGAAGTCTTCGTTTAGAACCGCGGCAGTTTAGCTGTAGTGCGGCCTAGCCCTTAGACCTGTTTTTATCTGGAAAGCTTTTGTTTTTGATACAAATTTTAATTTTTAATTAAATATTTTGTTTTTGACTTTTGATACGGTGTTGCTTAACGTTAGCATAATTAAGTTCATTGTAGATTATATTTGTTTATTAATGAAATTAATTATATTTTATGAATCATAAAATACTAGACGTATAATTCGATCAACTTGGTTGACCTTTGATCAGAATTTTAGCACAAATATTATTACATTATTATTTTCATTATTACAGATTACTTTAAATAATCGTATCAAGAACATTATTATTATATTCGTATCAAGCCTTTCTTAATACGCAACTTCTTAATAACTTTCTTCTTCTTCTTCTTCTTCTGAATAACTTCGTAATACTTCTAATAAATATTATTTTTCTATTTGAATATGAAATAATATTGATTAAGAAACTTTTTTAAAACAGCTCGCATAAATCTGATACGATTTGGGTGGTATCCAAATTATCTTTTTGTTGCGTGTCGCGGCGCAGACGCTATTTTTAGAAATGGATTCCCAAGAATTCCAACAAAAAATACTAGACAATTCGATATCAAATTTACAACAACGTACACTGCTTAGATGATATGTTTATGCAACGATTAGTATTCAATGTAGGCATAACATTATTGAAACACGTATAAATAAAGGTGATGTCACCAGTTTTCTATTCGCTTCTATACAAAACAAAATGATCACCTCCTGTTAGGTCATTGATGAAAATAGATGAAATAATAGCAAAAAGTTATTGCAACGGAGATATTGTATAAGGCTCGAATAAACGGAAACGCATTTTAGAACCAACACAAATCACAATACAAATCCAACGGAAGGCAGTCTGCGAAAACTTCAAAAATAACAAATTTAGACCCCTTTCATGATTCTTTTCTCTGTTTCTGACAATTTATTCGTTTTGTTTAAAATAGGGAATATGCATGTAATTTAAATTTGGTTCAAATACTTTTATTGCGAGTCTTTATTAGCCGGACATTTCAAGTAAACCATTATTTTAGTTATTAATATCTTTTTAATAATAGGGAATATGCATCAATTTTTTTTATTTGCTTAATTCACTTTTTACTTCGTTTTAACATAGTAAAAATTATAAATACTGTTGAAAGTGTTTCTATTAATTCAAAAAAAAATATATAAATACGATTAAATTTGACCTGATCGAAACGCTTCACAATTGGTCAAGTGATGTTATGTGCACGTTGACATCGATCGGCCTCCACGATATTCACAGATGTAGGTAGGGTGGAGACTATACACCTCGATAGGGACTTTATCAAACACTTTATCTTGTGTACTTATAATAGTGTTTTTGCATTCTGGTACTATACAATATCTATAAAATCGCTTTTTAGCTTTTTCCATTATCGAAATAGCAAATATAAACTGAAAATCCTCAACTGTCTATGCAAATATGCTATGCAACACTGAATGTCATGTGTTATGCTATGTCATCCAAAACGTGCGATAAATGGGTTGAACGGTCCCATTTATCGCATTCAGTGTTGCCTAGCATATTTGCACAGTTACGGATTTTCAGTTTATATTTGCTATTTCGATAATGGAAAAAGTTAAAAAACCATTTTATGGATATTGTATAGTACCGGAATGCAAAAACCCTATTATAAGTACACAAGATAAAGTGTTTGATAAAGTCCCTATAGAGGTGTATAGTCCACCCTACCTACATCTGTGAATATCGTGGAGGCCGATTGATGTCAACGTGCACGTCACATCACAATGGTGATGCGTTTCGCAAATATGAATTTCGCTCGCATATTTTGGACTTTTTGATTTAAATTTTTGGAATTAAATATAAACTTAATGAGAAAATAATGGTATAGGTGTAATGCCAAGATCATAAAGTATCGGGGATGGAAAAATCAACGAATTTTAAATTTCTTGCATATTACCTATTACAATTAATATATAAAAGGGGGGGGGGGATGCAAATTAGGGGAGAGAAATTCAGTAGATAGGCTAGGTTAGGTTAGGTTAGGTTAGGTTTTAGCGCAAAATCCCATAATAATTTACATAGGGGTCTAAATTTACATTTTTTAATCTTTCACCCGGTCCGGGAGGTTGGTGGGTCGGAGAGAACCCAGTTGGACCTCGACAGAATTTAGTCGTTAACCATTTAGTCGCTTTCAACAATGATAAAAATAACAAGTAGGGGTGGTTGTTATCAAAAGCGAAGGGGTGGGGAAGGGGGTTGATGAGAAAATCAAATCTGGTGTCAGAACGGCTCTAGTATGCACCCTAGGTAGGAGATACCGCCCGGCCGCCACTCTCTCAGTAGATGACGTCGTAATTATCTCGATGCTGATTGGTTGATTAACAGAATCAGTTTTTCATTTTTTTCAATTTCAATTAACAGTTATCTCTCTTAGAGTGCATGCTAGAGCCGTTCTGACACCAGATTTGATTTTCTCATCAACCCCCTCCCGCACACCCACGCTTTTGATCACAACCACTCTTACTTGTTATTTTATAATTGTTGAAAGCGACTAAATGGTTAACGACTAAATTCTTCCGGTTGACGTCCAATTGGGTTCTCTCCGACCCACCAACCTAACAGACCGGGTAAAAAATTAAAAGATTTAAATTTAGACCTATAAGGGATTGCGCTAGAACTGTCTTAGCCTATCTACTAAATTCGAATTTATAAAATGCAACACCATTAGTTTAAACGAAATGTGACGTCAAATACTATGTTAACAAGTTCGTATTGCTTACATTTGTATGGCATTGTAGGCTTCTGATTAGAAAATATAGTCATAATTTGTGTGTAGTGATTTAATTCAAAACAACCTCGGAAGAAATAACAGGAGTAATAAAAACCTTAAAAAATAGGAAAGCGCCTAGTTGCGACAATACACCGACCGATCGCCATAGACAGAATTTGCCAAATTTATAAATGCCATACTGAAACTCAATATGTCCGAACCTATTGAAACATGCGACCCATTTTTAATTCCAAAACCCAACAAACCCAGAAATATCACCTCGAGTTACAGACCAATTAGTCTGCTGACATGTCTCGGTAAAATCAAAAAAATATTCTTAACAGAAAAAATAATAAACAAAAGATTGACAGAAATAATCAAGGACAAACGTATTCTCCCCGATGAACAATAAGGTTTTACAACAAAACACTCCACTACCCATCAGACAACAAGATTAACCGAAGCTTAATTTATTATTATTGCTTCAATAATCGACGTTTTCTGTCGAACTGTCTTTTTGGACGTCTCAAAGGCTTTCGACAAAGTATGGCACATAGGTTTGATATAAAAATTGCATTGGAATTGTATAGGAACAGATCTGAATAGTTAAAACTTTACGGAAACAGATAAAGAGACGAAATCACAAAACTTTGTAAACCGGATTTACTTCTGATTAAAGGAAATTATATAAGGTATCGAAATACGTCATACTTACATTAAAGTGATCTTCACAACAATGTAAATAAATTGTTAAAGATACTTCATCTCTTCTGATAACCTTACAACATTCCTTATTTATTTTGGCACCTATCGATAACAAAAGGGGTCGTCCATTCATCACGTGATGTTTTTTAGCAACTTTTTGATTTCGCTTCTTTTTACCGTTCTTGTGAAAATCGAAAATACCAAAAAGCACATATTTTTTGCACGAAATGATTTTGAACGAATTTTTTTTAGAATTTGTACTAATTTCATATTAGAATAAGAAAATCGAAGTGCTGAAAACTGTTTTCCAGTTTATTTCGCTCTAAAGTTACAAATAAACAAGTTTTATATATTTTTTCGCTGCATACCATTTCGAATTTCCGACTGATTTCACGCTATCATAACTTTTGAACGGCTGACCACAGAGACTTCTAATCTTCACCAATCGATTCAGCGTCCCAAAATTAGTCAGAAAACGTATATAATATTCCATACGAAGCTTTCAGTTAAAAAATGCCATCGACACAGGGAGTCTAGACCGCGCAAACGACGAAATGCGAGAAAATCGATTTTGTCAAAATTGTTATTTTTTGAGTTACAGCAAAATTTAAAAACATTTCTGAAAGCATTTTTGCTGCTAATTACAGATATGCAAATTATATGTCGCTAACTCTTTCCGTTCACTATCGCCTGCAAAAATTGAAGAAATTTTTAAGAAATTTCGGAGCTCGAGTAGAGATCTCGAAAAGTCGTGAACTCACGTGGACAATCTTAGTGTATTAACAGGAAAATGACCTTCTAAAAACGATGCCGCAATCCGTTTTTGATTATCAGCAACCGTTTCCGAGACATCTACTTAACAAATCGAGAATCGGATAAATTTCAGTTTGAAATTTCTTGAAGAATTTTTGGATCTTTCCCGACAATTTACACATCGACTTGTTCGCCTTGTCGTGTAGTTTCTGTGTGCCGAAAATGATTTCGGTTCTTTTTACCGTTCTCGAGAAAATCGAAAAAAAACGAAAAAGCACATAATTTTCGAGCGAATTGATGGAAAATTTTTGTAAAAATTTTTTTTGGAAAATTTTGTCGTGATTTTTTTTCGGTTACCCGAAGGAAATCAAAGTGCTGAAAACGGTTTTCCAGTTTGTTTCGCTCTAAAGTTAGAAATAAACAAGTTTTATATATTTTTTCGCGGTACACCATCTCGCATTTCTTACTGATTTCACGCTGCCATAACTTTTGAACCGCTCATCACAGAGACTCCTAGTCTTGACCAATCGATTCAGCGTCCCAAAATTAGTCTGAAAACGTATATAATATTCCCTAGGAAGCTTTCAGTTATGAAATACCATCGACACGGGGAGTCTAGACCGTAGAAACGACAAAATGCGAGAGAATCGATATTGTCAAAATTGCTATTTTTTGAGTTACAGTAAAATTTAAAACCGTTTCTGAAAGCATTTTTGCTGCTGATTACAGATATGCAAATTATATATCGCTAGCTCTTTCCGTTAACTATCGCCTGCAAAAATTGAAGAAATTTTTAAGAAATTTTGGAACTCGAGTGGAGATCTCGGAAAGTCGTGAATTTTCCCTGGACAAACTTAGTGTATCAACAGGATAATGACCTTCTAAAAACGATGCCGCAATCGGTTTTTGATTATCTGTAACCGTTTCCGAGACATCTACTTAGCAAATCGAGAATCGAGTAAATTTCAGTTTGAAATTTATCGACGATTTATTCAATCTATCCGGACAATTTACACATCGACTTGTTCGTCTTGTCGTGTAGTTTCTGTGTGCCGAAAATGATTTCACTGCTTTTTACCGTTCTCGAGAAAATCGAAAAAAACCGAAAAAGCACATAATTTTCGAACGAATTGATGGAAAATTTTTGTTAAATTTTTTTTTGGAAAATTTTTTCGAGATTTTTTTTCGATTACCCGGGGGAAATCGAAGTGCTGAAAACGGTTTTCCAGTTAATTTCGCTCTAAAGTTACAAATAAACAAGTTTTATATATTTTTTCGCTGTACACCATCTCGCATTTCCTATTGATTTCACGCTGTCAACTTTTGAAGGGCTCACCATAGAGTCTTCTAGGCTTCACCAATCGATTCAGCGTCCCAAAATAAGTCTGAAAATGTGTATAAAATTCCCTACTAAGCTTTCAGTTAAGAAATACCATCGACACGGGGAATCGAGACCGTGGAAACGACAAAATGCGAGAAAATTGATTTTTTCAAAATTGTTATTTTTCGAGTTACAGCAATATTTAAAAACTTTTTTGAAAGCATTTTTGCTGCTGATTACAGATAAGCAAATTATATTTCGCTAGCTCTTTCGGTTCAATATTGTCTGCAAGAATTGAAGAAATTTTGGAGAAATTTCGGCGCTCGAGTAGAGATCTCACGTGATTAATGGACGATCCCAAACCATATAAAGCAATTTATCAGATGCACTCCTGATGGTGTTACGACAAACGAAAACACCTGTAGTAAACAATAGACTGGACTGTTACTAGACATAGAATTTGACGTCATCCACAAAGCGCGCGAAAATGGCGGCGTTTAAACGGCTCAAAATCATTCTCTATTTTATTTTATTTTTTAATTAAACTTAATTACAGCATTTTTAAACAATATTTATATTTTTTACTGTCCTATAACTGTGTAAACTGTAAATTAAAAATATATAACAAATACATGCATATGCCCTATTGAACGAATATAAATGGCCGATAAACTTTAGTTATGCATGAGTTTATCGACAATTTATATTCGTTGAAGAAACTCTACCAAATAAAATAAAACAACCACAATTATTCTTTTCAAAAAGAGTCAGATTTTATTTTTTTTAATAAAAAAAAATTGCTTATTAAATGTTTTCTTGAAAATTGATTTAATTAATATGCCTTTCATACATCCGTTCTTCTTTCTTCTTCTTCTTTCGAATAGGCCTACTTTGGACCACGCTTGTTCAACTGTTGGGATTTCACCTTTGCCCAGTATTGTCGCATCTTCTGCCGGTGTAACTCCTTTCTCTCTTCTGTCCTCTTATTTACGGGTTTTTTCCTGAAATCCACGGACTTCCCTCAGGGTGCGTCTCACAGACTGTCTGTTTTTGAGATCTGTTATTCCCAGTTCTTTAATATCCTTCTCGGTTTCTGTCAACCAAGTGGTACGAAACTTCTTGTTTTGCCAGAAGGTGAACAGACTGTTTTTTTTTTATCTTCTTTCTTCAATGTATTATATTTTACAAATGATTATGTATTCTCATATATGTGTTTTATGTTCACAGAGCTATCAACTGAAGACAAACTAGAGTACAACTTTATTCCAAATGCATCCGGCTTCTGTCAATTCCGTGTACGAACTCCCAACGATGCCCACGTAGCTTTAACTACTTCCGCTGCTGAATGCGACCCAATGTACGAAATCTTCATTGGAGGATGGGGCAACAAAAAATCCGTTATCCGCAAAAATCGTTCAAAACCAGACGTCGCTGAAGTTGAGACACCAGGAATTCTTTCTGAAGGCGAGTTCCGCGGTTTCTGGATCCGCTGGGACAATGGAACAATCACTGTAGGAAAAGAAGGAGAAAGCGCACCATTCCTTTCTTTCACCGATGGCGAGCATGTACCAATTTCTTATATTGGTGTCTGTACTGGATGGGGAGCCACTGGTACTTGGATAATTGAAGAAGGAAGAGCTCCAACTGCTCCATATGCTAGCCATTGTTGGATAGCTGCTAATAGTGGAAGTGTACCACCAAGTGCTTTCCCAGCTGGCGAAGATAACGGAGAAACCGTTTACATTGCCAGAGCCAACTACCAAGGTGGTATTATCCCAGGCAAACTCATCTCTTCCCATGGAACTGCTTATGTACCATGGGGAGGCGTAGAAAATGCTTGCGGAAATTATGAAGTTCTGTGCGATTTCAATGGAACATGGACATCGTGTTCTGGAGCTACAATACCAAACAACGCTGTGGTTGCCGGCGAAAGTGAAGATGGGGAAACCTTATATATTGGTAGAGTTCTTCATGAAGGATGTTTGACAGTTGGAAAGGTACAAGGCAGTCATGGAGTATGTTATATACCATTTGGAGGTTCAGAAATGGGCTTCCCAGAATATGAAATTTTGGTTAAGTAAATTGCCGAAGAGAACAAATTAAAATATCTGTATTTGGTATCGCAAGGAGCGCTTAATATACTTTCGAAATTGAGATGCATTTTAGTTTAGGTACAAAATATAATTTTTATAACATATGAAAACGTAATTATTTATTATCTAGGTACTTTTGGTATTTATTGTTCGAAAATGTAATCAATATATTTTAAGAAATAAATCTGTTCATTTTGTTAATTATTGTGCATCATATATATTACATTAGCTCTTTAAAAATGAAAGCTATGTTCGCACAGCATGTTGGAAAGCAATAAATACTTTCGTTTCGCTTTTGTGGTACCTACATTTCCCTGATCAAAAATTCACATTTTCCCGATCAGAATTCAAATCTTGCCAGGGGGCTCGTGGTCCTATCTACGACGCTGCACCTATCATCAGGCCCCTCTTTCCCACTGGGCAGGTGCCCAGGGCCCCGCGATCGATAGGGGCCCCCTAGTTCCTGCCAGATCACCAAACGATAACCTTATGAAAGAAAATAAAATTGAAGACACATTTTCAAAAGTAGAAATTCCATTAAGAATCTTTTTAAGCATGATGGTAATTAACTGCAGTGGGGGAATGCTTCTCAAAATTGAAAAGAATAAAACATATATTAAGCAGTACAATACTTCATGGTGGTTTAACTAGTTTGTCGTTCATGTCCATAGAATGTGAAATGCTCAAAAACATTGATTTTGAAGAAGTGATTAAAGATTTTGCGCATCTCAAATCTAGAAGGGTACCTCTTCAATCAACATAGATTTTTAAGAACTAATCTGTGAATGCTAAAAGAGTTGCTTTTGTGGATTATATTGTATTATCTCTTCATTTAATGTGACTCTAAAGATATGAAAATCTAAACCTGTGCTTATCTGCTTTCCTTGTATATTTTAACAAAATAGTGCTATTTGAAGATCATATGGCCTTGACCTAAGGGGCCCCCATTATCCTAATGTGCCAAGGGCCTCCAATAGGTTAAAGACGGCCCTGCCTATCATCCAGTCTTAAGACTGGAAATAACACTAATATATTCATTTCTCTTCTTAGTACGGTGTTTTAAAATTCAGACACGAAAACTATAACTATATCTAAACAATTTTTAAAAATCTAACGAACTGGAACAGTATTCCGTTTTGTGCCGGTACTTACAGTTGATGCTTTGTGGGATGCTTTGTGTAATATATTTGATGTTTATATATACACTATAATTATGTGGGCAGTGCTTCAGGCGATGGATAGTTCTCATATAGACTGGTCTAGACAGAATATTAGAAAGATATATTCAAATTATTTATGAGCACTGCAACTTCCAGATGTTGGGCCCTTACGTTTCGCTTTACACTTATGTTAAACTCATTAACCTTTTTTGGGAGGGGCGTAGCAGGCATATCATTAATCTGACAAGTGGCCCCCCCAGAATCACGAAAATCCTGGAACCGCTCTTTACACAGCATTAACCTCAAAGATGTCGCCGCTCTGCTCTTGGCATCTACATTTTTTTTCCGTACGTTCCCCTTTCACTTGAATGTTTAGGGGTTTGGGAATCTGGCTCTATAGCTTTGGTTTTCCTTCCTGTAGTTAACTTTTGTTCGTTCGTCTTGTTCTGCTTGTGTCAGGATGTCACGTATCATTGTCTCCGTGTATGTCCAGTCCTCTGGTGATCTTAGCATCGCATTTACCAGTGTTTGCACCTCTAGGTTGAGTCTTCCATCTGTCCCTCTTAGATATCCACCTACTGCATTCAAACACGATATGAAGTGCACTGTCCACGTTGCCGCAGTATACACACATTGCGTCACTTGCCCTGCAAAAACTATGTAGATACTCCCTGAAGCATCCGTGGCCTCTGAGGTAAAGTGACCACACGTCCCGATTTTGGAGGGACAGTCTCGCTTTTTGGAGGACAGTCCCGTGTCCCGTCAATTTTTAAAAATGTTCCGCTTTTTAGAAAACATCTGCATTTCTTATTTTAAATGTACTGTAATATATAAATTTCACATATTCTCATAAAATCTCTTTTTTTTTTGGTGTCACCCAATGAAATTTTTTAATATCTTCCAATTGAACTGTCCATTCTTCAAGATATCGCAAGCAGTTATTATAAAAAATTTATAGTTTTAAAAAAAAAATCCGGTCGTATAATTTATCTCTCATCTGTATAGCTTAGCTTTTATGTGTATAACAATGGTTTACAAATTGTTGTTCATAAAAGCAAAGCTGTACTGATGAAAAAAACAATAATTTGACCAATTCATGCTAGAAATTTCACATTTTAATAAATGATCGAGTATTCACTCGGATCAAAAATTTGACCGTGAAAGATCAATGATTTTTTTTTTAATAAAAAATTTAAATTAATTAAAAATCATAATTTTCAAATTATTGTTTTTTACAAATATTTTTATAGTTACCAATAATTAATAATAAATACATTTTTGTATATGTATAGACAAGTATGAATTTGTAATCGCAATGAGTGCACGTCGGAAAATTTATTTTCTATGTAACTATTTAAGTCATGTTAAGTAATGTTTTTTGTTTAGTCACGCAAGTTGTTGCCATAGTAATAACAAACGGAAAACGTTTAAAAATTAAAGTCCATTTGATTTATATTGGATTTTTACGCACAATTTGGTTACTTTTACACACGATTATAATAATGGCATCCTTCACATACAATAATATATTAGAGCAGGCATGACCAACCTTTTTTGGAACTATAACTAAATTACCATTATTTGTTCGAGTATAGGGCTACACAAAGTAAGGCGGGTATATTGGTCCCGTTTATTAAATCCCGTTTATTATAAATTTGCGGCAGTAGAGTAGTTTTCATAGCGGAGGGAAGCCGGCACAGGCACTGTATGTGGCCGCAGGTTGCTCAGCCCTGTATTAGGGTGTTCATTTTGGTGGGTGAGTAGATAAAATATATATTTTTGAATTATTGGTCTGCTTTCATAACTAAATTATAATTCTCATTTCATCCCATTTGTCCTCAATTTTGTCTCAATGCTTTGTGCTTTGTCTCAATGAAAATATGGTCACTTTACTCTGAGGGCCTGTGTTAGATGGTAAGTTATCTCTCCATGGTTCCGTGTTACCCAGGGTTTGTGTTTTGGGATCAATAGTTTTGTCCAATATCCTGTTTCGGACATGCTCCATGACTTTTGCCGGTCTTCAAGTATTTGATAGTTTCAATTTTTCGTCTTTCTATCCTATTTGCCCAGTTCCTTGTCTTAAATAATTTGACTCTCTCGTGGATTTTGCACTCTATCGGGGCGATGCCAGCAATCACCAACACGGCTTCCCTGGAGATAGTCCTGTATGCACTGCACACTCTGATGCCCATGTTTCTCTGTATAGAGGTGAGCATCTGTTTCATGTACCCCTTTTCAATGGCTGTAGCTTAGTTTTCGGACCGCCGGTGTTAGGCAATAATTTTCCTAGGACCGATGTAATTTTAGGGCTTTTTCTGCAGTTTTCTTAAGGGGGGAAACCACATTAGGAGGTTCAAAAAATTAAAAAAAAAAAAAAATTTATTACATAAATTGTTAGCTTCGCTATCCAAGAATTCGCTGTCAAAATTTCAAATCGAAATTCGCATTCGTTTAGATTTTATGAGCATAGAATCATAAATTTGAACCCGAGCAACCCGAACATGCCCGACCCCAGAACGAGCATATTTTATGCTCGTTCTGGGGTTCTGAACCTACGCTGTACCTTACTTGGCGTCAGTTCTGACTCAGCCTTCTACGAGCGTGTTTGTAATTGAGAGAGAAATGTCTTCGCATCCGCAAGGCGACCATGAGTCTAAAGAACGCCGCAGTAGACCGCGTAAAAGAAAGTTCCACGTGAACCAGCACGACGATAAGCAAAGTGATAACAAAGAAAATCGAAGTCAGGGATGGCAAGCCTTTTTGAGTAGTGGGTCAAATTTTGTTCATTATAACTTTCGTACTTTCTCGTGGGTCACCAGGCCAGTGGCATTACTTGAAAAAGAGGAGGTAGGCCAAAGACTACTTTTCGACGTTCTCACTTTTAAAGGCTTTTAAAAAATTCAAGTTTTCTTCTTGTTTTACAACTTGTACTTTGGTAGTGGAGAGCAAAAAATAAAGGTCGAAGTCAAAAAAAGAAGTTCATAAAAATTTCTAAAGTATCTACAATGAAATCCAATTAGAGGATGTGGAATATTCTGCTTAAGATATTTAATGTCTCTTTGAACGATCAGAGCCTGCGTGGCAAAAATTGCTAACTAGTAAAAACCCAGTGACGGGAACACTATTTGTTCATTGTCGATGTAATCTAAGTAAATGTAGATTCAATCTAGATTAAGTTATGGTTAGATTAAGTTATGTTAAAGCCAGACAAATTCAGACTGAGGGAACGACACTTCTTGAATAAGAAAAGTTAATTCAATATTAATATTCGTCAGAAAATTTATTTTCACTACTTCTATGTTTTTTGTTTAGTGACGCGGTTGTTGCCATAGTTCCATAGTGACAACAAACAGAAACCGTTTAATACTTAATCTCCATTTGTTCAACATTGGACTTTTACGCACGATTTGGATACTTTTATACACGATTATAATAATGGCATCCTTCACATACAATCATTTACTTATTAATGGGTTCATTGTGGTGTACGAGTAGATAAACATATTTAAAATACAATTGGAGAAGAAGTTTCTTTTCGATATATTTGATATTCATACCTTTGTGGCTGAGAAACTTTAATAAGAAAATAATTAAATTTCTAAAATCAACGCCTGGGTCACTTAAAATGCCCACAGTGACCCGCGGGTCATAGGTTCGCCATCCCAGCTCTAAATGCTAGTGCGAAGAAACTCGACAGTTCTACGAGTGAAAATGCGACTGTGAATCCATTGCATTTTTATCGGGTCATCGAATTTTTCACTTTGTTTACAGCATTATCGGACACATTAATTTGTCGAAATTGCAAGCAAAAATCTTAAAGTTGAAGAAACTGGAATCCGAGGCCTTGGTTTCAAACTCGTTGTCAAGTGTAAGTGTGGATCTATACATATCAATTCAAATCCTCTAATAAATACTGGATTCGAGATAAATCGCAGAATAGCGTTCGTTATGCGAGTCTTAGGCTTTGATAAACAAGGATTGAATTTATTCTGAATTATATGGACATCGGCAGCAGCATAGTTGAAGAAACGTATAATAGAATTGTAAGTCACATACACGTTGCAGCGAAGACTGTTTTCGATTATTGTTGTAAAAAATCTGCCGAGGAGGAGAAAAAAGAGAATGAAAAATAGAAAGACCTATTTTTAATTTCAAAGTGTCGGGAACTTGGTATGACGGTACTTGGAAAAAGAGAGGATTTAAAACTTTGTTCGGTAACAACTCTCATAGCGTATTACTGTGGCAAAGTCATCGATCTAGATGTGCGAAGCAGTTACTGTCATGCTTGTGCAAAATGGCAGAATAAATCCAAGAATTCTCCAGAATATTTAGAATGCAAAGAAGCCCACGACAACGAAGACTGTGCCAAAAATCATGAAGGATCCGCAGGAAGCATGGAAGTGGAGTCTGTAAAAAAAACGTATGCGGACAGAGGACCCCCGCCAGGAACGAAGTTCCTCGCTCATTTAAGAATCAAACAACTTCTCTTTTTGAATTATTATTAAACTAATGAAAGTGTTCTTTCGATGATTCAGATTCAGGTTCAACACGTTTCTTCTTTGATTTAAATGTATCTCTTGTATATTTGAACGCCTTCAACATGTTTTGAATCTGTAGTTTGAATTTTTTTTTTTCTGTCGGTACTCTTTTTGACGCTGTGTTTGTAATTTCACTATTGTCTCCCTATAATGTTTATGTCGCGGCGCCTCTGCTCAAACAAACGTCCAGTCCGGCGTCGCTTTCCCTATCCGCAACAAGCGACTCCGTCTCAACCTCCGACCCCCGCACCGGTAACCTTAACCCCTCGCACGATCCCATCCCCGGTAAGGATGCCCCTGGCAAAGACAAAAACCGCAAGAAATCCAAATCGAAAGCAATCCCCAAAACAAGAACAATCAAATTCCACGAGTACAAAGCCCCACCCCCCAGCACTCAATAGAGTTCTTCCCCAACAACCCCTCCCCCAGCGTAAGCACCTACGACCTCCTCCTCCAGCAACAAACCCTTCTCCTCTAATTCTAGCTCCAACTCCAACACAAATACCCCCAAATCATCATCCCCGCCCAAAATAACATAGAAAACAGCACCACGAGCAACCCAGTACCATTCCCAGCTCCTTCAGACTTCTCCAACCAGCACAAGATTAATAGAAAGATTGGAAGACATGAAGGTCAACGATCTAAAAGCCGAGCTAAAGCGGAGAAACCTCCCCGTTTCCGGTTCCAAACCCCAACTCATAGAACACCTCAAAACCAACATGAGCAACGGAGATTGCTCCATAGCTTCCGGAGGCGACGACTCCTCCCACAACTCCCCCCAACACACAGACGTCAGTTCTCCCGGCTTGGCCGAGGATCAAGAACACATGGAGATGGACCCGCAAAGTCACCCAAATTCTCCAATTGGATTTGAAAACGCAAGACGAATTAGTTCGGGATCAGCAAAGGAATATTGATGAGTTGCAGAGGGAGTTACGCTTTCCCAGATGAAGCTGCCAGCTGAGCCCAAAGCGCAGTGTTTGGCGCTGAAGAAGCATATCCAAGCTAAGCAGCAACAGCAGTCGGTGGTCATACAGATGCAGCAGATATTGCAGAGCGAGGGACGGGCGAAGATCCAGCAGGAACAACACGTGGCGTTTCAGAATCAGAAGAATTTAAACGGGAACTTGGGAACTGGGTTTTGAACCATTTGGTGCAAGGGAGGAACAAGCTGAAGAATAACACGCGGATTCGACGGCTTTGCCGAACTTTATTAACTCGATAGTGGTCGAAGCGGCGGAAGAAAACCCTCCGCCGCCGATTTACGAAGAAGCTATTGAAAAGGAGAAAAGTATAAAGAGTCAAACCATCTACGACGTGCTTGAGATATAAAAATGAACGGGGAACTGCCGCCAAGTGCGGCTCAAGAACCTTTAACTCCAAACTCTGTTAAGGCAGAACCGCCTTACTCAATCAACGAAACGCCAGAATCGGCTCTTGGATTAGACCCCGCGGATCTGTTAAACAATTTGGATATGCTTGAGACGATGGACTTCACGCAACACATCGAACTCGGCACACAGTCTCAGACCAACAACAACTCCACCGTGCCCATGGACACCGACGACTGGCTGGAATCGCTGCTGCCTTTCTAAGTCAAGGTCAACAACAACCACCAAGATCTCAGCTACGACGCCCTGATGGACATCGCCTTCGACCCCTTCTGCCTCGAGGACTTTCGCAACCCCACCGAACTCTCCTGGGGAGACAAAGTCGATTTCACAGCGTAATCACAAGACTAAAGTTTTAGTGGTCGTATCTATTTTATTGGCTACTATGAAAGGCGAGTGAACTAAGTACTTAACATAAATCATATCGTCCACATGGACGTTAAAGGATTTGCGAAAATAACTATATAGTCATATATGGCAGATGGCGTATGTGTTTGAGTATTTGATTTAGGTCAGGGGTATCCAAACTGCGTGAAATAAATGAAAAACAAATTGTCAAACTGGGGCAAGATAAGTTGAAATGCTGCCCGAAACAAAAGCGTCAATTTGATAAATGAATGAAAAAAAATGTCGGTTTTGTTTTGGCCCGCCAAATTGTGAGTAAAAGTTTGCAAATTTTGCCACGCAAGCAGTTAGTCTGTGGATTTGAAAATACGTTTGAACATTTTTTTTTCTTGTATAGTTTTAAGGTTATAAACTGACCACGTTCATCTGTCACTCTGCGAAAGAAACAGAGAGAGAGCACGCATTATAGGAATATACACTGAGAGAAAGAGAAAGAAAGAGAGAGCGCGCGGTATAAAAATATACAGTCTGAGAAAGAGATAGGTTTTCTGCCAAATCACACTTACCGAGACCTCCCTAAAGGAACTGCATTCCAAAAATGTTTTCGAGATCAGAAGAAGTGCATGGCGTAAAGTACGGATATTATATCGGTGACGGTGATTCTAAGACATTCGCAGCAATTCTCGCTTTGAATGCTTATGGTGACGATCATCAAGTTTCAAATCGCGAATGTATAGGTCACGCCCAGAAGAGAATGGGAACTCGACTCCGAAACATTCGAAAAACAAAAAAGCTTGGTGGAAAAGGCAATTGAGTTATTAGTGAAAAAACTCAGCGATTCTAATACATATAGATAGTGTGCAAGATATGAAAAAATCAATTATGGCGACATACTATCATATGACTTCCACGGATGAAAATTCTCGACACGAGTATTGCCTAGAAGAAGAAGACAGCCGGTGTGAGTGGCAGAAACGAACAACCCTTGGAATGGAACATGAACCGCACCCTGACGTACAGAAGGAAATTGTTCCAAATATGAAGATTTATCAAGGGATGAATTACTGGAGAGATGTTTAGGTGACCACACACAAAATGCGAATGAAAGTTTTAATTCCACTATTTGGCGATTAGCTTCGAAACATTTGCACTCCGGACTAAAAGTCTTTGAATTGGCATCGTATTTAACAGCGGGCTTATTCAATGAAGAAAATTCATCCCTTCTGATGGTCATGAGCGAGGCAGGAATTTAAGTAGGCACTCAATAGTCCGGTCATTTTAGACATAAAAATAGTGATCAAATAAAAAAAAATCCGACAGAGCCAAATCTTCGTAGAGACCTTAGGTTTACCACAAGGAATAAAGTGTCAAAAGTCCCCATCAGTCCCATGTGAGCTTAGGGACTTATTCGGGGCCCAAGGTCAAAATTTTAGGTTTTTTGGATTTTTCTCGAAAACGGTAAGTTTTATCGAAAAAGTACCTCAGAGCAAAGTTGTAGATCTTAAAATTCTCTATAAAAATGGTCCCTATGATTTTTTCTCTAAGACTTGGCTCTGTCGGAATTTTCTTTATTTCAATTGTCTAAAATGACCGGACTACAAAGCTTCAATTTTGCCGAACAAATGGATAACCAGCGCGTGAGCCGGCAGAAGCGACGTAGTTCATTGGAGTCGAAGGAAGGTCGGAAAGCTCGAAAAGAACTGCTGCAAGTGCAAAACGAAGCCTATATGGAAGAAGAAGGATTACTATATGGTGCTGGAATCGCAGATTAATCGGTAAGCATTTTATATTATTGTTATCTTCCTTAAATTTCTAGTTTCCGAGAATTTATTTTCTCGAAATGACTTTTTCACATTTGCGTGCAGTCTAACTCAAAAAGTATAGAACCGACCTTTGAAAATTGCTAGTATGATTCACTATAAAATCACGAGTTATATGAACCAACGTGTGATATGATGTCATGGTGTTAAGGGGATTTTTCGTTGCATATTTAGAGAAAAAAATCGTGAAAATTGAAGAAAAATTGTTCCAAAACCAGCAAATTTTTTAATTTTCAATATTATCACCAGCATTGAGGTTCATATTCTTAGAAAATAAGTTATTAATGTAAAATCAAAACCTTTTTGATTTCAGATGAAAACCGGAATGGCTACACTGCACGCAATTGGAAAACTGCACTTACAACCTTCAGCGGACATCACACCGAAACTTTGATATTTTTGGGTGAAATTATTGAAAAAAAATCACAAAAATTATTCGAAATATGAATTAAACGATGTCAAAATTTGATTAAATACTAATTAATTTTTCCCACCCAATAAACATCCTAAAAAATCAGTGTCAAACAGCCTCCTAATTTGCTTTTCCCCCTTAAGATGTGCTTTGTAAGACAGTTTCTGGTCAATAGTCATGCCTAGGTTGTCCTCCTCGGTGGTGTAGTTGACAACATACCCGCCTTTCAATGCGGGAGACCCGGGTTCGATTCCTGGTCGAGGAGACAACAACTAGGGCGGTTTTTCAGTAAAACCGTCCGGGCTGCCCACCCTGAATGAATGCAAAATATGCGATACCAGGGTGGCGCATACTAAAGCCAAGGTGGAATAGGGGGTTTGGTGAGTCATGCCTAGGTACTTGAGTTATTGTTTCAGTGTGATGTTCAAGTTTTTAATTTTGAATTTTATATGTCCTATTTTCCTATTGCCAAGGAGAAGTACAACTTCTGTTTATTTCAGGGGCTTTTCGCTCTAGCCATTCATCGACCTGCTTTATGGCGATGTTTGCCTTTCTCATCAGTTCTTCTTCAGTTTTCCCTGTTGCAACTAAAGCTAGGTCATCGGCAAATCCTACAATTTCCACCCCCGCACACTGGGACGGATTACGAATTTACGGCGACAAAAATAAAATCCAGTTCATTTCAATTTTTTGTCTCACATATTACCGTATGATGACATTCTGATAATTCTAATATAAAATTAGTCGATATTAGATGTACACGATTAATTAAAATTGCAAATTTCAGTGGAATTTTTTTTATGACAAAAGCAATATTTTTTTTTAAAAATTCATAACTATCGTTGACACAAAACTTATCCAACACGTATTGTACTAATCGTTCATTACACTTCAACGAAGAAAACTTATAAAAACTTTTATCTCTTAATACAAAAAATAGTTCATTTCTATTCAACGTTTTCTCTTGCAAATGGTGGTCATCACGATTCATCAAGTCATCATCAATTCTCAGTAAGGTAGAACGATGTGGACGCGATTTTTGCTTTCCTAGAATTGTTAATGTTTGTTTTGTTTTAAAAACTATTTAATTTAATGGAACTATGCGGAACATTTTTTAAAAATCAATTTATTGCAGTTTATTACAAAAAAAAATTAATTTACGATAGTCGTTAAGAATTTTTTTTAACCGTATTGATTAAAACTTTCTACAAATTTGATATTATTACATGTAAATACGTACTTGAAGCTATATTCTCCATATTTAAAAAGTTAACAATTTTTGTAAACACAAACCCAAAACAGACGTGTAGTTACTTTGTTAAAAATCCGGCGCAACTAATTCCTTTTTGGTACCTAAGGGACAAGAGCGATGTTTAACACGTTCCCACAACCAATAGAATTGGTTTTTCGCATTTATTTGTTTATAATATTATGGATGGGATATCTAACAATACATTTTAAGTGGTTTTGCTTAATTGTGAGACTATTTTTGTCGCTGTAAATTCGTAATCCGTCCCAGTGTGCCGCTTGGGGAAAAACTCATTAACCTAAATGAATTAAAACCACAATAAATAATATTTAAGGTCTAGATATAATATTTATTATATAAATATATTTAAAAATGGTTCAGTACAGTCCTTGACAGGTTAAAATAATAATATATTACAATATAACTAAAATAAATAACTTAATACTTTGGTTCAGTTTCGATATTTCTTGGTAGAATGCTAGCACCCCAAGCGTGTGAGGTGCTAGTATTAGTCTTATCTAGGTGTGCTATCACTTTCTTAGAATTCTCCACATATTCCATCAAATCTCTCGACATATAAAATGGCTTCGAAATGCCGTCGTTTTCTTCACAGTCTTCGCAAAAGCAGAGAAATATTGTATCGATAGCCATCTACACAAAAATGGATATTAAATCATCAATCAAACGAATGTATTTCATTAAATTTACCTCATAAACAGTAATGAAACAATGTGAAATGAAATATGCAAACACGCCAACCATTGATAAAGGTATCCACAAATGTTGTATACCTTCTTTGTCCTAAAATATAAATTATATTATATATTTTTTATCACTCATGTTTAGTGCGATAAATTGTCAATATAAGTTGTATTTTCAAAATTTGAATAACGCACGCAAATATTCAATATCGCTAGGTTACATTAAAATAAATAAAAATAAATAAATAAAAATAAAATGAATACAATCAAGTCCTCGGTATTAAAAAAGTGAGAAAAGTGTCAGAATTTTTTTTCTTTAATTTAAGAAAAAATAAAAATTAAAGAAAACTTTTCAAAGTGAGTGTAAATTTATGGTGATACCCGAGATTGAGGGGAGACCTTATGACGAATTCACACCACCGGAGACAATTGAAAAAGCAAATCCTTCATTTTTGATTCCATTTTTGTTATTGCAACTGGATCCCAAACTTGTAAGATACATCCCCTCGCATGAATCTCAAGCGATTGCGACTTTGAACATACTATTCAATTTGAACTATTGAAAACAATTTGAACTACTATTCAATTTGATTGAACATACTATTCAACTTCGCTCTCGACTCATATTGACAACTTTTCGCCCTAGCTACTAAATCTACTATTAAAATCGTTTTTTTTTTTAAATTTTATTACCTTTAATATTTCAACCCCAATTAAGACTGTGGACATGACAACCAACACCTTTCCCAAAAACAAGACAAAATCGCCAACAGAATTAATAACCGTTACGCGGATGGCATTCGAAACCAATAATTGGAAAGCTTTTTGTCCACCTTTACAGAAATTATCACCATGTGCAGCTGAAACAGTTTGTTAAGCAAAATTTTAAAATCCTTAATAAAATAAGCACTTACCAACACGAATGTACGCGTTTCTCGTGAGATATTTTAACACCTTTTCGAAACAACCAAGGCAACACTGACAACACGTGGTTACGTATTGGAAACATTTGCCGGTGTTATTCTTCAAATAGAATTGAACACAGCCCAAGATTATCCTAAGAAACTGCACTAGGGCTATGATGAAAGATCCCAAGGCTACTGAACCCAAATGATATCGTACAAGATTGTGAAGCGATTTCAAAATCGCATTTTTTAAGACACTTTTATTTCTGAAAAGTTTATTCTTTATAGTTTGCATATACACTGCTCAAAACAATTAGCGGGTCACTAATTTGCCTTAAAATTCGAACGAGAAATTACATGCAAATAAAATTATGAACATCTGAGAGACGCTCTATTTAATTGTTTTAATTCGCACATATGGAAGCGCCGGGTAATTTCCCGTTTGAATTTTATGCGTGCACAAATTAGTTTTGAGCAGTATATAAGCTATTAATAGACCTTTTTACGGTTAGTTAAGCGCATGCGCATACGCCAAGTTTGAAAGGCGGAAATGAAAGTTTCGGGCAAATAATAAGGTTATACGTCAAAAAGTTCGGGCAAAACGTGGCGGAAATTGACACATGTGCATAAAAAAATTTCAACTATAAAAAGGTCTATTCAATCTTTTTCCACACATCAACACACGTCACTCCTTAATTTACATTACCAGTATTCCCTTTCACGCGTATTTTTACCTTGTGAAATACCAACTTGATATGGCTCCAGCTATGACCATGTGTTGACAACCAATTACAAATTGTACCATCCATATGAAGGCCAATAAATTGTACCACCTCGTCAATTTAATGGTAAAATCTTTTTTGTAGAAATAGTCATTTACATCCCTAAAGGTAAGTATACCTGCACTTTGAATCCATAAACAGAAATAGACCCACAAGATGCCTAGTATTGCCAAACATGTGAATGTCTGAAACAAAATTAAAATAATAACTTTAAATCAGAAACAAAAAAAGTAGATTAAGAAGAATTTATTAGGTACAGCATGTATTCCAACATCTTGTTGAAGTAAAACTTTAAAGTAACTGACGAAAATGAGGTTGGGTTAAGTCAGATCAACATAGATGTCGATGTCTCTTTAACATATCCAACATTTTGACATTTTTCAACATTGAAAAATAGAAGTGAAAACAACTTTAGACGCTCACACCAACAGCACAGCAAATGAGACAACACAGAAGAAACAAAAAAGGAAGCCAAAGGACCACAGCAGGACCAACCCAGCCGAGGACAAGAGGCCACAGAAGAAGAAACGAGCAACAAAAAAAAGAAAAGGGAATGAAAAGAACCGTTTTATTGTGAAACGCCAAAGCAGAACCGAAAACAAAAGACACAAAAAACGGCCCTCGCGCACCGAGGGTTCCGTACAAACTTGTAAGTAAGGTATCTTTTTTTTGTGGAGGACGTAGCAAGCACATTCAGTTAACTTGACAAGTGGCCCTCCTGAAATCACGACCATCTTTGTACCGCTGCAAGCATAACCTCAAGATGTCGCTGTCGTACGATGGAATTCTACCCTATATTTTATTACCATACCTCATTCACTATGAGTGTTTAGGGGTTTTGGAACTTCACTATTTGTTTTTACTGCTCAATTTTGCCTGTATACCTATATACCCTGTATAAAGGTATACAGGGTATTTTTTTTTTAAATAACGCGAATATTTTTAAACTTATAAAAAGAAAACTTTATTTTAGTATTACACTTATTCACTAACTCATATTAAGATCTAACTATTTCTAGATCTAATATAAACTGATATATTAACTATTTCTAGATCTATTTCGATACTCTTAACATTCAGTTGTTTAATTGACTGCTTTTGGGCAATTGACTACCAAAAAATATAGGGCGTACATGATTTAAGTATATGTAGATTATAAAGAAAAATTAGACGAAATATAATATATACAGGATGTTACGGGACTTGAGTATATCGCATGTCGGTTATAAACAAGCAAAATTTAGACATAATATATACCCTGTATATATTATGTATATAGAGCGTACGTGATGAAATGCATAACGAATATAAACAAAGAAAATTCAGAATAAACAGCTTGGTGCCAACACATACTTTTTAACCTTCGGACCTAACCGAAGAGGACCTAACTGTATGCAACCCATATGATTCTGGAGCCTGACAATACCACTACGACAACATTTGTGTATTTTCATAAGTTTCTAATAGTAAATTCGCATTTTTCTTGTAATTAAATTATATATTTACGGTTTTCAGATTTTTCGCTTTACATGTGCTGTAAGACACCGCTTCTTGCCAAATTTCATGATTCTAGGTCAACGGGAAATACCCTATAGGTTTTGATTCCCTTGTGAAATCGCAAAATATGCGACATAAACGGCCATATCTTTTGATCGCGTTGACTTACAAATTTGATTTTCTCACAGCTGAAAGAGACCGCAGACCCGAGTATTTTATACAAATTTCAACTTGTTACCTCCACGCGTTCCTGAGAAAAATGGTCTTGACAGACAGACAGACGGACAGACAGACAGACACACAGACATACGGACAACAAAGTGATCCTATAAGGGTTCCGTTTTCGGTACGGAACCCTAACAACAAAAAAAAAAAACAACAAAAGACAAACCGAACAACAAAGACAAAAACGATGAAAGACGAGCACACGCTCAAGCCGCCACGAAACTAAGGATACCATAGTACTTTAGACGCTTCCCCGAACCCAGCGGAGCACCCAGGAACAAAAACAGGCAGGAACAACAAGAACGAGACCGAGAGCCACAGCAACCACCACGTGGACGAACAAGGAACCACCACGAGGACGAAGGTCGAACCAGGAACCAACACGAGGGCGAACCAGGAACGAACACCAGGACGAACCAAGGATCAACCGCGAGAAGAAGAAACCAAAAAAAATAGAGAAAAATAAAAGAAAACCGGTCGTTAGAGGAATACAACAGAAAAACAAACAAACCGACAAACAAACAAAACAAACGAAAAAAAAAGAACAAAGGAAACAAACAACAAGACGGCGGAATAGCTGAGCGAAAGGTTCAAGACCGCCGAGAAGCAAAGGACACATGAGATACTTTAGACCAGTGATTCTCAAAGTGGTCGAAGGGACGAAGAAAGAAATGATGATGGTTTGCGGGCGTCTTACAATATCTCGCTATTTATAGCAACATCCGGAAAACCGCATACTATCGGAGAAAAGTTAATTTTGCCAGCCGTTGAAGAGGTTTTAATAACTGTTTTACACAAACCTGCATCTGATATCATTAAAAGACCTTAAGCAATAATACTGTTGAAAGACGTATTGATGAAATGAGTTCTTTTATAGAAATCTTCTTGTGAAATTATATGCAAACGACCCATTTCTCTATACAACTGGACGAGTCAACTTTACCCGGTAATTACCCCAGCATTATTATTGGCATATGTTCGTTTTATTATGAATCAATAAATCTACGAAGAACTGATCTTCGCAAGAACTTTAACAAACGACACTAATTGTAAAGGTGAATCAATATTTCATGTTGTGAAGGATTACTTCATTGAAAAAGCAATCCCTTTAACAAATATATCAGTAGCTACAGATGGAGCACCTGCCATGCTTGGACGTTATCGTGGATTTATGAGCTATTTAAAACAAAATGTGTCAAGGATATTAGCAATACATTGCGTCATCCATCGACAACATTTAGTTGCTAAAAATTGTGTATTAGATTGAATGAATCTCTTCAATTAGTCATTGATGCAGTAAACCGAATCCGAAACAACGCGTTGAATACGCGATTATTTGCGCAGTTGTGTGAAGAAAATGACGAACACTTTCATCAATTACTCCTTCACACTGAAGTACGCTGGCTGTCCAAGGGCTTAGGTTTGACAAGATTTTTTGCACTTTTTGTGATTATTTGAGAATTTCTGGATACTAAAGATAAAATTTTAAAAGACAATTTAATGAAGTGGAAAACAGTCATCGCCTATTTAACAGATTTGTTTACAAAATTTAATATGGTTAATTTGCAGTTACAAGGCGACAGTATAAATTTAATTAAAACAAAGTCCATATTATCAGCGTTTCTCCCCAGAGTTAAACTAATGAAGCAAAATATTGAACGGGGTGAATTTTCCTTGTTCCCCAATTTGTCACAGACAAACTGCCAGGAAGACGACGTTTTAACCTACGTTCAACATTTAAATGCCCTCTATTCAAGTTTTGAAACTAGGTTTGAGGACTATGTCCTCTATGTCTATGACTATGACTATGTTTTGACTATGTTATTACCACCGTAGATAAAACCCATATGGTGACATAGAAGAAACGAATGTCATAATACAAAAGGAACTGACTGAACTAAGTACAAACGAAGAACTTACTGTTCCGTTTAAAAACGGATATCAGCAATTCTGGCTGCAAAACGACATACCCCTTACTTATCCCGTATTATGGAATATAGCGAGGAAATTTTTAATTTCCTTTCCATCGTCATACCTAGTGGAAAGGGTGTTCAGCGCTGTTACCAATCTCCTAACGAAAAAAAGAAACAGACTGGACATCATTCGCAGAGGAGATTTAAGATTCTTCTTCTTCATGTGCATATCCGATTTCGGATGTTTGCGATGAGCATGACTATTTTCACTTTATTGGTTGCTATTCTGAAGAGCTCGTTCGAAGTATTCCCGTACCACGCCCTGAGATTCTGCAACCATGAAATTCTCCTCCGTCCAGGTCTTCGTTTTCCATGTATCTTGCCTTGAATGATGGCTTGTAATAGGGCGTATCTGTCCTCGTTCCACATGATGTGGCCTAGATATTGGAGCTTGCGGGTTTTGATGGTGTCCATGATCTCCTTCTCTTTCTTCATCATGTGGAGGACTTCGATGTTTGTTACCCGGTCTTTCCAAGATATTTGCAGGATACGCCGATATAGCCACATCTCAAAGGCTTCAAGCTTTTTTGTTGTTGCATCATTTAGTGTCCAGGACTCGACTCCGTAAAGTAATATTGGGAAAATGTAGCACCTCAACATGCGTACTTTGGTTTCAAGATGTAGTTCGTGATTTTTGTAGAGGTTATTCATTGTATTGAAGGCAGCTCGGGCTTTTCCAATTCTACATTTTATCTCTTGGCTATTGTCCCAGTTTTCGTTCACAAGTGTACCTAAGTATGTTGTTTGTCTCACTCTCTCTATTTGTTGGTTGTGAACGTAGAGATTTGCATTAGCTATATTGTCTTTGCTAATGACCATGAATTTTGTTTTGTTGTTATTAATGTCCATATTTTTCACTAGCCGCTACAATTCTGTTCATTAGTGTTTGGAATCCTTCAAGAGAGTCAGCGAATACCATTGTGTCGTCGGCATATCGGATGTTATTCAATCTGACTCCGTTCAGTAAAATGCCTTCTTCTATGCCTTCTAGCGCTTCATTAAAGATCTGTTCGGAGTATAGATTGAACAGAATCGGAGAAATAATGCACCACTGCCTTACCCCTCTAGCTATTTCAATGTCTACTATTTGTTCCTCTTCAATTTTCATGGATGCGGTCTGTTTCCAGTACAAGTTAGTGATGATTTGTAGGTCTTTGGCGTCAATTCCCACTTGTTTAAGGATGTCTATCATTTTGTGATGTTGCACTCGATCAAACGCTTTCTGATAATCGATTAGGCATACGTAGATATCGCAGTTTACGTCTCTAGATCTTTGAAAGAGCACCTGCACTGAGAAAAGCGCTTCCCTTGTGCCTACGGCGTTGATGAATCCAAATTGATTTACTGAGATTTATTCTTCACATTTGTTATAAATTCTCTTGTGTATTATTTTTAGGAATATTTTCAGAAGATTTTGCTCCTACTTTCTTTGGTAATACGATGAATTCCGACTTCAACCACTCTTCTGGTATGCTGCCCGAGTTGTATATTTTGTTGAAGATGTTGGTAAGTATTTTGATATGTTTGTCACTTAGCAGTTTCAGGATTTCAACTTGTATATCATCCGGCCCCGCCGCCTTCCCATCTTTCATTCGTTTTATTGCTACGTCTACTTCCTCTTCCAATTTTAATTTAAAATCTCCAAGTTTAATTTAAGATTAAACCTTACAAAATTGACTCAAAATGTTGATAATTTATTATTAAAGCATCAGGTCCATCCTTCCCACTAAAAACATTTACTTATTGCTTAGTTTATTTTATGTTACGTATATTTTATATAACAGATACAAAATTTTATTTTGAGTAGTTTTAATTTAAATTCAATTAATAAATGTATAAAACTTAACATGTGCTTTTACCTTAAGTTTTTAACACTAAACTTCACTACAGTTAGAAATTTACAAAAAATCAATATCAGGTAAGTAGGGGGTCTACCCAATACTGAAAATCATGGCAAGGGGTCTACCACACAAAAAAGTTTGGGAACCTCTGCTTTAGACTTAGACGCTTTCGATATACAGTATCTTGATAATCCGACACATATGGGACCAGACAACCGGATTATTAGGATTAAAACAAAACAATAACAATTTTACATATTTTAAACGCATCAGCGTTTGCTGCACATCGCCGAGTTCAAACATACAAGTCATCGTTAGCTACATCGTCATCCGTTGAACAAATTAGGCTGAGGATTTCTTCATCAGAAAAGGAATGAAAATTTTCTTCGCTTGTGCCTTGAAGCCGAGCTTTGTCATCGTTTGTCAGCGTCACCCCAAAGCTCTTGTAAAAATTCTGAAGACAATTGTAGAGAAGAGTTACCTTGTTCAGAATCGCGAATCAAGTTTTTAGAGTTTAGGTGTCCGTTTATGACTTTATTCCAGCTGTGCGCGAAGTTTAAATCCGACGCGGGACGGCGGAAAAAAAGACACGTGTTTCCCCAAAGCGCCGGATTAATGAACGTGCCCGATTAATCAGATAGGATTATCGAGATTATATTGTAGTAAGTCTTGAAGACTAGAGCTGTGATCACAACTCCGTGCACATGAACGTCCAAACGAAAACTACGAGAAAAAAGTACGAGAAAACGATAATAAACTGAGAAAAGTTTAAAGAGAACCTAGATATTACCTGTATAGATATTACAGATCCATTAAGCCTAGAACAGGCGGAACAAACATTCGAGAATAAAATAAAGCAAGCGCTCCAAACCCCTTCAAGAAAGCAAGCCATCAACAAAACAGCTACACTACCACAGGAAATAATGAGCACAATGTGCGCCTTAGCACCGACTGAGAAAACGGTCCTGAACAGACTGACAAATCAAGTAAAAATAGGCGAGTCGTGTGAAGTTGGCCCCCGAATTTTTGAAAAATTGAAATTTTTTTAGAGTTCTGGCAAGATTTCTTGCTTGAAAATTGCAATAGTTCCGGGGAATTTCGGGCAGAAATCGAGAAAAACAATTTGGGGGCCAACTTCACGCAGCCCCCTCTTTTTCAGGAAAAAGAGTTCTAATGTAATATTCCAGTTCTTTATATTCTAGAGTTCTAGAGCTCTCAATCGATAATGCATATAGTTCTACTTTTTTTTTCAATTTTTTTTAATTTTTGAAGAATTAAAAAAAAATATGATGACGGTTTCCGATTCTACTAAGGCAGATAAACAAAAAATGGTCATTAGACATTTTTGAAAAATCAATATTTAAATTTATTTATAAAAAACTTTCGACGTAGATAAAAAGAAAATACAAGAGTTCTGATAAGAGTTCTGAGTACCGGGGGCTACTCAGAACTCTTGTATTTTTCTGAACAAATAACCGAGTTCTGAACAAATAACAAATACAATTTCTTTGTCAAACCAATATTAAAGAAGTTATATGCAAAAACGAGGCACTAATTTTTGAAAATTTCAGAATTACAATATTTTTTTTTCCATCAGTTCTTTTGAGAGTTCTGGGTAGCTACTCGAGAGTTCTGAATAAATTTCTCTTTTATAATTTCCATATCCGAACAATATAAAAGAAGTTATAAGCAAAAACGTGGAATCTGAATACATTTAGTGTATATATTTATAATCCACAATGTTGCAATTTTTGAATCTACGATCATGCTATTTATGATTGAAAAACTCATGAAAAACAATTATTTTTTTTGAATTCTGTAATTTTCAAAAATTTTGCGCCTCGTTTTTGCTTATAATTTCTTTAATATTGGTCGGACATGGAAATTATAAAAGAGAATTGTTCAGAACTCTCGAGGGGCTACCCAGAACACTTAACAGAACTCTTGGAAAAAGATTTTTTTTTCGAATTCTTTAATTTTCAAAAATTTTGCGCCTCGTTTTTGCTTATAAATTCTTTAATATTGGTTTGACAAAGAAATTGTATTGTTTATTTGTTTAGAACTCTCCGGGGGCTACTCAGAACTCTTGTATTTTTTTTTTATCTTCGTCGAAAGTTTTTTATAAATAAATATAAATATTGATTTTACAAAAATGTCTAATAAGAATTTTTTGTTTATCTGCCTTAGTACAATCAGAAATTGTTATCAGATTTATTTTAATTTTTCAAAAATTACAAAATTCTGAAAAAAAAAGTAGAACTATGTGCATTATCGATTGAGAACTCTATATAAAGAACTGGAATATTACATCAGAACTCTTTTTCCTGAAAAAGAGAGGACTGCGTGAAGTTGGCCCCCAAATTGTTTTTCTCCATTTCTGCCCGAAATTCCCCGAAATATTGCAATTTTCAAGCAAGAACTCTAGAACTATTCGAAATCTTGCCAAAACTCTAAAAAAATTAAATTTTTCAAAAATTCGGGGGCCAACACGACTAAATAGGCGTTACTAGATATTTAAAAGAGATTAGCGCGCTTGCAAAAAAATATGTTGGAATATGAAGGTCTAATGCAAAAAACAAATAGAATTTTAGAAACTCATGCCATATGATTGAGTTTTTGAGTGACAATTACTAATAACCCTTAAATTACTACTTACCAATAATGGTTCCAATATTATTATCGGCATAGACGAAATTGCCTTTCCTGCTTCTTTGAACAAGCTAACGACTAATTGTATTCGTTTTCTGGTAATTAAAATTATGAGTGCAATAATCACAGTGACTATTGTTGCAACTATGGCCAAAGCTAAATAAACGCTTTCATTTCTGGCATCTATATCAGAAACTCGATCCAGTATTTGTAAACCATCAGATCTATTGGTCGTTTTATATGTAATCCTAGAAAAGACAAAACACAGTTCACAATCTATAGCATTTGAATCTATCTAATATCTATCTCTAATCTATCTATGTTCTATCTAATGTACAGTTGTTTGTGATTAATACCGGGTGTTCTACGGTAAAGTATACTATTTCGACACCTTATTGAAAATAAAACGTCTAAATGCAACGAAGCGTTTCCGAGAAAAACGAAATGTCGTCGAAGTGCAATGAAGTGTTTCTGAGACAAACACAAAGTGCCGGGCATGTCAACATTTCTCCGACACTTCGTCGACGCTTCACAAAAATAAAGTTCAATGAAGATTCACTGTTTAAATTTCACTGTTGCAAAAGACACTTCTTTGACCCTGATGATACTTTGTTAATGTATTGCCGACACTTCGTTCAGACACTTCCACAACATTTCATTTTACCAAGGTTGGCGGCCTACCCTGCTTTTTGTATTGTTTAGTCTTTCTATAGTTTTTAAAGTTTGCATTTCTTTAGTATAGCCGCGCATGGAAATTATGGCTTACTATGGAACGACATGCAATATCCCATCAATCTATATGTTTTATTGGTTAAAACGTTTTAGTTTAAGGAGTTGTCGATTACAGTAACCGTACGAAAATTGCTGGTGAGTTTGGTTTAAAAAATATAATTCCAACAAAACCGACTAACTACTAAATAGTGTGTGAATTTGAAAAAAAGGTACTGCGCATAAGCAAGAGAGAGCGTGTCCCTCAACATCATCTTTTACAAAATAGTTTCTAAACAGTCACTATTTGATCTTTAACAGTCATTTGACTATTCGCTCCTAACGCAACAGCTCTAACGCCAAAGGTGACACTTTTAAGAACTTCATGACCGATATATGAGAAACTATATTTCCTTAAAATCATTATTTATCAAGTGGATGGAAAATTTCGAAGTGTATCTGAAAGTGTTTTCTCTGCAGGTTGTAAATATGAGGCGTTGCGTATACGAAAGGCGAACTAAACAAATGTGGTTTCGAGAAAAACGCATTTGAATTTTTTTTTATCGATTGCGGATGAATGGCGAACCCAGCAAAGACTGATGTCGATTTTGATGAACTTATGACGAACTCAACATTAAACCTATACCTGCGGATTCTCGAGAGGGTTCTGATCCCATCCGTGAAAAAAAATGACCCAATGTTGAGTTCGCTCTTCGTATTCGCAACGCCTTATAGATAAATAGAATTTTGCTAACAGGTTTTTTTTTCTCCAAAATTCGCTCGATTTTGCCAAGTGATGTGTCGCGAACGGACACATCACTTGGCAAAATCGAGCGAATTTTGGAGAAATTTGGTCGCCCGAGGAGAGATCTGGAAAACTAATTAATATTTTCAATGAAGCCTGAGTGCAGCCGCAGCGAAATGACCTCCTAAAAACGATGCCGCAATCCGTTTTTAATTATCTGCAACCGTTCTCTAGATACGGACTTGTGAAGTCGAAATTCTGGAAAATTTGAATTCAGAATTTGTAAAAAATTGAATTTTTCCAAACAATTTACACATCGATTGTCTATTCTTGTCGTCTAGTTTCAGTGTGCCGAAAATGATTTCGCTGGAATTTGTTGTTTCCGAGAGGATTGTAGAAAACCGAAAATGCAACTTGTTTCCTGATCAAAACGATGGATTTTTTGTAGATTATTTCAGAAAATTTTAGGGCTTTCAGAAAATGTTTGCTGAATACGATTTTATACGACCCAAGATATAGGCTATATCTTGCTTATTTGTAACTTTAGAGCGAAATAAACTCGAAAATCATGTCAAATGTGATTTTACGTTTTTTTTAAATTTTCTCAAAAACGGTAAACAGCAACGAAATCATTTTCGGCACACAGAAACTACTCGACAAGACGAGCAAATCGATGTGTAAATTATCCGGAAATATTAAAGTTTTCATTGAGCAATTTCAAACTTAAATTTTATGATTGTCGGTTTGATAAGTCGATATCTCAGAAACTGTGATAGATAATTAAAAATGGTTTGCGGCATCGTTTTCGGAAGGTCATTTTCCTATTACATTTTCCTATTAATACACTTAGATTAACCGCGGGAAATTCATTGGTTTATAAAGATCTCTCTACTCGAATGCCGAAACGTCTTTTAGTCAATTTTAGCAGGCCATCGTGAACGGAGAGAGCTAGCGAAATATAATTTGTATATTTGTAATTTGCAGCAAAAATGCTTCCAGAAATGTTTTTACATTTTGCTATAACTCAAAAAATAACGATTTTACCAAAACCGATTTTATTACATTTTATCGTTTCCGCAATCTTGACTTCTCGGTTCGATGATATTTTTGAATTAAAAGCCTCTTAAGAATATGATATACTTTTTCCGATTAATTTTGAAATGCTGAATCGATTGGTGTCAACTAGAAGTCTCTGTGACAAGCCATTCAAAAGTTATGACATCGTGAAATCCGCGGAAAATACGAGAAAATGTATTTCCTGAAAATCATTATTTATCAAGTGAATGGAAAATTTCAAAGTTTGTCTGAAAGTGTTTTCCTTGCTGGTTGTAAATATACAAATAGCATCTTGCTAGACGCTTTTGGATTCCGAATAAGCAAAGTAGAATTTGTGGTTCTCATTTTGCTGGCAATAAAAAGTCCGAAAATCCAGAAAACCCAAGTTATAATCAGACTTTATTTGACAATTCAGCAAAGACATTGCAGAGATCAGAATCTTCAGTTAACCGGTAAAAAAATTATTGAATAAGAGGCGAAGTTGTCTTTCTGGCCACTGGTGACGCTAAGCGCGGTTATGCCAATAATTGTTCGAAAATGAATCTGGTGATAACGCAATATGAGCCGTTCATTTTTCAAGTGACGTAAGTCCAACTTTTTAAATAAGAAAACTATTAAGTATAAAATATTAGTGAACTAGACAAGTTTCTTCAAAATGAAAACATAGTGCAGAAATGCAAATATAAAGTAGTTAGTTATTTTATTTTTGAAAATTGACTTACGTCGCTTTCAAAATAAACGACTCATATGATTGAACATATTTTTGATAATAAATTGGATGTCTTGGTCTTGTCCAACAAGTAGTTTCAAAACCCGTAGAAATGCAAATTCTGTGTATACTACTGTTTCCAGATCAAATTATCTGCAGAAAATGGAGATTGTCAGACTCTCCTTTTGAATATTTAAAACTTCCTGTAGAACACACGATATAAAACTATACAAATCTATAATTTATATCTTGTCCAAGCGCTAGTAACTAGTGAGTTATTATAGTAATAACTCATGAGTTATTAAAAAAATAATCCCGAGAATACAGATTCAATAAATACCATAAATATATTGTCCCAGCAACTGAAGCAATTGTAACGCCAATTAAGAGAACCCACACAACAATACCCACGAAGTATCTAAATAGCACCATTAATGTAATTGAGAAAACTGGAAAAAAGTTTATTAGTTTAAATCATCTTTAATGTACAATTTACGCACCCAATGAAATCAAGCACAGATAAAGTACTTCATTAGAACATAGATGTAAATCTTCCGCTGCTTCCTAAAAATTTCTAAATTTGCATAACTTACGAAAGTTCCAAGGGAATGATACTCCAAAAATGATTTAATTCAAAATATATTTTTAATACTCATGCGTTAAAAGTATTATCTGGTGCACGTTTTTTATGAAATGAGAAATGCCACTTTTAGTTGTATTTCCACGTAACTTGGGTAACGTACACAAATATTGAATATCGCTAGGTTACATTAAAAAAACAAATAAATAAAATGAACACAATCAAGATATCGATATTAAAGAGTCACGTGAAGTGTCAGAATTTTTTTTCATAACAAGTTAATAATAAAAATTAAAGAAAACGTTTTAAGTGAGTGTAAATTCTATGGAGATTCTACCGGAGACTGAGGAGAGTCTTATGACGAAACCACACTACTGGAGACAATTGAAAAAGCAAATTCTTCATTTTTGATTCCATCTTTTTTTTTATGGCCCCTGAATCCCAAACTTGTAAGATACATCCCCTCGCATGAGTAATAAAAAATATTGTTTGTAACACGGGCGGTATTGTTAATAGGCCTTTTTACGGTTAGTTTTGAAACCAAGTTTGAAAGGCGGGCAAATAATGTTATATGTCAAAAAGTTCGTGCAAAACATAGCGCAAATTGACACATGTGCACAACAAAATTTCAACCATGAAAAGATCTATTGGCCTCTCGAGCGAATGGCGAATGCGCACTCTCTTCGTTCGTGCGCCTAATTTCGCTCCCGCGTCCAATTGGCAACTTACCGCCCTAGTTACAAAATATGCTATTAATATTTTACTTACCTGAAAAAAGTTGTTTAGTCCTGTTTTTGATAAGAACGTACCGACAATTTCTTCGCCCTTTTCTGGCACGCAGCGATTTAGAAATGTCCGGCTTAAATTATAATTAGTCTTTCATAGCAAAAATATTCATATAAAGATATTGACAGCAAAAAATATATTTGTTACCGTGAAAGACCGAAATTTGGGGAATGTCGACTTTCACCGGTGAATGTCATATTTATATTATTCATTCATTTCGTTTTTTCACGTTTAAATCTAACGAAAACTACAAATAAGTACTAAATAAAAAGGTTTTTTAATTGTAATCATTATGAATGTTTTCATTTCTATCAAGTTAAATAAGGTCGAAGGTGTTATATCAAACATAGTTTGCTTATTAAACAGAAACAAATTAGTGTGGTCGCAGATATAGTATAGTACATAATTCGAGTTGTAAGGCAATTACGTACTCGTGGAATTACGCGCTCCCGGCTAAGCGGGTCGCGCGTAACTGTTCCGAAATATGCTTTTTACAACTCTCATTACGTAAGATACTATTATGTATAGTATTAACGTTAGTAAAAGGTATAACAATAGTATATTGTGCAACTAGTGCGCTAAGTTGTCAATTGCCCTCGAGAGCGAAATTTGGCTCATTCGTTTGAGAAAGCAATTGACAATACCGCACGAGTTGCAGAAAATATTTTTTATTACTCATGAGAGGGGATGTACCTTACAAGTTTGGGCTCCAAGGGCCATCCAAAAAATCCATCAGATTCAGAGGTATTATTATCATTTACACTCATATTAAAACGTTGTCTTTAATTTTTATTACAAAAAATGTAATGAAAAAAAAATTCTGTCACTTTCACGTCACTTTTTTAATATTGAGGTTCTGATTGTGTTTATTTTATTTATTCAATTGTTTTTTTTTAATGTAACTTAGCGATTTTAATTGAAAATTATGCTTGGCGCGCGCAAATATTAATGAATATTTCCAATACGCTTAAGTTATATGTTGATAATTGAATTGACAAACAGCTATTTGTAGCACTAAAAAACGGGTGCCAAGATAGTACTTATCCCGCATGAGTAATAAAAATTATAATTTTAAAACTAAAATTATATATAGTATAAAATATTACTATTTTAAACTATGTTTGTAAGGTTTTTACTAGTCTTATTTAAAATTTCTTGGAGTATATGACTAAAACCTTATGCCAGGATATGTCGAAAGGATAGATAGATTAGATTAGATTAGATTCCCGACTTCCTCTAAGGGTTTGGCGCACGTCAACCTTAAGGCTTATTGTGCTGTCGCTTGATATCAAACTTGCAGTTCGACGTCTGTGTCACTGACTAGTTTCCTTAGTTTTCCTACAAGTTTGGGTTCCCATGTGGTTTGTTGGTTCCAGTCGAGCTGGTGTCGCATTCGTTCTAGGGCAGGGCATTCGAAGAGTACGTGGTTTGCTGTTTCATCTTCCTCTCCGCAGAGTCTACATAAAGGTTCGTCTCGGTAGATTTTTACTTTATGCATGAATTCTCTAAATCCGCCAGTGCCTGTTAGTAAACTAACTATCTGCTTCGTGTGAGCTTTGTTTAGTTTTAACAGGTCCTTTGCTATATTGGGATTAGGTGAGTCTATTAGCTTCCTGCAATGGGTTGCTTTATCATAGGAGTTCCATCTGAGTTTGTGTTTATATTTCATCCAATTGATGGATGCTCTGGCGCAGGCTTTTTCTATACCTATGCTCGGTTCGGGACAAAGGATAGATATTCGAACAGTTATTTATTAAAAATCGACTACTTCCCTTTGCTAATGGATTTATTTTTGTTAATTAAAATCAAATTTATTAACCCCAATATCAAGATTTAAGTAAATTATTTATAAAAAGCTTTTTGATTAAAAAAGTTCCATTAAGGGAAACATTACCTATTACTGTATACACTCATTGCGCTCTGTTTCTAAGAATTTACGATTACGTTTTGAAAGAATTAATGACAAAAAAACATTATTGTTATTTGTTAATAAATCGTTTATTTACGAAATGAACATATATATTTTGTTTAGAAAGAATTGCATGTGACTATAAATATAAAGAAATGAAAATAGCTACTATTGATGTAACAAAAATATCAATATATAGTTATTATAGTAATAGTTTTAAAATAAGGGCGCGGATAAATTTAAATGTTTACAATTATGTAAAAGATTTAAAATGATTATTTTACGCACTGAATTGTGTTATTGTGAATATGTTACCGTGAATGACCGAAATTGGTGAATGTCGACTTTCACCGGTGAATGTCAACACATACCAAATACGTCAGTGAAACATCGAATATTTCATTAATTTGTTGTACATTCGGACCCTCACCGGTGTATGTCGACAATCTCTGGTAGAGGTCTAAAATGGAGATGCCGACTGGCTCTCTTCCGGCAAATCCTTTGTTCTGCTGGGAGTCAATCAGCTTTATTAGCCTTATGTTGCAATAAATAAGATTTGAATCACATAATTAAGTAATTTTTTGATTACCATTACTTTCGTTTCTCATTTAGAATGTACTGTGGGTTTTAAATTTTTCGTCACTCCTCTCAGAAGGAGCAGCGAAAAAGTTACGTCACCCTTGTGACGTTTTATAGCGACTGAATTACGGAGAAGAAAATATAAATCTCCAACATATTCAACATATACCATTAGTGCATGGTGAATGTCGATATTCACCGGTGTAAGTCAGAAATAAGGGTATTTATACACCAAGCGACTATGTGAATGATGTGACTTTTATTGATTGTTTGGAAATCACGGAGTACTATATTTAAAAATAGTATCAACGTGCAGCTCACAACCAATCAACGAATAGTAAACCAAACGCACTAGTGTGTTACTACCAATCATTACATATCATTAATCGCAGACTGTTACACACGTGTGTGTTATGGTGCATTTACATAGTCCATGAACTGTACAATAATGGGCATTTACAATAGTGGTCGTAGATAAAATGATTTTTGTCTCATTTAAGTTTTGAACAACAATCTTATAATCATTATTTAATTATATTTGAATTTCGATAATGAATTATATCGAAATTCATTATCGAGATTACATATATTTTCGCTCAAATCTTCAATACACCTACATATTCATTCAATGTCTTTATTCAAGTTTAATAGGAAATAATACTTACTATCCTGCATAATTACTGCACGTCGACACGCATTCCAATTTAAGAACACCATTTGTTATGTCTGCAGCCGTTACATTTCTTATTAATAAAAATCTACAACAAAACCCAGATTAAAAAAAAACAAATTTTATATCCATATGCTACAAGATTCGATCCTTGTGCAAAATATTGTCGCAAATAACTAGTGCCAAAAGGTACATACGGTTTCAATACTAAATCCTTAGTCTCACATTGAAAATCCTTATCTACAACCCGGTCGTTTGGATAACCGCATACATTTCCGCATTGGTCATATCCATTTATCACTCTGTAGATATCTCCATAAACTATGCAATACAACAATAGTATTACCTGCAACGAATTTTAAAAGTATTTTTAGTTACAGTGGTAGTTAGTTACAGTTTAGTTTAGGTACAGTTGGTATTATGTGGCAAATTTACATCAAAATTCGCGAAGATATAAAGAGAAGTAATCTATTGGCTAAAGTTATGCAAAATAATGCTGTACAATATATCGTCCCTACCATGTCAAACTATCGAACGTGAAAAAGTCGTTTTTTTGGTGATTGGGAACAATTGGGCTTCTTTCAAAACCATGATAGGGACGATATATGATATGACTTGCTTTGAAATGATTTACAATACATTTTATCTACTCGCAAACCAAAATTATAAAAACATTATAATCGTGTATAAAAGTATCAAAATCATGCGTAAAAGTCCAATGTAAATCGAGTGGAGTTGCATTATTAAACGATTTCTCTTTGTTGTTACTATGACAAAAACTCGCATCACTAATCAAAAAACATAGACTTAGTGAAAATAATTTTTCTCACGTATATTAATATTCGAAAATGAAAAATTGTAAATTTGACAGACAAAATACTTCACTGACATAATAAGGTTAGAAAGTTCAGCGCATCCCTGACAAAAATTGCTTACTAGTAAAAACGCACAGTAACGGGAACACTATTTGGTCGTTGTTGAAGATCTAAAGTTAACCTAGATTAGGTTATGGTTAGGCTAAGTTATATTATATACAGATAAATCCAAACTGAGCCGAAACTTCTTGATTCAATATAATAAAAATTAATTCAATTGAAAAAATCGTGCGTAAAAGTCCAATGGAAATCAAGTAGAGTTGCATTATTTTAAAGATTTCTCTTTGTTGTTACTATGGCAACAACTCGCATCACTAATAAAAAACATAGTAATCAAATAACAACTCGCATCACTGATCAAAAAACATAGACGTAGTGAAAATAATTTTTCTCACGTATATTAATATACGTAAAAATCGTGCGTAAAAGTCCAATGTAAATCGAATGGAGTTGCATTATTAAACGATTTCTCTTTGTTGTTACTATGGCAACAACTCGCATTACTATACAAAAAACATAGACGTACTGAAAATAATTTTTCTTACGTATATTAATATATACATACAACAATACATACAACATAGACGTAGTGAAAATAATACGTCTATGATTAGTGATGAAAAAACCTGATTGACACTATGACAAATGTTCAATCTAGTTACGAAATTCGGCGCTAAATTCAAATATAGTTACATGAATATAAAATTAGTAATTTATTAATGGTTCCATTGAATATCTGATTAAATATTATTATTGATTAAATACTCCAAATGGCAACAATAGTAATAAAATACAAACAAATAAATGGAGAAAAACGCAAAAAATCTAAATGATACAAACAAATCAGATGATAAATGTGAATTGACACGGCAGCCATTGACAACTAACAGCTGCAAATGTATGTGAAAACAAAGAGAGAAAAGAGGTTGAGATGGAGAAGTAAATATCGTTAGTGTGAACTTCTCCTCGATTTAGGCCAATCAGAGAACAAGGTCAAATAAGCCCTATCTTCCCTGTACTGCATTCTTAAAAAAATGGACTATAGTTAGCAATTTTTGTCAGGGATGCGCTGAACTTTCTAACCTTTTTATGTCAGTGAAGTATTTTGTCTGTCAAAATTACAATTTTTCAATATTATCGGTAAGAAACAATTATATTTTTTTAGATTCAACAGTAATTTAACATCCTTCGTAGATAAAATAATGTCACGTATAATGCACGTGTCTGAAAGGCTTTTGTGCACTCCCTGCGATTAAAGCACTCGCCTTTGAAACTTCGCAACTTATGTATAAAAGTCCTTCTTCACACACTTGTATCATAAACTACTACTATTGTTAATATATTGGAACATTAAACGAAACACAAAAAAATGAAATGATAATTATCTTTTGTATTTGATCAGGATATTGTTTTTTTTTTTGAAAAATACAGTGTTATATAGAACCCAAAAACTTTCTTAATGTAATTCAATGTCAGTCGTGGTGTTTGCCAGTGAAGTAGTTGTTTTTAAGAAATGTTTTTTTATAGAAAGATTAGTTTTACTAATGATGGCAACTTTGTTGATGATATGTACCTATAGAATGATTTTCTAGAAATTATAATCTTTGAAAAAAAGATACAAATGTTACTATTTAACAAAAATATAATACGTGAATGGTAGGATATATGATATGACTTGTATAATACATTTATTGTTAATATATTTAAATATTAAAGGAAACAAAAATATAAAACTCATACCAAACCAATAATAAATGCAACAAATAATATCAACGAAAAAACATCCGTACAACTTCTTTTTGTCTTTTTCGTTTCGTCACTATCCATCACAAATTCACTCTTCACAGGAAAAACAACGCCAACAGATTGTATTATTTCGAGACCAGACTATATAAGCGTCCGACTAAATTATCTTATTGTACCCGTTAATTGAATAAATGCAGACATGAAGATGTCGCATAATAGCGCAAAGTTGATATAAAAAAATGTTTGCGTCTGGGTACGGTTGCATGATAGCTAGTACCGGATTTCCCGTTCCATTTCAAACTCGCACACTACAAACAGAATGTAAGTTACCAAGGTGATTCAACCCCCTAAACACATTTGCTGATAGATAAATATCATGCATTAATACAAAAACTTGTTTTTTTTTTGTGCTTTATGAAGAAATTTTATTTATTGGTTATTTAATTTCGTTCAAATAAATTTTAAAATATTGGTATATAGCAACTGATAACAATGATAACATGTTAGTATGTTTTTACGTTTCTAATGTCGTATAATTTACCAAATCAATTAGTCTGATAAATATTGTTTAAATAATAATGCGGTTTTGATGGGTATAAATGGCTCTTTACCGTTTCCTAAAAAATCGAAAAAAACCGTAAAAGCATGTATTTTTCGAACGAAATGATGGAAAATTTTTGTCGAAAATTTATTTGCAAAATTTGTTCGTGATTTTTTTTTTGTTGCACGAAGGAAATCGAAGTACTGAAAACGGTTTTTCAGTTTATTTCGCTCTAAAGTTACAAATACAATTTTTTTTTTTTCGCTGTACACAATAACACATTTCCTACTGATTTGACGCTGTCATAATGTTTGAACCGCTCACCACAGAGACTTCTAGTCTGCACCAATCGATTCAGCTTCCCAAAATTATTCGGAGAACGTATATAATATTCCCCGGGAAGCTTTCAGTTAAGAAATACCATCGACTCGGGAAGTCTAGAACGTGGAAACGACGAATTGCGAGAAAATCGATTTTTTCATAATCGTTATTTTTTGAGTCACAGCAAAATTTAAAAAAGTTTCTGAAAGCATTTTTGCTACTCATTACAGATATGCAAATTATATTTCGCTAGCTCTTTCGGTTCACTTTCGCCTGCAAAAATTGAAGAAATTTTTATGAAATTTGGGCGCTATAGTGGACCTCTTGAAAAGTCGTGAATTTCCTGCGGACAACCTTAGTGTATCCATAGGAAAATGACCTTCTGAAAACGATACCGCAATCCGTTTTTACTTATCTGTAACGGTTTCCGAGATATCTACTTAGCAAATCGACAATCGGGTAAATTTCAGTTTGAAATTTATCTATGAATTATTGAATATTTCCGGACAATTTATACATCGACTTGTTCGTCTTGTCGTGTAGTTTCTGTGTGCCCAAAATGATTTCGCTGCTCTTTGCCGTTTTCGAAAAAATCGAAAAAAAAAACGAAAAAGCATGTATTTTTCGAACAAAACGATGGAAAATTTTTGCCTAATTTTTTTTTGCAAATTTTTGTCGTGATTTATTTTTGGTTACACGAAGGAAATCGAAGTGCTGAATACGGTTTTCCAGTCTATTTCGCTCTAAAGTTACAAATAAACAAATTTTATATTTTTTTTCGCTGTACACAATCACACATTTCCTACTGATTTGACGCTGTCATAACTTTTGAACTGCTCACCGCAGAGACTTCTAGTCTTCACCAAACGATTCAGCGTCCCAAAATTAGTCCGAAAACTAATAAAATATTCCCTGGGAAGCTTTCAGTTAAGAAATACCATCGACTCGGGAAGTTTAGACCGCGGAAACGACGAAATGCGAGAAAATCGATTTTTAAAAAATCGCTATTTTTTAAGTCAGAGCAAAATTTTAAAACGTTTCTGAAAGCATTTTGGCTGCTGATTACAGATATGCAAATTATATTTCGCTACCTCTTTCGGTTCACTTTTGTCTGCAAAAATTGAAGAAATTTATATGATATTTCGGCGCTCTAGTGGAGATCTCAGAAAGTCGTGAATTTGCCGCGGATAATCTTAGTGTATCCATAGGAAAATGACCTTCTGAAAACGATGCCGCAATGCGTTTTCAATTATCTGCAACGGTTTCCGAGATATCTACTTAGCAAATCGAGAATCGGGTAAATTTCAGTTTGAAATTTATCGACGAATTATTGAATATTTCCGGACAATATACACATCGGCTTGTTCGTCCTGTCGTGTAGTTTCTGTGTGCCCAAAATGAGTTCGCTGCTCTTTACCGTTTTCGAAAAAATCGAAAAAAACTGAAAAAGCATATATTTTTCGAACGAAATGATGGAAAATTTTTGTCGAAAATTTCTTTGCAAATTTTTTTCGTAATTTTTTTTTAGTTCCACGAAGGAAATCGATGTGCTGAAAACGGTTTTTCAGTTTATTTCGCTCTAGAGGTAGAAATAAACAAATTTAATATTTTTTTCGCACAATCACACATTTCCTACTGATTTGACGCTGTCATAACTTTTGAGACCACAAGAGAAGAGAAACCACAGTGACTTCTAGTCTTCACCAATCGATTCAGCGTCCCAAAATTATTCGGAGAACGTATATAATATTCCCTGGGAAGCTTTGAGGTAAGAAATACCATCGACTCGGGAAGTCTAGACCGCGGAAACGAGGAAATGCGAGAAAATCGAGTTTTTCAAAATCGTTATTTTTTGAGTCATTGCAAGTTTTTCTGAGCATAGCACTGTTTACAGATATGCAAATTATGTTTCGCTAGCTCTTTCGGTTCACTTTCGTCTGAAAAAATTGAAGAAATTTTTATGAAATTTCGGCGCTCTATTAGAGATCTAGTAAAGTCGTGAATTTCCCGCGGACAATCTTACGGACATATGGGACCAGACAACCGCTGGATTATCAAAAAATTCCTACAATTGTAGAGTACAGTTACCTTGCTCAGATTTGTTGATCAGATTATCAGATTTAAAAGTTTTTAAGGCACCTATACTATGTTCTTTAATTCACTAATTGACTAATAACATAAATAAATATAATTATTAGTCCGGTGTGACTCCTGCATTTTACTGCTGAGAGACCACGAGGTCACAAGAAAAAAGACATAACTTGAACCCCCAAAACCCCCCCTCTGGCTACGCCCATGCATTTTAGTTAATATATTAGTTATTATAGAACTCTTATGTTTTTCTGTTTCGAATGAGTCTATCACCTGAAATCATGTTCACCACTTAATGGTGCACCGCGCAAAACGCTGCACGTTATTGTTGATTACAATTTAATAACGGAAACTAAACGATTTTTCTTAAAATTGAATAAAGTTTATAAACAGAGGACTCGAGTTATAAAAGTGTTTATATCGTCGCCGCTATGCCAGAAGGTGCTATATCCGTTTTTGCATATTTTGTGAAAAAGGCAAAATACTATTGAAAAAGCTGCCAAAAATCGAGTTTGTCTTGAAATCTGATAGTTTTTTCAATTTATATGTAGTTAATACTAGCCTAAAATTATAAATACTTTGTGAAATGAAAACCTTACATTATCATAGGAATACTGTAGAAATTGGATGTAGCACCTTTTGTCACATTAAAATTATTCATCACTGTTACAAAAAAATGGATATACAACCATGGACATTCATTAAAAACACTATTATCGAACAAAGTTTATTTCAAAATATGGATTGTGAATGAAAAATAAATCAGACAATACAGTAACGAATAAAAACACTGAAATTAATTATTTTCCGGTTCTGAATCCGATTCAATTGTTTGATTTCCAACTGGCAATGAGCTGAAAGAAAATGGTTTTTTCAACTTTGGTTTTTGCATTGCACACTAAAATTCAAATTTAGCTCACTCAATCCAAGGGTGAAATTCCTGAGGAATAAGCTTTTGCGCACATAAACTCTGCAGGTCTCGTTTTTTGGCATCGCTTATTGACAAGAGATTTTCATAAAGCGGCGGCCAATTGACTACTGGTCTTCCTCGGGATTTACGCTCATCCACATTAACAAAAAATTGTGTTTTAAACTGATTAATTTATCAGTAAATTAACTGTTTTTACTTTATATTCTTCTTCGTCATGATTATATTTAATGCCAATTTGTCCCTGCATTGATTTCGAAAAAATTAACGATTTTACCTTCAACCAGTTTAATTTTTCGCCATTTTCGAAAGCAATAACTTTTTTCATTGATCGGGCATTGACTGACTTTAGATCAATGAAATCGCTGTGTAACATTCGTACCACATTATACGGATGTTTCCGGCGTGCTTGACGAATAACGTTTGACCAATCGTTCATAGAAAAAATTGAACAGTTTTTCGCCGAATGTTCTATGGCGGAATGCATACTGTCGACGTCCATTTGAGTGTGGCGCACTTCCAGAAAATTTTGTTCAACAATTTCAACAGCTGATTCTTGAACCAACTTAAGCAACATTGCAGCAATGTAACGATTGCGGTTCTGCCCGCTGCAATTATCGGACCACAAAACAACTTTTCGGCACCCTTTTTCAGTTAACCCTTCTATGAATCTTTTGACACAAGATCCAATTTCGTTACTGCCTCTTTTACCATCAATTTCAGACCAAATGTAACAATTTCCTTCACGTGTTGCCTCATTATAAACTGTAAAGTTGTACACACATAGTTTTCGTTTGTAGTAAAAAGGGCTTGCTTCAGCTTGTGGTATTTGCAAAACTGACTGCAAATCCATAGTTGCAACCGTCAATTCTTTATCTGTTGAACATTTTTCGATATTTGATCTCATTGCAGCACGACTTGATTCTTTTCGTTTAATGTGTGTTTCAAACTCCAATTTTTGTTCTTCCGATGGTCCAGCTGCTGATTGAGCAAGGGTACACATAACACATAAATCTTTTTTGGGCTTGTGAAATGCCATGTTGTACTCTTGGCCAAACACTTGTTTATATTTTTCATAGCTGACTTTTTCAGCATCTGTTCCAGCTACTTTTTCTTTAAAAAGGTCATACATTTTCGAAATGCTTAAGCTACTACTTAAATACAACCGCTTTGATGATTTCCGACAATAGTGAGACTCCACTAGTGGGAAAGACTCAATATGATTCTTGATGGCAGCAGTAACTTCTGGCTTCAATTTGTTGTGAGGCTCGTGTTTTCCTCTTTGATCATTGCCCAAAAATTCACCAGTATTTGATCGATCTTTGTTTGCAAAAGCAATCGGCTTGTATGAAATTGCAAGGGTTGCACAGAAGAATTCACGGCACACTTTTAAATTTTTATTGCTTTTTGGCAAAATGTACTCATAAGCCAAATTTTTTCTGAAATTCGTTTCTTTTTCACTTCTTCTTCTTTTCACTGGAATGGCTTTGGTGAATTTCAGGAGGAAGTTGCGTTTAGCTTTGAAACCATCCCTTTTTTTCCAATAATCATTAAATATTTCCAAACGATCTTCTTCTGTAAATAAACTGCACTTGTAACCTGACGGTTCCTTATGCGAATGATTGGGCAAAGGTTTCGGCAATTTGGCTATTTTTATTTTTCCTTGTTCGTCCGTATATTCTTCCCCCAGACAACGTGCCCTTTTTCTTACATTCTTTTTCCACTCGTCAGGCTTCAGTTGCTTCCATCTTGAACGTTTTTTACTAGGACCAGGAATATCTGTAAGGACAGTTTAATTTAATTTATGTAAATCCACACTAATTTCAAAGCAATCTTACCTTCATTACTTTCATTCTGTTGTTCAATAGCAACTTCTAATTCTGTCTCATTTAATTCACCTGTTAAATTTAAAAGTTTAACCAAAATTTGTCCATAAAGGAAACACTAGGAATAAATTGATGTGCTTACCATTCGAATCACTTTCGGGATTTGAGTCAGATGGCAAATATTCGGACTGCGAATCTTTGTCCCTTTCTTCTACATTATTTGCTGCCGATTCTTGTTGCACAGAATGTGGCGGCTGGCCCATCATTCGTTTTATTTCATAATTTATCAGAGGTGTTTTAGAATCGGAAGAATCAGAACTATAATTATTAATAGATTTTAGCCACTCTTCGGCTGTTTTTTTGGCCATCTAAAAATGAGAAATTCTAAAAATTTTAGCATAAAAAGCAACATAAAATATAAACAATATAATTTAATGTTCTCTGAACAGTTTTCATAAGAACAAGCTCCAGTATAAACTTTATTCGTGTAATATTACACAAATCAAAAATACATTATTGGATATAGCACCTTGTATTAAGCCAATGTGGAATCAAAAATTGGTATGGCAAAAAGTTCTACATCCACATAGCACCTTCTGGCATACCAAGGAACAGGAATTGGATATAGAACTTTGCTTATTGCTCAACAACAAATTAAAACAAGGATGTAGGACTTTCTACCATACCACAGAATGGTTTGTGAAACATGAATATACTAATAACGCTAATATTGCAAATTTTGGATGTAGCACTTTCTGGCATACCGCCGACGATATATTTATTTATTACTTCAGAAATAATGTTGATTATTCAAATTTCTGTGGAGAAATTTGCTTTTTCTATAAGAATTTGCAAATAATTTGAGGTCCGAAGCTACTTGGTAAAATGTTTGTTCAAAAAAAATTTTGCAGAATCTTCTGAACTGCGAATACCTGGACCCCATGCCACTTGCAAACAATTTTACATGTTTTAAGTTTCGGAATTAAAACTTCTGAAAATCAGTTCAGGAATTTTAATTGCAAATGTAAAAATTTACATTGAAATTGTTAGCAATTTGTTTAGAGAAAGTAACGTGTCAATTTTTTTCTAACTTGATGCCAATATATATTTTGCAAATATCGCAAAAATTAGGTGCTCCTGTTAAACATTTATTATTTAGTACGATATTAAACCTAATTCTGGCGATGGTTTCGTAAACTCATCTAATGTCTTCGCGAAAACTTACATTTTCTGTGAAATTTCGCACTTAATTTGAAAGGAAATAAGTTGAAAATTTTTTACTAAAACAAAACACGATTGTAGATGCAACATGAAGTATGTTGAGAATGTAGTTGTTTAATGCGCCATCTAGACGAGTTTAGACTAACAATATAGCTGGTCTATTGGAGTTAGAAGGTGTATGGTGTATATTAATTTGCCTACTATTGGTAGTATTGGTTGTCATATACGTAGTTTTAAGGTTATTAATGAAAAAGTACATGCTGTTTGTACAAATGTGTGCTTAATATTTTTGATAGAGATATGGCACAAAATCAAGAAAATGTTGATTACTTACGTAGGATGCTTCTGGATTTTGACAATTACGACGACAAAGAAGCTAAATCGGCCCTGTGCGACATAAAAAACCCGGATTACTGGAAAATATTAACACGCCATTCGTTTTGCAGTCAAAATATTAAAACATATTTTGATTCATTGGACCATACAACAAGGGAATCAATTTTTCTATGGGCAGTATCTTGCATATCAACCTTCATTCAAATCAATTTCACTGGGCCACCAATCGATGAAGAAACAGAAAACTTTCTCTCGTCAGACACAGTCTTAAAGGATCATATTTATCAGAAATTGCTGGCTATCAATAATGAAGATATAAATGTAAATACGAAGCATCCTAGTTTATTAGTAGCTGCACAAACAGTTTTTAAAAATTGCAGCTTAACTCCAACATTAAACTTTTGGTGGCAATGGAGAACAATATTAACACATCAACGAATATTAGATGAACTCAGTCCAACACTTTTATCCAATGCTGAATGCATTCAAAAAGATATTAAAGACATCAATCTTACAGGTTTGTTATATACCCTTCTATTTATTGATAATAAATTGTTCGTTAATGTGAACATAGACAGACAAATGCATACACACTTGTATGTACCTGCATGTACCGACACCTTGATTTTGCATTATTTTTAAAATTTTGTTCTGTCAGTTGCTGTCATTGCTGTATAATATTTATATTTGAAAGAAAAAGTTTTGGTTAGATAGATAAATACTAGGTAACTGAAAAAGTACAAATTGTAAAATTTATAAACAGATATAACAAAATTAAACAAATGATTTTTTTTTTTAATTACAGATAATCAAAGTGTCGGTTCATGCAAAGGGTGTAAACATTTGTCTTTCTATGTTCACATTAACGGACACCAATCTGTATATACCTATATTTCTTTGGAAACATCTCAATAATTTTTGCATTGTGTATTCATAAAGTGGGTAAATATGTGATTCAATGAAATTGTATCACTTTTGTGTGATACAATATTTACAGTAATATACAGGGTGGTGTTAAACTTTGGAATCAAATGGACACGCAATGTCCATTCCATTTCCATTCAAATCCTAAGGCCTTTCGAAAAGATGGGTCCATCATACCTAGCATGAGATATAAATATGGTCATGCCCTACAGAGAAAGCAGTAAAAAATACAATCAGACACTGAACAGTCCACATTTGGGCCCTATGAGTCTAATCATACCTGCAAGATAACAGTTCTCACTATAATCAATAAGTTTCTCTTATAATTAATGAGATCAGTGCTGCATAATTTATATGTACAGTGTGGTGTTAAAGTTTGCAATCAAACCAATAACATCTTTATTTACTGTTTTTGGGATAATCGCTTGGACCTGTCAATTTTATTTTACATTGAAATACATATGAAAATGTATATTTTTTGAAAATAAAACCGACTTGTTTGAGGACCTGTCGTAAAATTATTAAGATTCTCTTGATACAAACCCATGTAACAAGGTTATCTTAACATTCAAATTGTTTTTTTTTTCTAAAATATTCTAATGTAACATCACAATTTTTACACCAGCATTTAGACAAGTAAAAGGTCTATTGAAATCGAGAATAAAAAATGAGGATTGCCATTTAAAAAAAAAACGTATGCGGTCAAGGGACTCCCGTCAGGAACGAAGTTCCTCGCGCATTTAAGAATCCAACAACTTTTGAAATTCTTTTTGAATTATTATTAAAATATTGAAAGTGCATCAAATACGTTGATTGAATGTTCTGGAAAATTTGAGCAAACTGGGGCAAGATAAGTTGAAATTCGACCCGAAACAAAAGCGTCAATTTGATAATTGAATGAAAAAAATTGTCGGTTTTGTTTTGGGATGTATTGGAACTTGAATTTTTCTTTGACTCGTAGTTCAAATTTGTACAATCGTAAAAATTTACATAAGTCCGGATATGACATATAATCAGCATAACTTTGATAATACAGTGTCTCTTAATGATTATTTATCTGTGGATGAAGATGTAGTTATTGACTCCGTGCATAACCGCGATATGCGTCATTTCTGGCCAAAAAGACAACTTCGTCTCCAATCATCATCATCATCATCAAACAGCCCTTTGCGTCCACTGCTTGACATGGGCCTCCCCAATTTCCGCCCATTTCCTATCCTGAGCCTCTCGCATCCAGGCTCCTCTTGTTCTTTTTATATCGTCTGTCCATCTTGTGGGGGGCCTCCCCTGCTTCGTATATCTGCTATTGGCCTCCACTCCAGTAGTCTCTTGGTCCATCTTCCATCTGACATTCGGGCCACGTGTCCAGCCCAGTTCCACTTTAGCCTCGCCATACGCACAACCACATCTGTGACACCTGTTGTTCGGCGTAGGTCTTCGTTTGTGATATGGTCTCGTAGCGACACGCCGAGCATCGATCTTTCCATCTTTCGTTGTGCAATTTGGAGCTTTTTTGCAGTGGCGACGGTGAGTGTTGCGGTTTCAGTGCCGTAGGTCATAACTGGCAATACACATTGATCAAACACTTTCCTTTTCAGGCAAACTGGCAGATCGCTTTTGAATACGTCCCGAAGTTTTCCATATGCGGCCCAAGAGAGGATTATTCTTCTTTTAAATTCGCTTGTCTCTAGTTATGCGTATTTCGTGACCTAAATAGGTGTATTTGTCTACGAAATCAATATCTCTATCGCCTACATCTATCTGTCTGCTCGGGACCAAGTTTGTCATACATTTTGTTTTGGAATAGTTTATTCTTAGGCCTACGGTATTACATGCTTCCTGGAGTTCTAATAGCATTGTTTTTATATCGTTAAGATCGTCAGCAAGCAGCACTATGTCATCTGCAAATCGCAGATTTGATAGATTTTTGCCGTCTATGGTAAAGCCTTTTCTTTCCCAGTTGAGCTTTTTGAAAGCGAGTTCCAAAACCGCGGTGAACAATTTAGGCGATATCGTATCCCCCTGTCTCACGCCTCTACCAATTGGAATGGGTTTGGTGTTTTCATGGAGTTGAACCGTCATACTGGCGTTTTTGTAGATGTTGTAAATGGTTCTCGTGTAGCGATGGTCGACACGGCATTCCTGTAGTGCTTCCATAACTGCATCTAGCTCGACGGTGTCAAATGCTTTATGGAAATCTATGAAGGCCAGTACGAGTGGTCTGTTGTATTCAATACTTTTCTCGACTATTGTTTTAACACTTTGTAGAAGGTCATTGGTTCCGTATCCTGTGCGAAATCCTGCCTGTTCCACTGGTTGGTAGAAGTCCAGTTTATTTTCAAGTCTATTTGTTATTATTCTTGTAAATAGTTTGTAGAGATGACTTAGAAGGCTTATCGGCCTATAGTTTTCTAGGTCAGCTATATCTCCTTTTTTGTGCATTAAGATCACAATAGCGTTGTTCCATTCATTTGGTACTGTACTGTTGAACAGGCAAAGATTGAACAGGTCTCTGATTTTTCCTAGCAGGTGGACACCTCCGATTTTGATGGCGTCTGCGGTGACGTAGTCACCTCCGGGGGCTTTGTTTGTCTTCGTTTTACTTAAGGCTAATTCTATTTCATCTAAAGTAATATCTGGTAAAAAGTAATATTTCAGACCCTTGGTTTATGATGCCCTTTTTATTTGATACGATATCTGGTTCAGATTCCGGGATTGGTTCTTTTTGGCTTGTATATAGAAGTTGGTAGAATTCTTCAACGACATTTAGGATCTCCTCTCTGTTCGTTGTTATATTTCCTTGTTTATTTCTGAGTTTAGTTATTTGTCTCTTCCCGCTTCCCAGTTTTCTACGCAGACCTTCATACTTTTGTTGTTTTCTATGGTTTGTTGAATTTTATCTTTATTATGTGCTCTTATGTCGCGCCTTATTGCCTTCGATATCTGTTTATTTATCTCTCGTAGTTCTTCGATGGAGGTTGTCTCTTCACTTCTCATGTTTCTTCTACTTTGCATCAGCTGTATTGTTTCTTGGCTGAGTTTTTCTTCTTGTTTTGTTCTAGGGCAGCATGTACTTTGACTTTATATTATGGCATTTGTTATTCGGTCGTTTAGGTTGTTGATGTTTCCATTTTTGTCCGCGTTTCCACTCGTCAACCGGTCTGCGATGCACTGTTGGTATTCCTCTACATCTAGTGGGCTGTGCCATTGTTGGTTGGTTGTCTTTTTAACCATTTTGTGTCTTTCTTTCTTTACATCAATGGTTATTTTTGATCGCACCATTCTATGGTCGCTCCCAGTATCAAATCTATTTAATACCGTTACGTCCTTGATTATATGTTTTTTATCCGTTATTACAAAGTCTATTTCATTTCTTATATCTCCAATAATAGTGTATAAAAACAACAGGCAAAAACAAAAAATAATTAATTTAATAAAATATGCAATATTTAACAGCAAAAATTTTGCAAATTATGTATATTTGCAGGGAAAACACTTTCAGACACACTTTAAAATTTTCCATTTACTTGAAAAATAATGATTTTCCGAAGATTTCACTATGTCATAACTTTTGAACGGCTTGCCACAGAGACTTGTAGTTTTCACCAATCGACTCGGCGTTCCAAAATTAGTCCGAAAACTTAACTAATATTCCCTGGGAAGCTGTCAGTTAAGAAATACCATCGACTCGGAAAGTCTAGATCGCGGAAACGACAAAATGCGAGAAAATCGAATTTTTTTCTAAATCGTTATTTTTTGAGTCACAGCAAAATTTAAAAAACGTTTCTGAAATCATTTTTGCTGCTGATTACAGATATGCAAATTATATTTCGCTAGGTCTTTCGGTTCACTTTCTTTCGCCTGCAAAAATTGAAGAAATTTTTATGAAATTTGGGCGCTCTAGTGGAGATCTCGGAAAGCCGTGAATTTCCCGCCGACAATCTTAGTGTATCCATAGGAAAATGACCTTCTGAAAACGATGCCGCAATCAGTTTTTAATTATATACAACCGTTTCCGAGATATCTACTTAGCAAATCGAGAAACGGGTAAATTTCAGTTTGAAATTTATCAACGAATTATTGAATATTTCCGGACAATTTACACATCGACTTGTTCGTCTTGTCGTGTAGTTTCGGTGTGCCCTAAATGATTTCGCTGCTCTTTACCGTTTTTGAAAAAATCGAAAAAAACCGAAAAAGCATGTATTTTTCGAACGAAATGATGGAAAATGTTGGTTGAAAATTTTTTTGTAAATTTTTTTCGTGATTTTTTTTTTGTTACACGAAGGAAATCGAAGTGCTGAAAACGGTTTTCCAGTTTATTTCACTCTAAAGTTACAAATAAACAAATTTTATATTTTTTTTTTCGCTGTACACATCACACATTTCCTAGTGATTTGACGCTGCCATAACTTTTGAACCGCTCACCACAGAGACTTCTAGTCTTCACCAACCGATTCCGCGTCCCAAAATTAGTCCGAAAACGTATATAATATTTCCTGGGAAGCTTTCAGTTAAGAAATATCATCGACTCGAGAAGTCTAGACCGCGAAAAAGACGAAATGCGAGAAAATCTATTTTTTCAAAATCGTTATTTTTTGTCACAGCAAAATTTAGAAACATTTCTGAAAGCATTTTTGCTGCTGATTACAGATATGCAAATTATATTTCGCTAGCTCTTTCGGTTCACTTTTGCCTGCAAAAATTGAAGAAATTTTTATGAAATTTCGGCGCTCGAGTGAAAGAGATTTCGGAAAGTTGTGAATTTCCCGCCGACAATCTTAGTGTATCCATAGGAAAATGACCTTCTGAAAACGATGGCGCAATCCCTTTTTAATTATATGCAACCGTTTCCGAGATATCTGCTTAGCAAATCGAGAATCGGGTAAATATCAGTTTGAAATTTATCGACGAATTATTGAATATTTCCGGACAATTTATACATCGACTTGTTCGTCTTGTCGTGTAGTTTCTGGGTGCCCAAAATGATTTGGCTGCTCTTTACCGTTATCGAAAAAAATGAAAAAAACCGAAAAAGCATGTACTTTTCGAACGAAATGATGGAAAATTTTTGTTGAAATTTTGTTTGCAAATTTTTTTCGTGATTTTGTTTTGGTTACACGAAGCAAATCGAAGTGCTGAAAACGGTTTTCCAGTTTATTTCGCTCTAAAGTTACAAATAAACAAATTTTATATTTTTTTCGCTGTACACAATCACACATTTCCTAGTGATTTGACACTGTCATAACTTTTGAACCGATCACCACGGAGACTTCTAGTCTTCACCAATCGATTCAGCGTCCCAGAATTAATTGGAGAACGTATATAATATTTCCTGGGAAGCTTTCAGTTAAGAAATACCATCGACTCGGGAAGTCTATATCGCGGATACGACGAAATGCGAGAAAATCTATTTTTTCAAAATCGTTATTTTTTGTCACAGCAAAATTTAGAAACATTTCTGAAAGCATTTTTGCTGCTGATTACAGATATGCAAATTATATTTCGCTAGCTCTTTCGGTTCACTTTCGCCTGCAAAAATTGAACAAAATATTATGAAATTTCGGCGCTCTAGTGGAGATCTCGGAAAGTCGTGAATTTCCCGCGAAAAATCTTAGTATATCAATAGGAAAATGACCTTCTGAAAACGATGCCGCAGTCCGTATTTGATTATCTGCAACTGCTTCCGAGATATCTACTTAGCAAATCGAGAATCGGGTAAATTTCAGTTTGAAATTTATCGACAAATTATTGAATGTTTCCGGACAATTTACACATCGACTTGTTCGTCTTGTCGTGTAGTTTCTGTGTGCCCAAAATGATTACGCTGCTCTTTACCGTTTTCGAAAAAACACGAAAAAGCATATATTTTTCGAACGAAATGATGGGAAATTTTGGTTAAAAATTTTGTTGTAATTTTTTTCGTGATTTTTTTTTTTGTTACACGAAGGAAATCGATGTGCTGAAAACGGTTTTCCAGTTTTTTTCGCTCTAAAGTTACAAGTAAGCAATTTTATTTTTCGCTGTACACAATCACGCATTTCCTACTGATTTGACGCTGTCATAACTTTTGGACCGCTCACCACAGAGACTTCTAGTCTTCACCAAACGATTCAGCGTCGCAAAATTAGTCGGAAAGCGTATATAATATTCCCTGGGCAGCTTTCAATTAAGAGATACTATCGACTCGGGAAGTCTAGACCGCGGAAACGACGAAATGCGAGAAAATCGATTTTGTCAAAATCGTCATTTTTTGAGTCACAGCAAAATTTAAAAACGTTTCTAAAAGCATTTTTCCTGTTGTTTACAGATATGCAAATTATATTTCGCTAGCTATTTCGGTTCACTTTCGCCTGCAAAAATTAAAAAAAAAAATAAGAAATTGCGGCCCTCGAGTAGAGATCTCGGAAAGTCGTGAATTTCCCGCGGACAATCTTAGTGTACTTTAGTGTATCTTTAGTGTATCGACTTGTTCGTCTTGTAGTTTAGTTTCTGTGTGCCCAAAATGATTTCGCTGCTTTTTACCGTTTTCGAGAAAATCGAAAATTCCGAAAAAGCATGTATTTTTCGAACGAAATGATGGAAAATTTTGTTGTAATTTTTTTCGTGATTTTTTTTTGGTTACACGAAGGAGTGCTGAAAACGATTTTTTAGTATATTTCGTTCTAAAGCAGGAGTTCGTTTAGTATATTTCGTTCTAAAGCAAAGTGCGTCCCGCGGACCAAACGCGGCTCGCAAAGCACGTGAATTTGGCCCGCGATATCGATAAGATATATTATATTAATATTAAGAAATAAATAAGTAAATAGTAAAATAATTAATAAATATTACAAATAAGATACAATAAAATACTTTAATATTTTTTTTAATTCTTACGAAGCTTTAACCATAAGCTTTTGTATTATTAAAATATTGTTTAGTTTATATTTAAAAAAATATTTTAGTATGTCTAGACTAGTTATTACACATTTGTACAGAAATATAATAGAATAGTAGTCTCAAATAGATGCACAACTGTTAATTAAGACATGCAATTTGAATTGACAGAATTACAAGAAATATCAATGCTAAGAATTCTTGTCGGAACAATTCCTTAATTGATTTTTATAAAGGATTATCATGCGTGAATTATCCGAAAATACGAAAACATGCGCAACAAATATTTTCATTATTTGGGAGCACATATATTTGCGAAAAAACTTTTTGAATTATGAGCATGAATAAGTCGAAATTAAGATCAAAATTGAATGATAATCATTTATAATCAGTATTAAGAATACATTCGACGGACATACAAGGGATCGTCTATTCATCACGTTATTTTTTAGCAACTTTTTTTTGTTTTAATAAATAAATAATTAAAAATGTATATTTATATTAAATTTAGTATTCTAATAAAAAAAAAGAAATAGTTAAATATATTTAAAACAAAAAAATCGATCTTTCTGGTTTTTTTTTTGGCCCGCCAAAAAAATCGGTAATATTAAATTGGCCCGCCCAACAAAAACTTTGGGAACTCCTGTTCTAAAGTCACAAATAAACAAGATATAGCCTATATATTGGGTATTTTGAGTATTTGAACCGAATAAACTGAAAAATCGCGTTCAGCTCATGCATTTGCTTCGGAAAAATTAAAAAAAAAACTTTAAATAAAATTTAAATATAAAATTTTCTGAAAAAAACGCTAAAAAAATCGTTTTGATCAAATGATGAATTTTTTGGTCGGTTTTTTTTTCAGGAAATAGGGTCTTTTTTTTAATTTATCCGAAGCAAATGGATGTGCTGAACGCGATTTTCCTGTTTATTAACTAGATAATTTGATCAGGAAAAAAAGTTGCATTTTCGGATCTCTACGATCCTCTTGGAAACAACAAATCCTAGCGAAACCATTTTCGGCACACTTAAACTAGACGACAAGAAGAGAAAATCGATGTGTAAATTGTTTGGAAAGATTCAATTTTTTATTGCGAAATTCTAAAATCAAATTTTTTTCAAATACATGTTAATATATACAATATTTAAAAATCATTTTGTAATGTAATTTCTATAACTCGAATTTGTTTTCGTGATCTATGGTAATTCGACTTACAATTAGGGAAGTTCGACTGTATTTATATATTCAAGCTATATTTCGCCTTTAATAAGTTTACTGTATAAATAATTTTTGAATTCAATTATATCGTATTAATAAAATTTATTAAAACTTCTTTTAAGGAAATCTTCGTGCATTACTGGAAATTGAACAAGCTCAATTATTTTGTAAATTTCGCAGCGTCTCCAAAGGCTTGCAACATATAAAATCTGCATGTGACATTCTTGGTTTAAAATACGAACTCTGTGGGAAATTGGGCAAGCGAACAAAACATCAAGAAAACGACATTGCACAACTTACACTGAACGTAAATCTAGAAGACAAAGAAAATATTAAGCGTAATCCTGTAAAAGTAAGTGAAGGTCCCCAGAATGTTTCTTTAAATGATGAAGTGGTTCATGACACAATCCAATTTGCAAATAAAATTGAGTCAGGTTATTACAGTGATATTGAGCAAAAACTTCTTCTTCTCATCACACAGCATATGATTCTATCTAAACCACAAGATGATTTATTCTATGAGGAACTTAAACCTTTCATTGATTTAATCCTAAGCCAAAAGAATACATGGTGTGTGTCTGCTTGTACCTTATTGCTCAGGTGTACATTAGAAGCAAAACACAATCGCACAATTGAAAGATCTTTAATGCAATGTGAAGAAGTTCTAAATGCCAGCAATAAAGAAGAACCTAGTGTTCTAAACAGAGTCAGTGGTGTTTATGCTACATGTTTGAATCCATTATGGAGACCTGAAGAACAATATGCGGATCTTATGTTAAATTTAGGGCTTATAAAAGCTAGTTTAGAGGTTTATAGTAGGTTACAATTGTGGGAGGAAGTTCTTGTTTGTTATACCCTTTTGAAAATGGTACATAAAGCGACAGAAATTATCAAGCAACAATTAGAAATAAAACCAACTGTGAAGCTTTATTGCTTGCTAGGTAAGTAATTTTTTTATCTGCATAAGGTAAATAAATAATGTATGTATATTTTATAGGTGATACTACAGATGATTTGGCTTGCTTTGAGAAAGCATGGGAGTTTTCAAAACGACGCAGCCATCAAGCCCAACGCCACTGGGGTCAATACTACTTCTTGCGGAAAAAATACACTGAATGCATTCCACATTTTGAAAAATCCGTCAGCATAAACCCGCTTCAAAGTTTTGTTTGGCTGAGGTTAGGATTTGCAGCATTGGAAACGCAAAATTGGCAAATAGCGGCCACAGCTTATCGAAGATACACAACATTAGAACCAGATGGATTTGAGGCTTGGAACAATCTTGCACAAGCTTATATAAAATTAGGCAATAAGAGAAATGCACATCAAGCCCTTCAAGATGCTTTGAGATGCAATTTTGACAATTGGAAAGTTTGGGAAAACTTTTTAGTTGTTAGTGCAGACATTGCTAATTATTCTGATGTTATTAGAGCTTATCATAAATTATTAGATTTAAAAGGGAAATATTTAAATGTTGACGTCTTAAAGGTGCTCGTTTATGGAGTTTGTAATGAACCTACTGACAGTACTAAAGGTCCTACGTCCCTAATGAAGAATACTAGAGAACTACTCGGAAGAATAACCGCTATTTATCCAGGTGAAGGAATCCTTTGGGAATTATATGCTAGTGTTGCACCAATGTTATTGTTGAAAATTCAACGGCTTCAAAGAGCACTTCGAGGTTTTACGCAAGGATCTTGGACCAAAGATGTCAATGTATGCAAACATGTCTTGTACATTTGCTTGAAGCTTGGTGATGCTGTTTTGGACGATAGTATTTCTCCAAAAGATAGCATAATAAATTCTGTCAAATTAAATATTAATTCTGTCATACCAGTAGTCAAAGTGTTGGAAAATTCTGAAATATTGATTCTCCTACAAGAAGTAGTTTGTGTGGTAACCAAGATTATTGAGAAGATGCATTCCTCATAATGGTCTACTTTTATTTTCTTGTATATTGCGTATACCAATAAAGGCGGTTTATTTCATGTTAATGCAGACACTTTGTTTATATATGGAAATGAAATTGTAATATATTTTAAATGCTTATGATTGTATTTATCTTTATGTACCCATCCCTTTTTATCTTTTTTTTATGTAATTGCGTAAATTAATTTATCTACGGCCACTATTGTAAATGCCCATTATTGTACAGTTCGTGGACAGATACAGATATGTAAATACATCATAACACACACGTATGTAACAGTCCGCGATTAATGATAAGTTATGTTTGATAACACACACGTGCGTTTGGTTTACGATTCGTTGATTGGGTGAGAGCTGCTACTACGTGCTCCACTGAAATATATACTACCTGGGACGAGGGCTGGCCTCATGGTTTTTGCGGACCGAGAGAGAGCATCACAAGGTGTCTCTCATATCGCTCTTGTACAGTCCAAAAAGAAAACAAAATGTTTGTCCGACGTCCATTTTTCCTGGCAAATACTATATATACTATATATAAACTTCGGTTTATAATATGCTCATCGATTGAACGATCTCACTCTCTTGAGACAACCCAAATACGTTTGGGGGCTTGGCTTCAAAATCGTCACGGACAAGCTTAAAAAGCCGCAGAGCTACAGCATGGGCCATGATTTCAAGAAAAGGGTGGTGGAAAGCCTTTTTGTGACACATGAAAGGAACTTGTGGTTGCGTGCACGGCAATACGACGTCCAGGAAATTTAGTCCGAGGAACTAGAAGAGGCAGTGGCGAAAATAAAAACCAAACAAGCGCCGGGCCCTGACGGTCTACCAGCGGAGATCCTAAAGCTCGTGTGCGAGCGTCTTCCCGAAACCGTGCGGCACGCACTGAACCAGGAGCTAAAGAGCGCAACTTTCCCGAGAAGGTGGAAAACAGCCAGATTGGTACTCTTACCGAAGCACAATAAGCCTCCGACTAGTCCTGACCCGTACCATCCAATTTGCATGCTGGACAATTTCGGCAAGCTGGTAAAAAGGTTCAACAACGAATTGACAGGGAAGGCGGCGCTCTCTACGAGACAGCACGGGTTCAGGAAGGGAAAGTCCACTGTCACGGCCGCAAGATACATTTTCAACCTGGCAGAAAAAGAAAGAAGGAGATCGCTTAAAACAAGGAAACTGGTAGCACTAGTAACGATAGACGTGAAGAATGCTTTCAACTCGGCACCGTGGAGGATCATTGTCAAGGAGCTGGAATGCAGGAGGATGCCCGAATACCTGGTAGGCCTGGCCATGAGCTACTTCAGCGACAGGCGTCTGCTGGTGGAGGGGCAGGACGAGATAGATGTTACAGCCGGGGTTCCACAAGGATCCATGCTGGGTCCGCATATGTGGAACATTCTATATGACGGAGTTCTGAATGTGTGTCGCCTACGGGGACGACCTGGCCCTAGTGGTCAAAGCAAGACGAGAAGACGAGCTCGAATAAATTACAAACGCCGCCCTAGACACTATACAAGACTGGATGGACGCAAATCAGCTGGCTATTGCACCGGACAAAACCGAGGCGGTGCTGCTAATCGGTAGGAAGAGGTGTGGCCCGGTGGAGTTCGTTCTCGGCGGAAGAACGTTTCGCCCGCAGAAGTTCCTAAAATACCTGGGAATAGTCTTCGATGAGAAGCTAACCTTCGGAAGGCATATTGAGGAGGCATGTGCTAAAGCTCTCTGCAGGGTGAATAACCTCTTGTGGATACTCCCGAGGATCGGAGGGGCGATTGAGAACAAAAGAAGAGTACTGGCATCCGTTGCGAACAATATCGTTTTGTATGAGGCACCGGTGTGGGCCAGCTGCAGCAAAGTCATGAGGCTCAGGGAAGCCCTGAAAAGGGCTGAAAGGAAAATCGCTATTAGGATAGTCAGCGCTTACAGAACTGTCGGGACCGACGCTGTGCGGGTACTGGCAAGGCTTATCCCCCTGGAGCTACTGGTACAAGAAAGAGCAAGAATCGTGGGGCGCACGCATGACAAGGAGGAGAATGATGCAAGGGCGGTGAAAGAAGAGGAAAGGCGGGAAACCATTTGAAAGTGGCAAAAGTTGTGGGACAAGGATACGAGCAATTGGACCTACAAGCTGATTCCGGATGTTAAGCCCTGGCTGGATAGGAAGCATGGTCAGATGAGTTACCACATGACAATAGCGCTGACGGACCATGGCTGCTTTCAGAGCTGTAGGAACATATCGGCAAGACGAAAGCAGAGAACTGCAACACGGAGCCGGAGACGGCCGAACACACGCTGTTCACCTGCGATAAGTAGGCAGGACAGAGGGCGAAGTTGGAAGTGTTAAGTGGCGGGGCAATGTACCCCCGGGCGTTAACAGAGCTGATGCTAAAAAGCGAGGAGAGGTGGAACGACGTCGGTGCCATTATCAAGGATATCATGAAGCAGAAGGAGAAGGACGAGAGGGAATGGCAGAAAGAAAGAAACGGAACAGACAAGTAAATCAGGAGCCTACAACTTGAAGTTATGCAAGATTGCTGTGCCAAGTTGTTTTTAGGGCGTGAAAATAGCGGGTAGGTGGTTTTAGTGGGTAAACTATCTCTGGAGGAGAAGGAGTCCCACACTACCGAGTTAGTCGGTGCCTATAAAAGGTTTCCCCTTCCTCTAAAAAAAAATATAACTAGCTTTTCGCTCTGACTGTATCACATCCTCCCACTCTCCACTACACTGTTGGCTAGACAAGGATGAAGGGAGGTCCTTGGGACCTCTCTCGGCTCGCACAAGCCAAGAGGCTAGCGCTCGTTCCAGGTAGTATATATTTCAATGACGTGCTCACACGTTCAGCGCCCCCCGTGCCACAATTCAAACTATAACGGAAATTGACATTCGGTTGCCTATATCTATGAGCACTCTTATGCCAGTTTAACTCAAATAAGTACTAAAGAATAAGTTATGTAACCATTAAGAATGTATTTCTTTTCGGTTCTTGCAAGTTAAAAAATGTCGAGTAACAGTTATATATAAAAAAACAACTGTTTGTTTATTATAGTGATAATTAAATAAACATAACCGAATAAGAAATAAATTTGTTACATAAAACATATTTTTCTTATTAAATAGAAACAAATTAGTGTGGTCGTAGATAAAGTATAGTACATAACTCGAGTTGTAAGGCAATTACGTACTCGCGGAATTACGTAAATGTTCCGCTCTTACGTAATATGCTTCTTACAACTCTCGTTACGCAATATTCTATTTCATGTTTTAATAATAATCCATGCCAGTAGGTAAGTATTTCTTATTGTAGTAGAATAGTTACTTTATTATTACTTTCAATGTTGAATATTTTGTCGTCATAAAGCTAAAAATTTCAGGTCTTCAAATGTAGATAAAAGAAATAAATGTGTATTTTACACAAAATGTGGGTATTTTAAAAAACAAATTTGTTCATTCAATATATTTTTGTATATTAATATATTATAGAGTTGATATTGCACCTCTTAAGGGGTAATTCGTTTTGGATCACGAGGGAACATTGATGTTTTTCTGATGTTTTCTAAACCTAGATATAACATAACAACACGTTCCATTCCAATACCGCCACCAGCATGAGGAGGGCATCCAAACTTGAAGGCATCGATATATGACGCAATTTTGCTTAAGTCTGGGGAATACAAAAAATGTCACTATGTTAAATACAAAACAGTAATATAGTCAGAGATCACAAATATATTTTCTTAAAATGTTTATATAATATTATATGCTTTGAAAGTTCGCTATTTTCTATTATATTTAAAATTAACGAATAATTTTTCTTGACAAATAATTTGACTTTTGAATTGTATATTGTAATTTCATTTATATTTCCAATGTTATATAAATAATGTATTATCTACAAAATACAGTAAAATCTTGATAATCTGGCACGTTCCGTAATCCGGCGCTCTGGGGAAACACGTGTTTGTGGAAAACGGAAAAAGATAGCAAATTTGTTTCTTTAGAAAATTTGTTCACAAAAATTAGCTTTTTTCAAATATGCAAATATATAGGTATAGTTCTGGGAAAACAAAATTCGATGACGTCATTTCTCCAGTTTCCAAATATGGAAAAATATCGAAATTTGTCTTAAAATGGTCCTTACTCAATCCCATTTAAGAACCTCTTCAGATTTTTTCTATCGTTTTCTTATAATAGAGCTGAAACATCGAGTTTTGCTCACCCTGTACATAAAATATGCAAATTGTTATTGTTTTCTTTTAATTTTTTGATAATCCGGCGGTTGTCTGGTCCCATATGTGTGGGATTATCAAGATTATACTGTATTATGTTATAAAACACACAAATCCCTATTATGTTATAGAATCAATATTTCTTTTAAAATCATCTAAAAAATATGAATACTATAAGTTACATTTTTATAATTCCTTCACCTTATTTTGTGCGATCTGATAACTGAAAATAAATTAATTTGTTCAAACTCACCAATTTGATGATATTTAGCCCTCTCGGTCAATAAAACTGGATCATGAATACGTTGTGCCCCACTTAAAATTTCTTCTCCTCTCATAAACATATCATAAGAATTTGAAGCAATTTTATTGTTAGGATCTGGCATAGTATAAAATGGGCGTACAGCTAGAGGATATTTGTCCAAAATGTAAAAATCAGTGTCATACTGTGTCTTCACCAATCTCCCTAATAATTTCTCAGCAGGGGTATTCAAATCTTCTTCTGGTCCAATCTCAACACCAGCTTCACTCAATATCTTCCTAGCATCATTAAATTGTAATACTAGTGGTGGATCCAAAAAGGTGAAGGGCTCCACCGAATATTGCTGTCCAACAATTCCAATTTCTCTGGTATATTCGTCTCTTAATCCTTTAAAAATGGAAGTGAACATATTCCCAATAGTAAGCATCACTTCATGATAGTGGTAATTAAAAGCCATTTCTAGATCAAGGCCCGTAAATTCGGTTAAATGACGATGAGTATTGGAGTCTTCAGCTCGGAAAACTGCTCCTACAGTGAATACTTTCTCAAAATCAGCAGCAATGGCCATTTGCTTATACAGCTGAGGACTTTGTGCTAAGTATGCAGAACCTAAAAATAATTTCTAACTGTAGGTATTAGAAATAATTAATACAATTCAACTTAAAATAATCTACATTGAATAATAATGAAGCATAATTTCAAATTTAAGAACCTTCCCCCTCCACTTTACATGTCTAATAAAGATTTTACTTCATGGTCATTAAATTAGTCATTGTATCTAAACCATATCACAAAATTGTTTTTATCTTATCATTTCCCTGTCCATATTTTTTATCAAATCCTGTAAAATTTTCCATAATTATATTGTTACTATAATTTTTGCATTCTACATTCCATAATTCAGGGTAATTTGATATAATTCAATTAATGGATGCATGACATCATGCAAAATTTTGCATCAATTAAAATCAAACATGCACAAACTTTACAAAACCATTGCATAATGTTATGACAACATTTATACAGGGTGGTTCATAAATGCCTGGCATAAATTCTAGGGCGTGTCCTAGAGCCCAAAATAAAAAAAAAGCCCCTAAAAGATGCGCCTGAAAACGCTTCCTAACTGAGGTACAGCCGTTAAAAGTGGTTAGCCCTCACACAACATTTTTGATAATATCTTAGGCGCAACTAATGATAATTGATTCAAATTTTGTGAGTACTCGTTACTGGTGCCAAACTACCGTGTGCTTATTTTCGTCTTCGAATCCAACCAAAGGTTTTTTAAAAAACCTTTGTATTTTTGCAAATATTTTTTACACATTTAGCAAATGCCTGACTAGACGAAATTGTTCGCAATCAAAAACTACACTGAAAAGGTACTCCTAGTTTCTGTCGTTCAAGATAACAGTTTTATATAAATAAAAACATAGAAATCTCTACTATTTCTTTACTCCAAATTTACTATTTTTTTTCGTATCGGTGCAAATTTAAATGAACGATAAGAAAGAAATGTTTAGTACAGCTTTAAAATTTGGCATATTGTGTCGGTCCCTCGTAAAAAATTGTTAATGTCACACTTTTCTGTAATTTTGCAATGGTTGCTTTTACTAATTCTGAGTACACAGACATGCATCTCATGTTTGGTCTGGCAGAGGAAAACGCAAATAAAGCAAGGCCATTTTACCATAAAAGGTACCCTGAAGAATACCCGATTGAAAAACTTTTGGGGACGTCGATAGGACTAAGATCGATTGGACCCAATTGCGTTATTGACGTTGAAGAGCAGATCCTGGAGATTGAGAAGCAAAGCCAGCGACAAGTACTTGAAAAGTTGCTGCTGCTATAGGAGTACCCCATATTGGGGGTCTTGGATGTGAAGCGCAATATATGGTCACCAGCGGCCACATAGCCTCTCCACCCCAACTCCACACTCGCTTACAGCGTAACAGGGGTACCACCCCCTGTTACGCTGAGCAAACTGGTGAGAGGTTTGGAAACCAGGTCAGCAAGCTTAAGAGTGTTGGGGGTCTAGGTAGGGCTAGTACCTGGCGGAGCTGGGGAATGACCTCCTAGGCTGGGTAGGGACAGGGATAGGTTACCTACGCTATGGACGGCGACGGAATGAGACTGGCTCTCAAAAGTACGGCGTCGTTCCTCAGCCCTTAAAGTTGGGGCTACTGTCTATGCTACTCAAGGGATTTATGCGTCTTTTCCCTAAGACTAAGATCAATTGGAACCAATTGCGTTATTGGCGTTGAACAGCGGATCCTGGAGATTGTTGAAACAAATCCAGCGACAAGCACTCGAAAAGTTGCTGCTGCTATAGGACTACCCCATATTGGGGGTCTTGAGTGTGATGCTCAATATACCAGCGGCCACATAGCCTCTCCACCCCAACTCCACACTCGCCTACACGTGGTACCCCTGTTAAGCTGAGCAAAGTGGTGGCAGGTTTGGTAACCAGGTTAGCAAGCTTAAGAGTGTTGGAGGGTCTAGGTAGGGCTAATACCTGGGATAGCTGGGGAATGGCCTCCTAGACTGGGTAGGGATAGGGACAGGTTACCTACTCAGCCCTGAAGATACTGTCTTTGGATACTTAACGATACTCACTCTCACTAGTTGTCTCACCTATCTGTGCCACTAGGATCGGAGCCTGTACCTGTAGCAGGAGATGGAGTATTACGTGCAAGCCCCCCTGTTACTCTGTGCACAGTCACCCTTATTCACCATCAACCATCCCCACCTCTTTTTCACCAACAAACACGCAACACCACCATAAGATCAGGCGGTATCGAGACATGTGTATGTTCTCAAATGCCAACGTATTATCCGATCTCGCATCGGTCTCTGGAACTACCAACAGGCCCATGAGCGGAGGCGGCGATGGCAATGAGGGAAGGATCTTCGGCAACGAAGAAATCCCGACGACGACCCCATACGAAAGAAAGACCCCATACTTTTCACAGATTCTCTACGAACAGCAAGAAGTTTTAGAACGCAAAAAGTTCATGGATTGGCTCCATCAGATTATCCTAATCCACAAAAATTTAGTCGATGGCTGCTGCTTCATTGTGACCAAGATCCTTTGTTTGCGAGTCGGGTGTTCTTCACAACGTTTGCACGAGATGTAATTATGAATTCCCATAACATGCATTGCTGGGCGACGATCATCCTCATACTGTTAGGGTTCGTCCATTAATCACGCCAGGCTCGTGTGGAGGGGGGGAGGGGGTTTATGTGAAGAATCACGAAATGTGACATGGAGGGAGGAGGGTTGTAGTAGGATGTCAGTGTATTTATATTTTCGTTGAATACGGTTAAACGCGTTTAAACCGAAAAGCAGAGCGCGACTTGTACCAAAAAACACACGTGCTTTTGGGTAGGGGGGTACTTAACCTAAAACCCCATCACGTACCACCGGGAGAAGGGGGACTTAAAAAGTTGCTAAAAAAATCACGTGATTAATGGACCCCTTATGGTGACAGCTCATCAACAACGATTCTCTATTAATGTCTGGAGTAGGCAATAATAGTTCTGGCCTCCTGCCATGTAATTGTCCATAAGCCGGCAGGAGCAAAACTGGCCACGCCCACCACATATCAATAGTTCTGAAAGTGTCCCAGCGAGTATGTACAGAATCAAAAATAGGTTGCATAAGTGCAGATTGGGGTTGATTCAAATGGGTAATATTTGACGCTTGCGTGAGATTTAGGTTACAATGAAAAATTTTCCCTACGTCTATGTTTTTTGTTTAATGATGCGAGTTGTTGCCATAGTGCATATTTGCAGATATATTAGGGGTTGATGCTAATGGGTAATCTGCACTTACGTGAGATTTGAACACGTGCAAGATTCTTATATTCCTGTTTGAACTCGTCTGAACAGATTATTTTCTGTCTGATCGATAATGTGATATTTATCTGAATAATTTCCAGTGTGCGAACTTGTTTGAACTTGTTGTGCGAGACATTGAACACGTGCAAGGTTATTGAAAGTCTTAGTCAGCAAATTTTTGTGTTTTGTTTGGTGTATTTTGATTGGTTTGTTATTGGTTTGTTTTACAATGTTCGTTTGGGTATAAATACGAAACTACTAAAATTGAATTAATTAGTAATATAAACGCAATGTCACTAACAACACCATCACCAACGAGTTCACCTACTTTATTGGATGACTTATTACAAGAGTTCGATGAAGAAATTAAAAGTGAATGTCGTCTCGTAAACGAAGCTAGTTACTCTGTTAGAAAATCATTATCAGTTTCAACGGGGTTTAGAGCAGTTCGAGGATATTATCAGTGAGTTCGAATATTCAATTCAAAAAACAGTCTAACATTAATCCCAATTGAATGATGGTCCACATTTAAAAATCAATGGCAGAAGGTCAATAAATTCTTTAAGACTAAGTGACATAGAGATGAAGTGAAAAAGGAAGTGTTCCAACTGCATTTGTTTGCTAGAAGCTGACAAGGAAAAAATACCATATACCGAAATAGTTCCCGTTTACGATAGCTGCACCATTAAGGCCCATTCTCATATTCGCGACACTCAGCTACGCGACGTCACACGACATCGCCCGTCAAATAATGCTGTTTAAATAATTACATTGGGCACGTCGAGTAGTTGTCCCGTAGCCAGAGCCGTCCTTAGACCGGGGCGAGCCCAGGCCCTGGGCCCCGCGCTTTGAGGGCCCCGCAGGCTTATGCGAACCGACAGGTTTAGATTTTACATTGTTTTTCATTATTTTTTGCGTTACTACTAAGTAAAGATAGATGTTTATTTTACTTTTTAATTTTTCTTGTGCAAAACAATAAGAAACGTAGAAAGTATTTATTATTCTTGTTTTGTCATTACAATTAAATTTCAAAATCCAATATTGTTTTGTAGATTTTAAATTATAAAAAAGGGGAAAAAAAGGTCTAAGGGGCCCCAAAATATTTTTTTGGCCTGGGCCCCGCACTTGCTAGGGACGGCCCTACGCGTAGCCATAGTGATAACGTGCCCATTTCAAACAATGTAATCATTATTTGACAGGCGATGTCGCGTCATGTCTCGTAGCTGAGTGTCGCGTATATGAGAATCGTACATACTCTTCATTCATTGACCAGAGGAAATATAAACAGATATATTACGTTACAAAGCAGAGGACTTCGATTTTGGTTCGTTCGATTTGGATCGAGAGGCGGTATGCAAGTTCGATGTTTTATTTAAATTAATCGATTATCGCTTGGAACGTTCGAAACATTAAACTTTGATAATAATTACAACGATTGTCTACAACGTTTTATAACTTTACCGGAAGACTGTGACGTTATATCAACACTGGAAAGTCTGCTACAAACTTTATGGTATTATTGGCGATGTATTAATTGATCCCCATATTCTACCAGGGCGGTCGACTGGAGAAGTTTATCGACATTTTTTTACAGAAATTTTGCTGAGGTTGCTGGTGGAATGCCTCTCTTTTGACAAGACGCCAAGTGTGGTTCATGCACGATTGTGCATATTTTAGCGCGTCGGCGAAAGCTCACCTACATAATGCCTATCCATTAAAAAATGGTTGAGGCGGTTCAGTTGCTTGGCCAGCAACGTCACCGGACATAATTATTACAACGATTGTCTACAACCTTTTATAACTTTACCGGAAGACTGTGACGTTATATCAACACTGGAAAGTCTGCTACAAACTTTATGGTATAATTGGCGATGTATTAATTGATCCCCATATTCTACCAGGGCGGTCGACTGGAGAAGTTTATCGACATTTTTTTACAGAAATTTTGCTGAGGTTGCTGGTGGAATGCCTCTCTTTTGACAAGACGCCAAGTGTGGTTCATGCACGATTGTGCATATTTTAGCGCGTTGGCGAAAGCTCACCTACATAATGCCTATCCATTAAAGAATAGGTCGAGGCGGTTCAGTTGCTTGGCCAGCAACGTCACCGGACATGAACACCTTGGACTATTTTTTTTGGGTGACTTAAAAAAATTAGTTGTGTTGAAACGGAAGTGGTGGACCTCGCAGAAATACGGAAGTGGCGCAGAATTACTGCATCATGTGAAAACGGATTCAGGTCACCGCAGGAATTTTTGAACGTGTTCGAAGATCATTACTGCGACGTGTTGAAGCTTGTGTAGGGGTTGAGGAACGGCAATTTGAACAACTATTGTGTAGTCGAACTATTACGTTTATGTGCTAATTCAAAACTAAAATAAAGATTTGTTTGTTTTCTTTGACTGGGATTTGGACTTGGATTTTTAATATTTCATCATTCCCAAAAAAATACGTTTTAATTTTTTTCTCGAAAACTGTTATCTTGAGCGACAGAAACAAAGAGTAACTTTTCAGTGTAGTTTTTGATTGCGAACAATTTCATCTAGTCAAGAATTTGCTAAATGTGCAGAAAAAATATTTGCAAAAATATAAAGGTCGTTCCCCGTGTGTACCGCCACTGGTTGGCTATCAAGACGAAAATAAACACAAAGGGTAGTTTTTAGTAACGCCACTAGTAACGAGTACACACAAAATTTAAATCAATTATCGTATATTAGTTGCGTCTAAGATATCAGCGAAAATGTGCTGCAAAGATATCAGCGAAAATTGTGTGAGGCCACTCCCTTTTAAAGGCTGTATCTCAGTTAGGAAGCATCGTACACATCTTTATGGATACTTTTTCTCTTATTTTCTACTCTAGAACAGTGGTGCGCAAAATATTATTAATCGCGACCTCTCATTTCGAATAAAATTTTTGTTAAGACCCCTATCCGTTGCAATATTTTATTATGGAACATTATTTTGAATTTATTTTTAAAAGAAGTTGGGATCCCACATCAATTCTCTCGGTTTTCAGTCCACGCACCACTGCTCTAGAAGACACCCTAGAAGACATTTATGAAACATCCTGTATAAAAGCATAATTTCAAATATTGACATTTAAACAAATGATATTGAAGACCTTTTTACGGTTAGTTAAGCGCATGCGCATCCGCCAAGTTTGAAAGGCGAGAATATGCCAGAAATAGATCTTTTTATGGTTGGTTAAGCGCATGCGCGTCCACCATGTTTAAATGGAGACAATATGAAAGTTTCGGGCACATTTTGTTATTTTCACTGGTTATACGTCAAAAACTGCCCAAAATACATGGCGGATATTGACGTATGCGCACAAAAAAATTTCGGCTATGAAAAAATCTATTGATACATGCGCACAAAAAAAATCAATTATGAAAAGGTCTATTGGCTAAGTATGCCCCATTTAATTAATTGTCTTAAAAGTACCTTTAAAATAGCTAACAGTAAACACATTTGCTCCCCCTTCAGATGCGGCAGAGATAATCTTTGGTGTATGAATTTCTGTAAATCCCTGCTTGGTTAATGTATCACGGAACAGTTTGCAAACGCCAGCTTCTAAACGGAATATGGCTTGGTTAGCAGGAGTTCTCAAATCAAGTACACGATTATCTAAACGGGTATCTTGATTAACTCTAATATTCAAACCATCATCTTCCTAAAAAAAATATGAATAATTAAAAGTATGTATTTTGTGAGAATGTTTAAAAGCTTACTTCTCCTGCCTTTTCTGGTCTACTAGCATCGTCAATTTGTAGAGGAAGTTGTGGTGCTGAACTTGAGACTACCCAGATTTCAGAAACAAAAAGTTCAATGTCTCTTTGAGTACAACCAGCTACCCCTGCTGGAACTTCAGATACTTTTGCCTGGACATCAACTATACTCTCCTTTGTTATGCTACAATTAAAATAAGTAATATATAACAATAATAGTAACATTTAAATGAGTATTTTTTAGTAATAGCAAATTAAAATTATAATACTATATAGAATAAAATTTAACAGGACATCAATATGAACACAAATCATACATTTATCTTTATCATAATAGGGTAGTGTCCACTAAGAATAAATCGAATGAATAACAGTTTCTAATGATTAATCATTGCTTATAGATCACCAAAAACAATATTATTTAATAAAAAAATAAAATCGGCTAATGTAGGCATTCTATCACGTGACAGTGAACACCAATCAGAAAGCGTTACCAGAAAGGTGTTGTTGATATTTTCGTAGAGCAGAGGACTGAGAAATTTCACGCTTTAACATTGTTCTTGTTGAATTGATACAGTTGAATTGTTCTTAACTACATCTTGAGAAACAAGTACAGATCTCTGGAATCAGGATTTAACAAAGGATTTGCAGCCTATATATTATATATTATTTGCACTTACTTGCTTGAAAATTTAACCATTGCCTTTGAAACAGTTTCACAGACGTTGATTAAAGCTTGCACCGTGTGCTCCCTTTGACGTAAAACAATAAAGCATTGTTTTCCTCTACCTCTAACAGCATGCAATCTTGCTCTAACCCAAACTGTCTTTCCATTTAAACTCTTCCCTAATTCATGAATATACGAAAATTTTCTCTCCGGAATTGTTAGATCTGAACAAATCAACGGGAAATTTCCATATTTTCCAACAGAAACATCGTCTAAAAAATAGAAATAAAATAATCTGGTATTATTAAAATCGGTTAAAAAAAATGGCGGGGGACACGGAAATTGCTGATAAGTGTGAAAGTACTTTTAAGTGTCACTCGAAGATGAAAGTGCCTAAAATTGTCATATGTATTGTGTGTGAAAGTGTTTACCATGAAGGAGACTTTAATCGTTATAAAAAGGGTTATTATGTGGGAAAACGACTAGTTGTTTGTCCTGATCACTACGAGGACAACATAACCTCACTCGACCACGAGGCACTGGATGAAAATGCGAGGAAAATAATAGCACAAATCAAACAACACGAGAAAGAAAACCTAAAAACCTACCTGAGTAGTAGTGTAATGCTGAACATGTCAGAACATAATGACATAATGAATAATACGGTAATTCATGATGAAGGCGATAAGTTAGTGAGTGCTAAAATGGAAATTGAACTGTTACGGGAACTAAATCAGGAATTAAAAAGTAAAAATATGTTACTGTCTGAACTATTAGAACACAACAAAGCGGAGATAATTAAATCCAAATCTTATGCTGACACGCTGAGAACAAACAATAATGAAAAATTCTCGGACAACATTCCAAATATTGTAATAAAAGCTACTAGCAGAGAATCAGCTAAGATATGTGAACAGACTGTTAAAAAGAATATCTCTGCAAACACCAGTGCTCAAATAAAAAATGTATTGACTACTAAGACAGGTGCTGTTATTGTTAAGTGTAAAAATAAAGAAGATGTCTCAAGAACAAAATCTATACTATTGGAAAAACTTGGTGAAAATTATGAAGTTGATCAAGACAAAATGAATTTACCTAAGATAAAAATTTTCGACATTGATAATGATATGGATAAAGATGAATTAATTGAAGACATCTGCAATAGAAATAGTGTAATGTTCGACGGAAATTTTAAAATTGTAGCTGATTTTACTAGTGTTAACAAAAAGCGTAGCTTAATATTGGAAGTGTCAACAAACATATACTTAAGTGTCATGACAGTTGGAGTAATATACGTTGGTCATAAGAGCTGTCGCGTATATGATACTTTTGACCTAAGTATTTGTTACAATTGTGGTCGTGCTAATCATAGTCATAAAAAGTGCAATAACGAGGCAGTTTGTCTTATTTGTGCTGGCAAGCATGATACTAAGAATTGCACAAGTTGTACCAAAAAATGTGCAAACTGTGTATACTATAATAACAAGTTTAGTAAAAATAACTGCACTAATCATGTTGCGACTGATGTTGCTGCGTGTGAGTATCTAAAGTCCAAATTTAACAAACTACTGAAATCAACTGAATATCCTATACAACCACGGCTGCCAACCCACCTTGGAAAAGTACTTGAGCCGAAGAGGTCGGCAAGACAGATCTAGCAACAGTTAATGTCATTCGAATTAAACAATTATATAGAGGAGTCAGCAGATAACTTAGAAGATCTAAATTGCAGTATCAACGATGTTGGCCTTCTTCTGCTGCATGTAAATGTTAGGAGTATAAATGCTAATTATGTAAGACTGGAATTATTAATTGCATCTTTAATAACTAAACCTCATATAGTAGTCTGTTCAGAAACGTGGAATTTACCATACCAAAATATATTCTTGATAAATAACTACACGTGTTATTACAATAATAGTCGTATAAATAAAGCGGATGGTGTGATTATGTATATTTCTAATGATTTAGATCACACTACGATAACCGAAGTAGTAGGCCAGTGTAAAATACTCACTACATGTGTTAAAATAAATTCCACCAGCGCTTTAAAAATTAGTGGTATTTATAGATGTCATGATTATGACAAGCGTCAATTTTTAAATGATCTTGAAGTGTACATGAATAACAACAAAAAAAATAACAACCATGTATTGATAGGTGATTTTAACATAGATATCAATGATGTAGATGAGTTTTCAGAGTTATTTTTAACCAACTTGTTAGATATGAATTTTTTACCTATGTTTAATAATATTACTAGGCCGAGTGAGAACGGTGGATCCTGTATAGATAACATGTTTGCGAAAACAAAGATTAAGTGCGAATCCTATACCCTCAAGCAGGTATTCACAGACCACTATCCTATCTTTCTTGCAATGAAAATTAATAAGCAGCAGCAAATTAAAGACATTGACACGTTCATTAATTACAATAAACTAGTTAATAATTGCAGTAGAACGGATTGGACAGACCTGTTATCTATAGAGGATTTAAATGTTGCTACTGACCAACTCATTAACAAAATCCAAATATTAGTAAATGCCTCTAGGGTTAAGAACAAAAAGCTAAAGTTTAAACCAAGAAAAGACTGGATTACTCCGGGCCTAATGAAATCGTGTTATACTAAGGAAAAAATGTACAATAAATGGAAAAATGACAAAAATAATGTATCCTTAAAATTAAAATATTTAAACTATTGTAAACAACTAGATAAGGTACTGAAATTTGCTAAGCTAAAATATGAAACAGAAGAAGCTAGACAGAAATCAAATAATAGCAAGGACCTATGGCAATTTATTAACAGAAAGTTAGGTAAAGAATCTTATAGACATAATCAGGTAGATTACATTATAAAAGATGATGTAAAAATATCAAACACAAACGAATTAGCAAATATTTTTGTTGACTTTTTTAGTAACGTTGGGCCCAAATTAGCTGCAAAAATTCCGGGTAATGTAGGTGGTGCTGATGAGACTATAAATCAAAACCCAATTTCTATTTACCTGAATCCTACTGATCAATATGAAATTGAAACAATTGTTAGTAAATTAAAAAATAAAGCTGGTGGCGTAGATGGAATAAGCACTAAAGTCCTCAAAATTATAATTCCGTATATAAGTAATGTTCTAACATATATTTTTAATAAATCCATGACAAGTGGTATGTGGCCTGGGCCACTCAAATGTGCGGAAATTATACCAATATTTAAATCAGGGAATAAATATCAAATGACGAATTACCGCCCTATTTCACTCATATCAAATCTTGCTAAGATCTTCGAAAAGATAATACATGCGCGTTTGTATAAGTTCATCGTAGAGTGCAATATCATAAGCAATGATCAGTATGGTTTCATGAAAAACAAAGGAACTAAAGATGCCTTAGAATCGATAGCTAATTTTATTTATACCAATATAGATGCAAATAACCCAACAGTTATAGCTTTTCTAGACCTTGCCAAAGCATTTGACACGGTAAATCACAATATTCTATTAAACAAATTATACAAGTACGGCATTAGGGGCATAGCATATGATTTAATTAAAAATTACCTGTCGGATAGACTCCAGGTAGTTAAAATTAATACGAGTATAAGTAAAAAAAGTGTAATTAAGTTAGGTGTTCCACAAGGAACGGTGCTGGGTCCTCTTCTATTTATACTATACGTGAATGACATGTTTAAAATCCTACCAAATAAGTGTCTAGCGGCGTTTGCTGACGACACGGTGATCAAATGTGTTGGCAAAACTTGGTCAGAAGCACAAGAAAATATGTCCAGTTACTTAGATAAGATAGGAATATGGCTACAAAGAAACTATTTAACATTAAATATAGATAAAACCACATATATCACCTTTGGTTCTTATAGTGATAGTGTACCTGAAGTGTTTCAACTAAAAATATATAATGAGATTATCAAAAGGGTCAATAGCTGTAAATATTTAGGACTATACTTTGATAGTAATATGAGATGGGATGTTCATATAGGGAACCTAATAAAAAAAGTTAGATTCTATTTATTTATTTTTTACAAGTTAAAAAAATATATGTGTAGTAAGTCAATGAAAATTATTTACCATGCGCTCTTTGAAAGCATTGTGAACTATGGAATAATAGCTTGGGGTGGATGCAACAAAACCACTAAGGGCATTCTAGTCAGAATCCAAAACAAACTCATAAATATATTTTCAAATGATAATTCTATATTAGGGTTAAGTGAATCATATATCCTTGAGGCACTGTGTTATCACTATGTAAACTGTAAAAATAAATATGAAAGTCATCAAGGAATTACTAGACATAAAAGTCTAATAATACCTAAAGTTAACAAAGAAATAGCATTTAAAAACTCCAACATGGTTGCGATTAAATATTTCAATAAACTACCTGCTCATCTAAAAGCTCTAACACTAAATAATAAAATAATAAGAAAGAAATTGAAATGCTGGTTGACAACCACTTTACAAATTTAGATTATTGTATTTTTATCATATATTTACGTATTTTTTGTTTGTGTGTGTGTATATTTATATATATATATATGTGAATATATATATATATATATACTTTTCAATATTTAAGATCCTTTTACTCGACATGATCCTATATTGTTCTATTTATATGTCGAGGGATGCAAATATAAGTTAAGTTATTTCTTAGGATAAGTCATTAGCCAGGCCTATGTACAGGTGTTGTTTACACCTCTATAGGTACATGCACTGCGTATTATATATTAAATGTATTATGTATGTATGTATATATCTTTGTATATCCTGGTAAGTAAGTAAATAAAAGTAAATAAATAAATTTAATTAATACTCTTTGTACATAGTAATATACAGTATAATCTTGATAATCCGGTGGTTGGTTAATCGGGCACGTTCCGTAATCCGGCGCTCTGGTGGAAACCAGAAATCCGTGCATGTAAGCCGCGGCACAAATTAGAACTAAATTTTTTTAAATATCTTCGTTTAATTTGACCTCATTGCATCGTTTTAATGCTTTAAAGAAATTGTCAAAACAAAAGTCAAAATTCATTAAACATTAATACAACATTCTTGCACAGAATATAATTTTATTATGCTTTGTCAACTTTAGACTATTTCCTAAAACCAATTTTTAATTTTTATTCCAATTTCAGTACGCATGCGTAACTCTTATTAAGAGACAAGTTTGACTTTTGTTAAAACTGCTGTAAATGTTTATTGCGCATGCGCAAGTTTAATTTCTGAAACTGCCACCCAACGTGGGCTATTCGCTCCCTGCATAACCGCGATTAGCGCCACCCGTGGCCAAAAAGACAACTTCGTCTCCAATAATATGTATAAAAACAACAGGCAAAAATATTTCATTTAATAAAATATACAATATTTAAAAATTTTGCAGCTAGCAGCTAGGAAAATGCAATTAGTATATTTGCAACCAGCAGGGAAAACACTTTCTGACACATAATTCAGACACAAACTTCAAATTTTCCATTCACTTGATAAATTAAAATTTTCAGGAAATACATTTTCTCGCATTTTACTAAGTTTTAACTATGTCCTAACTTTTGAACGGCTTACCACAGAGACTTCTAGTCTTCACCAATCGATTCAGCGTCCCAAAATTAGTCAGAAAACGTATATAACATTCCCTAGGAATCCTTCAGTTAAGAAATACCATCGACTCGGGAAGTCTAGACCGCGGAAACGACGAAATGCAAGAAAATCGATTTTGTCAAAATCGTTATTTTTTGTCACAGTAAAATTTAAAAACGTTGCTGAAAGCATTTTTGCTGCTGATTACAGATATGCAAATTATATATCGCTAGCTCTTTCGGTTCACTTTCACCTGCAAAAATTGAAGTAATTTTTAAGAAATTTCGGCGCTCGAGTAGAGATCTTCGAAAGTCGTGAATTTCCTGCGGACAATCTTAGTGTATTAATAGGAAAATGACCTTCTGAAAACGCTGACGCAATCCGTTTTTAATTATCTGCAACCGTTTCCGAGACATTTACTTAGCAAATCGAGAATCAGGTAAATTTCAGTTCGAAATATTTCGACGAAATATTGAATCTATCCGGACAATTTACACATCGGCTTGTTCGTCTTGTCGTGTACTTTCAGTGTGCTCAAAATGATTTCGCTGCTCTTTACCGTTTTCGAAAAAATCGAAAAAAACCGATATAGCACATATTTTTCGAACAAAATGATAGAAAATTTTTGTTGAAATTTTTTTTCAAATTTTTTTTTTAAGTGCTGAAAACGGCTTTCCAGTTTATTTCGCTCTAAAGTTACAAATAAACAAATTTTATATTTTTTTTCGTAATTTTTTTTTTGGTTACCCGAAGGATATCGAAGTGCTGAAAACGGGTTTCTAGTTTATTTCGCTCTAAAGCTACAAATTAACAAGATATAGCCTATATCTTGGGTATTTTCAGAATTTGAACTGAATAAACTGGAAAATCGTGTTCAGTACTTCCGTTTCCCTCGGATAAACTGAAAAAATCTATGAAATCTGTAGAAATCGCCAAAAAGATGCATCGATTTGATCAGGAAAAAAGTTGCATTTTCTTTTCAGTATGATCCTCTCGAAAACAATAAAACCTAGTGAAATCATTTTCGGCACACTAAAACTAGACGACAAGAAGAGAAAATCGAGGTGTAAAATATTTGGAATGATTCAATTTTTTATTGCGATATTCTGAATTCAAAGTTTTGTCAAATACATGTCAATATATACAAATAAGACATCAAAATATGAATAAGAAATGCAAACAAGTCATATCATGCCCTAAATAAAATAATTCTATACAAAAAAGAAATAACGAGAACAACAAAAATTTAAATATATAAAGCAATATGCAGACCAACCCTAACATATGGATGCGAATCGTGGGTTTTAACGCACCGAGAAGTAAGTAAAATAAGAGCCACAGAAATGAAGTACTTAAGGAAAGTATATGGAGTAAATATAATGGACAAAATAAGAAGTGAAGATATAAGAAAAGAACTGGAACTTAAAGGAATAGAAGAGTTCATAGAAGAGAGACAATTGGGATGGTGGGGTCACCTACAAAGAATGAACGAGAAGGCTCAAGTGAAAAGAGTATGGGAAAGCAGAATGACAAAAGAAAAGAGACGAGGGAGACCAAGGAAATTATGGGACGAGATGGTGCGACAATTGATAGAAAAAAGAGGGTTACAGGTGAATGAAGCAAAGAAGATGGTGAAGGACTGGAAGAAATGGAATGTATATATATATATATATATATATATATATATATATATATATATATATACAAATAAATACTGAATAATAACATAGGGTTATCTGGTCATGAAGTTCTTAAAAGTGTCACCTTCGGTGTTAGTGCTTTTGCGCTCGGAGCGAATTGCTAAACTTTACCCTGATATGATAATATCTTTTTTTTTTTGTTTATATTATTTAATTATTGTTAATATCTGAATAGAAAAAACTTACCTTCCTCGATGAGATCACCTTCAGCTGGAGCTTTAGTAGATTTATGTTCAGCTTTTTTGGCAGCTTTCTCAGCTTTTTTTGCTTCCTTTTTTGCAGCTTTCTTGCTGTCCACCTTTTCTGCAGAGTCAATAGGTTTTTCTTCGACCATTTTCAGCTCTAAAACATGTATAATAATTACTATAAATTATTGCAATCAATTACACCAGAAATAGATCTGATTTAGATGCAACAATATTGTAGGAAAATACAATTTTTATTTCATTAAAATTAGGTTAGATTACTTACATTAGATTATATGTTAAGTTACGTGGAAGATCCCCCCTATAAGGCGCCGTATCTTATCAAGATATTTCAATTTCAAAATTAAAATAGATATAAGAATCTAACCTGCAAATGAAATACATGTAAAAGAGATGTATTCAAAAAATCTAGTTCCGTCTCCTGCCGCTAGAAAATGGCGGAATATTTCAATTATTCTTAAAAGTGGCAATAATGACAATATTTTATTATTGTTATTTATAACTTACTTACAATATATTTAAGAACATTAAATAAAGTTATCTTTACAAATTCTCAAATAGAGCAACTAACATTAAAAGATTTTAAATTTATTAGTAAATATATTATATATCGCACATCCGGAGCAACATTTACACAACTGCAAAAAAAATTAAACTGACTTAAATATACCAAATTATGACTTGCCAAAATCATCCGCTGTAGTGAAATATACTAAAGACGATATTTATATACAATTTTATCTTAAACTTTTTCTTTTTTAACTGTTTTCTTCAAACTTGTAAAGCGTAAATTTTATAAATTTTGCAGTTGTGTCATTGTTACTAGTGATATATACCGAGTGACTATAAATAATTGAGAATTACTGCTATTTTGTTTCGTTGGTTACGTATTTGATAAAATTTAAAGATTCAGCTGTAGGCTAAGGCTGCCAACCGTCCCGGATTAGGCGGGACAGTCCCGGATTAGCGACCCATGTCCCGCTTTACTATTGATACCTAAATTCGTCCCGGAAACTTAATAATTGTCCCGCATGTCCCGCATTCAGAAATATTGCACTTATTCTAATTTAATACCGAAGTGAGCCTAAATTCAGAGCGACCACGGCTTTGCGGGGAGCGAGAAGGTGGAATTTCTATGCAGCGACTGCGACTGGCGAAGAACACGAAGAAACCCGAGCGCCGGCTCTCGCACTTCGTGAACAGCACGTGCTGCGTACACTGAACGTAAAATCTCAGTACGCTTTCAACTGTAAAAACAGTAAATGTTTTCGACATTCAAATAAAAAAAAAATATTTTCATGTGAAAAAAGTTTTGAAGAATAGTCTGTCAGTGTCTGTGCATTAAGGTTGTCAATTTGTTGTGTAAGTTGGAATATTAGTGTTGTTAAAACTGTGTGGTTAAACTAATATTAATTTCTGTTGCCCATAACATATACCATGCCGCCGACAAAACGATCCTGTAAATTTAATGATGACATACGTAAACAATATCCCTTTTTACAAAAGGGTGTGGCAGAGTCGGATGTTTATTGCAATAAATGTATGGGGCATTTTTCAATCGCACACGGGGGTAAAAACGATATTATACGACATTTGTCATCAGAAAAACACAAAAAAGCAATAAATATTGCTTCTACATCTACACCTTTGACTAATTATTTTCGTCATGATAAATTTGGTGAAAAGGAATCAGATCTCGCAAAATCAGAAGCATTGTGGGCCTTTCACACGGTACGTCATAATCACAGTTTGAGGTACACTCCATGGAGTGTACCTCAAAGTTAATTCAAAAAGCTTTTGAGAAGAAATTTTCGTGTGGAAGAACAAAATGTGAAGCGATTATAAAAAATGTTATTGCACCATGGAGTCTCGATTATATCAATAAGGAATTGGAGGTTGTGCCATTTATTTCTATATTTTCGGACGCTTCTAACCATAAAGATATAAAACTATTCCCCACTTTGGTAAGATATTTTCACCCAAAAACAGGTGTTAATATAAAATTAATAGAGTTTGTGAGTTTACCGGGTGAAACTTCAGATATGATACAGAATTATATTCTAGAAATTTTAAACAAACATAATATAACAGACAAAATCGTCGGCTTTTGTGCTGATAATACCAACACGAATTTTGGTGGTGTTGCCCGTGCAGGACGCGGCAACGTATTTTACAAGCTGCAGGAAAATTTAAAGCGAGCGATTGTCGGAGTCAGTTGCGCAGCGCATATTGTACATAATGGTAGTTTTCCAATTACAGCACCAGAGCGCACAATTCGGCACTGTGCGCAGCATCCAGTGTTCCAACATCAGCAGAGAACATCAGCAATGCCTCGCAGCGACGAGCACAAGGAAAAGCTCTGCTCTCGGGTGTAATGCGCAAGTGGTACCAATAAGTTAACATGAAATTTTAAGTGTTTTTTTTCATTGAGTTGCCATAATTGATGTGTATTTCATTATTTTTGACAACAAGAGTATAAATATTGAATTGTTGTTAATAAATATTTATTTTGCAACCAATATCTGAACCATTTATGAAGAATCAGGTATAACAGTTACTTTCAATCTATTTTCCTTTCTGTTATTTAATTATTGTAAAACTTTAGCGAATTAAAATTCTTTGTATTGTTTACTTATTAAAAGGTAAATTTATTTTTCAGATTTTTAATGCACTCTATTGTCGCATTTAAAAACTAATCTGTTCCAACAAAGCCTCTGTTAATGCGGCATTTTGCGGCACTGAGTCGCACTGTGCTCCCGTAATTGGAAAACAACCAATGCCATACAGACAGCGGTCGATCTCTTACCGATTGACGTTGAAAACATTGTCATTAAAGTATATTTATACTTTTATATAAACACGGTACGTGTAGATGTAGATGTAGATTGTAGATATGGTGGTGACGACTTGTACTGCGACCTTTATAGATCTATTGTACCCCACCCTCCTCCTCCAAGTGTTGGTGTACTTACCCATTTAGAGCGCCTCCTCTAATCCTGATTCCTTTAGGAATCTCACGATCTGGGTGGGATTCAAGGCCTGCAGCTCCTCTGTGTTCAAGCAGTGAGCCCCAAGGTACATCTGTCTCTTGCGGAGTAATGCTCCGCAGTCTTTGAACAGATGTACGGGGGTTTCCTCTGCTGAGCCACAGAATCTGCATCCATCATCCTCCTCTAGGCCTAGGGCCTTGAGATGTTTCCTAAGTCTACAGTGTCCCGTCAGGGCTCCTGTCAGAATTCTGAGCTTGTTCCTGCTTAGTTTCAGGCAAGCTTTAGTTCTCTTCTGGTTAAAAGATCCCAGCATCACTTTGGATTGCCTTAGCCCTGGAAGTTCTTCCCAGGTTTTCATCCATTTTCCTCTTATTTCTTCATCTAAACTTTTGCGGATGGTGTTCACGCTCATACCGCAAAAGGGTTCCGGACCTATAAAGAGGCTACTGGATCCCTTGTTTGCTAGGTGATCGGCTTCTTCGTTTCCGTCTATACCAGTGTGTCCTGGTACCCAGTATAGCGTTACTTTATTATCCCTGCCAAGCTTGTTCAGCTTCCCCACACAGTTCCATACCAGTTTGGATCTGATGGTGTATGAGCTAATGGCCTTGATGGCTGCTTGGCTATCTGACAGGATAGCAATTCGTTTTTTGCGGTAATTCCTGTCGAGGTTAAACTGTGCACATCTTTCGATTGCGTGTACCTCTGCTTGGAAGATACTTGGGGATGTTCCCATGGATTCGGAGTATCTGGTACGAGGTCCAAACACTCCTGCACCAATGCCTTCCTTTGTCTTCGAACCATCTGTATACCACTTGATGGCATTTTGCTCTATGTGGTATGCTGTGTAGTTTTTCTCGATGTGGTATTTGCATACCATTTCGTCCTTTGGTACTTCCAGCCAGGTGATCTTGGCAGCGAGGCTGTTTCGGTCTCTGCTCCCGATTATTTTGCCTCTGCCCATTCCTTCCTTGCTGAACCTTACGATCGCCGATCTGGCGGCGCTCTCCACCACAAGGTGCAGCGGAGTCAGATCCAGCAGCAGCTCCAATGCTGCTGTCGGACACGACCCCATCGCCCCCGTGATGCAGACACACGCCAGTCTTTGAATCTTCTCAAGCTGTTTCCTCATAGAGGCCAGCTTGATTCTACTTCCCCACGCAACAGCCCCATAAGTGATTGCAGGTCTCACTATCATGGTGTACATCCATCGCAGGATAGTGGGGTTACAACCCCACGTTTTTCCTGCCAGATTTCTGCACACCATTAGGGCGCGTTTGGCTTTACCTACCACTGCCTCAGCGTGTCTATTCCATAGGAGTTTGCTATCTAGTGTGATACCCAGATACCTTATCTCCTGTTGGTATTCTACTGCCTTCACATGTATGAGTATGGGATGTAGGCAGTTTAGTTTTCTTCTTCTAGTAAATGGTATCACCGTGGTTTTGCTCGGGTTGAGTCTCAATCCCACTGTTTGACACCATCTACTAGTTACTTTGAGGCCTCTCTGAACAATTTCACAGAGCGTTCCCTCAAATTTTCCTCTGGCCATTATGACTATGTCATCGGCGTAACCTTGACATTTGATGTCTAGGTCGTTTAGCCTAACCAGTAGTTCATCAACTACCAGGCTCCACATTAGCGGTGATAGTACACCTCCCTGTGGACACCCTCGAGTTGTGGAGATCTTAATGGTGTCTTTTCCCACTTGTGTCTCCGCCGTTCTAGTTCTCAGCATTTCTCCCATCCACTTTGAGATAGTGCTGTCGATATTCCTTCTTTCGAGGGCCGCCCTGACAGCCTCGTGTGAGGTGTTGTCAAAAGCTCCCTCTATATCCAAGAAGGCACATATCGCTACTTCCTTTGTCTCTAGTGCTGCTTCTATTTCGTTTGTCAGCTGATACAGGGCGGTTTCTGTGGATTTCCCTGCTCTGTAAGCATGCTGACTCCTGTGTAGTGGTGTACCAACCAGCACTATAGTCCTAAGGTAATTATCAATCACCTTCTCCATTGTCTTTAACATAAAAGATGTTAGACTAATGGGTCTAAATGACTTCGGTTGAGTGGTGTCTTTCTTCCCCACCTTCGGTATAAATACCACCTTAGCCCTTCTCCATAGCTCCGGTATATATCCGAGCGCTAAGCTACTTCTAAAGATATTTAGAAGATACGGCATTAGTTCTCTCTCTCCCTTTTGTAGGAAGGCAGGAACTAGTCCGTCCACACCTGGGGCCTTAAAAGGCTGGAAAGTGCCGATAGCCCATCTGATTCGGTTTTCCGTACAGATGGACGCTGCCCTCTTCCAGTCGGCCCGACTTGGTTGCCGTGGTTGCATCAAGCCCTCGGTCTCCCTGTATCCTCTACATCCCGGAAAATGGGTTTCTAGTAGGAGGAGAGCTCTTTGCTCTTCATCCTCCGTGGAGGTCCCATCCGGTTTCTTGAGAGTGGTTGTCATTTCCACTCTATCCTTCGCTAGTGCTTTGTGCAGTCTAGCTGCCACCGGCGTGGATTCTATGTTTTCACAGAAGGTCCTAAAGTTTTCCCTTTTTGCCCTTCTGATCCCTTTGTTGTAGGTGGTAAGCACCTCAGAGTATTCTAGCCAATTTCCGTATTGCTTGGCTTTGTTGAAAAGCCTACGTACTTTTGCTCTTAATGTAGACAAATTTTTGTTCCACCATTTTTCGTCCTTATGCTCCTTCACGGTTTTTACCGGGCAGCTGGATTCAAATGCCGTGGTGATTGCTACATTTATTTCTCCTACAGCCTGCTCCAGCACGGTGTAGTGTTTGATACTACCCCGCACTGTCACCTGCTCTAGGTTTTCTTTTAGTTGGGAACTAAACATAGGCCACACAGTTTGTCTGGGGTTTCGAATGGGGGTGTTTTCCTCACTCGCTCCTTCCAGCTCAAACTCTATGATCCTATAATCTGACATTGAGGGCTCACTTGAAACCCTCCACTTTTTAATTAGTTTACTTACGTTAGCGCTACCTACCGTAATATCCAGTACCTCATTTCTGACTTTAGTGACAAATGTTGGTGTGTTCCCAACGTTGTACACAATTAAGTTCTCTTTAATGAGGTATTCTAAAAGGTACTCACCCCTCTTATTAGTGTCCGTGCTGCCCCACATCTCATTGTGTGCGTTCGCGTCACATCCCAGGATGAGTGGCAGCCTTCTCCTAATACAGTGTTCCACCAGCTTTTGTACTTCAATGGGTGGTATGCTGTTACCATCGCCAGGGAAGTATGCTGATGCGATCACTACTTCGCGGTGGAGACCCTCGATCTTGATGAGGGCCTGAATCGGTACTAAATCCCGCGTTAAAAATTCTGAAAGACATAAGTAATTTATGCCATTTCTTACCATAATGCAGGTTCTAGGGGAGACCTCACGGCTGTCCCATACCAACTTACATTCCCTGTTGCTAAGGCCTCTGATCTTACCTCCGTAGGTCCAGGGTTCTTGAAGCAGCGCTAGCCCTAGGTGCTGCTTGGTGAACATCCTAGCCATCACAGCTGAAGCTGCTTTGGCATGATGGATGTTCACTTGGGCTATTTTGGTGCGCCTGCTGGTCATTCTTGTTTTGTGACAGGAGGCGGCAAGTCCTCCTCTGTCCCTACAAGAACATCTACCTCTGCCTCTGTAGACATGGCTGGACTGCTCATGTCTACGAGTGTGAGGTCAAGGTCGTCTTCCCGGGAATCCGGGCTGACTTCCTTGTTCTCTGTGTCGGTTAGGTCCCGTACACATGGATTATTTTTACTTTTGGAATTCATATAAATCCCACGAGTCGCAAGGGAACTAAAGGTCCACCACATCAGAGCCCCGCTTGATAGTGGTAAGGCTGGATACCCTCTGAGGTCGCCAGGTATCAGAGGGGCTCCGTAAGCGATGGCCGGTTGCCCTTGGCCATCAACCAGTCCCTTTGGCACGGGTCGCATGACACCTTGGGATTAAGGGTTTGGAAGTTCTTGGTTGTTCGCCCTCCGCCGAACGCCCCGACCGGAGTTGTTCCCGTCGTGACGTCCAACGGTATGTTGCGAAACTAAGCCCTCACACCGCGACAAGGTGACTTCCACGTGAGGGTACACGGTACGTGTGGAAGAACTAAAAGATTTTTGCGAAGACGCCGAAATGCAGTATAAAAAAATCTTGGGGTACAGCAAAACGCGATGGCTCGCTTTATTGCCTGCGGTGGAACGAATTTTACAGATGTACAATCCACTGAAGTCGTACTTTTTGTCACAAGAAAAAGTTCCTATTGTATTACAATTTTTTTTTCCGATGAATGCTCCGAGTTATGGCTGAAATTTGTCCATACATAATCAAACATCTATTTTTCACAACACAGTAAAAAAGATGGAATGTGACAATATTAGTTTTGCTGAAGTGTCGGATATATATTTTGAATTAAAAGAAAAATTGGCAAGTAGATTGCTAGAAAATTTTATACCCATCATTATAAAGCAACACTTATCCAAACTAGAAGAAGAGGGTTTTATCAACAGAAATTACTTCATGGAACACGTGAGAAATTTTTTTCAGAACTGTATTCAATACTTAGATAAATATAGCCACCAATATGACAATTTTCAAAAAATAACTTGGATCCGTTTAAATAAACCTGTTACATGGGATGATATTGTAATTACTTTACAACTATACAAGAAAAGAGTTCAAGCCAAAAATCAAATTAATGAAGATGAAATGTTTGATGAAGTGCATACTTTAAAATCTTTTTTAACTAATGCAATGTTGTCAAAGTGGAGAGAAGGTAGCTACGACACAGTGAAAAGATGGCAAGAAATTTTTGAACATTTTGATAATAATTCAATTCCATATAGTAACCTTTTGCTACTCATTCAGTATGTGTTTTGTCTACCTGGAACAAATGGACCTATTGAGCGAGTATTCTCCCTTGTAAATGCAATGTGGACGTCTGAAAAAACGGCGCTTAAAATTGAGACTGTTCATGCAATGTTGCAAGTAAAATTTAATATGGGAAAATATGAGGACTTTCATGAAATTTTGAATTCTGACTCTAAACTACTGAAGAAAATTCACAGTGCGCAAAAATATGATTTTAAAAGACAGTGACATATAATATAATCTTAATATTATTATGATAAAACATTAATATTTTCCTCTTTTCCTTTTTTATGACTTGTATTTTTCTAATGTGTAATAAAATTATCGTTATTATTATTAATATGATAAAACATTAATATTTTCGTCTTTTTCTTTTTTTTTATGAATTGTATGATAATTGTAATGTAAAAAGTGAGGGTGTTGAATAAGAAACAAGGTGAACTGTGAACTGGGGCATAGTGACTTATTTAAAACAAATTCAAAATACACACATAGTTGAAAGTTTAAATGTATTCAGTATGATCTAAGATAGTCTAAGTATTATTTAAAAAAAAATTCACCAACATAAATGAATTCTATTCAAAGTGAGATTTTCCACTAAAATGGCGCGACGTGGGGCGGTTACGATACACAGATAAAAATGATAGGAATTTTTTTTTATCCTAAAAAAATGTCCCGCGTTCAGTTATCCAAAAGTTGGCAGCCTTACTGTAGGCACTACGTGAAACATTATGACATAAATAATGATAAAATAAAGACACTAGCTGTAAGTTTTACAAATGGGTTTTATTAAACACTTTTATTGACTTATTAGACACAATGCAATAATTGTGTGTTATATTCTGATGAAGGGCTAAAAACCCTAAATCGATATGAGTGATATGATCACTCATATCGATTTCAGCTCTTTAGCCCTTCCTCAGAAGATTACACACAATTCTTGCATTGTCTCTAATCTAAGGTGACCACACGTCCCGATTTTGGCGGGACAGTCCCGCTTTTTGAACTGATGTCCCGCGTCCCGCCGATATTTAAAAATGTCCCGCTTTTTATAAAATATCTGCATTTCTTATTTTTAATGTACTGTAATATATAATAAAAAAAAATCCACATATTCCCATAAAATCACTTTTTTTAATGTCTACCAATGAAATTTTTGAATAGCCTCCTCATAGCCTCCATATAGCCTCAGTTATTATAAACATTTCTAACTTCTTTCAGAAAACTTGGTCATTTAACGGCACCTTCTTCTGAAATTTTCATTTGGTGACATTAAAAAAGGAGACTTTATCTGAATACGTGTAAAAATCTTTTAAATATATTTATGTGCTGTTCTTGGTACAACGATACGTTACTGATGAAAAAAATTAAATGTTACTGGTCTGCAAATGTGAAAACAGACCAAAAATGGACGGAGTAATTGCTTCATTTAAAACAGAATAATATTCCTTATCAAAATATTTTGAAAATTGTAGAATACTCGTTCTCCCTTCCATGAACAAATGCAGCAACAATCAGTGTTTTTCCAGTATCAATAAAATATGGACAACTGAAAAACCCAGTTGAACGTTAAACTTTAAAATCAATTTTAAGCGTAAAAATAATTTGACCAATTCATGTGAGCAATTTCACGACATGACATGACATTTCTATCGACCGTGACAGAAAATCATTTTTTTTTAATAAAAAAATTAAATTAATTAAAAATCAAAATGTTTAAATTATGGTTTTTTACAAATATTTTTATAGTTACCAATAATTAATAATAAATCTATTTTTGTATATTTATAGACAAGTATACGAGTAATACTAGTTTATGATACTAGTGTGTGAAGAAGGGCTTTTGCGCATGAGTGCATCACATCGCTGACACAATAAGGTTAGAACGTTTAGCGCCTCCGTGGAAAAAATTGCTAACTAGTAAAAACACACAGTGACGGGAACACTATTTGGTCGTTGTCGATGTAATCCAGGTTAACCTAGATTTAATCTAGAATAGGTTATGGTTAGGTTAAGTTATACTAGAATCAGATAAATCCAGACTGATCCAGGCCTAAATCCAGGCCGAGAACTCTTGATTCCAAATAAGAAAAGTTAATTCAATTCTAATAAAAGTAAGAAAATTTCGTCAGACGAAAGTTATTGCCATAGTAACAACAAATAGAAATCGTTTAATAATGAAACTCATTTGATTTACATTGGACTTTACGCACGATTGGATACTTTTACACACGATTAAAATAATGGCATCCTTCCTTGTTCTCGACTTTTCTCACATATATTGATAACATTATTCGAGAAATAAACCCAAATTTAAATTTTGAATTTGAATAATGTATTTATTATTATTAATAAGTGTTATTAAGTGTTCATTTTGGTGTTATGTGAGTAGATAAAATCTTTAAATTGTTTTCTGTTTAGTGACCCAACTTGTTGCCATCGTAACAACAAACAGAAATCGTTTTATAATGAAACTCCATTTGATTTAGATTGGACTTTTAAGCCCACGATTTGGATTCTTTTACACAGGGTTAGAACGTTTGGCACCTCTGTGAAAAAAATTACTAACTATAGTCCATACAAAATTTGGCGCTACATTCAAATATAGTTACTTGAATATAAAATTGGTAATTTATTAATGGTGTGATTGAATATCTTATTATTATTGATTAAATACACCAAATGGCAACAATATTAATAACATGCAAACAAATAAATGGAGAAAAACGCAAAAAATCTAAATGATACAAACAGATCAGATGATAATTGTGAATTGACACGATAGCCATTGACAACTAACTGCTGCAAATGTATGTGAATAGAAAGAGAGAAAAGAGGTTGAGATGGAGAAGTAAATATCGTTGGTGTGAACTTCTCCTCCATTTAAGCCAATCAGAGAAGAAGGTCAAATAAGCACTATCTTCCCTGTACTGCATTCTTAAAAAAAATGGACTATAGTAAAAGCTCACCGTAACGGGAACACTATTTGGTCGATATAATCTAGATTAATCTAGGTTTAATCTAGATTAGGTTATGGTTAGGTTAGATTAGGTTAGGACGGGACTTCTAGATTCAAAATTAAAAAAAAAAATTAATGTATGTCAGACAGGCAGAAGGACCTCGAGGTCGGTAGCCCATTGTATCATTTTTGCCATCATGTTACAATAAATATCATTATTATTATTATACGTCAGAAAATTTATTTTCACTACGTCTGTATGTTTTTTGTTTAGTGATGCAAGTTGTTGCCATAGTAACAACAAACAGAAATCGTTTAATAATGAAACTCCATTTGATTTACATTGGACTTTTACGCACGATTTGGATACTTTTACACACGATTATAATAATGGAATCCTTCAAATACAATAATGTATTTCTTAATATGTTCATTTTGGTAAATATTTAAATTGTTTTTATTAACAAATAATTGTTGTAAAGATATTTTTTTAATTAATTTGTTGTTTGTTTCTTTTTTGCTGATGAGGAAATTGATGTTGTGTACAGGAAGTAACAAATTTATCGAAAATGTAATAATTTTATTTAAAAAACAAATGTTGAAAAACAGTGGTTTTTGCACCCCCATTCTCTCTCGCTTTCGGCTCGTGCTTGAAACTTGGCAACTCATGCACAAAAGCCTTTCACACACGTGTGTCATAATTATTTTATCTACAAAGCGTGTATCACATATAACTGTACAAAATTCACATTCACAATACTGTTGAATCTATAAAAAAATAATTGTTTCTTACCGATATTGTAAAAATTGTAATTTTGACAGACAACATATTTCAAATCACTGACACAATTAGCGCCTCCGTGGAAAAATTGCTAACTATAGTCCATTTTTTTTATCTGACCTTGTTCTCTGAGTGGCTTAAATCGAGGAGAAGTTCACACCGACGATATTTACTTCTCCATCTCAACCTCTTTTCTCTCCTTCTTTTCAGCTGTTAGTTGTCAATGGCTGCCGTGTCAATTCACAATTATCATCTGATCTGTTTGTATCATTTAGATTTTTTGCGTTTTTCTCCATTTATTTGTTTGTATTTTATTACTACTGTTGCCATTTGGTGCATTTAATAAATAATAATAAGATATTCAATGAAACCATTAGTATAGTACCAATTTTATATTCAGTAAATATATTTGAATTTAGCGCCAAATTTTGTAACTAGATTGAACATTTTTATAGTGTAAATCAGGTTTCTAGTTACTGCATTCTTAAAAAAAATGGACTAGTAAAAACGCACAGTAACGGGAACACTATTTGGTCGTTGTCGATGTAATAAATGTAGGTTAACCTAGATTTAATCTAGATTAGGTTATGGTTTGGTTAAGTTATTTTAGAACCAGATAAATCCAAAATTTTAAAAAAATAATTCAATTTTAATATACGTCTTTAACTAGGTCTATGTTTTTTGTTTAGTGACACAAGTTGTTCATAGTAACAACAAACAGAAATCATTTAATAATGAAACTCCATTTGATATACATTGGACTTTTACGCAAGATTTTGATAATTTTACACACGATTATAATAATGGAATCCTTCACATACAATAATATATTTATTATTATTAATGTGTTCTGATAAGATAGAATTGGTGAAACCATCCTACGTTATAGATAATCATACAAACTTAAAACAAACGGAACATAGCCTTTTGTTATAAAGCTCCGGAAAGGCTGAATATATTTATATATTCAGGCTGTGTTCCGTTTGTTTTAAGTTTGTATTAATGTGTTCATTTTGGTGTGTGAGTAGATAAAATCTTTAAATTGTTTTTTGTTTAGTGACGCAAGTTGTTGCCATAGTAACAACAAACAGAAATCGTTTTATAATGATACTCCATTTGATTTACATTGGACTTTTACGCACGATTTGGATACTTTAACATACTATTATAATAATGGCATCCTTCAGATACAATAATGTATTTATTATTATTAATGTGTTCATTTTGGTGTTTGAGTAGATAAAATCTTTAAATTGTTTTTTGTTTAGTGACGCAAGTTGTTGCCATAGTAACAACAAACAGAAATCGTTTAATAATGAAACTCGCACGCACGATTTGGATTCTTTTATACAGGATTAGAACGTTTGGCGCCTCTGTGGGAAAAATTAGTAACTAGTAAAAACGCAACGTAACGGGAATACAATTTGGTCGATATAAACTAGATTAAACTAGGTTTAATCTAGATTAGGTTATGGTTAGGTTAAGTTATATTAGAGCCCAGATAAATCCAGAGCGGCCGGGACTTCTAGATTCAAAATAAAATTAAAAAATTCTATTTTAATATACGTCAGAAAATTTGTTTTCACTACGTCTATGTTTTTTGTTTAGTGACGCAAGTTATTGCCATAGTAACAACAAACAGAAATCATTTAATAATGAAACTCCATTTGATTTACATTGGACTTTTACGCAAGATTTTGATACACACGATTATAATAATGGAATCCTTCACATACAATAATGTATTTATTATTATTATTGTCTTCATTTTGGTGTGTGAGTAGATAAAATCTTTAAATTGTTTTTTGTTTAGTGACGCAAGTTATTGCCATAGTAACAACAAACAGAAATCGTTTAATAATAAAACTCCATTTGATTTACATTGAACTTTTACGCACGATTTGGATACTTTTACACACGATTGTAATAATGGCATCCTTCACATACTAGTAGATAAAATCTTAAAATAATTTGTTTATAAAAACAATTTAAATCTTTAAATTGTTGTTATCAACAAAACAAATTAAAGATTTAAATTGTTTTTATAAACAAATAATTATTTAAAAAATATTTTTTTTATTAATTTGTTTGTTTTTTTGAGGAGGAAATTGATGTTGTGTCAGTTGGTGATAAGCAAACAGCGGTGAACAGAATGGTTTGTGCATTACCTAATAATCCCACAAGTAGAGATAAGCAGCAATTGCAGCGGACAATGCAATCGGTACCAAAAAAACCTAACCTAACCTAAAATCCCCTCATCAGCCCTTAACAAAAACAGAAAAGGAACACTAAAACAAAAATTAATAAAATCGCTATCTCTATACCTCGAGGAAAATCTCTATGTCTAGCAATTTATTATTAATTTCAATTATATCTCGTTTAACTAAATAAGGAAAGTTAACAAAAGGGAAAAGTTATGTAGGAAAAGAAAATGATGAAGAAGCAAAAAATATATATAAAGAAAAGTTAAAAGAAGCTAAGTTAAGAAAAGGAAAGTTGAGAAACAAAATATAAAAAGCGTTTTAGTTCATTGTTATTATCATCACTATTATTAATAAAATTTAAAGATTCCGCTGTAGGCACTAGGTGAAACATTATAAAAATAATAATGAATAATAAACACTAGGTATAAGTTTCACAAATTGATTTATTTATCACTATATAAGCCGAAATCGATAAAGTGATAAATAAATCAATTTGTGAAACTTGTACCTAGTGTTTATAATTTATTATTATTACTATTATTAGTTCATAAATTAATGTGCGAAAATGTGTAAAATGCACCCACATAAATACAAAAGATCTTTTATACTACTTGAGTGTATTTTAATTTCACATTTTAAAATACCTCTCAAACAGGATGTACACAGTGTTACCAATGTATTACTTTGCTTCAATTATTTATAGTCACTCGTTATTACATATTTACTGACGGATGAACACATGTAAATGTAAGGTTATAACAGTTTATTTTCTTATTGAGGTTTCTTTTTACAAAACAATAAATATGAAATTGCCTTTGGTTGTTATTTTGGGAGCAACTGGTTCTGGTAAAACAAAATTATCGATTGATTTGGCACGAAGATTTGGAGGAGAAATTATAGGTATGAAAAGCTAAAATATTAATAATACCAGGGGTGCGTCCCACTATGCGCCCACAACTCTCACGCTCACGACTGCGGTTTATCCCGTTCCACTTGCTTGTGAGCCTTACAATCGTAAACCCAAGTTGAATGTATTTCGGAGCATTTTAAGCATCGATGTAAACATTACAAGTTGATAATTACAGTTTGAAAATAAATCAGAAACCTAAAGAGGTTAGAATTGGTAAAACCATTCTATGTTGTAGATCAGGGGTCTCCAAACTACGGCCCGAGGGCCACATCCAGCCCGCGGACAGATTTTGTCCGTCCCGCGGAGAGCTAGCATACTTGAAAACTCCTTTTATAGAACATATTTTTTATAGCAAATTAAATTTAGTTTACTGAAGTATTCTAATTTTATGTTGAATAATTATTAATATGACATCTACATTGATATGGTCATGGGCTAACTACTCATAACATTGTGGTAGGCTTATTTTTATTGTTTTTGTGATAAGTTGGATAAAGAAACACAGAATTGTAATGAGTAAAGACATGTATAATATGCAGAAAATTTAACTTCAGTATATAATAACTAACAAATTATTGAAATGAATCCAACTAACATTTTATACATTTTAAATAAAAACATAACTTATAACAAGCATAATGACATACGAAATACTAATGAGATTTATATAATTGAGATTTTCCACTGACAATAGTTTGTAGTTGTGGACTAATTTTACTTGTTCCAATTATTAAAAGAGATTTAAGATGCTCATCAGTTAATTTAGATCTGTAAACTTTTTTGTGTACTTCATTTTGGAGAAGGTCTTCTCACACAAATAAGTAGTACCAAAAACAGAAAACAGCCCACGAGCAAATTTATGCAAATTATCAAATTGTGTCAGTGGACTCTTATAAAATTCCAACAAAGATGAGTTTTGATATTTGTTCTTAATTATATCACTGCACTGTAGATCAATCATTTCCATTTGAAATTCCGGGGCTAGGGTTTCAATGTCGGTATCAAAAGGATTCTGAAAAATCTTAATTTGATTTGCAATGGCATCAAAGTCTGAGAAACGAGTATCAAAATTTATTTTCAAAGCACTCAAAGTTTCGATTGCAAAATCGATAGGAAACTCAGTCTCAGTGGTGTGGCTGAATATTTCACATGTTTTAAAATGTGAAAAAACATTTACTTCGTAGTTGTGATTGAAACAGTATCAATTTCTTCCGGAATGATTTGATATTAGTGTATAAATCAGGAAGATGCTGGTTTTCTCCTTGCAATCTCAAATTCAGTTCGTTCACATGTTTTGTCAAATCAACATAGAATGCTAACTTCCACAGCCATGCGTTGTTTTGTAATTCAGTATTCGATCACTGCACGAAGTTCAAAAAAGCGCTGAAGGACTTTCCCACAACTAAGCCAACGTACGGCAGTATGATAAGGTAAGTCATTTTCTCCAATCTCTTCAATAAATTGTCGGAATTGTCGGTGATTCAGCCCAAAAGATCTGATAAAATTAACAGTTGATATGACTGGTTTCAGAACTTCAGACATATCCAAACATTTTCCACACAAAGACTGTTGATGAATGATAATGTAAGACTAATGGTTTTGAACCACCGTCATTTTCTACAGCCTTTGACACAAGAGCGACCACTCCTTTATCTTTGCCACCCATGTTTTTGCCTCCATCAGTTGTAATACATTTCAAGTTTTTCCATCGAAGGTTCTTTTGATTAATGGCCATTTCAACTCCTTTAAAAATATCTGTACCAGTAGTTGTGCCAAAAAGTTCTTCATGCACTTCATAGCTTTTATCTACTCCTCGAATATAAATCAACACCTGAGCAGTATCTGACACATCCGTTGACTCATCCAAGGCCAAAGAAAACCACTCAACATGTCCATTTTTGGCGAAAAGTTGAGAGGATATATTTTCAGCGATGTTTTCTACCCTTGGAGCCACAGTGTTTGCTGACATACTGACAGTTTTTAATAAATTTACCTTTTCAGGGCACATTTCTTCGGCTACTGCAATTATGCATTCTTTGATCATTTCTCCATTGGTGAATGGTTTTCCACGTTTTGCAATTTCAAGAGCCACACGAAAGCTGGCACGAGTTGCAGCCTCTTGTTCAGTTTTGAGTTTTGTAAATGAAGATTGCTACGATTTCAATCCGCGCTTCATCGCTTCGAATTTTTCTGTCCACAAACTTCCTGTATATTTTGAGTAATTTTGAAAATGTTTTGTTTCATAATGACGTTTAATGTTATATTCCTTGAGAAGGGCTATGCTTTCATTGCAAATCAAACATATCGCCTTGTTACTTGACTCAATTACGAAATACTGAATGTTCCACTGATCTTTGAATTTTCTGCATTCACTATCAATTTTTCGCTTCTTTTCCATACTACTAAATCACACACAAAAGCAACAATTCAAATCAAAATACTGTTACAAAGATGTCTTAAACTTAAACACGCACAAACACGTTTTAAGGAAGTACGCACTATTTTATTTCACAACAGTGTCATAGGAACTGACTTGTGGTTGCGCCACTAGCCTTCTTATATATTCCAATTACTACCATCTAGAAATGAGTGGAAGACACCAGAACTTTCTCGAACCAACGAGATTATTCTGTACGTGCTATTAGCGCCATCTGTTAGCGATAGAAGGTACTACCTATTTCCGCTTGTGTCCACCATATGTCGTGTCACGTTACTCCTCATGGCTCGTACTCTACGACTAATCTAGCAATTACAGATAATGACAGGAAAATTAATAATATGCAGTGTTGCCGTTTTGCGGACTTTAGTCCGATTTGCAGCCTTTTTTAAACGTTGCGTACTTTTTCGGACTTTTTTTTTCATCAGTGGACTATTTCACATTTTACCACCGGCAACAATGATAATATGGTTTTGTCCCTCGGAACTTACTGGAGTAATCAGTATGGCCCTAAGGCTGGAAAGTTTGGAGACCCCTGTTATAGATAATCATACAAAATTAAAACAATCGGAACACAGCCTGGATCTATAAACATATTCAACTTTTCCACAGCTCTATAACACAATCTTTTTAGGACTACCAAAACAAATCTCATGTGAAATTTGTCAGTTATTTAGTTTACAGTCCACCTTTATGGCACTCAACAAAAACCATAGAAATAACATTGGTTTTAAGATCATGTCTGCATGAGTGGTGTAGTGGTGACACTTGTGGTCTCATGGTAGAGTGCTAACTAACAAGTCTGGAGGTCCCGAGTTCTATCCACAGTGTCGGCCGCATTTGTACCAGAAGACAAATGTGTAATTAATTTAGTGCAATTTATAATAACATTTAGGTTTCTGGGCCTAAAAGTGAAAATGTTGTCAAAAGACACTAGGCCACAGTGTTTGAAGGGTTAATACCCGGTATCCACATTGGACCAAACTTAAAAAAAAAAGATCATGTCTTTCCGATAACTTAAGTAAGTAGCCATCTGCAGAGGCAGAGGTTTTGAGATTTATCTCTCATCAGTGTAGCTTTGCTTTTATTAATAACAATTTGTAAATCACTCACCTGAAACCCTCATGGTGGATCTTAAAAACAATGTTATTTTAATGGTTTTTGTTGAGTGCCACGAAGGTGGATTGAAAGTTAAATAACTGACAAATTTTACATGAGATTTGTTTTGGTAGTCCTAAAAAGACTCAGTAATTGTTATAGAGCTCCGGAAAGGTTAAAACTAAGTAAACAAAAAATAAAAATTAATAAACACACAATGAGACAAGAGCGGACAGGGATAAGATAATAGGTATTTGTTTTGACAAATTAAACCTTGGTGGAGGCACAGGGAACTGTCACAGGGGGAATGGACGGCAAAGTTAAATATTGTTGCTCTGCCAGCGGTGGTACCAATATATATATATATATATATGGGTTCTGGGCTCCTAGGTGGAGCATAGAGCCTCCATAAGCACCCTCCAGCGGACCCTATTCTGGGCCATTGCTTTGGCTTCACTCCAAGAGGTTTTCTGGGCTTTTAGTTCATCTAACACTGTTCTCCTCCATGTTTGAGCCGGTCTTCCTCGTCTCGTTCCTTGGGGATTCCAGTCTAGTGCTGCCTGCCCTTGCAATGTCGTCTGGTTTTCTTCTTAGAATGTGGCCGATCCATCCCCATTTTCTTTTCTTAATGTCGTGCTCTATTGTTTGTTCTCCGCATCGTTTAAGAAGTTGCTCATTAGTGATTTTCTGTGGCCAGAAGATTCTGAGGATGATTCGTAGACATTTGTTGGCGAAAACCTGAAGTTTATGTTTTGTGGCATTAGTGTTTTTCCAGGTCTCACATCCATATAAGAGGATTGCTTTGACGTTTGTTCTATATAAACGCAGCTTGCTCTTTGTTTTTATGATGTTGGACCTCCATATTGTGTTTAGTTGCCTGAATGCCATCTGTGCTTTTTGAATTCTGTTTAGAATGTCTAGGTCTGTTCCGCCCGTCTCGTTGAGAATGCTTCCTAGATACTGAAACTTTTCTACATTCTCAATTGGTTGGTCGTTTATTTGAAACGGTGCGTCGTTATTTGTGTGCATTCGCATCGCTTTTGTTTTTGAGACATTTATTTTCAACCCTATCTTCTGTGCCATGTCTGATAGTAGGGTGAGTTGCCTTTGCATACTTTCATAGGTATGCGAAAAAAGGCAAATGTCGTCTGCGTATTCGAGATCTTTGAGATTAGAGTAAAGAGACCATCGAATACCATCGTTTGGTCTGCAAGACTTTTCCAGGATATAGTCAAGAGCAATGTTAAAAAGCAAGGGAGAGAGCACACATCCTTGCTTCACTCCTGATCTCACCGGAAAAAGGTTGCTATGTGCTCAGCTATGCAGGATACTACATGATACGTCATGGTACAGTTCTCTAATCGTGTCGATGATTTTTGTTGGCACGCCTCTTGTCCGTAGTATCTTCCATATAGCAGAGTGGGATAGGCTGTCAAAAGTACGTTCAAAGTCGATGAAAACAAGATATAGTGGCGATCGCCATTCAACGGATTGTTCTATAATTATTCTTGTTAAATTTATGTGGTCTATGCATGAGCGGTTTGGGCGGATGCCTGCTTGGTTTGGACGCAGTATGGGTTCGAATGCTTCTGCCAGCCTATGTTGGATTACACTTGCAATAATTTTGTTTATGGTGTTTAACAGCGTTATTCCTCTCCAATTTTTGCATTGCTTTAGGTCTCCTTTCTTTGGCAGTTTGATAATGAGACCATGTTTTATTTCTGTTGGAATTTCTTGGTTTGTCCAGATCCCTTTTATTATTTTTGCAAGTAGAGGTGCAATCCATTTAGGGTCTACCTTGATTAGTTTGGCAGGTATGTTGTCTACCCCTGCCGCTTTGTTGTTTTTCAGCTGCTTGATGGTATTTAGTATTTCTGTTTTTAAAGGCGCGTCTATTTTTATATTCAGCTGTTCATTTGCATTGGCTTCTGGAGCTATCTCAAGTTCGTCTTCCGTGGGTGAGCTGTGCATATCAGCAGAGTATTCCTTCCACCTATCGAGCTGAGTTTCTGGGGTGGTCAGTGGGCAGTTGTCTTTGCTTCTAACTATATTTGTGGTCTTTGTGTGCTTTTTGGAGAGCTTGTTTGTCAGTGTGTAAAGAGTCCTCGAGTTGTTATTTTTGGCTGCTTCTTCTGCTTGCTCACATATCAGGTCAATCCATATTCGCTTCTCTTTTTTGGCAGATGCTTTAATTTGTTTGCATAGTTGTGTATATCTCCAGATTGCATCATTTTTTGTCATCGAAGTTTTGCACTGGAGTACCAGTTTCTTCGCATCCTTTCTGTCTTGTATAAGTTGCCATGTTTGGTCTGAGATCCAGTCTTTTCGATTTCTTTCCTTTGTGCCAAGGGTTGTTTTGGCCGATTCGAGTAGTGTCTTGGCTAAGCCATCCCAAGATGTTATGGGATTTTGTTCTGCATTTTCATGCAGGTTTGTTAGGAAAACTTTTTTGCAGTTTGGTTGACGCAGTTTGTGTAGGTTGAACTTTACTCTCTTTGATTGTTCAGGTTTCTTTGGTACGGCCAGTTTGATTCTGAACGTGCCGAGCAGAAAGTGGTGGTCGCTGGCAATGTCTGCACCCCTTTTGTTTCTGACATCAAGTAGGGATCTCCGCCATGTTTTCGATATGGCAATATGGTCAATTTGGTTTTGGGTTTTCTTGTCGGGGGATATCCATGTGACTTTGTGGATTTGCTTGTGTGGGAACACTGTTCCACCTATAACTAGGTCTGATGTTGAACAGAGTTTTGTGAATAGTTCACCGTTTTCGTTTCTTTCCCCACATCCTTATTTACCCATGATGTCTTCTAGGTTACTGTTATTTGTCCCGACCTTAGCGTTGAGATCACCCATGAGTATGGTGATATCACCTCTGTTTATCTTCCTTAACGTACTTTCAAGGATATCGTAGAAATTTTCTTTTTCCTCAGCACTCGCACTGTTTGTGGGTGCATAGCGTTGTACAAAGGTGATATTTCTGTATTTAGTGTGGAATCTTGCTGTAATTATTCTGTCATCAATGGGGTTCCATGAAATTAGGCTCTTTCTGGCTTTTTTAGTAATTATGAAACCAACGCCTCTTTCATGAGACCCAGTTTCTTTGCCACTGTACAGGAAAAGCTCCCCAGATTGTAAGTTGAGCTCCCCCTTGCCAAGCCAGCGAACTTCTGATAAGCCTAAAATTGAGATGTTGTAGTTATTTAATTCTCTCACCGCTTGATGCAGTTTTGATGCTTCGTATAGAGTTTTTACGTTCCAGCATCCAAAACGTAACTTTTCCTTAAGTGTAGCCAGTGTTGTCATCGTTTTGTCCGTCCGGATTTGTGTTGTAGAGGTTTCATTAATAGCATAGTTTAGGTCAAGCAGGTTATTAGCCCACTGTGGCCGTAGTTTGGTGCTGGGGCTGCCAGCTATAGCTTCCAAACCAGCCTCCTATTTACAGGACGCTGTTGCAGCCGCTCAATCTGGAACAGACGCTGCGGATTTGTAGCCGCTCATTCTGAGTACAGACGCTACATTTGTAGGTTTTGGTCCGCCCCGGGTATTTGATTTCCCCGGTACCACCTATATCTAGGAGGCATCCCCCTATCCGCCACCTGGGGAGGCGCCCGATGGGTGGTACCAATATATTGATGGAAATGTTGCTAAATTTGGAGCAATATTGTTTAGATATCATTGCTGTAAATTATTGCTTATTTCCAGGCCTTTTTAGATACACACTTTTGTTGACTACCGGTGCTTTAATTGCTAGTTTCTTAATTGCTAATGTATTATCAAAACCCTGCCCCTCTAAGACTGCCAAATAGATTTATATATTATATTATTAATATATATATATATATATATATATATATATTGGGGGGGGGGGGGTCCTACAGGTTCTGCCGCATCCCGCATTAGGATCGCCACATATTTTTATCTCCAGATATCTTCATTGATTACCCAGTCCCTTATCGTTGCCATAACTCCATCTAACTATGTCATAGCTGGTCTTCCTCATTTCCTCTTATTCGGTGGAGAGCATTCAAAGGCCTTTCTTGGCCATCTGTGTTCTTCCATATGCCTCATATATCCATACCATATAATCTGCCTTGTTTCTATTCTCTCAGTTGTTTTGTGTATTCTATTTGTAAGTTGTCTAATTTCTACATTTGGTATGTGTTCTAACCTAGATATTCGGCATGATCTTCTGAGAAAAGCCATTTCTACGGCGGCTATCTTCTTCCTTGCTGATTCCGTCAACTGCCAACATTCTGACCCGTATGTTAATATTGGCTCTATGATTGCTCTGTAGAGTGTCAGTTTTGTTTTTAAGGGGATTCGATTGGACCAAAGTAATGGATTCAAAACCCGTACGCCTTTTTGTCCTTGTTGTGCCCTGCGTCGTATATCTTGGACAGATGAGCCTTTATTTGATATAATACTACCTAGATATTTGTATTCTTCACATTTTCTTATCTGTCTTAACTGCAGATAACTCTTCTTCACCTACTCAATTAGATCAGGCCCCTCTTTCCCACTGGGCACTCTGGGCATGTGCCCAGGGTCCCGCGATCGATAAGACCCCCCAGTTCCTGCCAGATCACCAAACGATAAGCGATATTTATTACCTAAAAACATATTTATTTAGAAAAAATCAAACAATAATGACTGACTATAATACCTAATACCTACTTGCTTATTAGCTTTTGCATGCGCGAAGTTACTCTACTCTCAACCGAAAATCAGGCTTTCCGATTTCAACGTCATTCATATCTTCATACAATTCAATGGTATACTCATAACTCATAACCGTCTTTACCATAAGGGCACACGGGGCACGTACCCAAGTCCTCCCTCGGCAGGGGAGCCCGAAATGCCGATATATTCGCTTACACTATACAAGTCTTTTTTTCTATTTTATGTAGATATTACCCGACAAAAGATAGGAAGTATGTAGTTCCGCATTTCGACATTATCTAACAATAAGTCGACATTATCTATGGTTGGAGAATTCCTGAATGTGGCGTGATTTTGTTTTGACCCAACCATTCTGTTTTGACTACGTTCATTTTCATTCCCGCCAATTCATATTCATCTTTAAGTTTTCTTAACATGTAGTCTACATCTTCTTCACAGTTCGCAATTATCACCTGATTGAAAAAAATACAAATTTTGTAATTAGTGATACAGCAAAAAAGAAAAAATTATAGCTATATTATCGAAATTTGATAAATTTGCGGCTGATACTCTCAGGAATATCAGCCAGAAATTAATTTTGTAATAGTTCTGAAGAAAACATTGTAAAAATTAAATTATAATTGAATATACAGGGTGGGCCATTTACCGTGACCACCCTAAATGTCACGAAAAAATGTCAAAAGAGAATTTTATTGATTTCGAAGGGCTGACACAGTGGTTATAATTTCTTTTTCGTCAAGGTCATAGTTTGGAGTCCTCGAGGTCATCAGTGGTTTTTCAAATTTGAACATGTTATTTTTTTATAACGACATTGTAGCCACTATTCAGACGAATCCAGCGACCCATGCTATAGACCGTTTATTTAGAAAGTGGTGTAAGTCCATTTAAAAAAAGAAATATTATGCAATTTATGCTTAATTCAGTATAAACTTTTTATTTATTACTAATAAGTATTTAATATCTTCAAAAATGTCAATGTATTGTTCAATTTAAAATTGGCCAATATAGTAAATTGCATACCAACTAATACGTGTAACTTCAATTTTCTCGAAACAACAAAAAATGAACTTCACCACTTTCAAAATAAACGGTCCATATAATGACCTTGAAATGATTTGACAAGTGTATCTATTGAAAATAACTTTGAATAACCGTCTAGAAAATAGTATTGTACAGACAAGCAGAGAAAGTGGATACGATTCTGATTTATGGTGAGACTGACAGAAACTCTGTTCGAGCGCAGGAAGTTTATGCATAACGTTATCCTGACAGAAATCATCCTTCCCGTCGATGTTTTGATCGAAATGTCGCAAGACTAAAAGAAATGAAGAAGCAGAGATTACCGTTCTAGCTGCAGTAGTTCATGATCGGCTATTAAGTAGTCGGCAAATTGAGCACTATTTTGAAATTTCCAAGTCGTGTGTTTCCAAGGAATATTAAGACGTCATAAATTCCATCCGTACCATATTTCCTTGTATCAAACTTAAATCAACTACTTCAAGGAGCTGTTTTTGGCAATAGGGTTCAGCCGTTATTAAGTCGTAGTTAAGCCGTGCCAAGGACGATTAACAACAGTTAGGCCAGGTAAAAAGTCCATAACACCAAGTTTCAATAGACCCGTATTCTCCACCAAGTCCCAGTTCTATTCTAAGATGTATTATAATAAATTTTCTACAGAAAAAATCAACTACATTATTCGTATATTTTGATTATCAATAAATTTTGGTGGAAAACCATTTCAAGGTCATGATATCATGGTTCGCTGGATTCGTCTGAATAGTGTATACAATGTCTTGATAAAAAAATAACACGTTACCATTTGAAAAACCATTGATGACCTCATAAGGACGCATAAACTATGACCTTGACAAAAAAGAATTTGTAACCACTATGTCAGCCCTTCGAAATCTATAAAATTCCCTTTTGACATTTTTCTGTCACTCTAAAGGTAACGGAGATATTTGGGGTAGTCACATTAAATGGCCCACCCTGTATAACACAAGAATGTAAAATTGGTGATAAAACTTGTAACTTGTGTTTATAGAAACATACCACCCACATAGAACAATCCACTTTTTACAAACAACAACAAAATTTTGGAATATTTTTTAACAACAAATTTTTTTGATATTTTTTATTTGAACAAGTGCTTTTTGTATACATTTCAGGGGCTGACTCAATGCAGATTTACAAAGGAATGGATATTATCAGTGCAAAACCAACAGCAGAAGAACGTTGTCAAGCTAAACACCATTTAATTGATATATTAGAGCCTCACGAAACATGTACAGTTATTGATTATAGGAATAAGGCCTTAAAGATTGTATCCTTTATAAAATATTTAAATAAGTCCATAATAATAAGTGTCCACCCCTTTAATTAAGATTTTATTTAATAAAATCAAAATAAAAAAATTTGGCATATCTTAGAAGACAGTAATTTTGATAGAGATTTTGCCTTTCATTGGAAAAAAAATTCCATTACATCCAAGGGGCCTATAGATTAAATTAAAATTATATTAACATTTAAATGGAAGAAACATTTATTTTTTCTATTTTGCGTACAGCACTCATATGCGTGCGGTTATTTCTCGCCGAGTGCGAAACAATTTTCTCAATATGTCGGCAATTTTTTTATTTAGAAATTGCATAAAGGGGCGTAAAATAAAAAAAACGCGTTGGTAAGGCGTTTTTCAGTACTTGAATATATACGTGTCGTCTGGAATCTTTTGTGCAATAATCCTGCACTACAATGCAAGACCACATAAAGCAGGGTTTGTACGGCAGCTACTCCGACGTTGGGGATGGGAAGAATTGGAGCACCCACTGTACTCTCCTGACCTTTCGCCATGTGACTTTGATATCATTCCCAAGATTAAGGAACCAATACGTGGTAGGCGGTTTGCAACACGGGAGGACATTGCTAATGCTGTGCGCCAAAAGATGTCCCGATTCACACATCATCATTATCATCATCATCATTGTCCAGCCGTTTGCGTCCACTGCAGGACATAAGCCTCTTCTAACTCTTTCCAGGCATGACGATGTTGTGATTTGTTCATCCAGTTTTGTGACACCCTCTTGATGTCATCGGTCCATCGAGTTGGTGGTCTACCTCTACTTCGTTTATCGGCACGGGGTCTCCATTCCAAAAGCCGTTTAGTCCATCGGCCATCCCTAAGTCTGGCAACGTGGCCTGCCCATCTCCATTTCATGTTGGAGATGCGTGTTATAATGTCGCAGACACCCGTCCTTTCCCTGATGACCTCGTTTCGTACCCTGTCTCGTAAGGAAATGCCTAGCATGGCCCGTTCCATTGACCTCTGTGTTACCTGCAGTTTTGCTGCGGAACGCTTTGTTAGTGTTAAAGTCTCTGACCCATACGTCATTACCGGCATCACACATTGCTCGAACACTTTCCGTTTGAGACACATTGGTAGTTCGCTCTTCAATATGTTAGTTAGTTTTCCAAACGCTGCCCATCCTAAGCCTATGCGGCGCTGTATTTCGCATGTTTGGTTTTCGCGGCCTATGCGTATCTGATGCCCCAGGTATATATAGGAAGTTACTTCTTCTATATTAGCATAATCAATTTTGATTTGATCGCTTAGCACTAGGTTGGTCATAACTTTTGTTTTTCCCATATTCATCCTAAGGCCCACTTTTTCCGCTGACTGTTTTAGGTCGTTGAGCATAGTTTTTGCATCTTTGATATTGTCGGCTATTAGGACCAGACGACATTGTCGAATCTCAGGTGGTTAAATTTTTCTCCATCCACTGTAATTCCTAGGTGTTCCCAAGATACCATTTTAAAAGCATATTCGAGAACCGTGGTAAATAGTTTTGGGGAGATAGTGTCCCCTTGGCGAATTCCCCTGCCAATTTTAAATTTGTTGGTATTGTCGTGTAGCCTTATACTTGCTGTAGCATTTCGGTAAATATGTTCAATTAGCTTTGTATATCGATAGTCTATTCGTGCTTGGTCTAGAGCAGCTTTTATGGCGGGTAATTCAACTGTATCGAACGCCTTTTCGAAATCTATGAAAATCAGGACAAGGGGCTTATTATATTCATTACACTTTTCAATGAGAGTTTTTATAGCCTGAAGATGGTCATTTGTCCCGTATCCCGATCTAAACCCAGCCTGTTCTTTGGGTTGGTAGAAGTCTAGTTTATTTTCTAACCTTTTGGTGATTACTTTGGTGAAAAGTTTATATAGATGTGGTAGCAAACTTATCAGTCTCTAGTTTCCGAGCTGTGTTATATCGCCTTTTTTATGTAGAATAACTGTGGAGGCGTTGTTCCATTCGCCAGGTGTAGCACATTCTTCTAAGCAGGTGTTGAATAGTGCTTTTATGTAGTAGAGCGTCTCCTCCTTGTTTTATGGATTCGATATGTATGCCATCTTCACCCGGGGATTTGTTGTTCTTCATCCTTGCAAGAGCATTCTTAATTTCGGCTATCGATATACTTGGCATATCTTCAGACCCCTGATTTATGACCTTCCCGGTATGTGTTTGTGTCGGTTCCGCTGGTTGTTCTTGTAGCCGACTCATGTAGAGAGTTGCGTAAAATTCTTCCGCTATTTTCAGTATATCGTCTCTATTTGTGGTTAGTGTTCCCGTGCTGTTTCTTAGTTTGAAGATTTCTTTTCTTCCATTTGACATATTTCTTCTTAATACCTTCATACTTCTGTTGTTCTCAATAGCTAGTTTCGTTTGTTCTGTGTTGTATCGACGTATGTCATTTTTGATGTCTTTTGTAATTGTCTTGCTTAAATCTCTTAGTTGTTTTGAGTTTCTATCGCTGTTTTGTCTTAGCACTCTTCTGAGTTTCATAAGCTCTTTGGTATGTTTGCTGATTTTGCTTATTTGTTCTTTATTTGGCTTACAGTATGTCTTTGTTGCTTCATTTATAGCTTCGACGATTTTGTTATTTATTTCGTCTGTTGTTTTGTGCCTATATTCAAACTGTGTAGTTTCCAAGTTGGTAGTTATCATTTCTACATATTTGTGAACTTGTTCTGGTGTTGTCCAACCTGCCTGTCTTTTCTTTGTTACCAGCTTACGTCTTTCTTTACTTAGGTTTAGAGTTATTTTTGCCCTTACCATTCTATGGTCGCTTCCTGTTGTGAAACTATTTAATACAGTGACGTCGTTGACGATAAGCTTTTTGTCAGTTATTATAAAATCTATCGCATTTCTTGTGTTTCCATTTGGACTCGCCCAGGTCCATCTGCGATGTTCTTTTTTGTAAAAGAAGCTGTTCATCAAGTATAGGTTTTGAATTTTTAGGAAGTTCATAAGCATTTCTCCCCAATCATTCCGGTCCCCTGTTCCATGGTTTCCGATCACTATCTCCGCTGCATCTAGCTTCTTGTCTATCTTAGCATTAAAATCACCTCCTACCACTGTAAAGTGGGTAGGTGTTTCTCTCTTCGCCTGGGAAATGTCTTCATAGAAACTTTCTACTATTTCGTCTTCATACTCGATGGTGGGTGCGTAAGCTTGTATAATTTTTATACTATATTTGGAGTTTAGTTTGAGTATTAGATATATTACTCTTGTGGATATACTCTTTATGCATATGATGTTTTTTGCATGCTTTTTGTTTATGAGGAAACCTACGCCGCCGATAGATTTGTCTGCTTCTCCGGCATAATAGAATATATTTCCCGACTTAAGTGTTCCATTCTTCTCCACGCCTTCTTACTTCACTCACTCCCACTATATCCCAATTTATTCGCCTCAGCTCTTCTTCCATTTCAATGAGCCTCTCATCGGTTGCTAGTGTTCTTGCGTTATATGTGGCAATGTTTAGGTTGTGTATTTTGCCTTTGGTCTTGTTTATTTGTGATTTTGTCAACTTTTTGTCTCCCCCAGAATCCATGAGACAGCCTGACTTATCAGGGTGAGGTTTTGGGCTAGCCCTACTCACCTGGGGTATATTTACATTATAAGTTGCCATTCATTTGTTAGAGGGGTTTGGCATTTAAACGCCGCGCTTGCCAAGCGTGTTGGCGAGTTTGAGAAATACATTTCCTTACTTCTCGATGGAATGGTTATACCGCCATGACTCGGTCGCCAGAGCCTCGTTCGTTATCTAGCCGCGGGCACCGCGTGCAAGAGTGGTTGACATTTGGGTCGGACTTACTTGGTGGTTTTTGCCGTCACCCCTTACCCACCACCCCGATTCACACATGGTGGGGCAAATGCTGAGGCTGATAGTATTCAGCGCCTCCTACATCGTTGGCAGCGTGTAGTGACACTAGCAGGGGACTACATTGAGGGTCTTTAGGCCCAGGTTTGTCAACTTTATGTGTACTGTGTTATCATTCTTTTGTACGGTGAAGTCCATATTGCCCTGTACCGTAAATACCGTAATAAATTAGTGGGTTACGATATTTCAGTGCTATTCATTATCCACACATGTATTTAAGAGCTTGTCCTTTTGTCTGTATATTTCAGTCACATTTTCCAACCAGACTGGTATCTTCAAGAAAAAAAAATAGTTTCCATGACATTTGCCCCGACCCTCGTATGTTTGCATGGTTTATATACACATCATATGGTTCTTAACAATCCCCATAGATTGATGAATTATTTAAGAAAAATACTGTACCTATTATAGTGGGTGGAACAAATTATTATATAGAATCGTTACTGTGGAAGATATTAGTTGAGCAGCCAGGAAACGATAGTATAACACCTTACAGAAGCGCTAAGGATTATGAAGAATCTAGTTTAGAATTGCATAATAAACTAAAACTTTTAGATCCAAAAATGGCTAGAAGATTACATCCGAATAATAAACGGAAAATATTAAGGTAATGCCATAAATAGTATATTTTGTAAGAATGTTTCGCTACTTAAAAATGATATCTTCACTGATTGAATATGAAATTGTATGTACATTGAATTGAAAAATTCACTATGTTTTTCATATCGCGACTTAAGTTTCGACGTTTGACGGTCATTTTCAAGTTCAAACTTAAGTCGTGATAAGTGTAGAAATTTATATAACTGTGAATAACAAGTTGTATAACATTTTTACATAGTATAAGTGTGGTAAAACCATAGTGAATTTTTCAATTCAATCTAAGTATGAATTACCACGTAGTAACTGTCACAACCATCCTATTCATGAAATTGCATGTCATTTTATGGATGAATTTCGAAATAAGTTCTTCAATAATATGGGCTTTTTGTTTAAATGATACCAAAAATTACAATAAACGGTTTTGTATATACAGGGTGTTTCATAAAAGTCCGGCAATAATTCTAGGGCGTGTTCTAGAGCGTGAAATAAGAAAAATAGTCCCCATAAAGATGTGTCTGAAAACGCTTCCTAACCGAGGTAATGCCCTTAAAAGGGGGGCGACCTTACACAATTTTTTTTCGAATATCTCAGGCGCTTCTTCTCTTGCCTATTCGTTTCGAATATTGGCGACCGTCCTGGCTATGTCAACAAGGTCATCGACTGCTGCTTTAAACAGTTCTGTGGTTGTTTTTCCATTCTTGTTCTTTTCTTGGTTGTTCTTGAGCCATGATATCCTTGTTCTTCCGGGCCCTCTCTTTCCAAATACTCAGGCGCAACTAATGATAATCGATACAAATTTTGTATGTACTCGTTACTGGTGCCGTTGGCGATGTATTAATCGCTCCCCATATTCTACCAGGGCAGTTTGACCGGAGAAGTTTATCGACATTTTTTTACAGAAATTTTGCCAGGATTACTGGATAAAGTGCCTCTTTTGACTAGACGTCAAATGTGCCTCATGGACGATGGTGCACCTGCAAATTTTAGCGCGTTAGCGAGAGCTCACCAACATAACGCCTATTCATTAAGGTGGATAGGTCGATTATACAGCAAGGTCACCAGACATGACCCCCTTGGACTACTTTTTATGGGGTCACTTAAAAATCCTAGTCTATGAAACGGAACTGGCAGATCTTGCAGAACTGCAGCGTCGTGTGAAAAATGGATGTGCAACCATTCAGACCACCACAGGAATTTTTTAACGTGTTCGAAGAGCATTACTGCGACGTGCTGAAGCTTGTGTTGGGGTTGAGGAACGTCAATTTTAACAACTATTGTGAATTAACTATTACGTTTATGTGCTAATTAAAAACTGATAACTGATAATAAAGATTTCTTTGTTTCCTTTGACTGTATTTTTAAAATTTTTCCAAATCATTCCCAAAAAATACGTTTCAACTTTTTTCTCGAAAACTGTTATCTCGTAGTTTTTTATTGCGAACAATTTCATCTAGTCAAGCATTTGCTAAATGTGCAGATGTAAAAAATATTTGCAAAAACACAAAAGTCGTCCCCTTATGTATCCCCACAATCCCCACAAACGGTAGTTCGGCACCAGTAACAAGCACACAAAATTGAATCAATTATCATTAGTTGCATGTGAGATATTAGCAAAAATGTTGTGTGGGGCTACCCCCATTTAATGGCTATACCTCAGTTAGGAAGTGTTTTCGGACACATCTTTACAGGTAATTTTTTTTCTTATTTTGGGTTCCAGAACATGCCTTAGAATTTCTGCCATACATTTATGAAACTCCCTGTATTTCTTGCATTTGTTTCGTAGATCATTAGAAGTCCTGGAACAACAAGGTAGACAACATAGTGATATAATAAAGCAGCAACAAGTTTCCCCAGGTGGGAGTTCCTTTGGAGGAGGTCTGCGATTTTCTAATATTATAATATTTTGGCTACAATGGAACAAGGTAAAAACACATTTATAAAACTTATATTTCATTTGAGTTTCTTATAAAACGTTCGAATAATCTGAAGGTAAGGTTTTGATTACTTCAAATAAATAAGAGATTTTGTAACTAGGGCGTAAGGTTGTCGATATTACTCGAAAACGAAAATGTGTGCACGAACGAAGTGATGGCGCGCATTCGCTCGAGAGTAAAATTTACAGTTTCGCCCGTGTTATAAACAATATTTTTCATCATTCAAGCGAGGTATCTTACAAGTTTGGGATCTAGGTGCCATCCAAAAAAAATGGTATCAAAAATGAAAAAATTCTGACACAGTCTTGATTGTATTCGTTTTATTTTAATTTATTTGTTTATTTTAACCTTATTGTAACCTAGCGATATTGAATATTGGCTTGCGTTACCCAAGTTACGTGTAATAGACTATTATCGCATGTGACATTTTATCGCATTAAAAAACGTGCACCAAGATAGTACTATTGTGCATGAGTGATAAAATAGTAGATTTTGTACCTAGGGCGACAAGTTGTCAATATGAGTCGAAAGCGAAGTTGTGCGCACGAACAAAGTGCAATCGCTCTTAAAGTGCAAGAGCGCGCAATCGCTCGAGGCGAGAATTGACAATTTCGCCCGTGCTACAAACAATATTTATTACTCATGCGAGGGGATGTATCTTACAAGTTTTGGGATCCAGGTGCCATCCAAAAAAAAAATGGAATCAAAAATGAAGAATTTGCTCTTTCAATTGTCTCCGGTGGTGTGTTTTCGTCATAAGAACTTCCTCAGTCTCCCTTATCAACATATATTTACACTTACTTAAACGTTTTCTTTAATTTTTATTTTTACTTTGTTATGAAAAAAATTCATACTTCACGCCACTTTTTTAATACCGAGGACTTGATTGTATTCGTTTTATTTTTGTTTATTTGTTTATTTTAATGTAACCTAGCGATATTGAAAATTTGTGTGCATTATTCAAATTATGTAAAATACAACTAATATTTTACATTTATCGCACTAAAAAACGTGCACCAAGATAGTAAATATTGTGCATGAATGATAAAAAGAATGTATTAATATTATTTTACTAAAATTCTAAAAATCCCTTTCCACTATATAATTTGTTTTAATATTATTGATTGAAGTATTTAAAGAAACGATACAGTAATCGGTAAACACTAAACACAAATACTTGTGATATAAACAATTTGAAACTGAAAACAATTTCAATTGAAAATATTTAGCCTGTTTTAGAAAATAGAATAAATTCTAGAGTGGACTCTATGATGGAGGATGGTTTAGTAGATGAATTATTGAATTTTCATAAATCATATAATGAACATCGAGTATCTAATGAAAGGTAAGTTACATTAAAAGCATATGCAAAGAGAAGAATCTGATATACAAACTATTATATATAATCTTTTAGTGCGCCAGATTACACCAAAGGAATATTTCAAATGATCGGTTTAAAAGAATTTCATGAATATTTAATGCTGGACGATAGTGAAAGAAATTCTGACAGTGGCAAGTTAAAATTGCAAACAGGAATCGAAAATCTGAAAATGGTAACACGACGATATTCTAGAAAGCAAATTAAATGGATTAATAATCGATTATTAGCAGATACGGATAGAGAAGTAAGTTGATAATATACAAGACGTTGTATTCAATTGCTTTCCAATGAGAGCACTATCGGCCGATTCTGTAAGAGAAATGTTAAAAGTTATTTGAAAAGACGCCGTTTTTACATTTTTCTATTTCCGCTAATATTAAAAATAAATAAATAAAATAATAAAGTACTTTAAAAATATACTCAACTGTGACCCACCCAGTGAAGACTTCGACTATAAACAAACCACACCAAACCCGAACTCGCTTCCCCCTTCATTGGAAGAAGTTGGCCAGATCATTCAACTTCTTAAGAATAATAAGGCAGCTGGAGAGGAATATCGTTGCTGAACTGTGGAAAGGTGCTGGAAACAATGCCGTGCGCAAGCTAACCGAGATCATCCAGGAGATCTGGGAAACAGAGAAATTACCACCCGATTTCAGAAAGAGGGAGATTTTACTGATCTAAACAATTACCATGGAATTTCTCCCGTCCTGGTAACATACAAGATTCTCTCGAAGGCGTTACAAACAAGGGCAGAAAATCAGTTGGATAGTCAACTGGGAGAATATCAGGGGGCTTCAGAAAGACCTGATCCTGTGTTGAACAGATCCTCAATCTTGAAACTGTACTTGCATACTCCAAGATGAGAAACCGCAAGGTGGTCGTCACCTTTGTTGATTTTAGGAAGCCCTACGATTCCATTGATAGAGAAACGCTTAACAAAGTACTCCAGGAACTAGCACTAGACAACAAAACCCGCAGACTAATCTTAGAAACTTTGACCAACACCCATTCCAAGGTTAAATTTAGATATCTACCTGGGATCTACCTGGGATGTAAGAACGATGGACTGGTTGTAGATTACCCGGCATTTGCAGATGACATGGCACTGTTTGCTGATTCTCTTGAGATGGCAACAATTCAGGTAGACTGCCTCAGAAAACAGGCTGCCAAAGTGGGTCTTCAAGTGTCCCTGGAGAAAACAGAATTCTTCACCAACATCAGAGAAGCAAACAGAGAGATTTTACTAGAACAGGGAAACATCAAGAGCACTGAGAAATTTAAGTATCTCGGCGAATGGATTGAACCCAACTTATCAGAAAGAGTATCATTATCCAAGAGAGTCAGCAAGTTAGAACTAGCCTATCGGGTGACTAAGAACACTTACAATAAGAAATGCCTGTCACGCAATCTGAAACTTAAGCACTACACATCAATCATACGACCAGAAGCCCTGTATGCCATGGAGTGTCTTTCCTTGAACCGAAGGGGTCTAATAGAGAAATTGGAAATCAGAGAGAGGAGAATCCTCAGGAAGATCCTAGGCCCGGATAGGAAGATGGGGAATTCCGAAGACGGCATAACTCTGAGCGCTACGAACATATTGAGATGCTCTCTGACTGTGCAAGGAAAAGAAGGGTAGCTTTCTCTGGCCACGTTGCAAGATTGCCTCCAAACCGACTAACCAACTGTCTGTTCACCATCTGGCAAAACAAGAAGCTTCGTACCACTTGGTTGGCAGAGACCAAAAAGGATATTAAAGAACTGGGAATAACAGATCTCAAAAACAGACAGTCTGCGAGACGCACCTTGAAGGAAGTCCGTGGATTTCAGGAAAAACCTCGAAGGAAAGGTACCCCCTGGACAGAAGAGAGAAAGGAGTTACACCGGCAGAAGACAAATTTTTTGCGACAATACTGGGCAAAGGTCAAAGCCCAACAGTTGAACAAGCGTGGTCCAAAGTAGGCCTACTCGAAAGAAGAAGAAGAAATAAAATAAGAGATAAAATATAATAGAGATAGACTAGTGGAAACTATTATATTATTTTATTTACTCATTTTTAATTTTCTTATTAAATTAGCGAGAATATAAAGAACGGCTTGTTTTCAATTAACTTTTAACGTTTCTCTTACAGATTCGACTCGTATGTCTGTCTATTTGTAAGTCAGGATATATTAATATATAAGTCAGGATAATATATTGAAATTGCATGCATGGGAAAATATATATGAAAATATATTGATATTCTTTGTTATAAATGGAACATTAATGAAGACATTTTAATATAGTCTCTAATTTAATACCAATCATATATACAAACATTTTTTATAAATCACAATTGATTGTATTTAGCAATGACAAATTTAAAATAGGGGACAACAAATCGGGGGATTTTGCCACTTACCTTTTAGTTACAAAATGTCTTTCTTTGCTGCTCTGTTGAAACTATCCTCCTGTCGCCAACTAATTTAGAGGAGGAAACGGGAAGGAATAAAGATAAGAAGGATATTAGGTGGAGAACCCTTGCAACGCAGATCTTCTAGAATGGGCAGAATCCCCGAAAAGTTCCATCAGCAAAAAAGAGCGTGGTCGCAAGCCGGCTGAGACAAAACGTGCAAAAACACTGGCCGTGCTTCTCTCGCTGCGACTCAAATCACACTGACTAATTCTATCAAAAATCGCGCAGCCCGAACAACAATATTGTAGCAAACAGCAAAAGTTTTATTATATCCATCTATCCGTGATGCTATTTCATTCTCTAATGACAATAGGATTAAACAAAATTGACTATCGAATTAAAAAGTTTACTGAAATCTCTATCGCTAGTTGCAAAAGTTGGAAAATTCTGAACAACAAAAAAATTGGAATTCTGAACAACATTCTCACTGCAATTCAGAATGTGATTGATTTTAAGTTCGGCACAATAATCGGTTTACAAATGTCGCCAAGGAAAAAGTGGATACAGGTTTCAAATCTTCGAATATTTCCGTGCTATTAATATCGCAACCAGGTTTTTCAAATTTAATTCACCATTCTGCAAATTAATATAATCCTTTTGCAATTTAAATTCACCTTATTGTAGATGAAATTCACCCTTTTGCAAATTAAATTCACCCAAACAAATTCACCGTTTCGAAAGTCAAGTACTTTTGCATCTATATTCAGCAGTCTACAGTCAAATATTTTCTGCGACTTAGTTACTTCAGAAATTGAATGACTATAATCATGATGAAGTTTGTACAAATTTCAGGAAAGGAAGGAAGACGCGGGAAATCTTGTGATCTTGGTGGTCAAACAAGGCACACTCTATTTTTTCTACCATAATATTTTCCAATGCTGAACCCTATCGAAATAGTATATTTTGTAACTAGGGCGGAAAGTTGTCAATTTGACGCGAGAGCGAAATTGAGCACACGAACGAAGCACATTCGGTCGAGAGGGCAATTGACAATACCGCACGTGTTACGAACAATATTTTTATTAGCCATGCAAGGGGATGTATCTTACAAGTTTGGCCATCCAAAAAAAATTGAATAAAAAATGAAGAATTTGCTTTTACAATTGTCTCCGGTGACAATCCCAATTGTCTTTGGATTCGTCGTAAGAACTCTCCGATATCACCATACAATTTACACTCATTTAAAAACGTTTTCTTTAATTTTTGTTATGAAAAAAAATTCTGATGCTTTCACGTCACTTTTTTAATATCGAGGTCTTGATTGTGTTCATTATATTTTTATTTCTTTGTTAAGAACCTTAAGTTTTTAATGTAACCTAGCGATATTGAATATGTGCGTGCGTTACCCAGGTTATGTGCAAAGACAATGCGAAGTGGCATTGCTCGTATTAAAAAACGTGCGTCAGGAAGTACTTCGCACGCATAAGTAATAAAAAAGCTATTAATGAAAGAAATATCTTGCCCTTAACCGAGGGGGGGGGGGCGCGACATTTTTTTGGTAAATTTTGAAATTTGTACTAATTTATTTTTTTATATTCATTTATGAATTTCGAGAATATTTCTTGTTTTGTAACATTGAATTGAAATATTCACTGTTTTTTTTTTACCACCACATTTTTTTTTGTATTTTTTTGTATAAGTATGGATTACCACGTAGTAATTGTCGCAACCATCCTATTTTTTTTGTAAATTTTGAAATTTATTCAAATTAATTTTTTTATATTTTTTATGATCTTGTATTGCACTTGAATGTATTTTTTCGCTATAAAGGATCTCACAGACCGGAGCGGAAGTTTCGCTGCCGGTGCGATAACGCGGCGGACTTATTGATGTACATGTTCAGATCAACGATTTCCGTCATAGTCGCGGTAGTGCATAATTGCACAACAAGGACCCTGTATGCTGTTTTGAAATGGCGATTACATAGAAGTTGATTGAAGTTGAGTTTTATGTGTTTCAGAAATTGAAAATAAATACAAAAGAACATGGGGGGAGGGTTCAGTTAATTTGCAAAGGGTGAATTTAATTTGAAAAACATGTACCTGAATAATTATGTTGTTGATTTTTAGGTTCCTCCTGTATATGGTTTGACTACCGACGACTTGACTAAATGGAATGAAGAAATCACTACGCCTGCAATAGGTATAATTAACAGTTTTATAAATAGTGAAGGGTGTGAATTTGAACCGCTGCCAAAGAGTCCTGTCAAGTCGAAGCCGAATTCTCAAGATGATACCCATTTTTGTGAAGTGTGTCAACGGATATTTGTTGGGGAACACCAGTGGCTTTCTCACATCTCTTCGAGTAAACATAAGCGTGTGAAGAATAAGAAGATTAAATTAGAAAAAACTGAAACCATGAATGTAGTGTGATTAAAAAAAATAGCTTAAGTGTAATGTAATAATTTCATTTATAATAATTATCAGAAGAAGCCGCCATCGTGCTATATCCCGTGACACATGCCGTTAATTTCGAACACCAATGGCTGCTGCGCCGTGGTTGACTTCATCCTCCAACCGGAGTTTCTGTTTCCCGGGTGTTTTTCGCCCTTCCGCTCATTCTACACTCTATAAATCTCGCTCATTCTATTCACATGTCCAGCCCATCTTAATCGTCCAATTTTTATGTACTGTATTATATTGGGTACAGGTCGTATAGCTCATGGTTGTAACGGATGCGCAGTCCAAGAAAGAGACATATTTCTTGGACTGCTCCATAGATCCTAAAACTTTCCTTTTGAAAATGAGCGCGTCCTCCCTCTGTTTTGCTCATTGACCAGATTTCCGGTGCATACAACAAGACGGGTCGGAATAGGGTTTCGTATATTTAAACCAAGGTTTTAAGCGAGGCTCGAGGTGTCTATATTTAGAGATGTGCATGGGATCCCATTGTCCCAGCCCATGCCAACGTCCCATGGGATGGGATGAGTGGGATGAACGTCGTGTGGGATGGGATGGGATGACAATTTTGTATGGGGCTAAGTGCGACGAGTATTGATAATCAAGTTCGTGCATAATTAATTGCTTTTATTTAAGAAGCTCTTTCATTTGTTTGTAGACACAAGTAGGCATCAAAATACAAATCACTTTATTTTTTTAGCTCTATGACTAGATTTTGTTTTTCTACAGCGCATATCTTTTTCTGTAAGATTTAGTCGTTTCCATCTTAGTCTTTCTCTTTAGTCTGTCTGAAAAAGTTAAAAGTTAACGTTTTGTGAAAAAGTAAACTTCGATTTTAACCTTGAAAATTGTGCAGCTTTGTTTAACGATTTTAACGATTAGTTTAAATAATAATCTAAACAATTTATAAATTCATCAGGATAGTTACTCGTATAAAAATGTAATAGACTACAATCCAAAATTGCCAATACGAAAATTTTGGAGACACAAGAGACACATACGTATTGGAGACAAGAATTTTATGAAAAAAAGACCGGTGATAACATAAAAAATATGCTGGATAAGTTGTTGAATTCCTATAACATTTCTTCTACAGTTTTGGAAAATTGTGTTTTTGCTACAGACAGAGGTGCAAATGTCATTAAAGCTTTACGAGGTGACCATCATCGCATAGATTGCGCCTGTCTCATTTAAAAACACAGTTCTAAAGCATACTTTTGAAAACTCCCAAACCATGCCTAACGTTCCTAACGTACATAAAGATTCTTTAGAATTAATTAACAGCTGCAAAGAAGTTGTTACTTATTTCAAGCATTCTGCTCTCCAGAAAAAATTGAAACATTCTCTTAAACAATCGATGGAATACAATTTTCTACATATTAGAATCAATTCATTCGCAACATCTTAACAACAAGAAATCTTAAACTTATTGAGCGACCATAATGAAACTCTTGGTGAGAAATTTTCTTAGAATGTTAATAAAAGGCTTTTAGCAGAAATTATAGACTTCTTGCGCCCATTTGAATCGTACACACGATTATTATCTGGCTCGAAGTATCCCACTTTGCACAAAGTAAAATGAAAAATTTCACACTTTTAGATTATTTATGCGTAAAGATGATAAAAAAGCTATATTATTTTTTTTAACATTTTACTGTAGAGTTTTTTCTTTAGGTGTTTGTTGTTACAAAGCTACAGACGTATTTGTCAGATGCATCGGAACACGATTTTTTCGCTATCGTTACCTTAAAAAAAAAGTTTTGCAACAAAACTCAATTTAAATAGTCTACATAAATTTGCAGCGGTCTTAAATCGACAGACGAAAAGTTTAAAAAAGCTCATAAATTCAGACTCTGTCTCACTAGAAATTCATAAACAGTTCTAGGAATTTATTTGCGAACGTTTACAAAATAATATGGTGGCCATTTCTCAACCATTTTCGCAAAAAAAAACGAGGATCGAAAAATGTGTGAATGTATATAATTTATCTGACGTTAATGATCACTGTTTTCAGGATATTGCTTATGAAAACAATATTATTCATGATTAAATGGAATCATATTTAGGTAGAACATTTCTACTGAAAAATTCGATTAGAAATACAAAAAATTGATGTGTTAAAATTTCGGAAAGATCAATCGAATGTTTACCCGAACTTGACAAAAATCAGCCGCTTTTTACTAGCAATTCCAGCCAGATGTTAGAAGTTGCCAGTGAAAGTGGATTTTAGTAAAGCAGGATTTACGCTGAATGATCGCCGTTCACGGCTGGATCCTGAGACAGTGAATAATTTCATGTTTTTGCACAGCAACTTGCATTAAAAATAATGTTACATTAGATTTTTTGTTATGATTGTATTCTGAAAAAAAATGAAGTCAATTTACTCCGCTTGTTTTGAAAAATATCAAATAAAATAAAATATATGACATTTTATCTATAGTGTAAGTTTGTGGGCAATGGGACGGGCCGTGTGACCGGGATGGGATGGGATGGGACGAAAATTTTAGAAAAGTGGGACGCGACAGTGGGACGAAAAAACAGTGATGGGATGGAACAGTGACAAGGATCCGTCCAATGGGATGGGATCTGGAACGAGAAACTCGTCCCATGCTCATCTCTAGTCTGTATACCATAATAGCACTTGGCAGCTACAAATCTTCTTATCTACTACGGCCGTTATTTCATATATCCAATGCGTCCTCACTCTTCCAACCTTTTTCCCTCAAATCCCCTGCTACTTTGTCCTTCCTTCTCATTTTTGGTCTTCCACTCTTCCTTGGCCCTCCTATTTCTAGCTTTCAACTCTTTTTTCCACGTACTCCTTTCTTCTCTGCACATGTCCAAACCACCTTAGCCTGCTTTCTTGAACCATCTTTCCTATGGGTTCCGCTTTTACTGTTCCTCTGATTCGATCATTCCTTATTCTACTACGGCCGTTATTACATATATCCCATGCGTCCTCACTCTTCCAACCTTTTTCACTCAAATCCCCTCATCCACCTCAACATTCTCATTTCTGCCACTTCCATCTTTCTCTCATGTGCTTTTGTAATCGGCCAAGTTTCCGCACTATAGAGCATAGCAGGCCTAACCGCAGATTTGTAGAGCTTTCCTTTCCTCCTGCAGCTGATCTTCTTGTCACACAGTACTCCACTCAATTTCTTCCAGTTCATCCATCTATTTACCCTGTTGTTCAGCTATTTACTCTGTGTTGTATTTCAGACTCCAGCCCTCCATCACTTTGAATATATGACCCCAGATATTTAAACTTCTTGGTCGGTGGCAGTTCTTCTTCCTACAGGTTAATACATAGATCTTGATCTTCCTTCATACACATATATTCAGTTATCACCCTGCTGGTCCTCATTCTTCTTTCTTCCACTCTTCGAGGCTCTCTTGAAGTTTCCTAAAGAACCTAAATCAGAATTACTCAACTGTAAGTTTTTCTATGTTTATAACTTTCTACCAGCAATGAATATTTACTAAAAGATCCAACTATAAGACACAGTCTATTATGATGATCTTCTTGTCACACAGTACTCCACTCAATTTCTTACAGTTCATCCATCCAGTATTTACCCTGTGTTGTATTTCAGACTCCAGCCCTGTATCACTTTGAATATATGACCCCAGGTATTTGAACTTCTTGGTCGGTGGCAGTTCTTCTTCCTGCAGGCTAATACATAGATCTTGAGCTTCGTTCATACACATATATTCAGTTTTCACCCTGCTGATCCTCATTCCCCTTTCTTCTAGAGCTTTCCTCTACCCTTCGAGCCTCTCTTTAAGTTTCTCTCGGGTCAGTTCACAGAGTACAACGTCGTCGGCGAACATCATGCTCCATGGCGCTGCTGTCCTCACATCCTTGACTAGCACATCCATTACTAGGGCAAAGAGATATGGGTTGAGAGCAGATCCCTGGTGTAGCCCTACTCTCACTGGGAATTCCGTTGTTGTACCCACACTGCTCTTAACTTGTGTCATCACACCTTCGTACATTTCTTTTACCAGTCTCACATACTTTGCTGGTACACCTTCACTTCTCCTACATCTTCCTTGCTTGGGCACTCTGTCATACGCCTTCTCCAGATCAATGAAGGTCATATGTAAATCAACCTGCACCTCCCTGTGTCTCTCAATCAGTTGCCTTAGTGCAAATATTGCATCAGTGGTTCCTTTTCCTGCCATAAATCCAAACTGTTCTTTCCCGACGCAACCTTGTCTCAATGATCCTTTCCCATGTCTTCATTGTGTGAGACATCAGCTTTATATCTTTCTAATTGCCACAATTTTGGATATCACCTTTCCCTTTGTATATGGGGACAGGAATACTACTTCTCCACGCATGTGGCATTGTTTCTGCGTTCCAAATCTTCTTCATTAAATCCCAGAGGATATCAATAACCCGGTCTCTCAGGCTTCTGTTGGGATTTAGTCTGGACCTACTGCTTTCCCATTTTTCATTTTCTTTAGCGCATATTCTACTTCTTCCCTACTTAATGCTTGGGTCACTCCTTCGTTTACCTCTCCATCCTAGTACTTTTCTATCAAATTTTCTTCATCAATCGGTAGAGGAGTATGACAGGGTGATACTATGTCACCCAAACTGTTTATCACCGTTCGGGAATACGCCTTTGGGATGCTTGAATGGACGGAAAGGGTTGCTTAAACCTAACAAATCTGCGCTTCGCGGATGATATATCTTTGTTGTCTAACAACCTACAAGATATCAGGAAAATGCTGGAAGATCTTCAGGAAGTGTGTGCTCGGGTCGGGCTAAAAATTAATTTATCAAAAACGAAATTTATGACGAATCTGGTCCCTAGTAGAAATACTGCTATTGGTGACTGTGAGGTGGAGGTGATCTTGGTCATGAAATAACAATCTCGAGAGACAACTAAACATGCGAATTAAAAAGAAAAATTACGCTCTCTTGGGCTGCATATAACTTGGGGATGTGTTTAACAATAAGAGTAATCTCCCGATTTGTTTAAAACAGTGGTTCTCAAACTGGATGTCGCGAGCGTATGATGTCTGGGATGCCACAGCAATAATTAAGAAAAGTAAAAAAAAATTAACAGAAAATTACATGAGGAGGTAAACGAATTTGAGTTCCTACTTTTAATGTAGAATTATGGACAATTGGCTAAAATCTGGGTCTTGAAAAAGGATAAGGTGATGAAATCATTTAAGTTCGTCTGCCTCAGTTCGCTAAAACGCAACTCACGATCAAAAGATAATCCGATGAGCAATAAGGAAACATGATCCTAGCTACCTCACATTGTTTGACTGCGGATACCCGCCAGTATCCGCATATGTAAAGATACAGAGGTCACAATTGGCAGACCATATCACAAGAATGTATGAGGAAGGACTGCCAAAACGGGCCCTCCAAGGAAAAATGGTAGGGAAGACCGAGGGATAGACCACGGAAACAATGGGACGCGGTAGAAGAAGATGCCAGAGGGTTGCAAAGGATTAGAGGCTGGAAGACGATAGCAATGGACAGAAGCACCTGGGGGAATAAATTGAGGGAGGCCAAGGCCCAACCTTGGGCTGTAGAGCTATAGAAGGAGGAGGATTTGAACTAAAAGATGCACCAATGCATCAATGAAGTTTTGAATAAACAAATCTCTTCTGTAAATGTAACTACTAACATTTACAGAAGAGAATTTTATTCAAAACTTCATTGATGTCGATTGGCTGCTTAAATTGGGATACCTTTACGACATCTTTGAAAAACTAAATGAAACCGCCACTTCTCTCAATGTTGCATTCTCAACATACGCTTACATTAAAAACATTAAACGCTTACATTCGCATAAATTTCGCGCATAAATTCGCGAACGGAATGTCAACGTCAAAACGAAAATTTGTAAATTTTGGAAAATTAAATTAAATTTGAATTAGTTTCCGGAATTTTTCGAATTTTTAGGCACAGCCTAGTTGAGCAGAAGCCTAAACCGCCCAGACAACTCGCCACACATACACGATCATCCACTAATCAGATCTTCAGTGGAATAGCCTACAACGAAACTAATGGAACATCCTAGACATAAGCTATTGGAAGAGTTTAGCCAAATATTAGTGGAAGAGTCTAGGCAAAAACTAGTTAATTAAAAACTAGTGGAACAGTCTAGGCAAATACTAGTGGAAGAGTCTATTTACCTAGTCGAACAGCCTAGACAGAAAGTAGTAGAACAGCCTAGACAGAAAGTAATAGAACAGCCTGGACAGAAAGTAGTAGAACAGCCTATTTGAAAACTATTGGAGCAGTCTAGACTAGTGTATGAGTCTAGGCAAATATTAGTGGAAGAGTCTAGGCAAAAACTAGTGGAACAGTCTAGGCAAATATTAGTGGAAGAATCTATTTGCCTATTCGAACAGCTTAGACAGAAAGTAGTGGAACAGCCTAGACGAAAACTAGTAGAAGAGTCTAGGCAACTATTAGTGGAGCAGCTGAGATATAAACTAGTAGAACAGCCTAGACAAAAACTATTGGAACAGCCTAGACAAATACTAGTGGACGAGTCTAGGCAAATATTACTGTAACAGCCCAGACAAAATCTAGTGGTAGAGTCTAGGCAGAAACTAGTAATAGATTCTAGGCAAATTCTAGTGGAAGAATCTAGGCAAATACTACTGGAAGAAACTAGGCCAATACTGTTGGAACAGCCTAAATAGCACATGCAAGGCCTAACTGAGGACTACAAATTGGCTGGGCAATTGATTGAGGGGTAAGGCTGGGCAAGCTAGGATAATGTTAATGGGAGCATTTAAATTGTTCAGTGCATTGGGAGATGAGCTTAAACTAGCTAGGCGAACCCTCGCCGGTAAATTTGAAGGTATTAGACTGTTTTTGGAGGATAAACCTAGGCAAACCCTAACGGATAACCTTGAAGGGATTATATTGAGTTTAGAGGATGATGCTAAAGCTAGGCTAACCCCAACGGATAAATTTGAGGGTATTAGGAGGTTTTTAGAGGATAAGCCTAAAACTAAGCAGAAATTTGAAAGGATTAGATTGTCATGGTGTGACAAGCCAAGAAATTTGAAGAGAATTTGTGATTTTTGGAAGATAAGCACAAACCTGGGCAAACGCTAACGGATAAATTTGAAGGGATTAGATTGTTTTTGTAGGATAATCCTGAATCTAGGCAAACCCCAACGTATAAATTTAAGGGTATTACGAGGTTTTTAGAGGATAAACTTAAAACTGGGCAGAAATTTCAAGAGATTAGTTTGTCTTTGTGTGTGACAAGCCTGAACCTTGGCAAACAGGAACGGATGAAATTGAAGAGAATTTCTGGTTTTTGGAAGATAAGCCCAAACCTAGGCAAACCCCAACGGATAAATTTGAAGGGATTAGACTGTTTTTGTAGGATAAGCCTAAACCTAGGCAAACCCTAACGCATAATTTTGAAGAACATAAGTGTTTTTTTCGCGGATAAGGCGAAAACTAAATCTGCAGGAATTAGATTGTTTTTGGGAAATAAGCCTAAACCTAGTCAAATTCCAACGTACAAATTAGAAGTGATTACGCGGTCCTTAGCTCATAAGCTTGGATCACCTAGACCGTCTTCCAACAGGCAGTCGTCGTTTTCAGGCACATGTACTCGGAGGCGTGCGAGAACGCGGTGAACGTGCAGATCGTTGCGGAGCTGAACGCCGCCTACGCCTACCTGGGCATCTCCGCGCACGGCTGCGAGGGCTTCTTCTACGCCATGCACCAGGAGGAGCTGAAGAAGGCCTTCAACGTCAGTCTCGAGATGGAGAAGCTTATCAAGGAGAAATAAAGCTGCACTCTGTGGCAGAGGAGAGTCAAGATTTGCATTTGATGGACTTCGTGGTGACAGACTTCATCGGAGAGCAGGAGAAATCCATCTATGAGTTTGGAAGGTTGTTATCTAGATACAGACGGATGATATGCGGGCAATGCTAGTGCGGGAGTTTCTGTTCGACAGGGAAATCACAATAAACTCGCCAACAAATTGTACAAATAAACAGGTATTGGAGCAAACTCTCTGTATCAAGTGATTTAAGGGTGAATTACCCAAACTTCCGATAAACTTAAAGGAAGTAATAAAAAAATCTTCCAAACAATTTCATTCAAATCGTTTTTAGGGTAGCTGTGCCGCGAAATTTTTGTAACCCGACAAAGGTGCCGCGAGATTATTTTAGCTCGATAAGGGTGCCGCGGCCAAAAAAGTTTGAGAACCTCTGGTTTAAGGGTTTTTGATAAGTGTATTCTTACTTCTACCGGTTATGACCTACTGACAGTCAAATCTGCTAAGAAGCTTAGAATAACAACGCAAGATGGAAATATCGATGCTCGGTGTGTCACTTCGTGACCACGTTAGAGATGAGGACTTACGGGCGAGTACAGGAGTCACGGATGTTATCTACCAGGTGGCTAAGCTCAAGTGGAGCTGGGCTGGACATGTGGCCCGCATGGCAGATAGGCGATGGACAAAAAGGCTGCTCGAGTGAAGACCAAGAGAAACAGGGGAAGGCTTCCCACGCGATGGACGGACGATATCAAAAGAATAACCACAAACTGGATGCAGGGCGTTTAAAAGCTTAGAATAACACAACGCAAGATGGAAAGATCGATGCTCGGTGTGTCACTTCGTGACCACGTCCACGTTAGAAATGAGGACTTACGGGAGAGAATAGGAGTCACGGATGTTATCTACCAGGTAGCTATGCTCATGTAGAACTGGGCTGGATATGTGGCCCGCATGGCAGATAGGCGATGGACAAAAAGGCTGCTCGAGTGGAGACCAAGAGAAACAGGGGAAGACCTCCCACCCGATAGACGGACGATATCAAAAGAATAACCACAAACTGGATGCATGGCGTTCAAAATAGAGCCCAGAAATGGGGGCTATATCCAGAAGTGGATGCAAAAGGCTGATTGATGATGATAATAAAAGCGAATTAATTTCAAAATATTAATTACATTTGCGTATTTTTTTGAAAACATTATACGTTTATGAAAAGGAAAAACGTTTATAAATCTTTACATTTTTCTTCTTGTATGTTAAGGAAAACTTATTATGTTTTTAGGAGTAGTAGAGTACTTTAAACTCTATATTTAGGATTTATAGAAGAATGGTAATAATCAAATAAATTTTCCTCAAGCATTCAACATTTTATTTGTAAAATTTACTTAGGAACTAAAACCAAAAAAGAAAAAAAAACATGTATGTATATACTCTTTTGTATATTCATACATGCATTTATATAAACATCTTTATATACATACACAGAAAATCATGTATGTATACATAGCTATATATCTTGTTAAAAATGTAAATTAATGGTAATAAGTACAACATAACAAAGATTATATACATATAAAAATATAAGCCATAATTGCTATGAATTAATTCCTAGGTCCTATTTCGACTCTAGCATATATATATTTATGAATCTCAACATTATTTTAGGGCGAAAAAAGAGAATTGCCCTGCCTATATTTTGTAAGTTGTCTTTTCCATCGATTAGTGAGAAACATATATTTTAATTATAATTCTACAAATGCATAAATGTAATTGTTTTTAAAATTTGAACACAACAATTCTCTTGATCCAGCTCCTACTATTTAAAGTTTATCTATAAATTTGTGCAGAGGAAGACTTAAAACAGAATATATGTATAATAGAATTATTTAGTGTTAAAGTAATCGAAGTATATTATGACAAAAAAATGCTACGAGAAAAATTAATTATATGCAAAATTTTTGTTAGTTAATTTTTTGGAAATTGGCACGTTTTTTAAGTAGCTGACTTTTCATATAAATGAATCTTTGATATAACTATGTAGGAAAAAAATGTATATCACATTATTTATATATTCGTTTTGAAATAATATTGTACATGCATTAGTCATAAATAATAAGATGGAAAATTAAGAAAAAGAAAACAATTAGTTATATAACTACTAACAAAGTAACAATGTAACAAAATGCCTTTAAAATAAAAAGACATTTAAACAAAATAAAAACCTAAATAAAGCTACAATATACAAAAAATTGCAAATAAACAAATTTGAGCAGTTCACCTTACATAAACAAACATCGAGAATATATTCGCTTGCTCTCAAATTGTGTTTAAAATATAATTATTTAAAATAATTAAACACAATTAAACAATAGACAGTACTTGCGTATTAACGCCATCACCACTACATTTTTAAATGCCACCTAAAATTTATATGATAAATCATAAAATAAAATATTTTATTTAAAATTAAAACGTTTTTAAAACTCAAAATACTTTATTTTTTAACTCCGGTTAGAACCCAAGTAAATCAAGGCAACATACGCGCGCACTCTCGATTCAATATATAGCGTTGGTGGCGTTAATACGTAAGTACCAAATAGACCAAGATGTTTCTTGTGTCGGTATCACTTTAAGTATAGTTTTTTTCTTTATAAAAATGTACTAGATACACCTAAAAACTAAATATTTATTTTAGTACCTTCAATAAAAAGTAAATCTAGTTATTACTCATTTTGCGTTACGTATATCAAATCGAACAAGTAAAAATATATACACAAAATTCATCCCATTCTATATACACAAACAAAAAATAAACATAACAGATTAGAGCATAAGAAACACAATGGTATTGCTTATAAAATGTATGACCATAACAAAAAAAAATATTGACATAGACATATTACATCGCTATCACAATGAGATATAATATATATGTAAAAATAAATCACATTTGCAGAAAAATGTACGATACTTCCTCAAATCGATCCTGTCTTAAAAAATATTAATTGAAAAAGAAAGCAATATTTAACTTTAGAACAAACAAAAAAGATTTTTAGTATATAATAACAAATTAACTAAATTCTGAATTCTAACCCTAATAAAAAAAAAAATACGATGCAATGTTAATAAAATCACAGTTATATCATTTCTGTTTTTCACCTGAACTATTTCAAAAAGTAGGTTTTCTTCATATATATATATATATATATATATATATATATATATATATATATATATATATATATATATATATATATATATATATATATATATATATATATATATATATATATATATATATATATATATATATATATATATATGTATAATTTAAAAAAATTAATTCAGTCATGTAGGTTCCTTATAATTTATAAAAAACAACTATGGCCTCTAATATATAATATTAGACAAATCGCCTATATATATATACCTACCTACCTATGACTAATTTCTATAAATTATCGATGTTTCGCGGCTAGACTAAGTCTCAGCTGGGAAACTCGCGCCCTCAATTGTTTTTGCCTCCGCTTGAGCTCGTCTACTTCTCTATACATGCTTTCGGAAATATCACTTAGACGATCGCAGAATAGCGAAGCCTCCCTTAATATGACAACTTTGGGCGCTCTGTCCTTTTTATTAACTTCCGGCACGAGCGCGCGCAAATCTTCGAATGCGTTTCTTAAATCTATCCGTCTCTGGCGTTCCATGTTGTTGTGGAGGTTTCGTTTTTCGGAGGGTTCTTGTTCGCTGTCGCTGCTGTGGTTGTAGGCGGAACGTTTCTTGTAAGGGGACGTCGGCGGCGATCTGTGTTTGCCGCGTTTTATGCCTCGGTTTTCTATCATGCGTCTTTTCGACGATGTTTGTTCCATCCGCGTTGGTTTTCTGGGCATCAACGTTTTAATGCCATTTTTATTCATCGCCGATTGCATTGTCCGCTGCAACTGCTGCTTATCTCGACTTGTGGGATTATTAGGTAATGCACAAACCATTCTGTTCACCGCTGTTTGCTTATCACCAACTGACACAACATCAATTTCCTCCTCTGCAAAAAAAAAACAAACAATAAATATTTTTACAATAATTATTTGTTTATAAAAACAATTTAAATCTTTAAATTGTTTCATTTATAAAAACAATTTAAAGATTTAAATTGTTTTTATAAATAAGTTATTTAAAGATTGTATCTCCTCACACACCAAAATGAACACATTAGTAATAAAAAATACATTATTGTATGAGAAGGATGCCATTATTATAATAGTGTATAAAAGAATCCAAATCGTGCGTAAAAGTTCAATGTAAATCAAATGGAGTTTCATTATTAAACGATTTCTGTTTGTTATTACTATGGCAACAACTTGCGTCACTAAACAAAAAACAATTCAAAGATTTTATCTACTCACACACCAAAATGAACTCATTAATAATAATAAATACATTATTGTATGTGAAGGATGCCATTATTATAATCGTGTGTAAAAGTAACAAAATCGTGCGTAAAAGTCCAATGTAAATCAAATGTATTTTCATTATTAAACGAGTTGTGTTTGTTGTTACTATGGCAACAAGTTGCGTCACTAAACAAAAAACAATTTAAAGATTTTATCTACTGACACACCAAAATGAACACTAATAATAATAAATGCATTATTCATATTCAAAATTCAAATTTGGGTTTATTTCTCGAATAATGTTATCAATACATGTGAGAAAAGTCAGAACAAAACAGAAAAGAAGATAATAAATTAATACAAAAATTAATAACTTAGTGCAAAAATTAATAACTTAATACAAAGGTTAATAAATTAATACAAAAACTAAAAATAAACTAAAATATTGTATGTGAAGGATTCCATTATTATAATCGTATGTAAAAGTATAAAAATCGTGCGTAAAAGTCCAATGTAAATCAAATGGAGTGTCATTATTAAATGATTTCTGTCTGTGTTACTATGGCAACAACTTGTGTCACTAAACAAAAAACTTAGACGTAGTGAAAATAAATTTTCTGACGTATATTAAAACTGATTTTTTTTTTTAATTTTGAATCTAAAAGTCTCGGCCGCTCTGGATTTATCTGGTTCTAAAATAACTTAACCTAACCATAACCTAATCTAGATTAAATCTAGGTTAACCTACATTTATTACATCGACAACGACCAAATAGTGTTCCCGTTACTGTGCGTCTTTACTAGTTTACAATTTTTCGACGGAGGACGCTAAACGTTCTAACCCTATTGTGTTAATGATTTGAAATATGTTATCTGTCAAAATTACAATTTTTGCAATATTGGTAAGAAACAATTGTTTTTTGTAGATTAAAAAGTATTTTGACATGCTTTGTAGATAAAATAATGTATGACACAGGTGTGTGAAAGCCTTTTGTGCATGAGTTGCCAAGTTTCAAGCAGGAGCCGAAAGCGAGAAAGATGATACAAGTGTGTGAAAAAGGGCTTTAGCACCCCCTTGTGCTAAAGCCCTTTTTCACACACTTGTATCATAAACCACTATTATTTGTTTTTAAAATAAAATTATTACATTTTCGATAAATTTGTTACTTTCTGTACACAATATCAATTTCCTCCTCAGCAAAAAAAAAACAAACAAATTAATTAAAAAAATATTTTTACTATATTTGTTTATAAAAACAATTTAAATCGTTACCAAAATGAACATATTAATAAATACATTATTGTATGTGAAGGATACCATTATTATAATCGTGTGTAAAAGTATCCAAATCGTGCGTAAAAGTCCAATGTAAATCAAATGGAGTTTCATTATTAAACGATTTCTGTTTGTTGTTACTATGGCAACAACTTGCGTCACTAAACAAAAAATATAGACGTAGTGAATTTTTTCTTCTTCTGATGTATAATAATAATAATGACATTTATTGTAACATAAAAAAATGATACAATGGGCTACCGACCTCGAGGTCCTTCTGCCTGTCTGACGTACATTAAAATTATTCTTTTTTTTTAATTTTGAATCTAAAAGTCCGGGCCTAACCTAATCTAACCTAACCATAACCTAATCTAGATGAAACCTAGGTTAATCTAGATTATATCGACCAAATAGTGCTCACGTTACGGCGAGCTTTACTAGTCAGTAATTTTTTCCACGGAGGCGATAAACGTTCTAACCCTATTGTGTCAGTGATTTGAAATACAGTCGAACTTCCATAACTCGAACTTCTGTAACTCCAATTTTCTATAACTCGAATATTTTTAAAAATTCATACGTTTGTATAGCATTTTACATGTAAATTAACTTCCATAACTCAAATTTTCCCTAACTTGAATTTTTCCATAACTCGTATTAAAAATTTGTACAATGGTAAAATTTTACATACAAAATAATCTCTATAACTCCAATTTTTTTACCGCCGCGTATTTTCCAAAATTTATGATACCGATATATTCGAAGATCGCCCAAAAGGTGCTATATATTATGGAAAACAATTAAATTTTACTGACTTTTTCAAAAAATAATATATTAATTAAAATTATTTTTAATTAATTATAATTATATAACATCATATTAATAATGTATACATATTTCTTGTTTGTTTTTTGTTTATAAATATATACATATGTATTTACTTTGAAGAAATTGTGTTTAGTGTATTTTACTCATTTTATAGTTATGTATTTCTATAACTCCAATTTTCTATAACTCGATTTTTTTTTCATTAACTATGGCAATTCGAGTTAGGGAAGTTCGACTGTATGTTGTCTCTCAAAATTAAAATTTTTACAATATTATCGGTAAGAAACAATTATTGTTTTGTAGATTCAACAGTATTTTGACATTGGCTTTATAGATAAAATAATGTATGACACACGTGTGTGAAAGGCTTTTGTGCATGAGTTGCGAAGTTTAAAGCACGAGCCGAAGGCGAGCGAGAAGGGCTTGCACAACCTGCACACCTTCTTCACACACTTATCATAAACTACTATTATTTGTTTTTTAATAGCATATTAAAGATCAAGTTCAATAAGCGCGATTTTTCAGCACGCGTCCATGTTTAGAAAACGACGAGCGTAGCGAGGGGATTTCTAATGGACAAGTGCGAAAAACGCCTTATGAACTCGTTCTTTAAACTATTTTTTCGGTTTTGCGCCCCTTTATGCCGTTTCTAAATAAAACGATCACCGATACATATTGAGAAAATTGTATCGCACTCGGCGAGCCATTAACGAACCCATACGAGTACTTTAACGACTATATAATTTTGTCCGATTACAAGGTTCCGATTTTGAGGCGATAAATGGCGAGGTTAAGCAATAGGAATTGTGGGATTTTAAGGATAAGTTTTATACCTGTTTTCTTGTTTCTCGGAAGGCGGTAAAACACCATAGAAAATAAATGGATTCTTGACGCGCCACATATAAATTTTAATATTTATGCGTTTTCGTATTTTTATCTATGCTCAAGACTTGGAAATCGGTTTTTATTTAGTTTGAAGAAATATACCGTATTTGCAAACGGACTTTTTGTTTGTCTGCCTAATCTCTATCTTTAAGACGACCAGGAAGGTCATTCATGAATCATTAAAATGTCCGCAGGCTGGAGATCTTTATAAAAACAGATTATGTATTTATTTTCAGTATTTAACAAAAATCGAAATTTATATATAATATGAAATATAAATATGAATGCTAAAAATATAAATACTCGTAACACTTAATTTGAAAGAATGAAACTTGATAAGAACAAACACAAAAAGACAACCAAAGATCGTAACTCCGTTAAGGTCTACTAGACAAGTTTTACATATTTCTTCAATGAAAATTTTCCAGCTTTAGGTTTATATTGCAAATAACACCCGAAAAATAGATTCATCATTTTTCTTCAATTCATTCATTTTTTTCTTCAATTTTGTCTTTTAATAAAAATACTTCAAAATTATATTTAATTATTATGTTAACTATTAAGTTCCAAGAAATACTTAAAGGATATATCAAGAAATACTTAAGGGATACATCAAGAAATACTTAAGGAATTAAACGACTACACAAGGTTAATTAACCATACATTATACTAAAAGAGTAACGAGCCGTCACTGAATTAAAAAGGGGGTTCATGTCCCCTCCAACACGTTTTTTTGGAAAATTTATTAAAAATATTTAAATATTATTGAAAGATTGGAAATCTTATACTACTGATTTGTGTAATATGTAATGTAATAGCATGGCACGAAATCGACTTAGCTTGGAAGAGAGGAAGTTTGTCCTTAAATGTTATTGGAACACCGAAAACGCCACGGAAGTTCAAAGAAGGGAATTCGAGAAACTGCCACCAACGCACCGGACTGTTGCTCGCATCAGAGATAAATGTGGTCACAATGTCAACAAGAAACTTTCTGGGCGACCACGGACATCTACGAGCCCTGGAAAAGAAGAGCAGGAAATACTCCTTCGATCCGCGCAGAAATCGTTTCGACAAACTGCTCGGGAGACCCACATCTCAAAAAGTAGCGTCCATCGCTTCATGAGGCGTTTGCGCTGGAAATACTACATTCCAACACTAATCCACGCTCTCAACGAAGACGATCCTGACCGTAGAGTTAAATTCTGTGAATGGTACCTAGCAAAATATGCAGAAAATGCAGGGTTTCCACACAAAAATTTGTGGATCGATGAATCCTCCTTTAAATTAAATTGCTCCATTAATCGCCATAATTGCACGTACTGCACCTTGTAAATCCTCATGTAACAGTTGAATACCATTTAAAGTTATCAGAAGTAGCGATTGTAGACTGGGATGGTGACTTGTACTGCGACATTCATAATGATCTATTCATGATGTATTCATGATGAATGATCTATTCATAATGGATCTATTGTCATCATCATTTGTGTTCTGCTAAGTGCAGGTTCCATTCTGCCTGATCCACATAACTATACATAGCCTTCCTCTTCATATCCACGTATCCTTCCCTTCTTTTAGATCGTCAACCATTTTCACTTTTCTTCTACCTCTATTAAGTAATTGAGAAAACTGTGGAGTGTAGGGCCCTCCACAGTTTCCTCAATTACTTCTCTCAACAAATAATTCCCTCTCAACACATGCCCCAGCCACAGTCGTAGATATTCAAGCCTTTCTTCGTTTAGTAAACTTCTGACATTCCAAGTTCCTATTCTCAATTTACCTTTCTCGTTTTCTTCTTTTTTCTTCTTAAACGGACACTGTCCACTCCGGGGATCTTAGTTACTGACTATTTTACCTCCGGATAATTTATTTTTCGAAGAATCCAAATTTCTTTTCACCTTTTCCAGGCATTTTGTCGTGGGATGCCATGAGGTCCTTAATGGAGTGGTTTACCCTTACCTTCTCCATTCTGATGCCGTTGATTCTAGTGATTTCTTCCGACTTTAGAGGTGATTTCTCACTCCTTGGACAACAGAGTGCCCCAGCCCTATACCCGCTCCTCCGCCATCCAGTGATGCTGTTGGCACTTGGTATAGGGGTGACTTCTTATCCAGAAAGTCCCTCGGTCGATATGTTAAAATGACATTTTGACATTCTCAGAAAATTTAAAATGAGATGTCATGGTTTGAACCAAATTAATAATAAAGTTGAAAGTAGGAGATTATCACTACGATATCTTCAAATCTGTCAGTAGCTGGAATTAACGTGGTGTGCCAAAGAGTAACAGAAGATATCCGTGTAATTCCAGCTACTGAGAGATTTGAAGATATCGTAGTGATAATCTCCTACTTTCATTTCTATTCTCAGAAAATTTCAACGACTTGCAATTAACACAAAATTTGGCCTTTCCGCACAATATTCTCTTTCCAAAACACTGATCACTAAACAGAGTCACTATTGGCACAATATTTGCCGTTAATTTCGCTTTATATCTCTCACAAATTAGATATTTTCCAGAGCAAAGATAAACAACTCCTTAACAACTAGTTGCTAAGGAGTTGCTTGATCTATTGTACCCCACCCTGTGCCACTAATCCTTGGTATACTTACCCATTTAGAACGTCTCCTCTAGTCCTGATATCAGAAGTAACAGTGTGCTGTACGGTATCAGCATTGGGCATCATAGGACCATTTTCTTTTTAACGGAAATGTCACATTACACATGGGTTGTGTCACACATTACAGTTGCATCATTAGCATCATTTTGTTGGTACACTCATTACAGAGATGTTTGGTTATGACGACGAGATTTACTTTCAGCAAGATGGAGCACTTTCCCACTACCATAAGAGCTCACCTCGATGCAGCCTTTCCGTGTCAGATGAATTGGACGATGGAGTAGCATTCAAGACCCTGTACGTTCCCCAGACGTCACGCCCCTGACTCTGGACTTCTTTTTGTGGGGTTACCTCAAGGATAGAGTTCATGGCACCAAACCAAGAACAATTGATGCATTGAAATTGGAAATTGCAAGAAAATATCGCAATATTCCAAATGATCTGTTTCGTGACGTTAGTCCAATAATGGTCATCAGTTTGATCATTTCCGGACATGATTTTTCATTCACATTTGTCTTCTATACTTGAAGCCTTTCAACTTCTCTCTATGTTCAAAATAAAGTTTCTCTCGTCATTGGAAGTGGTTTTACAATTTGTATGAGACACCCTGTTCTTCTTCTTCTTTCGAATAGGCCTACTTTGGACCACGCTTGTTCAACTGTTGGGCTTTGACCTTTGCCCAGTAGTGTCGCGTCTTCTGCCGGTGTAACTCCTTTCTCTCTTGTGGCCAGGGGGTACCTTTCCTTGAGACACCCTGTATTTATTTATTTAGCGTTTGGCTACATCACAGGTAAGTATATAACAAAAATAACAAAATTTCACAAACACTAAGGTTACAAATATGTATATTCTATTGACTCTCTTGTCGCAATCATGAAATCGGATGGGTTGCCACTGTAGGAACTAATTGGATAGTCCTCTACCAGGTGCCACAGTTACAATGTCAGCGCCGCAGTCACAATTTGGGGAAGATATTTTTCCCCATCTGAAAAGTGAGTCGGAGCACCTGCCCGCAATTCGTCCTTATTCTATTAAGCGTTGTCCAGATTCGTCTTGGTTGATCAAAACCCTCTGGCTTGCTTGTAACACAAGGCATATCCCGGTTGGCAGGTGTGGCCTTCTTCTCCCATTCTTCTTTCCACTGTTCAATTATGTTAAGTTTTCTTCGGTAAGAGTTTCGGCCGTTCTTGGTTGGTTCTGCCGGTTCTTCCAACGTGGGAGCGGAGCACAGGGTCGGCGTTAATTTTTCAAAACTTCGTGATCAGAGCATGTTCTCGGGGAATTTGTGGAGGAGCCATGTGGCTCAGTGTGGGTAGCCAATAAGTGGACGTGGCCTTGATTGTGCCTGATATAGTACGCATAGCTTGATTGAGTTGAGCTTCAACACGTTTGATGTGTGGGCTGTTGATCCACACCGGTGCACAGTATTCCGCGACGGGGTACACTAAACCCAGTGCTGTCTATCTGAGTGTGGGCGCTGTAGAACCCCATGTGGTGCCGCATAGTTTTTGAAGGATATTATTTCGGGTTCAAGGTGCTTCTTGAAGCTTAGTATTTAGTCGAGTATGACACCCAAATATTTCGGGTGCATATTGTGACTGAGAAGTCTGCCTTCAAAGTTGATTTTAAATTGGTAGTTGGCCATCGTGTTATTTAGGTGGAAGCACGACACTTCCGTCTTTGCGGCACTGGGCTGCAATCTCCAGTCGCGAAAATATCTCCCAAGAGTAGACAAGTCATTTTTTAGAATTTGCTCAGTTATCTCAAACTCCTTATGGCTTGTAGCGAGCGCCCAGTCATCAGCGTAGCCGAATTTCTTTGATGTAGTTCCGGGCATGTCTGCTATGGAAGACTAAAGAGCAGGGGAGCAGCAATCATCGATCCTTGTGGGAGAACATTATTCAGTTTCATTTTTGTACTGGTCTTGCCGCCCATAATGCCTTGAAAAGATGCCACTGACCCAGTGCTGTCTATCTGAGTGTGGGCGCTGTGGAACCCCATGTGGTGCGGCATAGTTTTTGAAGGATATTATTTCGGGTTCAAGGTGCTTCTTGAAGCTTAGTGTTTAGTCGAGTATGACACTCAAATATTTCGGGTGCATATTGTGACTGAGAAGTCTGCCTTCAAAGTTGATTTTAAATTGGTAGTTGGCCATGCTGTTATTTAGGTGGAAGCACTACACTTCCGTCTTTTCGGCACTGGGCTGCAATCTCCAGTCGCGAAAATATCTCCAAAGAGTAGCAAAGTCATTTGTTAGAATTTGCTCAGTTATCTCAAACTCCTTATGGCTTGTAGCGAGCGCCCAGTCATCTGCGTAGGCGAACTTCTTTGATGTAGTTCCGGGCATGTCTGCTATGGAAGACTAAAGAGCAGGGGAGCAATCATCGATCCTTGTGGGAGAACATCATTCAGTTTCATTTTTGTACTGGTCTTGCCGCCCATAATGCCTTGAAAAGATCTATTGGATAGCATGGCATTGATAACATCAGCCATCTTTCTGAATGGGATAGCTCGCATTAATTTATATATAACTCCTTATATGCCGTTCTATGAAAGCAGTAGATATTTTTAGTTGCATTGGAAGCCAGTTTCCACGTAGATAGTTAGTGCGAGTACTTTGGCCTGTGCGGTCCGGACGAATCCGGCTTGTTCGACAGGTATATGTTGCAGTATTGTTGGACCAATCCTGTTATATAGCAGTCTTTCAAAAAGTTTGTAGGCCATGCTTAGGAGGGCAATTGGACGGTAGTTTTTTGGTGTATCATTAGCTTTCGCCGATTTTAAAATAGCGACGATTTTTGCCCTATTTAGTTGATAAGGTACATTATGATGTACCTTATCATGTAATATCCCGTCTTGATGATGTCTGAGAAGAATTTTGCAAGCCATTGTTTAGTAAATTTGCCGGTATGCTTTAGAAACTCGGCACGGATGCCCTCGAAATCAGGGGCTTTTCCAGTTTTCATTTCGGTCAGGGCCCCCGCGACTTCTTCACAGGTGATGGGGTTGGCATATTCTGTTTCAAGGGCACAAGTGGACTTGATGATCTTGAGGTCTTTTCTAACTTTTATTGTGTGTGCACGGTTTTGGGGTGCTCTTGAGGTAGACGCTATGTGGGACGCCACTTATGCCTTGATCACACGTAACGAGTAGAGTGGCGAGACAGTAAACTCGGCCGAGTACTCGGTACGTGTAAACATGTCACCGAGTACATGGCCGAGTGTTCGGCCCAGTAAAATGACGCGACAGTCACTCGGACCCCTTTCTATTTACTAAGCCGAGTGCAGGCCGAGTGGCTACCCCCACTCCTACTGCTACTGACTCGCTGTCCCACTCGGCATGTCTGAACAAGTACTCTCCTCGTTTTGTCAGTAAGGTGACGGTGGCTAGTTTGTTTGTTTTAATTTTAAATACTACAATTGAAACTTTTGATGAAGTATTGCTTTATTTAAATATTAATTAATTTTGGTTTTACGTTTTTTAAAAAAGAAAGTGTCGTTAAAATGGGACAATGAAAAAACAATTAAATGTATTCAAATCTATAAAGTGAATCCTTGTCTGTGGGACTTTAGTTCACAGGACTACAAAAATAAGCCAAAAAGAGACGCGGCATACGTATCCATTTCGAGAGAAATGGATATGGTATAAGTGCTGATATTGAAGTCCGGGAAATCCTATAGAAACCTTGCAAATATGGGTAGTTGAGCCCTGTTGCTAAAAAGCTTAAAGCAACTTGAAGCTTTATCTTTGCCGGTATAGATTCCCTCTTTATAGTATTTTGTTTTTGAATTAGACGACTTATATTTTTTAATAATTCCAATTCCCGAAGTAGATTGTTACTTGCTCCAAGTTCGGGTCTCTTCAGCATCCAAGGCCTTGACCAAATGCGCTTCTTATAGTTTCGCAACAATTCGTTTAACTCCTCAATTAAATGAGGTATAAGCATCTTAGTGCATTTTTGAATCAACCTTTTACTATCCATCATGATCACTGACTGACTCACCTGGCAAAAAAATTAAAGCGTGTGAACACCTACTCGCCCACTCCACTCTCTCGGCCGAATGACATTTTACTGTCTCGCCACTGTACTCGTTACGTGTGATCAAGCCATTAGTTTGGCGTTACTAGATTGATTGGGCGATCTGGTGGGTTGCTACTGCTGTGCTTTCGCAATAAGGACAAGCTTGTCTGCTTGATTTCTGAAAGTCGGTTACAGTCCATTTTGAGCGCCTAGCAGCATCAATGCTGTGGAGTAGTAGTTCATCTGCAATTTCCTGCCTTCCATTTTCACAAAATTCTTCGTACAGTCTCTTGCTCTCCTTAGTCCATCCAGGTATATACTCTTTTCGGTAACCTCTAGGTATGGCTGCTTTTGCTGCTGTCATTATTGCCGTCAATCTCTCGAAGTTTTTGCCCTTTAGTGGAATCCATCTCACCCTGTATAATTTAGTAGTACATGTAGTACCCTGTATAATTTTAACCCATAGTACCCTGTATAATTTTAGTAGTACACTTAGTCATCAATGTTTCACTACATTTAAAACAAATTTCATCAAAATTAGTCGACTAGTTTCAAAATTGTGACTAAATAACTAGACATCAAAACAGTTCCGTTTCTCGATTTAGACTTAAATATCTTATATAGTTTAGTAGATACGTACTTGCTATTTAGTACACTTAAATCGTCAATGTTTTCACTACATACAAACCAAATTTTATCAAAATTAGTCGACTAGTTTCAAAGTTGGGACTGAATAACTAGACATCAAAATAGCTTCGTTTCGCGACCCAATAAAATAGAACGCGACCCAATTTTGGGCCGCGAGAAACACTAGACCAGTGTTTCTCGCGACCCAAAATTCGGTCACCCAAAATTGAAGAAATAATTTTTGATTAAGACTTAAAATATTTGATAGACTAGTGTAATAATTTCATTAAAATAAATCTACTAGTTTCAATCTTATCAACGAGTGAATTAGACATTTAGACAAACTAGATGTATCCAGACTAAATCTCTGTAACTACTCCAATATTGAAGTTGCGAATTTAAAAATATTTGCAGGGAGACGAGCGGCTATGCGGCAAGGACAATGAACTTCGAACGATCGATTTTACTAATGGACATATAAAAACAATCCTCGTTGAAGAGAAAACTCGTAATTTATAACATCATATACGCATTTGCAAAAAAGATTTAGATAGCATATATTGTATGAGTATTGGTAGTGTTCAAATTTATTTTATAGAATGTTGTTCTCTAAACTGGATCCGCCAACAGACCTTTCACATTCCTTAAGATGCTAACGGAATTTTAAACTGATAAATTTATACTTACGTATGCAATATATTATGGACGAAATAATGAATTACAGCTTTTCTCGAAACTGAAGTCACACCCAGTTCAGAAAAATAGTCCACGCCGATTTTAATTAACAAAAGGAAAAACCGATTGTTATGTCATACGCATATAAAGCACTAATTTTAATCTTACATTGTAGTTACTAACTGAAACATGCAATATTTTTGCTGCAATCCTGAATAGTTTTATGTTTATACACATTTTGAGTAATCGTTTGGTTATAATTCTTTTTATCAAAAAAGATTTAATAAAACTTGATAATAGACTTTTCATAGTTTTATGCCAATTTCCGCCATGTTATCTTCAAAATTGCCCAAATTCTTTGACGTATAACTATATATGAGCCCGAAACTTTCATATTCCCGCCTTTCAAACTTGGCAGATGCGCATGCGCTTAACTAACCGTAAAAAGGTCTATTGTTACAATAGGGAATATGCAAGTTATTTAAATTTACTTTTTTTATCCCCGATACTTGATGATCTTGACATTACACCTATGCCATTATTTTCTCATTTAGTTTGTATTTAATGCCATAAAACTTAGCGAAATTCAAATTTGCGAAACGCATCTCCGTTGGTCGATATTGTATGTGACGTGCACGTTGACATTTATTGGCGTCGATGTATGTAGGGTGGACTATACACCTCGATTGGGACTTTGTCAAACACTTTATCTGGTGTCTTTGCATTCCAGTACTATGCAATATCTATAAAACGTTTTTTTTAGCTTTTTCCATTATAGAAATAGCAAATTTAAACTGAAAATCCTGAAGTGTCTATGCAATTAGTCTATGCAACACTAAATGTCAAGTGGTATGCGACGTCATCCAATGCGCGCGATAAATGGGACCGTTCAAACAACTCAAATTTAATCTGTATTTTATATATTACTAGCTGACCCTTCTGAACATTCTTCCTTATATGCGCCCAGCAGATGAATACCAACTTATCAGCTCCGAAAATCACTATGGAGGCGTTCCGAATACTTTTTCGCATATCGACACGTTAGGTTCAAATTTGTAATCAAATTATAAATAGAAACTCGAAATCTTCCTTCTTCTCTCTAGTACAGAGAGACCAAAAATGTTTTCCAAATCTTTAGTATCTACAAGTAGAACCCGAAAACCTTGCCAGAAGGTAGGTTTAGCAGTTTTTAGGTTGCATCAGCATTACTTTTGGAACTGTTGGCACAGTGCAAGTAGTTGTCTAATTGTCTTTTTGGTGGAAACTTCCTTTATGGCTTTAACTTTAAGTCAAAAAGCTTTTGTATTTTCAACTTGGGTCAATCCCAAGAACGTCTTTTGTTTCAATAGAGTCATGATCATTTTAGGATTTTGTCTTGAGTAAATGTACTTCATCAGTTGTTGAGTCATACTGAAGATACATTTTTTCCCACGAAGTTCAGCCTGATTACAAATTGATCTGTTATTTAGTTTATGTTAAAAATATCAATAATAGTTAATAACCTAATTACACCTGAAGTATTTATTTATCAGAATCCAATCTTTCATAACTCTCCTCTTTTGTGATGATTTTGTCCATCCTCAGAGGATGATTTCGATGATTCGTACTCCGCGACTAGACAACTATTATGCATCCTGAAAGCCTACAGAAAAAGACTGCAAAAATTATCTATAAATACATTAGCTTACCTTGTAAAATTATATAATCTATCTCACCGCAACAAAAGGCACTGCGGGTACAGTTCCAAGAATCAAGTGAGTTGCAAACTAAGTAGTATTTTTTTTACTTGTGCAGTTCAATATTCTGTGCCACAATTAAAATATAATACTTAACAAACGCAAATCCATTGAATCAGATTGAAAATATCATAAATCAAAATGTTTAAACAATATTTTACTGATCATCCAGTATTTTAACGTGAAATATATAATTTTATCTTGCCTGTAGATATTTTACTATTCATTCAGTTTTATTGCTTAATTATTTAGTAAATGTATATTCAAGTTGTTACTGATCAAATCGTATTTTTACCGATCAATTAAATTATTGCTTTTACCTAAACTATCAATCAAAACTTCCTCTTCAAAAAAATCAAAGTGACTAGTAAAAAAAAGGGTATTTTTTTGTAAGTGAAATCAATTATTGCTAATAACTAATTGGTTTGATATTAAAATAAAAGAAATGTAATAGATGAATTATAAGGAAGTGTAGAGGACAATGCCAAATATGTGGGTGTGACGTGAATAATCGTCTCGCCGCGTCTCTGAAAGTTAAATATACCAGAGCGGGAATTGACCTCGGCGTCTTGTCGTCCACGTGAACCTACATAGTATATCGGATATATAGAAACTACGTCTAGTTAGATTCGCAAAGCGTAGTTCCCCCAACGCGCCGTGCCCGGAACACGTGTATATGGTAGTATGGATACTATCGACCTTGACATATTATGTATATAAAATACTCTGCCGTTTCCTTTTTCTACACACATTGTAAAATTGCATTTATGATAGCGACCTGCGAATGCGTGCCCGGCTCATTTTCCCACTGCGTTAACCTATATTATCCATTCAAATATTTATGCAACGAACCAAAATAAGTAACACGTGTAAATTATTATATAAATAGAATCATTAATGTTCTACATCTACTATAATTAGATGCAGTTATCATAAAAACTTGCCTTTACTAATTCATTGTTGCATTGCAGTTATAGACTTATTTTATTTTTACCTAGCCTAATACATAATTATAAATGTATATGTAGCGCATAAGATGGGGGCAAAAAATAGTCAAGCAACACTGCGCACAGAGTACATACAAAAAGTCTAGACGGCTAAAGTGGAAAGAGAAGACCAGCCAGACAAGGCTAGAAAGGCAATTAAGTCCCCCGATTTAATCCTAATTAAATTACTTTATTTTTGTGCATTGGAACTCACTAAATAAATAACTACATCGCGAAATGTTGACTTGGTCCGATGATTAAGACCCTCTACGTGTTGCGCAAGTACACCGGATTAGCCGGTGCGGTAAAATAAAATTCCGATTATTCAAATTTTTCTCCGAGAATAGATTGCAATATTTTTTATTTCCTGTAACAATTGCATCAAACTAATATCACCAATATAATAGTAAATAATAGTAAATGTGTTTATAACCACAATAAATAAATTTGTAAACATTGCGTTTGTTGCAAATAGATAACATTTGATAATTTAATTAGTTACAAATAGTAACTCATTATAATTTACAATAAAAACATTTATAACAGAACGGACGGAAGATTTGCTTGTTATAATAATATCAAGATAGAATGGTTAAGGTATTATTAAAACAATTTAAAACAATTTTTAATCAAAACTTATTGAGATATGTAGCCTGCATAATGATATAAATACATTGAACCTGCTCGTAGCTCTATAATATTAAGTCTTAACCCATTTTTGACCACTGTACACAAGCAGGTAAAGAAACCGAAGGAAAGGAAAAAAAAGAAACCGTTACAAAACCACCAAACGTGCCTCGGACTGGACTGACTACTCGGCAACGACCACAGCAATGCACAAGGAAATCGAAAGAAATTACGATGGGAACATGGAATGTAAGGAGCCTCTACCAGATAGGTGCACTAAAAGCCTTAACAAACGAAATGGAGAGATACAAACTCGACATAGTGGCACTACAGGAGACCAACTGGAGCGATAGCGGCATCATGGATATAGGAAAATATAGGATAGGTAAAAGCAGTAATAATGGGAAGGCGCACAAGTTAGGAACAGGCTTCATACTCAAGAAAAGTGTAGGGAAGGATATTATGGACTTCCAAGCAGTAGATGACAGACTCTGCATGATCCGAATAAGAATGAAGCTCTTCAATCTGACAATAATTAACGTACATGCACCGAGCGAAGAGAAAACAGACGACGAAAAAGAGATCTTCTACGCAAAACTAGAAAGGCTATTCGATTCGACACACAACAACGACGTAAAGATGATCTTGGGGGATTTCAATGCTAAGATAGGGAAAGAAGACGTATACAGACCCACGATTGGAAAACACAGCCTACACGAAAATACTAACGACAATGGACAGAGACTAGTGGACCTAGCAGCATCTAGAAACCTTGTAATCAGCAGTACGCTATTCCCACATAAAGACATCCACAAGATGACATGGAGATCACCAGACGGAAGGACACTCAATCAAATAGACCATGTCTTAATAAACACAAGATTTATGTCCAGCATACAGGACGTCAGAAGCTGCAAAGGGGCAGACTGCAACTCGGACCATTACCTGGTGAGGATTAAATTAAAACAAAGGCTAGCCAACTCGAAAAGCCAGCAAACAGCGGAATAGAAAAATGGGATGTGGAAAAACTGAACTTAACCAGGGTAAGGCAACGATACGAAGAAAAGATCGCCGAAAAACTAGGAGTGTTGACGGAAAATCATAGTATTGAAGAACAATGGACGGAAATTGCAAAGGGGATTAAGGAATCGGCAGAGGAGGCTCTCGGGAAAGTCCATAGGAAAAAACGAAACCAATGGTACGATGCAGAGTGTGAAGAAGCACGCGAGAAACAACAGAAAGCTAGAGAGGCAGAGAATTTGCAGAGACCCACGAGAGCCAAACAAGCTGAATACAACAAGCAAAGAAAGGAAGCATCCAAATTATTTCGGAAGAAGAAACGGGCCCATTTTAACGACCAGGTGGCACAGATAGGACACCACCAAGAGAAACACGAAATTAGAGAATTCTACAAGATAGTGAACAACCTGCGAAATGGATTTCAGCCCAGAGCAACAATAATCAACAGTAAAGAGGGCACCTTACTGGCTGAAGAAAGTAAAGTGGTAGGTAGATGGGCGGAATATTTTAACGAACTCCTGAATACCTCACTACGAGTGGAATTAACCGGACAAACAGCTGAAGACGACCCAATTCACACACCAGAAGTAAGAGATCTGAGAGAAGATAACGAACCATCACAAAGAGAAATAAGCGAGGCGATAAAGGCACTAAAGAACCACAAAGCACCGGGACCGGACATGATACCATCTGAAATGATCAAAATGGGAGGAGACGCTCTGAACTGTGCTTTACACCAGCTGATAGGAAGAATCTGGTGGACAGAAGAGATACCCGAGGAATGGCGGGAGGGGAAGATATGCCCTATCTATAAGAAAGGAAACAAACTGGAGTGCAAGAACTATCGTGGTATAACTCTTCTTAACACGGCCTACAAGGTGCTGTCATGGATAATCGGACGAAGACTCCAACCGTACGCAGAGAGCATTATAGGACAGTATCAGACAGGTTTCCGGAAAGGAAAGTCGACGACTGACCAAATGTTTACACTCAGACAAATACTAGAAAAGACATGGGAAATGAACATCAGCACATACCAGGTCTTCGTAGACTTTAAACAAGCGTATGATACTATCGATAGAAGAACTCTCATGAAGACAATGGAAGAATTCGAGATACCACAAAAGATCATTAAATTGGTAAATTGTACGTTAAAAAAGACTTGGAACCAAGTCGGTATCCAAAAAACGACATCGCACAAGTTTGAAACCATTACAGGTCTGAGACAAGGAGACAGTCTATCACCCATATTATTTAACATCGCGCTCGAAAAAGCTAGAAGGAAAGCTCAGATAGAATGCAACGGTACCATCTACAATAAATCCACGCAACTTTTGGGCTATGCTGACGACCTAAACATCATCGGTAGATCGCTAACGGCAATAAAAGATGCTTACGGTAAAATGGAGAAGAGAGCCAAGGAGATAGGTCTGTCAATAAACAAGGATAAAACAAAAGTAATGATGGTAAGACCGGGAGCGCCAGTACACGCAGTAAATAATCTGGATATGGGAGAGTACACTGTAGAAGTCGTCAACAACTTTAAATATCTGGGATCAACCGTCACGGATCAGAACGACGAAGGGGTGGAAGTACAACATAGAATCATGCAAGCCAACAGGGCATACTTCACTCTTAAACCCATCCTTAACTCGAAGCTAGCTAGCAGACAAACGAAGTGTAATATATATAAAGCAATCATACGACCCATCCTCACATATGGAAGCGAAGCATGGACGCTGACCCAGAAATCGGAAAAGATGCTGGAGATTTTTGAGTGAAAGATCCTGAGGAAAATTTATGGGGCAATTAACAGCGAAGAGGGCTGGACAATTAGGATGAACTTCGAACTATATCAGTTATACAAAAGCCCAGATGTGGTATCCCACATAAAACTAAGCAGGCTAAGATGGGCGGGACATGTGTGCCGGATGGCTCCAACAGCAGTGCCGAGACAAATACTCAGAATGCCGGAAGGTAGAAGGAAAGCGGGCAGGCCAAGGGCGAGATGGGAGGAAAGTGTGAAAAGGGATGCGAGAGAGATGCTGGGGGTGCGGAACTGGCGGGCGGTGGCAGAGGAAAGGGAACGCTGGAGACAACGTTTGGTGGAGACCAGGGCTCGCTTCGGGCTGTAGCGCCATTGGAGAGTGGAGAGACACAAGCAGGTACAACAGTATTTATTGTAACCCTATATTGAGTGTAGCAGTTTGGGTTTTTTGGGTTGAAAAATAGGTTAATAAGACTACAAAACAAATCCCATGTTGAATCAACTATTTCCCCGGCTAAGGAATTCGAGATTTATCTCTCATCGGTGCAGCTTTGCTGTTTTGAATTATAAATTGGAATACACTTACAAGATTTGCTTGTTTGTTTAATAATATCGAGACAAAATGGTTAAGGTATTATTAAAACAATTACCTTTTTTTAATTAAAAGAATTTAGAATTTATTAAGGGTGATATGTAGCCTGAATATGCAAATACATTGAACCTGTTCGTAGCTCTATAATATTAAGTCTTATTAAAACTACAAAACAAATCCCAAGTTGAAACAACTATTTCCCTGGCTGAAGGATTCGAGATTCATCTCTGCTCGGTGCAGCTTTGCTGTTAATTATAAATTGGAATACACTTACAATATTTGCTGGTTTGTTTAATAATGTCGAGATAGAATGGTTAAGGTATTATTAAAACAATTACTTTTTTTTTAATTAAAATTTATTAAGGGCGATATGTAGCCTGAATATGTAAATACATTGAACCTGTTCATAGCTCTATAATATCAAGTCTTAATAAGACTACAAAACAAATCCCATGTTAAAACAACTATTTCCCTAGCTTAGCAATTCGAGATTTATCTCTCATCGGTGCAGCTTTGCTGTTTTGAATTATAAATTGGAATACACTTACAATATTTGCTTGTTTGTTTAATAATATCGAGATAGAATGGTTAAGGTATTATTAAAACAAATACTTTTTTTTAATTAAAATTTATTAAGGGCGATATGTAGCCTGAATATGTAAATACATTAAACCTGTTCGTAGCTCTATAATATCAAGTCTTAATAAGACTACAAAACAAATCCCATGTTAAAACAACTATTTCCCTAGCTTAGCAATTCGAGATTTATCTCTCATCGGTGCAGCTTTGCTGTTTTGAATTATAAATTGGAATACACTTACAAGATTTGCTTGTTTGTTTAATAATATCGAGATAGAATGGTTAAGGTATTATTAAAACAATTACTTTTTCTTTTAATTAAAATTTATTAAGGGCGATATGTAGCCTGAATATGTAAATACATTGAACCTGTTCATAGCTCTATAATATCAAGTCTTAATAAGACTACAAAACAAATCCCATGTTGAAACAACTATTTCCCCGGCTAAGGAATTCGAGATTTATCTCTCATCGGTGCAGCTTTGCTGTTTTGAATTATAAATTGAAATACACTTACAAGATTTGCTTGTTTGTTTAATAATATCGAGATAGAATGGTTAAGGTATTATTAAAACAATTAATTTTATTTAATTAAAACTTATTTAGGGCGACATGTACCCTGAATATATAAATAGATTGAACCTGTGCGTAGCTCTATAATATTAAGTCTTATTAAGACTACAAAACAAATCCCATGTTGAAACAACTATTTCCCTGGCTAATGCAGGACATTGAAGGAGATTGAATTATACAACAGACATTTGCATGTTATTACCAGCCCGCAGTACAATTTCCTTGTCACTAAACGAGTACTGGATAAGTAACATTGTTTTTAAGATCATTTCTTTCTATTTAACTTAACCCTTTCGTCCCGAATGGTACACATATGTCCCACCAAAATTTCAATTTCAAACGAAACTTGAATTTAAAATTGTACTCATAGGAAAAACTTAAAGGCATTATATTTACCAAGACAGATATTTTTTTTTATTATAAAAAATAGGGAAGAATATCAAGTCAAGACACATAATGACAAGACAAGACTGATAAAAGATACTGGACAAGACTGGACTAAAATCGGGTCTGATCTAGTCCAGTTTTGTCCAGAGAAGACAAGACCAGGCAAAATCAGACAATACCGAACATATATAATTGACAAGTTTGGACAAGACGATAAACTAAGACTTAACTAAAGTAGATAAGTATATACAGCATGGTCAAGAATCAACAATACTGGACAAGACTTTACAAAGAGAACAACACTTTTGAACAAAAATTGGACAAGAGTGAACAAGATCATTAGTGACAAGAAAATTCTACTGGGGGCTGGTAATAACATGCAAATAACTGTTGTACAACTTGTTCGATCATGTCCAATTTTTGTTCAAAAATGTTGTCCTCTCTATGAAGTCTTGTCCAGTATTGTTGATTCTTGACCATGCTGTATATACTTATCTACTTTAGTTAAATCTTATTTTATTGTCTTGTCCAAACTTGTCAATTATATATGTTCGGTATTGTCTGATTTTGCCTGGTCTTGTCTTGTCTGGACAAAACTGGACTAGATTATAAGTCTTGTCCAGTATTGTTGAATCTTTACCATGCTGTATGATCTTAAAAGATCAAGTGCGAACAATATCGGATTTGACTATCCACAGAACTTGAATAAGATTGGAAAATAATGGACAAAACTGGAGCAGAATATATGAGGCAAGATTACATATATGTACCACTGATATCTTGAGACAATTCGACCCATCGTCCTTTTATATAGGTTTTATATTGTTTATTTATCAACAAAACGAAAAACAAAATCAACAAAGGTTTATTCTATCTCTGCAATATAACAGTAAATCTAGATAATCCGTCATATATGAGACCAGACAACCGCCGGATTATCAAAAAATTCCCGATAACCAGGATTTAAATAAAACAATAACCATTTTACATATTTTATGTACAATTGGATTTCAGAAAGAATACAATATGTATCTATATAGGTAAATTGCTTTAGGTATATAGTGTATTTGCTTTTTGTTTCTTTGCCTTTTTTTTTAATATCCTTTTTTCTTTGACGTTTTCTTTAATATTTTAGCAGAATCGCACTTTGGCAACCTTTTTCGCACTAATGGCTCGCGTACACCTAATCCGTCATCGGCCGAAGTTTTCTCGGGCGACGACGGCCGAACTCGGGCGACCGAATCAAACACTTGTAAAAGAAAGAGAGCATCGATGACGGTCGTGTTTGTGTACTCTTTCTTTTACAAGTGTTTGATTCAATCGACCGAGTTCGGCGGTCGTCGCCCGACCAAACTTCGGTCGATGACGGATTAAGTGTACGCGAGCCATAACACAGCATTACTTGCGGTGGTGTTTTCTTCTGCCCATTTCGAACAAACATTGAGTACGTTAAACGCGTCACCCTTTGCTACAGTTCGCAAAGTTCAAACATTCAAGTCATCGTTAGTTTAATAGTCATCCGTGGAAAAATTAGTCCGAGGATTTCTCCGTCAGAAAAGAAATGAAAATTTTCCTGGAAGCCAAGCTATGTCCGCGAAACAGCTAACATCCGTATCAGAGAACATCCATTTCACATTTGTTGGAAACCTCTTGTAAAAATTCCGTAGACAATTGTAGAGTAGAGCTTGGTCAGAATCGTGAATAAAGTTTTCAGAGTTTAAGGGTGACTTTATTTCAGCTGTACGCAAGGTTTATATCCGACGCGGGACAACGAAAAGACACGTGTATCCCCAGAGCGCCGCATTACGTGCCGGATTAACCAACCGCCGTATTATCAATGTTATACTGTATTTACGTTGGGGGACGAAAAGGTTAAGTGAATAAGCCATCTGCAGACGCGTTTCGAGATTTAGCCAGGGGAGTAGTAGTTTCAACTTGGGATTTGTTTTGTAGTCTTAATCTTCTTCTTCCTAGCGTTTGTCCCGCCTGGTGGCAGGGTCCGCTGTGAGGATTCGTTGCCTCCATTTCTTTCGGTCTTGAGCCATATCTACGTGTAGATGTGTAGTCTTCAGGTCATTATGGATCGTATCAACCCACTTCTGCCTTGGTCGTCCCTTGGGCCTCTTTCCCGTGACTTCTAGGGCATATGGTCCAGCCTTCGCCGGCCACGCGACGGCAACCCCTGCACACTTTTCATGTTGACCGGGCCCCGGCAACACGCGTCGCTTTCAGGGGACGCCCCAACCTTAGTTCGAATTGTCCATGAGACAAAATCTTAAATAGTCTTAATAGAGCTACGAACAAATTGAATATATTTATATATTCAGGATACATTTCGCCCTTAATAAGTTTATATGATTGTGTCTATAGACTGTTTTCATTTAAAGGTATAGAACTTTGCACAGAAATGAAATTCGGAAAAATCATGTTAACGGCCATGGTATTGGCGTAATTGGAAAGATAATTTTATGCCATTACTGCTTAAATTTGATTTGGGGCATATTAATTATTTGGGGCGCAACTGGTTCGAATGAAGGGCAATCTAGAAGTCCAATTTTCGACCAGTTTTTTCGGGCAGACGAATATCGGCAATAGACCTTTTCATAGTTGAATTTTTTTTGTGCGCATGCGCCAATTCTCGCCTGTTATACGTCAAAATTACCCGAACTTTTTGACGTATAACCTTAATATTTGCCCGAAACTTTCATATTCCCGCCTTTCAAACTTGACAGATGCGCATGCACTTAACTAACCGTAAAAAGGTATATAGCGCGGCGTATATTGGCTTCCAGCTGATCCAATGTTGTTGGTTTATTGGCGTACATAGCAACTTCAAAAATTCCCACAAAAAGTAATCCATAGGTGTGATATCAAACAACCGTGGGGGCCAATTCACGGGTCCGTTACGCGGTAAGCGAATGTTTCCAGCAATAAAGGTCGATTCCCATATGCGCGACACTCAGCTACGCGACGTCGTGCGACATCGACTGTCAAATAATGATTACATTGTTTTAAATGGGCACGTTCCCACTATGGCTACGCGACGTGCCCATTTAAAACATTGTAATGATTATTTGACAGGCGATGTCGCACGACGTCGCGTAGCTGAGTATCGCGCATATGGGAATCGACCTTTAATAGATTGTGTCGCGTGGTGTGTGCCATGTTGCTCTGTCTGGTTGGAACCAAAGCTCCTCCACATTAACGCCATTCAACTGGGGAACGAAAAAGTCAGCAATCATGGATCGATAGCGCTCTCCAGTAACTGCCATATGCTGGCCGGCATCATCAAATATGCTTCAATAATTCCACCAGTCCATAAAGTACACCAAACAGTGTGCTTTTGTGGATGTAACGGCGTCTCAATAATGGCTTCTGGGTTTTCCTAGCTCCAAGTCCGGTAGTTTTGTTTGTTTACGTAGCTATTGAACAAAAAATGATTCTCATCACTGAAGAAAATTTCTTGGTGAAAATGAGGATCAAGAACAATCTTGCTTTCGGCCTATTCTCCGAACGTACGACACATATTTTTTTCTCCCGAAACATATGATGGTCACGCGGCTTCAGCTTTGCACGAGTTGTATTTTGCCAGCTCGCAAATCGAGATCTTATGCAAAATCTTCCATAAGGTTGATGGACACAGCTCCAATTGTTGTGCACGATGGCGAATCGGCTCATTCGGGTCCTGCCCAACACTACACAGCTGCAACAACTTCTTCGGTGCGCACTGTACGTCTCTGGTGATGCATATTATCAATCAGACTATGCGTAGTGCGAAAACGATCCATGGTTGTCCGAATAACTTGCTCGGATGGACGATTATATCAATCGTAAAATGGACGAAGCGCACGTTAAGCTTCGCGAATTGAACCATGACTTTGGAAGTAAATTTGCACAATTTGCAAGCGTTGTTCTGGCGTAAGTATATTCATAATGAAATGGCAAAACATACGGAGCAGAAATCAGCTGTCACTTATCAAATTGACTGTCACAAGAAACAATTTTGCAGGCTAGAAAAACAAACCTCTAAGAAAAACCCAATATAATCAGTACGGTTTCAACAATGTTAAATTAACATTTAAATCAATAACCTGCAACTAAGTTCATGTCTTTCTACACAGATGTCAAATTACAACCTCATGCACGTCACGGACGAGATGTTCAAGTAATTGTATTCCAATTTATAATTCAAAACAGCAAAGCTGTACCGATGAGTGATAAATCTCTAATCTCATCTGCAGATGGCTATTCACTTAAGTTAAATAGAGAGAAATGATCTTAAAAAGAGTTTTATTTATTTAGTACACGTTTAGTGACATGAAAATTGTACTGGGGGCTGGTAATAACATGAAAATGCCTGTTGTATAATTCAATATCCTGTTAAAAATATTATGTCTTGACTGTCATATTTATGTGTGTCAAACAGTCATAATTGTATATGTCAAAACTTGCTTATCAAGTTTATAAAACCTTGATTGTCATAATTTTATCTGTGGAAACTAAGATATCAACTTGATGAAACCGCGTTTGACAGACACAATGTGTATATGTCAAAACTTAACTGTAACAAATTGGTGTGTCAAGACTGCATTGTCAATTTTATTACACCTTGAATACTGTAATTGTGTACGTCAGGACTAAGTTGTCAAATTTATGATGTCTTGACTGTCATATTTATGTGTGTCAAACAGTAATAAATGTATCTGTCAAAACTTACTTATAAAATTTATAAAACCTTGATTCTAATAATCTTATCTGCCGAAACTAAGATCCAAACCTCGTTTGACACAATGTGTATATGTCAAAGCTGACTTTTTAAATTTAACTGTTAACTTAACTGTAACAAATTGGTGTGTGAAGACTTTATTGTCAATCTTATTAAACCTTGAAGACTATAATTGTGTATGTCAGGACTAACTTGTCAAATTTATAATGTCTTCACTGTCATACTTAAGTGTTTCAAACAGTTGTATACAATAATTGTATCTGTCAAAACTTATCAAATTTCTAAAACCTTGATTGTAATTATCTTATCTGTCGAAAGTAAGTTATCAAACTGATTAAATCTCGTTTGACACAATGTGTATATGTCAAAACTGACTTGTCAAACATAACTGTAACAACTTCGTGTATCAAGACAACATTGTCAATCTTATTAAACTTTAAATACTATAATTGTGTATGTCAGGACTAACTTGTCAAATTTATAAGGTCTTGACAGTCATATTTATGTGTGTCAAACAGTCATAATTGTATCTGTCAAAACTTACTTATCAAAATTATAAAACCTTGATTGTCATAAACTTATCTGTCGAAACTAAGATATCAAACTGATTAAACCTTGTTTGACACAATGTGTGTATGTCAAAACTGACTTGTCAAACAACTGTAACAAATATAAATTTGATCAAAAAAGAATTCATAACATTTTTCAAATAATGAATTTTCTGTTTTTTCCAATAGAAACACAAAGTATAATATTAATTTATTTTGCCATTTGGATGTTTGCATTATAAAAACTTTTGTTTGTTACTAATATTAATTTCAATGGCAAAACGGTTACCGTTTCAAAAACTGACCCATTTCACAATTGCTTTACTTAACCGTGCCCCATTTTTTACAAGAATAACCGGAACTGGAATTTATTGAATATATTATTTTGAAACAATTGCGCAATGAAATAAGAAACCCTGCATTCATTCTGATGAACTGAATGAGCTCTCATTTCTCTTCGCAATGAGAGGTGAAAGCAATTAAATGACCCAACATTATACGCATAGTTTTAGATATAAATAAGGGACATAAAATAAGCAAAAATACATCTTTTTCTTTCTGGTTTTTCTCTTTTGTCAATTGTATTTCACTATTTCTCAAAACTATTAAACAGTTAAAAATGAGATGTCATGGTTTGCATATGATAATCTCATAATAATATGTTTAAATAATGATAATCTCCTACTTTCAATTCCACTATTAAAGAGTGCTGTGTTTGTCAAATTCCTTTTTTGTCAGAAGTGTTAACTTAACACGTCAGATTCCATAGAACGGAAGAAATTCAACAATTGATAAGAGCTTATGAACATGTTCCAGTATTTCTGGCACCGTACTGTCCTTTTTTAAATCCGATTGAAGACCTATTTAACCAATGAAAAAATTCCATCAAGAGAAGTCCAAAAACTGTATGCCCAAATTCATAATTCTTCTTGTTGCCTCCCCGACCGGGAATCGAATTCGGGTCTTCCGCTTGTATGTAGTTTTTGGTTATTTAAATTTAAAATATAGACGAAACTCATTTGCAACAACGCGAAAGAGTTTTAAAAGATAGTGAATTTCATTTGACATAGGATTACTGTCAAAGTGACGTAAATAAGAAATACTTTTTTGGCCTTCTGAATAGACCTTTTTAAGGTTAGTTAGGCGCATGCGCATCCGCCAAGTTTGAAAGGCGAGAATATGAAAGTTTCGGGCACATATTTAGTTAAAAAGTTCGGGCACTTCTTGACATATAACATGGCGGAAATTGACACTTACGCACAAAACAATTTCAAATATGAAAAGGTCTATTGTAAAGCTAGCTTTGACATCCCGTATACGTCCAGCGAAACTAGATTTTTACACACAATGTTGCCAAAGTACGGCTACGGTGCGGTAAAGTGACCAGTAAATTTTAACCTTTCAAGGATACTTACAAAGTAAATTAAGTATAGGACAATAAAATCTAATTTAGAAAAAGCCACTTTGCACCATATTTGACACGATAATATAGAAAATAAAAGTAATTATTTATTATAAAGTATAGCGTATGACATGATATAAAATGACTATGTACCGAATATTATGTACAAAAAAATATTATGTACCTAATAAATTTGAATTAGTAAAACTGTCAAAGTTTGTGGGTATCAACATTAAAAAATTAAATAATATCCAACATTGTAAATAATCTAAATCTATTAGTTTCTTAAATAATAATTGCCGGTCAAAAAAAATTATACAAATTTCGTGCGGAAATGATTTTACAACGCTCCAGCTAATGGAGTCGTCCTTCGGGCGTGTTCCCCAAACGAGGTGTTGCGTTGTAAAATCAACGTTTCCGCACTCTAATGTAAATAACTATTGAGAAATAATGAAACTCAATTGACAAAAGAGGAAAACCAAAAGAAAAACACTGTAATTTATTTTAGAATATTGCAATGTTTAGAGCAGAGATTCGACTTTTTTTCCGTAAAAAGTATCTTTTTACAAAGATTTAAGATGTACCTTATCTTACATTATTTATTAAGAAGTGTAAAAAAGTATTTAAGATAACAGAAAAATTAACCGCAATTTATATCTACAGTAAACAAACAAAAAATGGTTTCACTTGTCAACAAACAAAAGGAGGCCCATGAGGGGTGTATTGCATTTAAAATGCTTTACACTCAACCAAGTCGAATATGACGATTGTTTTTTTTTTTTGACGAAACGAGAAATCAGTTATTTTCAGGAATGCACTAAAACACACCTTAACATATGTTTCAGCCCGCGAAAGTTTATTTATTTATGTGTGATTTGTAAATCTGCTTCTAAAAATATATGCAATGTATTTCGGCCAATGAATAAAATATACGCGTCTTCAAACGAGGATATAAAATATTTGAAGCTTCATAGCCTTCACAGTTATGACCCTGTGTCTTTCGGTGGACCCACAGCGAGCTACAGCCCTATTAATAGAACTGTATGCGCCTAAAAGTAGACACTGAATAGCGTATTATGAATTTTATAAAAATAAGATTATGTCAAGGATAATTGAAAAAAGTTTCCTACCCCTCGAATAGTTTCGTTTCGTAATAATAGAATTTAATTTGTGAAACAAAAATAGAGACAGGTGGAAGATTTGCTTATGTTTTGATACCACTGTAAACAAAATATTTTTTGTGTGTAAAAATAGAGAGTTAAAAAATATAAGAAAAAACGTGAGAATTTGGAAAATATGACTTTTGTATTCAGTTAAAAATTATGTAGTTTTGAAGAAATATTGTTTAAAGCATAATTGGTATAAAAAATATATTTAACTTAATTGTGAACTGACGAAACATTAAAGGTGGATTCCAATATGCGCGACACTCAACTACGCGACGTCGTGCGACATCGTCTGTCAAATAATGATTACAATGGGTACGTAGCCATAGTGGGAACGTGCCCATTTAAAACAATGTAATCATTATTATGTCGCATGACGTCGCGTAGCTGAGTGTCGCGTATATGAGAATCGGCCTTAAAGCACACCAAACCAAGTTGACACGTAAATAATACTGTTAATTTTAAGTAGATTATTTTTAGATAAATATTAGTCGGTTATTTATTTAAAAAAGAAAATAAAAATTCCCACGAAATTGTAGTAAAAAAGAAAAAGAAACATGTAATACTAATGTTTTGTGGTCGTCGTGCAGAATATGTGTTTATGTAAGCAAATGAACTTTGTAAAGATTATATTTAGCTCACTCAGCTTTACTTGCTGCATGCACTCTTTTTTAAAACTCTTATACCCAATTTAGACATTCCGATAACTTATTCAGTTTAATTAGGTCAATAAGAGATAAAAAGATTATCTTTTTTTATTTCGTATTATTCCGTGGTAGGTAGATAGTTTTTGCGAAAATAAGGAAACTGCGGTTTCGAAAAAACCAACACAGGATATTAAATCTTCCTTATATTAATCAATTGTATTTTATAAAGCATATTTTTTTAATATAAGCCAGTTCCTGTTTATACTATCTAACCTTCCCATTTTAACCACAACCATGGGCCTGTTGATCTTAGATAACTTATCAGTCGAACGGCGCCGAATTTCCAAGTGAGATTTTTTACACAGAAACATTATCACCTCGAATCCACTTCAAATCTCATAACCTAATCAGATATATAAAAATCATTCCGTTTAGATATAGTTGCTCTATGTAAGACAGTCCAATTAATTATTTTAAAAGAGCAATCGCGTTGGTCGCAACAAAAATAAATTAAAATATAATGTGGAAATTGACTGTCTGTTAGAAACTTCAAACCGTTAAATTCTTAGAGATTTTGATGACGAATTCAATATTTGCAAGGAATTTGCGTACCGAGAGGTAATAGGAAAAGTAATAAAAACGTGCTGGTATTTGAATTTCATTGCAATTGCATTTTTAACTCAATACGACGGTATTTCCTGTGTAATAATTTCCTACGTAATTACATTAATTCATTATACTCACAAAAATATAAAAGCTATAATTTCTATATTCTTACAATTAATTTTATATTTTTTAAATATTTGTGGGTGGAAAACAGATCCAAAGCTACATCTCTGTATTCTTATGTGCATATATTTTTAATTTTGTTCTTTTAATATATGATACGAGATATCAAATATTTATACGGTCGGTGGAAAGCAGATTAATTATATTTTGTCAAAATATTATTATTGTTATATTAATTATATTGCTTACTTAAGGATATAAGAATTTTTTTTCTGTAAAAATTTAATTTTCTTTTGGGTAAAAATAATTAAATATTATTAGTTGTACACCTAGTTTTTTAAAAATAGAAAATGTTACTGACCTCTTTTATATATAATTTTTGGCGTAGGAACTAAAACCTATTCGTAATGTGCCATTTAGCGTTCGTTCTGATAATTTCCGCAAAATCGTAAAAATAGATGCGAGATAAATTGATCGTGAAAAATCGGGTATTTCAAGGTTTTTTTTTTTTCCACAATTGCGTAGAATTTAAGATACAAAAATTATTACGAATAAGTAAATGAGTTACGTAAATGTTGAATTTCGATTGTTCAGGGTATTGAAATAAAACAATCTTACGCTAAAGGCGATTAGATAAAAAAATAAAAAAATATGTAAACAATAGGGGCCAATAAAAACATGTGATTGTACGCAACGCAAACACGACAAATTAAAACTTAGTCGTGCAACATTTCATTGCTAGCAGTCGTGATCATTTGACAAGAAATAAACATGCGATAAAACGTAAATAAATATCAAAATTCTCCATACTGTTTATGTGTTGATAGCCAATTCAAATTCCTTACAACTCCATTGATGCACTTATTAAATATATAATAAATCATAATAGAAACATTCACAACAAAACATAACGAATTGCAACAAAGTCATATTACATGCACAATACAATAATAACCTTATATATATATATATATATATATATATATATATATATATATATATATATATATATATATATAAAGTTATTGTATGTGTGTGATAAAACATATTAGAAATACGGTTTGGCGATAAGACAACTTTTCTAGCATTTTAAACAGCTCCAAGGTCGGTTCTATTGGGTCTTCATAGAAATATTTTGTCCTTCTTGACGGGCCAATGACCACCACACATATAGCGAAACATCGTGCGAAATATATGTATATATACATACAACTATTTATATATCCTATATACATATATCTAAATATATATATATATATATATATATATATATATATATATATATATATGGTTATACAGAATATATAATATGTGAAGTGGGAAGGGACTCACACCATAATGTCTGCCTGCGTCCGGCTCTGTAAGGGTCTCCGGTACATTCTCTACAGTTCCTGAGTAATATCAAGCACGCCTTCCATACAGCTGAACTCAAACAAGTTCAGACTTGTCTGCAGACGTGATGACCTGTCTCATTCTTCAATTACTTTTATTAAAAACATCTGTACAGCTCGCTGTTTATAATTCATTTTAGCGCACTTTCATTCACATGCTGCAAAATATGCGGACTGAATATACCACAGATTATTATTGATTTCCGGGTTAAAAAACAAATACGTTTTAATTCGTTAAATACAATTTACTAAAAGGCATTATCAAAGTAATTAAATATTGAAAGCACCCGAAAACTTCACAAGACATAATTTTTTTCATAAATTTTCATTTTAAATATTTTTCATTCAAAAATTAATTTTTTTTTCATAAATTTGCAGTTTTTTTTTTTAGTGAAAAATTGCAAATTACAATTTTTTTTAAAATCTAACTGTCATTTTGAAATCTTTTTTTGAAGTGTCATTTTGAAGAAATTTTTCTATCTAGATTATTATTAACATTTTCATCTATTCATAAATAGTGTAGTAGGTTCTTAACGATTCGGAATTACAAATTTGGTTCAAAAGCAAATATAAAAGTGCATTGGGATGGTCACTATTAATATGTTATCAATTTGACAGATTTGTTATAATGTTGACAAGATTTTTCATAAATTTTATTGTCATTTGTAAAACAAGTAAAAAATTGACAATTCTAGATTTTTGATCATCATATTTTGATTATCATATTATCATTTTGAAGCCAGAACATATTTTTACTCAGGTATACTATTAATAGTTTCTTCTATAGTCCATTCTTTTAAGAATGCAGTAACTAGAAACCTGATTTACACTATGACAAGATTTGTGATAGTGTGAATCAGGTTTCTAGTTACTGCATTTACTGCATTCTCTAGTTACAAGCGTCAAATTTTGTAACTAGATTGAACATTTAATGTTGAATCTAGTTACAAAATTTCGCGCTAAATTCAAATATAGTTACTTGAATATAAAATTTGTAATTTATTAATGGTTTGATTAATAATATTTTGATAATGTTTTATAATGAAAAAAAAAATAATGTTTTGATCTTATTACCACTGATTAAATACACAAAATGGCAACAATGGTAATAAAATACAAAGAAATATATGCAGAAAAATGCAAAAAATCTAAATGATACAAACAGATCAGATAACAATAGACCTTTCTACGATTAGTCTTAACTAACCGTTTTATATAAAAAATTATTAAAAATTATTAAAATAAATTTTATAATCAAGTAACTATATTTGAATTTAGCGCCAAATTTGCATGCGCATCCGCCAAGTTTGAAGGGCCATAAAAGAAGTAGTTGATCAATTTGACAGTTCAGAAGCCATTACGATAGACCTTTTTACGGTTAGTTAAGCACATGCGCATCCGTCAAGTTTGAGAGGCGGGAATATGAAAATTTCGGGCACATATTTAGTTAGACGTCAAAAAGTTCGGATACTTTTTGACGTATAACATGGCTGAAATTGACACATGCGCACAAGAAAATTTCAACTATGAAAATGTCTTAATTATAATATAATAATAATAATAATATATATAATTAATTCAAGCCACCTGGCATTTCAAGCTCCTTGACATAAAATGACGTTTCTAAGACGTCATGTATATAATATTAAGTGAGAAACGTCACAAGTTTGCTCTAGAAAATCTAGAATAGTATATTAAAGGACGAGTTGAGTTCAGTAAGCGCGATTTTTCAGCACGCGTCCAAGTTTAGAAAATTCCTCGCTACGCTCGTCGTTTTGCTAAACTTGGACGCGTGCTGAAAAATCGCGCTTAGTGAACTCGTCCTTTAATACACTTTTTCTATTTTGTAACGCTAATATGCGTGCGGTTATGGCTCGCCGAGTGCTGTTATTGCCATTAATTAATTAAATTTGTGTATTCGCGATTTGCACACATCACATAACCTCAAAACTATCTCGCCGAAAATTTTACACTTACAGCTCTAAATTTCAGTGCCAACCTTGAAAAACTTAACTCATAACAGCACGCGGTGAGCCATAACCGCACGCATATGAGTGCTTTTATGAGACCATTACAGACGCAAAATAGAAACAAAATATTTAATTGTATATTGTCACAAGAACTACAACTGAATATTGTAAAAAAATAAGCAAATTCCAATTATAAATAGTATTTTGCTTATGCATATTTTAAGCATATCTCACCCATTTTTTGTGCATATTTCGCCCATTTTTAGTGCATATTTGCATGCATATTTTGGCACATTGATAGTGCATATAATCCGATGTCTAATAATTACATATCACCAAATTCTACGCCAGTGGCTGCAAATGCATGTGATAAGAGAGAGATGGAGAAGTAAATATCGTCGGTGTGAACTTCTCCTCGATTTAAGCCAATCAGAGAACAAGGTCAAATAAGACCTATCTTCCCTGAACTGCATTCTTAAAAAGAATGAACTATAGTCATCAATAGATCAGGAAAACGTACCCAACGTTTTAGAATTACAAATTGAATTCATAAGCAAATATGAAAGTTCATTGGAAACTTCACTATTAATATTGTATCAAGTTGACATAATTTTTTTTTTTTTTGACACGATTTTTCATAAATATTGTCATTTTGAATAAAAAAATTGACAATTCTGGATTTTTGATTAATTTGATTGTCATTTTGAAGTCAGAACATATTTCCATTCAGACTATTATTATTAGTGTCATCTAGTCATAAATACTGTAGATCAGTAGTCCTCAGCGTTTCAGAATTTCAAATTTTTGTTCAAAAAGCGCAAAAATCAATTTTTATAAAGTTTAAAATGAGATGTCATGGTTTGAACCAAATTTTTCAATTTTATAATGAATATAATTTTTCATAACATTGATTTTCAATCAATTTTTATATTGAAAAGTTATAACATCCACTTTGGGATAGCTTTACTAATTAAATCAAGGGAGGGACACGGAAATCTTCTGTTACACTTTAGCACACAGCGCTCAAGATGCATTGTGTGAGCCTTTCGCTACGTCAACAAAAAATATCAAAAAAGCTGTCCCAAAGTGGAACTTTTCAATTTTGAGTAGGCATTGTCTATGTGACTGTATAAATCGTTGTCAATTTGAACATCAATTTGTATAGTTCATTGTATACTCTGTCCGGCGAGGGAATGCATCCCGTCTCGACGAGTTTGACATTGTTCTGCGCACACCCTCACTATATTTCTGCGCGTACCTCGGCGCGTCCCTTGCCACTCATACCTCGACACAGTACAGCTGCATTCTCTCGCCGGACAGAGTATAAATTTCGCTATCAATGTTGTATGATTTAGACATAACTTGACAAATTTAATTCAATGTTACAAGAATATTTATTATAAATTTGACAGTTATTTTGAAGTAAAAAATTGACTTCTAAACTTTTGATAAATTTGACTGCCAGATTTTTTTATTGGAGTGTGCCAAAAGAGAGCTGAGCCTTTAGGGAGAAACCACATTAGAAGACTGATTAGAAGACTTTTTTAATCAAATTTTGAAATCATTTCATTCATTTTTCGAACAATTTCTGTGTTTTTTTGAATAATTTCAGCCAAAAAGGTTGTAAGTATAGTTTTACAATTGCGTGCAGTGTAGCCATTCCGATTTTCATGTGAAATCAAAAAGCTTTTGATTTTACATTAATAACTTATTTTCTAAGAATATGAACCTGAATGCAGGCGAATAAAATGAAAATTAAAAATTTTGCAGGTGTTGGAACAATTTTTCTTCGATTTTCACGATTTTTTTCTCTTATTATGCAAGGAAAAATACCCTTAAAATCATGATATCATCTCACAAGTTGGTTCATATAATTCGAAATTTTATAAAGTATATCATATTATCAATTTTCATAATGATCGGTTCTACACTTTTTGAGTTAGATTGCACGCAAATGTGAAATGTGAAAAAAGTAATTTCGAGATAACGAGGTAATGTAATCGGTAACTCCGATGTGCACTCGGTTCTATGCTCATAAAATCTAAACGAATGCGAATTTCGATTTGAAATTTGAACAGCGTATTCTTGGACAGTTAAGCTAACGATTTATGCAATACAAAAACCTAATGTGGCACAACCTAACCTTTGAACAACCTAATGTGGTTTCCCCCCTTAAGAACCCGTGCTGTAATGACCTCTTCTGTTCCTCCGCTGTTGTCGATAATGCTCCCAAGTATATGAATTTGGTAATATTTTCAACGGTGTGTTGTTCTACATTAACCTCATCGATTTAATTTTGCTTAGATTTACTCGCAGCTCGACGTTCTCAGCCTCCAACGCTAATGCTTCCAGTTTTGATTGTGCACCTTCAAAGCTGTGCGCGAGGCAACATACTGTAAAAAAAATCTTTATTTCCTCTACGGGGTTTCAAGATCCCTGTCTTTACATTTAATAAATTTAATAAACATAATGTGCCATTTTTACATAATGTTCTGCTCCTTCTTTTCCTTATCCAACCTTTCCCTCCTCTTCCATACTTCTTTCATCCACTGTAATCTCCCTGCAATCTTCATTCAGTATTTCTTCCCTCTTCCTTCCTTCTCTTTCGTTCATGTTTCATTCCACATATGAGGCGTTGCGAATACGAAGGGCGAACTCAACAAATGGTGGTTTCGAGAAAAGCGCATTTGAATTTTTTTTATCCATTGCGGATAAAGGGCAAACTCAGCAAAGACTGATGTCGATTTTGATGAACTTATGACGAACTCAACATGAAACCTATACCTGTGGATTCTCGAGGGGGTTCTGATCCCATCCGTAAAAAAAAATGACCCAATGTTGAGTTCGCCCATCGTATTCGCAACGTCTCATATGTGGAATGAATGAGAATACATGAAAGAAAGAGAAGGAAGGAAAAGGGAAGAAATACAGAATGAAGATTGAAGGGAGATTACAGTGGATGAAATAAGTATGGAAGAGGAAGGAAGGGTTGAATTGGGAATTGAGGGTTGGGAAAAGAAGGAACAGGACATTATGTAAAAATGGCACATTATGTTTATTAAATTTATTAAATGTAAAGACATGGATCTGAAACCCAGTAGAAGAAATATAGATTTTTTTTATTACATATTGCCTCGCGCACACCTTTGAAGGTGAACAATCAAAACAGGAAGCATTAGCGTTGGAGGCTGAGAACGTCGAGTTCCACCATAGACGCGGCCAGGGCGGGGTGGGAATCGGGTTTGGGGATTCATGCGAAATATGCAACATACATTTTATATTGAAATGGGAGGTTCGAGTAGAGACGACTCTCTTCAAGAGAGCATGGTAGATTTTAGGAACCCGTGTGTTTCAGTTTTAGAAAGTAAATTGGTGCATTTCTGTTTTTGTATTTTCTTTAAAAACCCCCAGAAACTAAACCCTGACTACGCCCGTGTGCTCTACTGTCTCGTTCTTTTCTCTTATTCTCCTATCTCCTCGTTCCTCCTTATTTCCACATCTTTTCTTTCTTTCTCAGGAGAGTTTCTCTCTCCTCGTTTCCACATCTGAACCTCGCCATTATCTCTTCCTTTCTTTCACACTTCCTCTTCCTAGGTACTTCGGAATCCATTCTATCATACAGCTTTCATGCTTCATATTGCATCTGGATATCTACGGCCGTGCCTCTTTCGCTCGTCTTCCCATTCATCCACTTTCCTTTCGCTCTTAGTCTCTCTATTTTCTTACTCGCGTATCCATTTCTTCGGCAATATTTCTCTTACCGCTCGCGTACACCTACACCGTCATCGGCCGAAGTTTGCTCGGGCGACGACGGCGATTGAATCAAACACTTCTAAAAGAAGTACACAAACACGACTGTAATGGTCCGCTGACGCCCGAAAACGGCCGATCATCACGATGATCCGAACTTGTTAGGATTTCTCGCCAGACTGCCGTCGTCTACAGCGCAAATTGAGTGCATTTATAGTTAAATTCTGTTTCATGCTTCATATTTTGCATCTGGATATCTACGGCAGTGCCTCTTTCGCTCGTCTTCCCATTCATCCACTTGCCTTCCGCTCTTAGTCTCTCTATTTTCTTACTCGCGTATCCATTTCTTCGGCAATATTTCTCTTACCGCTCGCGTACACCTACACCGTCATCGGCCGAAGTTCGCTCGGGCGACGACGGCATTTGAATCAAACACTTCTAAAAGAATGAGAGCGCGTACACAAACACGACTGTAATCGTCCGCTGACGCCCGAAAACGGCCGATAATCACGATGATCCGAACATGTTAGGATTTCTCGCCAGAATGCCGTCGTCTACAGTGCAAATTGAGTGTATTTATAGTGAAATTCTGTTTCATGCTTCATATTTTGCATCTGGATATCTACGGCAGTGCCTCTTTCGCTCGTCTTCCCATTCATCCACTTGCCTTTCGCTCTTAGTCTCTCTATTTTCTTACTCGCGTATCCATTTCTTCGGCAATATTTCTCTTACCGCTCGCGTACACCTACACCGTCATCGGCCGAAGTTTGCTCGGGCGACGACGGCGATTGAATCAAACACTTCTAAAAGAATGAGAGCGCGTACACAAACACGACTGTAATCGTCCGCTGACGCCCGAAAACGGCCGATCATCACGATGATCCGAACTTGTAAGGATTTCTCGCCAGACTGCCGTCGTCTACAGTGCAAATTGAGTGTATTTATAGTGAAATTCTGTTTCATGCTTCATATTTTGCATCTGGATATCTACGGCAGTGCCTCTTTCGCTCGTCTTCCCATTCATCCACTTGCCTTTCGCTCTTAGCCTCTCTATTTTCTTACTCGCGTATCCATTTCTTCGGCAATATTTCTCTTACCGCTCGCGTACACCTACACCGTCATCGGCCGAAGTTTGCTCGGGCGACGACGGCGATTGAATCAAACACTTCTAAAAGAATGAGAGCGCGTACACAAACACGACTGTAATCGTCCGCTGACGCCCGAAAACGGCCGATCATCACGATGATCCGAACTTGTTAGGATTTCTCGCCAGACTGCCGTCGTCTACAGTGCAAATTGAGTGTATTTATAGTGAAATTCTGTTTCATGCTTCATATTTTGCATCTGGATATCTACGGCAGTGCCTCTTTCGCTCGTCTTCCCATTCATCCACTTGCCTTCCGCTCTTAGTCTCTATATTTTCTTACTCGCGTATCCATTTCTTAGGCAATATTTCTCTTACCGCTCGCGTACACCTACACCGTCATCGGCCGAAGTTTGCTCGGGCGACGACGGCGATCGAATCAAACACTTCTAAAAGAATGAGAGCGCGTACACAAACACGACTGTAATCGTCCGCTGACGCCCGAAAACGGCCGATCATCACGATGATCCGAACTTGTTAGGATTTCTCGCCAGACTGCCGACGTCTACAGTGCAAATTGAGTGTATTTATAGTTAAATTTTGTTGCTATCTACCTAAACGACTATGGATATTGAAAAAGTAATTAGTTGTGTTTATAATAGACCAACCCCGTGGGATAAACATTAAAAAAATTACAATAATCGACAGAATAGTACTGTATCGACAGGAGAGTTCTTATGACGAATCCGTACCACCGGAGACAATTAAAACAGCAAATTCTTCATTTTTTTTTTTGAATGGCCTCACTTCGTTCGTGCGCCCAATTTCGCTATCGTGTGAAATTGACAACTTTACGCCCTAGTTATGTATAGTTAAAACATACTATTCGGAAATCGTTCGAATGTTTGTGCAAATTTAATTTGAACACCAAGCAGATATTAAATTAGATTACAGTAGAGATTTTAAAACTCAATGAAAAACTTTGAAACTAAAAATTTCAGTATCAGCACATAATAATTTTAATTCCTGTCTAGTTTGTCTGTTCATATGATTCTTTTACAATATTATAAATTGTATCAATCTAAGCTGCCGGGTCAAATATTATCTATACTTTCGAGTTGTTTAAATAATTTTTAGAAAAAATATATTCGATAGAAGCAGTGCAATTAAGATTAGAAGTAAAGATGTATCGAGGACAGATAATTCCGAAGAAAAGTTTTAACTTCGTTTTATACGAAATCGATTGTCTCACAATTTAAGCATTTAATTCATTCATAAATTAAAATCGTAATAAGGCCAGTTTCATTAGCATTAGGAAAAAGGGCATTTAATGCATGCGTCGTCATGTGCGCTCAAACGGCCGTGAATTCATAAAAGAAACTATATTTCCAGTTATACTTGACATTTTAGATATAGGCAATATGATTATTTATACAGAATTTACTGTATATTTGCTTTTCTCATATAATTGGAAAATCAATTTATAAATTTAACTTTAATCTACACATGTTTTTCTTTCCTTTTACTTCTCCTAAAAGATATAAATTAATACAATTATGTGTGTAATTCTTTTATATAACCGAGTTCTTAACTAATAGTTTTGTTTTAGTTATAACTAGAGGTACTTATATATTACTCTATTATTATTATATATTTTCTGTTATATAGTACTATTCTGGTCTATATCAGGATTATAGGTCTAAAACAGAGCAAACGTTTATTTCAACACCTAGACCCGGCCAGTTGAACATCACGAATTCCGACCAAAACCGAACAGGAAAATTTCAAAATGTGGCGAGAAAATGTATTAACCCTAGAAGAAATTCAATGAAACTTAGTGAATGTGGGTATCCGCAAGAAGTACGCTTTGATCACATTTTAACGCTCCGCCTCCAATGGGAGCGGCGTGGGGAATTATTTTTGCTTCAAAGGTTTTGTTCCAAATATCTCGTCTACGCTTCAAAATATAAAATTGTAACCCGGATCGCCGTATCTACGACGTCGGTGTTTACAAAAAAATTATTATATTCTTTGCAAATTTAGTTAAAACATTCGGTTTAGCCACTAACGTAAAAAAAACGAAATGGCAATTTCGCCTACTGCCTTCTTTGAATTTCGTTTCTCAATTTACATGAGTATAAATGGTAAGGTCTAGGTATTGAAATAAATGTATGCTCTAAAACAAGTCTTAATAAACGAGTCTTAATTTAAAATTGAGATAAAATATCAATAAATAATTATATAATCGCAATGGCACATTTTATAATCGCAATAGCGAGCGCAGTACCTTTGATTCTAAAATATTTAACTGTTTTAAACCAAAATTATGAACATAACTATCTCCTGGTAGCCACTGGGTCAATGGCTGACTGCTAGTGAAACCTTCGATTTAATTTGCACTGAAACGCAATTCGCGCTAATATTTTCTGATTTTGACTCATTCGTTTTGAAACGTTGAGGACCACTGTTCCAGATAAAAAATTGTATAATTATCATTCATTTGCGTATTTCTTGCAATTTACTGTTGAAGAAATGATAGTGTGTAACATTCAACTTTCGCGGGTTCAAGGAAAAGAGTTGTATAACGTCGAGTACAAAATTCAAAATCACCGAAAGTTACATAAAATGCGTGTGACATTTAATTTAATAAATTATTCCATGGTCGCGTTCGTTAATTCAAATATGATTTTACGCAATAGAAATGGTGATAATTTATATTTATAAATCTAATTAAATGGTTTGTATAACTTATGCAAACGCTTATAGATGTGAATATTATAAATCCAGCTGATACTAAAATTCGAATATCTCGCAAAAAAAATATATTAGGAATCTTATCAAAGTTTATAAAACCTATTTACTTTTTGTTGGAAGGATGGATTTCTTGGATTTCTTATCAGATATGTTCTCTGAATGTAATTGATAAATTTAATAACAATTCATAGTTGTACTATTCAGATTATAAGTCCTTCGGATTTCTAACAAAATTTGACTTGATTGAGAAGTGAAAAATATAATAAACGAGCTATATTTTTTATTACCCATGCGCGAAAAGTACTTCTTGACGTAGATTATTAAATACGAAAAATGTCACATCTCGTTGTATTGCCACATAACCTGGGTAACGCACGCAAATATTCAATATCGCTAGGTTACATTAAAATAAACAAATACATAAAAATAAAATGAACACAATCAAAATGTCAGAAATGTCAGATTTTTTTTTCATTACAAAGTAATAATAAAAACTAAAGAAAACGTTTTAAAATGAGTGTAAATTCTACGGTGATACCGGAAACTGATGAGAGTTCTCATGACGAATCCACACCACCGGAGATAATTGAAAAAGTTTTTAAAATTTCTCGTTTTTGATTCCATCTTTTTGGATGGCCCATGGATCTCAAACTTGTAAGATACATCCCCTCGCATGAGCAATAAAAAATATTGTTTGCAACACGGGCGATATTGTCAATTTTTCGCCAGAGCGAAATTGTGCGCACGAACGATTGGTGCGGTGCGCACAATTTCATACTCTCGCGAAAAATTGACAATTTCTCCGGTGTTACAAAATATACTATAGAGTTTATATTGCAGAATGTACACTGATTGTATGTAATAATAGTATATTTCGAATTAGAATGTATTAATAGGATATTTCGTAACAAGAGTTGTAAGAAGCATATTACGTACGAGCGGAACAGTTACGCACGACCCGCGTAGCTTGGAGTGCGTAATTCCGCGAGTACGTAATTGCCTTACAACTCGAGTTATGTACTATACTTTATCTACGACCACTCTAATTTGTTTCGATTTAATAAGAAAAATATGTTTGATGTAACAAATTTATTTCTTATTAGGTTATGTTTATTTAATTATCATTATTTAACATTATAATAAACAAACATTATATATAGACATTATTTAACTTGAAAGAAATGAAAGGAAATACATTCTTAATGGTTTTAAACCCTTATTAAACCTTAATATTTAGTAAAACCTTAGTTTTAGAATCTTATTATTTAGTACTTATTTGGGTTAAACTGCAATAAGATTGCTCATAGATATAGGCAATCCAATGTACGCAATGTCAATTTCCGTTATTTGAATTGTGGCACGGGGGGCGCTGAACGTATTAGCACGTAGTAGCAGCTCTCAACCAATCAACGAATCGTAAACCAAACGCACGTGTGTGTTATCAATCATAACATAACATTAATCGCGGACTGTTACATACGTGTGTGTTATGATGTATTTACATAATCCACGAACTGTACAACAATGAGCATTTACAATGGTTGCAGTGGGCGTAGATAAAATTATTAATAACTTTTACATTATATTGGTAAATTCTGATATTCTTGGCAATACTTTGAAAACAAATACTAATCGACTAAACTTCACACTACATACAACTACATCTTTCAAACTGTGTCTGCAAGATTCCATGGATGAATGAAAAAGGCCGCGGATAAATTAACATAAACAAAATGAAAATACTTCAATTCATTTATATTTTAGTTCCGAGGAAACTTTTGTTCCGCTTTGATAATTGGAAGTTTGTTCATTAACGAATGTTGACTCTGGAACAGGCGGGCGGACGTAGAGTGAATTCTTACACAATTCGCGTCTCGTTTATGGCTTATAATTGTATTCGCAAGACCTTGAAAGTGTTAAAAACGCGAAATTATGTTTTAACATTTTTTTCGGATGGAATCATATGCGCAATATAAAATAAATAAATTTATTTGTATGTGTGATTAAAATTTCGATTTAAATATAAACGTCCTAATTCCGGACCACCAAATAAATCTTAAAGCAACCTAAACAAGCGGGTCAAAATGATAAAAATTGCACTGGAAACTTTTCCTTTTTACAATAAAATTCTTATCTACAATTATGTTATCAATTCATTTCATTCAAGGTCTACACATTATTTATATTAATTAAATCCTAAAATGTTTTTTTTAATTGAGAAATAAAATTGGTCACGATTAAAAATATCTTGAAAATAGGCACAATTTATATTGCATTCTGTGGTGGATATATTGTTATCGATCTATAGAGATGACAGTGTGTAGAAATTGCGGAGACACATAGAGGGCTTATTTAGGAAATTATTTAACCCTTAGTTGCAGTATTTTGCTAATAGCTTATATTTTGGGTACATTTAACACTTTGTAAGCGATCAATTTATTGTTTTTCTCTAGTAGCATCGGACCTCAATTAGTACCCTTAACCCTTAGTATCAGTACGTTTTTAGGGTTCCGGACCGAAAACGGAACCCTTATAGGATCACTTTGTTGTCCGTCTGTCTGTCTGTCAAGACCATTTTTATCAGGAACGCGTAGAGGTAACAAGTTGAAATTTGTATCAAATACTCGGGTCTGCGGTCTCTTTCAGCTGTGAAAAAATCAAACTTGTAAGTCAACGCGATCAAAATGACCGTTTATGTCGCATATTTTGCGATTTCACAAGGGAATCAAAACCTATAGGGTACTTCCCGTTGACCTAGAATCATGAAATTTGGCAAGAAGCGGTGTCTTACAGCACATGTAAAGGGAAAAATCTGAAAACCGTAAATATGTAGTTTAATTACAAGAAAAATGCGAATTTACTATTAGAAACTTATGAAAATACACTAATGTGTTGCGTGGTATTGTCAGGCACCAGAAGCATATGGGTTGCATATAGTTAGGTCCTCCTAAAGATACCTTACTTACAAGTTTGTACGGAACCTTCGGTGCGCGAGTCACAACTCGCACTTGGCCGGGTTTTTTTTTCTCTGCTAGCATCGGACCTCAATTAGTACCCTTAACCCTTAGTTAGTATCAGTACGTTTTTAACGTAAGTATGCGCTAGCGGGTATTTTCCCGCACATCAATTTTCATGGTTTTTGTAATATTTCATGTTTGACTAATCAAGAGTTCGAATCACGACCACTGCACAGATTTCCAGGGAGCTGAGTTCGGAAGGAGATACCTCAATTTCCACGGACAATAAAGACCTGTTGGCGAGATTGGTCGAGTCTCATTGGTGTTGATAACTTTGTCGTTCCAGTCAGTTTTCTTAAAAATATTTTCCAATGCTGAAGTGAAGAGTTTTGGACTCACCTTGTCGTACTCCTCCTTCAAGTCGGACAGGTTTACTTTTTTCGTGGAGAATGTAAATTGCTGTTACTTCTTTGTTGCATTCTTTGTTGGTATTCGTCGAACTTTCTCTCTAGTCTGTTGGTAATTATTTGAATACATCAGTAATTTGTATGTGACATTAGACTGATCAGCCTGTAATTTTCTATCTTGTTATCACCTTGTTTGTAGATTAGGACCACGTTAGCGTCTTTGCATTGTTTTGGTATTTTCCTCGTCTCTTTCCTCGTTTCCTCGGGGCTTAAAGAGTAGGTAAAAACATCACGTGATTAATGGACCACCCTTATGGGACTGTGTGGGAAAGCTGAACAAGCTTGGCTAAGAAAATAAAGTAACGCTAGAAGATAGAAACGAAGAAGCCGATCACCTAGCAAAGAAGGGATCTAGTAATCCCTTTATAGGTCCTGAACCCTTTTGCGGCATGAGTATGAACACCAACCACAAAAACTTAGATGAAAAAATAAGAGAACAACGGACGAAAACCTGGAAAGAACTTCCAGGGCTAAGAAATACTACCATAACTATGTAGGGATAGTTTTTTCGATGAGAAACCCAACTATTATCATGTAAGGGTAGTGTTCATACAAGAAACAACCATAGCTTATAAGGGTAGTTTTTCTTCCAGAAACGCTGCCATAACTATTTAGGAATAATTTTACTCCAGAAGCGGTTTTCTTGTAGAAGAAGAAACAATAACTATATAGGGGTAGTTTTGCTTCAAGAAATACTACCATAACTATGTAGGAATAGTTTAGTAGGGAAAGATAGTATGTTCTAAAACCGCCGCCGTCACATTTCATTAAAAATTGCGCGGTGAGGGGGTATGTTCTATTCCCACCGCTACCACACTGGGGCGCGTGGGGTTACATAGACCTCACACTCCCTTTAGCGTGAGGTTACATAGACCTCACACTCCCTATAGCGTGGGGTTACATAGACCTCACACCCTTTAGCGTGGGGTTGCATAGACCTCACACCCTCTTTAGCATGGGGTTACATAGACTTCACACCCCTTTAGCATAGGGTTACATAGACCTCACACCTCCTTTAGCGTGGAGTTACATAGACCTCACACCACCTTTAGCGTGTGGTTACATAGACCTCACACCTCCTTTAGCGTGGGGTTACATACACCCCCCGGTTATGTGGTGGCGGTGGGAATGGAATATAGAGACACCGCGCATTGTTTAATGAAATGTGGCGGCGGCGGTTTTAGAACATACTATCTTTCCGTAGTTAGTTTTTTCGATGAGAAATCTAACTATTATCATGTAAGTGGTAGTGTTTATACAAGAAACAACCATAGCTATACAAGGGTAGTTTTTCTTCAAGACACGCTGCAATAACTATGTAGAAATAGTTTTACTCCAGAGGCGGTTTTCGTGTAAAAGAATAAACAATAACGATATAGGGGTAGTTAGTTTTTCTTCAACAAATATTACCATAACCATGTAAGAATAGTTTTAATCTATGAACAGTTTTCTTGCAGAATAATAAATTAATCGTTTTCGTGCAATAAATGCAATCTAACCCCTATATAGACAGTTTTCTATATAGGGGTAGTTTTATTGTTATTTACAGTAGTAACTTCTTACCATGCGCAGGAGGTAAGGCGCTATTCCTCTTTCCGTTAGTTCCTTCATTATTATTTCTCAAATGTTTATCAAATGTAATTAGAGCACATATCTTCCTTGTCCTTTTGGTGCCACTTTTAGCTTCTTCTGCAAGTTTTAGGACCGCTTCTATTGCGCTGATAGTGGATCTTCCCTCTCTGAATGTTGGGGAAACTGCTAGAGTAGCTCCTGGTGGACAGGCTTAAAAGAGGACTTGAGGCAGGCATCGGATTGTCCAGGAGACAATTTGGATTCAGAGAGGGAAGATCCACTATCAGCGCAATATAAGCGGTCCTAAAACTTGCAGAAGAAGCTAGCACCAAAAGGACAAGGAAGATATGTGCTCCAAAAGGCACCAAAGAAGTGGCACCAAAAGGACAAGGAAGATATGTGCTCTAATTACATTTGATAAACATTTGAGAAATAATAATGAAGGAACTAACGGAAAGAGGAATAGCGCCTTACCTCCTGCGCATGGTAAGAAGCTACTTCGATAATAGAACTCTGCTTCTACAGGCACATGGAGTTTCGGTAGAGAGAGAACTGAGTAGCTTGGTCCCACAAGGTTCAGTTTTAGGTCCTACTTTGTGGAAGATCTTGTATGATGGTGTCCTAAGATTGAAACTTCCTGAGGGTGCCACACTCATTGGCTTCGCGGACGACCTGGCGCTCGTGGTCTCCGCAAAAACGGAATCCATGCTAATGGAAACGGCAAACCGCATAATTCGCTAAGTAACTGATTGGATGACATCAAACAACCTGAGCCTTGCTCCCGAAAAGTCTGCAGCAGTGTTACTAACCGCCCTAAGGAGACTCAACGCAATACAGTCAAGTGCAACATGCAAATGTAAGACCAAAGAACGAAATCACATGCCTCGGGGTAGTCATAGACAAGAGCCTGTCGTTCGGTCCACACCTCACGAAGGCAGCACCTAAAGGCATGGAGGTATGGCGGCATTGGACAGAATTATGCCCAATGTAGGTAAGCCTAAAAGCTAATTGTTGCAATTTTCTTTTGTAGATCGTTCGTTTTTGGTGGCAAATAGAAGAGAGGAACAATGTCACATAATCTACTGCTCGAAAGGCTTTTGCCGGCTGATGGGGTACTCAAGGGCGGAGGTGATGCAGCGCCCGGCGTCCTGCGAGTTCCTCTGCGGGCCGCTCACCTCACAGCAGTCGAGATATTGAACTACAGAAAAGATGGTAAATGAGTACAAGGAAATGTGTAGTGAGGGTGAATGGGTTTGTAGCGGATTGAGCCTTACAGAAATTAGTAGGGATGTAATTTTTATTCGGTTTTTGGAAAATGATTCAGGGATCATGTTTTTTAGGAATTTTGCTGCTTTTAGAGGTTTTTAGGAAAGGGACTTGGAACATCAGGTTTTCGAGGTACATACTTTTAGAACGTGGAATTTTGCTGCTTCTGAAGGGTCTTGGAACATGTTTTTGAAGAACTTTCAGGACAATTTTAAAGAATTTAGGAAAGCGACAAGGAACATTTTTCAAGGCAGTTTTAGAATGTCTGAAGGGTCTTAGGAAAGTGTCTTGGAACGTGTTTTTGAAGGACTTTTAGGATATTTTTTTAAGAATTTACGATAGGAGATAGCAGAAAGAAGGAATTTAGGTCGAGTAGCATGTCTTCAAAGTACTTCTAGAACGATTTTTTTTAATTTACAGAGGCTCCTAGGAGCATATTTTTCTGAAAAAGACAATCCAAAGTAATGCTGAGATCCTTTAACCAGAAAAAAAGCTTGCCTGAAACTAAACAAGAAAAAGCTTAGAATTCTGACAGAAGTCTTGTCGGGACATTGCAGACTTAGAAAACACCTCAAGGCCATAGACCTAGAGGAAGATGACAGATACAGATTCTGCGGCTTAGCAGAGGAAACCCTCATACATCTGCTCAAAGACTGCGAGAGACACATGTATTTTGGGACCCACTGCTTGAACGCAGAAGAGTTGCAGACCTTGAATCCCACCGAGATCCTGAAATCCCCCACCCCCGCACCTTGCCCTTGATAATACAACTGCTACGAATTACAAACTGGTAACCTCATAAACAAACGACGCACGCACGATTTGAATTGTTTATTTTGTAAACGCGAATACCTAAGATTAGTTTCCGGAAAATGACACACTTGGGAACCCATGGTCTATGCAAAACAAACCACGAATTGAAACCTTGATTTGATGAAAATTGAGTATGGAAGCTTGCATTTATTATATTAGGCCTCATAAAGTTGAAAAACTCATCGACAATTGGGTTAATCGAATTCACTCCAGTAAACGAAGCCAATAATCGATGTGTTATCATAACAAGTAATTGTTTATGCTTCAAAATAAAAACACAATTGAATCCGTAATTTAAACTTTTCTTGTTTTATTTCATTTTAAAACCATATCGTCCTTACTGAAAAACTCTGTAATTATACTATTTTTTTGTATTAACTAACATTTGTAGTTAAATAACGCAAGAAAATTTGGTAATAATTTTCTTGCGAGTTACGATTTCTACGGCTTATTGATTCTATATCCCACAATAAGACGCGATGCTCTAATAAATTCTAGACTGTGAAATAAATTGTCTTTGATTTAAACAATGTGAATATGTAATAATCGATGTGTTATCATAACAAGTAATTGTTTATGCTTCAAAATAAAAACACAATTGAATCTGCAACTTAAAATTTTCTTGTTTTACTTCATTTCAAAACCATATCGTCCTTACTGAAAAACTCTTTAATTATACTATTTTTAGGGTTCGGTACCGAAAACGGAACCCTTATAGGATCACTTTGTTGTCCGTCTGTCTGTCTGTCCGTCTGTCTGCCTGTCAAGACTATTTTTCTCAGGGACGCGTAGAGGTAACAAGTTGAAATTTGTATCAAATACTCGGGTCTGCGGTCTCTTTCAGCTGTGAAAAAATCAAACTTGTAAGTCAACGCGATCAAAAGATATGACCGTTTATTTCGCATATTTTGCGATTTCACAAGGGAATCAAAACCTATAGGGTACTTCCCGTTGACCTAGAATCATGAAATTTGGCAAGAAGCGGTGTCTTACAGCACATGTAAAGGGAAAAATCTGAAAACCGTAAATATGTAGTTTAATTACAAGAAAAATGCGATTTTACTATTAGAAACTTATGAAAATACACTAATGTGTTGCGTGGTATTGTCAGGCACCAGAAGCATATGGGTTGCATACAGTTAGGTCCTCCTCGGTTAGGTCCGAAGGTTAAAAAGTATGTGTCGGCACCAAGTTGTTTGTTCTGAATTTTCTATGTTTATATTCGTTATGCATTTCATCACGTACGCTCTATATACATAATATATACAAGGTATATATTATGTCTAAATTTTGCTTGTTTATAACTGACATGCGACATAGTCCCGTAACATCCTGTATATATTATATTTCGTCTAATTTTTGTTTATAATCTACATATACTTAAATCACGTACGCCCTATATTTTTTTGGTAGTCAATTGCCCAAAAGCAGTCAATTGAACAACTGAATGTTACGAGTATCGAAATAGATCTAGAAATAGTTAATATATTAGTTTATATTAGATCTAGAAATAGTTAGATCTTAATATAAGTTAGTGAATAAGTGTAATACTAAAATAAAGTTTTCTTTTTATAAGTTTAAAAATATTCGCGTTATTTAAAAAAAATACCCTATATACCTTTATACAGGGTATATAGGTATACAGGCAAAATTGAGCAATAAAAACAAATAGTGAAGTTCCAGAACCACTAAACACTCACAATAGTGAATGGGGGATGTATGGTAATAAAATATAGGGTAAAATTCCATCGTACGACAGCGACATCTTAAGGTTATGCTTGCAGAGGTACTAAGATGGTCGTGATTTCAGGAGGGCCACTTGTCAAGTTAACTGAATGTGCTTGCTACGTCCTCCACAAAAAAAAGATACCTTACTTACAAGTTTGTACGGAACCCTCGGTGCGCAAGTCACAACTCGCACTTGGCCGGTTTTTTTTTTGTATTAACTAACATTTGTAGTCAAATAACGCAAGAAAATGTGGTAATAATTTTCTCGCGAGTTACGATTTCTACGGCTTTTTGATTCCAGCTCCTACAATAAGACGAGATGCTCTAATAATTCCTAGACTGTGAAATTAATTATCTTTGATTTAAACAATGTGAATACGTAAATGAATATTTCATAAAATACGCAATATTCAATTTTGCCATTTAACAAGACGTAATTAAACTAAATTTATTAAACTTAGCTATTTGTATAGATAAATACTCCACATTCTTTAATTTAAATAATTTATTGAAACTAGTTTTCATAATTTTCTAAATAGTTTAGAGAAAAAAAAAAACGATTTAAAATTAAACTACGCATTACTATTTTTCGCCGTCGTTGTCTGTAAGGTCGACAGACTTTGCAAGGTATTTAAATCATTTTAAAACAATTCTCGTTTCTTTTCTAACAAATGCAATGCTGGTTAGCCTAGAGCAGGCAAGCAAATATTTTTTTTAATTCGCAAAATTCTTGATATAAAATGCAAATTTTACGGAATGCATTATAAAACAAACGAGATTTTTTTTTTAGAATTTTGGGTGCGGATAGAAAGTGCAACAAAATGTCAAATTCTTTTAGATTAAGGCGATAATATTTTTTTTAAGAAACAGTTATGTCTCAAATATTAATTATACCACATATATCTCTTATACAAATTGATATACTTAAATATAATTGCATATATATTAAAAGACTTCTAATTTATACTAATTAAAATTACAGGGTATTGTTCCTTTAGGCATATTGGGATGTCGACACTATAATACTCTCTCTAGTTTCTATAAATTTCGTTATTGGAAGAATGTAACAATGTGAGTTTTTTTTTCTTGTTAAATGTATTAGTAAGTCAAACTAACTAAACTAGTTTTAAATATTATTACGGATTTATTTAGTTAAGTTAATTAACATATTTCTGTGATAAAATGGATGAAAAATATGGCTAGACAGAACCAAGAAATGTTGTAATAATGAAAACTACGCTATTTAATTCTATAAATATTTAAATATTTTAGCGTAAAAGTAAGGTCAGGAGGTTATTAATTTATATACGCGCGCAGACCTTGCAGCGTGTATATTCCGTATTCTATGACCACGTGAGTGTGTATTACACAACGACGACGACGTCTAATAGAGATAACTGAAAATAAAAATAAAAAAGTTTGGCGAATTTTATTCAAGTGCGCAATATGGATTTTGTGCTACATTTGTAAAATTTACTCACGATAACATTTTAATCGATTTTAAATAAATAATGATTTCCTGCAACAGAAAAACAAACAAAACATCGGTTAGATTTTTCTTATTTTAGTTCATTTTCGTTTAATAAATTTTACTTTTTGAAGCTATTCTGCGATTTATTATAAAATTTTTATCGGTTTACCTTGAATTTTAGTTGCGTAGTTATCACCAAAATGGTCTCCAACATTAAAAAATTAACAAAACGTGCAGATTTCATTTATCAAAATACTATTTGATAACAAGTAAAGCCATACCATATTGGTGTTTTTATCACACATGCACAATAGTACTATCTTGGTGCACATTTTTTATTGCGATAAAATGTCACTATTAATCTATTACACGTATAAATTGTGTAACAATATCGCTAGGTTACATTAAAATAAACAAATAAATAAAAATAAAATGAATACAATCAAGACCTCGCTATTAAAAAAGTGACGTAAAGTGTCCAAGATTCCATTTTTTTTTGATGGCACTTGGATCCCAAACTTGTAAGATACATCCCCTCGCATGAGTGATAAAAAATATTGTTTGTAACTCGGGCAAAACTCGAGGCGCGTTTACATTACGTGTGGCCCTAGGCGCAAGGTGACTATGTGGCCCTAGTCTAGGGAGTCCCAATTCTCAATATGCAAGATTGTAGTAAAAACACATTAAAAAATAACAATTAGGTACGTAAAAGTATTTTACGATACGTGTATAGTTTTACCTACAATATAAATTAATAATTTACTTAAATTTATAAAAAAAACGGCCAAGTGCGAGTTGTGACTCGCGCACCGAGGGTTCAGTACAAACTTGTAAGTAAGGTATCTTTAGGAGAACCTAACTGTATGCAACCCATATGCTTCTGGTGCCTGACAATAGCACGCAACATATTAGTGTATTTTCATAAGCTTCTAAATAGTAAATTCGCATTTTTCTTGTTATTAAACTACATATTCACGGATTTCAGATTTTTTCCTTTACACGTGCTGTAAGACACCGCTTCTTGCCAAATTTCATGATTCTAGGTCAACGGGAAGTACTCTATAGGTTTTGATTCCCTTGTGAAATCGCAAAATATGCGACATAAACGGTCATATCTTTTGATCGCGTTGACTTACAAGTTTGACAGCAATTTTTACAGCTGAAAGAGACAGCAGACCCGAGTATTTGATACAAGTTTCAACTTGTTACCTCTACGCGTTCCTGAGAAAAATGGTCTTGACAGACAGACAGACGGACGGACGAACAGACAGACAGACAGACGGACGAACAGACGGACGAACAGACAGGCAGACGGACGGACGAACAGACAGACAGACGGACAACAAAGGGTTCCGTTTTCGGTACGGAACCCTAATAACAATTAGGTACGTAAGAGTATTTTACGATACGTGTATAGTTTTACTCACAATATAAATTAATAATTTACTTAGATTTATAAAAAAAAAAAATAATTAGATAAATGTCAAGCATGATTTTTAATAAATTGATCAATGAAACGTAAACATTTCAATCGCGAATAGGGAATATGCATGAAATTTAAATCAAATCAAATAGAAATCAATTGACCGGATTTTTAGAAATCAGATTTTGATCAAGATCGTTGTGTTGTTGAGTTTTTATAGACCCAGGTGGTTTGGGTTTTAAAACAATTCGGACAAATTGAGTGCGAACCTTCGGAAAACGACCTAGGTTGTTGAATTTTAAGATCAATATTTGATTGTTGGTCGAGTCCAGTTTGGGTCTCATCCGTTGATCATCACAAGCACGATTTCTGATGGAAAACTCAAAAATTCGTTGGTTTTTCGGATTTCTAAATGATTTGACAACATGTACAGAGTGTACATGTGCCGAAAATTGAAATCGTGATTGAGGAAAAGTTCGTGTGTAAAACGGAAATTTTTGTTGAAAATTGCACCAAAGTTTTTGGTCAAATTGTCAGTTTGGCTAAAAGAAAATGCTCATGGATTATGTTAGAAGTGTGTCTGAAGCAAAGTTTTGAGTATAAATTTGGAAAAATAATTTGGGACAAGATCAAGAGTTTTTGGTCAAAATTTGATAAATCTGTAAGTCAAGGTTCAAGAGTTTTAGGACAAAATTTGGAAGATTTGCTAGTCGAGGTAAAAGGTTTTAGCCCAAATTGATTGAAATAGTTTTTAGCCAAAAGTTAATGAAAATGTTTCTTGAAAAAATATTTTGCTCAGTGCACACAGACAGACGACGGATAAGCACAATATTGAAAGGCAATAAGCACAATATCGACAGTTATTTCTAAATTTGAGTTTTTTTTGTACAAGTACCTGAAAATAAGGTCAAAAATTAGTGGAGATGAACAGTCACATGGTCAAAATTTCGGTAACAAAAACCTGGAGATGATCAAAATTTGGGCATTCCTAAAAATCTTTATTGGCCGGACATTTGAACTAAAATTTTTGTAAATAATATCTTTTTAAATACTTAATTGCAAATTAAGCGAGGGAAATTCAAATTTGTAAAACGCAACACCATTGGTTAAAACGAAAGTGACGTAACATACCATATAAACAAGTCCGTATTTTTTACATTTGTATGTCATTGCAGTCTTTTGGTTAGAAAACAAACGTCAAGATAAAAATTAAAATAGCTGTTGTAAACAATGGACTGAACTGTCAGTGGTAATTGACGTCATCAACAGACCGCGCGAAAATGGCGGCGTTTAACCCTTTCACCGCCATTCCGGGGCAAATGACCCGGGGCCCTGAATTTATACAGCGCCGTCCCGGGCGATGTAACCCGGGGTTTCTTTTTTTAATAGCGCCATCTAGTTTTGCGCTGGGTTACTAAACGAGTAACGAGCCGTCACTGTACTTAAAGGGGAAGAGAAATCGCGATTTTTTGTAAATTAAAAAAAAAATACTTAAATATTACGCAACGATTGGAAATCTGCCTTAACCGATCGGGTATTTTTTAAAAATAATTTCACCGACTTGCCGTCTCCGGGGATGGCTGGGTGAATTTTTCCAGGTTTTTCACTTTTTTGCACACAACTTGGACAGTTTTAGTCGCGCAGACGTGGTTCCGGCGTCGGTGTATCCGGAACGTCGCCACACATCGGACTATCACCTCACTTTTCGACATTTTTACTTAACGTTTTTGCAAAATGCGAAAAACTTACTTTTCTTTGCAAAATATTCGTCATTTTTGGACGCCTAAATATCGCGATCCGGAAGTCTTATCGAAAATCGCCGCACGAGGGGCCGTTCTTCTGTTCTTTGGCTACAAGAATCTGATGCACGGCTGCCCACGGGCGGCGGACACCGCCGCAGACGGCGTTTTAGTCGGGCGACGCGGAATTGCAGAAAATGTGAATAACGTAGCTGACAAAAGTCGAGCAGCCACGAGAATGGTGTCGAGCTTTCTACCGGAATTATTTCGTGAATTTCATTTTTCCTAGGTATTTTCGCCATGACCTCCGTCAAAGTGGTAATTTTTGTAATGTAAACTTTTGTTGTCCGTGTAAGGAAGCATAGGAAGCATAAGGAAGCCTAAATTGCTAGGTCCCTACGTAATCGCAAATTTCTATCAATTTTGAGACGACTGACGTGTGGCGTTTCGCGAATTTCACCTGGCGTACCGCACCACGTGGGTTTTTAAAAAGGTCACATTAGGCTTTTTTATGCGGCAGATCTTCGGTGTTTTAACCGCACGTCTTCGATGCTTTACTGCAAATGTCCATCCGCACGTTTCGTCCTCCGTCCAGTCGCGCCCCTAATGAGGGTCAAACCCCACCGAAAACCGAGGATTTTTCAAACGGAAGCGGAGGCGACAGCGCAAGACGGGATTGTACATTTTTCGCGTGTAGAACAGAGAACTCCGTCGATCGGTGCCATTTTCGAGACTCAACTCACGGTTCCCAGGTTCGAACGCACCAGACCGAAACCTAAAACCACGAATTTTGAACCTGTGAGGCGCATTTTTTGTCGAATCTCAAAAATTCTTCCGGATCGTTTGACTGCCGCGGCGCCACGTTTTTAGTGCCCACGCTCGCCGTCCTGCGACGTCCCGTTCACCTGGTGCAAGAGAAAATGCAACTTTTTTTTGCCGATTTTGCAATCACGTCCACGGACGCCCTACGCTTATTTGAAGGGCTCCAGGTTGCCGGTTGGATTCGTTCTCTTCAGAACACTTTCCCGCAACTATTCCGGCAAGAATTTTTAAACTGCGACTGCGAATCTGCGGCAGTTTAAAGAGAAGAGTGCGCAAAAAGTGAAAAAAACCAGAGGCGTTTTACGGCGGTACCTACAACGTCCGAACAAATTGACGGATCAGAACGGGACCGGCGCCGTTCGATCAGGCATAGAACCTATTAGTTTGTTTGGGAGTTTAATCCCGATTGCGTTGAAGATGGCGTTGAGACGAATATAAAAACGAAAAACGTAAGGACGTCCAGGAAAACTCTCACAAAATCGTCAACTAAAGCTCTGCTGGAACGGTTTCGCGCGATTCCGGCAGAGAATTGAACATTTTATCTTTTAGTGTAAGCGGCATCACACTGCGTCGTTTGCAACCGTCGCGACGCCCGCCGAAACTCGCCGCATTGCAGGAAACAAATGACGAAAGAAAAACGTCCATATTTTTGCAGACGCCCGGTAAATGTTCTGGATTTTTCAGTGGATTGTAGAATGGTGTTTTGGCTTTCCGCACCAATAATTGGTCATCGCGGAATCGCGTTGCGACGCCCACTTATAACTGTTAATCGGCACAGAGAAAAACTTGAATGTCGATTTGGGGCACCAGGATGTCGCGTTTTTGAAATTCCAAGTTGACCGGCACGTGGGTCCCACAGAGCCGCGCATTTTGGTACCAGTGCTGCGTCGCTGCGATCAGGGAGTCGCCCGCCACAATTCGAAACGTATCGGCTCTGCTTCGCTGGAAGGTGCGGTCACTCTGCCCGCTACAGCTTCGCCGTTTCTGGGCGCAACGACTCGAAATTGTACGCTTTCGATTTGGAACGGACGTCCGCGCCTCTTTTACATTTATGGTTTCGTGATCCAAGCCGTCCCGGTACGGAAATATTTTCATAAATGTGCAGGGTACACTGTAAAAGTGCACCTTCAAGTTTTCCGCCGTCTGCGTTCAACGTGCCGCGGCGTACTCGCGAGTTTTCGACGAAGTTCTTTAGATTGAACCTATGGCTTTGCGGCAGTGTAACCGGCGCCGCGGCGCCCGGCGTTATCGAGGAGCAAAGGATTATTAAGGACCTCTATTTTCCGCTTTTGATCAAAGGTTGATCAATGTGAAAGGGGTTGCAGAACTACCAGAATTTTTATAAATATTGGCGCTGTGTTTTATTCCTTGAAATTGTCATGGCAGTGAAAAGGTTAAACAGCTCAATTTTAAATATTTTTTTAAACTTAATTACAGCATTTTTAAGCAGTATTTATATTTTTTACTATGTTATAACGGTGTAAACAGTGAATTAAAAATATTTAAAAAAAACATGCATATTCCCTCTTGTTAAGAAATTTTTTCTATTTTGCGTCTGTAATGGACTCATAACAGCACTCATATGCGTGCGGTTATATAGCCGGGTGCTGTTATGAGATAATTTTTTCAAGGTTGGCACTGAAATTCAAAGCTGTCAGTGTCAAATTTTCGACGAGATAATTTTGATATTGAGATTTTGATAGTTTTGAAAGTGATGTGTGGAAATCGCAAATACAATACAAAGTCATAACACATATTTCATTTAAATTCTGTCCATCAATGGAACTATCATTAAAAACGTTTATAGTGACATTGGATGTTTTTTGTTCATTAGAAAACTCCTCGCTACGCTCGTTGTTTTCTAAACTTAGACGACGTGGTGGAAGGGACATGAACTACATTCTTCGGGTTTGAATCCTCTGTAAGATTCTGTGGTGTCCTTTAGTAAAAACAGTCATGCGATTTCAATAACAATACACAAAATAACAACAATGCTTTGATACTTTTTTTAAAATATTTTTTTCACTATTAGCCACTGCAAAGTGCCAATTTATTCATCTCACTTTTTCAAATTTTGACACTTATTGTCGTCCACCGCCAAAAGTTGGTTTGACATTGCATAGTTGGAAATTTGTGGCCCCCTAAAATCGGAGGCCCTAGGCGCGCGCCTAGTGCGCCTATGCATAAAAGCGCCGCTGGCGCGAAATTGTCAATTTCAATCTCGAGCAAATGCACTAATTTTCGATTTCGAGTAATATTGCCAATTTTTCGCCCTAGTTACAAAATCTACTATTTTATGATAGTTTTCAAGATTTTAAAATTTTATCGAAAAATGTACTGTATTTTAAAACTATTTTAAAAAAAGAATAAAAAATCTACTAGTTAATATTCTCCAGTGAGGAGATTAGAATATAAATTCGGCATTTAGAAAACAGAATTGGATATTATGTGGAATAAATTAAAACGTAAAGTTTAACCTGTGAGAAAAGGCAACGTTTGTTTCATTGAACGGACTGTAGGCATAAGACAGCATTTAAATTTGTAACATTCAAATTCTTTCAATTCTAAAGATCCGTTCGTTTCCATTCTACAACTAATGCGTTTATTTGAGAAGGTTTGAGAACTTATCAGGAACAAACCCATTCTAAGAAAAACCTGTCGTGTCAATACATTTTTGAGTGCAAGCTGCCGAGCAGTTTTGTAAAAGCATTGTAATACCGTGCAACCTAACCTTTTATTTTCGGTTTTAAGGCCACCTGTCCATAAACAGTGATTATTTAAAGGTGCATCCAAAAATCCCTACAGCACGTTATAATCTAATTATTATATCGTTCTGTATATATATTTTGTATATATGTTCTGTATATAATACATTAACGAATATGTAAATTGCAATCAAATACGTCGCACAAAATTTGTTTTTTTTTTATTTTTAAATCATATTTCATAATTGATTTAAATATCTCTTGAGAGAAGAGTTTTGTTGCATAAAGAATGAATCCTTCGGCCTATCTCCTCTAAATATATAAACAAAATGTACATTTAGATAAGATTACACGAATATGGTTGCTACGCCAATTAAAAAGTTTGCTACTGTTAACTTGACACATATAGCGCGTAGGCTAAAATATACGCGAGATTAAATATAGTGTACACGTGTTCTACTCGTACAACTTATCTGTTCGTTACCTAAAATGATTATACCGGCAGTTTTGTTTGTAAAATTGTATTTTATAAGTGTAGTAGATAGAACGCGTGTACTCAAGCAAAATAAATTAAATAAATATTACAAATGAGATGAGTTGGAAATTAAATAATAAATAGTTTTACGAGATAAAAATCTTCTATTCGCTTATAATTAAAAAACTTGATTCGAGAAGTAAATTGCATTTCACTTATATAAACAATACAAATGGCTATCGATCCGAGGTCTTTTAGCCAGGATTGACTCTTAAGCCAAGTCCGCACTACGGTTTTTTTCCGCAAGCGGTAACTGCTATAACAGCGAAACCGCTCGAGAAATACACAGTACGCTATGGGAAAAATCAGTCGCGGGAAAAGGCCGCTTGTATTAGCTTACTTGAGTCACAAAATCACGCGATTAAAAACCGCGGCGGTTTAGCCGTAGTGCGGCCGAGGCCTTATATAGGAACGGAGATGTTAAAAAAAATTATGGATTAATGAATGAGCGTTTGGACATGTTTAGTCGTCGTTGAATATTTCTATTAGAGTTTAGGAGTAGTCCAGACCAGGGATGTTATGGAGCTCCGTAACCGTAACCGAAACTATGGGATATCCGAAATAAAAATCTATCCGTAACCAAATCCGATATAAAAGTTTCGAATAATTTTGATTGATATGTTGTAATAATTTCTATAAAGATATTTCAATATTTAATTGAAAATATATAATAGAAAAAACGAATAATGTTGTTTTTGTTTATTAATAGTAGTTTATGATACAAGTTTGTGAAAGGCTTTTGCACATGAGTTGCGAAGTTTAAAGCGCTAGTCCGGAGGTTCTCAAACTGGGTGCCGCGAGCGTATGCCTGGGGTGCCGCGAGCGTATGCCTGGGGTGCCGCAGCAATAATCAAGATATGTACTAATATGTAAATAGAAAAATACACAAGGAGGTAAACGAATTTGAGTTCGTACTTTCATTGTAGAATTATGCACAATTGGCTAAAATCTGGGTCTTTGAAACGGAAAGGTGATGCACGCCACTGGTGACGTTGAAAGAGCCACATGGTTTCATGGCAATCTAAGGATGCTGATACTAGAAAAATTTAAAGGTGCACGCCATTGGTGCTTTCATCGCCACCAGCTGGCGCATGTGGTAGACGATAGTGAATTGTAAATGTGCTGCCAGATTACGCCAATGAAATCGCTATAGAAAGCGTTGCATATCAATAAAGTTTTTGAAAGAATATCACATTCAAATCCTGTTCTTTTTTAATATCACGCAATTCTGTGCGAATAAACGAAGGCGGTAGAGCAATATTTAGATAAAAAATGTATATTGCCACATTGACCTCATTTTGGATCTGGAGTTCGCGAGTATGTGATATCTTGATTTATCTGTAGCTTCGCGGTGTGAAACCTAATCTAACCTGGGTTAAACCAACGGTCCTTATCACATTGTTCTATATTGGATCGAGAGTTCGCGCTACCGCGCGTATGTGGTGATGATTTATATGCGGCTTCGTGGTGGGCAACCTAATCTAACCTGGGTTAAACCTACGGTCCTTGGGATATTATCCTAATTTGGATCCTTCGGTTTAGTCACAAAAGTAAAAATACCACTTCTTTGAATTTCGTTTCTTAATTTACATGGGTTTAACTGGAGAACGCGGTTGTAGGTTTGCAAAAAATTGCGATGTCAATTTCAATAGACAAACGTAAGCGCTATATAGAACTGAAAGATTTTTTAAGGTATCTGTTGCATTTTTCAAAATATAGTTATTTAAATATCTTACCATCTGGGCCGCTTTGAATTTGAGGGGCGGCGGTTGCCGCCAGATAATATTTTGAATATTATTTTTCAAATATTTTGAAAAATACACAAAGGGAGTTGATAGAGTGATCCTTTCTCTATAAATGTGTAAATTCTCAAAAAACTGATTTTTGCGACCTTTGACCTTGAATATCTAAGGATGCTCACATGTTAGCATATGTGACTTTTGAGACAACATTTGTAATGCTAAAATAAAAATTTATACAAAAATTCAGCTTCTTCCGTTTAAACCAATTCAGAAAGTAGTAAACCTTTATACGCATTTAGTTTTGAGTGGAAAGGAAATATTTTCAAATTCTTGGAATTGTGTGAATGAGGTAGGAATACGAAATGAAGCTTTTTTTTCTCTCTCCTGCTAGGTATGTGGGCCATAACTGCACGACTTCTTCCATTGTGGCCCAGAGAAACAAAAAAGTTGGACTAAAGCCAAAGCCGCACTACGATTTTTGCAGCGAGCGGTTAGCCCCTATAACCGCGAAACTGCTTGAGAACTACCTTATTAAAATCAGTCCTGGGAAAAAACCGCAAGTAAGGCCGCTTGTATTAGCTTACTGACTCACAAAATCACACGATTAAAAACCGCGGCGGTTTAGCCGTAGTGCAGCCTAGGTATAATCTCTGGTCTAAATGTGTTGTTTGAGTTCTTTAATGATGGTATGTCATAGGGTAATGATGGTAGGTCACATGGTCAATGTCATGTTGTTTTAAATTTTGTTTGTGAGCTTGTCATCTCTGTCAGCAATCGGGGATATGGATTAAAATATGTGATATTAGCGAGTTAACGATTTAAATTCGCGAGTTAAGGATTTCAATTCGCGAGTTTTATCCGTTTTATCCGCTTAATTTTACCCGCCAGTGTAAAAAGACGAAGAAGAATTCGTCTTTTTCCGTTCATGCGGGGTCGACGCATCTGACAAGTCGTTTCCATTTTCCTCGATCCTAAATGGCGTTTTCTGTTAATTGCTTCTTCTGGAGAATATGCTGCACGCAGTCCATCCATCTTCTTCTAGGCCTGCCTCTTCCCTTTTGCCTACCACCTCCAGATCAAGCACTCTCCTTCCTGCATAACTCTCATCCCTGCGCTTAATGTGGCCATACCAGAGCAAGCGTCTTTCTTGCACCTTTTTTTATATTTCAGAAACTTTTACGCTGCCTCGTACGAAGTTGTTTTTGATTTGATCGTTTCTTGCAACACCACACTTCCATCTTAGCATCCTCATTTCAGCTACTATGTGACTGCACTGTTGGACAAGTTTCTGCTCCACATGGCATTGCAGGTCTCACTGCACATTTATAGTCTTTACCCTTTACTTGGACATTTAGTCTCCTCTCACAGAGAATACCAGATAACCTTTTCCTGTTTAACCTGGCAGCCTGAATTCGGTGGGTAATTTCCAGATCTAGATTACCATCGTCAGATACAGTGGATCCTAAATACTTGAGACTGTCCCTTGCCTGTAGCTGGCTACCATCCATCTGAATAGTTTCATTTCCAGTTTCTCCAAGGCACAGGTATTCGGTCTTATTCCTACTGATTTTAAGGCCTCAGTTCTCTATGGCTCTTCTCCAGAATTCCAGTTCATATTCAAGCCCTTCCCTGTTTGTGCTGCATAAAACAATATCATCTGCAAATAGCATACACCAAGGAGCTGGTTCTCTTAAGCTTTCAAAGAAGACATCCATTAAAAGATCAAAAATATAGGGGCTTAGGGCAGATTGTAGGTGAAGACCTACTTGAACTTACTTGTGCCTCGTATGAAGGTGTTTTTGATGTGATCGTTTCTTGTAACATCTCACATCCATCCTAGCATCTTCATTTCAGCTACTTCCAGTCGCTTGCACTGTTGACCAAGTTTCTGCTCCATATAGCATTGCAGGTCTCTTCTTCTTCCAATGCGTATCCATTAATGGATGTTTGCGATAACATTTTCCATTGCTTCCTTATTCCTTGCGGTGTGTATCAACGACTGTATATGGCGTAGCCCTGTCCACTGTCTGATATTTCGCAGTCAGGACATTTTTTTCCTTCCGATCCCTCTCCGGCCTTCGATCTTGCCTTCGATCAATAGATGCAAGAATTGATATTTCGTGTTCCGCATTATATGCCTTAGATATGCCGTTTTTCTTTTCTTAATCAATTCAAACAGTTCACGTTGTCTGTTGACACGTCTTAGACCTTCTTCGTTTGTTAATCTAGCCGTCTAAGGTATCTTCAGGATTCTGCGATACAGCCACATCTCGAAAGCCTCTAATTTGTTAATTGCAGCCGTCTTTAATGTCCAACCTTCCATACCGTAAAGAAGCACCGACCAGACGTAGCATTTAATGAATCTGAGTCTTAGGTTGAGGTCAAAATCGGAACAGGTCAGCACTCTTCGAAACCTCAGGAATGCCTGTCGAGCTTGTTCAATGCGAAATTTTATTTCCTTGTCTGATGTCCAGTCTGCGAAAAGCCAGATGCCCAAGTATTTAAATTTCTACTCTTTCTATGGGCCCTGCGTTAAATGTTATGGTGGAGTTTTCAAACATATTTAGGTTTCTAGAGATAATCATAAACTTTGTTTTTTTGATGTTGATATTTAAGCCCATTGATTTACTCTGTTCTCCTACCTTGTTGACCAGTTGTTGTAGGTCGTGTATGTTATCCGCGATTAAGACCGTATCGTCAGCATAGCGGATATTGTTAATCCACACTCCATTAACTTTGACTCCCATTTCCACGTCTTCCAAAGCCTCTTGGAATATTGTTTCCGAATATAAGTTGAATAGGAGTGGAGACAGCACACATCCCTGTCGTACCCCCCTTCTTATCTGTATGGCTTTGGACATATTATTGCCTAATTTGATTTGCGCTGTTTGGTTCCAATATAGGTTTTCAATGCATCTAATGTCCTTTTGGTCTATATCAAGCCTATTGAGGAGCTGCATTAATTTGTGGTGTTGTACGCGATCAAATGCCTTTTCATAGTCTATGAAACATAGACACACATCCTTTCTCTGATCATAGCAGTTTTGGACAAGCACTTGTGTTGCAACTATCGCTTCTCGTGTACCTAAACCCTGTCTAAACCCAAACTGCGAGTCGCCTATGTCTCTTTCACATTTCTTGTAAATTCTCTGGTGTATGATTTTGAGGAATATTTTTAAAGTGTGGCTCATCAGGCTAATAAGTCTATGATCTTCACATTTTCTTGCATTGGTCTTCTTAGGCAAGGGGATAAAGGTAGAGCACAACCACTGTTTGGGGTAGTGACCTGTCTCATATATGGTGTTAAATACTTTATGTAGTGCTGTGATGCCTCTTTCATTTAGGAGTTTAAGTATTTCTGCAGGTCTCACATTGCACATTTACAGGCTTTACCCATTACTTGGATATTCAGTCTCCTGTCACAGAGAATACCAGATAACCTTTTCCAGTTTAACCAGGCAGCCTGAAGGTGGTTTGTCCCTTGCCTGTAGCTGGCTACTATCCATCTGAATAGTTTCATTTCCAGTTTCTCCTAGGCACAGTATTTCTACTGATTTTAAGGCCTCTGTCCTCTATGGATCTTCTCCAGCATTCCAGTTTATATTCAAGCTCTTCTTCCATTGTGCTGCAAAAAACAATATCATCTGCAAATAGCATACGCCAAGGAGCTGGTTCTCTTAAGCTTTCAGAGAAGACATCTATTATAAGATCAAAAATATAGGGGCTTGGTGCAGATCCTTGGTGAAGACCTACTTGAACCGGTATAGTATCTGACAATCCTACACTGCTAATAATTCCTGTCCTTACTCCACGGTACATATCTTGAACAATGCGAATATACTTCTCCGGTACTCGCTTGCATCTCATGCATCTCCATACTTCTTGTCGAGGTACCCGATCTTAAGCTATCTCTAGGTCTATGAACACCATATGTAGTTCTTTTCTCTTCTCCCTGCGCTTTTTCATGAACTGCCCAAGTGCAAAAATAGCATCTGTTGTTCCCTTTCCCGGCCTAAATCCAAACTGTTCATCTCCTATTGTCGTCTCCACCCGAAGCCTACTTTCAATAACTTTCTCTCAGATCTTCATTGTTTTCGACATGAGTTTTATTCCTCTGAAATTTGCAAAATCCTGAAGCTTTCACCTATCTCCTTATAAGCTATCTCTTCCGCCATTGATCAAGGAGTTTATATTGATTGTGGCTAGGTATGTAATATTCCTTTTAAAGTTTCGTTTAGATCTGACTGGGTCACATGAAGGTGTAGGTCCCCTAGAATCCGATGACCTACTTGTGGCTTGTCTATCACCTGCGGTATTATGTTCATTAAGTTTGTACTTCATGTTTGACACAGTCTATCACAAGTGATTAGGTTAGGTCACCCGAAGGCAACTATAGTTGTTAACTATCAGGGTTGTAAGCCCTGAAGCGAAGTTGTTTTATTATCAACAAAATATTAAAATCCCACATATTATTATATTACTATTCCCATAAGTCCCATAAAGAAAAAGAAAATTTGACACTACATTAATTTGACATTTTTTTTCAATGTAATTATATTATTATATTACTATTTTGTTCCCAAGTCCCACAAAGAAAAAGAAAATTTGACACTAAATTAATTTGATATTTTTCAATGTAATTATAATAACAATTCTTAAAAGAAAATGAATCTTTTATTCAAAATGGAATAAAAATGGATTTATTTGAAATCATTAATAATTGAAATTATTCATAATTTACTGCAAATCGTCAGAACGCTCTCGGCAATCTCATTCGGTTATGAGATCAGCATTTAGCTTCATTTATGTAGATGAATCACTACATTGTTACATATTTTAGTAAACCATTTTTAAACCCTGCTATCATTAATAATAACCGAAAAACAGTTTTTTTTTTAATGAGCGAAAAATATCAATAATTATATAACACAAAGCCTTTAATAAAGAGGGTGGTTGCGACAGTTAATTAAATAACTAGTTACTTAATTAGTTAAGTTAGTAACTTAAGTTACTTACAATTAGTTAGGTTAGTAATTTAAGTTACTTACAATTAGTTAAATTTTAATATACGTCAGAAATATGTAGTCAAGAAATATGTAGTTATTTACATTAGAGTGCGGAAACGTTGATTTTATAATGAAATAACAAACATAGTGAATTTATCAATTCAGTGTATCAAAGCCTTGACTTTTTAAATATTGTGCTTGAATTAAATATTTTAATTCCACCTATAAATTGTGGCACCCAAAGCGAGATTTGAACCAGTGACTTTCCTATCCAATCGCCAGGCCGCTAAGTTTGCGACAACGAGCTTCTAAACAGTTCAACGCAGCACTCATATATGAATTTCGCAAAAAAAAAATTGCTACAACGTAAACCCAGCAAAATATTTGCTAAATATTGATTTTTAAGTAACCACAAAACCGCACAATACTTTTTAGAACAATCTCATATTCAATTGCAAATAATTATAATATAACAATATTCGATTGCAAATAATTACAATATAACTATTCGATTGCAAATAATTATAATATAACTATTCGATTGCAAATAATTATAATATGACTATTCGATTGCAAATAATTATAAAATAACTATTTTCGGTTTAACATAATTATAAAATAACTATTCAATTGCAAATAATTATATTATAACTGTTCGGTTGCAAATAATTATAATATAATATAACTACTGCTAGGTAATATAACTGCTGGGTTGCAAATAAATATAATACTGCGAAAACATGGTGACTGGATTCGAACCGGCGACATCAAGATTCACTGGCAGGAACTTTATACACTGCGCCACGGAGGTTAGATTTAATTTATAATTAATTTCTCAGATTTAATAGTAAACATTTAAAAAAATTGCATAAAAAAAATATTTTTTTTTTTATTAGATTTTGTTAATTATAATAGTAGTTTATGATACGTGTCGAAGGCCCGTTTAGTTTTACAACAGAAAATGTCAATTTCCCGTTTTGACGCGCTAGAGGAACGGAGTTATTGGGGAAAAAGTGAAAATTGTAAAACGCACATACAGCCGACCCCCTCGTAGGGGCCGGCCTTTGTAAAGCTTATCAAAAAAAAAACTATTTTTTTACTCAACCACCCCAAAAAAACAAATCTACGTCTTGATTTGTTTTTTAGGGCGGTTGAGTAAAAAAATAGGTTTTTTTGGATGAGCTTTACAAAGGCCCGCCTCCGCAGGGGGCGGCTGTATATGCGTTTTAAATTTAAAACAAAACCACACTTTTGCCTCATTTTTTGTAATTTTCAAATTCAAATTTTTCATTATCGGAATATTTTTAATTCAGACTCGTTGCTCGTTTAGTACAACGTAACAAGTGTGTGAAGTAGGGCTTTTGTGCACGAGTTGCGAAGTGCTTTAATTGCAATGAATGCACAAGTCTTTCATACATTATTTTATCTACAAACCATGTTAAAATACTGTTGAATCTACAAACAAATAATTGTATCGTAAAGATAATATGGAAAATACTTCAAATTACTGGCACAATAAGGTTAGAACGTTCAGCGCCTCCGTGACAAAAATTGCTAAGTAGTAAAAACGCACAGTGACGGGAACACTATTTGGTCGTTGTCGATGTAATTTAGGTTAACCTAGATTTAATCTAAATTAGGTTAAGTTTTATTAGGGCCAGATAAATCCAGACTGAGAGGCCGAGACTTTGTGATTCAAAATAAGGAAAATTAATAATAAATAACATTAATATATTGTGTAAATATTAATATTATTAAAAAATATTAATATACGTCGGAAAATTTATTTTCGCTACGTCTATGTTTTTTGTTTGTTTGTGACACAAGTCATTGTCATAGTAATAACAAACAGAAATCGTTTAATAATGAATCTCCATTTGATTTACATTGGACTTTTACACACGATTATAATAATGGCATCCTTCACACGCAATAATTTACTTGGGTTCATTTTGGTGTGCGAGTAGATAAATACATTATTAAATTGCTTAGAAATTTTCTATGCAAAGGGGTATTTTGCTTTTTGCAAAATAAATTTTGGCCATATTGCGGAAATAAATTTAAAAAAATCTCCTTTGGAATAGATGCTTTTTCTTTTTTTTTTACTATAAATATTTGGTCAAGTATGAAATTTGTAGAAAAAAAGTCAAAGTTTGATAGCTTACAAATAGCAGAATTATTTTATTCATCGAAGTATGCACCCATACTATCTACACACTTCTGCCATTTAAGCGGCAGGTTGTTCAGGACGGTGCGGTGTTATAAAACCCTATCGGACGAGAGTCAATGAATTTTTGGAAAGCCAGTTTTACCACATTGTCGGAGTTATATTATTTTTCAATTAAAACATTGTCCAGATTGCTGAAAAAGTGGTAGTCAGGGGGCTAGGTCTGGTGAGTTTGGAAGATGATGAAGAAGCTCCAATTCCAATTGTATAACAAATGCATGATAACGCTAGACCCCACACTGCACATATGACTGTGGCAAAATTACAGCAATTGGAGCTTCTTCGTCATCCTCCATACTCACCAGACCTAGCCCCCACTTCTTCCGCAATCTGGACAATTTTTTTATTGGAGAACAATTTAACTCCGACAATGCTGTAAAACTGGCTTTCGAAGAATTCGTTGACTCTCGTCCGCCAGGGTTTTATACCACCGACCTGAACAATCTGCCGCTTAAATTGCAGAAGTATGTAGATAATATGGGTGCATACTTCGATGAATAAAATAATTCCTGCTATTTGTAAGCTATCAAACAACTTTGACGTTTTTTCTACAAATTTAATACTTGACGACCCAATAATAAACTATTCTGACTTGTTTTTCATTATAATGTAAAGTTAGTAGACAATGTTATAACTTGGGATACTATTAGTGTGGGAGTTTATTTTATTGCACTATACAAAGCTGTATGGAGTTAAATCTAGGTCGGTGGAGTATGGTTGATCCCACAGAATTTTATAGCTTAGCTCTGCGAGTTTCTGACGAGTCTCCAAAGCAGTATGTTGGCCTGGCATTATGATGAAGTCACGTCACGTCATCAGCCTTTTATGTCCCCACTGCTGGGACACCGGCCTCTTCTCTTCCACATATCGAACCTCAGTAATAAGGATTGAATATGGGGGACCTAGCGGTTTAAATGATGAAGTACCTTCCTATTAAACATTGTCGGACTATTTTCTTCTGTTTGTGCTGTTTTTTTAAATTATCCAATTGCTCTCCTCACATCTCGGACACATTCTCAGAAACGAAAAATACAGACTTGTCAAATTAATAATAGAAGGAAGGATCGAAGGCAGAAGAGGAACCGGGCGTCGAAGAATATCGTGGCTAAAGAATTTGCGACAATGGTATGGTGAGACTACGACAAGTCTCTTTAGAAAAGCGATTGAGAAAACACAGATAGCGCTAATGATTGCCAACGTTCGAAGAGGACAGGGCACTTGCTCTTCGAATTTAGGCTCTCGTTCGATGTCAACAGCTCAAAATGTCATCATCATCATCAATCAGCTTATTGAAGTCCACTGCTGGACGTAATCCTCCCTCAATAGTTTCCACTCTCCTCGGTCTTGTGCTGTCTGCATCCAGTTGGTACTGATGCGTTTTAGGTCGTCGGTCCATCTGGTGGGGGGACGCCCTCTATTTCTGAAGGCTTCCATTCAAGGATTCGTCTTGTCCATCTGTCATCAGCAGATCTCGCAATGTGTCACGCCCAGTTCCATTTTAGTACAGTTATTCTCTCTACGGCGTCTGAAACTCCGGATCGTCAGCGGATTTCAGTATTTGGTATGTGATCTCTGAGAGAGATTCCCAGCATTGATCGTTCCACCGCTAGTTGCGTAACTCGTAAAATGTATTGGTCCTCAAATGTCCCACCATATATACAACATTCTCTTACTCAAGCTCAACTTCGGTTTAGTGGCGGAGAGGAAAGTTTTCGGGATGCACAACATGCCCTTTAGCTTATGATATTTTCATAGGTAACCCACTTTTCATCCCCCGTTATCATCCGATTTAAGAAGGGTTCGATTTTGTATTGTGCAAGCAGAGATAAAGCGAACGTAAAGATCTGTGAAAAGTGCATTTAGCTGCAGCTCGTCTACACGTTAGTGTGCAGTATTTCGTTAATAGAAAACGTGTTTGGTTTTATTAGACTTGGAGATACTTTTCGCTTCTATTTTGCTTTGCAAGCAAATGGCAGATGTACAAAGGTAATGGCATACACAAAGGTAATGGCATACACAAAGGTAATGGCAGATGTACAGACCAGCCCATCAACTGAAGTGAAATGTCAAGAGAAGACCAGAGGAGGTATATGCTATGAAGTAATTCATGGGGAAGCCGAGGCAAAAGCAACACAAAAGAACTTCGTCACCACCCAAGAAAAACATATCTGTTTTATGAGATTGAAGAAAAATTGCGAGCGGCTGAGGAACGTAGACAGCAATTGAATAAGATTGCTGCTTTGTCGGCCCAGATGTTGAAGATTAAAGAGGCTTCTTGCAAGAAGGATGAGCAAACGCGCTAGTTTATAATGAATACTAAAGATGCTCTAGAACAGAAAATGGAAACGCAGGTTGGAAAGCGTTAAGCGTATCCTTTAGGCACTCAACAAGTTACTGTATCATCCGGCTAAGCGTTTTGCTAATTAAGCTTCAGCTTTAATTTATAGTATACAGCCAGAGTATTAGATCCTCAGAGTATACTTAGAGTATACAGCCTCTCAGTACAATATCACTGATATAGGATCGTACCTTCGCAATCGTAATCTATCAAGAACTACAAAAATCAGGCTATATAGAACACTCATCATACCAGTCTTAATGTATGGATCGGAGACATGGACCCTGACAAAAGAGATGATTCTCTGTTGATGATTTTTGAAAGAAAGATATTGAGAAAAATATTCGGGGCAATCCAAGAAGACGGTATGAGCAGATGCAGGTATAACTTCGAAACTTACAACATCTATAGACAAGCCTACAAGTAACTACAATCAAAATCGGCAGATTGCGATGGGCAGGCCATGTGAACAGATATGATGACAATAATCCTGCAAAAAAAATCCTTAAAGCAGAACCCATAAGCACAAGAGGGCGAGGAAGGCCAAAGCTGCGCTGGAAGAATGGTGTAAGTGAAGATGCATGAAAGATAGATGCACCGAATTGGACGATGCAGACCAGAGAGAGGAATGAATGGCGAAAGAAGCTGGAGAAGGTCGAGACCCTACTATAGCGTTGTATGGCCATTGATGATGATGATGATATAGGATCGTAAAGCAGTTCTGTTTTCAATATTAGTAACTTTTTTTAGACTGATGTATTAAAAAAAAAAACTGTGTACTATGTAATGTGACTATAATGACTCGACCATTCATATTCTTCTCACTTAAGTCATGTGGTACCTATCTCGAATATTTCCACACCAATAGTGTCTGAATATGGTCCGTAACGGTTTGTTGAGCTGCATCGTTTTTCGCAATCAAAAGATGCTATCAAAAAGGATTTTGCTCTAACGTGATTTTGTCACAGATGATCGCCCAGAGCGTGACTTATCAGGAAGGTCTAAATCACATATTTTAAATTTTTTGAACCAACTTCTTCATGTTCTATTAAAAACCGTACCTTATACAAGCACTTTCCAATAAATTTCTAAAAGCCTCTATCGCATTTCTTCCTTGTTGGAGATGGCAAAAAATATAATCATCTTCGTTTTGGGTCATTTGCTAGATCTGTATGCATACATTCAGTGATAAAAAGAAAGTGCGTCCAAATGTGCGTCAAATGAATATACTTGCTGTATCCGAAACGGACAGAACAATTCCGGTACACCAATGTCCAATACTTTCAATATATGTAGCACTTATGAGTATATAGGTTGCAAATCTCTTCTATTAAGTATTGCATTTCGATAATATTTATTTTCTATAATTCAATAACAAAGGCTACGGTAACATAATTTCCTTTTTTTAAATGCGCGCCATTCAGACTGCAGCCGCCACAGCGGGGCAGGAGTGGTCTCATTCGAGAGACGTCCAACATGAGTTGGAACGGTGAGGAGCGTGCGTTTGCCGTCGAGACCTACTTTTCGAACGGATGTTCTGTGATCTCGCCTTCCGAAATCGCTTCAATATAGCCCCGTTGGGTCCTGTCCCGGACCAGAAATCAATAGACCTTTTTACGGTTAGTTAAGCGCATGCGCATCCGCCAAGTTTGAAAGGCGGGAATATGAAAGTTTCGGGTAAATAATAAGGTTATACGTCAAAAAGTTCGGGCAAAACATGGCGGAAATTGACACATGTGCACAAACAAATTTCAACTATGAAAAGGTCTATTATAACATGGGTCATTTCGTTCCGACAAACCGGGAGTGCGACAATTCGAAGAACTGGAGTACCTGGGCCCATCAGATTACCTCACAACATTGAGGCAGTGAGATCTTCAACCTTGCAATCCCCTCGGCGTTCTGCGCGCAAACTGTTGGACTTTCACAATGATGACCTTCATTGTTGGCGATTCTGCAGGAACTCTCAGAATGAGACTTCAAATCTCGAAGAAACGCATGTGATTTCGCAACGCATTTCTCGAAAACGTTCCAAAGGACGCTATTATTTTTTTCAGTGATGAAGCCCATTTTCTGTTAAGTGGATACATTAACAAGCAGAACATGTGCTACTGGACTGACACCAATCCCCTAGATTTGCATAAAAGGCCTTTACATTCACCTAAAGTCACAGTGTGGTTGACAATTTCCTCAGTTGGGATTGTTGATCCCCGATTTTTTGAAGAAAATGATGTCAGGTTTTTGTCAAAAAATGTTGTCTTGTTATGTCAACGACAGTGAATTCGGACCGGTATGTGAACATGTTGTAGGAATTTTTCTTTCCACGACTTGATGAATCAGACTTAGGAACATTTGGTACCAACAAGACGGAGCAACGACACGCACTTCAAGGACATCAATGGCTGTTTTGAAGGAACACTTCATCTCAATAAGGGGCAAATTAGAGTGGCCAGTCCTCTCACCTGATTTGCGGTTTATTTTTGTGGAGTTATGTCCCAATCCCGGTTTTATGTCAACCGTCCAAAGGCCCTACAAGACCTGAAGGTCAATATCCGGACAGAGAGTGCCAACATACCCGCTGATATGCTGATAAGGGTCATGGCTAGCGCCAGAAATCGGCTTACTCAGTATATAGATAATGGGGGACATCATGACATGATTTTCAAAACTATATAAAACAAAATTTTAGTTAAGTTCCTACATTATAAAAGACAAAAATTGTGATTCATAAAATGAGTTTTTACTATGTTAAAGGACGAGTTCAGTAAGCGCGATTTTACAGCACGCGTCCAAGTTTGGAAAACGACGAGCGTAGCGAGGAGTTTTCTAATGGACAAGTGCTGAAAAACGCCTTACGAACGAGTTTTTTATACTATTTTTTCTATTTTGCGCCCTTTTATGCCATTTCTAAATAAAAAAATCGCCGATACATATTGAGAAAATTGTATCGCACTCGGCGAGTCAGAACCGCACGCATATGAATGCTGTTATGAGTCCATTACAGACGCAAAATAGAAAAATATTTTTTTTAGAAAAGGAAGTTATGTTGCCGCACCCTGTATATTCCAAAAAATAAAATTCAAAAAATTTCTATTTATATATCTATATATAATAAACTATTTTTTAAATTTCAATTGATTATCGATTAAAAAATTAGTCTATAACTAATATATCGATGACTCAATGCTTAAAAAAGAATGGACTTTTCCAATGACATCTTACTGAGAAAGAATTGATATTTGAATTAGGGAAAAACAATATGCAAATACCGTACAGAAAAAAGAATGGCTAATTTGCATGTATTTCAATAAACGATTTCCTGAAAACTCATTCGACGTATAATTTTATTAATTTTACAAAATCGCTAGGTTTTTTGTCTATTCCGCGAGACGACCTTCGCGAGATATATTTTAGTATCATTTCTTTTTAAATCGCACATTATATAAAATAATATTGGCGAAGGAATTGAAATAAAAGGAAAATGCGGTTGCGCAACGAACTTTAAGAGAGGTATGAAAATAGAACGAATTTAAAGAACACGCGGAAGAGGAGTCTGGATTCTCTGCTGTGAAATATGCCACTGTTTTAAATATAATACGTGGGTGTTAGCTTGGAATGAATCACAACTAGCGCTTCGTACAATTTGCAAGTGAGAAAACTGCAATAAATATTTCATAATTTATTCATTGCTCACCCTTATAATTTTTTCGCGCAGAATAAAAGTTAATAAACAAACGACATTCATAATTTTTATTTGATACATTTTTACATTATTATTTTTTAAAAACTATAAATTATTTTCCAAAAGCAAGTATTAAAAATGATTGATTTTTTTGTCATAATTATTTTTCTGTTAGAAACTAATTGTAGTACTGAATGAAATATTTCGTGCAATAATGCTGCTGCTTTTTTATATCCCGGTTGTATGCTGGGTAAATATGGAGACGGTAGTTATGACACAATCCCAATGTATAATTTTGTGCAAGTAGTAATGTAGATGATATTTCAGCGAAAATCTGATTCATAATCCTCCAGACGCTTGATAAAATGAAAAAATCAACAATTTCCTTTAGATAAAATAGCCTGCTAGATTACTTAACAGTCGGAAATTCCAAGAATTGATTGTATTTGAATGAAACGGAACTGATCAATGTGGTATGAAACAGAGACGCGCGCACGTTGGCGGGAAAAAGCGGCGCGTCGTACTGCATCTCGTCTGTACGGTTTTATTTTTTGCATGCCGCGCTCCTTCCCAGAACTCTCGGGCTTCACAAAAATTCCACGAAACACATTCCCGACAACAATTTAAATTACTTTGCAGAACTTTTCACCGATGATGCATACATGTTTCTTCGCCGATTTCTCGTCAATAACAAGCTCGAATTGATTTTTAAGAAATATAATTAGCGCAGAATATAATTGAGCGTGTATTAAAAGATTTAGGCTCTATTTCTATACTTTTCTTATTTGATATTACTATAAATTTATTGTTTTTTTTTTACATTAAATAAAATTTATTTTTACTCTCAACTATTTATCGATTTCCAACGTTTTCGAAGGCCGGACATTTTTTTAAACTGATATCAGATCAAACTGGTTTAACAAGTGCCAACTACATTTGATTAACTTAGAAAACATCGAATTGTTTATTAATGAAATTGTTAAGTGAGGTGATTTATTTGAATGTTACCGTAAACTGGATAGATATATCAGAAACAATAAAGTTCGAATGTGTGTAGATAAAATCAGCGAGTGTGAGGCACTGAGTTGGATGTTCGGTATTTAATGCGCCGGAAATATCTCGGTAGTTTTTTTTTTTATTACAGTCTAACAAAATGAAACCTATTTTCGTTTGAAATATCATATTTCTAAGAAGGGAAGGCTCTATATTATTACCTGCCTCTTACTACAATTATATACTTATCGACAAAGCAACCTAAAAATATATATGATACTAAAATATTTATTTGGAAACAGAATAATAGTTTTAACTAAATATAAAATATTTTATCTACGACCGCTATTGTAAATGCTCATTATTGTACAGTTCGTGGACTATGTAAATACATCATACCACACACATATCGCACATCCAACAGAAAAGTGCCACAAGTGCGAATTACTGATTTTCCAAATTTGCTATTTTAAGTTTTGAGTGCAACTGTTTATCCATCTTCCTGTTGAAAATCTGCTCAGATGAAAAAATACACTTCCGCTTTCTGACGAACATTAATTGAAACTTCATAATACTAAAAACAACATCCTAGATCAGGGATGGCGAACCTATCACCCGCGGGTCAGACAATGACCCACACAGGCTTTTTAAGTGACCCACGCATTGATTTTCTAACTTTTATTATTTTCTTATGAAAGTTTCTAAACCACAAAGGTATAGGATATTAAATATATCAAAAAGAAATTGTATAAAATTATCCAATTATTGTATTTTAAATATGTTTATCCACTCAAACACATTAATAAGTAAATTATTGTATGTGAAGGACCATTATTATAATCGTGAGTAATAAAAATTGTGAGTAAAAGTCCAATGTAAATCAAATCGAGTTTCATTATTAAATGATTTCTGTTTTTTGTTAATATGGCAACAAACCGCGTCACTAAACAAAAAACATAGACGTAGTGAAAATTTTCTGACCTCTATTAAAATTGACTTAATTTTAAGTCTCGGCCCCTCAGTCTGGATTTGTCTGGCTCTAACATAACTTAATCTAATCCAGATTAAATCTACGTTTACCTAGATTATATCGACAACGACCATATAGTGTTCCCGTCACTGTGCGTTTTTACTAGTTAGCAACTTTTGCCACGGGGGCGCTGAACGTTATAAGAAACATTGATTCTATTCAATGTCTTAAGCAGAATATTCCACATCCTTTAATTGGATTTCATTGTATATTTCATTGTTTTTCATTTCACGAATTTCTATGGAGTTATTCATTAATACGACTCCACAGGAAGTAAATTCTTATGAACGACGAACGGTGGAACTTGTTACTTTCTCACTGAACTGACAGTTGACAACTGTCAAATTTAACGTATGTCAGCTTAGAAAACGTCAAGCCGTGATCCGGAGCAGTCATCCATGCGAGCGCTCAACTTTCCAAGATTTTCACAATTTATTGACAGTTGACACCTGTCAAATATCAAATTTGACGTATGTCAGCTTAGAAAACGTCACGCCGTGACCCGGAGCAGTCATCCATTCAAGCGCTCCACTTTCCAAGATTTTCTCGGTTTATTGATAGTTGACACCTGTCAAATGTAAAATTTGACGTATTTTAGCTTAGAAAACTTCACGCCGTGATTTGGAGCGGTCACCCATTCGAACGCTTAAACTTTCCAAAATTTTCGCGGTTTATTGACAGTTGACACCTGTCAAATGTCAAATTTGACGTATGTCGGCTTAGAGAAAGTCACGCCGTAAGCCCGAGCAGTAAAACGTTGGTTTTGTCTAAAGAGTTTTTGATTAACTTGTTTACTTCTCCTGATAACATCCCTTAAAGTTGACTTGGCCCAAATTGAACCTTCACTCGGTTTTTTTGCAATTTTTTTGCATAAAAAAAACAAAATTGAAGAAAAATGGTTAAAACAACTTTTATTGAGAATTAAATTCTCTATATGTTTTATTTAACACTTTTGTCTATTTCATCTAGGTTCTGAGTGATAACCTGTCAAACATTAAGATTTTTTTCAAAATAACTTGCTATTAAACCTGTGAAGTAAATATCAATTTCTTATAACGCCATGCGAAATTTTTGCAAATTTTAAAAAGATTCTTAGACAACATTAAATTTGCAACAAGTTTTGTCTAAAACGTTTCTCTAATTGTAAATTCTTTACTTTATTGTGTGTCAGTCTGTCGGTCTGTCCCTATATGTGGGTGTTTGTGGAATCGTAGCTCCTAAACAAATGGACCGATTTTGATGCGGTTTTTTTTATTTGAAAGCTGACGTGAGCGAGGAGGTTCTCAGCTATAATTTATGAAGATCTGTTCATGCGCATGATGATCATCTGCTCATTTCTTTCTTGACAAATTATCCGACATCTCGATTATCCGACACATATGGCACCAGACAACCGCCGGATTATAAGAAAGGGTGCGAGCGGTCTCCAGACCGCCAGATTACTGGACGTGTGGTCCGATTAACCAACGGCCGAATTACCGAGATTATACATTTTTTGATTTTGACCTTTATTGTTTGCTCTCCACTTCCAAAGTAGAAGTTGTAAAACAAGAAGGAAACTTGAATTTTGTAAAAGTCTTATAAGTGAGAACAAAAAAGTAGCCCTCCCTCCTCTTTTCCAAATACGCGTACAAGCTAGTACGCAAAATATTATGAACAAAATTTTACCCACAACTCTGGCAGGGGAGGGGGTTTGGTAGGGTTTTGGTAGCTTCAAAGTCAAAAAACGCGGCGATCCATAACCGCACGCATATGAGGGCTGTTATGAGTCCATTACAAAAGGAAAAAAGAAAAAAACAACCTCCTCGCTACGCTCGTCGTTCTCTAAACTTGAACGCGTGCTGAAAAATCGCGCTTACTGAACTCGTCCTTTAATATACTATTTTCTATTTTGCGCCAGTAATGAAATATGTACTCCTCGCTACGCTCGTCGTTTTCTATACTTGGAGGCGTGCTGAAAAATCGCGCTTACTAAACTCGTCCTTTAATATACTATTTTCTATTTTGCGCCAGTAATGGACATAACAGCACTCATATGCGCGCGGTTATGGCTCACCGAGTGCTGTTATGAGTTAATTTTTTCAAGGTTGGCACTGAAATTCAGAGCTGTCAGTGTCAAATTTTCGGCGAGATAGTTTTGAGGTTATGTGATCTGTGGAAATCGCGAATACAAATTTCATTTATTAATGATAATAACAGCACTCGGCGAGCCATAACCGCACGCATATGAGCGCTGTTATGAGTCCATTACAGAAGCAAAATAGAAAAATGTAATCTCCTCGGTACTCTCGTCGTTTTCTAAACATGGAGGCGTGCTAAAAAATCGCGCTTACTGAACTCGTCCTTTAAAATACTATTTTGCGTCTGTAATGGACATAACAGCACTCATATACGTGCGGTTATGGCTCACCGAGTGCTGTTATGAGTTAATTTTTTCAAGGTTGGCACTGAAAATTCAGAGCTGTCAGTGTCAAATTTTCGGCAAGATAGTTTTGAGGTTATGTGATGTGTGGAAATCGCGAATACACAAATTTCATTAATGAATGGTAATAATAGCACTCGGCGAGCCATAACCGCACGCATATGAGTGCTGTTATGAGTCCGCATGCAGAAAAATCGCGCTTACTGAACTCGTCCTTAAATATACAGTGAAACTTGTCTAAGACGGAACCTCAAGGGACTGGGAAATATTTCCGTGTTAAACAGGTTTCCGTCTACACGGGTTTTGTTCATATTGTTCTTTTATTCTCAATTTTTAAAGTATGGACATGGATGTAATGCATTTGGTTTATTATAATTTAGTTTTTTCTTTTAATTCCTAAACAAACTGTGCCAAATGTAATGTCAAAATTTTGTTTACACTAGCTGTTGGAATCTTCTTTCGGGAATTCTGTCGGGAAAACGGTTTAGAATGGTTATTAGGTTATCGCTGATCTGTTTGCTCAGATGATGATACCAACTCAAAAACACCAATCAGACTACGAAAACTCCTACCCCTTACTTACTTATTGGTAGACGAATCTTCCAGCATTGAGAATTGCCTACCACTACCATAAACTATGACAAAATCCGTTTCCGTCTTAAGAATTTGTTTCCGTTTTACTCGGGTTGTTTTAAATGGGAAACTGAACAGTTGGCAAAATTATTCCGTTTAATACAGGTTTCTGTCTTTTACGCGTTCCGTCTGAGACAAGTTTCACTGTACTATTTCCTATTTTGCGTCTGTAATGAACATAACAGCACTCATATGCGTGCGGTTATGGCTCACCGCTGTTATGATTTAATTTGTTCAAGGTTGGCAATGAAATTCAGAGCTGTCAGTGTCAAATTTTCGGCGAGATAGTTTTGAGGTTATGTGATGTGTGGAAATCGCGAATACACAAATTTCATTAATTAATGGTAATAACAGCACTCGGCGAGCCATAACCGTACGCATATGAGTGCTGTTATGAGTCCATTACAGAAGCAAAATGGAGAAAAATAACCTCCTCGCTACGCTCGTCGTTTGCTAAACTTGGACGCGTGCTGAAAAATCGCGCATACTGAACTCGTGCTTTAATATACTATTTTCTATTTTGCGCCAGTAATGAAAAATGCACTAAAAATGGGTGATATATGCACAAAACATGGTCGAAAATACCATTTATTAGTGGCATTTACTTGTTTTTACAAGTGTATATTGTAAAAACAAGTAAATTCCAATAATAAATGGTATTTTGTAGTTCTTGTAACAATATTCAATTAAATATTTTTTCTATTTTGCGTATTTAATGGACTCATAACAGCATTCATATGCGTGCGGTTATGGCTCGCCGAGTGCTGTTATTACCATTAATTAATGAAATTTGTGTATTCGCGATTTACACACATCTCATAACCTAAAAACTATCTCGGCGAAAATTTGACACTGACAGCTCTGAATTTCAGTGCCAACCTTGAAAAATTAACTCATAACAGCACTCGGTGAGCCATAACCGCACGTATATGAGTGCTGTTATGAGTCCATTACAGACAAAAAATATTTAATTCTATATTTTCACAAGTACTACAACTGTATATTGTAGAAAATAAGTAAAAACCAATAATAAATAGTAATGTGATTGTGCATATTTTATGCATATTTCGCCCATTTTTAGTGCATATTTCACGCATATTTAGTGCATATTTGCATGCATATTTTGGCATGTTGATAGTGCATATAATCCGATGTCTAATTATAATAAACAAAATATGTGCATTATCACTACGACATTATTTAATCTGATCGAAAACGACATTATTTAATTATTTAAGACATTATTTAATTCGATCGAATTGAAAAGAAATACATTCATAATGGTTACATACCTTATTATCTAATACTTGTAGTTTTCGTTAGATTTAAAAGTGAAAAAATGAACTGAATGACAGCTTCGATGCGAATGACATGACGTTTTATGATTGTTTGAAAATCACGGAGTACTATATTTAACAATCGTATCAACGCAACGTGCAGCTCTCAACCAATCAACGAATCGTAAACCAAACGCACTAGTGTGTTATCAATCATAACATATCATTAATCGCGGATTAAAGTTAGATACATATGTGTTATGATGCATTTACATAGTGCATGAACTGTACAATAATGGGCATTTACAATAGTAGCCGTAGATAAAATACGTATAAAAACTTACTTTCACTTTCTATATTTTTACATAGGTAATCCCTAGAATGTTGTTTTAAAATTCAATCGATATATCTTATATCGTTCGATAATAATATTTTCTATGACTCATAACAATAATTTTAAGAATATTAGTAAGAGCGAAAAGTCGATTTTTTAACGTATCCAGGTAACATTTTGGTCGTTTTATGATCGTCGGTACCCGGCAATGTGTTACCAAGGTGAATTATCACGATAGTTACGTTGTAGTTAGACGCATCCGCATCCACCAAAACAACCTAAGCGCGCATGCATAAATTATTCGCTTACCTGAATCTGAAGGAGTTTCGATGCCGTAGTTGTTCGAGCGCATGGAATCCTTGTGGTAACAATGGTCATTGGTGAACTGCGCCTTCGTTGCCTCAGGCACAACAGCTGTTGATGCTCTAGGTGGCGCTGTTTGAGGTTGATCAACTGCTTCCGATAACAGCTCTTCATCCTCAAAGTATTCGTACAAATCACTGTCGTCTTCCAAATCGCATTCGGAAATAGCGTCTTGCAGTAATTGTAAAGTCACTGTTTTAGATTTAGTTTCTTCGTCGTCGGAATTAGGAGGAGAATCTATGATAGGGTTACTTGACGGTTTCGTAGCAGCAGGGGATAGGTTTTGTAGTTGCTGTTGTGTTTTAAGTAGGAGACTCCTGCCCGCGGATATGTTTTGTTTGGCAGGTGCAGCAATCGTGTTCGCAGACGCAGCTGTGTGAATGAATTGATTCGGTTTATCCATCTGTTTGGGTTCATCCGAAGGGTGTTCCTTGCTTCCGCAATGACCTGCCCACATACAATCATGGTTGCGGATTTCACAGTCGAATTTTAATAGAGAAGAATACAGAGGGACGTCAAACTCCCTGAATCCGCTTTCTACAAGGGCGTCCTCTAAGGGCAGCTCGAACTTGTTCCATATATCATCAGACAGCAACGTTTCCGCCGAATATAACTCGAAGGGAGCTGTCTCCGTGTTCACCAGGTCTCCCATTCCAAAATCGTCCGATTTTACAATTGCAGTAAACTTTACAGGCATTTTAACAAACTTATACGTATTTATTTTTACTTAAAGTCTAAAAGTCACTAATCACTAATATCACAAATTGCCCTGGCTGTATACTCCCGCCGAGAAAACGGCAGCTGGCTGGAACGAAAAAAAGTATTTTAATTGAAAATATGGATACAAGGTGCATTATAAGTAAGTCACTACCCATATTCGGAGAATGAATTAAGGAAGATAAAAATAAATGAGTGTAAGCAAAATATGGGTTTTATGGATTATAAGAACAGTTAAATGCTAATTTCGTAGTTTTTTAACAGTTTAATGCTAATTTCATAGATTAAATAAACAAATAAATTATTTCCTAAGAAGTAAAAGTAAAAAAGTCCCTTTTTCGCGGACTTATTTCATTTCCTATATTTTCGATTAATTTTTCTTAATTTATTTTTTAGAATGGAGTGTGCCAATAACAAATACATATGTACCATAGATTCTGCAATGTATTGATTAGATAATATCTAAATTGGCGCCAAAGGCGTAGATTACACTTTTAACCCTTTCGCTGCGAATTACTTTTTTGAACTTATTGTGTGCTCAATATTCTTAACATTACATTATAGTCCGTGCGAAATACTTTGTATTATTAGCAGTAATTTGCAAATATTGGCAAATTTTCAAGAACAAAAATTTAGATTCGAAGAAAATTTTGTTTTTTGTTGATTTGAGTGGACAAACTTGGCAAAATTCATTTGTTTTATGTCAAAATTGGACGAAAATGTCAAAATAATTGGCAAATATTGCCATATTTTCAAAAACCAAAATCTTTTTACGTTTTTTTTTTGTTTGTTGATTTGAATGGACAAACCTTGCAAAATTCTTTTTTTGTGTCAAAATGGACGAAAACAACAAACGTCAAACGACAATATTGTCAAATTTTCAAAAACCAAAATCTCTATTGGAAGCAAAATTTGTTATTTTTTGTTGATTTGAATGGACAAACCGTGAAAAATTCTTTTGTTTTGTGTCAAAATTGGACGAAAACGTCAAAATAATTTGCAAAAATTGCCAAATTTTCAAAACCTAAAATGTATATGCGAGGCAAATTTGTTTTTTTTTTTTTTTTTTTTGTTGATTTGAGTGACAAATTTTGCAAAATTCTTTTGTTTTGTGTTAAAATTGTACGAAAACGTAAAAATAATAAAACATAAAAATAATAAAACATGTCAAAGTATTGGCAACATGTTGACTAGTGTGGACATACCATAAGACGTCATGTAAATGTGATAAGATCACATATATATGGACACGTCCACGCGCATTTTATTCGTATGTCAAGGGGTTAGAAGACTGCATTTTTTGTTCTCTATTCGAAGCAAATTCTGTTTTTTGATGATTTGAATAGACACGATTTGCAAAATTCTTTTGTTTTGTGTCAAAATTGGACGAAAACGTCAAAATAATGTGCAAAAATTGCCAAATTTATTAATAACCAAAATCTCTATTCTAAGCAAATTCTGTTTTTTTGTTGTTGTTGATTTGAGTGTACAAACTTTGCAAAATTTATTTGTTTTATGTTAAAATTGGACGAAAATGTCAATATAATTGGCAAATATTGACAAATTTTAAAAAACCAAAATCTTTATGCGATACAATTTTTTTTTTGTTAATTCGAATGGACAAACCTTGCAAATTTTTTTGTTTTGTGTCAAAATTGGACGAAAACGTCAAAATAATTTCCAAAAATTGCCAAATTTTGTAAAATCAAAATCTCTATTGGAAGCATATTCATTTTTTTTTTTTATTTGAGTAGACACAATTTGCAAAATTCTTTTATTTTATGTCAAAATTGAACAAAAACGACAAAACAATTTGCAAAAATGGCCAAATTTCCAAAAACCAAAATATCTGTTCGAAGCAAATTTTGTCTTTTTGTTGATTTGAGTGGACAAACTTTGCAAAATTCATTGTTTTATGTCAATTTATACATATAATATATTAATATATAATGCGAAGAAGAGATATTGTCATATTTCTGTAATTTCTTATTTTAAACTTTCAAGTGTTGTTCAAATCTCAAAAAAAAATGTTTTGTTCTTTGTATTCTTAATAAAAGTGTTAAAATATGCACATTTTTGGAAGTCAATTGGAATTATAATTTTTTTGAATTATGAAAAATGCACATTTTTTTAAATCAATTAGAATTAGAATTCTTTTTGAATTGTGAAAAATGCACATTTTTAAAGTCAATTAGAATTAGAATTTTTTTTTAATTGTGAAAAATGCACATTTTTTGAAGTCAATTAGAATTAGAATTTTTTTTTGAATTGTGAAAAACCAATTTATCAATTAAATAATAATATAAAAATTAAGTTTTATAAATATTTAACATTTCTTAGCATTACTTTATTAGATTTAGATTTTTTTTATTATTAGATAAATTAGATTACAAAATCTGTGTTGTATATTGAATTCTCGTTAAAATTGCGATACATTTCGTAATTTTGTGAAACAAAACAAAAATACAAACACGACGATATTGATTGTACCGGCTCGCATTACCGGCGTCTATTTTATAAATACATCCACAAATAAGTTTTATTATCTTATCAACGATATTTCTTACGAATTAAACGTAAATTCTTGACAGAAGATTTAGATAATCTTTTCAAAATTGAGATAATGTTACAAAATTGAGATAATTTATTTTGAATATATGTGTTACTGCACCAATACACTCCATAAACGTTGTAAACATATTTGTTTTAGGCGGTAAAGGAAGGGAATTGGTTAAATAAAATAGAAGCTATTGGTTAAATAAAATAGAAGTCAAGATAAATTATTTTTTTTGTTAATTTCGAATTGACAAACCCTCTTTTGTTTTGTGTCAAAATGGACGAAAACGTCAAAATAATTTGCAAAAATTGCCAGATTTTCAAAAACTATTTGACGTTTTTTTTGTTGATATGAGTGGACAAACTTTGCAAAATTCATTTGTTTTATGTCAAAATTGGACGAAAATGTCAAAATAATTGGTAAATATTGAAAAATTTTCATAAATCAAAATCTCTATATGAAGCAAATTTTTTTATTTTTTGTTGATTTGAATGGACAAACCTTGCAAAATTCTTTTGTTTTGTGTCAAAATGGACGAAAAGTCAAAATAAATTACAAAAAGTGCCAAATTTTCAAAAACCAAAATCTCTATTCGAAGCAAATTTTGATATTTGTTTATTTGAGTGGACAAACTTTGCACAATTCATATGTTTTATGTCAAAATTGGAAGAAAATGTCAAAATAATTGGCAAATATTGCCAAATTTTCATAAACCAAAATCTATTTTTGAAGCAAAATTTGTTATTTTTTGTTGATTTGAATGGACAAACCTTGCCAAACTCTTGTTTTGTGTCAAAATTGGACGAAAACGTCAAAATAATTTGCAAAAATTGCCAAATGTTCAAAAACAAAAATCTCTATTCGAAACAAATTTTGTTTTTTGTTGATTTGAGTGGACAAACTTTTCAAAATATATTTGTTTTAAGTCAAAATTGGACGAAAATGTTAAAATAATTGGCAAATATTGACAAATTTTCATAAACCAAAATCTCTATTTGAAGCAAAATTTGTTATTTTTTGTTGATTTCTATGGACAAACCTTTGCAAGAATTTTGCATTCTTTTGTTTTGTGTCAACATTGGAAGAAAACGTCAAAATATAATTTATTTTTAATATATGTTTACTCCACCAATACACTCCATAAAAGCTGTAAACAAATTTGTTTTACGCGGTAAAGTTAGAGAATTAGTTATTGTGTCAAAATGGACCAAAACGTCAAAATAATGTGCAAAAATTGCCAGATTTTCAAAAACCAAAATCTGTATTCGATGCAAATTTTGTTTTTTGGTGATTTGAGTTTACAAACTTTGCAAAATTCATTTGTTTTATGTCAAAATTGGACGAAAATGTCAAAATAATTGTCAAATATTGCCAAATTTTCATAAACCAAAATCTCTATTTGAAGCAAAATTTGTAATTTTTTGTTGATTTCTATGGACAAACCTTGCAAAAATTCTTTTGTTATGTGTCAAAATTGGAAGAAAACGTCAAAATATAATTTATTTTTAATATATGTTACTACACCAATACACTCCATAAAAGTTGTAAACAAATTTGTTTTAGGCGGTAAAGTTAGGGAATTGGATATTGTGTCAAAATGAACGAAAACGTCAAAATAATTTGCAAAAATTGCCAAATTTTCAAAAACCAAAGTCTCTATTTGAAGCAAATTTAGTTTTTTGTTGATTTGAGTGGACAAACTTTGCAAAATTCGATAAACTTAATAAAGACGGAACAAAGCTTGAATATATAAATATACTCAACCCTTCCGGAACTCTATAATACTAATTAGTCTTTTAAGGACTACCAAAAACAAATCTCGTATGAAATTTGTCAGTTATTCTATAGCTTTCAGTCCACCTTCGTGACACTCAACAAAAACCATAAAAATAACATTGATTTTTAAGATCATGTCTTTCCGATACCTTGAGTGGATAGCCATCTGTGGACGCGTTTCGAGATTTATCTCTCATCAGCACAGCTTTGCTTCCATGAACAATATTTTGTAAATCACTCAAGTGAGTGATCACTCAAGTGAAGCTTTGTTCGTCTTTATTAAGTTTATCTGATTATCTATAATGTTGTATGGTTTTACCAATTCAAAATTTATCATTTATATCAATAACCTGCTAAGATCATGTCTCTCTCACAAAATGTCAAAATTAAAAACATCTAACCCTAATCAACACATGGGTTTTCAAGTGAGTGATTTACAAAATATTGTTCATGGAAGCAAAGCTGTGCTGATGAGAGATAAATCTCGAAACGCGTCCACAGATGGCTATCCACTCAAGGTATCGGAAAGACATGATCTTAAAAATCAATGTTATTTTTATGGTTTTTGCCACGAAGGTGGCAGGTGGAAGGTGAGTGCCACGAAGGTGGACTGAAAGCTATAGAATAACTGACAAATTTCATACGAGATTTGTTTTTGGTAGTCCTAAAGAGACTCATTAGTATTATAGAGTTCCGGAAGGGTTGAGTATATTTATATATTCAAGCTTTGTTCCGTCTTTATTAAGTTTATCTGATTATCTATAATGTTGTATGGTTTTACCAATTCAAAATTTGCAAAATTCATTTGTTTTATGTCAAAATTGGACGAAAAATTCAAAATAATTGGCAAATATTGCCAAATTTTCATAAAACCATAATCTCTATTTGAAGCAAAATTTGTTATTTTTTGTTGATTTGAATGGACAAAACTTGCAAAATTCTTTTGTTTTGTGTCAAAATGGATGAAAACGTCAAAATACTTTGCAAAAAATTGCTATATTTTCAAAAACCAAAATCTCTATTCGAAGCATTTTTTTTTTTTTGTTGTTGATTTGAGTGGATAAACTTTGCAAAATTCATTTGTTTTATGTCAAAACTGGACGAAAATTTACACTCCATAAAAGTTGCAAACAAATTTGTTTTAGGCGGTAAAGTAAGGGAATTGGTTATTGTATCAAAATGGACGAAAACGTCAAAATAATTTGCAAAAATTGTCAGATTTTCAAATACCAAAATCTGAATTCGAAGCAAATTTTGTTTTTTTGTTGATTTGAGTGGACAAACTGCAAAATTCATTTGTTTTAAGACAAAATTGGACGAAAATGTCAAAATAATTGGCAAATATTGCCAAATTTTCATAAACCAAAATCTCTACTTGAAGCAAAATTTGTTATTTTTTGTTGATTTGAATGGAAATTCTTTTGTTTTGTGTCAAAATTTGACGAAAACGTCAAAATATAATTTATTTTTAATATATGTGTTACTACACCAATACACTCCATAAAAGTTGTAAACAAATTTGTTTTAGGCGGTAAAGTTAGGGAATTGGTTATTGTGTCAAAATGGACGAAAGTCAAAATAATTTACAAAATTTGCAAAATTTTCATAAACCAAAATCTGTATTCTAAGAAAATTTTGTTTTTTGTTGATTTGAGTGGATAAACTTTGCAAAATTCATTTGTTTTATGTCAAAATTGGACGGAAATGTCAAAATAATTGGCAAATTATTTTGACTAATTGCCTTATTTTCAAAAACCAAAATCTCTAATCGAAGCATTTTTTTTTTAATTTTTTATTTGAGAGGACAAACTGTAAAATTCATTTGTTTTGTGGCAAAATTGGACGAAAACGTTAAAATATAATTTATTTTTAATATGTTTGTTATTACACTAATACACTCCATAAAAGTTGTAAACAAATTTGATTTAGGCGGTAAAGTTAGAGAATTGGTTATTGTGTCAAAATGAACGAAAACGTGAAAATAATTTGCAAAAATTGCCAAATTTTCATAAACCAAAATCGCTATTCGAAGCAGATTTGTTTTTTTTGTTGATTTGAGTGGACAAACTTTGCAAAATTCATTTGTTTTATGTCAAAATAATTGGCAAATATAGCCAAATTTTCATAAACAAAAATCTCTATTCGATGCAATATTTGTTATTTTTTGTTGATTTGAATGGACAATCCTTGCAAAATTCTTTTGTTTTGTGTCAAAATTGGACGAAAACGTCAAAATAATTTGCAAAAATTGCAAAATTTTCTAAACCAAAATCTCTATTCGAAGCAAATTCTCTTTGTTTGTTGATTTGAGTGGACACACTTTGCAAAATTCTTTTGTTTTATGTCAAAATTGAATTAATATATGTGTTACTACACCAATACACTCCATAAACGTTGTAAACAAATTTGTTTTAGGCGGTAAAATGAGGAAATTGGTTAAATAAATTAGAAACAAACTCAAGTTTAAAATTTGAATAATATTGGAATCAAAATATATTATGTATGCAATACAAATGCTTATCAAACATGAAATATTCAGTAAATTTTAATTTAGAAAGATAATATGTATATGGGATATCCAAGAAATAGTTATATTTTATAAAATCAAGCAAATGTGCAATAACAGTAATAAAATGAACAAAATAACTTTAATATTCCTATTTTAAGAAAAAATAAGGCAAACAGCATCTTTCGGCTCATTTTTTATTTGAATGCTAGTAAATACAACTTTGTTATTTTTTTGGTTTGTTTTCATCGTGCAAAGCAGAAATGTTTTGCTCAGTTTCATAAAAAATTGATGATAAAAATGAAAAGGAAGAAATATAAATCAAAAAGCCAAACTAAAGTACAGAGGAATTGATATTGAAAGTATTAAATAGTAGCATTTGTATCTTCTCTTCAAAGATTATAATTTCTAGGAAATTATTGTATACATATGTACACAGATGTATATAATAATTTCCTAGAAATTATAATATTTGAAGAAAAGATACAAATGCTACTATTTAATATTATCAAATCTTCAAACTCAACAAGATATAAATAATGATATTGAAAGGATGTTTTGAAAAAGCATTATTTATATTTGAGTAAACATAAATATTTGAAAGTGCAGAGGTATTTTGTATAGTTATAATTGTCACTAATGCTTGTAATTATATGAATTAGAAATGCGACATGTCGTGGAAAAGAGAAAATCTGCAAGGCTGTAAATCGAGGGAAATGAACTAAATTTAATAGATGCGCAATATGAATCCCGTGGGCGTTTGCGAAAAAAATCCGTTTTATTTTTCGCGTAAAATATTGCATGTAATAGTTTGGCATTGGAAAACCGAAGCCACGTAGCCGGCATGTAAGTCATGCCCGCTCATACTTTAGAAAGTAAATTAAAACTACGTTGACAGCATCACCGTTCACTAAATTCCCACAATAAACTACAAATCCAATTAAACTTACCTATAAACTATCAGAGGTATATTGTATTAAAGCACTTAATGAAATATTAAAACTTTTTTTCGTTCTTCTTTCGATTGTATTTAATTCCTTAGTTTTTTTCTAACACACGGTGTATGAAAAACGAAACAAACTGGAGAAGATATAAGTATCACGTTAGTAACAAAACCACACTTCTTCGGCTCTACATTCAACTTTGTATACATGCTTAAAATATATGAATTAGCTTCGTAAAGACGGGCACGTCCAAGAACGAAGGTGGTTCGGCAACTACTATACAATCGGAAGAAAATCATTTGAAGCATGGTATACGCAAGCCGGTCCCGGCGTCGCGCCACAAACCCGGCTGTGCTACTCCCTCTTTTACCATATTTCTAACTTAATAAAGTGTTACCGACAACACACACAACAAAATCTAAACAAGCGAGCAAAAATAAACAAATACATATAAAACGATTTAGCTATCATCACGTACTTTGTTAATAATTCACTAATTAACACGGGTACTATTTTATGTCGCGCAATAATATTCGCATGCGCAATAACAAGATTCCTTACACATCTCTACTAAGTTTCATAGTAAAGCAATTACATTTATCGTTACTCAATGAGTTTAGCCTGTTCTCAATATTTATTTTGCAATATCTCGGATTATTTAATAAAATTGCGAGTACTCGACGTCCTTTTCATGTAATTCTAGTAAAAACTGGTTCGTTTGTGTAAATAGTAGAATGAATATTTGACTTATATATATTTTTTTGGGAAACGCGATATTTTTTTTTATTGAAATGATTGATATTCAAATTGTAATAATATATCACAGTTTTAATATCGATTTCATATAAATTTGAGTGTGTATTCATGACTATTTAGACTATATATACAATCACGTCTACAATTTTTGTATGTAATTAGGGGCCGTTCATAAATTACGTAAGGCATTTTTTAAGCTAATTTAGCCCCCTCCCCCCTATTGTAAGATTTTAATTACCGCTCTCCCCTTCCCTTCAGTAAGAAATTTTCGTAAAGCGGCCCGCACACGGTCAATATATTGACCAATTGAAAATTAAATTTTGAATTTTTTTTTTAATTTTGAAAAATATTGATCAATATATTGTCCGTGTGCGGTCGTTCTTACAATATATTGATCAATATTCAGTTGAGACGGAAATTTCAACCGAGTAGGTTATGCTATTGCTTTGATGATTTATGTAGACATTTCTATAAAAAAGAGCCGTTTAATCAAATGATTTTTTAATGCAATTTTGTTATAAACACATCCGATATTTGACCAGAATAAGAACAGTAAATACTGTAAGTATTCAGAAGAGTGGATATTTTATCCAAATTTTAATTATTATCCCTTCCTGCGGTAGGTTGGGTGTAGTACACCCAGATCAGGATAAATTGGTCGATATTTTAAAGATCAATCGTTATAAGAGGCTGTGAATCTCAGTAGCTGTGTGGAGAGTGGTAAGGAATTGCCGATTTTCAGGGCATTTAGACGAGGTCAAAGGTGTCAGCGGGTGAGTTGCACCCACCTTACGCTCCGTGTAACAGATTTTGAACTAGCATTTGTAACGACCACGGGCCGCTGGTAATAAAACCTTACAGGTATGGACTAACCCGTGTTAGTTAGTTAGTGTTTGTGTTAACAGGTGGCGGATAGGAGAATGCCTCCCAGATATGGGCGCTACTGTCGAAATCAAATAGTCGGGGCATACCAAAATCCAACACATCATAGTCTCAGCGACCGTCGCAGCTGCAAGATGACCACCCTTACAACGACAAACCCCAACGAAGCCCTCGTGGCAAAGTATTACGACCCCGATTACTTGGACACCGTGGACGACAGCGTCCTCGCCCAAATGATGGATTATATAACGCTACTGCTGAAGAAAAAAACCGCCGCCAAAGACACCACCGAAACCGCCGCCGAAGATTGCAGCGAAACCACCGCCGAATATTCCACTGAAACCGCCGCCGAAGATTCCACCGAAACCGCCGCCGAAGATTACACCGAAACCGCCGCCGAATACCCCACTGAAACCGCCGCCGAAGATTACACCGAAACCGCCGCAGAAGATTCCACCGAAACCGCCGCCGAAGATCCCACTGAAACCGCCGCCGAAGATTACACTGAAACCGCCGCCGAAGATTACACTGAAACCGCCGCCGAAGATTACACTGAAACCGCCGCCGAAGATTACACTGAAACCGCCGCCGAAGATTACACTGAAACCGCCGCCGAATACCCCACTGAAACCGCCGCCAAGAAGACCACCGTAACCGCCGCCGAAGATTCCACCGATGCCGCCCCCAAAAATACAACCACCGATGCCGCCCTCAAAAATACAACCACCGATGCCACCCCCAAAAATACAACCACCGATGCCAACCCCAAAAATACAACCACCGATGCCACCCCCAAAAATACGACCGAAGCCCCCAAAAGAAACCGCCCTATGCGCAACCAGACCAAGAGAAAGAGAAAACTACCAGCACAAATAAAATCAAGACTGAAAGACAAAGGATCAAGAATCAACTAAGAAAACAAGACCCACCCGCAGCCAAGCAGAACCTAACATAGCCCACCGAAGGAATCCAAGGAGGAAACGAAATGAAAAACTAATTTAAAGAAAAAAAAAAACGAAGGACAAACAAAAACAGACGACAACAACAGAAAAAACAAAACAACAACAGAAAACAAAACCAACGACGGCGGAAGGACGGGCTCGCGCCCAAAACCGCCATTGAACAAAGGATCCCATACTAAAAAATCCAACGCCAAACTGGTGAAAGGCAGCAGTTTCACCAAAATCAGAGTCTTGGCACGAGAAGAATGACTTCGTAGTGGCAGACAATGAAAACTGGAGAGCGGGGCTATAGTAGCGGAATGGTCTCCACACTGCGTTACAAAAAAGAAACGGAACTCTTATTGTACTATTTTCTTCCAAATTATCTTCATGGCTGACAAAAATAGGCCCTCAGACCGGGGCACCCCTTAAATGGGCAGAGGGTGCTAATGACACGATTAAACTATACAACAAAATAGTACGTATTGCAATATGGAAGGTACGCTTATACATGGCAGGGATACTTGCAAACGTTGAACGAGAGATGAGTAGACTCAACATAGATATCCTGGGTCTCAGTGAGGTCAGATGGCCTGGAACGGGCAAAATAAAAACTAGCGGCGGATATATTTACTATTCTGGAGGGACTGATAATAACCATATATACAGTGGCGTAGCGTGGGTTTTCGCCGCCCGGGGCCGACTGGAAATTCTCCGCCCCCTATTTTAGTCATTAGTCTATTCATTAGTCTTTCAGTCATGAAAATTGGTAAAAATAAAAAACTAAATTTAAAAAAATTTAATTTTTTTTTTTAAATTTACTCTTTTTTCGAGTTTTTCTCAAAGCAAAATCTTTTACGCAATTATCAATGACAATATGTACGTCATGTTCGATTGTCAATATAGCTAAATTGGATAGTCTAAATGTGTACATAGTCGATCTTAGATAATTTTTAATTAACTTTAGTTTAGAGAAGCTTCTCTCGCAACTGGCATTGCTTATGGCAGCTGTTAAGAATATTCTCAACATTATGACAATGTTTGGTAAGCAATCTTCAAGTTTAGACTCAATAATATATTTTAATAAACCCAGTGAGCCGGAGTTAATGATCTCTTTTTTATAGTCTGGGTCTGTTGCGCTACGAAAGCTCGTAGACGTACGCGTTCAAGTTTGAACTCTTCTCTATTTATGTCATGAGGAGCTTGATCTAGATTAAGTTTGTCGACGCCCAATATCACCGAGGGTCTTAAAAAGGCGTATTTTTGCGCCAGATTCTGCAATTGTTGGAATCTTTCTTGAATTTCAGCAGTTACTTTGTCTATTGAAAAAAACATAGTTCGTCTCAAGTCGTCGTCATACGATAACCCAACATCTCTACTTCCGTCGCCATATATATGCCTCCTCCTAATTCGTCTTGGGGGTTCAAAAGAAATTCCAAGTTCTTCACATAAACTTTTAGCGTATCTTAAAGCCTTGTCTACAGATTCCTCTCGTTTTTCTTCCAATACGGTCTGTAAAGCGCCTATTTTTGGAGCACACTGATGAATGTTTAGTCCCTTAGTTTGCAAATAGTTTTGAGCATCATTGACTTCACGCAGTATCGGTCCAGAGGCCTAAGTAACATAAAAACAAAAATGATTCCATCGCCACTAATAAACTTCCCGCGTCCGTCCGTGTGTTCAAGCTTTCCTCCATTTCCCTCAGATTTTCTAGTGCAGTTAAAGTGTCTTTGTAATGATCTCTAATGAAATTTACAGCATCGCCTCTAGCGCTCCAACGTGTGTCCTGAACCCTCTTCAAACTTTTTCCCGTGGCTGCAAGAAGAACTTCCCACCGGTGCGTCGACATAGAAAAAAAGCGTAGCAGTGTTCTAGCGTACCAAAGAAAGTCACCGAATTTACCTCCCCTGAAGCCGCATGTAGGCAAACTAGGTTTAGTGAATGCTTTGAACAGGGAACAAATTCGGCATTAGGATTGATATCCTTTATTCGCTGTTGTACACCTGTGTGGCATCCAGCTATCGTAGCAGCATTATCGTATGCTTGCCCTCTACAGTTCATAATGTCGACCCCATTGGCCTCGAGTTTGCTTAGTATCATGTCACTAATACCTTCCGCAGTTTTGCTTTTCGTTTCAATGAAATCTATAAAAGATTCCTCTACTCGCACCTCCTGGTTTTCAATCATCACATATCGTAGTACTTGGCTTGTTTGATCTTTGTGGGAGATATCCGGGGTGCTGTCAAAAATCATGGAATAATACTTGGCCTTTTGAACACGAGCTATAATTTTTTGGCGAACTTTATTTCCTAAAACTTCAATGAACTCGTTTTGAATTTCAGGTGACATATAAGTAAGAGAAATTTTCTGGCCCATTTTTATTCTTACTAAATGCTCTCTTAAAACGGGATCGTACTTTGCCAGTAGATGCACCAATTCTAAAAAGTTGCCTCTGTTGGCATTGGTGTCGTCTTCCCTGTGGCCACGTAACGCCAAATTTTGTTTTGCCAGAAATTTTTTTTGTTTTGCCAGAAACATTCTGGTTAGAATTTCATGCCATTTTTTAGTTTCTCTTGCCACTACTTCTTGTTCTTTCTTATCAATAGTCTGTCCTTTTCCACCAAGTATTAAATCCGTCGCAGGAGTAAAATTTCTGCGCATTTGGTGAATGTAAATTTGCGTTCTGAAACAAACGACAACAGAAGCAGAACAATGATGCTTTAGGCCTAGGCCGCACTACGGCTAAACCGCCGCGGTTTTCAACGGAGTGATTTTATGACTCGAGTAAGTTAATACAAGCGGCCTCACTTGCGGTTTTTTTCCGCGACTGATTTTTCCCTATAGTGTACTGTGTGTTCCTCGAGCGGTTTCGCGGTTGTAGCGGTTACCGCTCGCTGGAAAAAATCGTAGTGCGGCCTCGGCCTTAGAAGGAGAATATGCCATCCAAGAGCGTAAAAGTTTCTCGCCGTTTGGCAATGTGCGGTAAAACCAATCTCGCCTCAGCCGCCTCCTGGACAATACTTTTGCTGTAACAGAGTCTGCGTCTGATGAACCATACGTGGTACTGTTAACTCTACTGAGAAGTCTGTATTCATATGTTGAACGACTCCAGGACCTCTCTGTATCAATAGCAGCCTTATGTTTGAATTTATATTTTCAGGCTATTTCCCAATGTCATTGATATCAAAATCGGATTCAATATGTGCGGTTACATTTCGTTCTGGTGTCGAAATTTCAGCAATCACAGCAGAAGTACTTGAATCTGACAAATTCGAACAATCAATTGAAGGTTGTAGCAAATCATCGGTATCGAATATTTGTACTACATGAGCTACTTCTTGGATTCGAACGGCACTAGACCCTGAAGAACTAACATCTGAAGGCCCTGACGTAGACTGTGGTGACTCTAGAGAACACGGTGGCGTCTCCGAAACTTTCACAAACTTTAATATAGCCCCTTCATTTTTTCTAATATTCTCCTCCTTCGCTTTCTTCTTATTTCTATACCATGCTCCACTTAATTTTGCCCTTTTCATATTAAAAAAGTATAGTAATAAATAAAAAAGTAGGTATCCGTCTCCATTATATAATATCTATCGAGAAGAACGAAAGAAACCAGGTGTCAGGTTTAGAAAGTAAATTGGCGCATGCTCAGTAAAATCGTAGCGCAATGGTAAAAAACAGTTTTTAAAATCTAAATCTTTGTTGTCTCTTACAATTTCAGTCTGTTAAAATAGATTTGGGAGTTTTTTCTTATTTTGGATCGAGAGTTCGCACTCCCGTGCGATAGTTCTTGACTTATTGTCTCTTGGACAACTTAACCTGACCAATTTATTATCGAAATATTTTGGATCGACAGTTTATAATTTATTGTCTCTAAAACAACTTAACCTGACCACTTTTTTTGTCAACTTTTTACCTAATAATTGCATTAATTACAACTTAACCTAACTCCACATCAACCCAAATAAAATATTTATCTACCTTTACTCCTTAGTACTTGCTCGACGATGTCTCCGTAGATAGTACGTATAAAGCAAATACCAAACTTTTTATTAATTGGTCAGTAAGTAATTACATTAATAAAATTATCTACTCGTACACTACACTAAAATAACTATAACACAATAAAATAACTAGGTTTAGGGAGCAATATTTTCGCGTGTTTTAGTTTGATATTTCAAAATTGATTGATGAGTTTCCGTCCGTTAATCGTATTAGTTAGGTAAAACCTCGGATCTGTCCCGTTTTCTTGTAGGGAGGTACTTTAAGGGTTGTCCTTGGTCAATGTATTTGTAGTGGGCGTTTAAATCGTGACGTAACGTACCAAGTACGAGTATGACGTATTCAGAGGGTGTGGTATTGTATTGTATTAAAAAAAGATGCGGCGCCAAAGATTGTCGTTTGTTCCTCTAATTTTCTTGCCGCCCCCTTTTCATGTGCCGCCCGGGGCCATGGCCCCCCTTACGCTACGCCACTGCATATACTGCATATATATATGCAGGCCACTGCTAACGCTGCTACGCCACTGCATATATATATATATATATATATATATATATATATATATATATATATATATATATATATATAATATATGCAGTGGCGTAGCGTGAGGGGGGCCATGGCCCCGGGCGGCACATGAAAAGGGGGCGGCAAGAAAATTAGAGGAACAAACGACAATCTTTGGCGCCGCATCTTTTTTTAATACAATACAATACCACACCCTCTGAATACGTCATACTCGTACTTGGTACGTTACGTCACGATTTAAACGCCCACTACAAATACATTGACCAAGGACAACCAAGGAAAATGTGGTACTGCGATTCTTGTCACAGACGAAATCAAGAAAGCTGTCCTGGACTATGTACCTCTTAGTGACCGGGTCATGTTATTAAAACTTCAAACGTCTCCCGGCATAATTAACATTCTACAAGTATATGCACCCACCAATAACAAATCAGAGGCAGAAATAGAAGAATTTTATAACAAAGTAGATGAAGTAATGAAACTGACTAGGAGGGTGAGATCACAATTCTTATGGGAGATTTAAATGCCAAAATTGGAACAGTCGCGGAAGGCGAGTCTGTTGGAGCATATGGTCTTGGCGAGAGAAATTCTGGGGGTGATAGGCTTGTACAGTTTTGTAATGAAAATAATCTCTTCGTATCCAACACCTTCTTCAAACAACATCCTAGACGATTGTATACATGGGTCTCGCCTGCAGACAATCAAAGCAGAATAGTAAGGAATCAATTAGATTATATAATGATGCGTTTCGAACTAAAAAATTATGTAAAATCGGTTAAAACCTATCCCGGAGCAGATGTTAACAGCGACCATAATCCGGTAGTCATGGATTTCAGAATGAAGCGTTTCAAGAAAGTGAAACGCGAAAGCACAAATAAACAAGTAGATATAAAAAAACTGAACGACTCGGAAATTCATGAAGAAATAGGGTTGAAACTGGATAAAGAACTGAAGGAGATAGACTCAAGAATGCAACTGGACACAGAAACCATATGGGGGAAGATGAAAGACGCAATAATAAAGATCGGCAAGAACAGGAGATCGGTTTTAAGGAAACTACTAAGAAGGAATGGATGACGCATGAAATCTTAGAACTTATGACACAGAGAAGGGTGGCCAAATCCACACCGTTAAAATATAAAGAACTCAATAAAGCTGTAAGGAAGAAGTGCAGATAGGCAAAGGAAAAATGGCTGGCCGAAAAATGTACAGAGGTCGAAGAACTACAACATAAATATGACTAGTTTAATGTACATAAGAAAGTTAGGGAGGTAGCTGAAGTAGGAAGAAAACGCCAAATAGGAACTCTCGTAATGAATATAAATACGAATATAAATATGAATATAAATATGAATATAAATAATGATACTAATAATGAAATTATAACTGGTGTCGAAGAGAAACTAAAAAGATGGAAGAGCTACGTGGAGGAGCTTTTTGATGATGACAGACATGAGATTCCCAGGGCAGTAATTGGACATGGAGAAGATGGACCAGCTATTACAAAGGGTGAAGTCTTCCACGCGTTAAAGACTCAGAAAAACAGAAAGGCTACGGGAGCAGATAAGGTACATATGGAAGAACTTAAAACCATTGCTAGCCAAGAAGGCAAAGGACTGGATCTTATAATAGAACGATTCAGTACCATATACAGAACGGGAAAGATCCCTCCCAGTTGGCTCAAGTCTACCTTTGTAACGATTCCGAAGAAAACAAACGCATCACAATGCGACGACTATCGCATGGTTAGTCAAATGCCACATATCCTTAAAGTTTTTCTGTAAATAATCCACACTCGAATATACAAGAAATGCGAAGAACAAATATGCGACACTCAATTTGGATTCCAGAACGGACTAGGCACTTGAGAAGCCCTCTTTTACTTAACTGTTTTAGCACAGAGGTGTAGAGATATGAACATAGTTGTCTACGCTTGCTTTGTTGACTATCGAGAGGCATTCGACCGTGTCAAGCATCAAAAGATGGTGGAAATATTATCCGTAACCGGGATTGATAAAAGAGATATTACATTGATAACGAAACTCTACTGGAACCAGATTGCCGAAGTAAGAATAGAGGGAGGAACATCTGACACTGTGTCAATCCGAAGAGGCGTACGACAGGGCTGTATATTGTCACCACTCCTATTCAAAATCTATTCGGAGGTAATCAAAGAAGCTTTAGCGGAAGACATGCGAGGTATCAAAATAAATGGAGTAAGTATCACCAATATCAGATACGCAGACGACACCGTACTCCTTGCCGATAACATATCAGACCTACAAAATATGATGAAAAGAATAACTGAATATAGTGAGCATCATGGATTGGACATAAATATATCAAAGACCAAACTGCTAGTCTTCTCCAAGAGACCCACTGCTGAAACAATTTTGATTAACGGCAATCAGATTAAACAAGTCTCGTGTTCTTAATATCTGGGTACCATAGTCAACGCGTGGTGCGATCCGAAACGAGAGCTCCGTTCCAGAATCGAACAAGCCAGGAAAACATTCATAAACATGAGAAGATTTTTTACTAGTCCTGAGCTGAGTTTGGAGCTCAGGGTTCGCATGATTAGATGTTATGTCTCAAGTGTGTTGCTGTACGGATGTGAATGCTGGACCCTGGATCCTGGACCCTGCAACTGAAAAGAAAATTGAGGCGTTTGAAATGTACTTATATCGCCTTATGCTCCGCATCTCATGGGTCCAACGAATTACGAATGAAGAAGTGCTTAGACGAATGATGAAGCCGAAAGAACTAATGGCCCTCATTAAAGAAAGAAAAACTACATACATAGGCCACATTATGAAAGGCAATAAGTAATATGAACCGCTGAGACTAATAATTGAAGGAAAGATTCAAGGGAAAATATATGTTGGTAGACGTCAGAACTCCTGGTTGAAAGACCTCAGAAGATGGTTTGGGTGCACTTCCATTGATATCTTTCGAGCTGCTGTGTCCAGAACAATGTTCGCTATGTGAATCGCCGACCTTCGAAAGGAGAGGGCGTTTTAAGAAGAAGAAGGTATGGATTAAAGATATTCGGAATAAGCATTCAGATTTACGATGGGGTTTGTTTTATAATCCCGCGAACGATGTAAATTTAGTAATTTATATTTTACGGTCAGATTATAGAAACAATACCCCATGAACGATTCCTCATACCTGGAAGAGGATAAAAATACGGTCACCCCCGAAAAAACAAACTAGTCAGGGTGAGACAGTCAGGGTAATATGTCGTACGAATAAAATCAAAATTGAGTCTTTTAGACCAAGCCGAGGTTTCTTCTAGCGATTCCGATAGTGAAATCGATATCGATAATGTTAGTCAAAGAAGCTTTGAAAGTGATACAAAGCAGGAGATGGACGTCGAAGGAGAAGAGTCGGAGGTTGAATCGGAGGAAAATGAGAGCGAAGATGGCGAAGACAGTAGCCCCAATCTTCAGGGCTGAGGAACGCCGCCGTACTTTTGAGAGCGTGTCTCATTCCGCCGCCGTCCATAGAGTAGGTAACCTGTCCCCGTCCCTACCCAGTCTTGGAGGTCATTCCCCAGCTACGCCAAGTACTAGCCCTACCTAGACCCCCCAACACTTTTCAGCTTGCTGACTTGGTTTCCCGCTGGGATTGGTTACCCTAACCTTCCACTAGGTTGCTCAGCGTAACAGGGGCATAGGCATAGGCGAGTGTGGAGTTTGGGTGGAGAGGCTATGTGGCCACTTGTGACCATATATACGCATCACACCCAAGACCCCCATTTTGGAATCAGGATTAGAGGATAGAAGTATTCCAACGCGTTGGTATACTTACCAACGTTGTTACAAATTCTTCCTCTAAACATTGCAACGTTTAGAGGAAGAGGGTGGGGTACAATAGATCTACGGAGGTCGCAGTACAAGTCATCACCACCAAAACTACAATCTACAAGACCCCCGTTTCCACATAACTTGGATAACGCACGCACATATTCAATATCGATAGGTTATATTAAAGTAAACAAAAATAAAATGAACACAATCAAGACGTGATATTAAAAAAGTGTTTACGTCACTTTTTTAATTTAAGTCAAATTTTTTTTTTCATTACAAAATAATAAAAAAATTAAAGAAAATGTTTTAAAATGAGTGTAAATTCTCTAGTGATACCGGAGACTGAGAAGAGTTCTTATGACGAATCCACACCACTGGAGACTGAAAAAACAAATTCTTCATTTTTGATTCTATTTTTTTTTTTTTTGATGGCCCCTGGATCCCAAAATTATTCATCCCCTCGCATGAGTAATAAAAAATATTGTTTGTAACACGAAATTGTTAATTTCCCTCTCGAGCGAATGATCGCACTCACTTCGTTTGTGCGCCTAATTTCGCTCTCGCAAAAAAACCTTTCGCCCTAGTTACAAAATATACTATTTTAATTGAAGAATGTAAATAAGAATTATATCTTGATTACTATGATCTGAAAGCTGTTGTTTAGTTTTAGCTTTTGACGTTGCACAAACCTTGATAGACAAAACTAATTGGACAATATTGAGTTGCGTAAACTTTTGTAGATAATACTAAATGAACAGAATTGAGTTGCACAAGCTTTTATAGATAAAACTAAATGGACAAAATTGAGTTGCACAAACCTTGATTGACAAAACTAAACTGACAAAATTGAGTTGCGTAAACCTTGATAGATAAAATAAAATGGACAAAATTGAGCGCCCTTAAAACACTGTCTATTGGCCTATTCTATTTCTCCACATTGTTCCATTCATGCAAACAGGTCAAGCATCTATATTATATCTAGGAGTCTATGTGCCATGTACTTCTCGAGGATATCTTTTGCTGTTATGTTAGCTTGTGTCTCCTAGGTGGAATTGCTTCGCAATGGAAGATTATGTGGAAATCTGCTTCGTCCTCTGCATAGCATAGTCTGCAATGTGGTTCATCTTTTCAAATTCCCATTTTGTGCAGATGTCTCGTAGTAACACTGTAGCCGGTAACTACTGTAACCCCCTGTTTTGAACAACTGTAATCCATTTGCAGATTTTATTTCGGGAAATGGTTTTAGGAATGTAAGAGTGCTAACTTGTCCGCCATTTCGTTTCCTAACAGTCCCTTGTGGCTTGGTACCCAAGCAAATGTTAAATGTTTTGTTGTGTTTCGCCAGGGCCCACAAGGTTCTGAAAGCAGCTCTTGTGGTTTTAGATTTCATTTTACGGCACACTAAAGCATTAATAGAAGCCTGACTGTACTTTTCTAGTCCATCATTAGATATTGACGGGCACAGATAGTGATGACGTATATTTCCGCTAGGAATTCCGTAGTCCTGTCAAGTTAGCAACCGAATTTGCAAAAATATAATATTACATCGGAGTTCCCGGCAGATATGAAATAGTTCTAGAGTACTTTGTGCAAAATTTCAATAGTTTCGCGAAAAAAATGGAAAATACCAAAATTGAGCTAGCAACCACTTTTGAGAAAAACTGTGCGTTTTTTACATATTCCTGTACCTCGACCATAGTTCTGGAGTACTTGATCAATTTTTCAAAAAGTTATGCAAAAATTGACATTTTGCAAAAAAAAAAATGAATTATGAAACTTGCAAAAATAGTTCTATTCGCGGATCTGAATAGCACCCTAAGAGTTCTATCAAAGATCCCTGTGTCATTTTTTGATAAAAACCTTAATTCAAAAGATATTTGCAATAATAAGGGACCCGTTATTTTGAATGAAAATTTAAAAAAATCGCGGAACAGTTCTGTTTGCAGTTCCCAACTCTTAGAGTTCTATGGTAAGTCCTTACAAGATTTTTCTGTAAAGTTAAAAATTAGAAAGATTTGCGAAAAATTAGACTTCACCGATGCGACGAGGAAAGGAGAAAATAATCGCGCAATAGTTCTGTTTGCAGTTCCTGGTAGAACTCTTAGAGTTCTATCGAAGATCTTTATAACATTTTTCTGTAAAATTAAAAATAGAAAATTTTGCGAAAAATTGAACTTTACTGACGCGACAAAGTGAAGAGAAAAAATCGCGCAGTAGTTCTGTTTGCAGTTCCTGGTAGAACTCTTAGAGTTCTATCGAAAATCCTTATAACATTTTTCTTCAAAGTTAAAAATTCGAAAGATATGCCAAAAATTAGACTGCGTCACCGAAAGAGTCGATCTCAAAAGCGCCGACGACCAAGCGGCGTTTTGAATCTTTCTTGTTTGTTGTTGGCAGTTAGGTATAGGGCCGCACGAAAATCTGCGCGCCGAGCTTGTACAATAATTTTAGGAAAAAAAATTAGGAAATTTTATTAAGAGAATGCACATTTTGCAGAAAACCACCAAATTTAAATATGAACACAACTGTTTCACGATTATTTACTTTTTCACTTCAATGGTGAATTCGAAATTCAATCGTGAACTTGTATTTTTCGTATATCTTTCCAATTTTTAACTTTACAGAAAAATGTTATAAGGATTTTCGATAGAACTCTAAGAGTTCTACCAGGAACTGCAAACAGAACTATTGCGCGATTATTTTCTCCTTGCCTCGTCGCATCGGTGAAGTCTAATTTTTCGCATATCTTTCGAATTTTTAACTTTGAAGAATAATGTTATAAGGATTTTCGATAGAACTCTAAGAGTTCTATAAGGAACTGCAAACATAACTATTGCACGATTATTTTCTCTTTACTTCGTCGCATCGGTGAAGTCTAATCTTTCGCATATCTTTCGAATTTTTAACTTTGAAGAAAAATGTTATAAGGATTTTCGATAGAACTCTAAGAGTTCTACCAGGAACTGCAAACAGAACTATTACGCGATTTTTTTTTCTTCACTTCGTCGCGTCGGTAAAGTCCAATTTTTCGCAAAATTTTCTATTTTTAATTTTACAGAAAAGTGTTATAAGGATTTTCGATAGAACTCTAAGAGTTCTACTGGGAACTACAAACAGAACTGTCGCGCGATTTTTTTTCTTCTTCACCTCGTCGCATTGGTGAAGTCTAATTTTTCGCAAATCTTTCTAATTTTTAACTTTACAGAAAAATCTTGTAAGGACTTTCCATAGAACTCTAAGAGTTCTATCGGGAACTGCAAACAGAACTGTTCCGCGATTTTTTAAAATTTTAATTCAAAATAACGGGTCCCTTATTATTGCAAATATCTTTTGAACTAAGGTTTTTATCAAAAAATGACAAAGGGATCTTTGATAGAACTCTTAGGGTGCTATTCAGATCCGCGAATAGAACTATTTTTTCAAGTTTCAAAATTCAATTTTTTTTGCAAAATGTCAATTTTTGCAGAACTTTTTCAAAATTGATCAAGTACTCCAGAACTATGGTCGAGGTACAGGAATATGTAAAAAACGCACAGTTTTTCTCAAAGGTGGTTGCTAGCTCAATTTTGGTTATTTTCCATTTTTTTCGCGAAATTCTGCAGAACTATTGAAATTTTGCACAAAGTACTCTAGAACTATTACATATCTGCCGGGAACTCCGATGAAATATTATATTTTTGCAAATTCGGTTGCTAACTTCACAGGACTGAATTCCGTGGCCTGTATCCCAGCAGTACAGATAAACTATAGCCCAGGAATGGTTCCTAGAATCCTGCGCCAGTTCGACTGTCCTTTTTGGAGCCGTCTTTATACCAGTCTAGCACACCTTGGCGTGTGTTTGGTTTTTTCTTGCCTTCTGTTCAACGGTGTTTTGAAGAGTAGATCGAATAATAGTCTTTTTGGCATTTGATAGATAAAACGGACAAAAAAAAGGAAAATGGACCAAATTGAGTTAGGTAGACAACACTAAATGAACAAAATTGAGTTGTGCAAGGCTTGACAGACAAAACTAAATGGTAAAAATTGAGTTGCGCAAACCTTGTTACATAAACAAAATGGACAAAATTGAGTTGGGCATACCTTGGAAAACAACACTAAATCAACAAAATTGAGTTGTGGAATGCTTGATAGACAAAACTAAATGTATGTACCTTGATAGGAAAAATAAATAGACAAAATTCTATTGGATAAACCTTGATGGACAAATGACAAATTTTGTAATATAATTTTTCATATTCACACTTATAATGTTGTTACAATAATATCTTAGCTAAAAACAAATAATAATTTTAAATATTTTTTTTGCAACCTTGCAACTTGGAGTAGTGTGAATGGATATTTTATGTTATGACTGTTTTGCATGCAGCGTTTCCCGCGCGTTTTATTTTGAAGATCTACATGTGCATAACAAGTGTATTTTATTCGCGATGATTTATTTATTGTTTTCGTCTTAATTAACGGAATTATTCTCGGCATGAAATAAAGAAGTTTTCTATTTATAGAATTGTTGCTACTCCCTGCAAAAAACATTAAATGAAAAGAGCCGAGGAATTATTCTATTGCATATTATGATCAGATTGATACATATTATGATCTGATTATGATCAGATGATCCCCACAGAGAGAAATAAGAAGGAATAAATAAGGATAATTTAAAACCTACAAATAATAAAATATAGACCATATATGAATAATAATATGCTGTTGTTGATATTAAAAACATAGCGAGAGCATAATTTTTATAAATGAATTCTGACGTTTAAAATGTCATAATTGTCATCATTTAGGATTACGGAGCCTTTATGTGAGTTATTTAGCTGCGTTGCCATGGATACTTTTATTGAATTAGTGCAATAAAATTTTTATTGTACTAGGGAATAAATTTTTTTATTGCACTAGTGCATAAACCACTGCTTTATTGATCCCAATCCAAGGAATTAAACATGACTTTGTAAGTCAAAATTGAATAACATAATTTAAAATAAATTATAATAAAAATAAATATTATTTTTTAATTTAAATATTGCGTGTAAAAGCGAGAAAGTTAAGTAACGTGTAAATTGAGGAAAGGGTGTTTATTAGATTATATACTTCCTGTATCGCAAAGTGTAGTCATGAAACTAGTTGAACCCATTTTAGGGAAAGATATTACTTTGTGCAATTCGTATCCATCACCAAAATTATTCCAAATTTTGTATGAAAATAATACTAATGTTGTTGGAATAGACAGAAAAAATCGAAAATATGTTGATATCATACAAACTAAAAATGTGACATTATCTTGCCTGACCTAACTCTGGCTTTATAAGCAAGACGTGTATATAATAAGCACTAAACATTCAAGAGCAGGAATAGTTGACGCGGGAAAAATAATTAAAAAGATAAGAAGCGAGGAAAAGCATTTTAAAATCCAGCTGTGTTTTGGAGTACAGTCGTGGAATAGGAAGTGTCGTCAAGCAAGACCAATTTCTTGCGTGTTTCCCACTTATGCGAAGGTTTGTCAAAAGATGTTCTCTTATATGGTTGATATAGCTATTTATAATGCTTGTGTCCTCTATTCTAAGTTACCTAATTCATGAAGACAATTGATTGTAAATCTCCGATTGAACATATGCTATATAATTTGTCTCTTCCTAATTATCTTACACGTAGCACATTTTCCTCAATATATACCATCGACTAATAAAAAGGAATATCTTGCAAAGAGATGCGTATGCGCAAAAAATTATGAAAAAAAGCGAAACAAGGCAGTGTACACTATGTCTAGTTGCAAAATGTTTCATATGTTGCAGAACTACTAATTTATTACTTTATAATGTTACTTAATAGACCTTTTCATATTGAATTGAAAAATTCACTTTGTTTTTTTTTTAAAATAAATTTTTCAATTCAATGTAAGTATGGATTACACGATTACTACTAACTGTCGGAACCATCCTATTCATAAAATCAACCTTTTCATAGTTAAATTTTTTTTGTGCGAATGTGTCAATTTTCGCCATGTTATACGTCAAAAAGTGCTCGATTTTTTTTGACTTTTTTATTTATTCGTATCAGAAGCATCATAATTTAAGAAAGAAAAAAGTATATATATATATATATATATATATATATATATATATATATATATATATATATATATATATATGTTGTATTGTTTTCTCGGGGATTCCGCGTTGATGTTGCGGGTTGGTTCTGAAAAGAACCGGATTCTCGACGTTTCGGCGAACTAACACTTTGACCCGCACGGACGCATATATCTCTTGAGAATGGCGAATGTTAGTTCGCCGAAACGTCGAGAATCCGGTTTTTTTCAGAACCAACCCTCAACATCAACGCGGAATCCCCGAGAAAACAATACAACACAGGTATCTATCCGCGAAAACCTCAAATACAACATATATATATATATATATATATATATATATATATATATATATATATATAAATGTCTATCGTCACTTCAGAGGTGAGCTAAACATTTTTTGCCCAGAAGCGGGCGACGTCAATTGCGTTCAGCTTCGCTGCCATAAGGTCCTCTATGGCAGTGGTGCGCAAGCCATGAGTCGCGACCCCCAGAGGGGTCGATAGAGAATCTTTTTGGGTCGTCGAAATAAAAATATATTTTCGGCATTTTGTGTGTAAGTATTGCGTAGCAGTAAATAGTGTAATGTCAATATAAGGAAATTTAAAAAACATTGGGAGTTGGTAAGAATATGGTAAGCTCCGAATATGGTAAGCTCGTCTCTACAATATTTGAAACAAATTCCCAAATTATTTTTTGAGAAAATTATGTTTGAAAATATCAATGTTTGGGGGTATCTTTCTCTTTCAGCCGTCATGCGCCCAGAATTGAGCATAGGCCTCTCTTAGTTTTCTCCATCGGTCTCGACCTTGAGCAGTTCTCATCCAGTGCAGTCCTGCCACTTTCTTAAGATCATCGTACCACCGTAAGATTGGTCTTCCTCTTGATCTTCTACCTGTCCATGGTCTCCAACGCAATAATCTCCCATGTTTGTAGGTATAATTAAGAATATTGTAAGCTCCGAAAATCGGGTTTCTCGTTCTTTAACCTGATTTAATTGATGCAAATCGTCTTCCAGAGTGCTTTAGTAAGCGCGGAAAAATAAAATGAAGCTTGTCGTAAGCTAAGTCGTCTGGTTCAAGAAATATTTAGATTTTTGTAATAAAAAAAATGACATTTTCAACACAACTGCTGTGTATTACTGGTCACAGAACTAAAAATATGCCCACGTAGCTGAACCGGCGTTGCCAATTTTAACTCTTTAGTAAAATTAAGAAAATGTTATTTTAGCAAAATATTACAAAAAATGAGGTTTTGCAAAAAAAGGTAACAAATGTAGCATATTTTAAAATTTCCAGTTTAGGTGAAAATTTCCCAAAAAATGTAATTTTGGAAAAATATTATAAGCTAAATTAAGTTCAGCAAAAATAATATGAAATAAATTGACATTTTTATTAATTAATTGACAAAAAAAAACATAACTTAGAATATAATAAAATGGAAAATATTGGCCTCTCAACAATAAAAATTGCTTCAATTCTGTAAATTTCAGAAATATTTTTATTAATACATATACATACATATAATACTGAAATTAAAACGATACAAAGAAGATTAACATGAGACCCCTGCGCAAGAATAAAAGTGAGATTGAACGTATTTTATACATATACTAATACTGAAATTGATACGATACAGAGAAGATTAGCATGAAACCCCTGCGCAAAAATAAAGTCATATACGTCAGTTATTGTGTTGAAAATGTCAATTTTTTTATTATATAAACCCGAATAGAATTAGAAGCTTCATTTTACTTTCCCGCGCTTACTAAAGCACTTTGTAAGACGTTTTGCATCATTAAATCAAGTAAAAAAAAACGAAAAACCCGATTTTCGAAGCTTACCATATTCTTCATTTTACCCCCAAACATTGATATTTTCAAACATAATTTTGTCAAAAACTAATTTGGCGATTTGTCTCAAATTTTGTGGAGATGTTGGTAGAACTGTTCCGCAATATTCAGAATTTTTTTTCAATATTTTAATATTTATTTCAGCAAATATTGCAGTTTGTTGTAATTTCCACATTGAAAATAAAATTTGTAAACATTGAAATTTTCAAACTTAATTTTCTCAAAAACAAATATGGGGATTTGTTTCAAATTTTGTGGAGATGTTGGTAGAACTGTTCCGGAATATTTAGCAAATTTTTCCAATATTTTAATATTTATTTCAGCAAATATTGTAGTTTTTTGTAATTTCTACATTGAAAATGAAATTTGTAAACATTGAAATTTTAAGTTTGAAAATTTTCTCAAAATCTAATTTGGGGATCTATTTCAACTTTTGTGGAGATGTTGGGAGAACTGTTTGGGAATTACAATCTTTAATCTCACGTTACGTCTATCCAGGGGTCGCGATAAAATTTTACAGAAAACGTTGGGACGCAAATGAAAATAGTTTGCGCACCACTGCTCTATGGTACATCTAGTGGGGCACAGCGGGCAAGTGTAACATATGTTGCGTGGTTTGCAGTTCTCCACAATCACAGAGATTGGAGTCCATAGGGTAGCCCCACTTATTTAGGGTATCTCTCGATCTCGCCGTGTTCATCCGCAGCTTGTTTAGCGCCTTCCAGATTTCCCAGTTTTCACGCCCTGCTGATGCCAGTTCTTCATTCGGCTTCATCCAATGTTGGTTTGAGGTCTTTCCCCGAAGGTCCACTCTGGTTTTAGGTTCCTCGTAATCTTCTGTCGATCTCAGGAAGCTTCGCCTTGATTTTAGTCGCTGGTGGGCCGGTTGGAGGCCGTAGACTACGTTCAGATACTGCTGGCGTTCAGATACTGCTGCTTTTGATCGTTCCTTGAGTGCTGCTGCTTCTCTACGGATGGCAGGGGGAGCGATGCCAACTAGTTGGTGGATTTTGTTCAGGGGTGTTGGCTTTAAGCATCCGGTGATGAATCTGCTTGTCTCGTTGAGGGCGACATCAACTTGTTTTGCGTGCGCTAAGTTATACCTAACCAGGCATGCATACTCGCCGGCGGAGTGACAGAGGGCGAGTGCTGAGGTTTTAAGAACCCTGGGTTGGGCTCCCCTATTAGAGCTTGTCAGCTTGCGGACTATATTGTTTCTTCCGCTAACTTTGTTAAGGCAGTGGCGCTTGCATGTTAAGACCCTGTCCAGTGTTACGCCCAAGTATTTGGGGATGGGACAGCGCTCCAATGGTACTCCCTTCCATTCGATTTGTAGTTTTCTGTCAGCCTGATTGTCCTTGAGATGGAAGGCACATACCTGCGTTTTTGTTGGGTTTGGCTTCAGCTGGTTATTTCTATAGTATGAATCTAACTCTACTAGGGCCGCACTCAGACGTTGTTCCACCCCTTCGAATGTTTTCCCTTGTGATGTGGTTGCCCTATCGTCTGCATATAAATAGCTCTTTGTTCCTTCAGGAAGGGGTTGGTCGTTGGTATATATATATATATATATATATATATATATATATATTTATATATATATATATATATATATATATATATATATATATATATATATATATATATATATTGAAGAGTAGTGGTGCCAGCACGCTTCCCTGTGGTAGGAGGTATCTCTGGTTCTTCCACCTACCTCGCTTTCCCTGGAACTCCACCAGGAACCTTCGGTTTTGAAGCAGGTTCCTGAAAATGTTTGTGAGATTGATATCTTTGGTGCAGGTTATGCTATGAGGAGGACGAAACCGCCGCCCATATAATCTTCCACTGTGAAGCAATTGCACGTAGGAGACACAAGCTTGATATTACAGCTGAGAGAGTAAAACCCGTGAAAAACATGGCACATAGAATCCTGGACCTAATAGAGGGACTGGATCTATTTGCATGAACGAAACAATGTGGGGAAATACAATAGGAAAATGGGCCGCCGTGTTTTAAGGGCTAACCCCCCTGGACCCACATTGGTTAGAGGAAAAAAAAAGATATCTTTGGTTGTATGATATATCTTTTGCTTTAGGAGTCGGAGGTTGATGGTGTCATATGCCGCCGTGAGGTCGATGAAAATGGCACCCGTTATATATCCCCCTTGGAACCGTCCCTAATGTGCTGAGTTAGATTGAGCACTTGTGCCGTACAACTTTTTTCGGGGCGAAATCTAGCCTGTTGTGGTATGAGGATTGGATCCACGGTCGGTGAAAGTCGGTTGTTTTAATCTTTCAAAGATTTTATACGTGTGGCATAGCAGCGTGATCGGGCGGTAGCTCTTTGGGTTATTAGCTTCTTTGCCTGGTTTGAGGATAGCTATGATCTTGGCTTTTCGCCAGATGTTAGGAAGCTTGCACTGTTATAGGCTGGCATTGTTCATGTCCAATAGCCACCATTTTGATTTCGGCCCGAAATGCTTGATCTGCTCCGTCGGTATTTCGTTTGGTACAGCGGCCTTTCGTTCGTATGGCGGTGTTCAGCTCTTCCATGGTAAAGGTGGTGGACAGTTCGGTCGTTTCGTCACCCTCTATTCGGTAAATATTGATTGCTTTCTTGGAGGGCACTTGATCTGGTTTGCCGTTTTTCACTTTTTGATTATAACTAAATATGTGCCTGAAACTTTGATATTCCCGCCTGTCAAACTTGGCGGATGTGCATTCGCTTAACTAACCGTAAAAAGGTCTATTATTTTATTTTTTATTTATTTATTTATTTATTTATTAACAGGATATACAATATATATACACACTTACATAATACATAACATAATACATAAGGATGCACCTATAGAGGTGAGTTACACCTGTACATAGGCCAGAGAAGCAATTTATTCACATAATTAAACTTTATAGATAACATACAAGAATTAGGTATACATAAAATACAAAAACATAAGCAATAAACAACATAATAAAGTATAAGAGGACTCAAAGATTAGAGTATTAAAAAGTAAACTGTAGGAAAACAAAATATTGAAAAAGATTTGAGATAACAAAATATTGAAATTGTAAGAGAACAAAAAGTCTAAGAAAAGGAAGTATTTGTAAGCCAATTTCTCAGTTTTATTCTTACTGTTTTGTTATTATTATTCGGTATTCTTTTTAGTGTATCAGGTAGTGTATTGAAATGTTTAATTGCAACAATCGAGGAGTTTTTAAATGCTATAGATTTACTGACTTTGGGTAACGGAATACTTCTATTTCTAGACTTCCCTTTATAGTTCTCATACGCATGTTTACAACTATTGTAGTGATAACTCAACGACTCGAGTATAAATGTATCTCTAAATCCTAGAACACGTTTGCCATCCGAAAATATGTTAATGAGCTTAGATTGAATTTGAGCTAAGATATTAGTGTTGGTTTTGTAACTTCCCCCCCAATCAATAATTCCATAATTCACAATACTCTCAAAAAGAGAATGGTAAATAATCTTCTGTGATTGCTTGCTCATTATTTTTTTTTAATTTATGAAAGATAAACAAAAAGTATCTAGTTTTACTTATAAGATTTAATATATGGATATTCCATTTCATGTGACAGTCAAACATTAACCCTAAATATTTACAACTATTGACTCTTTTAATTTTCTCATTATAAATGGATAATTCAAAAAAATTAGGTACACTGTCTTTGTAACAGCCAAAAGTCATGTATGTTGTTTTATCCACATTTAATGTTAAATAATTATTTTGTAACCACATACCTATTTTGTCTAGGTATGATAACATATTGGATTGTGCTTCAGACCATGTTTTACCTATACCTTTAACCACTGTGTCATCAGCAAAAGCTGCTATACTATTTAAAGGTAGTATTTTAAACATATCATTAATGTATATAATAAAAAGTAGGGGTCCTAAGACAGTTCCTTGTGGTACACCAATTTTAATTTTACATTTTTTACTTTTAACATCCTTAATTTTGACTACCTGAAATCTATCTGTTAAATAATTTTTAATTAGGTCATGAGCTACTCCTCTAACACCATATTTATATAATTTATTAAGCAATATTTTATGGTTCACTGAGTCGAAAGCTTTGGCTAGGTCTAGAAAAGCAACAACTGTCGGATTACTGATGTCTATATTAGTATATATAAAGTCAGTGATCGATGCTAACGCATTCTTTGTACCTTTATTTTTCATAAAACCGTACTGATGACAACTAATAATGTTACAATCCATAACAAAAGAGTACAATCTCACATGAATAATTTTTTCAAAAATTTTCGCAATATTAGAAATAAGTGATATTTGTCTATAATTACTCATATGGTGTTTATCACCAGTTTTAAAAATCGGTAATATTTCCGCGCATTTAAGTGCATTTGGCCAGATACCCTTTGATAAACATATATTAAATATATGTTCAAATATATTGGATATAATAGGGATTATAGTTTTGAGTACTTTTGTGCATATACCATCAACCGCACCGGCTTTTTCCTTTAGATCGTTTACTATATTTATAATTTCAGAGCAATTAGTAGGTTTCCAGAAAATGGATTTAGGATTATAACTTATTCCATCGTGAATTGTAGCAGCACTAGTAGGGATTTTAGCAGCTAAATTTGAACCAATATTACTAAAAAAATCAACAAAGTTATTAGCAATATCATTTGTATTTGTCCACTTATGATTGCCTTTGTTAATATAATCTATGTTATTGACCGAATTTATCTTTTTACCTAGCTTTTTATTTACGAATTGCCATAGATCCCTACTATTTTTAGACTTGGAAGAAGCTTCTTTGGTGTCAAAATTTATTTTCGCAATTTTTATTAATTTATCAAGTTTTTTTGCAGAAATTTAAGTATTTCATTCTTAGATATAAATTATTTTTATCGCGCTTTCATGTGTTATATAATTTTTCTTTTGTTCGACATGATTTCGTTAAGCCCGGCGTGATCCAGTCAGTCCTAGGTTTGTATTTACGCGCTAGCTTCTTAAGACTAGATTCCTTGATTAAGTTTTGTATTTTTAATAATAGTTTTTCAGTTGCTTGATTAGGATCCGTGACAGCTAACAGGTCTGACCAATCAGTACGATTACAATTATGTATTAAGTTGTTATAGCATAAAAATGATTTTTTTTCCCTTGATTTTTGTTGTTTATCAAGATTCATTGTAAGGAAGATCGGATAATGATCAGCAAAAACTTGCATAAGTGTGATAGATTTACAATTTATGGCTTTAGATTTTATAAACATGTTGTCAATACAGGAACCACCGTTGTCATTTGGCCTAGTAATATTGTTAAACATTGGTATATAATTCATATCGAGCATGTTAGTTAGGAATAAATCTGACTGAACATCAATATTGTTAATGTTAATGTTAAAATCTCCTATTATAATATGGTTCTTAAATGTTGTATTGTTTTCCATATGAATTTTTAGATTTTGTATAAATTCAAGATTGGTGAGATCATGACACCTATAAACACCAGAAATTTTAAGTACACTATTTGATGATATTTTAGCACAAGTGGAAAGAAAATTGCACCTACCCACCCTCTCCGTCGTTGTAGTTGTAGAGAGAATTCGAAATATAAATGACGACTCCATCCGATTTGTTTATGAAGCTACCGTTATAATAACATGTATAATTTTCTAATGTGAACATGTTAGGGCAAATAAGGTTCCAAGTTTCGGTGCAGACGATTACATGCGGTTTGGTTAGTAGAGAGGTTACCAGTAATTCCAATTTTTCATAGTTTGCGTTTAAACTCCTGACATTAACGTGTAAGAAAAGTAAACCAGAATCGTTCAAAAAATAGTTTAGGTCTTCTAAATTATCAACAGACTCTTCAATGTAATTATTAGAATCAGACATAATTTTGTAAGAAGTTATATATTAGTTATTAGAAGTTTGTTGTTAAGGAAGATTCTTTTCTTTGGCCTGGGAACTTACGAAGATAATTTGGTATTTTTGGTAAGGTAGGGTAATCAGTTATATTTAGAAGATTTTGTATCTTGTATTTTAGGTATTCACAATTAGGCATTGTCAATTAACATCATATAACAACCTTAATAAATGTTATACAGGATAAACATGTGGCAAAAATTCAAGGGGTTATTCCTTGGCCTATTCTAAGATTATTTTGTCATATGAAAAGATTTCTGAAAAACTCTTAAAAAACAAATTTTAGCAGCATATTTATCTAAAACCTTTTATAGCAATGCAAATTTCGAAATAAAATTTTCTGTTTCTAAGTTTGCACGTAACTGGCCAAGTTACAAAAAGTACAAAAAGTATTTTTCAGATGCATAAAATTCCGTTTTAATTGTATATCAAGGGATTAATACAACAAAATAATATCGGCGATTTGTAAAATAAATTTTATCAGAAATTTTATAGCGCGAGGTTAGTGCATAAGTGCAATATTTTTATTAACATTATTTCTCAGTAATTTCCGGTTCAGCGTATTGCTATGTGTTTTTTGAAACGTCTGCAACATGTCTATCGAGATCAAGGTTTGTAGTTTCAGTAATTTGTTAGGTCAAGGTCGCACTAATGGTGAGCCGACCCACGACGAAATTCAATGCAGTTTTTCTTGCGAATGATAACTGCGAAAATCGTAAATCGATAAATCTGACAAAAAATACAGTTTTACTATATGTTGGATGCTTGTAAAAAGGTATCATTAGTCTAAAAAAAATAAAATGATAAAATATTAGTTTACAGAATTGTAAAAAAAAACAAAGTTTGATGTTGTAGTTCGTTACAGCGAAAAGAAGAAATTTCAATAATTATTTATTTTAAAAATATTTTAATTTATTTAACAGTATTATTTATTTTATTAGAAACGAAAATTATTTAATTCGTTCATGAAATTGTTAATTTGTACTGTGAATTGTAAATTGTTAAAACATTATTCAATATAATAGAGATATATAAGATATTTATAAATATCTGGTTGAATTTTAAATATTTTAACTTCTTGAATTCGCATAAAATTATAATAAGGGTTATTGGAAAAGGGAGGACAGGAATATGGGAAAGTTCGCTGACCCTAGGTATTTCAGCCAGAAACTGTTTCATTATTAATTAAATTTAAAACCTGAAAAAATCGTTTTCGCTTTTAAAAATAGATACTTCAATGTTAAATATTTAAACGGATTTAGATTTTCATCACAGCTCTTTTTATAAATTGTTGGTCCATCGACCTGCAACCACTCTTAATATATAATTTAACAAAACTGAAAACATTTACACTATTTATGTTTTCACACATAGAGTGTGTGTGAAAACATAAATAGTCACTTCAATGGAAATTAACAAATATAAGATAGACACGTTATTTAGAATCGACTGCTCTTCAGATATTAATGCAAAATCTTCCGTTAATATCTTGTTTATATGTTGGATATGTAATTAAAAAAAATATTTATAAAAAGGATTTATTTATTAAAAGGTTGAATTCTTTCCTTAGTAACAATTTAATTACATTATTTCATGTCGAATGGTATAGATACACAAGAATTGACAAAAGTTGTGTAATATTTCATAACAACTTCCAATTGTTTTGATGCACTGCACTCGCATGGTTAAGGTTAATTAAAAAGTACATTCAATAAATGATTTGAAAATATATCTTTTAATGATTGTTTAAAGAATTGAAATTAGAGGACGTTTAAAAACAACAGTTCGTAGACGGACAAGTTTATGAACTTATTTACAATAAATTGCGCAACGTTACAGTCTAAACATTTCTGCCAAAACACGTCAATGATTTATATAGATGAATCAACATTTTAAACGTAAATAATATAATTACATGCTTGTCTATTGATTTATTTATAACACACGCTAATATACAGAACACAGACACGGTCATTATTTTTTTTTAGTTTTGTGTCTAGTCTTGTCTGCTTAGTATTGTTTGTCTAGTGTTGTGTGCCATGTCTGTCTAATCTTGTCTTGTCTTGTCTATCTAGTCTTGTATATATAGTCTTGTTTGTCTGTCCTCCTAGGTGGTGTAGTTACAAGTAGTAGTTAGTGTAGTTAGTGTAGTTACGGACAACATACCCGCCTAGCAATGCGGGAGACCCGGGTTCGATTTCTGGTCGGGGAGGCAACAACTAAGGCGGTTTTCACTAACGGTCTGGGCTGCCCAACCTGAATGCATGCGAAATATGCGATACCGGGGTGGCGCTTTTAAAAAAGACTTGTTTGTCTAGTTTTGTCTATCTAGTCTTGTTCGCCTAGTCTTGTTCGTATCGGTTCGACTCCGAACGACGGACAAATCTTTTTTAAATATTTGGTCTTGTCAATATTTAGTAATAATTAATATAGTAATATTTCCACTCATTAATTCTGTATTTACCCCGCATGAGTGATAAAAAAGTATATATTTATATAGTATGGAGGATAAAGTATAATCAAGAACTGGTACAACTGTATAAAGAAATAGACCTAGTAACATATATAAAAATACATCGGCTGCAATGGGCACGACACGTAGAACGCATGGCCGAAGAAAGAATACCACAGAAGATCTACAAAGGAAACATGGAAGGCAACAGGAGACAAGGCAGAACACGACTAAGATGGCATGACAACATACAAAAAGATGCAAGAGAACTAATAGGCATAAGGAACTGGAAAAGAGCAGCAGCGGATAGAAAAGGATGGAAAAGAATGCTAAACGAGGCTAAGAAAGGAGGAGGCTAAGGCCCACAGAGGGCTGTAAGGCCACGGATGGATGGATGGAGTGATAAAAAATATTTAAAATCATTTCAAACAAGAAATGAGCAGGGAAAGCCACTGGAAAGGTTTGCAATATGAGTAATCGTTCGACTAATTGTGACGACGTCACGGCAGTGTAAATGGAAAATGAGAAAAGAGCCTTTGAACTAGAACTGATACGGGAACACGGTAAACGAAGAAGTATTAGCAGGTCACCTACGAGGAATACCACAGACGCATACAAGAACGTACAACCTGGCATAAGGCAACACAAGGAAATGCCCTTGCGGTCATGGCGAGACGTAGGTGCAACTCCCAGGGAGAGAATCCTTTCAAAAGGAAGGCACATGAGCCATTAATTGCAACGTCGGCTGAATCCGATAACCTTACAGCAATCAATGTAATTCAAACTATAAATGTAATGAAGAAGACCTTCAATATCCTACTACAGGACATCGAGGCAAACAAAATGTCAAAACGCGAAATAAAAGAAGAAGTATCAAAACTAGGATGGAATGTGAAACAACTGACCAGCGACGAGGTGTCGACATGGCTATATAAACAAAGCCTCACCGCGAGAAGGAATGAAACTAGGGAGATGGGAACACAGACTATCACGATGAACACACTGGAAGAAGGGGTGCAGACGGAAACATGGATTGCAAACGTCCAAGTTACCTCGCTGAATGAAGTGAAGTCCTACGAGGACTTTGCTAAAATAGAAAACAGAGACTGGAAAGAAGGACTTTTCCAAAACACTACGGTCAAAGTTGGAAATCATTTAGAAAACAAAGACGCTGACACAAAGGTGGTTTTTGTAGAGCAAAATGATGAGAAAAGCATGCAGAAGATGTACAAAGAACGCTTCCCCGACCTAGCACTTTGCGAGGGGAATTTTAAAGTAATAGAGCAGACAACAAGAATACGCTCTAAAACGCAGGTGGCCAAAGTCAAGAAAATAATAAAAGCTTCCCTAAACGGACGACCTGAGGATCTTTGGGAAAATCTAGAGAAAATCAGAGAGGAGACCGCTGGAGAGGAAATAGTGGCCATTTATAAAATTAACGGTGTCAGCGTAGAGTGGCTAAGGAAAATGACCGAATGCATATTCCAAACTGGGGGTTGGTGATTCATACCAACAGGTCCGATAACGGAAATAGCCACAGTGGGGAAAGAACGGAAAGGAGAACAGATAGGAAAACATACGCCCTAATTGTTGAACAAAAAGGCGAAGAAGACTTCAAATCTCTGCTCAACAGTGTAAAGAACAATCTGAAGGACCTCCCGGCCAGCAAAGCCGTCACGGGTATAAGGAGAGCCACGGATGGTAGGATGATTATAACAACTGAAAAAGACCCAACAGCTCTGGAGGATATAAAAAAATCAATAGAAGAAGAGGTAAATGACATCACTACGAAGAAATTAGGCACAAAAACAATGGAGACGGTTATAATCAGGAACATTGACGCTGTAACGAACCCGTGTGAGATTAGTTGCGCCATAAAAAAAATCGTAGAGGATTTGGATGAAAACATTGTTCAAATGATGGTTCAAATGATGGTCAAGGTAGGAACGCTAAGGGAGAATGACAGAGGTGCACAATCAACAACAGTCACGTTGAAAGAAGAGGCCAATAAACTGCTAAGCTTGGGAACAATAAGGGTGGGGTACACAAACTGCTCCCTGGAAAAAAAAGTTCAAATGATCAAATGCTACAAGTGCTGGCCCTATGAGCATAGAGCGGATTGTCAAGGCACAGACAGGACTAGCTTGTGCTATAACTGTGGAAAGGAGGGGCACATTGCCAAGGAATGTCCCAATGAAGAAAAATGCCCGATATGCCAGGAGACTGGCAACAAAGCCGGCACTTAGGGATGCAAATCGTACCGAGCGGCACTCAACTCGAGCAAATCCGGAACAAGGGGCAATTCTATTAGCAACATTAACACTCTCAATGTCTAATAAATCACCGAAAGCACCAACAAAGTCCAGTAAGAAGGTGAAAGTACTTCAAAGGGATAAAGCAGCTATGAGTCTCCTCCATAAGAAGGCAATAGACGAAAGAGTAGACATATGCGTAATTTCTGAACCAAACAAAAATATGGCCTCTAGTGGGACCTGGCTAACGGACAATAATAAGGACGCCGCCATAAAAATAATGAATCATCAACTAGCTGTAAAGAAATGGGATCAAAAGGGGAAGGGATTCGTGTGGGCGGAAGTAGAGCATATAATCATCTACTCCTGTTACTGGTCACCCAATAAAACATTAGCGGAACGAGAAAAGTACCTCCAAGACCTTGGAAAAAGCATAAAAAGTCACAACAACTCTGTTATAATCACAGGAGATTTCAACGCAAAGGCCAAGTTATGGGGAGGAGAAAAAGATGAAAAAGAGGGGACGATGCTAAAAGAGTAGATGGCTCAGCTAGACCTGACCATATTGAATGACGAAAAAAACCCACTTTCATTAGGGGAACATCACATTCATATATCGACATAACTATGTGCTCATCAGACATAAGTGCCAGGGTGGAAAACTGGTGGGTAGCAGACGATGAAAATCTAAGTCTACACCAGAACATATACCTCGTGATAAGTGTACCAAAATATGACATGGAGACCTCGAAGAAGGAAAGGTGGAAAATCCAAAACGGCCGTATACCCTTACTAAAAGAAATATTTGCAAAAGACATCAATGGATGGACACGCTTAGCGCAGAAAACTTGACGAGTGTTATTATAAAAAGCATGAATAAAACCTTTCGAAAAAAATGTGCAACCAAAAGACGCAATACAATATATTGGTGGTCACAAGATCTCGACTCAGCAAAAAAAAAAGATGTTTACAAGCGAGGAGGGCAGCGACCAGAGCAAACATAAAGAAAAATCTTGATCCGAACACAAAAAAGAGCTTAGCGACAAGTACCAGGAAGAAAGGAACATACTAAAAACCAGCTCAATACTCGGACCATTACTGTAGAATGTATATTATATTGAGGTCCTACAAATTAAGATGCCACAAGGGGTTAAAATAATCTGCTTCGCGGATGATACGGCCATAGTAACATGGGCTAAAAAGGAAGCAGAACTCAGTAGCGTCGCTAGCGTCGGTCAATCGGGCGAATGCCCGGGACCCACGGACTAGGGGGCCCCCACAGTGGCTGCAGATCGATTCTCAGACGACTGACGTGTGGAGTTTCGCGAATTTCACATGGGGGACCGCACCACGTGGGTTTTAAAAAGGCTCAAATTTGACATTTTTATGCCGATCTTGAGTATTTTAACCGCGCGTCTTCGATGACTTAACTGTGAATGTCCGTCCGCACGTTGTGCATCCCCAAGTTTCGTCCTCCGTCCTGCCGCGCCCCTCCGGGGATCCAAAACCCACCCTAAAATCGTGGTTTTTGCGGAAACGGCCCGACGGAAGCGGCGGCGGCGGTGCAAAACGGGAATGTACATTTTTCCGATGTAGAACAGAGAGAGAACCCCGTCGAGCGGTGCCATTTTCGCGACTAAACTCCCACAGGTTCGGACGCACCAGACCGAAAACTAAAATCACTATATTTTTCTTTTGAGGCGCATTTTTGGTTGGATCCAAATTTTTTTTGCCGAATCCTCTAGCCGCTGCCGCGCCACGTTTTTAGAGCACTCGCTCGCCGTTCTGCGACGTCCCGTTCACCTGGTGCAAGAGCAAATAATTTTTTTTTTGCCGAATTTGCAATCACTTCCACGGACGCCCAGGACTTATTTGATGGGCTCCAGGTAGCCGGTTGGGTTCGTTCTCTTCAGAACACTCGCGCGCAACCATTCCGGCAAGAATTTTTAAACTGCGACGACTTTTTGCGAATCTGCGGCAGTTTGAAGAGAAAAATGCGCAAAAAGTGACAAAAACCAGAGGCGTTTTGTGGGGGTACATAGAACTTCGGAACCAAATGACGGATCGGAACCGGACCCGTGCCGTTCGATCGGCCATAGACCCTTTTAGTTTGTTTGGGAGTTTAATCCCGATTGTGCCCAAGATAGCGTCGCGACGCCATTAAAACGACGTTTTTTGGACATCATGGACAGGAAAAGTCCCACGGAACCGCCAAATTGAACTCTGCGGGAACGGTTGCGCGCGATTCCAGCAGGGAATTGAACGTTTCATCTTTTACTGCAAGCGGCATCGCGCTGCGTCGTTTGCAACCGTCGCGACGCCCGCCCAAACTCGCCGTATTTTATTTACTGGGGGCCCCACCTCAATATATATGTCCGGGGCCTCCAAATCCAAACGACGACGCTGGCAGAACTGATCGCATTGACAAACCGTGCTATTGGACTCATTATTAATACCATCACGAAAATGAATTTAAAGGTTGAGGAGAGCAAGACGGAAGCGGTAATACTATACGGGGGCAGGAAGTTAAAAAATATCACACTGAAAGCCGGAAACACAGTAATCAAAAATAAAGCGACCCTAAAATATCTAGGGGTATGGTTCGACCACAATATGAGGATGGGGGAGCATGTTAGGCAAGCGATAAAAAAGCAGAAAAATCAATAAATGCACTTATAAAACTGATGCCAAGAATTAAGGGGCCATCTGTCTTCAAAAGAAAAATTGTAAGCAGCGACGATGCACTACTGCATGCTTTGTGGCGCTCAGATATGGGGCGATATCCTCAATTACAAAATCTACAAAAACGTGCTGGGAGCACCACAAAGAACGATAGCTATAAGAATAGCATGCGCCTATCGAACAATATCAGAGGAAGCTGTAATGACGATCACGCCCATCATGAACTCATGGTCTGACAAAGGAAATTGATAACAGGAAAACAAAGAAAGAAAAAGAAGACATCAAAGCGGATATAAACCAGAAATGGCAAAGGAAATGGACTCAAGACACGGGGAAAGCAGCCTGGACCAAGAATCTCATAAGAAACTTAGGCAAATGGACCACCAGGAAGCACGGTAATGTCGACTACCATCTCACTCAATTCCTAAGCGGACACGGATGCTTCAAAGCTTATCTTAAACGTTTTAAGATTAAGAACGATGACCTCTGCCCCCACTGTAAAGTGGAGGAGACAGTAGAGCACACATATTACAGCTGCTCAAGATGGAACTCAGAGAGAAGTCGGTTACATAACGAGGTGGGAGAGCTGACTATAGGAAACGGTAAATACTGAAGAGGAATGCTCGCTCATACATAACTTCATAAAGAATATCATTACAATAATAGAAAGGGAAGAAAGAACTACCGGGAAGATCTCAAGGCTTAATACCTAGGGGGAGAGAGAAAATCTCCGCCAGGCGATCCACCCTGAAGATAATAATGATTCCGGGGTGGATAAACAATATTGCCAAGTGGACTAGGGGTTTGGCGGATGAGAGCTCAGCATTCAGGATGGTAGAGCTTCCCCCAGCCACCATAAAAAAATGTCTTATATATATATATATGTCATATAATATATGTCGTATAATCTAAACCGTCTAGTCTTGGCCTCTATGTGTATAGGTTTTTAATGTTATCCACGGCTAAGGAATCAATTACTTAACTCAAGAACTCAAGGTAAAATCCTTGAAGATACACATGATGTCACTTACAGTTCAATGAAGAGTTTAATTGCCGATTTATTATGATTATTAATAAAGGATTATAGTACTTATTACTAATAGATACTATTGATTAAAATAATGTTTATTAAATGTATGCATAAGGAAAATTACTATGTGGTCTTATTTGTTAAGAATGTCGATACCCGATAAAATATTGATAATGTAGAAAAGAAAGAAACTTAATTTATTTTGATTGTAAGTCAATTAAATCTCTTCTGAATCAGAATATCCGCCTGAGGCTAAATAAATTAGCTCAAAAAAATTTATTATAGCCTTCTATATGTCTAAAAATGTATTTTATTATTTGTTTATTTATATTACGTGTGTGTGTAATTTAACATGATATACAAAGTGCATTTGTGTACATTGCAAAAATAAATCTTGATGACTTCTGTTTTACAGTCAACACAAACACACCGAATGTAATTTTGTTGCAATTACATCGACAATTTCACAACATTGCGGCAATGCACGTAAATACTTTTATCCGGCACGGTTTCTATTCAATATTATTATTTTTTCTGTCCGTTCTCCCATAATTATTATCAATGAAATTCATTCAAAATTATACTGCCGGTTTTAATGTATTGCCAAAAACCTTGTATGTAATTTATAAAATGTGTAATTGTTACACAGTTTATCAGAGTGTACAGTTACATAGATTTATATCACAATAAGGCAGTTTTATGCTATTATTTTACTATGTATTAACTATAATATTACCATATAAACTATGCAGTATTGAACTCAATTTATCAATGCTTTGTACATTTTTTTTGTTATAAAATGATAATTTATTTTAACTTCATTTAAAATTTTAATTTCTTCAATGTGATCTTTTATTGATCAGTCATAGAAGCAAACATTTGTAATCGATTTCCAAAAACAAATATTTTGGGTCCGCTAAAGCAAGGGTGCGCAAACCGTGGGTAGCGACCCCCAGATATTATATTATGCCAATATAAACAACAATACTGGCAACAAACTGCAGCAGTGAGAACCGAAGACGGGAACACGGAAAAGACCAAGAGAGGACCAGGTAGAAGGAAGTGCTTGTGGCTCATGAACATTCAAAATTGGACAGGAATGAACAGAAATTCACTAATAAGAACAGCCAAGAGCAGAAACGATTTTGCTCAAATTATTGCCCACCTTCAATGATGAAGACGGCACCGCTGAGAAGAGAATATAAACAAATTAAAAAAAAGTGTACTTTCTATCCAGGGGTCGGGCAAAAAAAATCACAAAATGTTGGGTGCGCTAAAGAACGATATGAACCGATCTGGAGTTTATTGAACGATGGTTCTTAATGGAACGGGATGTGAATTTACGGTGCTGGAAAAGTTGGCAAAACAAGGTACATACATCTTCGGTGTCAATTTTCATTTTATTCAGAAATAGGGCTACTCTTTTTTTGGAGCTCTTTGATCTATCTGTTGCGGTGGATCAGTCCGCGTTTTCTATTTTCATAAAACCTAATTCTTGAGAACGACGGTAAATTTTGATCCTGTAGTTCTAACAGAAACGTTCGTTTGAATTCTTGCATTTCGATGTGTTATCGTTGGTTATTCACGTTGTGAATTCTGTAATGATTCGACGAATAATAACAAGCACAGTAGGTCGATTATGCGGTGTATGGTTGAGTATCCACGAAGGAACGATTATTTTAAAAAAAAAATTATAAAAACGTTCTGTAAAAGTATACCAAAAATAATAAAATCTAGTAATAGTTACAGCAGCTACTGAAAAACCCGTCGATAAAAGGAAAAATTATACGATGATTTTAAAAACAAGATTTGTCCAATGATCCAATATTTGTCCAATGGTCCAATATTTGAACTAATATTATTTTTGTCTTATAATGTAGGTAATTAAGTTAGTTAATATTAATCTATTACACAGTGAGTAATGCTCATTAAAACTTGTAAAATGTAATTTCATGGAAAATAAAAGAATACATTATTTATATTTTTACTAATTAATCTATGTTTGTGGGTAAGATATATACAGATAATATTATAATTTTAATAATTTGTTATAATTGCTAACTTTTAGTTTTACAGAACAGCTTAGTTTCAAATTATTTATTTTTGTGTGGAAGAATAGATTCAGTTCTTTTCTTTAGTGTGTAATTTATTGTTGTTTCAGCCTATGTGTCTAGACTTATTAATTAAAATATCTATTAATTATATATATCGTATCTATTAATTAAAACTTGTTTTTTATTTTTTAATGACAATTACAGTGGTAGATAAATATATTCAATTTCAATCGATTTCAAGTTATTTAAGGAAACAGTTGGAGGCAATTGAAGACAATCGTAGACAATTGAAAACAATCGTATGCAATTTAAGACAATCGTAGACATTTTAAGACAATCGTAAGCAATTTAAGACAATTGTAGGTAATTCAAGACAATCGTAGGCAATTCAAGACAATTGTAGGCAATTCAAGGTAATCAGAGATCAGTCAATCTTTGACGATTAATTGTGATAGACAAGACAAGACAAGACAAGAGCGGACAAGTTCTGATAAGACCAGACAAAAGCAGTCTAGTGTAGACAAGAGCAGGCAGAGTAGACAATACCAGACGAGACCAAATAAGACCAGACTAGACCAGACAGTTTAAGACAATCGTTGGCAATTTGAGGTCATTTCAAATTAATTGTAGGCAATTGAAGACAATTGAAAACAAAAAAAATGTAAGGGAAGGAAACCCAGCAAGAAAGAGACCGTTGGGGCGGCCGAGAATCATATGGAAGGACAACATTTTAAAAGATCTACAGACTATGCAGGTATATGACTGGAAGGAGGCCATGTTGGACCGGGACCGATGGAGGCAAATCGTTAACGCAGCCAAGACCCACCAAGGGTTGTAGTGCTACCCAGAAGAAAACGAAGAATTGAAGACAATCGTGTGCAGTTTCGTATAATTTTAATGCAATTTTAGACAATTTAGACTTCTGCTTCTTTCTCTGAATAGGATTTCCTATTTAACCGATTCTTTTCTTTGGTTCTAAGCAATTTTGGTTGTCTGGCAGATACCCTAGGCAAAACGGCGAAGAACAACCATAAGGGATTGTCAGGTAAGGAGGAGAAGGGCAGCAGGAAGAAGGCATTCGTTAAGTAGTTTATAGCAAATTATCAATCGGGTAATTACCCGAAATCAGAAAAGGGCAGAGAAGAGCAGACAAAAATCTGACGTGATCAGACGAGACCAGACGACACAAGACGAGGCCAGATGGGACGAGACGAGACCACACAAGTTCAGACGAGATCACACGCGACTCGCCAAGACCAGACGAGACCAGACATCACTAGATAATACCGGACAAGACCAGACGTCCGGTCTTGTCTGCTGATGTCTTGTCTCGGTGGGTCTTGTCTGATCTCGTTTGACTACACAAGACCAGATAATTGAAATAAATCGAAGCTTTGTTTTGATAAATTTATTTAATGACAATAAAATAAAGACTAACGGAAAAGTCGTATTTGCTGTGCTCTAACAAAATCATTCACAAAGCAGCATTTACATGTCTGGATCTAGGTCGAACGACTAACAATACATTTTTTTTTCAAATTCATGGCATTTATTTAAATATTCTTTACAAGCAACATAATTGAAATACTTACATACATCATAATTTTTATAATGATAACTAACACTTAGTTTCAAGTGTAACAGTTCAAAAGAACTTTAAATGTCAACATATAGAATAGTCATATACAGTTTAAAGTTTTGTTTCACTCATTTCAATACTAACTATCATTAGCCAAGGGTAGAATAAATTGTTTTGCAGAAAAACAATTCGCATTAAAAAAGTCCTAATTAAGAAGCGGTCATTCAAGCAAATATGTTGATGCTGTACGACTTTATGTATGAACTATATAGCGCGTAATTAGCTGCATATTTACTTGCTGAACAGTTACTTGTAATATTAGGACTTGCAGTAAACAACAATATTTTTGAAATGAATACGAAAATAAATAAATAGTACGAGTTATGTATGTAAACAGTAAAATGTTTGTTATATATCGGTCATTTTAACATCTTCATTCTGTAATATTTTTTTTATACGAATTTAAAAAAAATCAAGAACTAAGATAAGAACTAGCTAAGAAATAGATTCCAAAAGTTAGTATACATTGACAATAAACTAAGGTTTTAAACTCATGTTAGTTAACAAATGTATACAAAAAGCTTATTCTAGGTTAAAGCTAATTTATGTGCTTAACAAAAATGTTAAATCGATATTATGTGATGCACTTCTACTCTCATGCTTTAATTACCGTGATGGCGTTTATGGACCATGTTTAACCGAGACGGATTCAAAACGTATTAAAAAAGGCCCAAAATTCTTGCTTGTGATTCATATTTGACATACAAAGATACGCTCATATCACGTATAAAATTAAAGATACCAATTGGTTAAGCATGGTCCAGAGACGTTATATACACATGATTTGCCACTACCACGCGATAATAAAAAATAAATTTGCCACATACCTCTTCCCGAAAATTAGATTCCGTCAGATGTGCATAAAACTAATATTAGATTCAAAGATAAGCTTGCAATACCACAGCATAAAACACAATTATTTCAGCGCACTTTCTCGTACGGCATTGCTTATAAGTTAAATCAATTTTCTAATAATATTCTTATCGGCATTAATAAATAAACGAATAAACTCATTTATAAGAATTGTGTGGGTAACTGATTGATCATGGTTATAATTCATTATATTCAAAAAAGTTATAATAATTATTTGGCTTGGTTAGCATTTTCTTTCATTAAAAAAAAAACTACGTTTCTTTTCATTATATAATACAAAATTTTCTTTATTTTCTCTTTATGTTACCTTGATTTTATTTTAGTTATTTGTTTTATATTCATATTACTTTTATTTTGGATATTTTTAGTTTAATTATTTGGGTTAGTTGAACAGACGTCTTGTCTACTCTTATTGTAGACAGGTCGAACTGAATCTCGCCCAACGCCCAACGGTTAGTATAGAGAGAGAATATATTTTGTGAATACTTTATACAAAGGGCTATTGACCACAAGGCCTTTATTGATTTTTTTTCTAGGCTTTAACGAATAAAGGGCTTTATTATTATTATTACTATTTTTAATTTAAAATTCACAGAACAAGCCTGGTGGCAGTTTTAAGCAAGTGTAGAGAAGAATTATCTTAGTCTACGTTGCATTCAGGAACTTGCGCACAATATAGCAAATTTGCATAATAGTGACCTTTCCATTTGTCTAATCAGGCCAGCAGGGAGCAGGGATAAATCTTATAGAGACAGACATAATCTGTCAGATATAATTATCGGTATCACTCTTACATCTGATAGTTAATTTTGATATTTACTTAGAGCGGGCAAGCCGATTAACCAAGGGCGTTTTTCTTCTTTGTTGATGATAATTATATCCGGTCTGCTGTAGTTGACAGTTCTGTCAGTGAGGATTGTCCTGTCCCAATACATGAAAGTATCGTTGTTTTCCAGTACTGCGCAAGGTGTGTACTTGTAGTATGACGGTGGGTTCTCAATTAAGTGATGTTTTATGCCCGCTCCACACTCTCGCGAAGTAGCACGGAGTTGAGCGAGGAACGAGAGTGTGGTCAGGTTACTCGGTCCGCCTTGTGCTTCCTCGCCTCGCCTTGGCTAACTTCGCTTCATGAAGCGGTTTTTCGTACCCGAGTCAAAGGGACACGAGGCGCGAGTACGAGGAAGGGAGAGTATCACGTCCACACTCTCGTGTTTACTCGTTCTTTCCTATATATTATACACACAAATACTTGCAGCAGCAGCTACCACCTGTTCGGTGTCAGTCATGGCACTGAGGTCCTCGCGAAGGAAGGCGAGAGTGTAGATGCCTCCTCCGTCTAGTTCCTCGCCTCGAACAACTTCGGCGAGGATCCTCGCCGAAGTTACTCCGCGAGAGTGTGGAGCGAGCATTAGAGATAGTTGTCGGTGTATGATTTTGGCTACCTCATTATGTCCTGTCAAATACAAAGTGCTAGTGCTGAGCAGCCAGCAATTATGTGTTCCATAGATTCGCCCGGGGATTCACATATTTTCCAACTGAATTTCTTTAAACATTCTTTACGTGTCTCATGTAGTTGCGGGTGTGAATAACTCTATCTTGTATGGCAATTATGGATTCTTCTGCTTCGGGGTATAGAAGGCCTCCCTTCAGCCACCATAACGAGTTTTGTATGTCTATTGGTTTGTTGTTCAATATTGTGGGGTATTTTCTATGCAAAACTATGTTTTCGCCAGATGTATATTGTTTACTATTTATCCTATCTCTGAAGTCTACTTTTCGGTTAGATAAATTTAGTGGGGTGTAGTTCTTATCATTTGGGTTAATTGGGGTGAAGATATCTAAATTTAGTTAGTGATGTGCGAGTCAGTCTATCTAGAGCAGGGATGGCGAATCTATGACCCGCGGGTCAGATACTGACCCACACAGGCTTTTTAAGTGACCAGACTTTGATTTTGTAACTTTTATTATTTTATTATCAATGTTTCTCAACCACAATGGTATGGACATTAAATATACAAAAAGAAATTTCTTCTCCAATTATTGTATTTTAAATATGTTGTATGTGAAGGATCATTATTATAATCGTGTATAAAAGTATAAAAATCGTGCGTAAAAGTCCAATGTAAATCAAATGGAGTTTCATTATTAAATGATTTCTGTTTGTTGGTACTATGGTAACAACTCGCGTCACTAAACAAAAAACATAGACGTGGTGAAAATTTTCTGACCTCTATAAAAATTGACTCAATTTTAAATCTCGGGCCCTCAGTCTAGATTTGTCTGGCTCTAACATAACTTGGCCCAAATTGAACCTTCACTCGGTTTTTTACATTTTTTTGCATAGAAACAAAATTGCAGAAAATTGGTTAAAACAATTAAATTCTCTATAACTCTAATTTAAAACACTTTTGTCTATTTCATCTAGGTTCTGAGTAATAACCTTTTTTTTCAAAATAACCTGCTATTAAACTTATGAAGTAAATATCAATTTCTTCTAACGCCATGCGAAATTTTTGCAAATTTTAATAAGATTCTTGGACAACATTAAATTTGCAACAAGTTTTGTCTAAAAAGTTTCTTTAAATTCTTTACTTTATAGTGTGTCAGTCTGTCCGTCTGTCCTTATATGTGGCTGTTTGTGGAATCGTAGCTCCTAAACAAATGGATCGATTTTGATGCGGTTTTTTTTATTTGAAAGCTGACGTGAGCAAGGAGATTCTTAGCTATAATTTATGAAGATCTGTTCATGCGGATGATGATCATCCGCTCATTTCCCTCTTGACAAAATTAATCTGCAACCAATTTGACACAAGTGTTTGTCTAGTTCCGGATATCCAAACTTGTGTTTGAAAACTGAAGTGATCGAGAAAGTGATCAGTTAAGAAATTGCAACCAAGACTGGCCTGATAAGCAGAAGACCCGAATCCGAAGATGACCGCTTTTTGGTATCGGCAAGTTTGCCAAATAGAACATCTTCCGCGGTTATGGTACGAAATTAACTTCAAGAAGTTAAAGATGTCAATGTTAGTAAATGGACGGCTTCAGGCTGTTGTATTATCTTGTAGAAGGATGGCCACCATTGAAAGGTCCACAAAGCATTGTAAATCAAATTGCAAGATTGAAATTTTGCCATGAAATAATTATGACTGGAGTAACATCCTATTTTCAGATGAGTCGCGTTTTTGCCTCACTGGGCCAAACGTACGTCGGCGGGTGTGGGGAAAACCCGGAGAAAGATATGCTCCAGTTTGCATTGACAAGCGACTTCTATTTGGCGGTGGCTCGGTTATGGTTTGGGCAGGTTCTTCCTTCAGCAATTTCTTCCCGAGCACGCACTGAGTTAGTCTTCATACAGAATGGTTCTATGACAGCTCACAAATACATTACGGAGGTTCTAGACGATCATGTTGTGCCTTTCATGGTCACTATGGATGAGCATGGCATTTTCATGGAAGATAATGCTAAACCTCACACAGCCAGAGTTGTCAGAGAATGTCAGGACGAGGTGAGAATTAGGCGGTTTGAATGGCCAGCACTCAGTCTAGACATGAATCGCATCGAACATGTCTGGGATGTGTTCGGATGACGTATACACCCGCTACAAGAACTGTTCAGGAGCTAAGAATTGTTCAGGAGTTGCTATTGCAGGAATGGAATAACATTGACCAAAATTTGATTCTTAATTTATTTGAAATTATTCCTTGTCGCTATTAACGTTATTAATGATTATCCTAATTAATTTATGTTGTTTGTATTTCATTTATATTTTCAAGTTCATCATAACAAAAAATGTATGAAAGAACTACATCTTAAAGGTAAATTTGTTGCATTTTCATAATAAATCATAAACTAAAAAATATTCTTTCCAATTCAATACTGAATATTTAATTTAGCCTACAAATTTATTAATATGTTAGTTTAGAATTAATATAAAACATGTGTGTAATCCTTTCTATGTATCCTGGTGCTATCAGTTAAACTGCCTACCATGTTCCATTAAAATGATTTTGTACCTACCATTGTTTTGCCGTTAAAAATTAAAATACTTTTCTTTTGAATTGGTAAGACCATACAACATTATAGATAAACAGATAAATTTATTAAAGACGGAACAAAGCTTGGATATATACTCAACCTTTCCGGCTCTTAATAGCTCCAATAAAAGCTACAGCTCCAAAATAACTCCAGCTCTACAATACCAGTACTATAGAGCTCCCGAAAGGTTGAGTATATTTATAAATTCAAGCTTTGTTCCATCTTTATTAAGTTTACTTTTCTTTTTATTACATATTTATTATTATTATCAATGTTCATCAAAGTCTAAGTAGTCCTTACATTTACATATATTTTATTTATGTTTTGACGAACTAACGTTTGTCAATTTTAAGAGATGTATGTTCGTATTTATGTCCGACTTCGGATCCACAAGAGTTTTGGAGGGGTATTGTCTGTTAGAATGTTTAGATGGACGTTTAATGCAAAGTTCGTCAAGGATGTTGAACGTCATGTGGTTGTTTCTAAGCTTTCTCCTAAGTCTGTCATGTCTGTCAGCTAGAGGAGGGACCCGGGTTTGTCTATAGATATCTTCGTTGGAGGGGTTGTGAAGAGGGTTGTTTGGATGTCTGAGTTTGGTGATGAGACGTAATGCGATTCGCTCTGCGACCTCAAGGGTTTGTCTACATTTATTATTGGTGGAGGTAATTACGTGCCCATAATCGAGAATGGGACGACAGATAGATTTGTAGATATTCGCCGCGGTCTTTATGGAAATACCCTGGTTGCCATACGTAAAGGCTCTAAAGTGTTTGCATCGTTTAATTATCTGGGACTTGCGTAATTTGGCGTCGATATTGAAGGGGTAATTTGTGTTTAGAGTCAATAGTTAGTCCAAGATATTAAACGCTGCTGGAGGGCCGTACGTCGGAGGTCCTGTGTGGATGCGAGGTGAGTTTGAGGAAATTTTGTGGTTAGGGATGAGGAGTTGGCATTTTGAAAGATTTGGTGATAATCTCCACTGGTTGAACCAAGTGAGAGTGTTGTTGGTGAGTTTTTGGAGTAGATCGAAGGTAAATTTGAGGGAGTTGCTATGGGAAATCAGTGCAGTGTCGTCAGCGTATTGTAGTATGTAGGAAGAAAAGTCAATGTGAGATTTGTCTAGTTGATTGTAGTTGTAAATGTCGTGACAGTATATATTGTATAGGAGAGGGGACAGTGGGGAGCCTTGAGGGAGACCTTGCAGAGGGGAAAATGCGGGTGAAGAGATGGAGTTGATTTTCACTTTTGAGGATCTGTTAAAAAGGAAACTTATAATTACGTGGATTAGGTTGAGAGGGACATTAATTTGCGACATTTTGAACAAAAGGCCGGCATGCCAAACGCTGTCAAATGCTTTGTTGATTTCCAAGAAGAGGGCTGCGGATTACTTGTTTTGGAGGTGTGACGATTGGATATTGTTGGGTTAGGATGAACAGAGGATGGATAGTGGAATGGAAGGGCTTGAAACCGAATTGATATTTGGGAATGTGGTCTGCAACGGAATTCCATAATCGGGTTTTAAGGATATGTTCGAGGATTTTGCCAAGAACAGGGAGGAGAGAGATCGGACGGTAACTGCTGGGAATGGATTTATCTTGACCAGGTTTAGGGATTGTGTTCATTTTCCAGCAGCTTGGAAATGAAAATTTCAAGAGGCAGAAATTGAAATTTTGATAGAGGAGTGGATGTCTTCCGAGCGGAGTCTGATGAGGTGTTTGGTGACTAAATCGGGCCCAGTATTTTTACCTACATCAATTTTTACATTTTTATTTTTACAATGTTATTGGGGGGTGGGGTTGTCTTAAAGAAGTCGTTAAACCGTATATATAGAGAGAGAATATATTTTTTGTATACTTTATACAAAGGGCTATCGACCACAAAGTCTTTATCGATTTTTTTTTCTAGTTTTTTACGAATAAAGGGCTTTATTATTATTATTATTATTTTTAATTTAAAATTCACAGAACAACTCTGGTGGCAGTTTTAAGCAAGTGTAGAGAAGAATTATCTTAGTCTACGTTGCATTCAGGAACTTGCGCACAATATTGCAAATTTGCATAATAGTGACCTTTCCATTTGTCTAATCAGGCCAGCAGGTAGGGATAAATCTTATAGAGACAGACATAATCTGTCAGATATAATTATCGGTATCACTCTTACATCTGATAGTTAATTTTGATATTTACTTAGAGCGGGCAAGCCGATTAACCAAGGGCGTTTTTCTTCTTTGTTGATGATAATTATATCCGGTCTGCTGTAGTCGACAGTTCTGTCAGTGAGGATTGTCCTGTCCCAATACATGAAAGTATCGTTGTTTTCCAGTACTGCGCAAGGTGTGTATTTGTAGTATGACGGTGGGTTCTCAATTAAGTGATGTTTTATGCCCGCTCCACACTCTCGCGAAGTAGCACGGAGTTGAGCGAGGAACGAGAGTGTGGTCAGGTTACTCGGTCCGCCTTGTGCTTCCTCGCCTCGCCTTGGCTAACTTCGCTTCATGAAGCGGTTTTTCGTACCCGAGTCAAAGGGACACGAGGCGCGAGTACGAGGAAGGGAGAGTATCACGTCCACACCCTCGTGTTTACTCGTTCTTTCCTATATATTATACACACAAATACTTGCAGCAGCAGCTACCACCTGTTCGGTGTCAGTCATGGCACTGAGGTCCTCGCGAAGGAAGGCGAGAGTGTAGATGCCTCCTCCGTCTAGTTCCTCGCCTCGAACAACTTCGGCGAGGATCCTCGCCGAAGTTACTCCGCGAGAGTGTGGAGCGGGCATTAGAAATAGTTGTCGGTGTATGATTTTGGCTACCTCATTATGTCCTGTCAAATACAAAGTGCTAGTGCTGAGCAGCCAGCAATTATGTGTTCCATAGATTCGCCCGGGGATTCACATATTTTCCAACTGAATTTCTTTAAACATTCTTTACGTGTCTCATGTAGTTGCGGGTGTGAATAACTCTATCTTGTATGGCAATTATGGATTCTTCTGCTTCGGGGTATAGAAGGCCTCCCTTCAGCCACCATAACGAGGTTTGTATGTCTATTGGTTTGTTGTTCAATATTGTGGGGTATTTTCTATGCAAAACTATGTTTTCGCCAGATGTATATTGTTTAGTATTTATCCTATCTCTGAAGTCTACTTTTCGGTTACATAAATTTAGTGGGGTGTAGTTCTTATCATTTGGGTTAATTGGGGTGAAGAAATCTAAATTTAGTTAGTGATGTGCGAGTCAGTCTATCTAGAGCAGGGATGGCGAATCTATGACCCGCGGGTCAGACACTGACCCACAGAGGCTTTTCAAGTGACCAGGCTTTGATTTTCTAACTTTTATTATTTTATTATCAATGTTTCTCAATCACAAAGGTATGGATATTAAATAGATAAAAAATAAATTTCTTCTCCAATTATTGTATTTTAAATATGTTGTATGTGAAGGATCATTATTATAATTGTGTATAAAAGTATAAAAATCGTGCGTAAAAGTCCAATGTAAATCAAATGGAGTTTCATTATTAAATGATTTCTGTTTGTTGGTACTATGGTAACAACTCGCGTCACTAAACAAAAAACATAGACGTGGTGAAAATTTTCTGACCTCTATAAAAATTGACTCAATTTTAAATCTCGGGCCCTCAGTCTAGATTTGTCTGGCTCTAACATAACTTGGCCCAAATTGAACCTTCACTCGGTTTTTTGCATTTTTTTGCATAGAAACAAAATTGCAGAAAATTGGTTAAAACAATTAAATTCTCTAATTTAAAACACTTTTGTCTATTTCATCTAGGTTCTGAGTAATAACCTTTTTTTCAAAATAACCTGCTATTAAACTTATGAAGTAAATATCATTTTCTTCTAACGCCATGCGAAATTTTTGCAAATTTTAATAAGATTCTTGGACAAAATTAAATTTGCAACAAGTTTTGTCTAAAACGTTTCTCTAAATTCTTTACTTTATTGTGTGTCAGTCTGTCCGTCTGTCCTTATATGTGGCTGTTTGTGGAATCGTAGCTCCTAAACAAATGGATCGATTTTGATGCGGTTTTTTTTATTTGAAAGCTGACGTGAGCAAGGAGGTTCTTAGCTATAATTTATGAAGATCTGTTCATGCGGATGATGATCATCCGCTCATTTCCTTCTTGACAAAATTAATCTGCAACCAATTTGACACAAGTGTTTGTCTAGTTCCGGATATCCAAACTTGTGTTTGAAAACTGAAGTGATCGAGAAAGTGATCAGTTAAGAAATTGCAACCAAGACTGGCCTGATAAGCAGAAGACCAGAATCCGAAGATGACCGCTTTTTGGTATCGGCAAGTTTGGCAAATAGAACATCTTCCGCGGTTATGGTACGAAATCAACTTTAAGAAGTTAAAGATGTCAATGTTAGTAAATGGACGGCTTCAGGCTGTTGTATTATCTTGTAGAAGGATGGCCACCATTGAAAGGTCCACCATTACAAAGCATTGTAAATCGAATTGCAAGATTGAAATTTTGCCATGAAATAATTATGACTGGAGTAACATCCTATTTTCAGATGAGTCGCGTTTTTGCCTCACTGGGCCAAACGTACGTCGGCGGGTGTGGGGAAGACCCGGAGAAAGATATGCTCCAGTTTAAATTGACAAGTGACTTCTATTTGGCGGTGGCTCGGTTATGGTTTGGCCAGTAATTTCTTCCCGAGCACGCACTGAGTTAGTCTTCATACAGAATGGTTCTCTGACAGCTCACAAATACATTACGGAGGTTCTAGACGATCATGTTGTGCCTTTCATGGTCACTATGGATGAGCATGGCATTTTCATGGAAGATAATGCTAAACCTCACACAGCCAGAGTTGTCAGAGAATGTCAGGACGAGGTGAGAATTAGGCGGTTTGAATGGCCAGCACTCAGTCTAGACATGAATCCCATCGAACATGTCTGGGATGTGTTAGGATGACGTATACACCCGCAACAAGAACTGTTCAGGAGCTAAGAACTGTTCAGGAGCTAAGAACTGTTCAGGAGTTGCTATTGCAGGAATGGAATAACATTGACCAAAATTTGATTCTTAATTTATTTGAAATTATTCCTTGTCGCTATTAACGTTATTAAGGATTATCCTAATTAATTTATGTTGTTTGTATTTCAAGTTCATCATAACAAAAAATCGAACTACATTTTAAACTTAAATTTGTTGCATTTTCATAATAAATCATAAACTAAAAAATATTCATTCCAATTCAATACTGAATATTTAATTTAGCCTACAAATTTATTAATATATTAGTTTAGCATTAATATAAAACATGTGTGTAATCCTTTCTATGTATCCTGGTGCTATCAGTAAAACTGCCTACCATGTTCCATTAAAATGATTTTGTACCTACCATTGTTTTGCCGTTAAAAATTAAAATACTTTTCTTTTGAATTGGTAAGACCATACAACATTATAAACAGATAAATTTAATAAAGACGGAACAAAGCTTGGATATATAAATATACTCAACCTTTCCGGCTCTTAATAGCTCCAATAAAAGCTCCAGCTCCAAAATAACTCCAGCTCTACAATACTAGTATTATAGAGCTCCCGAAAGGTTGAGTATATTTATAAATTCAAGCTTTGTTCCATCTTTATTAAGTTTACTTTTCTTTTTATTACATATTTATTATTATTATCAATGTTCATCAAAGTCTAGGTAGTCCTTACATTTACATATATTTTATTTATGTTTTGACGAACTAACGATTGTCAATTTTAAGAGATGTATGTTCGTATTTATGTCCGACTTCGGATCCACAAGAGTTTTGGAGGGGTATTGTCTGTTAGAATGTTTAGATGGACGTTTAATGCAAAGTTCGTCAAGGATGTTGAACGTCATGTGGTTGTTTCTAAGCTTTCTCCTAAGTCTGTCATGTCTGTCAGCTAGAGGAGGGACCCGGGTTTGTCTATAGATATCTTCGTTGGAGGGGTTGTGAAGAGGGTTGTTTGGATGTCTGAGTTTGGTGATGAGACGTAATGCGATTCGCTCTGCGACCTCAAGGGTTCGTCTACATTTATTATTGGTGAAGGTAATTAAGTGCCCATAATCGAGAATGGGACGACAGATAGATTTGTAGATATTCGCCGCGGTCTTTATGGAAATACCCTGGTTGCCATACGTAAAGGCTCTAAAGTGTTTGCATCGTTTATTTATCTGGGACTTGCGTAATTTGGCGTCGATATTGAATTTGTGTTTAGAGTCAATAGTTAGTCCAAGATATTTAACGCTGCTGGAGGGCCGTACGTCGGAGGAGCCTGTGTGGATGCGAGGTGAGTTTGAGGAACTTTTGTGGTTAGGGATGAGGAGTTGGCATTTGGAAGGATTTGGTGATAATCTCCACTGGTTGAAACAAGTGAGAGTGTTGTTGGTGAGTTTTTGGAGTAGATCGAAGGTAAATTTGAGGGAGTTGCTATGGGAAATCAGTGCAGTGTCGTCAGCGTATTGTAGTATGTAGGAAGAAAAGTGAATGTGAGATTTGTCTAGTTGATTTTTGTTGTAAATGTCGTGACAGTATATATTGTATAGGAGAGGGGAAAGTGGGGAGCCTTGAGGGAGACCTTGCAGAGGGGAAAATGCGGGAGAAGAGATGGAGTTGATTTTCACTTTTGAGGATCTGTTAAAAAGAAAACTTTTAATTACGTGGATTAGGTAGAGAGGGACATTAATTTGCGACATTTTGAACAAAAGGCCGGCATGCCAAACGCTGTCAAATGATTTGTTGATGTCCAAGAAGAGGATTTCTTGTTTTGGTGACGATTGGATATTGTTGGGTTAGGATGAACAGAGGATGGATAGTGGAATGGAAGGGCTTGAAACCGAATTGATATTTGGGAATGTGGTCTGCAACGGAATTCCATAATCGGGTTTTAAGGATATGTTCGAGGATTTTGCCAAGAACAGGGAGGAGAGAGATCGGACGGTAACTGCTGGGAATGGATTTATCTTGTCCAGGTTTAGGGATTGTGACTATTGTGTTCATTTTCCAGCAGCTTGGAAAGGAACATTTCAAGAGGCAGAAATTGAAATTTTTTTTGATAAAGGAGTGGATGTCTTCCGAGAGGAGTCTGATGAGGTGTTTGGTGACTAAATCGGGCCCAGGGGAGGAATTTTTACCTACATCAATTTTTACATCAATGTTATAGGGGGGGGGGGGGGGGATTGTCTTAAAGAAGTCGTTAAACCAATTATTTATTCTGTCAAAGTTATGTTTGTCAAAGTAGTCAGGAGAGTCAGAAGGTAAAAATGATATTTTAAAGTGTTCTGCAAAAAGAGCCTTGTCTGAGTCAATGGAGTAGGTTAGATTGTTAAATGACAGGTCTGGAATATGAGAGGTCGGTTTATATTTCGATAGCTTTTTAATTTTGGTCCAGTAGGTTTTTCCCTGGTCTTTTTCTATTTCCTGGCAAACAGTGAGCCATCTATGGGAGCGGAACTGTCCAATGAGTTGATGCATGTCTTTGTTTAGTTTGTTTATTCCGGTTTTGATGTCGGGATTTTCTGTTTGTCTGTAGTCTCTGTATAATTGTCTTTTAAGTTTGATGAGTTTTAGGATGAAGGGAGGAAGTTGTTGGCGGTAGAATTTGGATGACAATGGAGGTGAGTGTTTTATTATTGAGTGCGTCACAGTTTTTTTGAAATTCGGTAATGATGTCAAAGTTCAGCTCGTCGGAATTTATAGAGGAAATATAGTTTTGGATATCAAGGTTAACCTTGGGAATGAGGGTTTTCTTTAGGTTGGGTACAGAGACAGGTATTTGAGGTAGTGGGGCATAGTCAAGGAGAATTGAAAAGGATATAGCTAGGTGGTCCGATCCCAGGTCAGGAGTTAGGATGATATTTACGATATTGTTGCTAAGTGAATAAATATATTATTATTATTATTATTATCAATATTTTATTGGGACGTTTTTTCTCAGGAAATTGACGACAATTAAGGAGGAATGTTGCAAGTTACTAAAGGTTTAAATATCCTTAAATACTATTTTTGTTGAATCTCTCAAAATATATAAATGTGGTCTAGAAAAAAAAAACAGGAGGAAAAAATTATAACATTATTGGATTGAGTTTTGGATAAAATTCCGAAAACTGCCGTGCCATAAATCATGCAATACATAGGGGACTATGTAGATCATCCCTATTTAGTCTGACATCCCCAGATAATACTTTTTCAACTAGTTTTGCCTAGACTAGAAAGATTCCCAGAGGATCGTTTGCATTAGTTTTTAGTTATACGAACCAATTAGTAGGTATTCGATTTTTTTCATAGTAAATGGACACCCCGGTGTTTTAACAGAACCCTAATTCTAAAAAGAACATTATAAAAATGTGTAAATATTTAACTAAATATAGTCGATTCCCGTTAGTTGGGACATTGGTTAATTAAGATATCCGTTTATTTTGGGACAAAACTTAAAGAACAGATATTTAAAATGATTTACAGCAAATTTACCGGCAATTATTAATAATTTCCAGTATCTGTTGTTTTTTAGATGTAAATCTTAGATCTACAAATTTATTTATTTTATTGCTTTTTTTGCAAAAATGCACCAATAACAATTTATTAAATTTGTGCAAATGTTTGAGATTTCTTTGATGAGATTTCTAATCGTCTATATTTATTGGTTTAATCCAATATTCGTTTCGGGGGAATTATTTGTTTAATCCACACATTAATCAGATCAGTGACGAGGAAAATGAAATTTCACGTTATCAATTATCATGAATTTTGAACGTTTGGCAACAAAATAGAATGTGATGGCGATAATGGAGATCATAGAGACGCAATTGATGAATCCCTTGCCCTTGAGGCAAATAAGTAACAATAATAGGGCGGTAATTTGTATTACAGTGTTATTTTATATCAACAGAATATTGCTTGGGTTCCAATCTATTTTATTTTTTTTATTAGTCATAATCAAACAATCTCTTAAAAATGTTACATTAAATACAAAATACATCGGACTAATAAATATTTATTACTAAAATAAAGACTTATTTTCGATGTTTTTAGTTCTTTTTTAAAGTAACATTGTGGTCATTTCTGGTAACAGAGTGGTTTTCCGTACAAAATTTATGTGTCCCTGGTATCACTCCGTTATAATAAAGATCAAATAATTTCGTTTTCTACCTAAAATAAATTAATACCATAAACAGAGTATTGTTACTCTTTATAAAATATGTCTTAAAACCGGTAAGTATACAAAATGTAATAAGTAACTATATTTTAAAACTTGGTCCCGCGTATAGTGTAAAAGTATCGGACCACTCTGTTACGGACTAAATTGCAACTTAAAATAGAGATACCGCTGCTATGACTTTGTACTAGCTTGCTTGGGAGGTCTGCATGGATCCTGGTTGATCGCTAGGTCGGGGGGTGGGATACAAGAGGTGTCAATCGTCTTCGAAGCGTTGAACAGGTTGCGTATTTTTATTGTGCATCCACTCTGTTACCTACCTATTTACGTAGTAAATTAACGTCTGTTTTATTATTTTACGTTCAGTATGTTGACAAGGAGGTAAATATTATAAATATGAAAGAAAAAGTGTACTTTAAGCTTTACTTTCTGACTTATGTCTTATGAAATGTAAAATTTACTACTCTGTTACTAAAGAACTCTGTTACTAGGGCGTAGTAACAGACTTGTTAAGATGGTAACAGAGTTGAATATGCCTATGATGTTCTTTAACTTTGGACTTAAATTTTAGTAAGGTGAGACTATATAGGTCGCTATCAAATTTTGCGCAGATAAACTTTGCCCACAAATGTTTTATTTTTATTATTTTTATTTTTAATTTTGTTTTCTGGGGTGCAAGGGGTGACAGCACACGCTGGCCCAAATGACAACCTTACCTGCACGTGGTGCACCCTGCCAAAAACTAACAAGGCTCTGTCGACCGAGTGACTACCGGTATAAGTAGTCCCCTTCCTGTCAATCAACAGCTTCGGGTGGAAGAATTGAGAGGAAGAAGGGCACTCTTTTGTCCAGGGATTGAGAAATCGACCCAAAGGCGGATGAACTGTAGAAGGAAATCAATGCAGTGAACGGCATAAGGATGAGGAAGAAGTTTGGACACTCACCTCATTAAAGATCGAAGGAGATAAGTCCTAATAAATTGAACATGACTATGCTCAGAACTAAATTTCAATCCGGAGTTTCAAGTCTCCCATTCGGATCTCCGGTGGAGACAGTGAAGAGCGAACCAACTACATCAATAGATACAAAGAAAAGTAAAATGAGAATTTGTACGTGGAATGTTAAAACAATGGCACAAGAAGGAAAAATATACAACGCACTGAATGAAATGAAACGACTAAATATTGGCATAATGGGGGTAAGTGAAATGCGGTGGCCGGGCACAGGAGTTATAGATATAGATGAACACAAAGTCTTTTATTCTGGAACATCTAATAACAAGCACGAACATGGAGTTGGCGTCATTATGACCAAACAAATGGCACGAAGCGTGAAGAACTTCACACCGGTATCAGAAAGAGTTATACTGATACAACTGGACGCAACTCCCGTAAACATCAATATTATCCAGGTCTACGCACCTACTGCGGATAAACCAAACGAAGAGATGGAAGAATTCTACGGATCCATCACAGAACTAGTACGAGCCTTACCAAAACAAGAAATCATCATTACGATGGGGGACTTCAATTCAAAACTTGGAGCAGGATTCAAGTCGGAATACATCGGCCAGTACGGGTTAGGAGAGAGAAACCATCGGGGGGATACTATGGAAGTCTTCGTCGAGGAGAATGAATTCGTCGTACTAAACACTCAATTCAAGATGCCCCCAAGGAAGCTCTATACTTGGAAATCTCCACTCAGCAGGCCAGACCATCTCATCAGAAATCAGATTGATTATATACTGATAAATAAAAGATTCCGAAATAGCTGCACTTGTGCTAAAACATTCCCCGGTGACGATATTAACTCCGACCATGTACCAGTGGTTGGGGAATTTAAAGTTCCGTTTAAGAAAACGAAGGCCAAAAGCTATAACAAATATAACATGAGAATACTGAAGGATCCTAACATCAAAAGAGAGGTAGAAAAGGAACTAAACGAGAAAATCAATAAAGAAATTGATGAAACCGCGTCAGTAGAACAACAAATAACAGTTTTAAATAAAATCATCCAAAATACCAAGAAGACACATATAAAGAAGAAATCATGGATGACAAACGAGATACTAATATTAATGGATCAGAGACGTGAACAAAAGAACAATGAAGAATACAGAAAAATAAACAAGACAATTAGACAAGAAATTAGAAAGGCAAAAGAGAGAGAAAGAGAGGAAGCATGTCAAGAGATAGAACAGCTGCAGAAAAGATATGATGATTTTAACGTGCATCGAAGAATTAGAGAACTGACAGGCAAAACAAGAAAAAAGAACTTTGGAAAGCTGGTGAACAACGATGGAAAAATCATCATAAACTTAGAAGACAAAAAGAAAACGTGGACGGAATACCTCAACAAACTATTTGAAGATGAAAAGAGAATAGCAACACCAATCATCGAAGGAGAAACGGGACCGCACATCTTGGAAGAGGAAGTAGACGTAGCAATAAAACGAATGAAAGATGGGAAGGCGGCGGGGCCGGATGATATACAAGTTGAAATTCTGAAACTGCCAAGTGACAAACATATCAAAATACTTACCAACATCTTCAACAAAATATATAACTCGGGCAGCATACCAGAAGAGTGGTTGAAACATACTCATGTCCCGTAACATCCAGTAGATATTATATTTCGTCTAATTTTTCTTTATAATCTACATATACTTAAATCATGTACGCCCTATATTTTTTGGTAGTCAATTGCCCAAAAGCAGTCAATTGAACAACTGAATGTTAAGAGTATTGAAATAGATCTAGAAATATTTAATATATCAGTTTATATTAGATCTAGAAATAGTTAGATCTTAATATGAGTTAGTGAATAAGTGTAATACTAAAATAAAGTTTTCTTTTTATAAGTTTAAAAATATTCGCGTTATTTAAAAAAAAATACCCTGTATACCTTTATACAGGGTATATAGGTATAAAGGCAAAATTGAGCAGTAAAAACAAATAGTAAAGTTCCAGAACCCCTAAACACTCAGAGTGAATGGGGGATGTATGGTAATAAAATATAGGGTAGAATTCCATCGTACGACAGCGACATCTTGAGGTTATGTTTGCAGCGGTACTAAGATGGTCGTGATTTCAGGAGGGCCACTTGTCAAGTTAACTTAATGTGCTTGCTACGTCCTCCACAAAATACCTTACTTACAAGTTTGTACGGAACCCTCGGTGCAGGAGTCACAACTCGCACTTTTTTCTGTTATTAACAAGTTTCTGTTTATTCATACAAAGTTTATAACAAAATTACACATTTTATTAATTTTATTCATTTTTGTCTTATAAAGTCATGTTTAATCCCTTAGATACGGATCAATAAAACAGTGGCGAAATAAAAAATATATATCACTAGTGACATAAAAGTATCCATGGCAACGAATTAAAATAACTCACTCAGTGGCTCCGTAAACATAACCCTAAATGTTGACTTGGCTGATATTCTCTTTTGATCGCCAATCACAAAACCTATTATAGATTTTTTTTTATATAAATCTCTTGATATCTGGAGTAATCTTTCCGAAATTGTGTCTCCATCTACCAATAATTCTTCGTTATGTATCCATTTGTGATTGATAAAAAACAAAATATTTAAATACTCTAAACAAAATTTTGACATAGGAATTAACCATATTTTATCGTTGTCATGACACCAACACAATCTTGGCCGGACGAAATGCTCCTCGTGAAAAAAAAAAAACCGGCTAAGTGCGAGTTGTGACTCGCGCACCGAGGGTTCCGTACAAACTTAGTAAGTTATTCGTAAGTAAGGTATCTTTTTTTGTGGAGGACGTAGCAAGCACATTCAGTTAACTTGACAAGTGGCCCTCCTGAAATCACGACCATCTTAGTACCGCTGCAAGCATAACCTCAAGATGTCGCTGTTGTACGATGGAATTCTACACTATATTTTATTACCATACATCCATCCCCAATTCACTATGAGTTTTTAGGGGTTCTGGAATTTCACTATTTGGTTTTACTGCTCAATTTTGCCTGTATACCTATATACCCTGTATAAAGATATAACGGGTATATTTTTAAACTTATAAAAAAAAAATTATTTTATACTTATTCACTAACTTATATTAAGATCTAACTATTTCTAGATCTAATATAAACTAATATATTAACTATGTCTAGATCTATTTCGATACTCTTAACATTCAGTTGTTCAATTGACTGCTTTTGGGCAATTGACTACCAAAAAATATAGGGCGTACGTGATATAAGTATATGTAGATTATAAAGAAAAATTAGACGAAATATAATATATACAGGATGTTACGAGACTTGAGTATGTCGCATGTCGGTTATAAACAAGCAAAATTTAGACATAATATATACCCTGTATATATTATCTATATAGAGCGTACGTGATGAAATGCATAACGAATATAAACAAAGAAAATTCAGAATAAACAGCTTGGTGCCGACACATACTTTTTAACCTTCAGACCAAACCGAGGAGGACCTAACTGTATGCAACCCATATGTTTCTGCTGCCTGACAATACCACGTAACACATTAGTGTATTTTCATAAAACTTAATAAAGACGGAACAAAGCTTGAATATATAAATATACTCAACCTTTCAGGAACTCTATAATACTAATGAGTCTTTTTAGGACTACCAAAAACAAATCTCGTATGAAATTTGTCAGTTATTCTATAGCTTTCAGTCCACCTTCGTGGCACTCAACAAAAACCATAAAAATAACATTGATTTTTAAGATCATGTCTTTCCGATACCTTGAGTGGATAGCCATCTGTGGACGCGTTTCGAGATTTATCTCTCATCAGCACAGCTTTGCTTCCCTGAACAATATTTTGTAAATCACTCACTTGAAAACCCATGTATTTTCATAAGTTTCTAATAGTAAATTCGCATTTTTCTTGTAATAAAACTACATATTTACGGTTTTCAATTATTTTTCCCTTTACATGTGCTGTAAGACACCGCTTCTTGCCAAATTTCATGATTCTAGGTCAACGGGGAGTACCCTATAGGTTTTGATTCCCATGTGAAATCGCAAAATATGCGACATAAACGGTCATATCTTTTGATCACGTTAACTTACAAGTTTGATTTTTTCACAGCTGAAAGAGACCGCAGACCCGAGTATTTGATACAAATTTCAACTTGTTACCTCTACGCGTTTCTGTGAAAAATGGTCTTGACAGACAGACAGACAGACGGACAACAAAGTGATCCTATTTTCCGTACGGAACCCTAAAAAACACGCATAATGTAACTTTTTTTGGAAATAACTTGTTATATCGAAATCAAAATGGAATAAAAGTTTGAATTACATTCGCACATAAAATTAAGGTTTAACTCGCGAATTTAACGATCCGCGAATTTAACCTTAATTTTATCTGCTTGTATAATAAATACCTATTATTGAGATTAAAAACATGAACATATTTATGCAATATTTCCTAAAAGATATTAAATTGATTAAGTCTTTAGACGATTAGAAATCTCATCAAAGAAATCTCAAACATTTGCACAAATTTAATGAATGTTATTTGTGCATTTTTGCAAAAAAGCAATAAAAAAAATAAATTTGTAGAGTTAAGATTTACATCTGAAAAACAACAGGTTCTGGAAATTATTAATAATTGCCGGTAAATTTGATCTAAATCATTTTTAATTCATCATAATCTACATTAATATATAAATTATAACTATGCTTTAACAGTCATTTGTAATCACTGATTTATCTATCTCATTGTTTTATATACATGTTATACAACATTATTTACTATACTGAACACAACAGCAAAGTTGTGTCAAAATAATAACAGAAGAAAGACATGGACAGATAGAGAAGACGGGAAGATACCACTATTCTGATTTGACTCGGCTGACAAAATTAGACACGTATATTTAGATGAAGGCGTATAAATCCATTTAAGTTTGTCTTAACAGACAAACTTGAATGGATTTAGTAAGCCAAGACAAACAATTCCAAACAGAGTCGTACAGTATTTAAAACGTAGTTCAACAGAAGGCTAAATTCATATTCCATTACTTTCAATACTCGTTTATTCTTGTTATCACAAAAATTTCACTTTCTAAATTGTATTATTTAGCTTATTATTGTAGTTTTGCAATTAAATTATTGTTGCGTATATCGTACTAGATTGCGGTTAATATAGGCTTGGTCAAATCGGGATTACTGCTGGAAAATCAAATTTTGTTTCTAATCGCACACCAATTATTAAGTTTTTAACACCATTGTTAAGTAAATTATTGTATGTGAAGGCTGCCATTATTATAATCGTGATGTAAAAGTATCCAAATCGTGTGTAAAAGTATCAAAATCGTGCATAAAAATCCAATGTAAATCTAATAGACTTGCATTATTAAACGATTTATATTTGTCGTTTCTATGGAAATAACTTGCGCCACGAAACAAAAATCATAGACGTAGTGAAAATAAATTTTCTGACGTAAATTAAAATTAATTCATTTTTCTTATTTTGAATCAAGACGTCTCGGCCTCTCAGTCTGGATTTATCTGGCTCTAATATAACTTAACCTAACCATAACTTAATCCAGAATAAATCTAGGCTAACCTAGCTTACATCGACAGTGACCAAATAGTGTTTCCGTTACTGTGCGCTTTTAGTAGTTAGCAATTTTTGCCACGGAAGCGCTGAACGTATTAACCTTATTGTGTCAGTGATTTGAAGTATTTTGTCAGTCAAAATTACAATTTTCAATATTATCGGTAAAAAACAATTATACAGGGTGGGCCATTTAACATGACCACCCCAAATATCTCCGTTACCTTTAGAGTGACGAAAAAAATGTCAAAAGGGAATTTTATTGATTTCGAAGTGCTAAATTGTATTATTTAGCTTATTATTGGAGTTTTGCAATTAAATTATTGTATCGTACTAGATTGCGGTTAATATAGGCTTGGTCCAATCGGGATTACTGCAGGAAAATCAAAATAAGAATTTTTTTCTACTCGCACACCAATTATTAAGTTTTTAACTTTATTAAGTAAATTATTGTATGTGAAGGCTGCCATTATTATAATCGTGATGTAAAAGTATCCAAATCGTGTGTAAAAGTATCCAAATCGTGTGTAAAAGTATCCAAATCGTGTGTAAAAGTATCCAAATCGTGCATAAAAATCCAATGTAAATCTAATAGACTTTCATTATTAAACGATTTATATTTGACGTTTCTATGGAAATAACTTGCGCCACGAAACAAAAATCTTAGACGTAGTGAAAATAAATTTTCTGGCGTAAATTAAAATTAATTCATTTTTCTTATTTTGAATCAAGACGTCTCGGCCTCTCAGTCTGGATTTATCTGGCTCTAATATAACTTAACCTAACCGTAACTTAATCCAGATTAAATCTAGGCTAACCTAGCTTACATCGACAGTGACCAAATAGTGTTTCCGTTACTGTGCGCTTTTAGTAGTTAGCAATTTTTGCCACGGAAGCGCTGAACGTATTAACCTTATTGTGTCAGTGATTTGAAGTATTTTGTCAGTCAAAATTACAATTTTCAATATTATCGGTAAGAAACAATTATACAGGGTGGGCCATTTAACATGACCACCCCAAATATCTCCGTTACCTTTAGAGTGACGAAAAAAATGCCAAAAGAAAATTTTATTGATTTCGAAGGGCTGACACGGTGGTTAAAAATTCTTTTTTGTTAAGGTCACAGTTTATGCGTCCTTAAGGTCATCAATGGTTTTTCAAATAGGAACATGTTGTTTTTATATCAATACATTGTAGCCACTATTCAGACGAATCCAGTGACCTATGATATCATGGGCTTGAAATGATTCGTCAAGTGTATCCATTGAAAATAACTTTGAATAACCGTATCGAAAATGGTATTGCACTGTCAAGCAGAGAAAGTGGATATGATTCTGATTCATGGTGAGACCGGTAGGAACTCTGTGCGATCGCAGGAACTTTATGCACAACGTTATACTGACAGAAATCATCTTTCCGTAGATGTTTCGATCGAATTATTCATTTATTCCGTGAAAGGGGCAGTGTTAATCCACGCAACAAGAAACGTCAAAGGTCATGATATTATGGATCGCCGGATTCGTGTGAATCGTGGCTTGAAAAAAAATAACAAATTTCCATTTGAAAAACCATTGATGACCTTGAGGACGAATAAACTATGACCTTGACAAAAAAGTGTTTTAACCCCTATGTCAGCCCTTCGAAATCAATAAAATTCCATTTCGACATTTTTTCCGTGACTCTAAAGGTAACGGAGATATTTGGGGTGGTCACGTTAAATAGCCCACCCTGTATTTTTGTAGATTCAACAGTATTTTAACATGCTTTGCAGATAAAATAATGTATGTTACACGTGAAAGAAAGGCTTTTGTGCTCCCATTGCGATTAAAACACTCGCCTTTTAAACTGCGCACCTCATGCACAAAAGCCCTTCTTCACACACTTGTATCATAAACTACTATTAATTATTGATTGTCCTATTTGTAACTTATAGTAATAGTAACTTATTATATATACATTTTCTTCAGATTTTTATCCATTGTTTCCTTGTAACCAGTGTTTCCTTAAGTTTTTATCGATAGTGCTCATACCCATGTTGCAAAAGGGTTATCTATACTTTCTATGTAATCAATGGGAAAGTTTAGAAAAGCGTAATTTTATTTCACGGAGTAAACGAGATAGTCTTTTTCGCGTTGATTTTTTGCATTTTTAAAAATATGAAAGTCCTATCTAATCTTTATAATTGGCACAGTGCGAGATAGGGGAAAAAATGGGGACAAGACAAAAAAAAATAGAGGAAAAGATAAGATAGACGCGATTAGAGAAAGTAGGATAAGCAGAAAGGTCAGAGCTATAAGTCAGAGTACATGTTTTTTTTAAATTTAATTGGCAGTTTTATTAGCTGTTGTACAATTTTTTAACTCAGAGTTTAAAACTATTTCGAAAAAAAAAACTCATTTTACTACGGTTTTTTTGTAACCGCGAAACCGCTCGAGAAACACACAGTACCCTATGGGAAAAATCAGTCGCGGGAAAAAACCGCAAGTGAGGTCTCTTGTATTAGCTTACTTGAGTCACAAAATCACGCGATTAAAAACCGCGGCGGTTTAGCCGTAGGGCGGCCTAGGCCTAAGACGGAAGTAATAAATTCAAATGAGCCTAGATATTATTATTATTTTATTATTTTACATGAATGGTCCCTTTAGGAACACATGAAGCCAAACATGATTTCGAATCATGTTTGGCTTATAATAGGAGTTCCAGCAATGCTGGGTACTTCGAACCAGGGATTGTTAGTTCCTGGAACATAGAGTCGCCGCCGCACCCACAGGGTGTTAGACGCGGACCAGGAAGCTGGTGGATACCACTCAGACGCGCCTGGATTTTAGTCAGGCTTTTCTTTTACTATCCCGAAAAGCATGGGTGCCTCTTCTGCCAGTTCCGCCGTACCGATGATCTTCATCTCCGCCTTCACTGCCATTGAGGACTTCACCGTGACCCTGGCACCCCTTGCCAGGTAAAAAACCCTCACATGGTACTGTCACCCGGGCCAGATAATCCATGTTTTTTTACGAGGTTGTTACTCCTCCCCTTCTTCTCTTACATATTATTATATTACTACTTTCTTTTTTAATCCCACAAAGAAAAGAAAAGAAAACGAAAACGAAAATTTTGACATATAGATATTATATAAATTCAATTTTTTCTTCTATTTATTAAATAAGACATATTTAAATACTTGAGATAGGACGGTGATAGCATTGTCCGGTTCAACAAAAACATCACCCCTATATCTCCGTCCGATAATTAATATAAACCTTGTACTGAGAAGAAAAAAAATACTAAATTTCATACCAATGTTTAAATTGTTCCCAAAAGATAGTTTTGAGAAATCGAGAAAATAATACATTTCCTTGAATTTCTTTTCACTTCTAGAGGTTTCTCAAAAAAAGCTTTTATCACTCATTCATTAAGTAAGTAAAGTTTTTCAAGATGGAATGATTAAACGACGTTAAGTTTATTCAACAAACAAGGAATTTTAAAGAAAGGTGTACCATAATTTGAGACAGAGGGAGTATAATTTTACACAAATACAGTAAAATCTCGATAATCCGACACATATGGGACCAGACAATCGCCGGATTATCAGAAAGAGTGGTGGGAGCGAAGAGCGCGAGCGGTCTCCTGACCGCCGGATTACTGGACGTGCCGTCCGATTAACCAACGACCGAATTATTATAATCTAAATTATTTACTTAAAAACTTAGATTATACTGTAATGTATTATTATATAAAAATATTAAATTAAAAATTAAAAATAAATTAAAAAACCTTTTTATAATTTTAGTATAATTTATGCTGTTGAAGATGATAAAAGATGAACCAATATTAAATGAATACTTTTATTTTAATTATTGATATAATTTAAGGTAATAAATGAATCATTAACGAGTATAAATGATATGAAAATATAATCTTATTTAACTTATGCATCGTGTGACTCTTGACGAAAAGTGCTTCCGTTCATTTCAATAAGTGCGAGAGTTCTAAATTTTTATCTTACATTTGTAATTAAGTGATAAGTTTGAACTGGTTTTTCGAGGGGAATTTTTTTATCGCGAAAACAATGTATGTAAACACTCATTAACTAGGCTAAAATTTTAATTTGAAATACATACGGAAGCGTACAGTGAAACGTTTTGACCCAATTTGCAATAGGCAGCCAAACCAGCAACTTTTTATGAAAAACATCGATAAATACTTTGTAATAAATGCTTTGTAATAAAAACTTTCTGATAAATTTGTTCCAAGTCGAAGTCATACTCCAAAACTTCTGAAGCTGCAGATGGCTTGGAAACGATGAACGACAAAACCATTGCAGGATGCGAGAGAAACATTAAAGTTATGATTGCTTTAAATCGCGATAAAGTGTCGCGATAAAGTATCGCAAGAACAATGAAGATGAAATGATTTACCGACTTTTCGTTCTTATCCCGAAATCAATGATTGAAGATGAATTGGAAGATTACTTCAGACATTTTGCCATTATTGACTACGTAAACATCGTTAAAGATACCTGCCGCTTACAAGGTTTTCTGACCAATGTATTTACATACATACTGCATGAGCAGTATGTAAACATCCTGTAAATGAGTCGAGTTCAGGTAGGCGTCCACATTTTCGCATCGTAAGTATCGGACGCATCGCATCAAACGGATCGTAGTATTCTTTTTATAGGAAGTCATACAAGTGCGTCCTCTGATCCGCATGGTACGGATCGCACGAATCTACCCGTAGGCAATGCCGATGCCGATGCTCCGAAGGGCAACTTTTGCGATGCATGTCGATGTCGTCATACGGAATACCGATTAGTGGACGGAATACCGATTAGTGGACGGACTCCGTGCGTTCGCTCGCCATTTACCTTATCGATCATTATTTTACGATTCTCATCTCATTACGATTCTCATTGATTTACGATTATCATCCTCATAACCGTGTTTACCATAAGGACACACGGCGCACGTGTCGAAAGTCCGATATATTCGCTTACACTATACAAGTTTTTTTTTCTATTTTATGTAGATATAACCCGACAAAAGGTAGAAAGGATATAGTTCCGCATTTCGACATTATCTAATTCAACATTATATATGGTTGGAGAATTCTCGAAAATTGTGGCGTGATTTTGTTTTAATCCAACAATTCTATTTTTATTGTGTCTTAAAATTATTTTAATTTTTAATTTCTTTATCTCTAGGTTCTTAAAATTAGATATTTACATATTATACTATATATACTATACATAGACCACAGGTCCTGACATCTGGTCGTGGCGCACTATTGATTTTGAATGCGTTTTGGGGCTGTTTTATGACCGCTACGTGCATGCAACTGTTTGTGACCACTAATGGTTTTAAATACGTTTGTAAACAATGTAAAATTTAAACTTACAAATTATAGATATAAGTATTTATTTTCTGAAGTTGTAAATATTAAATATAGAAACAACTACGTGCACTTAGGGTTGGAATTCTTTTGTTATAAGTGGGGGGCAGGCAAATTGGAAAGTGAATATTTAATTAAATAATTTAATTTAAAAATAATATAATTTAATTTGAAAATAATTCAATTTTATATGAAAATAATTTAATTTAATTTGAAAATAATTTAATTTAATAGAAAATAATGTAATTTAATTTGAAAATAATTTAGCTTAATTTGAAAATAATTTAATTTAATCTGAAAATATTTTTTTTAAATTAAAAATAATTTAATTTAATTTGAAAATAATTTAATTTGAAAACAATTTCATTTAATTTGAAAATAATTTAATTTAATATGAAAATAATTTAATTTAATTTGAAAATAATTGAATTTAATAGAAAATAATTTAATTTAATTTGAAAATAATTTAATTTAATCTGAAAATAATTTTTTTAAATTAAAAATAATTTAATTTAATTTGAAAATAATTTAATTTAATTTAAAAATAATTTAATTTGAAAACAATTTCATTTAATTTGAAAATAATTTAATTTAATTTGAAAATAATTTAATTTAATTTGAAAATAATTGAATTTAATAGAAAATAATTTAATTTAATTTGAAAATAATTTAATTTAATCTGAAAATAATTTTTTTAAATTAAAAATAATTTAATTTAATTTGAAAATAATTTAATTTAATTTAAAAATAATTTAATTTGAAAACAATTTCATTTAATTTGAAAATAATTTAATTTAATTTGAAAATAATTTAATTTAATTTGAAAATAATTTAATTTAATTTGAAAATAATTTAATTTAATTTGAAAATAATTTAATTTAATTTGAAAATAATTTAATTTTTTTTGAAAATAATTTAATTTCATTTAAAAATAATTTAATTTTTTTTGAAAAAATTTTAATTTAATTTGAAAATAATTTCATTTAATTTGAAAATAATTTAATTTAATATGAAAATAATTTAGTTTAACTTGAAAATAATTTAATTTAATTTGAAAAGAATTTAATTTAATTTGAAAACAATGTCATTTAATTTGAAAATAATTTAATTTTATTTGAAAATTATTTAATTTTTTTCAAAAATAATTTAATTTTTTTTCAAAATAATTAAATTTAATTTGAAAATAATTTAATTTAATTTGAAAATAAATTAATTTATTTTACTTTGAAAATAATTTAATTTAATATGAAAATAATTTAATTTAATTTGAAAATAATTTAATTTTTTTTGAAAATAATTTAATTTAATTTGAAAATAATTTAATTTTGTATTTAAATAATTTAATTTAATTTGAAAATAATTTAATTTTTTTTGAAAATAATTTATTATAAAATATTTTTTTTTAAATAATTTAATTTTTTTGAAAATAATTAAATTTAATTTGAAAATAATTAAATTTTTTTTTAACTAATTAATTTAATTTGAAAACAATTTAATTTAATTTGAAAATATTTTAATTTAAAAATAATATAATTTAATTTAAAAATAATTTAATTTAATTTGAAAATAATTTAATTTTATATGAAAATAATTTAATTTAATTTGAAAATAATTTAATTTAATAGAAAATAATTTAATTTAATTTGAAAATAATTTAGCTTAATTTGAAAATAATTTAATTTAAACTGAAAATAATTTTTTTAAATTAAAAATAATTTAATTTAATTTGAAAATAATTTAATTTAATGTGAATATTTAACGTGAAGGTGGAAAACCTTTCTGTACACGGTCAATCTTCATTTTGAGGAAAGCTTTCCCATGTCTATAATTAACAAGAAGCAAACGAAAAAAATGTTTTTCCATGATATAACAATTGATGCTATGAAAGAACGTATCGACTTATTGCATATATTATCCCAAACAATTCCTGAACTAAAAAGCAGTTACAACAGAATGCGGCGAAAGTACACGCGTTTATTGAAGCTAGAAAAGAAGAAATACTACCAAAATAAAATTAAAGAGGGTGACAATACTGTAAAATCAACATGGGAGTTAGTACACGATATTACCCAAATCAAATCTGTTAAACGAGAAGCAGCAAACTGTATGCTTGGGCCGAACATCACGCCCAACATGATAAACGACTTTTATGCCGACAATTCCCATAAACCTTACAAAGGACCTAACTAGCTCTCCATACGTAAATAAGCTGCAAAAAAACTCTCATTCTATTTATTTAGAACCAATAACACTACAATTTGGAACTAAAACAAGTTATAGGGGATCTAAAGAATACAAAAAGCTCGGGTTTTGATGAAATTCCTATCTTCTTGTAGTCCTTCTCCTACCGGAGGTTGGACACCATCATGACTATTCTTATCCTGTTCACCGCTGCTCTGAACAGTTCCGAGCTGCTACAGCTGAACCACTCGCGCAGGTTCTTCAGCCAGGATACTCTACGCCTACCAATACTCCTGGTTCCTTTAATTTTTCCCTGCATAATAAGTCTTAGAAGACTATATTTGGGGCCTCTCATGACATGGCCTAGATACTCTAGTTTCCTTTTCTTAATGGTCAGCACGACTTCGCATTCCTTTTTTACCTTTTCAAGTACCTGTTTGTTGGTGACTTTATCTTTCCAGGATATTCTAAACATTCTGCGATAACACCACATCTCGAACGCTTCCAACCGTTTTAGTTCAGGTTTCTTTAGGGTCCAGGCTTCAACTCCGTATAGCAGGGTAGAGAACACATAACAGCGTAGTATTCTAATTCGTAATTCTATATTAGTGTGTCTGTTACAAATAAACTTTTTCATTTTCATAAACGCTGATCTTGCTATCTCCACCCTTCTTCGTATCTCACCTGCCTGGTCGCTTGTTTTGTCTAGCACGGTTCCAAGATATTTGTAGGAATCTACTCTTTCAATTATGGTATTGTTGATATTTAGTTGCACTTGTTGGTTATGTGCCTTAGAAACTACCATACACTTAGTTTTTGAAAGATTCATTTGAAGTCCACAAGCTTCACATTGGTGAAATTCCTATGGCAATCCTCAAAGGTCTCGCTGAAGAACTCTCTGAACCACTTGAAGTCATCATTAACAATGCGTTTGTACACGGTATTTTCCCAAGTTCTCTAAAGGTCTCGAAAATAATAACTACATAAATATAACTAAAACTACAGGCCGATCAGTCTACAATCAGCTTTCTCGAAAATTATGGAGAAGCTAATATGTAAAAGGTTATTACTTTTCCTAAACAAATTCGATATCATTAGTCAACGACAGCATGGGTTTATTAAAGGTCTTTCCATAGAGACTGCTTGCTTCCAATTCATAAGAGAGATAATGAGTCAACTTGAAGATAATAATATACCATGCGGGATTCTACTAGACCTCTCTAAAGCATACGATACAGTCGACCACGCCATCGTATTAAGTAAAGTTGAAAGATACGGAATTAGGGGAGTAACCTTAAACTTGCTCACATCCTATTTAAAGAACAGAACACAAATCTCAGAAATTTATACCCCGCAAGAGAAACTAAGATCGATGCCGAGAACCATAAATGTAGGTATCCCACAAGGTAGCATTTTGGGTCCGCTTTTGTTTATTTTGTACATAAATGACCTACCAAAATTAAATTTAAACAACACACAATCTTGGATTGGACTTCCCACATATCATATGTTAAAAAAGCTTAACAAAGTATTATATGCATTACGAATTCTTAAACACTACTTAAACCCAGAGATATTACGTACGGTATACGATGCTAACTTTCATAGCCATATTCGTTTCGGTATACAGTTCTGGGGTGGCGGCACAAACATAAAGGACATCACCACAATACACAAAGAAGCACTAAGAGTCCTACGAGCACTAAGAGTCCTAGAAGCACTAAGAGTCCTTCTGTTCTGAGAACCTAAAGTTCAGGGAACCATGTAGAGGAAAGTTTAGCGCCGAAACATACTTACTACAACAGGTTACGAATTTTTACGAATATTTACGAAGCCCTACTGTTTTATGTAAAAATAAATACCTATTCAGTCAGTACAAAATTAACAACGAGAAGACCACAAGGTATGCAAATCTGAACTACAACGTTCCCAAACATAATCTGACAATGTCTGAAAAATGTCCTTCCTATGTAAATATTAAATTATTCAATGCCCTGCCACGTTCAATTAAAGAACAAACAAAATTCAGGGATTATAAGAAAAAGCTTCACCATATCCTAATTAATATTGAGCCCTACTCGATGCAGGAGGACTACGCTGCAATAAAAAACTAATGAAGTTTCAGGCAAATTCGGATTTTGACACATTTTTTTAGCATACATTCAGAATATTGTTACATTTATGTAATTATTTCCCCTTGTTAGGTTATATATTGAAATAAATTAAATTGAATTGAATTAAGTGTTGAGGTGTTCGTTTATTTATTCATTTTATTATGTCGAAAAGAACATATTTTTATTGGTTCACAAAAATGAAAAAAGTTTTTGCTCCAAAAGAAATAACCAAGAAACTTCCTAAACTCATTTCTTTTATTTCGGGTCAAGAAGCAAATAGGCTGAAACGATACAACATCAGTCCAGGATTTCCGAAGACATTCGTAAGAAAGTATTTCTTGATGATACTATGCTGGGATTTGTCAATTACCTCCTTCGGGTGCGTCCCCGTTGTAAATGGGGCACGCTCACTGAGTCTTGACTCGGAGGGTAGTGGAAAAATAAAATATCCACCGTGAAACAAAAATTAGACTGGTCCTCCAGGCTGCGGGTTTTGAGGTTAGACTAGCGAATTGCCTCAAGTAAAAAGTAAACAATGCTCAAAGTTCGACGAATGAGCTTAGGAATAGGACGGATCCAAAGACGACGACGCAGGCGAGAAAGAGACAACAGACAAACACATGGAGAAAGCGAGATACTTGAGATACTCGAGATACGAAAATCAAGTCCTTAAATAATAAAGATCAAGAACTGCTGTTCGAGCTAGAACATCATAAAATTGACATATGCGCAATCCAAGCAAAAATCAAAGGTAACGGCCAGAAAGCATTTAACAACCTTGTTTTAGTGCACAGCGAGGTAGGAAAAGAGGAGCAAGCAAAAGAAGGAGTTGGATTACTACTGAAGTGAAAATTCAAGGATGCAATAACAGAATGTCAGTACATAAACTCCCGAATACTACAAGTATCGATGACCACCAATGATACAAAAATACACATTTTGGTGGTGTATGCACCTGCGTCATGCAAGCCTATGTAAGAAAGACAGGAATTCTGTATTCAACTACAGAGAGTAAAAGACAAAATACCAAACCACGGGAGGCTGATACACTTGGACGATTTTAACTCACGTGTTGGAAACAACACAATACAGGGAGTGAAACAGCGATTTGATGAAGACGCTTTAAATTATAATGGGAAGCTACTAATAGAACTGTGCACTCAACAGGAACTCCGCATCAATAACACATTCTTTCCACACAAAGCCTTCACCTTCATCATCTTAAGATCAAAATACTTCTGAATAACAACGGGAAGATCCTACATGTGACAAAAATGACCAACACACATCAGATGCTGAACCCTCTACTTCAAGCTACTGTGAGTTAATTGCTACAAGCTTAGAAAATGTATCACCTAATGAAAATGTATGACCTGGTACGTTCTGTGACGAAATTTTAACAGCAGAATTACGCGATATTTGGATTCGAAAAGCGCCAGAGATTTTCCAAAATAAAAATTGTGACTTCTCCGAAACTTCTACAAGTTTTCCAGATTCAAGCGGTAAAACAAAAACTAGATACTTGACTAAAAATATTTTCACCCGTAAATTGACGAATGGTGAGTCCTTAGAAAGAAAATGGCTCCTTTATTCACCGTCGAAGAAATCTGTGTACTGTTATTGCGGTCGTCTATTTAATACTACTACTGGACATAATTTAGGTTCTCCGAATGGATATAAAGATAGGAAGCATATATGATTGATTGCATTCCAGATGCCTTTTTAATTTTGATGGAACCAGCAGCTGTTAGAAACAATTTTATGACGAATAACGCATTGCCCTTCCGGTGTTTATTCGTTCCCAACAGAATCAAAGCCAACAATGCCAACCAAACCAACAATGTGAAGTAGCTAGGATCATATTTCCTTATTTTGCTCGGATTATCTTTAGCTCGTGAGTTGCGTTTTCGCGAACTGAGGCAGACGAACTTGAATTACTTAGACTCGCGGGTGTCTGCTGGGATATTTCGTCTCTTCCGGTGATGCTGGTTGTCATTGAATCAGTCGCATCACCTTTCTGTTTTAAAGAACCAGACAATTGTCCATAATTCAGCAATAAAAGTAGAAACTCGAATTCGTTTACCTCCTCATGTAATTTTCTTTTAACATTTTGTCATATTTCTTGATTACTGCTGCGGCACCACGGGCATACGCTCGCGGCACCCTAGCGTGCCGTTGCACCCAGTTTGAGAACCATTGGTCTAGACCAGGGGTGGGGAACCTTTTTATCATGGAAGGCCACTTTAAATTTTGGGTATAATACAGAGGCCGCATAAAATTATGAAAATTCTTGAGTGTGGGGTTTCAAAGCTAAAAAAAAAGGCCAGCACTTTATTAACATTTTGTTTGAAAAAAATAGATACAGAACTAACGATCACTTTTACAACTGAATAGTCTGCAAGTACGAACCTCTGTCTTCGTTTATTTTAATGCTATGCTGTTGTGTATCAGGGGCTGCAATCCATCAAAGAATTTGGGCACAATTTGGGAACAATGTCTCGCAACGGAGTGTCGAAAAATTCGAAAATGGTACGACCATGACGGGACCATTTTTTAATTTTTCAATACTTTCGTAGACACTCTGTAGCGGCAAAATACGAAAGTCTTTCATGAAATGCGGGTACACCACTCTCTCTGGTACACCATGAAATGTGTGCCTCTGGTACACCTTCCGACCACTAAAACCCACTGAAAAAATCACTGCTCGCACTTCCTCTTTGGTACAAAATTCTAATGGAGTGGCCACGATCTATCTGCTATAAAAGGAAGACAAATTGAGGAATTGGGATCAAAATAAACAAGGTCAGGCGTCAGTATGAACAATGTAAGAGTTATGCCAAACATTGCAGATAACTTTTGACTCTTTGAATTTAATGGAATTTTTGAGTTTGTTTTTTATTGGAAAGAAATTGAATATTAGGTTCCAACTTTGTAACTCGTAACTTCAATTGGTCTTCTAAATGTGCATCAGTTATCTGGGTCCTTAATTCGTTCTTAATTTGTGTTAAATATGAAAAAGTTGATTCACAGCAGTATGTAGTTCCAAAGCAAGAAAGCAATCGACGAGCATGTTGACGTAACTTTGGATATTCAACTGCATTTTTCCATATTTCCACTACGTCTTTTTTGGAATCAAAAAGATTTTTTATAATAGTATCTTCACATAACTCAAACAATTCCATTTGTAGTTCACTAGGTGCCTTCGAAATGCCAACTAAATGTGGTTCGTACGCTAATTTCATTGTAATAGTATGTTTTTCAAAATCAGAAAACCTTTCAGTATATTCTTCAATTAATAAGTCCAAAACAGTTATGTAATCTTGGAATGTTTCACATACATATTCTTGTTCATTTATCATTTTAGCTAACTGTGGGAAATGTTCTTCAGAAATTTGTGATTGAGAGAAGAGACTTTTGAAAAATAATAACTTTTTTCTAAACGCCTGGATTTTTTGCCACATATCATATATATGTTTTGTTCTGCCTTGCAAAGAAATATTTAAATCATTTTGTTTTATCATGATATCACACAAAAATGCAGCATTTCTACAAAATTCGTCATCCAACAATTCGCATTGCTGTTGTTGTACCTCATAAAACCTCAAAATGTCTTTTCGCAAACTTAAAACTTTGGCTAAAACTTGTCCTCTTGATAGCCAGCGTACTTTTGAATGATATGGCAAATCTACACTATATGTTTCATCATCAGACATAAGCATATTTCGAAATTGACGATGTCGAGTCGCATTTGCACGTATAAAGTTAACAATTTTAATAACTTTATCCATAGTATTGCTTAAAGTAGCGTATTTATAACAAAGATTTTGTTGGTGCAATATGCTGTGAAATGAAAATAAATTTTCTAATTTTGAATTGTCTTTTTTCAGCAATGAAACGAGCCTTCTCGTGATCCTTTCATGGAAGGTGCACCATCAGTGCACACACTCACTAAATTATCCATATTTAGTCCTGCTTCTTGGCATTTTTCTTTAAAACTGTTGTAGATATCAGCTCCACGAGTTCTTCCGGTAAGAGTACCCAATGCCAGGTAGTTCTTCGAAACAAGTAAAATCTTCAGTGACAGCACGAATGAAAAACAAAATCTGAGCTGAGTACGTTGCATCGGTAGATTCATCTAATGCTAGCGAAAAATATATATCTTCATTGTGTATAATTGAGTGAAGCTGTTCTGTTATATTTTGGGCTAATCAGTTATGGCCCTTCTGGAAAGGGGTAATTGTTTGTATTTCTCAACTTTCTCTGGATCTAAACATCCTACTGCTTCAACAATGCAATCCTTTTTCATTTCCACATCACTAAATGATTTTCCCCGTTTTCCAAGAATATATGCTATTTTATAGGTAACATCAGTTGCAGTAGTACTTTGCTTAATAAAATTACTGAAAGCTTGTTTTTGATGCTGTTTTTCTTTTTTTAGCTTATGAAGAGCAGGTTTTCGCGCTTCTCCTTCTAGTTTAGCATATTTATGGTCTTTGTGAGAAACATAATGCTGGTTTGCATTGTATTTTTTTAATGTGGTTATTGTAGAATTGCATATCAAACAAACCATTTTATCTTTCACAGAAATGAGGAAATATTGTAGCTCCCAATCTTCGTTAAAAGTTCTGTTTTCTTCATTCAATTTTCTCTTTTTTGACATAATGGGTAAAACACAAATTAACAAATAACTAACTTTAAACGATTTTGATAAAAATAAAACACACTAACACTAACAGACGCCACTAACAACAAACAAAAAATGTAAATTTTGCATCCGGCACGATAGGTCAGTCGAAACAACAACCAATTGTTTTAAATAAGTATTAATATTGAAATATAAATCACAACGCAGCACCTAGAAAGGAGGGAAATTTGCTGCACGTTCATTGGCCCGTTCTATCAGATCACGTGATTTAATTTCCCCCCAAGTTTTGTGTTATACAAAGACGGTATATGACAGTTCGGTCTCACTAGTACTTCTCTCTGGGTAGCTCGAAATCATAGGTTAAAATTAAAATATCTAAGAAGGCCGCCAAGGAAAATCAAAAAGGCCGCAGGTTCCCCACCCCTGGTCTAGACCTTAAGAATGGTCGTAGGGCATAGAACGCCTTATTTACTTGTGCAATTCGATGTTTGATGTCCATGAGGATCTTATTCTTCTCGTCTATTATAGCACCTAGACACTTAAAGGACTGGACATTCGCAAACATCCTGTCGTTGTCAAATCCTGTCAAAAAGTTCGGGCAATTTTTGACGAATAACATGGCGGAAATTGACACATGAGCACAAAAAATTTCAACCATGAAAAGCTCTATTCAATATCATTATTACACTCTTAACTTAAGAGAAATTAATTATTGTCATAATATACCTAAAATTAACTCTACCACGATATTTGTATTAATTAGTAATAATATTAATTCTGCTGAACAAATCTATTTGCAATCTAAATCTTCTATAGCAGCTATTCTCAACCGCTGGTCCGGCGGACCAACAGTGGTCCGAGGAGAAATTTTACAGGTCCGCAGACAATTTTTTCTATCCGCGAAAAAATTTACTTATAAAAAAAAATCATGACTAAATTTTAATTTATAAAATTACGAAATACAAATATCTTAAACTAATTTTAATTCTATGTAATTTATGATTAGTACGGCACTGAAGAAAAAAAAAAAAGAAACATAATTACATATCTTTACATTTAAATATTATTGTAAGTAAATTATTATAAAAATATTACAATTAACTTGTAGTAGTTCTACCAACAGGTAGATTTTTGGTGATGGATATATATTTTTCCTTATTTTGGGGGATGATATCAATTTTTTCCTCGTCAGATCCAAATTCTCCTTTATTCTCTCAAAATAAATAAATGAACATCATAATTCGACATGTTATGGAAAAATACCGGGATCATTTTAGGTACTTTATAATTCAAATTACAATTTGAGTGGGCGGCTCCCCAAAATTTACCCGTTAAATGATCGTGATCGGCGACTTCCTCTGTTACTTGTAATAATTTATTACATATGTGAGAAGAAGTGGCCGTATCGTAGGAATTTTGCTCATCTGCAGTTAATTTAATCATCGGAAGTATTACGCTTAAATGTTCCCTGTATAATTCCTTAACATCTGCATAAAGGTTCTGACAAAACAATTTCGGGCAATCTTTCCCGGTATAAGTGAAAAATTTACTCAATGTGTCATCGAATGAACATTTTATATTATAGGCGAAACTGTATGGTACATAGATATGTGTCTGATTAGTATAGCTATTGTCAGGGTTCGGTGAGCATGTATCAACAGGTTTTAAAATTGATTCAAAATCTGCGTATACAACAAAGGGTATACGCATTTTTCTATCGAAATTTTGAAATTTTAATATATTCCCCGGCTCTTAATCTCCCCGGCTTAATAAAAACCTCTCTTATCTTTTACAAGGTCTTCCGTCGGCATAATAGTGTAAATTTTGCTGCAGTCATTCAATTTATGTTGATTAAATGCGAATTCATTTGAAAAAAAGGTTAAACAGCCGTCACATAAAAAAATTTTTCTACAATCTACCGAGATTTGACTTCTTACAAGCCGTGAAATATTTTTAATATAAACATAATGACCCCACTTCCATTTAACCCCTTCTTCCAAATATAATAAATTTACATGTCTTTCCCTAGTCGCATTAGTATGGTAAATTGGTCCTACTACGTCATGTTGTTTAGATTTAAAATTAAACTCCAAGCTTTATTGCTAAATTTTAAGCTATTATTCATCTGTTCAAATTTAGGAATGTTATTGATTCTAAGCGGAAACTCTAATCTGTCATATTTTAAAATTGAAGAAAAGTGGGGATATGATGCCGGGCGATCAGAACTCACATTCGTGGGGTGTAATGCGGATACAATGCTCCATAAAAAAACAAAATTCGTCTACATTCTGAACATTGATACAAGCTTTCCGATCCCTAATCTCCTTTGGCAGTTCAATAAATGACGACCCACGTATTGGTTTATATTTATTGATATTAATTTCTAAATGGGAAATCTCCCTTAGTGACCAACCCGAATCTTTCTCCTGAAACTCGCTACATTTGGTTTTAATTTTGGCACCCATATCATAATAAATTTCATCAAAGTTACTCATGCTACGTGTTATTTCGCGATATTTTGTATTAAATGACTTTAATTCACCTTTGTGTAGTAGTTCTTTAATACCTAGTAAAATTTTGTTAAAAAAATATCACTGGTCCGCGAATCTTTTTTTTTAATTTTACTAGGCCAAAAAAGGTTGAGAAACGCTGTTCTATAGCATATTATGACATAAAGTTTTAGTTGTATGATAACGTCATTGTTGAGCTACCCCTAAACAGTTACAAGTAGTTAAGGGTGTTTTTGCCGATAATAAATCAAGGAGGAAAGTCGTATCGAGTTGGGGACGTTTCAGATCGAGTTGGAATAAACATTGCCCTTCATCACGAAATCCTTACGAAGAAGATAAATCGGGAAAAGTTCTAAAAAATTGGTAAAGATCACAACCATTCTGTTCCATTTTATTTTTAAATGTAATATTATACTAATATAATATAAGCACACATCTTTATCTGTACTATAAAATAAATGTAAAATATTGCATATAGTCGAGATAAAGAGGTTGATTCTAGAACAAAAAAAAAAGAATATATTACATAACTAGAAGAGATTCTAGTTTGTAGTAATTTACAAATTTGATAGGTAAATGTGAGTTTAAATCTGAGATCAACTTGATATATCTACTTTTACCGGAAAATGTATATTTTTTGTGTGTTACAATAACACGTGTGTCATGTTGGACAGCCCATGCGCTGTGTATGTTAATGTAAACCTCTAACAATTGCCAACAACATTATGCATATGTACACATTTGTAAATACATTGGAAATATACTGGAATACTACTATATTTTTTATAATTACTATAACTAGTATAATTACTATACACGGAAATAATTGGTAAATGTAAGTTGTACTCACTTTTACCAACCAAGAAATGTGTACATATACCGGTAAATGTGTACATATACCGGTAAATGTGTACATATACCGGTAAATGTGTACATTTACCAAACTACGTACTTTTACCGAAACATATACATTATTAATATGATGTTATATAATTATAATTAATTAAAAATAATTTTAATTAATATATTATTTTTTGAAAAACTCAGTAATTTTAATTGTTTTCCATAATAGCACCTTGTGGGTGATCTTCGATTATATCGTCTCTGTTTGGTTTACCAATTCTCGGGAGAATAATATTCTGTCGTAATCTTCCTAAAGCATACCCGCTGGTAAATTCTTAATTTTGATTTATTCGAGTATTTGTTGATCATAAAATATGAAAAATAAAATGTTTGGTTTTTCTGCTCGAGGATTACACTATCAACGGTTTATGGTAGGCAATATTCGGCGTTATAAATTTTTGAAAATACGCGGCGGTTGAAAAATTGGAGTTATAGAGATTATTTCGTATGTAAAATTTTACCATTGCACAATTTTTTACTACGAGTTATGAAAAAATTGGAGATAAGGAAAATTCGAGTTATTGAAGTTAATTTATATGTAAAATGCTATCTAAACGTATGAATTTGTAAAAAAAATTGAGTTATAGAAAAATTGGAGTTACAGAAGTTCGAATTATGGAAGTTCGACTGCATTACTTATCTTGTTTTTAAATTTGTCACTTTTTCACAAACAATAATTTGAAAAATTCACAGAGAGAGATTATATGTATTATATACTTTATACAAAGGGCTATCGACCACGGTCCGAACGGTATCGAACAAGGTCCTTCTGCCCTAAACGAACTATATTTTATGAATATTTTCAGATAATTAGATTTTCCCCTTTTTCCCTTTATTACACAAATTGAACTGTCATTGAAACCCTCGCCTATGTCTTCCAATATTCCTTCAATTTCCCCGTTTATATCTAACCAGCCCCCCTGCAGTTCTTGGTCATGTAATTTATGTAATACATCATTTTCGCTCCCTTGGCACAAATTCTGATTCTGTTGACAACCGCTATTTACTATACAATCTCCACCGCATTCGAATCGGGCACCCCATGTGTGTCGTTTAATTAAAGTTCAGATCATTCACTTCATATTAAGATAATCTCAAGTTAATTGTTTGGGAAAATAACCTACTAAATTATAGTTAATTATAAAGTCAATATAAGTATTTACGCTAGTCATTAAAAATATGCAACTAGGGTAAGCAGAAAGGACCAAATAATGAAAATAAACTTAAACAGATCTTATAAAAACTTGTTTTCTTATAAATATATCACATGCGAGAGAAACATTAAAGTTATGATTGCTTCAAATCGCGATAAAGTGTCGTATCGCTAGGACATTGAAGATGAAATGATTTACCGACTTTTCGTTTTTATCCCGACATCAATGACTGAAGATGAATTGGCAGATTACTTCAGACATTTTGCCGATATTGACTACGTAAACATCGTTAAAGATACCTGCCGCCTACAAGGTTTTCTGACCAATGTCATGCAGTATGTAAACATCCTTTAAATGAGTCGAGTTAAGGTAGGTGTCTTAACCAGTACGATTTGGGAAACTCTCCCCTAATTGTTTTTAACTCGAATTCGAATTTATATCATTACCGGAAGAAGCCACAGTGTTGTAAAACATATGGTGAAACATGTATTGTATTTTTAATAAATTTTGAAACAATTTATGATTTTATCTTTAATATTGAAATGAAGTTTCAACAAGTAACTTCACAATCAATCAATTATTTAAAACCTCAAGCCTTTGCCGATCCTCTTTAATTAAATTAGTTACAGGATCGCTGGTTGGAAAATCTTGATTAGTTGCAAAATCGCGAGAATCTACAATTTCAATCTCCTTAATAACACTGTTTTCATTCTCAACATCTTTTTAGTCTTCTGACCGTCTAAGCAAAGCTAAAATTACGAACCCGTTCACTCAATTTCCATTAAATCCCTTACTATTGTCTAAACGCTCCTTCAGTTCGTTTTGCAGCCTAGCATGTTCGTTCTGCAGCGTGTCCTCAAGTTCCAATTACTAAGCCATAATAATCAATTACCGTTCGTATCGTCTCATGCCCGTTATATCTTGCATCAAGTCTAACCACTCTTTCAACAAGTCAACGTCTTTCTCGCAAAATCGTTGGATTCGCCGCGGAGAACTTTCTCCACTTAAACGGCGTTGAATAAACATATCAACATTTTTTAGATAATAATTACAACGCTAGTAATCAAATATTATTGTAAATCATCTGTTTAAAACTCGATACCAATATGGTGAGATTTTGCTTATTTACCGAATCGATATACATTACCTTGTATACCCTATTATTAGGCAGTGGGAGGAGGCCCAGGTCCAAATGAAAAGAGAGAATATACCCTATGATTGTATTTTCCATTTGAATTTGCATTTCATTCTACAGATATATTTGTTTTATTCCCAGTTCTGGGAATATACGTTATTATAAATGTTGAAGGCGTCGGGATTTTGCGTGGCATAGTGGTACAATTGAAGTCATGGGGACAGTGATAGGGGCGCTTGGCGGAACGATAATGGAGGGAAGCTGCGATGAATAAAATGAGGGAGAATAAATCAACCGATGAGTGCGCGGAGGGAAAAGTTTTATTTTTGAATTACGGTGGCAGTCGTAGCAGATGAATGCAGGCTCTGACTGGAATTCACAAAATTTATCACTTAATTACTAATTAAAATAAGTGACGAATGAACGGTTTTATGGATTAATTCTTAAAAAAAAAACAGACTAATTTGTGAACAAGATTTAATAAATTCCTATGATATTTTTTGCTTAACTTGTCTATTAAAATAAATCTATTATTTATATTTTAAAATATTAATTACGCACGGCGGAAAGTTTCTCAAATTAACATAAATGGAGCATGCAAAAAGCTTAGTGACAGAGTTTCTGAAGGATTTTGGGATAGAAATGGTTTATTATATTTCAAGAAAAAACATGTATATCGAGTAGTTCAATAGAGAATCATATTGAAATTTGTGCAATAGAGTAAAGTAAGAAAAAAGAGAAGAAAATTTGAATTAATGTATACAGACATATAGATTGGGAGCAACTACATTCATCTTTCTAAAGAAACCGTGCTTGAAAGTATATTCAACAAATATAATGAAATAACTATTCAGGGCGACCTCAATATACATTTTGAAGGGACTTCTAAAGGTAGAGACAGTTTATTCAATTTGATCAAGGCATGTGGATTAACTGACATAGTAAAGCAATATACTACCCTCACGTGGAAGTCACCTTGTCGCGGTGTGAGGGCTTAGTTTCGCAACATACCGTTGGACGTCACGACGGGAACAACTCCGGTTGGGGCGTTCGGCGGAGGGCGAACAACCAAGAACTTCCAAACCCTTAATCCCAAGGTGTCATGCGACCCGTGCCAAAGGGACTGGTTGATGGCCAAGGGCAACCGGCCATCGCTTACGGAGCCCCTCTGATACCTGGCGACCTCAGAGGGTATCCAGCCTTACCACTATCAAGCGGGGCTCTGATGTGATGGACATTTAGTTCCCTTGCGACTCGTGGGATTTATATGAATTCCAAAAGTAAAAATAATCCATGTGTACGGGACCTAACCGACACAGAGAACAAGGAAGTCAGCCCGGATTCCCGGGAAGACGACCTTGACCTCACACTCGTAGACATGAGCAGTCCAGCCATGTCTACAGAGGCAGAGGTAGATGTTCTTGTAGGGACAGAGGAGGACTTGCCGCCTCCTGTCACAAAACAAGAATGACCAGCAGGCGCACCAAAATAGCCCAAGTGAACATCCATCATGCCAAAGCAGCTTCAGCTGTGATGGCTAGGATGTTCACCAAGCAGCACCTAGGGCTAGCGCTGCTTCAAGAACCCTGGACCTACGGAGGTAAGATCAGAGGCCTTAGCAACAGGGAATGTAAGTTGGTATGGGACAGCCGTGAGGTCTCCCCTAGAACCTGCATTACGGTAAGAAATAGCATAAATTACTTATGTCTTTCAGAATTTTTAACGCGGGATTTAGTACCGATTCAGGCCCTCATCAAGATCGAGGGTCTCCTCCGCGAAGTAGTGATCGCATCAGCATACTTCTCTGACGATGGTAACAGTATACCACCCATTGAAGTACAAAAGCTGGTGGAACATTGTATTAGGAGAAGGCTGCCACTCATCCTGGGATATGACGCGAACGCACACAATGAGATGTGGGGCAGCACGGACACTAATAAGAGGGGTGAGTACCTTTTAGAATACCTCATTAAAGAGAACTTAATTGTATACAACGTTGGGAACACACCAACATTTGTCACTAAAGTCAGAAATGAGGTACTGGATATTACGGTAGGTAGCGCTAACGTAAGTAAGCTAATTAAAAAGTGGAGGGTTTTAAGTGAGCCCTCAATGTCAGATCATAGGATCATAGAGTTTGAGCTGGAAGGAGCGAGTGAGGAAAACACCCCCATTCGAAACCCCAGACAAACTGTGTGGCCTATGTTTAGTTCCCAACTGAAAGAAAACCTAGAGCAGGTGACAGTGCGGGGTAGTATCAAACACTACACCGTGCTGGAGCAGGCAGTAGGAGAAATAAATGTAGCAATCACCACGGCATTTGAATCCAGCTGCCCGGTAAAACCGTGAAGGAGCATAAGGACGAAAAATGGTGGAACAAAAATTTGTCTACATTAAGAGCAAAAGTACGTAGGCTTTTCAACAAAGCCAAGCAATACGGAAATTGGCTAGAATACTCTGAGGTGCTTACCACCTACAACAAAGAGATCAGAAGGGCAAAAAGGGAAAACTTTAGGACCTTCTGTGAAAACATAGAATCCACGCCGGTGGCAGCTAGACTGCACAAAGCACTAGCGAAGGATAGAGTGGAAATGACAACCACTCTCAAGAAACCGGATGGGACCTTCACGGAGGATGAAGAGCAAAGAGCCCTCCTCCTACTAGAAACCCATTTTCCGGGATGTAGAGGATACAGGGAGACCGAGGGCTTGATGCAACCACGGAAACCAAGTCGGGCCGACTGGAAGAGGGCAGCGTCCATCTGTACGGAAAACCGAATCAGATGGGCTATCGGCACATTCCAGCGTTTTAAGGCCCCAGTGTGGACGGACTAGTTCCTGCCTTCCTACAAAAGGGAGAGAGAGAACTAATGCCGTATCTTCTAAATATCTTTAGAAGTAGCTTAGCGCTCGGATATCTACCGGAGCTATGGAGAAGGGCTAAGATGGTATTTATACCGAAGGTGGAGAAGAAAGACACCACTCAAGCGAAGTCATTTAGACCCATTAGTCTAACATCTTTTATGTTAAAGACAATGGAGAAGGTGATTGATAATTACCTTAGGACTATAGTGCTGGTAGGTACACCACTATACAGGAGTCATCACAGGAGCATGCTTACAGAGCAGGGAAATCTACAGAAACCGCCCTGTATCAGCTGACAAACGAAATAGAAGCAGCACTAGAGACAAAGGAAGTAGCGATATGTGCCTTCTTGGATATAGAGGGAGCTTTTGACAACACCTTACACGAGGCTGTCAGGGCGGCCCTCGAAAGAAGGAATATCGACAGCACTACCTCAAAGTGGATGGGAGAAATGCTGAGAACTAGAACGGTGGAGACACAAGTGGGAAAAGACACCATTAAAATCTCCACAACTCGAGGGAGCTCACAGGGAGGTGTACTATCACCGCTAATCTGGAGCCTGGTAGTTGATGAACTACTGGTTAGGCTAAACGACCTGGACATCAAATGTCAAGGTTACGCCGATGACATAGTCATAATGGCTAGAGGGAAATTTAAGGGAACGCTCTGTGAAATTGTTCAGAGAGGCCTCAACGTAACTAGTAGATGCTGTCAAACAGTGGGAGTGAAACTCAACCCGAGCAAAACTGCGGTGATACCATTTACTAGAAGGAGAAAACTATACACCCTACATCCCATACTCATAGATGGGATGGCAGTAGAATACCAACAGGAGATAAGATATCTGGGTATCACACTAGATAGAAAACTCCTATGGAATAGACACGCTCAGGCAGCGGTAGGTAAAGTAAAACGCGCCCTAATGGTGTGCAGAAATCTGGCAATTAAACGTGGGGTTGTAACCCCACTACCCTGCGATGGATGTACATCATGATAGTGAGACCTGCAATCACTTATGGGGCAGTTGCGTGGGGAAGTAGAATCAAGCTGGCCTCTATGAGGAAACAGCTTGAGAAGATTCAAAGACTGGCGTGTGTCTGCATCACGGGGGCGATAGTGTCGTGTCCGACAGCAGCATTGGAGCTGCTGCTGGATCTGACTCCGCTGCACCTTGTGGTGGAAAGGGCCGCCAGATCGGCGATCATAAGGTTCAGCAAGGAAGGAATGGGCAGAGGTAAAATAATCGGGAGCAGAGACCGAAACAGCCTCGCTACCAAGATCCCCTGGCTGGAAGTACCAAAAGACGAAATGGTATGCAAATACCACTTCGAGAAAAACTACACAGCAATGTGCAGTAGTAAAGCCGATTGGAGCGACAAATCCTCAGCATACCACATAGAGTAAAATGCCATCAAGTGGTATACAGATGGTTCGAAGACAAAGGAAGGTACTGGTGCAGGAGTGTTTGGACCTCGTACCAGGTACTTCGAATCCATGGGAACATCCCCAAGTATCTTCCAAGCAGAGGTACACGCAATCGAAAGATGTGCACATTTTAACCTCGACAGGAATTATCGCAAAAAACGAATTGCTATCCTGTCAGACAGCCAAGCAGCCATTAAGGCCATTAGCTCATACACCATCAGATCCAAACTGGTATGGGACTGTGTGGGGAAGCTGAACAAGCTTGGCAGGGATAATAAAGTAACGCTATACTGGGTACCAGGACACACTGGTATAGACGGAAACGAAGAAGCCGATCACCTAGCAAACAAGGGATCCAGTAGCCCCTTTATAGGTCCGGAACCCTTTTGCGGCATGAGTGTCAACACCATCCACAAAAGTTTAGATAAAGAAACAAGAGGAAAATGGATGAAAACCTGGAAAGAACTTCCAGGGCGAAGGCAATCCAAAGTGATGCTGGGATCTTTTAACCAGAATAGAACAAAAGCTTGCCTGAAACTAAGCAGGAACAAGCTTAGAATTCTGACAGGAGTCCTGACGGGACATTGCAGACTTAGGAAACATCTCAAGGCCCTAGGCCTAGAGGAGGATGACGGATGCAGATTCTGTGGCTCAGCAGAGGAAACCCCGTACATCTGTTCAAAGACTACGGAGCATTACTCCGCAAGAGACAGATGTACCTTGGGGCTCACTGCTTGAACACAGAGGAGCTACAGGTCTTGAATCCCACCCAGATCTTGAAATTCCTAAAGGAATCAGGATAAAAGGAGGCGCTCTAAAATGGGTAAATACACCAACACTTGGAGGAGGAGGGTGGGGTACAATAGATCTATAAAGGTCGCAGTACAAGTCGTCACCACCATATCTACAATCTACAACACCATCTTCTTCAAGTTACCTACTACAGCTACATTCTAAAAATATAATTGCCCCTTTTATATCAATACATACGTCGTCCAATTTCAAATTCCAAGAATTGTCTAAATCGAAATGCAGTATATATATATATATATATATATATATATATAAATATATATATATATATATATATATATATATATATATATATATATATATATATATATATATATATGTTGTATTTGAGGTTTTCGCGGATAGATACCTGTGTTGTATTGTTTTCTCGGGGATTCCGCGTTGATGCTGAGGGTTGGCTCTGAAAAGAACCGGATTCTCGACGTTTCGGCGAACTAACATTCGCCATTCTCAAGAGATATATGCGTCCGTGCGGGTCAACAGTTAGACGCATACCGCAGTATGCGTCTAACGGTTAGACGCATACCGCAGTATGCGTCTAACGGTTGACCCGCACGGACGCATATATCTCTTGAGAATGGCGAATGTTAGTTCGCCGAAACGTCGAGAATCCGGTTCTTTTCAGAGCCAACCCTCAGCATCAACGCTGAATCCCCGAGAAAACAATACAACACATATATATATATATATATATATATATATATATATATATTCAAGATTTTTTTAGAATCTTCTTAGAATCAGTGGAAAACCTTACGACTCCTATGTTCCTAATCCGAGGAACCTTATATGGGAAACCTTATATGTGAAGTAACCATTTAAACAAGCTTAAACTACAAGCTTTATTTTCAGTTTGAACTGATTTTATGTATTTCCGAATAACTTTGGAACTGTTTTTTATCCAAATAATAGTTTTTAATCTCGCATATACGTATTTCTAAGAAAGCTAGATATTAAATTAGGGCCTCCTAAATTAATCAGTTAATTGCTGTGGCTTGATTCGAAATTTTAACCCGAATTCTATTAATTACGATTTAGCCTTTTCATATATTTTCGCTCCAACAATTTTAGTTACGTCCACGATGGCAAGATTCATCTTTTACAGGTCCATAACCGACAAAAAAAAACGAAAATACCAGATTCCAGAGTAAACGGGAGTCACCGCACGTAATTTAAGGTTTAAAAGAATGCTCAAGACAATGAAGCGCGTAATATTCTTATTTTTAAGAGTCTGCAATGTTCTACAAACTTAAATAGTATTTAATAACAATGTTTAATATACAGTTACATTTTTTGGTGAAGGTTTTAGCTTGTATTAAGTGTTTAATCACTAATTTGTATAATAAATAAAGTACATATCAAGCAAACTCAGATTACAATGTATGGATGGTTCGCCGAAAATGCTATGACTTGCATTTTATGATATGTAATAATACCTTATAAAGTGAAAAGGCATATATGGGGTATATTTTTCACCATAATTTACAAAAAAAATTATAAAAGAGGAGGCTTTCAGTTTTTCGTAAGAAATAATTCAATTTTTGTATGATTTAGTAATCATATATTTTAACATTCTTTTATCCAAAATTATGTAATAATAAGAGAAAATAAAGAAAAATTTTAAACACAACATATTGTATTTATTAAAGCTTATAAAAGGTGACGAATTAAGAGTGTCCTGTTTTTACATAATTACATATTTGTCAAATTTTAACTGGCTAGTATTTAGTGAATCTTCAAGTTTTCGCTTGAACAAGGATAGCAACAAGGATTGCTTGTGTAGAGCATTTCTGGCGCCGTCAAATTGCAGGACTTTTGAAAGATGGGTCGAAAAATATCGTCGGAAAGGTTCTCTTAAGGATATTACACTTGCAGAAAAAAAAAAACAAACTGCTAGAACAGAAGTGAACACACTGCAAGTTAGGTATAGAATTGAAGAAATTTCCAAACAATCCGTGCGTTTATCGCAAAAAAGCAGGAATTTCACGTGAGTCGGTAAACATATTTTTAACGAAAGATTTACTCTTTCGGCCTTATAAAGGAAAAAAAATCTAAAAATTATTCCCATAGAATAAAACTCACGTTAACTATTCAGTCGATAGATTTTGGGCAGAGGAGATAATTTTAAACAAAATAATTATGAGTGACGAATCACATTTTCAATTGCATGGGGAGAGAAACGAACCAAATTTACGTTACTGGTCTGCGGAAAATCCTCAAGTTACATTCAAAGAGCTGCATTCTCAAAAGGTAACTCATCATCATCACGTAGCGCTACAATCCTGGGTGGGTCTTGGCTGACTGTACAACTTTTTTCCAATTTGTTCGGACTTCCATCAACCTAGGGTCAAATGGAATTTTCATTTTCCGGAGATCTGCTTGGATGTTATCTCTCCATCGCATTCTGGGACGTCCGAGCGGTCTCTTGCCTGTGGGAATCTCCTCCCATACCAGTTTTACAAGTCTTTCGTTATGCAGTCTGTGCACGTGGCCTGCCCATCTTAGTCGCTGTGATTTAATTTCTTGGACAATATCGGTGTCGTTGTAGAGTGCTTTTAATTCGATATTGGTTCTGATCTTATACTGGTCTGTGGTGATGTCATGGTGAGGTCCGAAAATTTTTCGTTCAAAGCGTCTGAGCTTTTCTTCGTTTGCTTTGGTCATGGTCCACGTTTCGCATCCGTATGTTATTACAGGTCTGACGATGGATTTATAGATTTTGATCTTTGAACTTCTTGTGAGATTTTTTGATTTTATGAGCTTATTCAGTGCAAATAGACAGCGGTTTGCAGATTGGATTCTGTCTTTTATTTCTTCGGTAACATCGTTGTCCGCTGTGATTACGGCCCCCAGATACTTAAAACGTTGTACTCTTTCGAAATTAAAGGTGTTGATCGTCATATTTTGTCCTATTCTGTCTCTTCGTGTCGTTCTATTTATACACATATATTTCGTTTTCTCTTCATTAATCTTCAGCCCTACTTCACTTGTTGCTCCTTCCACCTTGTTGAAAATGTCTTTCGTGGATAGAATGGAGTCTCCAACGAGATCTATGTCATCTGCATATGCGAGTAACACTTTGGGACCTTGACCCGATAGCAATTCTGTTTTTATTTCGGCCGACCTCATGGCTTTCTCTAATTCAAGGTTGAATAGTAGTGGAGATAACGCATCACCCTGTTTAAGTCCACTGTTGATTTCAAAGCTGCCAGACAGTTTATTATTTACACGTACTTTAGATATTCCACCCTCCATACAGACTTTGGTCATCCGAATGAGTTTCTTTGGTATTGAGAACTCCGCCATGGCATTCCATACTTGGCTTCTTTCTACGCTATCATATGCCTGTCGAAAGTCTATGAAAAGATTGTGTATGGGTTTGTTATACTCCCATCCCTTTTCTAGAAGTTGTTTCAGCGTGAATAGTTGATCTATTGTTGATCTGTTTGCCCTAAACCCGGCTTGATATTCGCCTAGGACATTTTCAGCATAAGGGATTAGTCTACTAAGAATGATGTTTGAGAGGGTTTTATATGCCGTGTTTAGGAGTGAGATTCCTCTATAATTCGCGCATTTTGTTTTGTCCCCTTTTTTGTGGATGGGCACTATTATGTTTTCCTTCCATCGTGCTGGTATCCTTTCTTCTAACCATATGTGCGTTATTAGCTGGTGGATTTGGCGATGTAGTGCGTCTCCACCATATTTCAGAAGTTCTGCTGGTATCTCGTCCGTACCCGGCGCTTTGTGATTTTTCAGCTTATTTAAGGCCTTTTGGGTTTCTTGAAAGGAAGGATTTTTGACGGGCATGTCCGCTGTGATATAGATCTCTTCTTTGTGCTGTTCTTCCTGTATGATGTTTAGAAGGTCTCTAAAATACTTTTTCCATTCTTCAGTTATTTCTTTACCGTCGATTATCATACGGCCTTGGTTGTCTCTCAGTGTGTGGATGGAATTGGCTCTATGCCCTCTTTTCTCAGAGGAAATTGCTTTTAGAATAGAATTCTCTGGAGCCTGGTTTGGGCCGGTCTGTCTCCATAGTTTCATATTTTTGTTGTTCGTAGTTTCTTTTCTTTGTGCGTATTATTTTTCTTGTTTCTTTTCGACAGTCGTCATATTCCTTTTTACTTTGGTCTGTTTGCAGTTGTATCCAAGTCTTTCTTACTGTTTGTCTTTTTTCCAGTTGTTTCCGACATTCCTCGTCATACCATGTTTTTGCCCTCTTCTGCTTACTCCTTCCAAAGATCTTGTCAGCTGTCTTGGTTATTATTTCGGCAGTCGCTTCCCATAGCTGTTCTATATCATTGTCTTCTCTTTCAGAGTTCAAGGTTTGTTCAAGCTGTTCTCTATAGTTTTGTTGTTTCTCTGCATTGTGTATTTCGCCCATGTTCCATTGTGGGTTTATTGTTGTTTTATTGTATTTGTGGCTAGATATTCTGGACTTGACTTTTGCTCTGACTAAGTAATGACCTGTGTCTATTCCTCTCAGGCTTCTTACGTCTATAATATTGTTGCCATGACGGGCATCTACAATGATGTGGTCAATTTCGTTGCGTGTAATATGGTCGTTTGAGACCCAGGTTTGCTTATGGATGTCTTTATGCGGAAACATGGTTGACTTTATTAGCATATTATTAGCTGCTGCAGTTTCTGTGAGTCTTAAGCCATTGTCGTTGGATATATTGTGTAGGCTGTGTTTACCTATTGTGGGGTATAGGCTGGGCTCTTTGCCTATTTTAGCATTAAAGTTCCCGCAGAGTATGCGCATATCCTGTTTGGGCATCGTATCTATCTCTCTTTCTAGGGCATCGTAGAAGTCATCCTTGATATCTTCATCCTTCTCTTCCGTTGGTGCATGCGCTGAGATAATCGAAATTTTGTATCGCTCTCCCTTCATTCGTATGTAGCATGTCCTTTCATTTATAGGTTTAAAATTTAGTATATTCTGTACTAGGTTGTCTCTAATCACAAAGCCCGTTCCAAATTCATGTCTTCCGTTTTTGTTACCGCTGAAGAAGATGGTGGATTTACTTATTTTTATATTTCCATCGTCTGGCCATCTTATTTCTTGGACGGCTGTTATATCCATTCCTATGTTTTCCAGTTGTTCCACAGCATTTATAGCAGCTCCAGGTCTGTACCAACTCTGGACATTCCAAGTTCCAATATTCAAGGTCCTTTTACATTGCATTTGTCGTTTTTTGTGTTTGTCTGTCCGGTTCCGAGGCAAAGTTGCAGTTTTCATAACTAGTTTCTTTTTTCCGAGGGTGGGTAGTTAACCCTCTGCTCAACCCTCCTCTTTTATCCGGGCTTGGGACCGGCTGCAGTAAGGTGATTTCAGAGCTGCATTATTTGCCAATTTTCAATGTGTCAAAATTATGACACATCAAAAGATAACTGTAAGGTGTGAAATATGCTCAGCTATGTGGAAAAAGCTAAAAACGTTCTTAATGGATGCCATCGCTCTACTCCGATTACCAATAAATTATATTTGGTATCAGCAAGGTGGTGCAAGGCTTCATGTATCCAACATGTCTATGGGAGTGTTACGAGAGTTCTTCTCTGGTTGTCTGATTTCCTGTAAGTGTAAAATAATATTTGATAATAATATATCAATAAATCCTTTTACAATATATTTTTTGCACCTTTACAAGAATACTGCTAAAATTACAAACATAGTAACAATGATAATTTTCAAATCTAGTTCACAAATTACAAACGTAGTATATTCACAATTACTACTTTAAGAAAATGATAAAATTTCAATTGAAATAGTAGATTGAAGATTTTTAGATTTCGGTGGTGACGTGGCGACCTTCATAGTTGTTTTATACCCCAACCTCTTCCTCTAACCCTTGGTATCCTCTTGTCCTGATTCCTTAAGGCATTTCACAATTTGGATGGGATGGGATTCAAGGTAATCGAAATAGTATAGATTTTTAAACTTACAGAAACATAGTTTTTGAAGTAAATTCGATTATTTTCTATCAACGGAGATTATAAATATCTCAATCACTTCTTATTGCTATTGTATTATTAAGAGATTACATATTGGTAAGCTCGTTGTGTTAAATCAGTTTTCCTTTACAACTAAAGTTAGATAGTTAGCTGGGCGTATTTCTTCTTCTTATCACGCCCTCTCCTGCCGAAGGTTGGCGATCCAAATGCCAATTTTAGCTCTGGAAACTGCAGCACAAAAGATTTCTGCAGACGAGCGGTTGAACCATCTCCTCAAATCTTTCAGCCACGAGTTTTGACGTCTTCCTACTGATCTATTCCCTTGTACTTTGCCCTTTACTTTGAGAGTAATATTTCGTATTTACCACCTCTCATCACATGACCCAGGTATTGCTTTTTTCTTTCCTGGATGGTGTTCAGTAATTCTGGATGGTGTTCAGTAATACTTCATCGTTGGTGATCTTTTGTACCCATGAAATTCGCAGCATCCGTCTATATACATACATTTCGAAGGCTTCTATTTTCTTTCCGGTCTGTGAATTTAGTGTCCAGCTTTCACATCCATAGAGTAGGACAGAGAAGCCGTAGCATCTGATCATTCGAGTTTTGAGTTCAAAGTGAGGTCTAGTCTTGTAAACAATGGTTTCGTATTCATGAAGAATTTTCTCGCTTGCTTAATCCTTGAAAGGTTCGGGTCGCACTGACTATTGACCTTAGCTCCCAGATATTTTATTGAAGTCCCTTGTTCGATTGTTTGTACCTTGACACGCAGGTGTGCATTTATTGGAGTCTTAGAAAAGACCAATAATTTGGCCTTGAAGACATTGAGATGCAATCCAAACATCTCGCTATAGTGAACTACGGAATCTGTGATGATTTGTAGTTCTTGTACATCGTTGGCTATTATAACCGTAGCATCGGCGTACCTGATATTGTTTATTGTGGTTCCATTGATCTTGATTCCGGCCTGGACTCCATCCAGTGCTTCTGTAAATATAGTTTCCGAGTACAGAATAAACAGGAGTGGAGACAAGACGCAACCTGACTTGCAAATCTTCCGATGTTGATTGTTCCATCTCTACTACCGCCGTTTAATGCCAATAAAGATCTTATATGAAACGTAGGTCCTGTTCGTCGACTCCGGTTGTTCTTAGAATTACGATCATCTTCTGATGATTAACACAGTAGAACGCCTTTCAATAGTCTATGAAACATGCAAATACATTCACATTCATGTCTCTACACCTTTGTGTCATAACATTTAGGGAAAAGAGTGCTTCCAGTGTTCCGAGTTCGTTTCGGAAACCAAACTGGTTGTTGTCCATCTGATATTCGCACTTCTTGTAGATTCGCGTGTGGATGATTCTAAGAAACGTTTTCAGGACATGAGACATAAGACTTATCATCCGAGAGTCATCACATTGTGAGGCGTTGAGTTTGTGGCAGGGTCACGAATGTTGATTTAAGCCAATCTGAGGGTATCTTGCTTGAGCATATAATCTGTTAAATAATGCTGTTATCAAGTCTAGGCCTTTACTTTCATTATATGCAATCAATTTAAGCATTTCAACGTTGATTGAAATGTCAATCGTATTCATTATTTATTAATACAAGTATTCGTATATTCGGGGGTGTAGGGGCTGCAGGGATGAATGGCAGGGACTGATCCTCACAGAGCGCCAAATTCTTACCTATGGCTCCAAGCACCACATCCTAGTAACTGCATCAACCTGCAGGCTAAACTAGGTATCCTTACCTAGTACGTAGTTAGTAGTAGTAGTAGTAAGTTACGCCAGATATGGCGAAAGATGCTGAAAGGCAGCAGTTCCATCATTATCAAGCTGTAGCATGAGAACTTGGTGCATCTGGTTCTTGATAAAATGGTGCAGTTCTGAATAGCTGGGGGCGCGACAAGTAAGGCTGTAGCGGCACTGCCGTGTGGAAAAAAAACGGAACTTCTATATAACTAAACTATATTATTTCCAAATTATCGAAAATGACAGACATGAATAAAAACACGGCCTTCAGCCCGGGACACCTCTTAAATGAGGAGAGGGTGCTAAGAATCGCCGGTCGTTTATCAAAAGACACGATAAAAATCAATCAAAATTTCAAATATGCGCATATCCACCTGGAATATAAGAAATCTCTTCATGGTCGGAAAGCTATCAAACGTCAAAGATATAAAGAGCAGACTGACCATCGATATTCTCGATCTAAGTGAACTCAGATGGCCCGGTAAGGGACATGAGAAACCGGAACACGGCTCGATGCACACTAGACTTCAGTATGGCGTGGCAATAATGGTTAAGGTAGACGTTGCACGATCGATTATAGATTTCATACCGCTAACAGTCATGATGATGCTTAGACTGAAAACCTATACAAATGTTAGAGAATTGGGGCCCGAAATTAGCAGAGAAGGTCACCAAGAAAAATTAGCAAGAGGTCACACATGCAACAAATGAGCAGAAAAACAGAAAAACCACCGGCCCTGATAACATCTTAGCAGAGGTCCACAAAATATTGGCAGCACGGGATGGTTACGGTCTAAAACTACTGGCATCACTATTTAACGCAATATACATCCTAAGAAAAACCTGGGACGATTGGTTTTTCTTAGGATAGGTGATGCGATGATTACAGAATCGTATTACAAAGAAACGGAGTTTAATGTCACACGTACTGATAGTGTTTCTCCGTATAATCCACACAGAATCTACCAGTAGCGTTAGAATCAGACGGGCCAAACGCAATTTGGGTTTCGCAATCAAGTCGGTACAAGTAAAGCTTTGTTCTCCTTGAATTTTTTCGCCCAAAGATGCCGAGATATGAATTGCGACATGTACGCCTGCTATATAGACTACCAAAAGGCATTTGATTGTGTTCAACATGAGAAAATGATAAACATACTGAAAATACTGAAATAGTAGATTGAAGATTTTTAGATTTCGGTGGTGACGTGTAATGCGACCTTCATAGTTGTTTTATACCCCAACCTCTTTCTCTAACCCTTGGTATTCTCTTGTCCTGATTCCTTAAGGCATTTCACAATTTGGATGGGATGGGATTCAAGGTAATCGAAATAGTATAGATTTTTCAACTTACAGAAACATAGTTTTTGAAGTAAATTCGATTATTTTCTATAAACGGAGATTATAAATATCTCAATCACTTCTTATTGCTATTATATTATTAAGAGATTACATATTGGTAAGCTCGTTGAGTTAAACCAGTTTTCCTTTACAACTAAAGTTAGATAGTTAGCTGGGCGGAGTGCAACGTGTTGACTCCTTGCACTCGTATTTCTTCTTCTTATCACGCCCTCTCCTGCCGAAGGTTGGCGATCCAAATGCCAATTATAGCTTTGGAAACTGCAGCACAAAAGATTTCTGCAGACGAGCGGTTGAACCATCTCCTCAAATCTTTCAGCCACGAGTTTTGACGTTTTCCTACTGATCTATTCCCTTGTACTTTGCCCTCTACTTTGAGAGAAATATTTCGTATTTATCACCGCTCATCACTTGACCCAGGTATTGCTTTTTTCTTTCCTGGATGGTGTTCAGTAATTCTTTTTGTTTGTGCATGCGCTGGAGTACTTCATCGTTGGTGATCTTTTGTACCCATGAAATTCGCAGCATCCGTCTATATACATACATTTCGAAGGCTTCTATTTTCTTTCCGGTATGTGAATTTAGTGTCCAGCTTTCACATCCATAGAGTAGGACAGAGAAGCCGTAGCATCTGATCATTCGAGTTTTGAGTTCCAAACTGAGGTCTAGTCTTGTAAAAAATGGTTTCGTATTCATGAAGAATTTTCTCGCTTGCTTAATCCTTGAAAGGTTCGGGTCGCACTGACTATTGACCTTAGCTCCCAGATATTTGATTAAAGTCCCTTGTTCGATTGTTTGTGCCTTGACACGCAGGTGTGCATTTATTGGAGTCTTAGAAAAGACCAATAATTTTGTCTTGGAGACATTGAGATGCAATCCAAACATCTCGCTATAGTGAACTACGGAATCTGTGATGATTTGTAGTTCTTGTACATCGTTGGCTATTATAACCGTAGCATCGGCGTACCTGATATTGTTTATTGTGGTTCCATTGATCTTGATTCCGGCCTGGACTCCATCCAGTGCTTCTGTAAATATAGTTTCCGAATACAGATTAAACAGGAGTGGAGACAAGACGCAACCTGACTTGCAAATCTTCCGAAGTTGATTGTTCCATCTCTACTACCGCCGTTTGATGCCAATAAAGATCTTATATGAAACGTAGGTCCTGTTCGTCGACTCCGGTTGTTCTTAGAATCACGATCATCTTCTGATGATTAACACAGTAGAACGCCTTCCAATAGTCTATGAAACATGCAAATACATTCACATTCATGTCTCTACACCTTTGTGCCATAACATTTAGGGAAAATAGTGCTTCCAGTGTTCCGAGTTCGTTTCGGAAACCAAACTGGTTGTTGTCCATCTGATATTCGTACTTCTTGTAGATTCGCGTGTGGATGATTCTAAGAAACGTTTTCAGGACATGAGACATAAGACTTATCATCCGAGAGTCATCACATTGTGAGGCGTTGAGTTTCTTTGGCAGGGTCACGAATGTTGATTTAAGCCAATCTGAGGGTATCTTGCTTGAGCTATATAAACTGTTTAATAATGCTGTTATCAAGTCTAGGCCTTTACTTTCATTATATGCAATCAATTTAAGCATTTCAACCTTGATTGAAATGTCAATCGTATTCATTATTTATTAATACAAGTATTCGTATATTCGGGGGTGTAGGGGCTGCGATATAGAGGTGGCTCCTTTTCCCGGCAACGGTCGCATTCGTACATAAATAATGAATGGCGGGGACTGGTCCTCACAGAGCGCCAAATTCTTACCTATGGCTCCAAGCACCACATCCCGGTAACTGCATCAACCTGCAGGCTAAACTAGGTATCCTTACCTAGTACGTAGTTAGTAGTAACTACTACTAGTAACTAGTAGTAAGTTACGCCAGATATGGCGAAAGATGCTGAAAGGCAGCAGTTCCATCATTATCAAGCTGTAGCATGAGAACTTGGTGCATCTGGTTCTTGATAAAATGGTGCAGTTCTGAATAGCTGGGGGCGCGACAAGAAAGGCTGTAGCGGCACTGCCGTGTGGAAAAAAAACGGAACTTCTATATAACTAAACTATATTATTTCCAAATTATCGAAAATGACAGACATGAATAAAAACACGGCCTTCAGCCCGGGACACCTCTTAAATGAGGAGAGGGTGCTAAGAATCCCCGGTCGTTTATCAAAAGACACGATAAAAATCAATCAAAATTTCAAATATGCGCATAGCCACCTGGAATATAAGAAATCTCTTCATGGTCGGAAAGCTATCAAACGTCGAAGATATAAAGAGCAGACTGACCATCGATATTCTCGATCTAAGTGAACTCAGATGGCCCGGTAAAGGACATCAGAAACCGGAACACGGCCCGATGCACACTAGACATCAGTATGGCGTGGCAATAATGGTTAAGGTAGACGTTGCACGATCGATTATAGATTTCATACCGCTAACAGTCATGATGATGCTTAGACCGCAAACCTATAGACCCCAAACGCCGTTGCTGACAAATGTTAGAGAATTGGGGCCCGAAATTAGCAGAGAAGGTCACCAAGACAAATTAGCAAGAGGTCACACATGCAACAAATGAGCAGAAAAACAGGAAAACCACCGGCCCTGATAACACCTTAGCAGAGGTCCACAAAATATTGGCAGCACGGGATGGTTACGGTCTAAAACTACTGGCATCACTATTTAACGCAATATACATCCTAAGAAAAACCTGGGACGATTGGTTTTTCTTAGGATAGGTGATGCGATGATTACAGAATCGTATTACAAAGAAACGGAGTTTAATGTCACACGTACTGATAGTGTTTCTCTGTATAATCCACACAGAATCTACCAGTAGCGTTAGAATCAGACGGGCCAAACGCAATTTGGGTTTCGCAATCAAGTCGGTACAAGTAAAGCTTTGTTCTCCTTGAATTTTTTCGCCCAAAGATGCCGAGATATGAATTGCGACATGTACGCCTGCTATATAGACTACCAAAAGGCATTTGATTGTGTTCAACATGAGAAAATGATAAACATACTGAAATCAACAGGCATAGATTGCAGAGACATATCGATAATCACAGAATTATACGGGAATCAAACGGTGCAAGTATCACTGGATAATATACTCACATATACATATATGATACATATATGACATAATATACATATATGACATATGATACATATATGACATATAAAGAAAGGTGACGGCAGTGATGCGTGCTATCGTCTCTTTTATTCAATCTATACTCGGAAGTAATATTCAACGAAGCATTTGAACTTAACTATGGATGAATAATAAATGGATTAATAATCAATAACTTGAGATACACCGACTTGACTTAAATGGATGAATAATAAATAACTTGAGATACTCCGACGATACGGTCAATACCCAAGCTGAACTAAAGAAAATGATAGATAATGTGGTGCAGTATAGTGAAAGGGTAGGGTTGTTTATAAATACACTGAAGACATAAACCATGACCTTCACAAAAAACCAACAAACGTTTCCATAATACAGCCATCCATACAGCATGTTGCCGACTTTAAATATATTGGCGCCTTAGTCAACCAACACTGTGACATGACGAAGGAAATAAAGTCGAGAATAGAACAAGCTCGCAGAACATTTACAATCATGCGAAATTTCCTTATTAGACCCTTAGGTCAGGTCTAATAAGGAAATTGGAAATGAGGGTCCGTATGTTGAGATGCTAGGTGTTTCCTGTGTTATTGTACGGATGCGAAAGCTGGACTCCGCAATGGGAAAGAAGATCGAAGCCTTTGATATGTACCTGTACAGGCGCATACTGAGAATATCTTGGGTACAAAGAGTGACTAACTTACTCGTATGAAAAAGTCAAAAGAACTACTTCGTACTATGATTGGAAGAAAGTGCGATTACCTGGGGCACATCATGAGAGGGAAGCGTTAGGAAATCCTACGATTAATTATGGAGTGAAAAAAATAGGGAGTAAATATATGGAAAAAAACCTACATATTGGGAAAATTGTATCTCACTCGGCGAGCCATAGCCGCACGCATACAAGTGCTGTTATGAATTCATTACAGACGCAAAATAGAAAGAAAACCATTTTACGATTTGTACTTTTTCAGTTACCTTATATTTATCCATCTAACCAAAACTTTTTCTTTCAAATGCAAATATTATACAGCAATGACAGCAACTGACAGAACACAATTTTAAAAATAGTGCATAAGCAAGGTTATGACGTTATGAAGAAAATAGGGGCTAAATCCAAGAAAATGGAAGTATGTTACCACCACCTAAGAAAAATCACAATAACGGAGTGAACATTTGCAGACGACCTTGCAATATTAACAAACAATGAAGAAAAGCTGCAATACAACATTAATTTGTGGAATGAAGAACTAAATAAACATAATACAGCTATAAACATAGAAAAAACAAAAACAATAGTGATCTCAAAGGAAGAAGTAGTAATGAATATAAAAATAAATGGACGAAAAATTGAATTAGAAATAATTCAAAATTGATTATTATATTTTACCTATTATTGTATTATGAATAGGATGGTTGCGACAGTTACTACGTGGTAATCCATACTTACATTGAATTGAAAAATTCACTTTGTTTTTTACCACACTTATATTATGTAAAAATGTTATATAACTTATTATTCACAGTTATATAAATTTCTAGACATATCACGACTCGAGTTTCGACGTTTGACGGTCATTTTCAAGTAGGAATTTATATAACTGTGAATAATAAGTTATATAACATTTTTACATAATATAAGTGTGGTAAAAAACAAAGTGAATTTTTCAATTCAATGTATTATTGTATTGTTTATAATAATGTATGTCGCTGGTCTTTCTGTTTCCTGCCAGCTGATGTTGTTCTTATTTAATATTTCTGATAAGTTTCTGATAAATAGTGGACGAAAATGTTTTTTGTGGTCTGTCTCTTGCATTTTTTTTGTAGTTGTTTCCAAATCCATTTGGTTTGGCTGTCTTCTGGCATTTTGGTGAGCCGTCTGCATCACTGTAACATCCGCAAGCATTTTAATATTGTTTTCTTCTGGACATACATAAATTATATCTTCTTCTTCATCGCGAATGAGTGGATTAGTACCACGCGAAATTAACACTTTCTAGCCTTCCTGTTGGCCCAGTATTCATTTATGCGCAACGATTGGGTCTGTTTTCGTTGCTCTGACCACTGGTGTTGTGTGGTATTCTTCTATTCTTCCTCGAAACCCCGCGTGTTAGTAATTTTCCTCTATTTGTTGTATATATTTTTTGTAAACTGAAAAGCAGTTTCTATTTTCTGAAGTCTTGATTCAATTGACTTCTTTTCGTTACAGTTTCCTGTAATCCATTCACCTAAATATTTAAATTCTTTTACTCGAAAGATCTTGTTGTTGCTAATTTCAAGTTCATTTGATGCGTTCATTCTGATGTCCGTCATAAATTTTGTTTTTTTCAAACGATATTTGTAATCCAATTTTCGCTGCTAGTTCTTGTAATAGTTCTTTGCTTTTGCGCCTCAGAGATATTTTGGACAATTAGTGCCATGTCATTAGCAAAAGCTAAGCAGTTTAAGTTTACCCCTTTCAGTTTTGGCCCCAGTCAGTGTGTTGCTTTTCTCCATTCCCGTACAACTTTCTTAAGCGCACAATTGAAGAGCAACGGGGATAGTCCATCGCCTTCTCGAACTCCTGTGTCTATTTAAAATTCTGTGCTCAGTTCTCCCATAAATTTCACCTTGTATTTAGTCTCCGTGAGTGTTTCTTTGATAATGTTTGTTGTGTTCCGATCAAGTCCAAATTCTGCTAATAATTTAAAAAGTGATTCTCTATCTATACTATCGTATGCTTTCTTAATGTCGACAAATGTGATGACATAATTCTTGTTTGATGAACTGCGGAAATATTTCATACAGTTCTATAAAGTTATAATTTGCTCTACATGATCGTCCTTTTCTAAATCCTTCCTGGAATTTGCCGATTTCTGAATCCAGTTGAGTTTCTGCAAGAGCGCTCTGGACAGAATTTTATAGACTATTGGAAGTAGTGAAATTCCACGATAAATGTTTGGGTCTGTCTTGCTTCATTTTTTGTACAGTGTGATTTTTTGACATATTTTTCAGTTCGCCAAATTTCATCCATAATTTCTGTCAGTTTTGTGATGAGATTTTCTCCTGCATTTTTCCATAGTTCTGCAGTGATTTGATCGTCTTCTGATGCTTTGTCATTTTTCAAAGAGTGAATAATTATCAGCAGTAATATCCCTAGGACATTGATAATAGACAAGATAATTTTGTGACAATCGAAAGCTCGTTCCTTGGTAACAGCCCAAAGCCGAAGGCTGAGGGACATTTTGAAATTTATTTGGAATGAAGTTGTCAAACTCAATCTTGTTGTCATAGTGATTTATAATTGCACTGAATGCAATTATCAGTGTAATGTTGACATAATTGGGTGAAATTGTTTCATATGATACAAAATGACAAAATTTGAATGGTTGTTAGAACTGTCAAAAAATTTTCAGTAGTAATATTCCTAGGACATTGATAATAGACGAGATAATTTTGTGACAATCGAACTCGTTCCTTGGTAACAGCCCCGAAGCCGAAGGCTGAGGGCTGTTACCAAGCAACGAGTTTGAGGAATTTGTTATAAAATTATCTTGTCAATGGCACTTGTCAATGTCCACTTGTCAATTTGTCAACTTGTCCACTTGTCAAAGGCACTTGTCAATGTCCAACGGATATTCGGCGGAAAATTTTTTGACAAAAAATTTATAACTCAACACAACGAAACATTTAACCCGTCTTTCTATCTCATATTGACCGCCCAATCTTAGTATTAACGCCAATTCTTCTAAGCTTCTATGTTCATTTAATTCATATTCTCGTTCGTAGTAAAATTCCATAAATATTCCCCCATATATTTTTGGCTGTAAGTTGTATTTCTGGGAATTTTTCTTTTGATTAGCGCATTTATACTTTGAACATTCGCATTGCCAAAACGTGACATTTTGAAATTTATTTGGAATGAAGTTGTCAAGCTCAATCGTGTTTGCATAGTGATTGATAATTGCACTGAATGTAATTATCAGTGTAATGTTGACATGATTGGGTGAAATTTTTTCATATGATACAAAGGGTGCATTCGCGTTGGGCGCTCATACGCTTTGAGCGTTCACGCTTATAAGATCAGATTATAGGTGTTTTTGTTCGCCTATGAGCGCTTAGAATCAATAAGAAAATTTCGTTCGTTTTGGACACTATGACAGTCAATTAGTATCAGAGTTAGCGTCAACATGGCGAATGTAAGAAATGTTTATCCATTAGTAAATAATATATTGGAAATTATCAACGATGAAACTGATGAATATGATATGATTGAAGATAGTGATGATGAAATGAAATGGAAATATTGCAGTATTTTTTTAAATTTATCTTGTAAAAAAGAACGTTTAGGGAGACTTTACAATTTGTTGAAGAGGTTATACCATCTTTTACTGATAAAGAATTTAAATCTCACTTTAGGTGATTATTAAAAGTTTAACATTTAATATTCCAAAATTAATTGATCTTTACCTTCTATTTTAAATTTATAGATTATATTAATTATATTCAAATAAATGTTTCAATAATTTTAGAATGTTTCGGTCAACATTTAATTTTGTTTTTGATGAAGAAAAATCCCAGGATGTAAAATGATACCACCTGATAGGTTGAACAGTTATTCTTAGCTATATGGAAAATGGCAACTCCAGATTCGTATCGGTAGAATAAGAAAATATTACTTAAATTTTGGATAACTTCATTCAGCATAAATATGCATAAATATATATATCGAACAGATTTAATACCTGAGTATATTATTACCTGTTGTGTTTTGCATAATATATGTTTATTGAAAGAGGATAAATTTCCCATTGACGAAATAATCGAAGAAAATGTGAATATGAATGAAATAAAAAATATTGCAGAAAATAAAGTTCTATGTGCTGAAGGTGTTGATAAACGAAATCGTATATGTGACCACCTAATTTTTCCATAGAAAATTTTGTCCATTCTTGAATTTTGACTGTTGCTTTTGGTATTCATCAGTAAGCATAAGAATTGCTTCATGAGGCCACTTATATACTACTGTAACAAACAATTTACTGTAGAATTGTATTTATTTTCATTAATAAATTGATTTGCTTTGCTTTTTTTTTAATTAAGTACCTGAATCTTCACTTGCAGTAAAATGCAGAGCTTCGTCAGTTTCCATGACATGTGTCATGGTAAAAGTTTCTATGACTTGTACCTATCAAAGCTATAAATGTTTGGTTAGCTTACGCTCATATGGTATTCGTTTTGATAAATAGTGAAGTTTGGCGCTCACGCTTTTGCTGCCCTACCTCTGTAGCGTGATCGTCTGTGAGCGCAAAATCTGCAACCCGAAGTTAGCCACGAGCGTGATTTTTTGACGCTCACAGCATCAAGTCGAACGCTGAAAACGACGTTTATGTGCGCTCAAAGCGTGTAAGCGTCCAACACGAATGCACCCAAAATGACAAAATTTTAATGCTTGTTAGAACTGTCTAAAAAATTTCTTTCAAATTTCCCGTATACTCGTTTGTTTTGAGTATGGGTTTCGATGTGCTTGGTAAAATTTGAGTTTTTCTTGTGGTTTTTCACTGTTGTGGTTGTGAGAGTTTCAAACTTACACAAGATAAAATCAAGGAGCAGGAACTCAATTTCTCTTTAAATTAATAAACAGAAATAATATTGCTTTAAACTTTATTACTATATAAATGGACGACACCCAAAATAAAACTCAACAAAAAATGCTTAAAAATGCGTACGCAGACGACAAAACTCATGGGTGAAACACTCATGCGGTTTATTTCAACTGTGCGACCACTAATGTCTTCCGAACATCCGTGTCAAGAACGATAATAGTCAATTGGATCGCCAACCTTCGGAAGGAGACGGTGTTAGAAAAAGAAGAATATGTATAATGTCGCTAATGTTAGTGCAGAGGGTTAATATAAAAACGGAATCCGGAACTTATTAATCCAATATTGTAAAAATATTATTTGGTATGAGCAATTAATAGAATCTTGATTATTTGAAGCAGTTTTTGTATGTTGTATGCATATTCAAATTTCTATTTTTGTTTTGTATGAATACAACATTACTTCCTCATGGCGGCGATTGTCTATATAAAAATACAGATAACAATATTTACATTTTAAGTTCGTGAGATTGGCCTATTAAAATAGATAAGAAATATTAATGTAAATATTTATATATATTTTTTTAATTTTTGAGTGATAACACCTCAGAGTTATTTTTTTTATAGAAAATGTGTAAATATTTGTGAAAAATAAATAACTTTCAAAATTGTAGAAACTTTTAGTGCTCATTTTTTCTTCCTTAAGTAAGTTAGAATCAGTATTTAAAATATGGGGTAGGGCAGTGTTTTTCAACCGGCACCCCGCATCTTGGGGTGCCTACGGCGCGGCAGGTGCCACGATTGGGATGCCGCAATTTAAGCATTGCCAAAATTTAAGCATTTTCTTGGAAATTTACTCAAGTGTAGTTAAAGATAACTAATCGGCAGTTCATTTTCAGCTTTTTTGCTTTTCAGATTATTTCGAATATGATTTTTCCGTGGAAAATTTGTAAAAATTTTGAGTTCGTCAATAATGAATTGAACTTTTTAAAAAGCATCAGATGCATCAACTGCTGTATTTACAGCGAAATGCAAGAATCTCAATATAATGTCAAATATATCTTTGTTCATTACATTCAGCGAAAATGTTTGAGCAAACAGATAAACGAATGGAAGCTTGACCAGTCTAAACAGGAGCTTTATTTCATTTTTGTTTGAGAGACAAGAAGTAACGGGTGATTTTTTTGCTATTTGGTTTTTCAGTGTAAAAAAAAAGATTCTTGACATGTGGCAATGTCGAAAATGCTCAGTAAGATGTAAGATGAATGCTGTGTGAGAAATGTGTTTCGTAAATTACGTCCATTTTATGGTCGTCATAATCGACCCACCGAACAGGCTATTCATCTGTTTCATACATTAATCCACCAACCCGTATTCGAAGAGTGGGTACGGAGAAAAATATTGCTGCTGTATCGGCCAGTGTCAATGAAGATCGCAATATGTCAATTCGTCGCCGTTGTCAACAATTAGGCTTGTTTATTCGACCACCTGGAAGATTTTACGTAAGAACCTCGGTATGAAACCATATAAAATACAGCTGCTGCAAGAACTGAAGCCAGGTAACGTACCACAACGTAGTTTGTTTGGGCATTAGGAAAGTTGGATTGAAGTGATGGGCATTAGGAAGATTCATTTTTGGCTCAACGGGTACGTCAACAAACATATTTGCCGAATTTGGTGTGAAGAGCAGCTAGAGGCAGTTCAAGAGCTGCCAATACATCATGAAAGATGCACTTCTTCAAGAACGATGAAAATCGCAACGTTACAGTCAATGCAGCAAGGTATCGTAGGATGATTACCGATTTTTTTTGCCCAAAATGGAAGAATTGGACTTGGTAGACAAGTGGTTTCATGTGGTTTCGTGTACAGGGACAAGCTAACCACAATTCCAGCCCTGCAAGACAACATTGCAGCTGCCATTGGTGAGATACCGGCCGAAATGCAGGGATAAAAAATGCCAAAATGGGAAAATGGATTTTTTTCAAAATGGGAAAAAGTATGCCAAAATTGGAGTTCAAGGATGGACCACCTACAGCGTAGCCGCGGGAAACATTTACTTGAAATAATCTTTAAATAGTAAATGGCAGGGATTCATTTATCGGCCCAAATAAAGATTTCATTCACTTTTGCAAATTTTCTGTGTTTTTTTCAATTTTCAAAACCCATACGGTTAAAAAATTACTCGTTACATACAAACATTTAGGAAAATGGAAGTCACTGTCAGTCACATATGTTAAGTTTCATTGACAGTTACAGTTTAAGTTTTTTTAAGTTAAAGTTTAAGTTACAGTGACAAAGGGTACCATAAAAAATCTCGACTGTATTAAAAGGTTTTGACAATTTAAAAACGCCACGCTTGCCCTGCGTGTCGGCGAGTTTTTTATTCGGCCGATTCAGATGCTGTTGGCAGTCGCCCATCTTGAGTAAGGCGCTCTACGATCACCATACCTGGTTACCCTCGTTTAGTTTAGCCTGCAGGTCAATGCAGTTGCCCGGGATGTGGCACATGGAGCCATAAACGAGAGTTAGGTGCTCTACGAGGACCAGTTCCGAGAACCATCTCCTGTCCATGACACTGGATGTGACCGTTCTCTGTAAAAGGTACTACCTCTATAGCGCACCCCTGCAACACATCCCTGCAACATGCCGGAGTTGTAAACTTTCCTTTTTAGGTTTATAGGTATATCTTTATTTCCCAACTAAAGTACATCCTGAGAAGCAAAGGTATACCAATAAACCTTAAAAGGAAGTTTACAACTCCTGCATATTGCCAGTAGCTACATACGGTTTAGAAAGTATGAGCTTCACAAAGAAGAGTTACGATCGACTAAGGGTAACGCAAAGGGCCATGGAGCGATCAAGATTAGGATCTCACAGACAAAGTCAAGAATTAGATTATCAGAGGAATATCGAGAGTATTCGACGTTATTGAATGCATAGCGCAGTTAGTCTTGGGTTGGAGATATCACAACAACAGGTGGACTGCCAGAATTAGCCGACTGCCAGTGGCGACCTTGTAGTTTCAGGAAGCTCTACCAGCCTGCGTGTGAGTCAATTCATCAGAGATGAATCATTTGTGTTAATAATCAATTACTTCTGCTTACCATTTCTCTTTCTTTTCTCGATTTTTGGAGCATTTCCCAACTGCGGCAATGGAACAGAGTGCGTTCAGGCCCATCCCTTTCTTCGGAGCAGTACCAGCACGCGGTATTTTGCCTATTTCCTATTCTGAAGAGGTATGTGCCAAAAACGCCGTGTCCTGTCATGGCTTGGGTTACATAGTGGTCTACCTCGCCCCAGAGTTTCTCGAACCATGCTTTCACATTTTTTTAAGAACGTTTTGGTCCAGCCGTCGTACTTTACCATAGGTCCTGCGATGATAACATCAAGTCCTCACTAGCTTCCTTTCGGCCGCTCCGTTTCCGTGCAGCTGGCAACGTTCAAACACGAGAAGTTTTATGGGGGTGGAGGGAGGATGTGGGTGTGGCACGGCTTCTGTAGAGACAGTTCTGTATGCTGCCGTTAATCTACTGGACATTCTTCTTTTCTTGTTTGACAACATGGTGTTTATATTTTAGCGCGCTCGTCCAGACTGGAGCTCCATAGAGGATGACGGAGGAAACTACGGAAGCTAATGTTATTCGTTTATTTGTTGTGGGGCCATTAACATTTGGAATTATCCTGACGAGAAAGTTGAGGGTGTTTGTGGCTTTCGTGCAGGTGTTCTTTATATGTTCAGTCATTCGTAACGCCATAATTTAGTAATGGCAGCCAGTGGCGATCTAGAGAAATGACAAGGAGCAGGGGTAGTCCACAAAGAAGGTGGTTTCACGACATTAAATCGACTGGTAAAGACTAGCATCGCAAAGCCCAAAATCGCTAGATGTGGAAGATATACGAAGAGGCTTATGTCCAGGAGAGGACGATGGAAAGCTAATGAAAAAGAAGGATAAGAAAACTACAGTTTGGCACTTCTACTACTAGAGTTGTTTACAGATGAAAAAGTTAAGCAAATAAATCCGTTTTACATGATTCTTTATCGTTTTACACTCATTTAAAAAAACCTATTTTGCTGTTTTAAATTTCTACTGCCTAAAAGATACCTAATGAGCTCTTTTAGCGCCAATTTGTGACCTAAATTGTGAAAAATTGTTTATTCATAAATTCTTAGTCTGTGTGAAATTACGGAATGCATCATTTTTATCTACGCATTACCAGCTGGTACCACTTGGTACCAAACTCGTGTTCTCGAGGTATTCATGTATTTGTGAATCCTAACCTCAAAATTACACTTTTGTTTACAATGTTACAATACTTCTGCGGGGACCGTTGTTTATTGTCTTGGAATTTGACTGTAGATGTGCAGAGTCTATACGCAAGGCACAACATTGTTTTAAAAGTACAGACACTAAAATTTCTTTGGCATATATTTCATCCAATTTTCAAACAATTACAACATTGGGAAAAACTGGAACCCCATTAACAGAGTCTGTATTATTGGTGGACAATGTATTAAACCATTTGAAAACTGAACCAGGCAAAAATGCAAGAAGTGCATTTTTAAAACTTGAGGCCGTTTTACAAAACAAATCCAGACATTTCTATTTTACGAAATGTAGGAAAAATTGTAAGTGGCGAAAATGTTGTGCTTCCTGAAAACATAACGCCAGAAACAGCGGCAATGTTGAAGTATGCACCGGTAACGTCATGCGATGTTGAACGTTCTTTTTCCGCATATAAAATGGTTTTATCGTACAGAAGGCATAGCCTTACACCAGACAATTTAGAAAAAATAATGGTAGTTTATTGCAACAGCAAATATAACCGAAACAAACAAGAATAATTAATAAATGATTTTTACTTTTGTTTACATTCCATAATAGTATTAATTTTTTTATTCTTTATAGAATTTATGTTATTAATTTTGTGCAATATATAGATGGGCAAAGCACATAAAGGTTTGAATAAAATATTTTTGGACTACAGCATTCTTTTTATAAATTTTAATAAAAAATATTAACTATTTTAAATTTTAAGCGAATATTTTTGAAAACCTGCTATATCTTTATTATCTTTACCTTCTTCTTCTATGGGTGCCTTCTCCAAAGGGAGGTTGGTTATCATAATGACAATTCTTATTTTTGACACTGCTGCTCTAAACAGGTCTATAGAGGAGCAATCAAACCACTCCCTCAAATTCTTAAGTCCATACTATTCTTAACATACGTCGGTACACCCATAGTTCGAACGCTTGGATTTTATCAGTATCTTGTTTATTGAGCGTCCATGCCTCCGTCCATTATCTTTATAGAACCTATTAAAAATCTATTTAGTGTTTTTTGGCAACCTAATAATCTACCTATTCTAACAATTTTTAATGCCTAAAGTTCCGACCTTTACTTATAAACTTATGTTTAATTCTTTGGATGCGGATCAATAAAATAGTGGTTTGTTCATTAGTGAAATAAAAATTTTATTTCACTAGTGAAATAAAAGTATCTATGGCAACGTATTCATATCCATATCAAATTAACTTACCTACGGGCTCCGTTAACATAATCCTAAATGTTGACTTCGATGATCGACTTCGAAGTTCTTTTATGATCGCCAAACACGAAACTTATTATACTTTTTTTGTATAAATCTCTTGATTTCTAAGAATGTAATCTTTCTGCATTTGCGTCACCATCAAACAATAATTCTTCGGATGTATCCATTTATGGTTAATAAAACACAAATTAATTAAACACAATACGTCATAAGTATAGAAACGTAAGAAACAAAATTATGACGTAAGAATCAACAATTTTATCGTTGGCTTGACAACAGCACAATCATAAAAGACAGTAACACTTGGTTTTTTGTTTACTGATTTTTATTTAAAGCAATTTAAAAATAACTTACAATGTCTTTACCGATAAAATCTTTTTGTGTCAATGGGTGTTCAGAAAAGTCAGTTCAAAAGCGCCAAGTTGATTTGCCATTGAAATTTTATTGCTTCCCTTTGAGTGGTGCATTCTGGAACGGTGAGAAACGTATTAGGTGGATAAGTGCAGTAAAAAAATATGTGTAATAGCCATAGGTAGGCATTAACTCGTTAATCCGTTAATCGTTAATTAACGAAGTTAACAAAATGCTAAACTGATTAACTTTTAAGATAACTCAAAAAAATGTTAACGCTCTTGTTAACTTCCGTTAAATTGAACTTCCGTTAACTTTAGTCCGTTACATTGGTTGTTTGTTGACATGTCATTTTTTTTTGAATTGCAAACCACGCGGGCATACCAGCGCGGCCCGGCGCAACAGCAACAGCTCAACAGAGCAAAAATTCAGAGCCAGAAACTAATACAGAGCCGAAAAAAATTAAACCGATCATTTCTCATCAAATCTATTAGGCTCTTTATTGGCTGGTAGATTCCTATGAATGTACGGGGATGTTGATTCTATCCATTGCTCTGACCATTATTCATTTAGATTGAAGTTTTCGGCGTAGAGTTCTTCTGCCGTCCTAATCGCTGGTTGCTAGGATCTCAGTCGACGGGAGGTTGCGCTGGCATCGTTGTCTTGTCTAGCAGTTGTACGTTTCTAGCAATCTTCTTGTATTGGCGAATTAATGCTTCCGTCGGAGGCTTGGGGGAAGGATGTTGCTGAGTGTTGGAAGTGAAATGTGTGGTTAGGAGACCTTTGACGTTAGGAATGTCTTCAACAGCGCGAACTAGAAAGATATAATTGAAAGCTTAATAAATAGATGTATATCTCTATACATGCTGCGCATGATAGCAAGTTACCTTAGCAATCGCGGTTTGTTGTTACAAGGCGATGAAGAGATAGAAGAGCTTAAAGTTATTAGGGGTGCCCCACAGGGTTCCATACTTAGTCCTGCCTCTGGAACGTACTATATGACGGAATTCTAACTATGTGGACGTGGTGGTGGCTCAGATAGCCAAGCACTTGGCTCTTGAGGGCTTCTTGAGAAGGGCTTGCAAATAGGGCAACTTGGGTTCAAATCCCACACAAAACCAAAGCGGGAAAAATTTAAAACTAATGGCTGCAACCCTCTATTCACACTCAATCGGTCTTTGGCAACCGTGGGGTCTCAACTGCCTTCTCCGGAACCGGAACACCTTCGCTGGAAATTTGTCGTTCGGATTCGACGTTAAACTGTAAGTCCCCCATATTCAGATCTTTGTGCTGAGGTTTCATATGTGGAAGCGAAGAACTTGACTATTCCGCCAGCTACGACAACGTAGACTAAACAGACGCAGTAGACAAGCACAAAATTAAACAGACATAATAAACTGGCAATATAAGAGTGGAAAGACTAAACAGGCAGGTGGACAAGACAGTAAACAGAAACATAAGAATTTGTGAATAAATGCTAATGCTTACAGGATAAGACATACATGACCAGATATCAGACCAGCAAGACTGGACTGATTATTTGCTCTGTGCGAGTGAATACGACAAGTTATTATAACCTGACTTTTTTAGCGTTAGCGTCATTTTTAACCGACTTCATTTATATTTTATCATTCTTCATTTATTTATCTTTTAGTTTGTGTTGGTTCTTGGTGGAAATAGTTGATGGTGTAAGATTTACAAGATTACATCATGAATACTACTACTTCTACCCAAAGTACTTTGTATTGAATTGCTTTGTATTGCAATCAAAACTTGGAGAACATAAGTTGATTTATGAATGCAAACTGTGTTTGCCTAATGTTTGTACAATAAAGGCTCACATGTCTAGTCTTTATAATCTCAAACAACATGTGAAAACGTCGCATGCATCCAAATATGTGCAGTTTGAAGAAAAAGTAAAAGCAGCGTCAACTCGTGGGAAAAAGAAAACCTTCAGAACGCTTTTCTTTTCAGCCTTCATCAAATGTTGTGAATTTGAATTCTTCTGATGTTGATGCAGGTTTCGCGGTTATAGTGGTTACCGCTCGCGGAAAAAAACCGTAGTGCGGCCTCGGCCTTAAGGAGCTCACAAACCGGCGCGGAAGTTTCGCTACCGTGACCGGTGCGTTATCGCGGCGGACCGATTAACGTTGCGGCTTATGTACATGTTCAGATCAACTGCGGCGTTTTCCGCCAAAGCCGCGGTTGTGCAGCGTTGTAGACAAGAACGCTTCATACACGGTTAGTTTAGCTGCTGCTGTGTTTTAAAATGACGATTATTCGCTTAGTGCGTAACCGCGCATAGCGCCACTCGTGGCCAAAAAGAAAACTTCGTCTCCAATAATATTGTATAAAAACAACAGGCAAAAACAAAAAATAATTAATTTAATAAAATATACAATATTTAACAGCAAAAAAATGCCAATTATGTCAGGTCATATCTTGCGAACGGAAGCGGCCAAGAAAATGCAATTAGTATATTTGCTACCAGCATGGAAAACACTTTGAAATTTTTTATATTTCCTGTCAGGTCTGACATTTCTTGTTATATTTTATATTTTCTGTCATTTTTTACATTTCCTGTCATTTTTTATATTTTCTGTCATTTTGCATATTTCCTGTCATTTTTGACATTTACTTGATATATAATGGTTTTAATGAAAAAAGGCCATGAAATTTTATCATTTATAAAAAAACTATCATTTTGATCAGGAAAGATGTTGCATTTTCGGTTCTCTACTTTTTGCCTGTTGTTTTTATACAATATTATTGGAGACCAAGTTTTCTTTTTGGCCACGGGTGGCGCTATGCGCGGTTACGCACGGAGCAAATAATCGTCATTTCAAAACACAGCAGCAGCTAAACTAACCGTGTATGAAGCGTTCTTGTCGTACAACGCTGCACAACCGCGGCTTTGGCGGAAAACGCCGCAGTTGATCTGAACATGTACATAACCCGCAACGTTAATCGGTCCGCCGCGATAACGCACCGGTCGCGGTAGCGAAACTTCCGCGCCGGTTTGTGAGCTCCTTAAGGCCGAGGCCGCACTACGGTTTTTTTCCGCGAACGGTAACCACTATAACCGCGAAACCTGCATCAACATCAGAAGAATTCAAATTCACAACATTTGATGAAGGCTGAAAAGAAAACCGTTCTGAAGGTTTTCTTTTCCCACGAGTTGACGCTGCTTTTACTTTTTCTTCAAACTGCACATATTTGGATGCATGCGACGTTTTCACATGTTGTTTGAGATTATTAAGACTAGACATGTGAGCCTTTATTGTACAAACATTAGGCAAACACAGTTTGCATTCATAAATCAACTTATGTTCTCCAAGTTTTGATTGGAATACAAAGCAATCACTCAAGTGTGGCCAAGGATTTGAGTCAGTTTCTCTTTCAGAGCTTTGCGTACTTTGGGTAGAAGTAGTAGTATTCATGATGTAATCTTGTAAATCTTACACCATCAACTATTTCCACCAAGAACCAACACAAACTAAAAGATAAATAAATGAAGAATGATAAAATATAAATGATGTCGGTTAAAAATGACGCTAACGCTAAAAAAGTCAGGTTATAATAACTTGTCGTATTCACTCGCAAAGAGCAAATAATCAACAGGGTCGGTTTAATTTTTTTCGGCTCTGTATTAGTTTCTCGGCTCTCAATGTTTGCTCTTTTGAGCTGTTGCTGTTGCGCCGGGCCGCGCTGGTATGCCCGCGTGGTTTGCAATTCAAACAAAAAATGACAACATGTCAACAAACAACCAATGAAAATAGCATTAGCAGTAGACGCGATTTGTTTTCACCTCAACCTGTTAAAAGATTACGTGAACAAAGCATTGGTGAATCTTTTGGCATCACGGCTACTTGCAGGTCATGTTACCAGTGGCTAGAGCGCTTGCCTTAATTCAAGCTGAATCTCAAGCATATCTTGGGACTCTATTACCCATTATTGCGACAAAAGTATTCAAACTGCAAGATCACCTGGTTCATTGTTGTACCCCTTTGACCAATGCTCTATTATCTGGCATAAAAAAAGATTTGAATTTGTACAACTAATTTGTACAACTAATTTGTACAACTAATGACAAATTATGAATAATACAATACAACCTAAAGAGCGTTAAAGGTATTACTAAAAGAGACAAAATAAGAAATGAAACAATTGGAGCAGAACTTTATGTCGAAGTATAGAAAGTCCTGAAAAGCTTAGAAAAAAGGCGATTAAAATGGTTTGGGCATCTAGTAAGAATGGAGGAAGGAAGACAAACCAAAAGAGTATGGCTAGCTAAATCTACACAGAAAAGACAAAGTGGAAGACCAAGGAAAACATGGAACCAAGCAGTGGCAGATTCGTTGAAGGAACGAGGAATATCCCGGAAAGAGGGGTTGAAGATGGCAAAAAACAAGAAAAAATGGGCGAAATTTTTGTATGCATGAAATGGGTTGATTTTATTTTATAGTTTTAATTTGATTTATTGTATGGTATATTAAGATATTGTAATAAGTACCTTTACACCTTAGGGTAACAAAGGTTTTTACTGATTAAAAAAAAAAACAATAAATAGCCTTTTTCTTCCATATTAGTTAGTCTTCCATAGTAGGTGTGTATATGCTCTGCTACCCGTGCGAACCAGGGCGGGTCGCTACTGACGCTTGTAATAATTAATTCAATGAATCTATCTACTTGTTTTTGTTTTATTTACCAATATACCCCATCCCAAAAGATACCAAAAGCAGTATACGTTTTGGATGGTTAACTTTTAACGGTTAACTTTAATTTGCGTTAAATTTTCGAAATTTTAACGCTTTAACGATTAACGACGTTAACTTTTTTATTAACGAGTTAGCGATTAACGAAGTTAACTTTTGGATTAACTGTGCCCACCTATGGTAATAGCATATTAAAGGACGAGTTCAGTAAGCGCGATTTTAAAGCACGCGTCCAAGTTTGAAAATCGACGCGCGAAGCGAGGAGTTTTCTAATGGACAAGTGCTGAAAAACGCCTTACGAACGAGTTTTTTAATAGTAATTTTTCTATTTGTGCCCTTTTATTCCATTTCTAATTAAAAAAAATCGCCGATACATATTGAGAAAATTGTATCGCACTCGGCCATAAGCCTTAACCGCACGCATATGAGTCCATTACAGACGCAAAATAGAAAAATAACTTATATAATAATAATAATATCTAAATTGATTATTATTATACATAATAAAAATGTATATAGTTCTATAAATACAAATAAATATGCATTGAATAATGTAAACCGAACCCAATTTTTCGTTTATTTAAATAAAAATCCAAATGACTGGGAGCCAAATAAACATATGAGGATTTGTAGTCCTCATTTATACTCAACTAAAGAGGCAGACACGCAGCTCATACTGGCAAGGTTTAGGTGTGGAAGTGAAAAGCGTGGTAGGAAATACTGGATGAGTGAAGAATATCGGAAGTGCTTGTGGGGCTGGAGAGGATAGATGGAAACATTGGATGGAAGAATGTACAAGGAATGAATGGAAGGAACAGGAGAAAAGGCTAGGACAAGAATGGAAGAAGTGTATGGATGAAAGTGGAATTGGTTTGGAATTGTTAAGGAGGGTGAAAAAGTGGAAACAGCAAATAGGCAAAAAGGAAGAACCTATTCCTTTAGTATGTAACTTCTAATATATGTATAGTATGCTAATGTATGTATGTAGTTACGAAAAATATTTTGTATATATGCCAATATTATAATAAAAAAATAGTCCTGATTTCATCAATAATAGTACATCAGAGCACCCACGTCATCCGTTTTATATCCCTTAAAAAATAATATGAAAAATTGTACACAATTCTTGCACCGATTTGAACGTTTAAGAAATCATCAATTAAAGCAAAATGTCAACAATGAGGAGCTAGTAATGATTGATCAAAAAATAATAGTGATAAAAATGATATTATAACGGAGCAAGATCTTATAGAAGCTCAAGCACAGTATCATGAATGTTTTTAAAGCTTCTAAGCGGGGTGAGCCGTTCAAAAGTTAAGACAGCTTCAAATCAGTCGGAAATGCGAGATGGTGTACAGCGAAAAAATATATAAAACTTGTTTTGATTTGTATCTTTAGAGCGAAATATACTGGTAAACCGTTTGCAGCACTTCGATTTCATTTGGGTAACCAAAAAAAATCACGAAAAAATTTTCCAAAAAGATTTTCAATAAAATTACTTAAATAGCTTTTACACGCTAAAATACTAATAAATCAAACCCTGAAAAACAAATACGTAAAACTTTTTATTAAGATTGGAAAGAGACAAATTTAAAATAACCGTTCATACTTATATTTGTAATTTTAATTTATAATTGCTTTACTCAGTGATAATAAACTAGATATAGAAAAATAAGGCACTTATTATAATTTAAAATGTAATGTATGTAAATATATGATGAAATAACAGGAAGAGGTTTCTGAAAATTATATTTTAACAAGCTTTTATATAAATTAAAATAATCAGTTTATAATTTCAAGTGCAATTTTATCGAAACCACTGATAAACGATTTAACAGGTTTCACCGGATTAATGTTTGCATACCGGGTTTAATCAAACCCAATCTACATATTTTTTTGTGAAATTATAGATGAATGAAATAGATTTTTTTTGCGAAATGAAAAAAACTGATTTTTCTAGTCCTTTCTAGATCTCAAAACAAACTTTTTCATCCAAAAATATTAAAAAAAAAAATAATAATTCCAAGTATATTGTAGAAAATACAAATCTGAATTTAGTGTCATTACCAGAAGTAAAAATGTAATAGTTTTTTTGTCAATTAATATTGCTTTTAAATTATTGCATTCATTGTTTAATACATTTCTTCGTAAATTAGTTATTAAATGACGAGTAAAGAATAGATGGGGTGTTATTATTTTTATTTTAGTTAAATATTTCCTTTCTTTTTTTTACTAAACTACTACTACTACTATTAAAATACTGCCCTAAAATTAGTTTAAACCAAATCACAGAAGCTAACAGTTAATATATCAAGGTGTATCCAACAAATATACAATTACATAACATCTGCTGCTACTACTGTTATTATCGTTGGCTTTTACGAATAAACATAGTATTAAAAGAATACGATTCTTATCTCAGGAACGAATTTCTAATTTTACTAACGTTATGAGCCGGAATAATACTGAAAATAAAGATAATGGTGGGTTGCATCGTTTGTGTCACGAGACAATGTGACTGATTTAGATATATGGGAAATCTTTCCATTTACTTACAGTAGTCCCCTATTACTTTTACAAGCCATGTATTACGTTTAATTTTGTTTGCATGTAGCAGCGTGAATACACTTTCATGATCCATACTAGGACAAACTATTTCCAGAAATACACAATAGTGCAATATGTGATTCGTTTATTTTATTATTAATAATACATATTTATTAATTAGTAATAAATATTTATTATACAAGCGGATAAAATTAAGGTTTAACGAGTGAAATGTTAAGGTTTAACCAGCGGATTTAAATTCGCGAGTTAAACATTAGTTTTTTTCGCGAGTGTAGGTAATACAAACTTCTATTTAATTTTGATTTTGTGTGATGATGTTGTGTGATGATTATGTGTGAATCTGAGTACATTAAAACTCTTTGTTTAACACGCTAACTGCCACAATACAAATTGTAAAATAAAATGTCTGTGAGACACCCGAGATTCACGTGGTGGCAATTCTGGTGGCAACTCATTGTCAGTATTAAATTTGGTACAGTCAATAACAACACGAGGGGAAAATACCAAAAAAATGGAAGAACGCAGAGGTCATCATCCTGCACAAAAAAGGTGACACCACAAACATAGAAAACTACCGTCCAATAAGCATGTTATCACACCTATATAAGCTCATGATGCGGATTATCACAAACCGACTCACAAAGAAACTAGATTTCTACCAACCAGTGGAACAGGCGGGCTATCGGAAAGGTTTCGGCACAGCAGACCACCTACAAATAATCCGAACACTTATCGAAAAGACAACAGAATACAATATCCCAATAAATATAGCGTTCATAGACTACCACAAAGCGTTCGACAGTGTCGAGACTTGGACTTTCCTGTCGGCAATGAACGACGCAAGAATAGACTCAAAATATACCGCTCTAATGGAGGACATTTGCAAAGAGGCCACCTTTCACGTAAAAATAAACGACGACCTACTCACGGCAATCTCAGCAAAGGGGTACGGCAAGGAGACCCGATCTCCCCCAAATTATTCACCGCAGCCATAGAAAAGGTTTTCAAACAACTGAACTGGGACGAGAAAGGCATGAAGATCGACGGGACATATCTAACTAAGTCACTTAAGATTTGCGGACGACATAATTCTAATAAGCACTAATATCGAAGAATTAAAAACAATGGTAGAAAAACTAAAGAACCTGTCCAAAGAAATATTTTAAAAAATGAATCTAAACAAAACAAAAATTATAACTAGTAGCCCTCAGAAAATGTCGATTAATAACATCATAATAGAAAAAGTAGAGCAATATACATATCTGGGGCATATAATTAAAATTGTCAAAGAAAATCACACTGCGCAAATTCGCAAAATCCAACTGACATGGGCCGCCTTTGGAAAGCTCAGCCATATACTAAAAAACCAAGATGTCTCAATTTACCAAAAATGTAAGGTTTAGAACAGCTGCATCCTCCCCGTTGTCACATATGGCCTGGAAACGATGGCTATAACTAAAAAATCAGCAGCAAAACTTATAGTGACTTCAAAAGTAATGGGACGTGCGATGCTGGGAATCACTCTAAGATACGCAACATAACATAAAATGCGCAACACAGATATCCGGACAAAAACAAAAATAATAGATGTTATGGAGAGAACAGCGGATCTCAAATGGCAATGGACAGGACAAGTGGCCAGAAAGTATACAGAAGAATGGAGTCACAAGATTACCTTCTGGAGACCCCGGGAAACAAAAAGAAGCACGGGAAGACCACAAAGAAGATGGATAGATGACATAAAGACGATAGCAGGAAAACAGTGTATGATAACAGCAAATGACAAAGAAGCATGAAAAAAATTGAAAGAGGCCTATATCCAACAATGGAAGTATGATAAGAAGAAGAAGAATAACAACACGTGTCTCAAGGTAATGTAATTTAAATGTTCCCGGTATGGTGCCGCGGTTTTAGACGGCCAAAATATAAAGTTTATTATTAAAATGTTTAGATGATGTATATTACTTATAAATGCTCGAATTACAGTAATGAATGAATAGGATGGTTGCGACAGTTACTACGTGGTAATCCATACTTACATTGAATTGAAAAATTCACTTTGTTTTTTTTTTTTTTTTTTTTTTTTTTACCACACTTATTATATTAATAAGTGTGGTAAAAAACAAAGTGAATTTTTCAATTCAATGTACAGTAATGAATATTGAATAATACAGATATCGCAGAAAATGTCTTACCTATGTCATATGTAGTATCGTCAAAGTAATCAACAGTTTCATTTGTTTACAAGTTTGAAAGTTTTACCATCTGGAAGTGGATTTAAAAGAAATTAGAAGATAGCGAATAAAACAACAGTTAAGCTACTCATAGCCTCGTTAGTTTCGATTGAAGAGAGTCCATAGAAACCTTGGTAGTCTGTTTTTACAAATTTACTGGATCACAACTAGGACTCTGAACATTTTTCTTCAAAAAGGAATCGAAGCTTCACACATTTTACCAAAGTTTATTTTTTATTGATATATTAACCTGAACTGCAGCGGTACTTTGGCTGTCACAATTATTCAACTTGTAAAATATGAACAATTCTCTGTCGAATAATACGGTCATTTGTCAGTTTGGCAACTTATACATCGATAGCTAGGCTAAAGGCTCACCACAAAGTCTTCTAGTCTTCACCAATCGATTCAGCGTCCCAAAATTAGTCGGAAAAGGTATATAATATTACCTAAGAAGCTTTTAGTTATGAAATATCATCGACACGACACAAGTCTAGACCGCGGAAACGACGAAATGCGATTTTTTCTTCGTGATTTTTTTTTAGGTTACCCCAAGGAAATCCAAGTGCTGAAAATGGTTTTCCAGTTTATTTCGCTCTAAAGTTACAAATAAACAAGTTTCATATATTTTTTCGCTGTGCACCATCTCGCTTTTCCGACTGATTTCACGCTGTCATAACTTTTGAACGGCTCGCGACAGAGACTTCTAGTCTTCACCAATCGATTCAACGTCCCAAAATTAGTCATAAAGCGTGTATAATATTCCCTAGGAATCTTGAAGTTAAGAAATACTATTGACAAGGGGAGTCTAGACCGCGGAAACGACGAAATGCGAGAAAATCGATTTTGACAGAATCGTTATTTTTTGGGTTACAGCAAGATTTAAAAACGTTTCTGAAAGCATTTCTGCTAGTGGTTACAGATATGCAAATTATATTTCGCTAGCTCTTTCCGTTCAATATCGCCTGCAAGAATTGAAGAAATTTCGGCGCTCTAGTAGATATCTCGAAAAGTCGTGAATTTCCCGTGGACAATCTTTATGTATTAATAGGAAAATGACCTTCTGAAAACGATGCCGCAATCCGTTTTTGTTTATCTGCAACCGTTTTCGAGACATTTACATAGCAAATCTAGAATCGGGTAAATTTCAGATTGAAATATATCGTCGAATTATTGCCTCGTTCCGGACAATTTATACAACGACTTGTTCGTCTTGTCCTGTAGTTTCTGTGCGCCCAAAATGATTTCGCTGCTTTTTACCGTTCTCGAAAAAAATCGAAAAAAACCGAAAAAGATATACATATTTTTTGAACGAAATGATGGAAAATTTTTCTTTAGAAATTGCTTTCGTGATTTTTTTTTGTTACCCGAAGGAAATCGAAGTGCTGAAAACGGTTTTCCCGTTTATTTTTTTTTACCTTTCGCTCTAAGGTAACAAATAAACAAGTTAAATATATTTTTTCGCTGTGCACCATCTCGCATTTCCGACTGATTTCACGCTGTCATAACTTTTGAAGGGCTCACCACAGAGACTTCTAGTCTTCACCAATCGATTCAGCGTCCCAAAATTAGTCGTAACACGTATATAATATTCCCTAGTAACCTTGTAGTTAAGAAATACCATCGACACGGGGAGTCTAGACCGCGTAAACGACGAAATGCGAGAAAATCGATATTGTCCAAATCGTAATTTTTTGAGTTACAGCAAAATTTAAAAACGTTTATGAAAGCATTTTTGCTGATGATTACAGATGTGTAAATTATATATCGCTAGTTATTTCCGTTTACTATCGCCTGCAAGAATTGAAGAAATTTTTATGAAATTTCGGCGCTCTAGTAGGGCTCTCGAAAAGTCGTGAATTTCCCGTGGACAATCTTTGTGTATCAATAGGAAAATGACCTTCTGAAAACGATGCCGCAATCCGTTTTTGATTATCTGCAACCGTTTCCGAGACATTTACTTAGCAAATCGAGAATCGGGTAAGTTTCAGTTTGAAATATATGGTCGAATTATTGCCTCTTTCGGGACAATTTATACAACGACTTGTTCGTCTTGTCCTGTAGTTTCTGTTTTCCGAAAATCATCTCGCTGTTTTTTCGAAAAAAAAAACGAAAAAGCACATATTTTTCGAACAAAATGATGGAAAATTTTTGTTTACATTTTTTTTAGAAAAATTTTTCGTGATTTTTTTTTTGTTACCCGAAGTAAATCGAAGTGCTGAAAACGGTTTTCCAGTTTATTTTGCTCTAAAGAAAAAATAAACAAGTTTCATATATTTTTTCGCAGTGCACCATCTCGCAATTCCGACTGATTTCACGCTGTCATAACTTTTGAACGGCTCGCCACAGGGACTTCTAGTCTTCACCAATCGATTCAGCATCCCAAAATTTGTCGTAAAACGTATATAATATTCCTTAAGAATCTTGCAGTTAAGAAATACCATCGACACGGGGAGTCTAGACCGCGTAAACGACGAAATGCGAGAAAATAGATTTTGTCAAAATCGTAATTTTTGAGTTACATCAAAATTTAAAAACGTATATGAAAGCATTTCTGCTGCTGATTACAGAGGTGCAAATTATATATCGCTAGCTCTTTCTGTTCACTATCGCCTGCAAGAATTGAAGAAATTTTTAAGAAATTTCGGCGCTTTTGTGGTTGTGGTTTTGGCGGTTTATAATATGCTTACGTTAAACTAAAACAAAATAACCTTAATGGTCTTCCTTAATGGGATAATTCTGTAATATTTGACAATTTAAGTCTTAGATCAGATTCTGCATTTAACCTGTTTCTATATTTATCTTTCAGACAAGTATGTGTTGAAAATCCTTTCTCACATAGATGTTGCGAAAGAGGGTTATTGAACTTCAATAGCTTTTTTGACAGAACAGGATATTTTCAATCAATTTCAATTAAAGAGTGATCTTTAAAAATAACTTTAATAGAACTGTCACAGGATAACTTTATGAGTTTTTCTTTTTCCAAGTTAGAGAGGTTTCTCAGATGTTGACATGCCTAGACAATGTCTACCAACATAACACCAAGTTTGTTCACCACAAAAGGGGAAAACATCTTGTATACAAGCCCAAGACCAATCTTACAATTTGTGGAAAAGGACCAAATAATCAAGGAGTTATTATTTATAACTAATTACCAACCAACTTAATTGAAGGAAAGTTCCATAAAAAAATTAGAAAATGACTGAAAGAACTCCTGCTCACTAAAACTATTTACTGCCTAACAGAATTTAATTTTGAATTATTTAATTAAGTTTTTACTCTTGTATTGTCTTAATTCTCTGTATATTTTTGTTTTGACAAACCTTATACATTTTATATCTCATTGCGAATAAATATTTTGATTTGATTTGATAACAATGTTGGTAGGAAAGATTTACCCAACAAACGAGAGGATATTTAAAATTATTCAACTTACGTGAAGTAATTTAGGTTTTTTTTGAGAGAAGTTGCATCGTAGATACATTATGCGACATCAACGATCCAAAAAAAGAACTAGTACTTTTTGTTTGTTGGATATTGCATTGGGTGTGTCTTCGTTTTGCTTTTTCTTGAGTTTATTTTTCCTCGGTAATTTAAAATACCTTCCATTACAATATCATTTTCGTGAATCCCCTTTGTAGACTATGCCAACCGCAAGGGGTTCGCGAACCACCGGTTGGGAATCGATGGTGCAGTTCTAAGACGTTCTGCATGTTTCTCTGTTAAGGTTTTACTTTCTAGTCCATCATCATTCATCATCAGTTTTTTGAGTAGAGATTTTTCAATCTTTAAGAATGTCTTAACTTCCCATACGCCATCCAGCTCAGTCGTACTCTTCTGGTTATCTCGGACGTTTGATTTTCCATGCCCAATTTAATTAAGTGACCAAGATACACGTATTCTTCTACGGTGTCAAAGACGTGGTTGTCGATTGTTACATGTAAATGGTTCTACTCATAATCTGGGTCTTGTTAATTTTTAGTCCTATATCTCCTTCTTTTTCTTTCGAATAGGCCTACTTTGGACCACGCTTGTTCAACTGTTGGGCTCTGAACTTTGCCCAGCATTGTCGCATCTTCTGCCGGTGTAACTCCTTTCTCTCTTTTGTCCTGGGGGTTTTTATTCCTATATCATTATTCCTATATCATTATACGCTTTAGTTCATTAGGATCGCTGCTTATTAACACAATATTTTCGCCAAAGCGTAGATGGTTTAAGTTTACTTATGTATACTCTTGCTCTGGTTATTGCTCTTATGGCTCTTGCTTCCCAATGCAACCTATTAAATACATCTTCTAGCTGCGAGGTAAATAATTTGGGTGAGATGGTGGTTCCTTGACGAAGGCCTCTGTTGATTGATGTTCGATCTTTTTCTAAATCCTCGTCAATTGAAACCTGTAGTGTTACATTTTCGTAGATGTATTTCATGAGGTTAGAGCATCTTGTATCTTGCTGGACCGAGGCCAATGAGATCTTCTACGCTGACTACTTAGAAAACGGCAGATCGGATGTTGCAGACTCCCTATTACACAATCTTGACGAAGCACGGAAGAAAAAATGGAACAAAACAACTAAAAGCCTGAATTTCCGACACTCAAGTAGAAGGACGTGGAGACTACTTAAGAAGCTGGGAGCCGATTCACATATCATGCCGAAGCCTGCCAACGTCAAGGCCGATTAGGTAGCGAACCAAATAGTGAACCTGTCCAGAGCCAGAAAAGATAAATCCCACTCGACGGAAATCAAAAAGGAGTTCAAGGCCCTCAAAAACTCCTCTATAAGTGTGAGCAGCTGTCTGTGGAATTTACCACGGACGAAGTCACAAAAGCCCTCCAATCCTTAAAGACCGGCAAGTCACCCGGGTTTGACAAAATACACCCGAAATTCCTTGCTTACGGTGGAATAAACACGAGGCGCTGGCTGGTAAAATTCTTCACTAATATCCTCGAAGCCGAACAACTGCCAAGCGCACCTAAAAGATCTAAAATCATCGCTATTCTCAAGCCAGGAAAGCCTGTCGACCTCCCTGGAAGCTACCGACCCATTGCCCTCCTAAGCGTTATATATAAATTACTGGAGAGACTAATCTACAACTGAATAAACCCACGAATCCTGGACATCTTACCTGTGGAACAAGCTGGTTTCCGACCTGGACGCAACTGCGAAGATCAGGTTCTTGCACTACTGACCTATATCGAGAGAGGCTTTGAAGATCGCAGTAAAAGAGGAGAAACCTTCATATACCTAACAGCTGCTTACGATACTGTCTGAAGGGAAGACCTAATGTATAAATTCCTGACAACCATACAATGTAAGGAGCTAACAGCAATGGTGAGCAACATGCTCTCCAATAGGTCCCTTCCTGGCCCCATTTCTTTTCAATCTATACGTGGCTGACCTTCCACAAACACCAAGCCGCAAGTTTATGTATGCCGATGATTTGGCCCTGGCAACCCAGCATACCCAGCATTCGAACATGAGAAACATAAAAGCCACCTTGTCAGCGGACCTAGACATTCTGTCGGACTACTTTAGGAAGTGGAGGCTGACACCCAGCGCTGCGAAAACCGAGACCTGTTGTTTTCATCTCAACAACAGAATGGCATCTACCAGCCTAAAAGTCACTCTAAATGGCACTGTTTTACGCCACAACTACAACCCCAAATACCTGGGCGTTACGTTGGATCGTACCCTCTCGTTCAACAAACACCTGACCAACTTGGCCGCGAAAATAAGGACCCGCAATGCTCCAACCCTGCATACTTCTGCACTTGGTCTTGTCTACTCAACGGCCGAATACTGTGCATCGGCTGGGATAAACAGCCCCTACGTACGTAAAATCGACACAGTTCTGAACCAAACGATGAGAATAATTACGGGATCCATTAAACCTACACCAATCGAATGGCTGCCAGTGCTATCTCACATAGAGCCGCCGAGAGTCCGCAGAAAACAGATCCTGGTCCGAGAGTACAATAAAATAACCGCGAACCCGGACTTACCAATCCACCAGGATATCATACATTTTAATCGACTAAAGTCTAGAAGTCACTCTGTTAGAACGGCACAACAGCTAATCACTAACAACTTTGACGGATACGAGGAGTGGCAGTCGGACTGGCAGGGCAAAGTCTCACCGACCTGGCACCCCTACACAACTCTAAAGAAACACCACCTGGTTTTAACCTGCCCCGCAAGCTCTAGGTTCGACTGAATAGTATACGTACTGGACACGGCAGAAGTGGGTCGGCACTCCATAGGTGGGGAATGCGCTCCAGTCCAGAGTGCGAATGCGGTGCTGCCTCTGAAACAATGAAACACATCACCCGCGAATGCCCGCTAACAGCCTTCCCTGGAACGAGCGACGACTTGTTACACGCGACACAGGAGGCCATCTCCTGGCTCGAACAGTTACGCGTGGAGCTGTGATAATAAAGACAATAATTGCAATTATGTTTGTGATATATGTGCTAGTATTGACGTTATATATACCATATTTACTCTCTCTCCTATGTATCGAATAGACCATAAGCTAAATGAATAAATCTTGTATATTCTAGTCCTGTATCCATTGCTGTAATGAACGCCCATGTATATTATTATATCGAATCAGGTGATTTTGTGATAGTCTATGAATGCAAAATGAAGGGATATTTTGTATTCAGCACTTTTCTCGATTAGGTTGTCAATTGCTTGTAGGTGGTCTGTTGTGCCAAAACCTATTCTTAAACCTGCCCGTTCGACTGGTTGGTCAAAGTCGAATTTTCTTGTCAGACACATTGTTATGATCTATGTAATTTGTAAAAATGCGACAGGAGCCTTATTGGTCGATAGTTTTCCATATTGCTGGTATCGCAATTTCCATATTTAAAGAAAAGGATAACTACTGCGTTCTTCCATGCTTTGGGATCCCTGCCTATGGTGTTCAAATGGTATAGTTACTACCAAACCAAACCCCTTCTTGGGTGGTTAGCTCGCCAGGTGTAAACACAATTTTATTGAATGGTTAAAGTTTAATAAACATCAAAAAGCTTTTGGAGTTTATTAAATTTATTCATATTATTAATTATCCTTATTAGTCCAAATTTGACATATGATAAACGGTTAGAAATACAAATGCCCGCCCCTGTATTTGGATGCCCAGGTGCAAAAGCACCTTTGCACCCCTGCTAGGAACGGTATTGTAATACCCAATTTACATTAATCATGATATACAATAATAAAAACAATAATTCCAAGAAACAAGATAATTTTTTGTAGATTATAATTCTTGCATTCTAGATTATAATTTATTTGCATTCTTAATAGGTAGTTTCACTTTATTTATAATAAATGTTAAAATTTACGAATTGAATTATGAGGCCAAAGTTTGTTAAGAAATGTTTGCTAATGCATTGCTATTAAAATTTTATTATTACAAACAACACAATGTTTCTGCGTGAGCGTTACCACATCTTGCAATATTCCCCAACACTTTATTTAATATTCTAACGAGAATAATATTGTTAGCATAATAAACTTTGATTGTGTCTACCTACAGCAATAATTATGGCACGAAGGAAGTGAATCATTAATAGACTCTAAGGCTTCCGTTGTGTGAATGCCGATGTCTACTGTATTATCAGAAATTAATAAGGCAATTGAACTTGAAACTATAAACTATTTGTTAATTAATTGCCAAATGTAAATTAAGCTAATGTTATAAACTTTTGGTAATAAATACGTTTAAACCATAATTATTAAATTTAAATTTTGAGTAAAACTATTTGATAATTAATTGCCAAATGTATATTAAGCTAACATTATAAACTTTTGGTAATGAAAACTTTTAAACCACAATTATTAAATTTAATTTTTGAGTATAAAATAAAAGAATCTAGATGTAATTTCATGTTCGAATTATATTTAATTACAAAAGTCAGTTTAATATAACAATGGCATTTTCAGGGATTTATTAAAAATATTGGATCTCAGCGACTTCGAAAAACTTGCAATTTCTTATGATAGCGTTAACATAAAGACCAAAGTTTTGCACCCTCTTTATACGAATATTACATGAAATAGTTTGATGTATACAGTTCAGTGATATTACTTTTCCTAACTTTATAGTATTTTTTTTTCATATTATCTTTCAATTCTAATTCCAATCTCTAATATTGCTTCTAAAACTAATAATAATATTATTATAACTTTTATGTAAGCTTTTAATTTATTTAGCGTATGGCATATTAAGACACAAAGCATTAATCTGGTTACATCTGTTTTGCTAGCGTTTGGTTGGAGTCTCCATTTCCGGAAGTATTTCCCCAACTTCTCGAGAATGTAAGCTATAAGACTATTACATAGAATTTGTTTCTATAATTACAAAACATTTGTTTCTTTTTCAAGTGTTCGAGTTACTTATCTTAATCTCTAATATTGCTTCTAAAATCTAATTATAATTATATTATTATAACATTTATCTAGACCAGTGGTTCCCAACCTTTTTTTAATCGCGAACCTTTTAGTTTTTTTTAAATGTTCGCGACGCCCCTTTGGCTTCCGTCATGTTTGATCAATAAAACAAATGGTAAAAGGTTTCACAATAGTATATTTTGTAACTAGGGCGAAAAGTTGTCAATTTCACGCGAGTGCGAAATTGGGCGCACGAACGAAGTGAGCGCCACATTGGTTCGAGGAGGCAATTGAAATAGACCTTTTCATAGTTGATTTGTTTTGTGCGCATGCGTCAATTTTCGCCAAGTAGGTCAAAAATTGTGCCCGAATTTTTTGACGTATAACCAATGAAAATAACAAAATGTGCCCGAAACCTTCATATTCCCGGCCCTTAAATATTGCGGACGCCCAAGCGCTTAACTACCCTTAAAAAGATCTATTCCGTCGTGTTACAAACAATATGTTTTATTACTCATACAAGGGGGATGTATCTTACAAGTTTGGGATCCAGGGGCCATAAAAAAAGATGGAACACAAAAATGAAGAATTTGCTTTTTCAATTGTCTCCGGTGGTGTGGATTCGTCATAAGAAGTCTCCTCAGTCTCCGATATCACCATAGAATTTGCACTCATTTTAAAACGTTTTTACGCACGTTTTTTAATACGAGAAATACCACTTCGCATTGTCTTTCTAAGTAACCTGTCGCCTAACCTAACCTAACCTATCGCTAGGTTAGATTAAAGAAAAACAAACAAATAAAAACAATCGAGACCGTGATATTAAAAAAGTGACGTGAAGTGTCAGAATATTTTAATTAATTTAAATAAATTAATTCTTTAATTTTTATTATTATTTTGTAACGAAAAAAAAAGTCTTACACTTCACGTCACTTTTTTAATGTCGAGGTCTTGATTGTTTTTATTTCATTTTTATTTGTTTGTTTTCTTTTAATCTAACCTAGCGATATGGAATATTTGCGTGCGTTACCCAAGTTATGTGGAAAGACAATGCGAAATGACATTTCTCGTGTTAAAAAACGTGCGTCAGAAAGTACTTCGCGCCCTTGAGTTGTAAAAAATAGATTTTAGGATTAATAGTGATGATATTTTTTATTAAGTATTAATTATTAATGATTAATGTGATGATATATTTATGATTAATATATTTAATGATTAGATTAATGTAATTCTTGGAAGAGTTTGTGTCAAGGCCAATCTTGAAGTCATCTTGAATATTCGGCTTATTCCTGGCTTTTGTCTTGATCTGCAGATGAGTTAAAAATCCACTTTCGCAGAGGTAAGTAGAAGCAAATTGCATTAATATTCGAACAGAAAGCGTGAAAACTTTAGGATACGAATGACGGATAGCACTCCGAAACTGAGGTAACGATTTTTCCGCAAATATGTCACGTGTTGAAGAGTCATTTCGTAGCTTCAAAAATTCATCCTGAACTTCATCGAGAATGTCGGTAACATCCAAAGAGAACTCCGCGAAATACCGTTAGTTTTCAGATTCAAGGGCTTCTTCTTCTAAGGGTGCTTTCTCCTAACAGAGGTTGGTTATCATAATGGGAATTCTTATTTTTGACACTGCTGCTCTAAACAGGTCTATAGAGGAGCTATCAAACCACTCCCTTAAATTCTTGAGACAGGAGGTCCGTCGAATTCTCGGGCTCCTCTGTCCTAATATTTTTCCCAGCATATTGAGTTGTAGTAATTCATAACGATCTCCTCGCATCACGTTGCCCAAATATTAAAGTTTTCTGGTTTTTATTGTTTTAATGAGTTTTTTATTCATCTGGGTTAATAAGCATTTACATTTCTTTCTGCTTTTACATTTGTTTTCCTCTCGGTCCATGCTATTCTTAACATACGTCTGTATACCTATAGTTCGAATGCTTGGATTTTATGCGTATCTTGTTTTTGAGCATCCATGCCTCCATTCCGCATAGAAGGTATAAGGGTTTCAAGGAGCTTATAAATTTCCTCGCTTACATTTTCTATAATTTCCGATTTTTGATTCATCGATTCTTCATTTTTGGTGGAAAGATTTTCAAACATGGCAAAGTTTCAAAGATTTACTTTACGGCGCCAGTTTTGCAGATTTAATACGAACGCCTGGATATTATCTTTGAATTGAATAATGTGTGTTTCTTTACCCTGTAGTTTTAAATTTAGATTGTTTAGCCGATCTATTATATAAGATAAATAAGTGACTCTTCGAATCCAGGTCTCATCATTAACATGTGCCAAAAAGTCATACTTTGCTTTTAGTTCTAAGATATGTTTTGTTTCGTTTTTCAATTCAAAAACTTGGTCAACAACATTTCCTTTTGATAACCAACGGACAGCAGTGTACAAAAGAAGCACTTCGGGATCAGAATTCATGGTATTTGTTTTCATGTTTTTTGAACAGACGAATATTGATAGCACTAGATTTTATGTAATTGACAAGAGTCGAGTACATCTTCCAAAGGCTTTGGAAGAGCCTTGGTAGCAAGGGCAAATAGGGTAAATCATGCAGTGTAATCCATTTGCTTGGAGTGCAAGCTCTTTTGACCAAGAGTAATTTTTGTAATACGAAACTTTTGATAGAAAGTCAGACCTCGATCCTAGCATGGCTGGTGCTCCTTCAGTACACACTCCCCAAAAAATTTTCCATTGTAAACCATTACTTCCAAAGAATGAACTTGTCATCTCCAAGACTTCGTCTTCACCTTTCGTAGTAGTTTTTACCGCTCTACAAAACAAACTCTTCTTTGATGTCTTCCAAGAGAATATATCTCACGGAAACGAGTAATTGGAAACATAAACTAACATCGGTTGATTCGTTAAGTTGGACGGAAGAGACATGCCTTGATGCCTTTATTTCAGATAAAATTTGTTCCCACACATCTAAGGACTAAGTTCCTACACGTCTCTGAATTGTCTTGTTGGATAAGGATATACTCACTCGCTTCTCCAAGAACTAGCTTTCTTCTTCTTCAAGTGCCATCTCCTCTTAGAAGGTTGGCCATCATCATAGCTTTAGATGTAACTTTAGATGTTGCAGCTCTAAACCACTCAACGGAACTAAAGTTGAAGGTTGTAAAGTTCTTAGGTTGTTTAACCAGGAACTTCTTTTTCCATGTATCTTTCTTTTTCCATGTATCTTTCCTTGAATAATATTCTGCAACAATATATATTTATCTCTCCTCATCACGTGACCCAGATACTGCAGCTTCCTTATTTTAATTGTATTCAATAAATCCCTTTCCATTCTCATTCTTCCCAGTATCTCGTCTTATGTTACCATGTCTACCCAACTTAGTCTTAAGATCCTTTTATATGCTCCAGTCGATCTCTTGCCAGTCTTACATCTTACTTTAACGTCCAGGATTCCTTCGCATATAGCAACACCGAGAATACGTAGCACCTCAATATTCTGACTTTAAGTTGTAAGTTAAGTTCTATAGTAATCTCTATAGCATAGCACATTTTTCATTCGGTTAAATATGGTTCTTGCTTGTCCATTTCTTCAGTGTACTCATTACTTTCATTGATAGTTGTTCCTAAGTATTTGTTAAAAAACTGACTTTCTCTACTAATTCACCATTGATCCATAGGTTTTCCTGTTGTTGCACCGATGTAATGGTCATAAATTTGGTCTTTTTGATATTTGAGGTACGTCCGCTCTCCTCGCTGCTCGTTACTACTTGATTCGCCAAACTCTGTAAATCTTCTAGTGTTTCGGCAATAAGTATGCTGCCATCTGCATACCGGATATTGTTAATGGGTGATCCATTTACCTTTACTCCCTTTTGTTTTAACCGACTAGAACTAGCTTGAAGAATTTGACTAAATAGAAGAACTAGACTAACTAGAAGAACTAGACTAACTAGAAGAACTAGACTAACTAGATTAACTAGAAGAACTAGACTATCTAGAAGAACTAACTTATCCGACTTAAATAAACATGATGTGATGAGGGTTTCTGAAATTTAATGGAGCTTTTTAATCTTTACAGCTTCCAGAGCAATTTCATATGGTGGCTTAACTATAGCTTGGCTTTGTTGTTGGAAGGTCCCAGTAAAATCCAACATTTGTTTTTTCAAGGCATCCTCGACAACGACAAAGTAAGTGTTCAAATTATCAAACAGCAAAGCTGCACTGTTGAGAGGTAAATCTCGAAACGCGTCTGCAGATGGCTATTCACTTAAGTTAATAGAAAGATATGATCTTAAAAATAAAGTATTTTTTCTGTTTCGCTTTTAGTGCCACGAGAGTGGACTGAGACTGAGACCTAGTAAATAACTGGCAAATTTCACATGAGATTTATTTTGGTAGTCCTAAATAGACTCAATAATATTATAGAGCTTCGGAAAGGTTGAAAATATTTATATATTCAGGCTGTGTTCCGTCTTTATTAAGTTTATATTCATATACAATTATATACGCCACAAAAAGGGTCTATGTAACAAGTTTATGGAGGGCAACAATTTATCTGTACACGTTCTGTTCGTTGTTTGTTACAAAAAATAAGAATTTTAAATCCCTAAACTTGGTGGTACTTTTCCGATTATTCTGGAGAGGCTACGGAGTGTCGCGATGGCTTCGGACTATACCCGGCTAGTTTAGCACAGTCCAATTTCACCTGGCATAAGATGAGGTGCGGGCGCCGGCCGCCCATTGATTACGTCGCATATCTCGCGTGTTGCCAAGTATAAATGATTTATTAACATTTTATTACCCCTCCAAAAAGGCAAGGCGACCCCCCAAAAAAGCTAACGCGAGCCCCTTGTGCTTCATGACCCACCGGCTGGAAACCGCTGTAATACTATAAGAATAGTAAATGTAAATAACATTTAGTTTCTTTCAACAAAACTTTTGTTTCATTTTTATTGAAGGGTTCGAGTTACTTATATATGTTCATATCATTGTGAATAATATTTTTGGCCTCCTGAATTGTAAAGCTAGCTTTGACATCGTGTATACCTCAAGCGAAACTAGATTTTTACACACAATGCTGCAAAGTACTACAATGCGGTAAAGTCACTTTACCGCATTGTAGCCGTTTTTTAACAATGCAACAACGACTTTACAACATGTGCCAAAAGTGCCAAAAAAAAAAAATAATTTCCAATATTGTAAATAATGTAAATCTATTTGTTTCTTAAATAATATTTTTCGGACAAAAAAATTTATACAAATTTAACAACGCTCCAGCAAACGAACTGCACTGTAAAATCTTTCGCTTTGTAAAATCAACCTTTTCGCACTCCAATGTAATTAAATAACTATTACAATAAAACGTATGCGGATGCCCTAAAACGGATGCCCTAAAAATCGGCGGAATGGACATAACTGCTGTTCAAGAAACAAGGTAGCCTGGAAAGAACTTACTAACCAGTAAGGAGTACTCATTTTACTACAGTGGTGAAACGGGCGGCAAAAAGGAATTTGGAGTGGGTTTTATTGTCACAGGAAAGGCCAGAGAGGCAGTAATTGGTTTTAACCCAATAAGTGAACGATTATGCTCCATAAGGCTAAGAGCGAAATTTAGAAACGTCACCCTGATTAATGTCCACGCACCAACTGAGGACAAGGAAGAAAACGTGAAGGACCAATTTTACAAGGAACTGCAGAAAGCATATCGTGATGCGCCAGAAGGAGATATCAAAATCATCCTTGGTGATTTTAATGCTAAAGTGGGACACGAGGAGATATACCGACCGACAATCGGACTGCACAGTCTTCATGCTGAGACTAATGAAAACGGAAGTAGGATGATAGACTTTGCGACGACCAACAACATGGTAGTCAGTAGAACATATTTCCCACACCAAAATATTCACAAAGCCACATGGAAATCACCAGGTGGTAGAGTATTGAACCAGATAGACCATGTGATGATAGATGGGAGATACTGTTCAAATATCCTGGATGTAAGAGCCTGTCGAGGCCTCAATGTAGATTCGGATCATTATTTGGTAAGGGCGGTGCTTAGGGCTAGAATTGATTGTCAACGCACACAACAGCCGGCAGTTAGATACGATCTGGAAAAATTTAAAACCGATGAAATGAAAGAGAGATTTCAGTACCAAATGCAGGAACGAATATCCAAACGGCCAAAAAACGCTCTAGTAGAGGTAAATGAAGCGTGGCAAAAGATCAAGCAGGACATCGAAGATACAGCAGCAGAGGTTGTGGGGTGGAAGAAGGGACAAAGGCGTAATAACTGGTTCGATGAAGAATGCAAGGAAGCTCTGACAGAGAAGAACAAAGCCAGAGAAAAAGTACTACAACGAAATACTAGAGCGAATGTAGAGGATTATCAAAACAAACGGAAAGTTGAAAAAAAACTCTTCCGAAGAAAGAAATCTGAAAAAGATGAAAAGATTTCGCGGAAATAGAAAGAATGAGTAATGCCAACGAAACTCGGGGACTCTATGAAAAGGTCAGAAATGCGAGACTTGGCTACAAACAGCAGCCACTTCTGTGTAAGGATAAGGACGGCAGAGTAATCGGACACACAGAAAAGTGTATCAAGAGGTGGGGTCAGTACTTCAGGGACCTGCTCAACCAGAACACTCGCGTAGTCCAAGAGGAAAGTATAACGCCAACATCAACATCAATATTAGGGACTGAGCAAGTGGAGGAACCGACCTTAGAAGAAGTAGAGACTGCAGTGCGCAGGATCAAGAACAATAAGGCGCCAGGTGCAGATGGCATTCCTTGAGAATTGTTGAAGTATGGAGGTAGAGCCCTAATATCGTGCATGCATAATCTCATATTAAATATATGGAGAACGGAAAAGCTACCGGATGAATGGAAGCTAGGGATAATATGCCCATTGTACAAGAAAGGTGATAAGTTAGATTGTTCTAACTACAGGGGGATAACGCTGCTAAACATTGCATACAAGGTCTTCGCTAATGTGTTGTACCGTCGCTTACTACCATACGCAGAATAGAATATCGGGGAATACCAGTGCGGTTTCCGCACAAACAGGTCAACCACAGACCAACTGTTTGGCATTAGGCAGATCCTGGAGAAATGTAATGAGTTCAATATCACGACACACCATCTATTCGTGGACTTCAGAGCAGCATACGACAGCGTTATAAGACACAAACTGTGGGGGATAATGACAAGTTTCGGATTCCCTGAAAAACAGCCCTAACCAGAGTAACACTGTCTGAAGTATCGTCTGTAGTAAGAATACGAAACAAGTTGTCTGAGACTTTTATAACAGAGGAAGGACTACGACAGGGAGACCCACTGGCAACTTTACTGTTTAACATCATACTAGAAAAGGCCGTTAGGAGTAGTGGAGTGGATACTAACGGCACTGTGTACTTTAAGTCAACACAACTATTGGCTTACGCAGACGACATTGATATAATTTGCAGAAGCGAACAGGCGACCAAAACTACTTACTCGCTGCTGGAGAAGGAAGCAAGTAACCTAGGACTCACTGTCAACGTAAACAAAACGAAATACATGGTGGCTAACGAAACTCATCGGAAGGTAGGACCAACGCTAGAACTAGACGGAAAGCACTTTGACACAGTAGATACATTTGTGTACGTGGGCTCGCAACTGAACAGCGTAAACCGGATGGGCGAGGAGATTAGAAGGCGGATAACTCTTGGTAACAGGTGCTATTATAGGCTACTTAAACTTTTTAGGTCCAAAACAATCCACCCCAAGCATAAGTGCACACTGTACAGGTCACTGATAAGACCGGTGGTAACCTATGGTACAGAAGCATGGAGCTTAACACAGAGCGAAGAACAGGCTTAAAGTGTATTTGAGAGAAGAATGCTACGTGCAATATTTGGAGCGACCCAAGAACGAGGAATCTGGCGCCGAAGATATAATCACGAACTATATCAGATCTACAATCAACCAGATATTGTGAGTTTCATCAAGGTGGCAAGATTGAGATGGCTCGGACACATGCAGAGAATGGGTGATCATAGGGTTCCGAAAAAGTTGTTCAATGGCCAACCAGAGGGAAGGAGAAGGGCCGGAAGGCCAAGAGGGAGATGGAAGGATGCGGTAACAACTGACCTACAAAAACTTCAAGTACGGGACTGGAGAACGTTGGCGAGTGATAGGTCCGCTTGGAGAAACATGCTGAAGGAGGCCCAGACCGGCAATCGGTTGTAGTGCCATTAAGAAGAAGAAGAACAATAAAACGTTCCTTGAAACAGAAGCTATTAAAATTAAATGTAAATTTGAAAATATTGTCTCATTCAGACCCATTATATTATGTTTGTGGGGCTCGTGGCGGCTGCCAGATCTAATCCTACATCATAAATCCTGCACGTATGCATGAAACTAAATCAAATTGAAGAATGGGTGAGCCTTTTGTTATCGAGAGAAAACTATGAAAGATTGCAACATCACTTTCCCCCAAGGATTTGTATGTAGTTTTACACAATCATTAATAATATTTAGCAGTAACTATGAAATTTATGTGGTATTGGTTCAATAATTTTATGTTTGAATTGAAAGAGTAGGAAATCCATAAATGATTTTATGCAGCTAAAAATAAATTTTTATTAAATAAACTATTATTGAAAAATAAATTATACTTAAACGTTTTTGTTTAAAAAATACACAATATGTTTAAATATCCCAAAACACCGTTAACACCAAAACGGCCGTTTAATTTATAATTTGCGATGTGCAAATAAACAACTGCTGAATGAAATTCGAAACTAGAAAGTACAAATGGGAATTTATTGTAATGCCTTACGGATTCGTGTTTGATTTTTGGGGTGTCTCCCTTAGTTCTATTAACAATACAATCAATTTGCGGCATTTTTTAACCATCGGGATCACGCTTCTTTTGTTTCCGTCCCAGTTGCTATTATCCTCAGATACCCCATGCAGCACCTCAAATTTCATAGACGCAAAAATAGTCTAGATCAGGGGTTCAACGAGTTGACTTGACCAAGAATTAAATTTTAAATTATCTTAAACAGATTAACTTATAAACTTAAATTATTCTCAGATTTTCTCTTCTAATTATTCTTAGATCTCAAAGTTCAAGATTTTCTAGAAAATAAATCTTCCCGAAAATATTGAGACATAAGTATATTGATAGTTTAAAGATGGGCTAAAAGACATCCTGTCTAGTAATCCTCAACAATTTTGAAATCTACGTGGGCATAAACATTGCGGCATTTTCGGCTCTTTAACCCTTTCGAGACGATTTTTTTTTCTTCATAAAATGGTGAATTTTATAGTTTTTGTTTTTAATGCGTATATATAAGTATATTTAAGAAGGTTTCTGTATATCGATAATTTTTCAAAATAAAGTAATCATGCTAATCATGCTCAGTACGGGATATATAGTCCCATTAGTCGTTTCGTCCTTCGTTCAAGCAGTGAATTTCGAGTTTTTAATCAATATTTGTATAGGTATATGGTAGTTATGTTAGACTGTTGTTACTACCCCAACAGGGAAAGATCCACACGACCGGTCCCAGTCGAATAGGGACAAAGGTGAAGTTGGCGGGGTCTCGGACAGCGATTCACCCGTTGACGACTCTGGTAACGCCCATGGACGCTTTTGTTGGACCAACACTCTAAGGAATGACCTGCTCGACTGCTACGAGACGAGCAAGCTGCGGCCAAGGGGTTACATGGCAAGGTATTCAATACGATTGAGCACCGGAGCAGTTGGTGGAGGTACAGCCGGACGAACCATAAATCCGCCACGCGGTTCCGGTAAATTTGGAGATGCTTCCGAACAGAAAGTCTCTCCACAAAATTCCACCACCCAGAACTAACGATGTAGTGGCAGCGGACGAATAACTCGATAGGAACCTCCCAGAGGATCCAGACATCCTGCTCCTGAACGAGATGGTCTATCGAGAGGCGGCAAGGTTTTCTTCTTCGTTCCCACGTGGTGAGAGCACTGAGGCGGAAGGGAAATTCGAATGTCGCCTTGAAAAGATAGACAAGAAGATAGGAACCGCTAGGCAGGATATTTCTCAAATTCATTGTGTGATGGTGTTCATCGCCATACCCATCACACTCTGAATGCAGCGGTGCTTGCTGTTGAGAAGCAGCGCAGCATGGATACAGTTCGCAGTCTTGTGGTTGCAAGAAAGTCCCTGGTTAAGATTAGGCAAAGGTTGGTCGAGAGCAACAAGTTCAAGACAAACCCTTCGAGGCTCTTCCAGCGGGCAAACTCTATCCCAGAGGAATTGCCGGCGGTGCAGGATGTGAGTAGAATTTTGTACTTGTAAAGAAAAGAATTGAACTGGAGTACCAGGATATAGAAGAGCAGAGTGGCTTCCGGGCAGGAAGGTCCTGTATGGACAATATTTATACTCTACAGCAAATAATAGAGAAGCGTGTAGCTCGAAACCTTCCTACTCATCTTGTCTTCATTGATCTTGAAAAAGCCTACGATACGGTACCTTTAAAATTGCTATTTAATATATTGACGAAGACGGACATAAAGAGAGGATATATCAGAGCCCTACGCAATATCTACCAAAATCCACAGAGTATAGTGAAGACTCAAAATATTTTTTCAGAATCATTTCGAATAATAAAGGGCCTTAAACAAGGATGCTGCCTTTCCCCTACTCTTTTTAAAATTTATATTCAAAACGTGCTACAAAAATGGAGACAAAAATGTTCAGGCATGGGAATTAAGGTTGACGACAACTACCTGTCAACATTATTCTTTGCTGACGATCAGGTGATAATTGCGAACTGTGAAGAAGATGTAGACTACCTGTTAAGAAAACTTAAAGATGAATATGAATTGGCGGGAATGAAAATGAACGTAGCCAAAACAGAGTACTTAAGAGTAGGTGAAGAAGCTGAAGATACAGACCTGCAGTTAAGACAGATAAGAAAATGCGAAGAATACAAATTACTAGGTAGTATTATATCAAACAAAGGCTCATCTGTCCAAGATATACGACGCAGGGCACAACAAGAACAAAAAGGCGTACGGATTTTGAATCCTTTACTTTGGTCCAATCGAATCCCCTTAAAAACAAAACTGACACTCTACAGAGCAATCGTAGAGCCAATATTAACATACGGGTCAGAATGTTGGCAGTTGACGGAATCAGCAAGAAAGAAGATAGACGCCGTAGAAATGGATTTTCTCAGAAGATCATGCCGAATATCTAGGTTAGAACACATACCAAATGTAGAAATTAGACGACTTACAAATAGAAAACACAAAACAATTGAAAGAATAGAAACAAGGCAGCTTATATGGTATGGACATATGAGACGTATGGAAGAACACAGGTGGCCAAGAAAGGCATTTGAATACTCTCCGCCGAATAAGAGGAAACGAGGAAGACCAGCTACGACATGGTTCGATGGAGTTATGGCAACGATGAGGGACCGGGCAATCAATCTAGATGTCTGGAGAGATAAAAACATGTCGCGATCGAAATGCGGGATGCGGCAGAAGCTGTAGGACCCCCGCCAATATATATATATATATATATATATATATATATATATATATATATATATATATATATATATATATATATACATATATATATATATATATATATATATGTGTGTGTTATTTCATGTACACATGAAAGGTTTCATGTGTAGAAACCTTTCATGGTAGAAATTTCATGCTTTTTTATTTATAAAATCGAATGAAATTTTAAGGAATTTTCTAAAGGATATCTAAGTGCATTTATAGGAAAATTATATTCTTTGGCTTTGAATGTGTTGTCAGAACCAAATATCTTAGTAACATTTCTAATCTGGACAGACAAAAAATTGCAAGAATTTCCCAAATATTAGATTTCGTTTTGAATTTGTGGACAAATAAATTTTCTTAGGAATCTTCCGAAATTTTTCCGGCAGACAGATCAACTCATGTACTTCCAAAATATTTATTTTGGTTTTGAATTTCTAGACAGACAAAATTTCTTAGGAAATTATTATTATTATTTCTATTATTTCGTGCGACAGAAGACGGAAACCGATGAGACTGTCGTGTTCCTAGTCGGGTTTTACTATGATGGGTAGTGGATCAGTTCCCGATTTATGATATGCTAGATAGCAACCTACAGACCGCCTAGATAGGCGGTTTTTGAAGGAGATCAGTGAGGGCACGTCGACTGTGTCCTGGTCCAGTTGATTGCAGATATACACTACTCTGTTGTTAAGGAAGTTTCTACGACACACCTTGGAACATCTTTCTTTGGAAAGTTTCCTACTGTGCCCACTGAAATGATTTTGGTCACTGATGTAAACAAATTTGAGTGGAACGTTGTAGTAGCCACCCAGAATTTTGTTCACCCAGGATAAGATCTCCTCTCTGGCGGCGCTCTCGCAGAAATAGAACCCAGTTTGATGCAACGAACTTTATAGGGAAAATCTGTCAGTTCGGGAGGGATTCCGGTGCTATGTAGTTGTACTTGTTCAACTTGTAAAAGGTCTTTAACAAAATAGGGATTCCAGTAGCTAACCGCGAACTTCAGCACCAGCCTTATGAATGCTTTATATAGGCGAAGTATAGTACCCGCAGAGTGGTCTTTAAAAGCCCTTTGAATAAGGTAAATCAAGGAATTTGCCCTTTTTACTAGTTTGGCGATGTGGCACTCCCATTTGAGGTCCTGGGTCATTGTAACTTTGCAGCAGTGAGTGAGCTGCCATTTAGGCTGTAGATAGTGTTGGGGTTATTGGGTCCAATGTGCAGTACGGTGCACTTAGTCACATTCAGAGTCATGAGGCACATGTCCGTCTACCTCTCGATTGAAGTAAGATCTTCCTGAAGTGTTACAGCACTTTCCAACGGGTTGTAGTATAATTTCGTGTCGTCTGCCAAAAACAAATATTTGATGTTGACTGACATGTCGCTGATGTAGACCAGAAATAACAGGGGGCCGATGGCAGAACCCTGCGGCACTACGCTCTTAACTGCTCTGATATCTGACAACGATCCACCATCTAACTTGAAATTCTCTGACTTGAAATCTGCGTTCGAAGAGAAAGCCAGTTATCCAGCGCAGCAAGGAATCCCTCACTCCATAATGCTCCAGCTTGTGCAGCAAACGTCTAAACGTTCGCAAAACGAACTTTGTCGAATGCTTTCTCGAAGTAGATAGTGTCAACAGGACAACCTTAGTCGTGAAGATGAGTCCAATCATTGAGGCAGGAGAAAAGATTGGTGTCAATTGACCGTTTGGGTAGGAAACCATGCTAATTGATTGTTTTGGAGAAGAAAGTTACCTCTATTGTAATGATCTTCTCCAAGCACTTTGACAGCGTCGATGTCAGACTAATGGATCGGACTTTTTTTTAAGATGGGCGTAACTACGGCTTGAGACCTTCGGTACATATCCATTTCCAAGGGCTTGAGACATCGATGCAGCCAGTGGGGTGCTTATTATCCCAGAGCAGTTCTTCAGGAAGATAAGCGGTATGCCGTCGATACCGGGTGATGCGTTGTTCTTTAGTAAGGCAATTGCGTCTTGAACCGTTTCTTCTGTGAAATCAATTGTGTCGAGTATTCGCTGGAAGGGCCAGCGAATTCCAATTTCTGTTTGAACGGACACACTGAAATATTTGCAATGGTTTTGATTTTACGTTACACAAAGGTTTCCAACATTTATAGTAAAATTTCCCAAATATTTCGCTTTTTTTTTGCATTTGAGGCTTTTCACACAGGAAACACTCCATCGCTCTTCGTTTAAGCAGTTGAGCTTTGAGTGTTTTTATCGTAAATAGTATACGTACATATACGTACGTAAATTATTATTTCTAAAAACTAGATCAAATTATTTACAAAATGGAATATTACACGTTATCATTCATTTGGAACTAACCGAGATACACGCTGAAAATAGTGACACAGGAAAATGGGAATATTGTTAAAAATTATTGTTATAAAGGAATTTTTGAGTAGGTTAACAAAATCCGTAAACTAGATTCAATTAGCTTTAAAATGATGGAAAAAACGTCTAAATAGTGTAAATACTTAGGCAACAATTGACATGGGAAACATGACTATAACGCATATGTAACTATTTCGTAAATTTTTTATATCTCGGAAAATATTAACAATATATAAATTAGTTAATAATATGCTTAAACTAGAGCAAATAATCTACAAAATTAGATGTTATATAGCAAAATTGCGTTCAAATTAACTGAGTTATAAGGCAAACAAAATTATTCTTTTGTATTACTCATGCGTTAAAAGTACTATCTTGGCGCACGTTTTTTAGTGCGAGAAATTCCATTTTTTGTTGTATTACCAAATAACTTGGGTAACGCACACAAATATTCAATATCGCTATGTTACATTAAAAAAAAACAATAAAATGACTAAAATAAACAAAATCAAGACCTCAATATTAAAAAAGTGACGTGAAAGTGACAGAAATTCATTTACAAAATAAAAATTACAAAAAACTACCGCAGACAATTGAAAAAGCCAATTATTAATTTTTGATTCTATTTTTCATTGGATGGCCCCTGGATCCCAAACTTGTAAGATACGTCCCCTCGCATAAGTAATAAAAATTATTATTTGCAACACGGGCGGTATTGTCAATTGCCCTATCGAGCGAATGTGCGCACTTCGTTCGTGCTCCCAATTCCGCTCTCGTGACCAATTGACAACTTACCGCCCTAGTTGCAAAATAAAGTATTACTGTCTTGTCTTCTCTATCTGTCTAGTCTTGTCTGTCTAGTCTTGACTGTCTAGTCTTGACTGTCTAGTCTTGTCTGTCTAGTCTTGTCTGTCTAGTCTTGTCTGTCTAGTCTTGTCTGTCTAGTCTTGTCTGTCTAGTCTTGTCTGTCTAGTCTTGTCTGTCTAGTCTTGTCTGTCTAGTCTTGTCTGTCTAGTCTTGTCTGTCTAGTCTTGTCTGTCTAGTCTTGTCTGTCTAGTCTTGTCTGTCTAGTCTTGTCTGTCTAGTCTTGTCTGTCTAGTCTTGTCTGTCTAGTCTTGTCTGTCTAGTCTGTCTAGTCTTGTCTGTCTAGTCTTGTCTGTCTAGTCTTGTCTGTCTAGTCTTGTCTGTCTAGTCTTGTCTGTCTAGTCTTGTCTGTCTAGTCTTGTCTGTCTAGTCTTGTCTGTCTAGTCTTGTCTGTCTAGTCTTGTCTGTCTAGTCTTGTCTGTCTAGTCTTGTCTGTCTAGTCTTGTCTGTCTAGTCTTGTCTGTCTAGTCTTGTCTGTCTAGTCTTGTCTGTCTAGTCTTGTCTCTCTAGTCTTGTCTGTCTAGTCTTGTCTGTCTAGTCTTGTCTGTCTAGTCTTGTCTGTCTAGTCTTGTCTGTCTAGTCTTGTCTGTCTAGTCTTGTCTGTCTAGTCTTGTCTGTCTAGTCTTGTCTGTCTAGTCTTGTCTGTCTAGTCTTGTCTGTCTAGTCTTGTCTGTCTAGTCTTGTCTGTCTAGTCTTGTCTGTCTAGTCTTGTCTGTCTAGTCTTGTCTGTCTAGTCTTGTCTGTCTAGTCTTGTCTGTCTAGTCTTGTCTGTCTAGTCTTGTTTGTCTAGTCTTGTCTGTCTAGTCTTGTCTGTCTAGTCTTGTCTGTCTAGTCTTGTCTAACTAGTCTTGTCTGTCTAGTCTTGTCTGTCTAGTCTTGTCTGTCTAGTCTTGTCTGTCTAGTCTTGTCTGTCTAGTCTTGTCTGTCTAGTCTTGTCTGTCTAGTCTTGTCTGTCTAGTCTTGTCTGTCTAGTCTTGTCTGTCTAGTCTTGTCTGTCTAGTCTTGTCTGTCTAGTCTTGTCTGTCTAGTCTTGTCTGTCTAGTCTTGTCTGTCTAGTCTTGTCTGTCTAGTCTTGTCTGTCTAGTCTTGTCTGTCTAGTCTTGTCTGTCTAGTCTTGTCTGTCTAGTCTTGTCTGTCTAGTCTTGTCTGTCTAGTCTTGTCTGTCTAGTCTGTCTAGTCTTGTCTGTCTAGTCTTGTCTGTCTAGTCTTGTCTGTCTAGTCTTGTCTGTCTAGTCTTGTCTGTCTAGTCTTGTCTGTCTAGTCTTGTCTGTCTAGTCTTGTCTGTCTAGTCTTGTCTGTCTAGTCTTGTCTGTCTAGTCTTGTCTGTCTAGTCTTGTCTGTCTAGTCTTGTCTGTCTAGTCTTGTCTGTCTAGTCTTGTCTGTCTAGTCTTGTCTGTCTAGTCTTGTCTGTCTAGTCTTGTCTGTCTAGTCTTGTCTGTCTAGTCTTGTCTGTCTAGTCTTGTCTGTCTAGTCTTGTCTGTCTAGTCTTGTCTGTCTAGTCTTGTCTGTCTAGTCTTGTCTGTCTAGTCTTGTCTGTCTAGTCTTGTCTGTCTAGTCTTGTCTGTCTAGTCTTGTCTGTCTAGTCTTGTCTGTCTAGTCTTGTCTGTCTAGTCTTGTCTGTCTAGTCTTGTCTGTCTAGTCTTGTCTGTCTAGTCTTGTCTGTCTAGTCTTGTCTGTCTAGTCTTGTCTGTCTAGTCTTGTCTGTCTAGTCTTGTCTGTCTAGTCTTGTCTGTCTAGTCTTGTCTGTCTAGTCTTGTCTGTCTAGTCTTGTCTGTCTAGTCTTGTCTGTCTAGTCTTGTCTGTCTAGTCTTGTCTGTCTAGTCTTGTCTGTCTAGTCTTGTCTGTCTAGTCTTGTCTGTCTAGTCTTGTCTGTCTAGTCTTGTCTGTCTAGTCTTGTCTGTCTAGTCTTGTCTGTCTAGTCTTGTCTAGTCTTGTCTGTCTAGTCTTGTCTGTCTAGTCTTGTCTGTCTAGTCTTGTCTGTCTAGTCTTGTCTGTCTAGTCTTGTCTGTCTAGTCTTGTCTGTCTAGTCTTGTCTGTCTAGTCTTGTCTGTCTAGTCTTGTCTGTCTAGTCTTGTCTGTCTAGTCTTGTCTGTCTAGTCTTGTCTGTCTAGTCTTGTCTGTCTAGTCTTGTCTGTCTAGTCTTGTCTGTCTAGTCTTGTCTGTCTAGTCTTGTCTGTCTAGTCTTGTCTGTCTAGTCTTGTCTGTCTAGTCTTGTCTGTCTAGTCTTGTCTGTCTAGTCTTGTCTGTCTAGTCTTGTCTGTCTAGTCTTGTCTGTCTAGTCTTGTCTGTCTAGTCTTGTCTGTCTAGTCTTGTCTGTCTAGTCTTGTCTGTCTAGTCTTGTCTGTCTAGTCTTGTCTGTCTAGTCTTGTCTGTCTAGTCTTGTCTGTCTAGTCTTGTCTGTCTAGTCTTGTCTGTCTAGTCTTGTCTGTCTAGTCTTGTCTGTCTAGTCTTGTCTGTCTAGTCTTGTCTGTCTAGTCTTGTCTGTCTAGTCTTGTCTGTCTAGTCTTGTCTGTCTAGTCTTGTCTGTCTAGTCTTGTCTGTCTAGTCTTGTCTGTCTAGTCTTGTCTGTCTAGTCTTGTCTGTCTAGTCTTGTCTGTCTAGTCTTGTCTGTCTAGTCTTGTCTGTCTAGTCTTGTCTGTCTAGTCTTGTCTGTCTAGTCTTGTCTGTCTAGTCTTGTCTGTCTAGTCTTGTCTGTCTAGTCTTGTCTGTCTAGTCTTGTCTGTCTAGTCTTGTCTGTCTAGTCTTGTCTGTCTAGTCTTGTCTGTCTAGTCTTGTCTGTCTAGTCTTGTCTGTCTAGTCTTGTCTGTCTAGTCTTGTCTGTCTAGTCTTGTCTGTCTAGTCTTGTCTGTCTAGTCTTGTCTGTCTAGTCTTGTCTGTCTAGTCTTGTCTGTCTAGTCTTGTCTGTCTAGTCTTGTCTGTCTAGTCTTGTCTGTCTAGTCTTGTCTGTCTAGTCTTGTCTGTCTAGTCTTGTCTGTCTAGTCTTGTCTGTCTAGTCTTGTCTGTCTAGTCTTGTCTGTCTAGTCTTGTCTGTCTAGTCTTGTCTGTCTAGTCTTGTCTGTCTAGTCTTGTCTGTCTAGTCTTGTCTGTCTAGTCTTGTCTGTCTAGTCTTGTCTGTCTAGTCTTGTCTGTCTAGTCTTGTCTGTCTAGTCTTGTCTGTCTAGTCTTGTCTGTCTAGTCTTGTCTGTCTAGTCTTGTCTGTCTAGTCTTGTCTGTCTAGTCTTGTCTGTCTAGTCTTGTCAGTATAGTCTTGTCTGTCTAGTTTTGTCTGTCTAGTTTTGCCTGTCTTGTCTTGTCTATCTATTCTTATCTGTCTAGTATGCTTTGTTACAAATAGTTATGCAATACATGCAATAATAGAGACAATAAAATTACAAGGAAGCGTAGTAGGTATAAACCTTTTGAAAATAGCAAATATTTATCTTATTTTACACTTCTAAGAATACCTTTCGAAAAAATTAACCTTTTACTAATTTTAGCCGTTAGCAGGTGCTAATACAGGGACTTTTAAATGGTAAACAACCATATTAAGCAAGTCATATTCTCCCACTAATTGCCCGTTTATTATTGTATTTGTGTATTAAAGATTTCCTGTATTTACCGAAATACAAATGATAGGAACAATTGCACTCTGTAGGTTTCCGAGTAATACATAATTTCCGTTACAACAAGTTCCATTATTTCCATTGAAAAGAAGGAAAGAGGAACAGAAAGGGAAAAGTAGAGTTTTATTGTTTCACACAGAAATATAACTCGAAGAAAAGAAACGGAAACAATGCGACAATAGATAAGTTTTTTTGAAAATATTAATTATTTTAAAATGCAGTACTAGCTATAAAATGGAGTAATTAGTTTATCGATAATATGTGTATAAGTAATTTGAAACATATACAAAGTCACATAGGCGAAGCCTACTCAAAAATAATAATAACATAAACCTTAGATTTAATTATTTAAGCTGTCCCAGCGTGGATGCCATTATTATTTTTGATTTTTATGTTAGTTAAGATACAAAAGTATTTTAGTAATTTTCAATGTGCTTATTTTAGCACTGAAGATGACTTATTTTAAGTTAAAAGCGCTCTGCTTATAATTTTTATTAAGAAACTTTACCTATAGTGGGTTGGACTTTATAATTTTTACAAATTTAACCAAAAAATCTCACTTTGATGTATAGATCGATACACCTTTTTTATAAACAAAAGTGATTAATACAATATATTTTCCATCAATTATTATATAGACGGGTTGGAAGCAATACGACATAACTCAATTTAAACTTGTCTTCTTTAAAAATTGTTAATAAATTTTCAAGACTAAAAGGATTATGCAAATGTATGTAAAGCGGAGTTTTACGACTTGGAGTGAATGAATATTTTTAATTCCATCTATTTGAGAATAGAACATAAAACGAAACATTCCATTAATATTTCGTAGCGCAGAAAGTGAACCGGTCGCATAAAGAAACACCCGGATTAGAAAAAGATGTATGAAACTAGATTACATGTAAATTTTTAACATTTTAATGTAGACCGAATGGTAGTCACTTTTTTATCTTTACTGGGAATGTTAAGCAAACTAATCCCTCTCATAAAATGGTAACTCCAAATTACTAAGCCGCTGTGTAACACCCTACACATATTAAACATATTTTATTATACCTATTATTAATTTACTACATATATTTCAGCCTGTTTTTACTTTTGAACTAATACCTTAATTCAGTACAATTAACAAGAAAAATGACATAAAACAATAATTTTTGTTTAATAAACGAAAGTTTCTGCTTTATCAATAATTTCATTTTCTAGTGGACAATATTGCTAGAAATTGAAGAAGCCTGGACAAGATTGGCAAACACTAGAAAACTGGCCAGAACTGGGCAAGACTCAACAAGACAGGACAAGACAGAACACACTGGATAAGACAGAACACACTGGACAAGACTGAATAGGACTGGACAAGACTGAATAGGACTGGACAAGACTGGATAGGACTGGACAAGACTGTATTTTGCTTGATAGGGGTAGACAAGACTTTTTTTGCCTTTGGGAGGAGATGTAGCAAGCACCCCCGGGTTAACTTGGCAAGTGGTCCCCCTGAAACCCACACATCTTAGCACTGCTCTACGCAAAACTTCAAGATGCTGGTTGTTTTCAATGTTGTCTATGATGTACCTTACTTCCCTCATCCAGTCATGCTGATAGGGGTTCAGGTTTAGCCGTAGTCTTTCAGCAATCTGCCTTTTCATCTCATCCTGCTCTTAATAGCTGATTACTTCAGATATTGTTTTTTGGACTAAGTTCCAGTTGTTTTCCGATTCTAACATACAGGATATAGTGATTCTAGGTTCTAGGTCCTTTGGTAGGACGCCCCTCTCTGTGACCCACCTACTACATATGTAGAAGATGTGCATCACGCTGTCTTCTTCCCCGCACTATTTACAGCAGCTATCAACAGCTCTGCCTATCTTGTGGAGGTAATCTCTAAAGCAGTCCGTGTCCACTGAGTGCTTGTGTTAGATGGTAGTTTAGTTCTCCGTGTTTCCGAGTTACCCATTTTTCGGCATCCTTTATTAACAGCCTTGTCCATTGTCCCTTAACGCTTGCTACCCATTCCTTCTGCCATGCCGGTAGTAGTTCAGTCCTTGCAATCCTCTTGGCTTCTTTTTTATCAGTAATTGGTTTGATTTCTTTAGCTGAGTAGATGCTAAGCCTCTCCTGTACTAGTAACTCTATTGGAGGAATGCCTGCTATTACCAAGGACGCCTCTTTTGATATAGTTCTGTAAGCGCTACTAGTTCTAATTGATAGCATTCTCTGGACCGCTGCCAGCTTGTCTTTGGTGGCTTTCACGCTAATAACCCTGGCCCATACAGGGGCTGCATACATCATTGCGGAGTGGGCCACCGACCACAGCAATCTGTTTACTCTTACTCTTTAATCAGTTTTCTCTTACTAGTCCTGGGTCCTCATACATTAGGCATGAGCCTCTCCAGTGCAGAAAAAGTTTTGTGAGCTTTGTCGGCAGCTTTTTTGACATGGTCCCTAAATGAGGTTTTTGTCTATTATTACGCCTAAATACTTTGGTATGATAGTAGTGTCTCTAAGTTTGAAGGATACGTCGACAATTCTTCTCATGCCAGTTAATAAAACTGCCTCCATTTTTTCAGGTGCCATCTTGAGCTGTTTACCTTCCATCCATATGTCTATTAGCAGCAATGCTTCATTTGCCCTCCGCTTTAGCTCATCCTCGGTTCTGCCGCATACCACCAGGCCATGATCGTCTGCGAAGCCGACAGTGCTCTACTCCTTGATCTATCCAGAAACAGCCATAAAGCGTGGAGATTATTGAAATGACTTAATAATGACCCAACTAGATCAAATACACATCCCAACATCACTGCAGATCAGATTGCCAAGTAGTTCCTCATGAATGGGAAAGGCAGTGACATAATTAAAGTACCAAAATACACCAAGAGGTCCAGGAGCGAAGGTGTCATCTTACATTCCCATTCGAGATATCAGAAGTAAACTCAGCTATTAAGGAGAGCAAATTTGGTAAAGCACACGGTTTAGATGACATCCGTATTAGGGTTTCACGGTTTTTCAAACCCGGTTTAAAAAAAACAGTTTTATAGAATTTTCTAGATTAAGAAAACCGATTTAATAGAAAAATTTTCACATTTGAAAACCTGTTTTTTAGATTAAGAAAACCGGTTTAAAATAAATTAAATTTTAGGTAAAATTTTAAATTAGGTAAAAATTTAAATTAGGTAAAAAAAAATTAGGTTTTTTTATCTTATTTGATTTGCTATTCATTCTATGCAACGAAATGGGTTGGCCAGTGATTGTGCAAAATGCATATTAACAAGTGAAGGTATCATATATTTGAATTTCTGTTTGAAAAACCGGTTTTTGAATTCCGGATTTCGTAAAAGCAGGGTTTTAACCGGTTTTCGATTTTCGGAAAATAAAAAAAATAGGATAGGTAAAAATATTTTATTTTATTTATATACAATAATAACAGCCGAAATCAATATCAAAGTCAAAATATAAAAAAATAAGGATTACAAGTTACGTTTACAAAATAACAATAATTGCAACAAAAATTTAAGCTTTTGGTAAAATTAGTAGAAATAAATCCAAAGATACCAAAAGCTTAAATTTTCTTTGGAATTTTTGTTATTTTGTATACGTAACGTGTAATCCTTATTTTTAATATTTTGACTTTGATATTGATTTCGGCTTTTGTTATTGTATATAAATAAAATTAAATATTTTTACCTATTCTATTTTTTGTTTTCCGAAAATCGAAAACCGGTTAAAACCGGCTTTTAGGAAATCTGGAATTCGAAAACCGGTTTTTGTATAAACCCTAATCCGTATGGAACAAATTAAGAATTTCGGGCCAGCGACAAGAAAGTGGATCCTGCAGCTTTTCAATAATTGCCTGAGCAAGTGCCAAATTCCAAAGATCTGGCGAAAGAGCAGGATGATAGTAGCCCTTCTTAAACCTGGTAAGGAAGCAAACCATCCTAAAAATTCCAGGCTAATTAGTCTTCGGAGTCACCTCTATAAACTATTTCAACGTATGATTTTCAACAGAATTCTACGTGTAATTGACCCGCTTCTCTACCTGAATAAGCAGGATTTCGACCAAATAAAAGCTGTACAGGGCAACTTTCAAACCTTACTCAGTTTATAGAGGATGGGTTTGAAACTCGACAGGTGACAGGCGTGGTCTTTGTGGATCTTTCAGCAGCGTACGACACTGTCCATCATCGCTTACTCCATGCCAAGTTGTACAGTATGACCAAGGATGTCCATCTAGTTAAACTCTCCTTCAAAACCGTAAGTTTTTTGTGGACTTCCAGGAGCAACGCCGTCGTTGGAGAGTATAGAAAAATGGTCTACCTCAGGGAAGCGTCCTGGCTCCATCTCTCTTCAACATCTATACCAACGATCTGCCACTGTCCCCAGACACATGAAGCTTCTTGTATGCAAACGACCTAGCCCTTGCTGCGCCGAGCGCACGTTTTGAATTAGTGGGGAGAGATCTGACATTTGCCCTGAGAAATCTATCAAGTTATTACAGTTGGAACCAACTCAGACCAAATCCATGTAAGCCACAAGTATGCGCCTTCCACTTAAGGAACAGGGAAGCTCATCGTGAGTTACGCATAGAATGGTCAGGTATCCGATTGCAGCATTGTCAAATCTCTAAATACTTGGGAGTAGTCCTTGATAGAGCTCTTACATTCAAAACCCACTGTAAGAATAACAAAATGAAAATCTCCACACGAAACAACCTGATTCGCAAACTAGTAGGGACACAATAGGGCTCACATCTAAAGACTATTCGCACTTCTGCAATGGCATTGTGCTTTTCTACTGCTGAATTTGCTTCCCCAGTTTGGTACAGGTCATCTCATACCAGACAGGTAGATGCAGCTTAGGGTTTCTAAATATCCGCACTTATTCAAAACCGCGGTTTTCGGTTTTTGAAAATTAAAAACCGCGGTTTTGGTTTCGGTTTTTAAGAACTTTTGGTAGTAGTGTCTGATATTTAAACCAGATCTTAGTTTTGTACAAAAGTTGGCGCTTAGGGAAAGTGATCTTTCGGAGTAGGTGGATCTAGCTTCACATGTATAGAGTGCTTGAAACAATATCATCTTTTTGTTCTCTCAGAAGTTCTTTTATATTTAGCAAACTCCAAACGAAAATAATTTACAAGTTTTCTTACGATTTTAAAATTACCTTCTTTAACGTAATAATAAACGTAATTAACGTAATAACGTAATAATACTCATTATCCACATTTTCTACGTGCGATTCTTCAGGAAATAAATCTTCATCTTCACTGCTGCAGCTGTTTACTACTTGAGATGATTTCATGTCACATACAGCGAGATGAAGTGTATGGTTATTGCAAATTTTTGGTTCAGCAGGACAATTTGTACCATTTTGTTAATTACCCGGGCATCGTCATGTGTAGTATCTTACTCAATAATAATCCCACGGCAATAAATCCCAGGATCAATCAAACTTTGAGGTTTTTGCGACCAGAAATTGAAAACTGCGTTGAAATCGCTGGATAACTAACGCCGTGACGGCTCGTCAAAGTTAAATCTATCGAGGATTGGTTGCATTTGTTTTTTCGAAATTTCGCAACTACCGCAACAAATTCGACGTTTTCTTAGAGTAAAACGTGGTCGGAAAGCGAGACTTAAAACCGCGTTGCGATATCTTTGACGGCGGCGTCGCAACGCCACCGCACAGTTCAATTTCCTAATGCTGCTGCTGGTTTTTCCGCCATAGTTTTCGTAATTTTTAAGCTGGCGAAACAACAGTTTTTTTGACGTTTAATTTAGCGTTTTATTGAAGGGAAAGCTTGTCAGGAAGCGGTAGTGAAGACCGCGTTACAAAATCTTCGACAGCGGAGACGCGACGTCGCCGCAAAGTTCAACTTGCTAATCTAGGTCGAATTTCGGGAACTCGCGGTGGTTTTTCCACTGTAGTTTTGGCAATTTTGCAGATAGCCAAACAAATTTGATGTTTTGCTGACGGGAAAGCTTGTGGTAAAGCGCGACTAAACAACAACACTTATTACGATATTATTTGCAGAACAAGTTCCTTCAATTCGCAGAAAGCCTAAATTGTAATAAAAATTGTTTTCTCCAAGAATATTAAGGTTTAAGTATCTTCGGCGTCTCATACTAGTCCACTCATCTAGCGTAATACTAATTTTTTGTCCATTTGCTTTTAGTTCTTGAAACTTTAAAATCATTTCCTTCTTTCCTTCTTCGTATTCCTTTTAAATTAAAGTCAAAACACCTAAAGAACACTTTGGCAAGATTTGGCTGGGAAACCGGCCAACTATTGCTTTCCGAATAAATGCAGATTTTGAAAGTGTTCGAACACATATACCATCGATGCTTTCCATTTTTGCAACAACAGTTTGCAATGTTTGAAAGAGCACTAATTCAATGTATTTTATTTTTATTTATCTTCAGGTAAAACCGAAAACAGCTTTTTTTATGACGGTTATGCGGTTTCGGTTTTTGCACAGAAAACCGAGGTTTTGCGGTTCGGATATATCCGAACCCGAAACCCTAGGTTGCTTAAAACCTACCCCAACAGACAAGCTCTACCACCTGGCCGGAATAACATCACCTTGTGTACGCAGAGAGGTGGGTGCCAACAGGGAGAGGCTGAGAGTGGAAGAGAACAGCGCCCACCCACTGCATGGATACAATCCTGTTCAGCAACGGCTGAGGTCCCGAAAGAGCTTCCTGAGGACATCTGAGGTGCTTACTGTCTCACCGGAGAAGGCAACGCTGGATATATGGAAGAAGTCGACCCCATACCCCTGTGGTTGGATGCCAGTAGCTGAAGAACTACCACCAGGAGACAACGAAAGCTGGTTGTTGTGGAAATCCCTAAACAGGTTACGATCAGGAGTTGGAAGATCCCGAGACAATCTGAGGAGATGGGGCCTCAGTACATGTGACACGTCTTGCAATGTGGATAAAAATGTGGACAAGAACAAACCACAAGAAAATATGGACAAGAACAAACCACAAGGCACATGCTACATTGCCCTCTGTGCCCTTCATTTTGAGCAGAGGAAGATCTCCTGTTAGCCACTCTGAGCGCCTTGGATGTTGCTCAGTATTGGGCACGTGTTATATAATTAGACAGTTTTACCCCTATATGTACAGTAACTGTACATTTGTATGTTTCCGACACGAGAAAAAAAAATAATAAAGTGTAAATATAATAGAGAATAGTATATTTAATATTTAAATAAATATATATATATTAGTAATTCCCTTAATTGGCCTGAACCATCCGAACGATTCCCACTCACATCTTCAATAAATACGAAATCCAATGCTGATCCACCGACACTAGAAGAAATCTGACACCGTATCACAAAACTGAAGAATGGAAAGACATCAGGGGAAGATGGAATAACCGCAGAACTACTGAAAAATCTTGAACCACGATCATTACAGGAAATCACAAACATAATTCAGGAAATTTGGCGAAGTGAAGAACTACCTGATGATTGGAAATGCGCACTCATCCACCCACTCCACAAAAAAGGAGACAAATCGGATGTGAATAACTACAGAGGAATCTCCCACCTTTCCGTTCCCTACAAAATCTTATGCGCTTGCCTCTTACAACGCACACAAGAACAACTCGAACCCCGAATTGGGGAATATCAAGCTGGTTTCAGACAACACAGATCATGCGCCGAGCAAATTTTCAACCTGAAATCTATACTAAAAATTCGAGCTACACGAAATCTCCCAACCATCTGCACATTTATTGACTTCAGCAAAGCTTATGACTCCATCGGCCGACAATCCCTGTTTAATATACTTGAAGAAAACAATCTGGATCCGAAAACACAACGGCTCATCCAACAAACACTAACAAACACAACTTCTAAAATCAAATTCAACGGAGAAATCTCAAAACCTTTCCCCACCAAGACTGCAGTCCGGCAGGGCGATAGCCTCTCTCCGTTACTCTTCAACATCGTTTTAGATAAAGTTATCAAAAGCATGGGAACAAGAACTGGAAAATCGAAAAATTTGGAGACCCATAAGACCAGGAAAACAACAGGATAACATCAACGACACATGCCTAGCCTTCGCTGATGATCTCGCGGACCTTTCCGAAAATGAACAAATAGCAAACCATCAGATCGAAGTCCTAAAAGAATGTGCTGATAAAGCTGGACTACAAATTTGCTTTTCGAAAACCGAATTTATGGCCACAAAACTCATCAAAACAGAAAATTTAATTACAAAATACGGCACGATAAACATGGTTAGGCACTTCAAATACTTAGGCGAAATTATTGAACCTACAGGAACAGAAAGATTAGGTCATCTAAAATAAAAAATGCATAAATATTAACACCAAAATCCGATACTACACGACTGTTCTCAAACCTGAAATACTCTACGCCAGCGAGACATTTAACTTCAAGAAGGAGACAAGGAACATCAAGAAGGCTGAAAGAAAAATTATCCGAAAAATCCTTGTCACAAAACTAACAGACGAAGGATATCGTCTATAATCACACACTGTCACAAAAAATACTCCAACATCGAAACCGATTTCCGCAAACGACGACTGAAATTCTACGGGCACGTTATGAGACTGGATGACAACCGACTAATGCTAAGCGTACACCAAAACCGATTTTGTTGTCCTATGGCGGACAGAACTACCCGGACGAATTTATCGGACGTGTATGTGCTTACACTGCAACAGTGTTACCAACAGTGTTACCAACAGTGCTATCCTGTCGATTATTCTAATTTTTTAGATTATTCGTTTATCCCGCATAAGTTGTGTTTATAATAGACCAACCCCTATTATAAAAACAACTTATTAATTTCTTAATATCCATAGTCGTTTAGGTAGATAATAACAAAATGTAACTATTAATACACTCAATTTGCACTGTAGACGCCGGCAGTCTGGCGAGAAATCCCAACAAGTTCGGATCATCGTGATGAACGGCCGTTTTCGGGCGTCAGCTGACGATTCGTGTTTGTCGTGTTTGTGTACGCGCTCTCATTCTTTTACAAGTGTTTGATTCAATCGCCGTCGTCGCCCGAGCAAACTTCGGCCGACGACGGTGTAAGTGTACGCGAGCCATAACAGGGAAAGTTTTGAAGTACATACAGAAAATAATAACCACAGTCTGGGTAAAAAGGTCCAAATTGATCTAAAAAACGCCAACATCTCACCGACAGACATCGAAAGTCGAAAAATCTTTTGACATAAGGTCTACAGCTGGGAAATTATATCAGTGGAAAAACCCAAAATAACAAGAGCAAAATGGACAGATGAACGTCGAGCTAAGCATAGCGAAATGATGAAACAATTCTGGAAGAACAAGAAAAATAAAAGCAACAGGTCATAATTTGCTTTATGTGATCCCCTGTGGGTCTAAACAATGTAAATAAATGAATAGAATAGTAAAGAAAATAATTTATTTTGATAGAAAAGACTTAGAACCTAGTAATTATAATTTATTATATAAGTATCTTAAATATGTTTCAATTTACTTTCAACTTTCATTCAGTGGTCATGCATACGCGCGAAGCAAGAATTCTATTTTAAGGATAGTTACTCACATTCCTCCATTTACGAACGACTTTTAATGTTCTAAGAAAGTCTTTTTGTCAAAATAATTTGAACTATGTAGATTCTATTTGTATTTCAATATTTAATTTTTATGTTATGTATGTACTTTGTCGAATATATTAAAATGTAAAGAATATTTTAAAATTATATTTCTTTTTTTTTACCAACTGTTTTGGATAAATTAATACAAAATTGGTGCCACTACTTAAAATATTAATTAACTGCCGATAAAAAAACATTAGAACATGGGAAAGTAGAAAACTATGCTTAATAATCACTAAAGTACTTAACGTACGATATATCGCTGCACCTATTTCCTGCATTGATTATGAAACAAAATTACAAGAACGTAAATAAGACACGAGTCAGAATGATAGATATACAACTAGATACAGTCATTAATAAAAAAACACCTTCACGTGAGCTAATTATGCGACCTGTGTCGAATTCATTCAGTTGTCGATAATTTTCACGTTGCCGTACTCTAGTTGCATGATCGCAACCTCGAAACGCAAAGAAGATCTCGCAAAGAAGTTTTGCTTCAGAAAAAACAGATTGAATTAGACAAAACCCAAGGCAGGTAAACACATGTAAGCTTTTGAATAAATACAAAATCTTTATAAGACCAATTTGTCAAAGCAATACATTTTACGAGAGCGCAAGGGGCTGGCTATATTCTAATTCATTGCTTATCAAAATTTTATAATAATAATTTATTTATTAACGGTAGTGGGTACCTTTAAGAAACAATAAAATAAAATAACAAGACAAACTTATAAATATACATGACAAAACTTATACTACAAATAAACAAAGTGATCATGAACATGTAAGCCTAAAGGCTCTAGATCTAAAAGTTGAGAACCGCATGCCAAAGAAGTCCAAATCATTACAAACACTGTTACAAGCTGCCACAGCTGAATTAAATGGCGATAATAAAGCAAGAGGTGTAGTGATAGATATAAAATAAGGGAGCACCCCTTGTATGATAATAAGGCACAAATAAATTTAACTCATTGACCAACGCAAGGCTGGGAGTAGTGATTGCAATACCGGACCAAAAATACTATACCGGTATTCGGTATTTTTAAAACGTTATACCAGAATACCGGTATTGATACCGGTATTAGGAATTTTTGGAAAATGTACAAAAAACACAGTTCTTCTTTGTCATATTAGTTTTATAAGTGTAAACTATAAAAATATAAACAAATTAGTTATACAAATATAAACAAAAGAAACAAATAATAATCAAATATTATTAAAAAGAGCAGTAACATAAGAATTTAGAACATTCGAAACAAAAATTATAATACAAAAAATAAACCATTATAGGATTAGAGTATTACAACACAATAAAGAAACAAAACATATATAAATATGTAGTATTACAATAATATTAAGAGTAAGTATCACAAACTTGTTGTAAGTACATAAATAATATCTATGTATAGACAAAAAAACATAAACTAATTAATTAACTACATATTTTTGAAATGTGATCCTAAAAAACATAATGCATCTATTGAACTGTCATTAAGTTTCGAACGTATTTTTGTGCAGCAATTACCTGCAGTTGAAAATGCTCTTTCCGCATCCACGCTGGTTGGTGGTATTGTTAATAATGAGCGATACTACCTCTAAATATTTGCCTCGAAGTCCTTCATCTTCTAATAACTCGTTTTCTCGTCTGATGGTTTTGGATAAATCAATTTTTTTTTATTCCTTTTGTATTATTGTTTGGGCAGCCAATTATTTTATTTATAGCTAATTGTAATTTCATTCCGAGAGATAATTCTATTCCGATATTAACATCAACATCATCTTCAATAAATTCCTCTGGATAGGTTTGTGTTTCCTTTTCATAATTTTTTTTGTGGAAATTTTTTGTTAACCTCTTTTCTTCCTTTTCGTTTTCTCTTTTAAATTCATTATAATTATGTAAATACCTTAAAACGTTTTCTAGTCCAATATGCCTTTCATCTGTGCGAATTTGCAATGCGCTAAATAATTCCTTAGATAGTGGTGTGTCCTGATCTTTAAGTGATTGCAACATAAAATTTATTGTTGCATTCGCCGTTAATAAATTAGAATCCTTCCGACATAATGCCTCCACAGCTAGCTTTATTGAAAGCAGAGCTGACACCGTTTTAGACATTAAATCGAATTCACTATCGGAAAAAATAATGTTTAAATTTAAATCTAATTGATTTAAATTAAAATGTTTTCATAATTGAATTTTTTAATTTCAAAAATCGTTCCATCATCATTAGCAAACTGTACCAGCGTGTTTTTGAATCTAACATTAACCAGAAAGTTCTTTCTTCATTTCAGTAAGTATATATTTTTGTAAAACGGCATTTTTAGTAGGGGAACGTTTAAATATCTTAACGACTTTTCGAATTTTCTTAATTATAGGAAGCAATCCTTGATAAGTTAATATTTCGCCCTCGTTGCTAGTATCTTCTTCATATCCAAATAAGGTACTTTGAACAGTTGTATTATTATTTTCTTCATTGTCTGACGCTTCAAAATCAGAATCAGATGTGTCTAAATCCTGAGTACTTTTTCTGCTCTTGATTTTGTTTATATAGTACACTGATTACTCTAAGTTGAATTCCATGAGCATAGCATAATTGATGATTTGCATCAATCAACTTCCCAACTTTTTTCATAACCGCTGCTCCATCAGTTGTTATGCAGACAATATCTTCATTCAGAGATAATCCATGTTCTTCCAATTTGCAGTTAACTACATCTACACATTTTTCAGCTGACATAGTTCCTGAGACATGTTTGAGTCCTAACTTCCACATTTTCTTTTCTAAATGTATATTTATATTTAAATAACGTCTATTTCGCACACTTGTCCATTCATCAAACGTGAGACTAAATTTGGTACCTTTTAATTTTAATTCTGTTAATTCTTTTTTCAGAGAATTGCGAACACTGTTACTATAGTTTATAACAATTCTTTCTATTGTATTAACAGATTTTGGTATATTTTTGAAACCTCTTGCAACTAATGACTTCCTCAATTCAATTGAAGTACAAAATACTCTGAAAGGTAAACCATCTAATGCTGTCATTCTAGACAAAACTTCGTCGAAACAGTCATTTTTTCTATTAAAAAAATCAGTAATTTGTAACGTTTTTGGTTTACTAATGTCATTTTTAGATAAGTTAGAATTTCCACTCCTTAAATTTGTCTCGGATTCATCTTTTTTTCTTTTCAATAAATTAATGCCATGTTTTGTTTTAAAATGTGTATGTAGTCCGCTTGTTGTTCCTCCAAAAACTTTAATAATGCTGGAACATGTTTTACACCTTGCTAGCATATTTGTTTCATCATAAAAATAGTAAAACCAAGCCGAACTATTATCGGCAGATTTTTTATACTCTTTGAAGTCATTCATTATGGATAAATAATAAATCTGAAAACATATACATTACAAATATAAATATTTTGAATAATAAAGTATAATATAATAAAATATAATATTAATTGCAATATAGCGAAACTGGAACTCAAAAAGGAACTCACCAATTTAAATAATATCCAAACGTTTAAATATTTAAAACACTAACAATAAGCACAATTTCACTACAATAATGTGAGGTTACTTATCTTTAGTTTATTAATATCATTAATTTTTAGGCGAATTAGAATTTGTACTCTTTAAACTTGTCTCGGATTCTTGGTAGAAAGAAGACGACCAATGAGAATGTTGCCAGCATATATTTTACCCAATACCGAAAAAAAACCTTACCAAATACCGGTTTCACTATTGCAAAATAGCACGAAATACCGGTATTCGGTATCCCGGTATACCGGTATTGCAATCACTAGCTGGGAGCATCACACATATTGTTTAGAAGTTTATAAACGAAACATACACTTAAATATTTTCTACGCATCTTTAGCTCAGACAAGCTAAGATAATTTTTGCATAAACTAGTGGAGTTTCTAACACTGATTGGTAGCTTATATTTGACCGATCTTGCAAATTTATTTTGAATAGCTTCAATTCTCTCAATATGAGTTTCATAAAAGGGCGACCAGACCATACAACCATATTCTAGAATTGATCTAACAAATGTCACAGTTAGTGTGCGAACATTGTGAAATTCATAGCCATATTTTTTCACACATCCTAAGACTTTGTTTGCTTTAGTAATTACGTATTCATAATGATGAGTAAAAGACAATTTGCTATCAAGAACTATTCCTAGATCCTTGACTACTGATGTTATTTTGAGAGCGACATTATCCACCAGATAATACGGCACAGAAGGATTTAATTTCCGACTAAAATTGATTGTTAAACATTTGTCCCTATTTAATACCATTACTCTACTACGGCGTTTTCATATGGTGGCCGGCACTTAATAAAAGAGTCCATCAAATGGCGCTTACAAAAGTGCAGAGAATGGCGGCGCTCATGATAACGGGAGCCATGAGAACGACGCCTACGAAAGCCTTGGAGACAATCCTGGACATAGCCCCGGTCGATTTAATGAGCAAGCAACTTGCCATTACCACAGCACTTAGACTAAAGTCAGTGCGAATGTTGACATCGGACTATCATGGACACGCCGGAATAATCAATGAATTTAAAGGGATGCCCAAAAACATAGACCGATGTCTAGCAACACCTGCTTTTGGTAACAACTTCTCATACCACATACCCTCTATAGAGGAGTGGATGGAAAAGAAAGAGGTACCAGCAGGACACACGCAGGTCTTTACAGACGGCTCACGGAGGGAGGACAAAGTAGGCAGCGGAGTTTTCTCCAACGACCTCAACCTCAGAATTAGCTTACGCCTGCCGGACTACTGCAGCGTTCTACAGGCGGAGGTAACCGCCATAAAAGGGGCAGCAGAGTGGCTGATGGTAAATGGGGACCCTGGTGAACAGATCCACATTTACACCGATAGCCAAGCTGCTCTCCGTGCAGTTACTAGCGTGTACACCAACTCAGCAGTGGTCTCTGGCTGTCGGAGAAAGCTGAATGAGCTCGCAGCACACACAAACGTGAGACTCACGTGGGTACCAAGCCACAGCGGGATCTCAGGTAACGCAAAAGCGGATGAGCTTGCAAAGAACGGCACAAGCCTGCACTCAACCGAAATATTACAGGATATTGGTATTCCATTTGCCTCGTGCAAGGAGACCATAGCCGAAATAACCTCGAACCTAGCGGAGCGAAGGTGGAGGGATGAAGAAACCTGCGAGGTAACCAGGCAAATATGGCCTCACCGAAACAGGAAAAGAAGCACCAACATCGTCTCTCTAAAAAGAAACGATATCAGACTGGCAGTGGGAGTCATCACGGGACACTGTCCCATTGGCAAGCACGCTGAGAGACTGGGCATAGCGAAGCGGGACTACTGCAGAGGCTGCCTGGACGAGGAGGAAGAGGAGAGTGTTCAGCATTACCTATGCCAATGCCCCTCTCTGACCGCAACACGATTGCTCTTCTTAGGCCGACCTTTCTTGGATGATCTCTCTGACCTCGCATCACTAGATGCGCAGACTCTCATGAGGTTCATCCACGGCTCGAAATGGTTTGGCAAAATCCCCTGAGGAGGGTTGTACTGCAAGTACCGTGGTAACACAACGGGCCCATCTGAGGCCTATGTGGGCATTAGCTGCCACTTAAACCTAACCTAACCTAACCTAATACCATTAAATTTTTACTACATCACAGAACCAGAAAGAGCAAATCACTTTGAAGTGGCCCTTCATCGCCAGGATTTGCAATTTCTTTGAAAAGTCATCAGCAAATAACTCAAAGTCACATGCAAGATCATCGGCAATGCCATTCACGAAAATAGAAAAAAGTAAGGGGCTCAATATTGAACCTTGGGGAACATCTGAAGGTACAAGCTGTTTACTCGATAGACAATTCTGTAATTTCACAACCTGGGTCCGACCCGAAAGATAGGAAGTGAACAACTCTAGCATGCACCCGGATATTCCGTAAGCTGATAATTTGTCTAATAAGATTTGGGCAGCTGCCCCCCCCCCCTGGATTTTGTATAGCAGGTGCTAAGTAACTACTGTTGTCGCTGAAAGTTATGTTAGAACCACGTTAGGACTTGCTTTACAATTACAATATATTATGGTGGCTTGAGGTGGCTTGAGATTTGTCAAACAACGCACTGTGGGAAAGGTGTGGTTAAATTAACAAGCACAGTCAAGCGTCTACAGATTCAAGTACATATTCGAGAAACTTTGAGTCAGGTTCGCCAAGCCACAGGCCGTGAGAGCCTTTAGTACGAGTGAGACTGCATTAATTGAATTTATTTGACATGTTCTTGATTTGAAAGAGCCAAACATAGGCCACGAAAAATATTCATTCAATGTTCATATCAAACTATTATTAAAAATCTCGTTATGTATTATATTTAAGGTTTATATTTTTATTTTATTGCCCACAATTCCACTTATGTATTTTCAGCATAACACGTTGGCGCACAATAATTTGTATGAGTTTATGACCCACCGGTGGCTCACGCCGGCATCAACCTGCTAAATTATATTAATAGTTTTTTAAATTATATTAATAATATTAATAATCATATTAATAATATTAATAATCATATTAATAGTATCTTTTGAATTGTATTTTTTGTAAATACGTATTATCCCGCCCTCTGATCACCTAACTTCCCGGCTATTTGCTGACAATTTTCCCTCCATCAATTTTTTCGATCCCACCATCAAATATTGTAAGGCTCATGCCTCTAGATATTTTAGCGCACATTCGCATACATATATTTAATAAACTGAATGATGCTGTGTTGCTGAGTGCAACTGTTTTTGGTGCAACTAATCCAAACAATCTGGTTGATATTGTGTTGTGTATTTTGTTGAAAAATAATAATAAAGATGGTTGAATGATCGTTGAATAAAAATGGACATTAGGAATTTTTTTTGTGAGTATTTTTTATTATTAATTTAAATATTTTTAAAAGCAAACAATGCTGTTTGTACCTATAATTGAAACATGATTTTTAGGCTTGTTTCTTTATTTTTGCAGCCGCGAAACCAAAAAAGAGGAAAATAACGAGTAAAGAGGATGATTCAAGTGGCAGTAAATCTAGTAAGGTTGATCCAGCGCCAGTTACACAATCTTATTCTGATCATCCAAAAGACAATAGTAATAAAAACGTATGTAACTCACTTAACCCACTAGAAGAAGGATCGGAATTGGCACCCGTAAATTCTGATAATATTATTGACGTACTGTATCATGAACTGACATATGTATTATGAACTTCTGTATCTCATGCATCTGAATCTGCATCTGTTCTGGAAGATGGAGATAATTGTCATGAAAATGATATCGGGCGGTGGGTTGGACGATCTTTTGTAATGACTACTGAAAAAAGAATGGAAATGTTAAAGCGATGCTGGGTACCTCCAAAAAAAATATGATTTTGCTAGTGATGCTACACATTTGAAACGAAATTTTAATCAGAATTGGTTAGATATGTACAAACCTTGGCTTGCTTACTCAAAGAGATTTAAAGGTGCGTTTTGTTTGTTTTGCGTTTTATTTCCTCCGAAACTTGTACGTGGTGTACAGGGATCTCTAATTGTCCGACCATTCACTAAGTATAAAGATATACACAGTTATTGTAAAGCACATGTAGATAGTAAATGGCACAGAGAGTCATGTGTTTCTGCCAACTTTTTTGGCAACGCAAAAACAAATATACAGGTTGCTTTGCAAACAGGCTATGCAAAAACTATTGAAGAAAATAGGAATGCATTAACACCTATAGTTAAAACAATTATTTTTTGTGGAACACATGATTTGCCATTGAGAGGAAAAGAAAAAGATGACGGCGTTTTTCAAGATTTGCTTAAACAAAAAATTGATTCCGGCCATGAAATTTTGAGAAAACACTTAGAAAAATGTAATAAAAATGCTCAATATACGTCTCCAAAAATACAAAATGAGATTTTAAACATATGTGGAGTCCTAATCAGAGAAAAGTTGGTCGATAATGTCAAAGCTGCAAGTGTCTACAGCATTTTGGCTGATGAGTCATCTGATATATCAGGAAAGGAGTAAGTATCAATAGGTCTTAGATATTACGATCAAAGGGAAAAAAAATGTTAAGGAAGAATTTATGGGTTTTGTCGAGTTAGAAAAAATGGATGCCCAAACGATAGCTGCTGCAATTAATGGATTCATCAATGCATTAAACATTGATGTTAACAAATGCATGGGACAGGGTTACAACGGATGTGCTACAATGGCGGGAAAAGTTGGCGGTGTTCAAAAAATATTAAGAGAAACATATAAAAAGGGTTTGTATTTTCACTGTGCGTGCCACAAATTAAACATCGTAGTAAACGACTTAAATAATGTTCCTGAGACTGCAACTGCACTGGAACTGTAAAAGTAGTCCGGTCATTTTAGACATAAAAATAGTGATCAAATAAAAAAAATTCCGACAGAGCCAAATCTTCGTAGAGACCTTAGGTTTACCACAAGGAATAAAGTGTCAAAAGTACCCATCATACCCATGTGAGCTTAGGGACTTATTCGGGGCCCAAGGTCAAAATTTTAGGTTTTTTGGATTTTTCTCGAAAACGGTAAGTTTTATCGAAAAAGTACTTCAGATCAAAGTTGTAGATCTTAAAGTCTTGTAGATCTTCTCTATAAAAATGGTCCCTATGATTTTTTCTCTAAGACCCACTATTTCCCAGATATTGCGCTTGTAAGAATCACATTCTACATAATATGCACACATTTCCACACCACCTGTGAGGTAGTGTACTCGGCGCGTTTTTTTTTAACGTGGTATCCCCGGTAGGCCTATTCCACGAACCTTTATGACGTTATTTTCAGGAACAATAATTATTTAATAGTATGAAGATTATTGATATGGGTTACTGAGTTTAACTGTCGTTCTAACTTTTTTTTATTACTTTAATCTGACTCATACTCTTCATATTCAACTTCAACAATCATGTTTTCTTCAATTTCTTCTTGTTCTTCTTCTTCTCCTTCCTGTTGATGAACGCTTAGAAATTGTTCAAATGAAGATGAATCAGTTCTCTTCATCAAAATCAGTTCAGTTCATTGCCTTGCCATGTCTGAACTTGATAGTATACTCGAAACAAATGTTGACTAGCAGATGCCGATGTTGGAGGAAGACAAGATAGCTGTACTTGCTTTTTGTTTCGTGTATTTTTTACAAATGTTAAATATCTGTACGTATCTATGCAATCATTTTTTTTTGGAGCTCCATAAACCGCAAGAAAAAACCGAATTCCTTTAGTAATTAGTATTTGAGGTGAAGAATTAATTTCTGTAAATACTTTTGCGCAGTCAATCAAATCATTTTTTTCAAATAATTTTAATACTGAATTTTTGCCCCTTCTAAACATTGCTGACGTAGTATCGCATCCGGTTATCGCATGTAAAAATAAAATAAAGTTTTGGCATTTTGGATAAGCTGATAAACTTTTAGAAGAATATATTTCTGTCCGTTGCTGCGCCTTCCCAGGTTTTAAAAAGTAAATAATTTTATCAGATGGAGTCCTTGCAGTGAGTAGTACTAATAAATCAACATCTTCACCCACTCCAATAGTTGTATTTCTTGCATTAAATTGTTCTATTGCTGTTTCAATTATGAGGACATCGGCGTCATTCGGAGCTTGTTTCACGACAATATTTTCAGCTGTTAATTTGTTACTCAACATAGAAATAAAACGAGATTTATTATTAATATTTGCAAAAAAATGTTGTTGATTAACTGGAACTGTCATAAATTCGTCAAACATTATGTCGGTACCTGAGGATGTTTTTGTAGCACGACGACGTTGTTCTGCAGCTTTTATGTTCTTTGTTGTGTCACTATAGCCATCAAATACTAACGTAACTGTATGACCATAATGTCTACGTAAATACTGAAATATTTTTCAAAAATTACGTTAAAGGTTTCTTCTCGATCCCACACAACGTGATGTAGTAGATATCCTCCATCAATAACGTAAGCAGCGTTTGTACAATCAACCTCAGCATTGACTGATTGAAAGCAATCGTAAAGAGCCGACTTCATTGTTTTACGCATTCCAGCTGCATCGAAGAGTGACAACGGGTAAGGAGCTAAATCATATGCGAAAAATGTTTCAATTTCATCCTCAAAAGTCTTAGTGACACTCATACGTTGAAACAATAATACTGGGTCTATTGGTACTTCTTCGTCGTGAACTTTCACAGTGCTACTCACAGCTAAAAGAGGAAGTACTTTATCTGTGCTTTTCAATTGTATATGATTGAAAGTTTGACCAGTCATTTTAGACATCGAGGCAATCCCAACTTCACGAGCTTTATGTCAATTAATCTTATCGTCACCAACGACTCCTGAAGCAATAGATAAGATTTTGTAAATTTCGGGAAAAGGATCATGTGATGAAAACCAGTCAAGAAGTATTTTAATATCTTTAGTATCTTTCTTAACTCTCGAATCACTCGCATCTACATGTTGATCTGTCGTGTCCATTCGAACATTAGCAAGAACTTCCAACTCGTCACACACTGTGTTCATTGCATGCATTCCTTAAACCCATTTGCTTATTACACTTTCTTTTGTACCTCGTCCTCGAGAAATACCACCATCTGTTTTCATGGATTTCATCATTGATTGTTCGATAATCATATCTGTTGAAGTTCCACAACTGAGTTTATCAGAACGTCGAACAGTGAAAAATCCATCAGTAAACCTTCGATAAACACTAGGATCAATTACCTCCTCTAATTGAAGCATATCCTGCAAGTATAAGTGCGCAGACTTAGCGTAAGGTAAATGCCCCGATGCATGGAAATAAGGAAGCATTTCTTTAACGCAGTTCAAATGAGCTTGCCAATCTCCCATACGTTCAGCTCTTATAAATTCTTTTGCAATGGACACCATCCGAAAATACTGTACCCATAATTGTGCAGTTGGTCCTCGTTTCTGAGAAAATATCTGGGAAATAGTGGGTCTTAGAGAAAAAATCATAGGGACCGTTTTTATAGAGAATTTTAAGATCTACAACTTTGCTCTGAGGTACTTTTTCGATAAAACTTACCGTTTTCGAGAAAAATCCAAAAAACCTAAAATTTTGACCTTGGGCCCCGAATAAGTCCCTAAGCTCACATGGGTATGATGGGGACTTTTGACACTTTATTCCTTGTGGTAAACCTAAGGTCTCTACGAAGATTTGGCTCTGTCGGAATTTTCTTTATTTCAATTGTCTAAAATGACCGGACTAAAGATACGATACATTTTTTCAGGGAATCAGTTTTGCGTCAAAAATATGCACCAAAAATACCATTTCTGTGTGAAACAAGGTGGTCTCATAAATACAAAAGTATTTCGATGTTTATGAAGCATTTTGTCGAAATTGTGGAAGGCTTAGAAAAACTTTCTCAGGAAGGGAATTCTGTGACAAGAAAAGTAGCTTTCCAGTTGTTATCCGCAGTTGGACAAACAACATTCATACTGGCTCTATGTATTATAGACAAGTATAATTCCCTGCTGCAACCGGTCGCAAATACATTGCAGTCAAAAACCTTGGACGTAATTAAAAGTGCAGAGCACATCCAAACCATAACAACTGCAGTTGCAGGACACAGGCGTTCTGCCGAAGAAGGTAGTGAAGAATTATTAGAATCAGCTAATTAAATTGCTAACATAGAGCTGCGTCTTCCAAGGACAGCAAGTCGTCAACAATATAGGGCAAATCATCCTGCTGGTTCGTTAAGCGAGTATTTTCGTCGCTCGCTATACGTGCATTATTTGGAATCGTTATCATCCTCATTAGAGTCGAGGTTCGGCAAAGACCAATCACCAGCATTTGCTCTTTCATTGTTACACCCTGCTCAGTTAACAAAAATTACAGCTCCAAAACTTGCATGGAGGAAGTAACAAAATTTTAGGGATTAGAAGGGATCACATCAGAAGCCGAGCTGTGGCGCACGTATTGGATAAACAAACAGGAGGACTTTCAAACTTTGGAGATTGCAGAATTAATTCAACAAGCCGAGTCTTTTTACCCAAAGGTGAAAACAGCCCTAGAAATTTTATTGGCAATACCTTATTCTACGGCTACAATTGAAAGGTCATTTAGTACACTCAGACGCGTAAAAATACGGCTGAGATCAACTATGGTCGAAGATAGATTAAATGGGCTTTGTATGCTCAGTGTACATAGAAAACTTGTGAATAGTATGGGCGATTCTTTCACGGAAGACGTCATGAAGCGTTTTGCTGAAAACCCTAGAAAATTACTTTTAAAATAGATTTAAAACCTTTATTTACCTTTAAAACAATTTAAATTAAATAAATGCATACCTACTTGAATTTATGTTTAATTTTCTTCTACCTATAAAGCAGGATCTTCTGCGGGTGTTTTCCCTATACAGTGCATAGATCTAACTTTTGTATAATGTGTAGGGTTAAACATGTGCGGGGGAACCCGCTTAAGAAATTTCTGGTTTGCCCCCCCCCCCCCCCCCTGGGACGAAAGCTGGGTACGCCCATGCATATGTCACTAACATTTACACATATATCACACATAAAATTAAAACTAGAACATTGAGTTGTAGAGAGAGTACATAGAAGCGAAATAATCGTTGAAAGCCGTACCCGCTTCAGAATAAGTTGGGAATGATTGAATACCGTACTTAATAGGCAGAGGAACAGTAGGAGTATCCGATTTTGGATTTGTTGCGGATGAATTTCCAGAAATTTCGCGGGTTGGACATTAGCTCATTTTCAATTTTTTCCAAGTAGTTGCAGTACGCAATCCTAATGGAAAATTTACACAGTTTGCGCAAATTAGTAAATTCAGTGTAATGCAATTTAATCCTTTTAGTACGTTTATAATTTGTGTGTGCAATTTTCTTGTTTTTGATAAGTTCAATGGTATTCAAATCAAACCAAATGGGATATGTGGATACAAATTTACATTTCTGTGGAACAAATAACTCACAGGCAGTCTACAAATATTCATAGAAAATATTAGTGGCTCTATTTCGTCAATATTGTCAAACGTACCAACCCAATCAATGCCAGAAAGATAATTTCAAATTTTACCGTATGGATCTGAATTAAAATCATAATAATTTGCAACGAGGTTATGTTCAGAACTATCGCAAAATATATCACATTCAATAAAAAAAGGCGGATGACTAGGATCTATTTTTGTCAAAGCGCTATCACTTAATTGCATATTAATCGTATCACAGGTCGAAAAGCATAGGTCTAACACATTTCCACAGTTATTTATGAAATTGCAATGCTGATTGAATGAGCAGGATGCCATTCCATCAATAACATTTTCGATAATGTTGCCAGAAGACACTAAGGGTAGATATCCCGGACATACCTGCTGATGACTATGTTAGGTAGACTATAGCCAGAGTATGTTAGGTTAGGTTAGGTTATGCAATTATAGTCTAGGAAAACTAAAATATCATGGTTAGGAGATTTATCACAGAGAGTTGACACAGTCTCAAGATGACTAGATATCATCATAAATGAATAATATAACAACAAAAAAGGTTATGAACCATCCGAAGTTTTTCTTATTATATTTTCACTTATTTGTTGTCGTTGGCTTTGATTCTCTATCTCTTCAGCCATCTTGAACCTTGTTGAGCTCTTTTTGGAGTATGCTCAAGGCTGTATCCGGATTCTCGTATTGATAGGATGGCTGTGTCATCAGCATATGTCGCTACGGTGGTGTTGGCATCTACGGGAAGATCGGCTGTGAATATGGTGAATAAAACCGGGCCTAGGACGCATCCTTGACGAGTTTCTGAGTTTATAGAAAGGAGTTGTGATTGTTCTGTACCCTGCTTCGTTTGGAAGCACCGATCACTTAGATACGACTTCAAGAGTAGAAGTATTGCGGTATGACCATTTTGATTTTGTACAGTCCGGGGTTCCACACTTTGTCGAAGTCTTGTTGGATATTCAGAAAGACAATTTCAAAGACTGGTGGCTAATGGTATGAAAAAAACAGCTAATTGAACCGAAACGTCGCCGAGAGGAATACCAACCAAAGCTAAAATTCGTTGACACTCAACAATGTCTATTTTTCGTTCCTTAATATTTTCTGTATCAACCAAACCAGCTACATACATTTTCTTTTCTTACCAGCTATTAATTTTCCAAAAGTCATTAAAAATTAAAAGTCGATATTGAATCCTGTGGGAAAAGAATATAAGGAGAACAACAAAAAAGCGACTATATGAAAGTATTGTTCAAAGTGTGATAACCTATGGAGCAGAAGTGATATATAACAGAAAAACTGAAGCGAAAACTACTTGCAACTTGAAATGGATTTTTTATGAAGAAGCTGCAGAGTGTCACGGAGGTATAGAGTGAGAAACGAGGAGATCCGAAATAGAATGGGCAGGAAATAGAATATTTCAGACGAAGTTGAGAAAAAACAACTGACTTGCTTCGATCACACGAAAAGAATGGATACCGCCGGAGAGGAGAAAGAGAGGAAGACCTAGAACAGGGATGGCGAACCTATGACCCGCGGGTCCGACACTGACCCACACAGGCTTTTTAAGTGACCCAGAACTTTTATTATTTCTTTATTATTTTTTTACTAAGTTTCTTCACCACAAAGGTATGAATATTAAATATATCAAAAAGAAATTTCTTCTCGAATTATTGTATTTTAAATATGTGTTTATCTACTCACACACCAAAATGAAAACATTAATAAGTAAATTATTCTATGCGAAGGAACATAATTATAATCGTGTATAAATGTATCCAAATCGTGCATAAAAGTCCAATGCAAATCAAATGCAGTATCATTATTAAACGATTTCTGTTTGTTGTTACTATGGCAATAATTCGCGTCAGTAAACAAAAAACATAGACGTAATGAAAATTTTCTGATCTATTAAAATTCTCTCTATTCTTCTCTAATCTTCTCTATTAAAATTGAATTAATTTGAAGTCTCGGCCCCTCAGTCTGGATTTCTTTGGCATAATCTATAATAATGTAATCTAACCATAATCTAATCTAGATAAAATCTACGTTTCCCTTGATTACACCGACAACGACCAAATAGTATTCACGTCACTCTGCGTTTTTACTAATTATCAATTTTTGACACAGAGGCACTTAACGTTCTAAGAAACATTGGTTTTATTCAATATCTTAAGCAAAATATTCCACATCATTTAATTAGATTTCATTGTATAATACATCAGGAATTTTAATGGACTTATTCATTGATATACATGTTTTGACTTCGTCCTTTATTTTTTGCTCTCCATTCCAAAGAAGAAGTTGTAAAACAAGAAACAATTTTGTAAAAGCCTTTAAAAGTGAGAACAAAAAAAGTAGTCTTTGACCTCCCTCCTCTTTTCCAAGTGATACCACTGGCCTGGTGACCCACGAGCTAGTACGCAAAATATAATGAACAAAATTTGACCCACAACCCAAAAAGTTTCGCCATGACCTAGACGAAGCTGAAGGGATGGAATAGATGAAGCGATGGAAACAAGAAACCTAACCGACAACAATCTCTTGATAGGAGAATATGGAAACTGGGGACGGAGAGACGGCGACAGCCGTAGAAATCCGTTTGTAAAAAAAAACGTCGATATTCTTAGTACTATTAGTTCACGGTTCCAATTCATTTTATTGGCGTTCTTTTTTGCCCGTTTCCTTTTTTGAGAAATCTGTGCGTTATTCAAAATTTCTTCAGAAAGTACTGTATCATTTTCGGAACTAGAATGAACTGACGGTACATAATCTGATCCACTTTTCTGAAATGGTTCGTCATCAGAAATGACTGCAACTGTATCTGCTTTTGATTCAATAACATTGTTGAAGATTCCAGGCAGTTCTAAAACAATTTCTGTGTTACATGATTCTCGCAAATTACCAGCATCGATACGCTGTTTTCCTTTAATTAAATTATTAGGGAAGTAATTAAACAAATTAACTTGCATTGGAGTTATTTGCAAATTAGGATTAGAATCCTTTTGATAACTATTATTGGCGTCACTACAATTAGCCCATTCATTAGTTATTTTAGCATTTCCCCCCGGAATCTAACGGAAGAAGCTGAATTTTTGTATAGACCTTTATTTTAGCATTACAAATGTTGTCACAAAAGTCACATATGCTTGTCAATATTCATGGTCAAAGGTCGCAAAAATCAGTTTTTTGAGAATAGCATCAATTTGCATTGAGATAGAGGACACAGTGTGAAGCGCTCAGCCTTACGTACCGTAGCGCAAAGTAAATCCTGAATCCCAAGGTTTTAGTTTCTTTAACTTAGTTTCTTTTCTTAGGCGTTAAGCACCAAATTATCTTCATATGATTAAATGGATTTAATTGGACATTTTTTTAGCAAACCGTGAATATTATATTATGTAAAAACATTTTCAAACAATTGTTAGTACACTGACAAAAATCTGGGACTTGCTTTTATAATTCCTATAGCAATTCGTTTAAGTCTATTTTAATAAACCAATTCTATTAGTCATGGCATTTTAATTTACCGATTAACATCTACTCCAGTCATAGGTAATTGAGTTAGGTGATTAATTCAGTTTCGCCCTACCCTGGGAATTTTACTTATTACATTTATTTACAGGTGGTTTTAACCTATTTCTTATGAATATATTTCATAATATATGCACCAATGACAAAAATATAAATATATAATTTACATTAACAATAGACACTATTCTATATAGGTTATCTAGGCCGTTTGGTCTGCCTAGTGCTGTCTTGTTTGGTTTTGTCTGATCCTGTCTGGCTTTTCCTGGCCTTGTTCAGCCGTTTCCAGTCTTGTCCAGTCCTGTTCCAACGTGTCCAGTCTCATCTAGTTTTGTTCAGTTTCGTCCAGTCTTATCCATTCTTGTCCATCCTGGACCAGTCTTGTCGAATATTCTACAGTCTTGCCCTCCCTTGTACAGTCTAATCGAGTCTTGTCCTCCCTTGTACAATCTTATCGAGTCTAGTACTCCCTTGTACAGTCTTGTCAAGTCTTCTCCATTCTTATCCAATTTTGTCCAGACTTGTCTAGTATTTTCTAGTAGTGTCAAGTATTGTTCAATTTAAACCAGTTCTGTCCAGTCTTCAACAGTCCAAACACTTCTAGTTTTATCCAATATTGTCCATTCTTGTCTGCTCTTGCTCTTGTCTGATCTTAACTGTTCTTGTCTGGTATTATCTGATTTTGTCTGGTCTTGTATTGTCTATTCTTGTGTTGTCTAATCTTTTATACTCTTGTCTAATCTTTGCTCAATTTCTCTGGTATTATTTAGTCTATCTAGTTTTTTTTCTTCACTGTATAGTACAGGGGTCGGCAAACTTATGAAACGGAAGAGCCAGAAGTTAAAATTTTCAAAATTTCGAAATTTTTAAAGAGCCACTAAAAGTTAATTTTCTATATAATAGCATTTGTTTACTCATACAATAGTAATATCAATGCGAGCATTGCATGCCATTTTAAAAGTTTGGTTCAATCTGGCTCATAACTAGTTGTTTTAAGTTTCAAGCACAACGCTTAGATTTTCATTTGTTAGTTGATTTCTTACTTTACTTTTTATTATATGCATGCAAGAAAACGCTTGCTCGCACGAATATGTCGACCCGGAGATCGTCAGCACTCTAAATGCCAACTTTTTCACCTCTCTGAAGCATTCTAGAAGGTCATTCCTTGTGCCGAATATGTGTGCCTCGACTCGCATTTCTACTAGAGCTGTCCACTTGTGTTGCGCGACTCCACTAAATTACTCTTGTGTTCTGTGAGCTTGTCAGATAGAAACCTAAACTTTAAACCACGCATCAAACTAGCTTGTGGAAACGCCATTCAACTTGGCCCAGTGGCAAGGAAGGAATGGGGCTTAGACAAAATAGCATTGAAACAAATGTATAGCGGAGCAATTGAACCCGGATTACTATACGCTGCTTCCATTTGACATAAGTCTTGTGGAGTAAGGGAAAAAGCTAATCTCCTGGGTGTACAACGAGTCTGCACATTAAGAGCTGCCAAAGCTTACCGGACGGTGTGCACCGATGCAGCCTGCGTTATCTCCGGACTTATACCTTCTGACCTACCGAAACAGCCTCGCTGCCAAGATCCCCTGGCTGGAAGTACCAAAAGACGAAATGGTATGCAAATACCACTTCGAGAAAAACTACACAGCAATGTGTAGTAGTAAAGCCGATTGGAGCGACGAATCCTCAGCATACCACATAGAGCAAAATGCCATCAAGTGGTATACAGATGGTTCGAAGACAAAGGAAGGCACTGGTGCAGGAGTGTTTGGACCTCGTACCAGATACTCCGAATCCATGGGAACATCCCCAAGTATCTTCCAAGCAGAGGTACACGCAATCGAAAGATGTGCACAGTTTAACCTCGACAGGAAGTACCGCAAAAAACGAATTGATATCCTGTCAGATAGCCAAGCAGCCATCAAGGCCATTAGCTCATACACCATCAGATCCAAACTGGTATAGGACTGTGTGGGGAAGCTGAACAAGCTTGGCAGGGATAATAAAGTAACGCTATACTGGGTACCAGGACACACTGGTATAGACGGAAACGAAGAAGCCGATCACCTAGCAAACAAGGGATCCAGTAGCCCCTTTATATAGGTCATATAGGTTATATAGGTACATAGGTCCGGAACCCTTTTGCGGTATGAGCGTGAACACCATCCGCAAAAGTTTAGATGAAGAAATAAGAGGAAAATGAATGAAAACCTGGAAAGAACTTCCAGGGCTAAGGCAATCCAAAGTGATGCTGGGATCTTTCAACCAGAAGAGAACTAAAGCTTGCCTGAAACTAAGCAGGAACAAGCTCAGAATTCTGACAGGAGCCCTGACGGGACACTGCAGACTTAGGAAACATCTCAAGGCCCTAGGCCTAGAGGAGGATGATGGATGCAGATTCTGTGGCTCAGCAGAGGAAACCCCCATACATCTGTTCAAAGACTGCGGAGCATTACTCCGCAAGAGACAGATGTACCTTGGGGCTCACTGCTTGAACACAGAGGAGCTGCAAGCCTTGAATCCCACCCAGATCCTGAGATCCCGAAAGGAATCAGGATTAGAGGAGGCGCTCTAAATGGGTAAGTACACCAACACTTGGAGGAGGAGGGTGGGGTACAATAGATCTATATAGGTCGCAGTACAAGTCGTCACCACCATATCTACAATCTACCTTCTGACCTCGGACTAAAACAGATTTCATTGTACCAAACCAGACATTCCCTATAAAACCAGACCATAAGAGAAATAACCGGCCTTAACATGTCCTCCGACCTTGTCGAAGCAATGACCTATCTTGAGCATCTTGTATAAAACCGAATAAAAATATTCACAGACGGCTCTAAAACAAACGCATGAGTTGGAGCAGCTTTTGTTGCATACAATGAAGAAGAGGAGATTCATTTCGAAACATTTGGTTTGACTGAGTACTGCTCGATATTTCAAGCAGAGTTAATTGCAACTAACCGAGCATTAGCGTATATAATAAGCGTATTATTATATGCTTCCCAAGGCTCCTCAAGGATCTTTCTGGATCTTTCTGATCCAGAAATTACATTTGAAGAGATCCAGTCAATGTCGATCTCATTTGTATTTCTGTTGAGAGGATATCCTATGAACGCGGGAGTAGTTTTGTTAGTTTGAATTGCTCGAATCTCTTAATAAATCCATACTTCATTTTTTATAGCAACGCTGAAGTAACTCGTTTAAATAGTTGCATTGTTTTTTTCGCGATATTGCTCCAGATTGTTTAGATGAAGTAATTTACCGCTCTCCATCTCATCAACAAGAGCAAGTAATTTTTTTTCGAAACAAACTACTTCTTCCATCAAGGCATAGACTGGGTTTCCCTTTCCTTGCAGATTTAGATTTAGCTCTTCAAGTTTCATTGTGATATCTACAAGTTGAATTTTTAAACCATTTGTCTTCCTCCAAATAGGAATGGTCAAGCACAAAGAAAAACGTTTCAATACGTTACCTCTGGAAAATCATCGACTTTATTGTGCAGAAGTGGGTTAGAATACTGACTCCCTATATCTTCAAGGAATTCTTTAAATTGACGATGGTAAAATGCTTTTGCCAAGATAATATTAATAATCTTAATTACCAAGTTCATGACCTCAACTATCTCGCCCGGAAATATTTTGGCACAAAACGCCTCTTCATGGATTATACAGCAAAACGTTAGAATGTCGTGATTTTTTTTTTTTTCTGAAGAATAAGTGTTAACCCTCCTTTTATTCCTGCCATATTTCTGGCTCCATCAGCTCCAAGGCACCGACGTTACAAAATCATCGACATACATTAAATCACGCCGTAAATAGTTCGCTGCCAGAGGATATTCATCCTCGCCGTCATCAAGCAACTAACCGACTGTGCGAAGCGCTAAAAATGGGTACGAACTGATGCCGAAGACAACACAATTTAGTTGGCCATCTGCAATGGTTGCTGCGGGTGGAACAGCCACACGAGCTGTTGAAACCGACGATGTTCCGGACAAACCCAAATTTGCCTATTCATCTGTCGAATATCGGCAGTTAAAAAGACTGGAAATAAACAGAAATTAATCAACAGAGAAAAGATGTCGGTTTGCAATTTAGGCCCCGAATACAATCGTTCAATGAACGTCCGCCCCGACCTTTGGCACAATCGTCGAAAACAATGCGCAAAGGAGTTCTCGAACTGTGGGGCTTGAAGATGACATGATGCGGAATAAAGTAAGCATCTGTAAAGGTGAAATCCGTACTCAAAGAAATATGACCTAGTACAATATAATCCTCCATTTAGGATTTTTGGATTGCGTCCAGTTACTTAGCATAGACTGTTGTTTATTGTAGCTCTTCGACAGCTTTTTTTCGTGCTTCACTGGCTGTTTATTTAGCAGCAAACTGGATATGTTTTGTAATAGTGTCTCCAAAATTGACTTCTTTTTTTGTGCGAGTTTCTCGTGGTAAATGAGACAAGTCGGAAGGAAGCCTATCTGAGTTGCATGTGTACGCAAACGACTTCTTCCAAACCCGATTGTCTTCTTCGAAAGAGAATGAGCAATGAAATGAAATCCTAATGTGATTTCATACAGTGTGATTTGTAACAGGCAATCTTAAGAAAAGCAGCAGGTGCAATAAACGAAATTTGATTCATATGATCAATTGCGCGATTTTAAGGGCTTCGATAATAACCACAGGTTGCCACAGGTTGCCGACCCTTGGTATAGTATATTTCGTACATGTTCCCATAATATTTTTAAATATAGTAAATTAGAATTTAAATGCTTGTGTCTAACACAGTGGTTCTCAAACTGGGTGCCGCGAGCGTATGCCGGGGGTGCCGCAGCAATAATCAAGAGTTGTAAAAAAATGTTAAAGGAAAATTATATTGAGGAAGTAGACGAATTTGAGTTTCTACTTTTATTGCTGAATTATGGTCAATTGGTTAAAATTTGGGTCTTTAAAACGGAAAGGTGATTAACTCAGTGAAACTTCTGAAGCGACTATGTTTTCAAACCGTTTTTAGGGTAGCTATGCCGCGAAATTTTTGTAGTCCGACAAGGGTCCCGCGAGATTTTTGTAGCTCGAAAAGGGTGCCGCGGAAAAAAAAGATTGAGAAGCACTGGTCTAATAAATATATAATTCATAAACTTTCCTTTAGATTTAAAAAAAAAATTACTACGAATTTCGAAATTATCAATTTTCTGCGAAAAACCTTTCTAAACTTAAATGGGGTTACCGCCGAATGAATAGAACTAGGTATCATAAAATAGTCTCTTATCGAGGACGCAACATAGACCAACACCCTATTGCAAGCAGTTAGCTGTTAGAGAGATTACAACACCTTTATGGAAACGAATGCACTTTCAAGATATAAATTGTATGGTTATCGATGTGTCCATCGATATCTCGTTTGGACTTGTTTAAATGGCTATATAGGCCTGTTTAAACTTCAAATATGAAATGAAAAAGTGTTGCAGTAAATGGGGACTATTACATTAGACAAGTAAATGTCAGTAACACCTAACTAATTATTTATTACAAACTTTTTCTATGTAATTATTAATCAACTCACTTTTAAAGCTACTATCTTTTACAATGTATTTGTTAGGTTTCGTTACATTTTGTAGGACATAATATCTTCTGTATTAACTGTATAATTAATCAAAAAAGTAGAACAACACTTAAAAATATTTTTCATAAATTTTAATAAACATATACATAGTTGGTTCAACCGGCCAAGGTGCGAGTGTAACGATGAAATTTGGACGAGAATCTCCTAGTTTTTATAATTTATGTTTCAATCACACTATACACTTAGTTGTTTGTGAAGTAGTATATAAAAAGAAAAATATTACCGACATGCAAGATGAAGATGAACATGGTTAAGATGGTATTGATGACGATCAAGATGAAAATTATTATTCTGACTAGAGCGTGGACGAAGTCGAAAAATAAGGACAAGTTGAATTAACTTTAGACAATTTAGAAGGGAATTCGTCGATTTGCCTTCCGCTCTAAGCTTCTTGTGGAGTTTTGTTTTATTTACCTATTTACCATAACATCCAAATCCGTTTATCTAAGTCCCACTTAATCGGCAAGTTCGTACAGTATCGCTTGCTTTACCATATGCGTGATCACGAAAAATCCTTTCGTGTTTTTGTTAAAATTGCGAGAGGGATTAGACCCGGACCCGAAAAATAATCGTCACGTCGACTCGAGTCGGACTCGCCGAGTCTAAAAAGACTGGGAATTCCCAAACCCTAATTAACAGTTGTTGTCGATCATTTTCATATAATATTTTAATCAATAAAACAGTTTGAATTATCTATAAAATGGAGAGTGGAAAGTCCGACTGGTAGAACCATTCTATGGACGAGTCAGCAAAAGATTGACAAAGAGCATTAACGGACAAAGTAATCGATTCTAAAGAGAAAGCGTGGATCAGAGTGGGTTTAAAAACACTAGGATATACTAATTGTAAATGATTGCGGGAACAAGATAGACATGGCGAATTAATTTATGAATGTCCATCCTGAGCCTCTGTAATTGATTTTGTAGTAGCTAACGATGCAGCTAATCGACAAATAAAGATGTTTTAAATAAGAGACAGAACATAATGCGATCATTTTCTATTTATGTTATCTCTACAGAGTTCATTCATATAACCATAACAACAATAGAACAAAATTGAGAGAACAGATCAATGTAGCGGATGCCTCAGAGTTTGTTCCTACAGTGGTGGGTTAGGAGGGACAAACGCTGAGGAAAAAATAAATTTATTTCTCTACAGTATTGTCTCTGTAAAAATTTGTCTCTCTTGTGGTGTGCAATTCATTATTTTTAAATTTTTATCTACGGCCACTATTGTAAATGCCCATTATTATACAGTTCGTTTAAACGAACGTTCGTTTACGTTTAAACACATCATAACACACACGTATGTAACAGTCCGCGATTAATGATAAGTTATGATTGATATTCAGGTCTCGGTATGAGTGAATCGGCAGAAAACGTATACGGCGCGTTAGTTTATTTCTCTTTCTCTCAGTGTAGACTTCTATACCCCGCACTCTCTTTCTTTCTATGCCGCGTTCCTTTCTTTCTCTTCCTCTCAGTGCATATTTCTATACCGCGCGCTCTCTCTTTCGTTATACGCCGCGTTAGTTTCTTTCTCTCAGTGTATATTTCTATACCGCTCTCTCTCTTGCTTTCTCTTTCTCTCAGTATATTACTATAATGCGTGCTCTCTCTTTATTTCGCAGAATGACAGACGAGCTGGGGTTATAACCTTAAAACTAAACAAGAAAATAAACAAGAAAAAAAATATTGTTCAAACGTATTTGTTTTTTGTTGTTTTAAATCATACGAGAGTTTTATTGTTAATAAATATTATACTAATTATTTGAATTAGGTTTCGAGAAATAAAAACCCAAGAAAATATACAAAATACTGGAAAAAAGTAAGTTAATAAAAAAAAGTGTATAATTTGTAGCAATTGTTTAATTAGTAGCAAATTAAAAAAAAATGTTTACACATGTTTATCGTACATGTAATTCGAGTGATTGATATTTACTATATTTATATATGTATATCCTAGTCATATAGAGAAAAATAAGTCGGATTGTGTAAAACTGAGCCATTGCATGATCTGTCGGCAGTTCGAGTAGTTCATCTAATTCGTCTAGCTCATGAAATCGCCAATTTTATGAGGCACTTGTTTAATTAGGATTTACACTCACTATCATACCTTCTGACCGATTCGATGTTTCAAAAAATGCCAAAGTGCTGTCATTTGATAGTATAAAGCAACTTGTCTTAATAAACAGACGTATTAATGAAGAGATAAATAAAGAAACATTTTTGAGATGGTTTCACGAACTAGCTAGTCATATCGAATATTTCAAATAGAATAGTTACATGAACAGTCGGCAGATCATGCAATAACTCAGTTTTACACAATCTGATGAACATATACATTATAGAAAGACAATAGTGAAATTACAACCTCAGTGTCAAAAAGAGTATCGAGAGAGAAAAAGGAAAAAAGAAATTTAACAAAATACAGATTTAGAACTATGGAACTTTAGAACTATGGAACTTTAGAAATATGGTTGGCAATGAAACTTCTTTCGATGATTGTAAAGATTCAGGTTCAGCATGTTTCTTCTTTGATTGAAATTTATCTCTGTATATTTTATCGCCTGCAACATTAAAATATACAGAGATAAATTTCAATCAAAGAAGATACGTGCTGAACCTTAATCTTTACAATCATCGAAAGAAGTTTTACTACCAACCATATTAATCGAAAGTAATGAAGAAACTGAAAAATTAATTTTCAGTCCCTCTCTGAATAATCAAATTCAATCATCCGTTAATGATAAAGCTTCCCATACGAGGCCCCATACGAGGAACATGATGAATGTTCAATGCCAAATGTCTTGTTGTATCATGACAGAAACATTGTTGGCGATGGTAATTGCCTATTTTCAACTCTTATAAGAATTTTACATCTTCAAATATTAAAAGAGAATTTCAATTCTGTTTATTGCGCGAGGAACTTTGTTCCTGACGAGGGTCCCTGACCGCATACGTTTTTTTTCATTTCTTTTTTAGCAACCCAATTCACGTCCCTTACCTTACACCTCCAGACAGCGCCGTCGTTTGGATTTTGAGGCCCCGGGCATATTGAGGTGGGGCCCCCAGTAAATAAAAAAAGTGAATAAACAAATAATTTTTTTAATTTTTAATACATTCAAGAAAGGAACATATATATGTATAGAAGAAATATAATATAATAAAATATTAATATAAAAACAAAATTGAAGTTTATTTTCCTTGCTTTATTTTCAGCAAAATGGGGGGGTTGCCAAAATGGGGGACACAGCCTCTGTGGGGGCCTCCCTAGTCCGTGGGCCCCGGGCATTCGCCCGATTGACCGACGCTACTGCCTCCAGAGATCAGATGGATCCCTGTGTCTTAATGACAGCGATTGTGCCAAGACCATATCTAACTACTTCAAAGGACTCTTAAATGCAAAAGAACCTATTGAGTGTCTCCAAGTCACAGAACCAGCTAACCCTAACACTGAGTATATCACTCCTCCAACCTATGAAGAAGTCAGAGAAATAATTAAACTACTTAAGAATAATAAAGCTTCTGGGGAAGTCGGGATAGTAGCAGAAATACTAAAACATACCGGAGAACAAACCTTCAGGAGGATACATAAAGTAATTCTGGATATATGGACTAGTGAGAAGCTCCCAGATGATTGGACATCAGCCATTATCCATGCAATCCACAAGAAGGGAAGCAAAATAGATCCCAGTAACTACAGAGGAATATCACTCCTTAAAGTGTGGCCACAGTTTTGTGGTGGTGAACGCATCCGATCGCTATACCTAAGATCCCGGGTTCGATCCCCGGACAAACCGTGAAATTTGTCACGGAACTATGCTGTGGGCACCTCGTGAAAAGCAATGGCAAACTACCACGAGTAACTCTGCCGAGTAAAACATCTCAAAATAGTGCCGTTCGGAACCGGCGATAAACTGAAGATCCCGCATATTAGTGTGACGATGCGTTCCAGAAGTATGCGCAATAGGTCGCCCACGCTAGAACACTAGTATGCCACATTAAGAATAAGATCTTAAAAGAACCAGGACTCAACGACAAGATCAACAGGCTAGTACAAGCCACCCTACAGAACAGCCAGAGTAAAGTTTAGAGGACAACTCTCGGAGAGTTTCGCCATTAAAAGACAGGGGCGAGACAATGGAAGCCGATGGGATCAACAAAATCGCGAACTATATAAACACCAAGAAAATCTTCAAGATGCCAACAGAAGAAAGCGACTGGCTTTTTACGGACATCTATCCAGAATGGACTCAAACAAGTTATCCCATAGGATCTTCAAGGCTGCTAACAAGGGCAAAGCTACTGTATTCTTGTGGATGAAGCAAGTGGAGAAGGATCTTTCGGAACTCCATATAAATCAAAATGACATAGCCGACCGGAGTAACTATCATACAACTCTTAAAACTAAATCATTCGTAACATCCCTCATAGAAGTTACCAAAAGACGAGACCAGGAAATGGTCTGAGCAACGTAAGATTGAATTTAGCCGGAAAATGAAGGACTCGCTCGAGGTACCAACAAGAAAGCAGCTGCCAAACCCACAACTAAGAACACCTATCGTGGCAAACAATGACGATGACATCAAGAAACAGTTAAAACACAAGCACCGTGGTCCATAGATGGCCCTAACGAAATTTAAAAAAAAAATATATGTATGTCCGGATTGGAACTGCCCCGAATTTAAGTTTTCTGTCCCACAATGAATTGAATATTGAAGAGAGTCCAAGAAGCTATCACGTCTTGGGAGATTATTATAAAAATGAGTTATAACAACTTTCCAAAAACGTTCGGAAGAGCTTAGTTTCAAGTGGAAAGTTGTTTTCTGTATCGGACAAAAAAAGTCCGCCATAAAAATATATATGATATAACTACACTACAAGAAGCAAACTTATTCTGTTACATATTTTGACAAATCTATAATTTGTTTTAATTATACATTATTATTATATTAAATTTAAATTATAACACGTAAAAGATTAAGTTTTCCTTGAGAAACGCATATAAATTTTTATAACAAATAAAATGGCCTCCTGCGACTCAACTTGAAGAATTAATGGATTATATAGATTTTTTTCTTGTGCTGTAAAGGTTTGTTCTAAATATAACAATTTCAAAGAGTGCTTCAGAAATAGAAATAGTTAGTAGTATGTCGAGGAAACGCACAAATGTAGGAAATGTAAACAGTACAGCGTTTATATGAAATATTTTGTAATATATACATTTTCCTTATTAGTTCCTCCTTATTTATATATCGGCGAAATATAATTAAAACCATTTATCACACAAATAAATCGTAAAAACAGCATTTTAATAAATCATTTCGAATTTTGATTTGTAAATCCCAATTTTATTATACTGTCATTTTTTTAAATGGGTTTTGTTCTTTTTATTTATATATATATATATATATATATATATATATATATATATATACTATATATATATATATATATATATATATATATATATATATATATATATATATCATCTTAAATATTATGAAAACTTCAACTTTTATAATTCCTTGTAAATCACCAATCTAATTGCTAGTGTTATCCACTCTAACAAACTGTATTTATAGCTTATCTCCTTAAGTAACAAATCAAATATGTAATTGAAATCCTAATTTATTGACCATATATGTATTGATTATAGTATATTCATAACGTCCGTTTGAAATCAATGCATTTATATATGCATTTATAATTTAATGTGTATATATTTATATATATATATATATATATATATATATATATATATATATATATATATATATATATTTCTAAATAAATAACACTTTCCTATTCCAATAAAGATTGACATGAAATTGAAATGAATTATAAGCGAGATCCTTTTATAGAAAAGAGATCTAATTAAAGTCAAACCCAATTTAATAATGTAAATTAATTAAACCTATTCCACATTTAAATCATAAACGAATAATGAAATAAATTATTAAATTTATATAATTATGGTTATTTATGTTTTGTGTTTATAAGGATTAAATAGTTCATTGTACGAAACGGCAGATAACACTTAACAAAACAACAATTAACAAAACCTACTTATGCCTGCGATGATGGATACGTTTCAGGTAGCGCATTCTGTTTTCTTTCATCGGTTCTTCTTGGAGATGGCTGCAGGATTTATTCAGCACTGAAGATACATTTTCCTAGTTTACTCATTTACACCCATTGTGGAATTAGAACTAAGGCCAGCGGCCTTAAAAAAAACCTATGAGTCGCAAGTAATAGGGAATATGCATCAATTTTTTTTTATTTGATTAACTCACTTTTTACTTCGTTTCAACATAGTAAACAATATAAATACTGTTGAAAGTGTTTCAATTACTTTAATTAATTTTTTTAAATTTAATTTGACCTGATTGAACGGTCCCATTTATCACGCGCTTTGGATGACGTCGCATAACACATGACATTCAGTGTTGCATAGCATATTAGTATAGACAGTTAAGGATTTTCAGTTTGAATTTGCTATTTCGATAATGGAAAAAGCTAAAAAAACATTTTTAGATATTAGTATTATAGTATAGTACCGGAATGCGAAAACACTATTATAAGGATACCACACAAAGTGTTATAAAGATAAAGTCCCTATCGTGGTGTATAGTCCACCCTACCTACATCTGTAAATATCGAGGCCGATAAATGTCAACGGGCACGTCACATAACTGATGACCAATGGTGATGCGTTTCGTAAATTTGAATTTCGCTCGTATATTTTGGACTTTTTGATTTAAATTTTTGAGATTAAATAGAAACTAAATGAGAAAATAATGGTATAGGTGTAATGTCAAGATCATAAAGTATCGGGGATAAAAAAATCAAGTAAATTTAAATTTCTTTAAATTCACTCTTGTGAGATTTTGAATAAGTTCAATAAATATCGAATGTTAAATTAAGCAGAAAATAAAATGTTTTGAGTGATGCTGACAGGCGAATTTATTAAAGTTTTTTGCTAAAGCTAAACAAAGAGATTGGTGTCAAAAGAATTGACGCAACTTCCGCAGTGTATTCTTTGGAAGATGCACCACTTGCCTCATTTGTTGTTAAATAGCACGGCTAATAGTTCGATGTAAGAAACCTCATAATAATGGATAATACTTTATTGGCGAGGATACTTTATGGAAACCAACGAAATCTTTGGAAAACCGCTTCTCAGCTATTATTATTGATCTTTATTCATTATTTGATTACTATTATTGATCTTATTTCTTAGAAGAGAAGAAATTATTTTTACCTACCACTATTGTAAATATCCATTATCGTTCAGTTCGTGGACTATGTAAATACATCATAACACACACGTATGTAACAGTCCGCGATTAATGTTATGTAGGGTTTCTGAATATCCGCACTTTTTCAAAACCGCGATCTTCGGTTTTTGGAAATTAAAAACCGCGGTTTCGGGTTTTTAAGGACTTTGGTATTTATCTGTGTCTGATATTTCAACGAGATCTTAGTTTTTTACAAAAGTCGGGGCTTAATTAATTGTAGAGAGCGCTCGAAACAAAATATTTTATCTTTAAGTTCTCTCAGAAGTTCTTTTATATATAGCTATCTCCTGCTTCATAGAATTAGAATAGCGATTTGTTTGCATATAAGTATTTTTGTTTAATACATTTTGAATAGCTTTTTGAACTTCGTCTTGCAAGGAATAATTTGGATAGGTCACTTCTTCTAATTCTTCTGAATTTGCCGAACATTCACCTTCGACTTCAACCTTATTGTTGTCTGGATAAAGTCGTTCAAAAAGATTTTCGATCAATATTAAAACAGACTTTGTTGGAACTTTCGAAGGATCTAATAAACATCTAGCTAATTCTGTTCGATTATACGTTCCATTATATTTTTCATTGAAGCTTTGCTTATATCAGAACCAATTAATTTCTTTTCCAAGAATCCTACTTCTTGTGCGTTCAGCAGGACAAATTTGTCGTTCAACAGGACGGTGCTATTTTTTTAATTAGCCGGGCACCGTCATGTGTCACCGTGACGGACACCCACAATATCATTTCTGAAATTGATACTAAATGAATCTAAATGTTTTTCAACACTTATTGCGATATTATTTGCAGAACAAGTTCCTTCCATTCGCAGAAAGCCTAAATTGCAATAATATTTTTTGGCAAGATTTGGTTGGGAAACCGGCCAGATATGCCGTCGATGGTTGCCATTTTTGCAACAACAGTTTGCAATGTTTGAAAGAGCACTAATTCATTGTATTTTATTTTTATTTATTTTTTCAAAAAAAACCGAAAACCGCGGTTCTTTATGACGGCTATGCGGTTTCGGTTTTTGCACAGAAAACCGCGGTTTTGCGGTTCGGATATATCCGAACCAGAAACCCTAATGTTATGTAATGAGTGATAACACACATGTACGTTTGGTTTACGATTCGTTGAGAGCTGCACGTTGATACTATTTTTAAATATAGTACTCCATGATTTTCAAACAATCATTAAACGTCACATATGTCATTCATTTGGTTTTTCACGTTTAAATCTAACGAAAACTACAAACAAGTACTAAATAAAAAGGTATGTAACCGTTAAGAATGTATTTCTTTTCATTTCTATCAAGTTGAAACAGTTAAATATAAAAATACAACTGTTTGTTTATTATGTTAAATAATGTACCTAATAAGAAATAAATTTGTTACCAAACATATTTTTCTTATTAAACAGAAACAAATTAGTGTGGTCGTAGATAAAGTATAGTACATAACTCGAGTTGTAAGGCAATTACGTACACGCGGAATTACATTAATATGCTTCTTACAACTCTTGTCACGTAATATACTATTAATATTGAAAAGCAGAGATTTTTGCAATTCAAATTGAAGAATCTACCAACACAAACTGATTACATGCAATTGACGTTTTGATACAATACGATTGTAATAGAAACTGTGAAGCTTTTGTGTTTTAGAATTATATTCTCTCAACCAAAAACCAAAGGCCAAGACATTTTTGAATTGATTCTCTTATTCCGATTTTTTGCATATATAGATAGAGCGCCATCTATGATGGGAAGCGCACGGTTTTGTGCAGAGATATTTGAATGTAATCCGAACGTTACAACAGTTCACTGTTTTTCACATGGACAGAATTTAACAGAACTTCATTTTGTTCTTCAAAATAAAAATTGTTAATTTTATAAAAAGCAACTAAACTTGCGTACATAGAAATCGGCTCACTGTAAACTTTTGAATGTACCTATTTTCTAGAAACTATTTATAAGATGAAATAAAAAAATATTCTGTTTGAAAAACAATTTTTCTACGACCACTATTGTAAATGCCCATTATTGTACAGTTCGTGGACTATGTAAATACATCATACCACACACATATGTAACAATCCGCGATTAATGTTATGTAATAATTCCAAATCACCCATGAACCTTTGGTTTACGATTCGTTGATTGGTTGGGAGCTGCACGTTGATACTATTTTTAAATATAGTACTCCGTGATTTCTAAACAATCATTAAACATCATTCACATAGAAGCTGTCATTCATTTCGTTTTTTCACGTTTAAATCTAACGAAAATTACAAATAAGTACTAAATAAAAAGGTATGTAACCATTATTAATTATTATTATTAATACTATTATTAATTAATTACTATTTATTAATTAAATACTATTAAATAATTACTATGAACTATAATACTAAATCCCCTCACGTGGAAGTCACCTTGTCGCGGTGTGAGGGCTTAGTTTCGCAACATACCGTTGGACGTCACGACTGGAACAACTCCGGTCGGGGCGTTCGGCGGAGGGCGAACAACCAAGAACTTCTAAACCCTTAATCCCAAGGTGTCATGCGACCCGTGCCAAAGGGACTGGTTGATGGCCAAGGGCAACCGGCCATCGCTTACGGAGCCCCTCTGATACCTGGCGACCTCAGAGCGTATCCAGCCTTACCACTATCAAGCGGGGCTCTGATGTGGTGGACCTTTAGTTCCCCTGCGACTCGTGGGATTTATATGAATTCCAAAAGTAAAAATAATCCATGTGTGCGGGACCTAACCGACACACAGAACAAGGAAGTCAGCCCGGATTCCCGGAAAGACGACCTTGACCTCACACTCGTAGACATGAGCATTTTGTGTCCAGCCATGTCTACAGAGGCAGAGGTAGATGTTCTTTTAGGGACAGAGGAGGACTTGTCGCCTCCTGTCACAAAACAAGAATGACCAGCAGGCGCACCAAAATAGCCCAAGTGAACATCCATCATGCCAAAGCAGCTTCAGCTGTGATGGCTAGGATGTTCACCAAGCAGCACCTAGGGCTAGCGCTGCTTCAAGAACCCTGGAACTACTGAGGTAAGATCCGGAGGCCTTAGCAACAGGGAATGTAAGTTGGTATGGGACAGGCGTGAGGTCTCCCCTAGAACCCGCATTATGGTAAGAAATGGCATAAATTACTTATGTCTTTCAGAATTTTTAACGCGGGATTTAGTACCGATTCAGGCCCTCATCAAGATCGAGGGTCTCCACCGCGAAGTAGTGATCGCATCAGCATACTTCCCTGGCGATGGTAACAGCATACCACCCATTGAAGTACAAAAGCTGGTGGAACACTGTATTAGGAGAAGGCTGCCACTCATCCTGGGATGTGACGCGAAAGCACACAATGAGATGTGGGGCAGCACGGACACTAATAAGAGGGGTGAGTACCTTTTAGAATACCTCATTAAAGAGAACTTAATTGTGTACAACGTTGGGAACACACCAAAATTTGTCACTAAAGTCAGAAATGAGGTACTGGATATTACGGTAGGTAGCGCTAACGTAAGTAAACTAATTAAAAAGTGGAGGGTTTCAAGTGAGCCCTCAATGTCAGATCATAGGATCATAGAGTTTGAGCTGGAAGGAGCGAGTGAGGAAAACACCACCATTCGAAACCACAGACAAACTGTGTGGCCTATGTTTAGTTCCCAACTAAAAGAAAACCTAGAGCAGGTGACTGTGCGGGGTAGTATCAAACACTACACCGTGCTGGAGCAGTCTGTAGGAGAAATAAATGTAGCAATCACCACGGCATTTGAATCCATCTGCCCGGTAAAAACCGTGAAGGAGCATAAGGACGAAAAATGGTGGAACAAAAATTTGTCTACATTAAGAGCAAAAGTACGTAGGCTTTTCAACAAAGCCAAACAATACGGAAATTGGCTAGAATACTCTGAGGTGCTTACCACCTACAACAAAGAGATCAGAAGGGCAAAAAGGGAAAACTTTAGGACCTTCTGTGAAAACATAGAATCCACGCCGGTGGCAGCTAGACTGCACAAAGCACTAGCGAAGGATAGAGTGGAAATGACAACCACTCTCAAGAAAACGGATGGGACCTTCACGGAGGATGAAGAGCAAAGAGCTCTCGTCCTACTAGAAACCCATTTTCCGGGATGTAGAGGATACAGGGAGACCGAGGGCTTGATGCAACCACGGAAACCAAGTCGGGCCGACTGGAAGAGGGCAGCGTCCATCTGTACGAAAAACCGAATCAGATGGGCTATCGGCACTTTCCAGCCTTTTAAGGCCCCAGGTGTGGACAGACTAGTTCCTGCCTTCCTACAAAAGGGAGAGAGAGAACTAATGCCGTATCTTCTAAATATCTTTAGAAGAAGCTTAGCACTCGGATATATACCGGAGCTATGGAGAAGGGCTAAGGTGGTATTTATACCGAAGGTGGGGAAGAAAGACACCACTCAACCGAAGTCATTTAGACCCATTGGTCTAACATCTTTTATGTTAAAGACAATGGAGAAGGTGATTGATAATTACCTTAGGACTATAGTGCTGGTAGGTACACCACTACACAGGAGTCAGCATGCTTACAGAGCAGGGAAATCCACAGAAACCGCCCTGTATCAGCTGACAAACGAAATAGAAGCAGCACTAGAGACAAAGGAAGTAGCGATATGTGCCTTCTTGGATATAGAGGGAGCTTTTGACAACACCTCACACGAGTCAGGGCGGCCCTCGAAAGAAGGAATATCGACAGCACTATCTCAAAGTGGATGGGAGAAATGCTGAGAACTAGAACGGCGGAGACACAAGTGGGAAAAGACACCATTAAGATCTCCACAACTCGAGGGTGCCCACAGGGAGGTGTACTATCACCGCTAATGTGGAGCCTGGTAGTTGATGAACTACTGGTTAGGCTAAACGACCTAGACATCAAATGTCAAGGTTACGCCGATGATATAGTCATAATGGCCAGAGGAAAATTTGAGGGAACGCTCTGTGAAATTGTTCAGAGAGGCCTCAAAGTAACTAGTAGATGGTGTCAAACAGTGGGATTGAGACTCAACCCGAGCAAAACCACGGTGATACCATTTACTAGAAGGAGAAAACTAAACTGCCTACATCCCATACTCATAGATGGGAAGGCAGTAGAATACCAACAGGAGATAAGGTATCTGGGTATCACACTAGATAGCAAACTCCTATGGAATAGACACGCTGAGGCAGTGGTAGGTAAAGCCAAACGCGCCCTAATGGTGTGCAGAAATCTGGCAGGAAAAACGTGGGGTTGTAACCCCACTATCCTGCGATGGATGTACACCATGATAGTGAGACCTGTAATCACTTATGGGGCGGTTGCGTGGGGAAGTAGAATCAATCTGGCCTCTATGAGGAAACAGCTTGAGAAGATTCAGAGACTGGCGTGTGTCTGCATCACGGGGGCGATGGGGTCGTGTCCGACAGCAGAATTGGAGCTGCTGCTGGATCTGACTCCGCTGTACCTTGTGGTGGAGAGCGCCGTCAGATCGGCGATCGTAAGGTTCAGCAAGGAAGGAATGGGCAGAGGCAAAATAATCGGGAGCAGAGACCGAAACAGCCTCGCTGCCAAGATCCCCTGGCTGGAAGTACCAAAAGACAAAATGGTATGTAAATACCACTTCGAGAAAAACTACACAGCAATGTGTAGTAGTAAAGCCGATTGGAGCGACGAATCCTCAGCATACCACATAGAGCAAAATGCCATCAAGTGGTATACAGATGGTTCGAAGACAAAGGAAGGCACTGGTGCAGGAGTGTTTTCCCAAGTATCTTCCAAGCAGAGGTACACGCAATCGAAAGATGCGCACAGTTTAACCTCGACAGGAATTACCGCCAAAAACGAATTGCTATCCTGTCAGATAGCCAAGCAGCCATCAAGGCCATTAGCTCATACACCATCAGATCTAAACTGGTATGGGACTGTGTGGGGAAGCTGAACAAGCTTGGCAGGGATAATAAAGTAACGCTATACTGGGTACCAGGACACACTGGTATAGACGGAAACGAAGAAGCCGATCACCTAGCAAACAAGGGATCCAGTAGCCCCTTTATAGGTCCGGAACCCTTTTGCGGTATGAGCGTGAACACCATCCACAAAAGTTTAGATGAAGAAACAAGAGGAAAATGGATGAAAACCTGGGAAGAACTTCCAGGGCTAAGGCAATCCAAAGTGATGCTGGGATCTTTTAACCAGAAGAGAACTAAAGCTTGCCTGAAACTAAGCAGGAACAAGCTGAGAATTCTGACAGGAGCCCTGACAGGACACTGCAGACTTAGGAAACATCTCAAAGCCCTAGGCCTAGAGGAGGATGATGGATGCAGATTCTGTGGCTCAGCAGAGGAAACCCCCATACATCTGTTCAAAGACTGCGGAGCATTACTCCGCAAGAGACAGATGTACCTTGGGGCTCACTGCTTGAACACAGAGGAGCTGCAGGCCTTGAATCCCACCCAGATCCTGAGATTCCTAAAGGAATCAGGATTAGAGGAGGCGCTCTAAATGGGTAAGTACACCAACACTTGGAGGAGGAGGGTGGGGAACAATAGATCTATAAGGTCGCAGTACAAGTCGTCACCACCATATCTACAATCTACAATCTACATAATACTAAATACTAAAAAAACTATAATACTAAATAATTACTATTTTTAAATTAAATACTATTATTAATTAATAACCATTATGAATGTATTTCTTTCTTCTCTATCAAGTTAAATAAGGTCGTAGGTGTTACGCCAAACATATTTTTCTTATTAAACAAACAAATTAGTGTGGTCGAAGATAAAGTATAGTATATAATTCGAGTTGTAAGGCAATTATGTACTCGCGGAATTACGCGCTCTCCGCTACATGGGTCGAGCGTAACTGTTCCGCTTGTACGTAATATACTTCTTACAACTCTCATTACGTAATACATAGGTGGGCATTAACTCGTTAATCGTTAATTAACGAAGTTAACAAAATGCTTAACTGATTAACTTTTAAGTTAACTCAAAAAAATGTTAACGATTTTCTTAACTTCCGTTAAATTGAACTTTAGTCCACTACATTGGTTGTTTGTTGACATGTTGTCATTTTTGTTTTTTAAATTATGCGCCACGCAAAAGAGCAAAAATCCAGAGAAAAAGCGAGAAAGCCGTTCATTGTTGTACCCCTTTGGCCAATGCCCTATTATCTAGCATAAAAAAAGATTTGAACAGGTTATGGAAGAAGAAGATGCCAGCTGGCTCGACAGCCACAATCATGGTTGCTGGCTGGCTGCAGCGTTTCACCCGAAGTTTCGACTAATGTGGATGCAAAAGTATGAGAGCAGCAAGTTATCAAAAGTCAAGAAACTTATGGAAGCAAAAGTTGAAGACGCTCTGAATAGAGAAAGGGAAGCAAATGTACATAAAAAGGATAGGGCCTATATTAGTGAAAGCAGTAATACTGATGAAGAAAGAAAAGATTTTTTCAGCTCCGTTACTCTCCGAGTCTGAAGAAGAGGTCTGGAGGACGCAAAAAATCACAAAAACAAATCCCAGAATTTGGGGAGAACTTGGCTGGACTCAAAGTCAAAAGAATCTTTTGCGGATGCTGCCTTTCTAGGTGAACAAGTTTTATTTAACAAATATATTTTTTTAATTATAATACTGCAATCCCATCAAGTAGAACGACTTTTTTCTACATGGAGAGATATTTTGAGAGCTAAACGCTCATCACTGTCAGATGACAATTTTAATATGCTTTTGTTCAGGAAAGGCATTGTGAACACACAACTAATGAAAAATTAGAATAAATAACCTTTTTCTTCCATATGCTCTGCTACCCGTGCGAATTTAGGCTGGGTCGCTACTGTCGCTTGTAATAATTAAATCAATTAATCTATATACTTGCTTTTGTTTTATTTACCGATGTATCCCTTCCCAAAAGTTACCAAAAGCAGTATATATTTTGGATGGTTAACTTTTAACGGTTAACTTTAACTTGCGTTAAATTTTCGTAATTTTAACGCTGTAACGATTAACGAAGTTAACTTTTTTATTAACGAGTTAACGAAGTTAACTTTGGGATTAACTGTGCCCACCTGTGCTAATATACTATAATATGCTTTAATGAGTTTCAATTTATTAAGAATGCTTATCGTTTATTGGCGTGGCAACCGGCAAACAAAAACGATCGTATTTATGTGGTGATAACGAGAAAAACAAACTTGTGAAAGATGGTAATTATTGCCTTTGCATTCGAAATTTGCAAATTATTCGTTTTTCATAATTTGATTAGTTATCAAGAGTGTTAGTTTAATAGATGCAACACCGCAAAAAGTCGCCCAAGTTTTTGTTTTAATCGAAAATGGACTTAGCCCGCGACCTGTTGCTCGAAAACTGGATATGGCACGCACCGCAGTTCGAAGAGTGTTCCAAAGTTATGGGGAGACTGGATCCTTTCATAGACCACCTGATACAGGCTAGGGCGTTCAAAACACCGATGAAATTTCAAAAACCGGTTTTCGGTTTTACGTAAAGTAAAAACCCGGTTAACCGGTTAAAACCCGGTGAACTGGTTCAAACCCGGTAAACTGGTTAAAACCCGGTAAACTGATTAAAACCCGGTTAACCGGTTAAAACCAGGTTTTAGGTATGAAAATTACTAAATTGAGTATTACCTTTTAAAACTTATTTCAAAAATAGTGCAGCTGTAAATCAAATAAAATAAATATTCATTTACCATTTATAATTATTTAATAAATAATAGAAAATATGTTTGTATTATTTCATTATATCTACGTAAAGAATAAAAAAGATATTATTGTTAAAATAAATTCTTTACGAAGAGATAACTATAAATGTAGATTTAGAAAGTACGAAACTAGACTAAAATGTAAGAATGGAGTAAAAGTACTTATATTTGTTTAGGATCAAGATTATGTGCACTCTAAATCTGTGAACCTTTATTTCACTACGCATTTACTGTTATTAAATTGTAAGATTTGTATCTTTCTTCAAAGATTATAATTTATAGGAAATCATTGCATACATATCGTCCACAAAGTTAACAACTTTAGTGTAACTCTTTCTATAAAAAACATTTCTTAAAAACAACTACTTCACTGGCAAACACCACGACTGACATTGAATTACATTAAGAAAGTTTTTTGGTTCTATATACCTAACACTCTAATAATTATCTTTTGTATTTGATCAGGATATTATTTTTTTTTGGGAAAATTACAGGGTTGTATAGAACCCAAAAACTGTCTTAATGTAATTCAATGTCAGTCGTGGTGTTTGACAGTAAAGTAGATGTTTTTAAGAAATGATTTTATAGAAAGATTAGTTATACTAATGATGTTAACTTTGTTGACAATATTTATACAATGCTTTCCTATAAATTATAATTTTTGAAGAAAAGAAAGAAATGTTACTATTTAATAATATCAAAATCTTCAAACTCAACAACATATAATTACGTATTTACTGCTCTTACGTTTTATTTGAGTACAAATAAATCTACAATATAATTCATGAATAACCATAGAAAAATAAAATTATTTTAAGTATTTACATTTATTTCGGATTAAGATTATGCGCACCCTAAATCTGTGAACCTTTATTTGAGTACATGTTAACTGCTCTTACGTTTTATCCGAGTACAAATAAATTCACAATATAATACTACATGAATAACAATAGAAAAATAAAATTATTTTCCACATGAAGAAAAAAAATAAAACACATAAAAACCTACTTTCGGTTTTTCGAAAAAACCCGGTTTTACGGTTTCCTAAATTTTAACAGAAAACCCGGTTAACCGGGTTCGGTTTTAACCGGTTTGGATGCCCTAATACAGGCAGAAGGAGATTTACAACGGCTCGAGATGACCGCGTTATTGTGTCAACATCATTAAGAAATCGTCACCTTAATGCTGTTCAACTGCAACAACAGCTCCATGAAGCACGAAGAGTAGCTATTAGTCAGTGGGCAGTAAGACGATGAATGCAGGAAAGTAACTTGATCGCTAAGACACATGCAGTGTGTTAAAAACTTACATCATTTCATCGTCAAGCACACTTGCGTTTTACAAGGTATCATTTAATTTGGATTTAGGAACAATGAGGGTTTACTCTGTTCTGAGATGAGACCAAGAATATTATGGGGTGCGAAGTTATTAGAGTAATATGCTTTAATTTGAAGTGATTTGAAAAGGTATAGTTATAATTGACGATTTTGCATACTGGAATATGCCTTTATAGTAGCGACCGAAGAAGGTGTACCAAAAGAGCGATTTGCAGAATGCTGCATTGAAAATCGGACTTGGGTGCCCGTGGTCACGGGAGAGGAGGTTTAAAGGGTGCTAGATAAATCGAAGAGATTTTAGCAGTTCATGTGATACCTTAAGTCGAGTATATTGGAGAAGATTTTATCTTTATGCATGACAATGCAAAGCTGCACACCACAAGAATCGTGCAAGATTACATTACAGAAATTGATCTTCGGGTTTTGGAGAGGGCAGCATGCAGTCCCGATCTAAATCCGATAGAACATTTATGGAATGAGTTTAAACGAATTCGAGCAAACTCCCAAAGCTTATTGTGGCCGTAGAGGAAGAGTGAATTAACATCCCACAAGAAACAATAGCGAACTTGATTAGATCTATGCCCACAGGTGGGCACAGTTAATCCAAAAGTTAACTTCGTTAATCGTTAAGTCGTTAATAAAAAAGTTAACTTCTTCTTATTTTCTTCTTTCGAATAGGCCTACTTTGGACCACTCTTGTTCAACTGTTGGGCTTTGACCTTTGCCCAGTATTTTCGCATCTTCTGTCGGTGTAACTCCTTTTTCTCTTCCGTCCAGGGGGTACCTTTCCTTCGAGGTTTTTCCTGAAATCCACGGACTTCCTTTAGGGTGCGTCTCACAGACTATCTGTTTTTGAGATCTGTTATTCCCAGTTCTTTAATATCCTTCTCGGTCTCTGTCAACGAAGTGGTACGAAGCTTCTGTTTTGCCAGAAGGTGAACAGACGGTTGGGTAGTCGGTTTGGAGGCAATCTTGCAGCGTGGCCATAGAAAGCTACCCTTCTTTTCCTTGCACAGTCAGAGAGCATCTCAATATGTTCGTAGAGCTCAGAGTTATGCCGTCTTCGGAATTCCCCATCTTCCTTTACCGGGCCTAGGATCTTCCTGAGGATTCTCCTCTCTCTGATTTCCAATTTCTCTATTAGACCCCTTTGGTTGAAGGAAAGACACTCCATGGCATATAGGGCTTCTGGTCGTAAGACTGATGTGTAGTGTTTAAGTTTCAGGTTGCGTGTCAGGCATTTCTTATTGTAAGTGTTCTTAGTCAGCCGATAGGCTAGTTCTAACTTGCTGACTCTCTTGGATAATGATGCTCTTTCTGATAAGTTGGGTTCAATCCATTCGCCGAGATACTTAAATTTCTCAGTCCTCTTGATGTTTCCCTGTTCTAGTAACATCTCTTTTGCTTCTCTAATGTTGGTGAAGAATTCTGTTTTCTCCAGCGATACTTGAAGACCCACTTTGGCAGCCTGTTTTCTGAGACAGTTTACCTGCATTGTTGCCATCTCAAGAGAATCAGCAGACAGTGCCATGTCATCTGCAAAGGCCAGGCAATCTAAAACCAGTCCATCGTTCTTACGTCCCAGGTAGATACCACTCTGAGCACCAAAATTGTTTAGTTCCTTGCGCCATTCTCTCATAACCTTTTCAAGGACACAGTTGAAGAGAAGTGGGGAAAGTCCATCACCTTGTCTCACTCCAGTTTTTATTTCGAAGCTTTCTGAAATCTCGCCTCTAAATTTAACCTTGGAATGGGTGTTGGTCAAAGTGTCTAGGATTAGTCTGCGGGTTTTGTTGTCTAGTGCTAGTTCCTGGAGTACTTTGTTAAGCGTTTCTCTATCGATGGAATCGTAGGCCTTCCTAAAATCAACAAAGGTGACGACCACCTTGCGGTTTCTCATCTTGGAGTATGCAAGTACAGTTTTAAGGTTGAGGATCTGTTCAACACAGGATCGGGTCTTCCTGAAGCCCCCCTGGTATTCTCCCAGTTGACTATCCAACTGATTTTCTGCCCTTCTCTGTAACGCCTTCGAGAGAATCTTGTATGTTACCGGGACGAGAGAAATTCCACGGTAGTTGTTTGGATCCGTAAAATCTCCCTTTTTGTGAAGCGGATAGATCAGAGAGTTAATTAAAAATTATAACGATTAACTTCGTTAATCGTTTAAGCGTTAAAATTTCAAAAGTGAACCGTTAAAAGTTAACCATTCTTTTGGTACTTCTTGGGATGGGATACATTGGTAAATAAAACAAAAAGAAGTAGATAGATTAATTGATTTAATTATTACAAGCGACAATAGTGTCAGAACGGATTTCTCTTTCCCACGTGTTGACGCAGCTTTTACTTTTTCTTCAAACTGCACATGTTTGGGTGCATGCGTCACATGTTGTTTAAGATTATTAAGACTAGACATATGAGCCTTTATTGTACAAACTTTAGGCAAACACAGTTTGCATTCATAAATCAACTTGTGTTCTCCAAGTTTTGATTGGAATACAAAGTAATTACTCAAGTGTGGCCAAGGATTTGATTCAGTTTTACTTTCAGAGCTTTGCGTACTTTGGGTAGAAGTAGTAGTGTTCATAATGTAAACTTGTAAATGTTACACCATCAACTATTTTTTATATTTTTTCGGCTCTGTAGTTTCTCGGCTCTGGATTTTTGCTCTTTTGAGCAACAGCGCCGGTGTGCCCGCGTGGCGCGTAATTCAAAGAAAAAATTGACAACATGTCAACAAAGAGCCAATATAACGGGCTAAAGTTAACGGAAGTTCAATTTAACGGAAGTTAACAAGAGCGTTAACATTTTCTTGGGTTAATTTAAAAGTTAATCAGTTAAGCATTTTGTTAACTTCGTTAATTAACGATTAACGGCTTAATGCCCACCTATGTCTATGCCTAATCGTATGAGATGTTATTAGGGCAGCAGGGGGTCAGACGAATTGTCGCTAAAATTGGAATCAAAGAGAACAAATTAAATATCATTAAAAGATACAAGTAATTTACATTTCCGATTTTAATAAAAATTAACATATTTTTATCATTTAGTGTCTGAATATCCGCGTGTCTGTTAATTATAATTTATAAGCAATTCCTTGCTTCCGTTACGGGTTCCCTCTAAAAAATATAGTAATTGGACTTTAAAGTTACAGGAAGACAATCAACCTGCTTTAAATAATACGCAACGTGACTTTGTGTAATTAGGATCTTTATCAACACCAACAGGTTCAATTATAAGACATTACGTAAGGACCTGACTATAATATATGATGACCAATTAGGACAAATATTTTAACCAGACTTACTACAATATACTACAACATTATATATATATATATATATATATATATATATATATATATATATATACAGGGTGGGCCATTTAACGTTACCACCCCAAAAATATCCGTTACCTTTAGAGTGACGGAAGAGAAAGGGAATTTTATTCATCTCGAAGGGCTGACACAGTGGTTAAATACTTTTTGTCAAGGTCATAGTTTATGCGTCTTAAAGGTCATCAATGATTTTTCAAATGGGAACATGTTATTTTTTTATCAAGAAATTGTAGCCACTATTGACACGAATCCAGCGATCCATAATATCATGACCTTTGACGTTTCTTTTTGCGTGGATTAACACTGCCCTTTTCACGGAATAAATGAATAATTCGATCGAAACATCGACGGAAAATGATTTCTGTCAGGATAACGTTGTGCATAAAGTTCCTGCGCTCGCATAGAGTTCCTACCGGTCTCACCATGAATCAGAAACATATCCACTTTCTCTGCTTGACTGTGCAATACCATTTTTGATACACTTGTCAAATTATTTCAAGGTGATGATGTCATGGGCCACTGCATTCGTCTGAATTGTGGCTACTATGTCTTGATACAAAAATAACATGTTCCCATTTGAAAAACCATTGATGATCTTTAAGACGCATAAACTGTGACCTTGACAAAAAAAGATTTTTTAACCACCGTGTCAGCCCTTCGAAATCAATAAAATTTCCTTTAGAGAATTTTTTCGTCACTCTGAAGGTAACGAAGATATTTGGGGTGGTCATGTTAAATGGCCCACCCTGTACAACAGTGCAACGTAATTTTAGACGGCAGTATGGTGTTGAACCTCGGCAAAAACTCTCCGTCATTGGCTACATTCTTTCAAGGAAGAAACTTCTGTAGATGTTGTTTTGGATAACTTTAGGCTCCGACTACAAGGAACACGGATCAGTTTAACAACATCTTCAGAAATTTTCGGCCTGGCCTAGCGATTTCCCTTTAAAAACACTACCGGTTTCATTGAAATAACTAAGGCAATGACAGATAGTTTTAGCTGTAGGAGCTTCAACACCATACTGACGTCTAAAATTGCACTGTTATAACAGATTCAGTTTGCACAAGCCAAATAACACACTGCGCTTTTTGTTGCGGAGTAGCCATTTGCACTGCACGCTTGAACTGAATTAGGCGAACTGAGCCCTGGCGCTGTCTCAAGGCCAAGCAGCTGCAGGGGAGCAAAACTTGGACAGTTGATGAATCAAACACCACAAACTAGAATAGTGTGTATCACTTTGAACAGTTTCTATGACCCAATAAAACTAGAGAGTTCTTTTTCACACACCCTGTATTATGGAAACAGTTTTCTTGGTTTAGCAAGTTTATACCTTAATAATCCTTTGGCCATCCTTCCAGATCTCATTAGGCATTCTATCATGGGAGACTTCTGTTATTTTTACACTTAGTTCGTTTTGGTATAGCAGACGGGTGGCAGGGGATAAGGTCGGAGAAAATAATCAAGATTTCCTTAAGGAAATTGTAAAAGATATAACGGAAGGTAGGAGACAAAGAAGGAAAGCGAGCGCTAAACCGAAGACTGAACGCAAAGAAAAACCTGCAAAAAATATCGAAAATACTTTAGCGGTGAATAGAAGAAACCGAACAGCAACCGATACACTTTATTATTGGGCGTCTTCAAGTGACGAGTCTCCCAACCTTATTGAAATAAAATCCGCGAGACAAGACCACGAAGATCGGCCCCGATGCAACACGGATGGATCGTCGGGGATTCCCCGAAGAAGTTAGGCACAATGTTGGCGCAAGCCAAGGGCAAAAAACTCGATGTTAAAGAACAAAGTAAAAAACGAAGTACATTACAAAATGTGGTAAGTGTACGCGCGATTAGTTTGTTAGTTTTTTTTAACTAACTAGAGATTAGTTGTATTTTGAGATTAGTTCTATTAAACTTAGGTACACGAGATATTATGTGCTTTTCCATTTCAGATATTCTTTCTTTACACATGCAAGAAACGAGATGATAGTCCGAGTCTATATTCGCGTCCCTAAACGTGCAGGCTGTGTCGTCACTACCATAAATATCGCAAGCATAAGTTGGATCTACCTAGTATCAATTTTATTCACATAATTCAAAACCTTATTAGCAGCTGCTGGAGGAAAACTTGGACAGTTGATGAATCAAACACCACACACTAGAATAGTGTGTATCACTTTGAACAGTTTCTATGACACAATAAAACTAGGGAGTTCTTTTTCAAATACCCTGCATTATGGAAACTTTAAACTATAGATCTCGACTGCTAATTGTAGACTTTAGATCTAGATTAAATAACTATTTTATTAACTCGAGTTTAAATAAAGACCTACAATTGAAGTTCCAAACGAATTATTATGGCAACTATGTCTTGTAAATCTAGACAAGAGAAAAGTTTGAGAATGAAAAATATTTAATCTAAAACTAGAGCCCCTCCACACTGGATTTTGTATGCGAAAGTACCTACTGTTGTCGATAAAACTTATGTTAGAGTCATGTTGAGACTTACGTTACAATTACAATATATTATGCATTAATTTTAGAAAAAAACGCACTGCACGACTAGTCGAAGCTATATTATGTAAAATATGCGAATAAAGGTCGATTCCCATATGCGCGACACTCAGCTACGCGAAGTCGTGCGACATCGCCTGTCCAATAATGATTACATTGTTTTAAATGGGTAAGTCGCGTAGCCATAGTGAGAACTAGAGATGGGCATAATTGAGTGAAGTTATCGACTATTCGATTATTTTAAATCATTCGAGTTTTCGATTACTACATGTGCGGACGAGTAACGAATGATCACTCGGACTAGAGCTGAATCATTCGAATTATTCTGGATCATTCGAATAGGCGATTATCACTCATGCGCATGAGTTACGAATGATCACTCGGAGTTGAGAATCGGAATCAGCCGTTAGTAGTCGTCGGCTGTGCCGAGATGCGCATAATCGAAATATTTTAGTATTCGGGTGGAGTTCGTGCATTCGTATCTAGTTATGAATGATCATTCGGACTGGGAATTCGGAGTTGGGTGTTAGTAGTCGTCGGCAGTGCCGAGATGCGCATAGTCGAATTATTTCGTATCCAGTTACGAATGTTCATTCGGACTGGGAAAGCGGAATCTGGCGTTAGTAGTCGTCGGCAGTGTCGAGATGTGCAATCGAATGACTAGTATTCGGAATCTGCAGGCGCCACCACTAATACCTTTGTTACAGGTTTTTTTTGTTTGAGAATGAGGAAACAAATTCTAGTTTTTGAAGTAGAATCTTTTAAGCAGTGATGGGTCACACTATTTTAAAACTTTCTAACAAGTTTTAGTTTGAATTTTTTAACAAAAGCTAGGTTGGTGATAAAGTAACAAAATTGAATTAAACAACAAAATATGAGTATTATGGATAATATTTAGAATCCAATATTATTTAAATTTATTTATTTTACTGCCATAAAATATGCTAACGATGGAATACGATTATCAAAGATAACTTTACATTTTTCTTCATCTCACGTTTGTTTATAAAATGCCCAAATGTTTGTTTAGGAGAAACAGCCGCTGGAAATGTTGAAACCTCTCTCATCATGTGTCCTTTGCTTCTTGATGGTCGTTGAGCCTTCCGCTCAGCTGTTCCGTCGTCTTGTTGTTTGTTTCTGTTTTTTTTTTGTTTTTGTGTCGGTTTGCTTGTTTGTTTGTCGGTTTGTTTGTTCTTCTGTTGTGTTTCACTCATAAACGGTTTTCTTTTTTTTTTTTTTTGGTTGTTTTTTTTTGTTCTGTTTTTTTTGTTGTTTTTTTTTTCTTCTCGTTTGGTCCTTGGTTCGTCCTGGTGTTGGTTCCTGGTTCGTCCTTCGTTCTCGTGGTGGTTCTTTGCTCGTCCTCGTGGTGGGTGCTGTGTCTCTCTGGTTTGTTCGTGTTGTTCCTGCCTGTTTTTGTTCCAGGGTGCTCCGCTGGGTTCGGGGATGTGGGCTTTCCTGTGAAAAGAAAGATCAGTGATTACCTATGTTGTTGAGGTTTTGGATGTTTCCATTTGACGTTGATGTTGTAGTTTGCTGCGTTGTTGATTGTTGGATTGTCATGCATTTTCATGCGTTCGAAGCTTTTCGTTGCTAGTTTTTCTACGTGTTGCTTGATTGTCTCCATGTTTAGATCGCTGTGCAGCTGCTCATTGGTCATGTACCATGGCGAATCTGTTATTTCTCTGGTTTTGTTTTGTTCTGGATGATTTGGAGTTTGTAGATTTTCCATTCTTTGGATTGTATCCAGCACGTCGATGAGTACGTCATTGTCGGCCGTATTATGGACTTGTAGATTTGTAGTTTGTTCCTTATGTTCAGCTTGCTTTTCCTGTTTAAGAGCGGGTAGAGGTAGCCTTTAATTTGTTTTGCTTTTTTCGCTGTCTGATCGATGTGTTCTGAAAATGTAAGAGCTTTGTCTAGGATTACGCCTAGATATTTGATTGGGTTTTCCCATTTTATGTCTGTGTTGTTGATTCTCAAGCAGCTACTGGGTTCGTGCTTCAATTTTTTCTTCGTAAAGATAATTTCCTGTGTTTTTTCTGCGTTTAGTTTGATCCTCCAGGTGTTACACCAGTCGTTAATCCTGTCCAGGTGATTTTGGAGCCGTTTTGTTATGGCCTCGGTCGAGTATCCTCTTGTGAAAATTGCTGTGTCGTCTGCGTATAGTGCAATTTTTGTGTCGTTTAGTTTTGGGATGTCTGCGGTGTAGATGCTGTAAAGAAGGGGGCCCAGGACAGATCCTTGTGGGACACCGGCTGTCATTGTCTGAGATGTGGAGATGCTGTCGTTTATTTTGACTTGGAATGTTCTGTTACAGATAAAGGACGTCACTAGTCTGATCATTGCTGTTGGGATTTTAAATTGGTGCAGTTTGTATATTAAACCTAGGTGCCATACCTTGTCGAAAGCCTTAGAGACGTCCAGAAAGACTGCTCCCGTGGCTAACCCTTTGTTGAAAGCGTCGATTATTGCTTCGGTTATTCTTGTCGTCTGATAGGTGGTAGAGTGCTCTGTTCTGAAGCCGTATTGCTCGTCGGGTAGAATACGTTTGTCTTCAGTTATTTCTGTCAGTCTTTTGTGTTTTTTACTTTTTCTGTGATTTTACTGAGACCTGTCAGCAGACTTATTGGTCTGTAACTGGAGGTGAGGTTTCGGGGTTTGTTCGGTTTCGGGATTAGAATCGTTGTTGCGTGTTTCCATTGGGTCGGAAACACTCCAAGTTTCAGTGCGGCGTTTATGTTATTCTGTCTATTGCGTTCGGTGTTAGGTTTTTAGCGCGGCGTTGTTGATGTTATCGCAGCCTGGTGCTTTCTTGGTTTTTAATTATACCTTTTATTTCTTCCGGTGTTGTTTCCTCTATTTCCGTGTTTTCTACGCTACTATTTAGTACTCTCAGTACGGTTTCGCGTATTTCTTGCCTTTTGCGGAGTGGGTGTGTGTCGGCGTTCGGTTTAAACTGCTGTGCAAGCGACTTTGCGAATTCCTCCGTTTTCTCCTCGCCCGTGCTTGCTACAGTGTCGTTTGTTGTTTTCAGTGGGGGAATTGTTCTCCTCTCCTTGTTTCTAAGATTCTTGGCTAATTTCCACGGTTCCTCTATTGTTTTGTTGATGCGTTCTAGTTTGTCTTCCCATTCGGCGTTGTGCTGTTCGCGCAGTGCCCATTTCAGTTGGTTTGTCAGTCTGTTTAAGACGTTCTTGTCCGTCGGTGCCAGCGTCCGTTGGAATACCTTGTTAGCTTTGCGATTCTTTTAGTAGATTCCTGATTCCCTGTGGGAGGGTTGTTGTCGTGTTGGCTGTCCGTTTCCTTGTGGCGGCCCCGAGTGCTGCTTTTATTTCGTTTTCTATCGTCCGTGCTGCTTCTTCTAGGCACGGGGGGCTTGTAATTTCTGTACAAGTGACGTTCGTCAGATTATCTTTGAATTTATTCCAATTTATGGTAATTTTCTCGATTGTTTTCCTGGCCGTTTTCGCTTGGAGATTTATGTGCACTGGGTTGTGATCTGAGCTCAAGTCTGTGATACAGACTATTTCCACGTTTGCTGTGACGTTTTTCATGACGGCTATATCCAAAATATCCGGCATTCGCTGAACTCCTGGAAAGTGTGTCGGTTCGCTCGGTGCAATTACTTGTAGCTTCCGGTTTTCCGTGTACCTTAGTAATTGTCCGCCCTTTGTGTTTGTCACTCTGCAATTCCATTGCGAGTGTTTAGCGTTGTAGTCTCCTGCGGCTATGGTACCTATATTTCTGTCGAATATTTTGTCCAGGTCGTCGGCGTTTATTTGTTTCTGTGGCGGAGAGTACAGTGCGTAGAGGGCTACGGGTCCGTCGGTTGTCTGTACTTCTACTCCTACCGTTTCCGTGTCGGTGGTTGTTTCTACTTCCGGCAGTTCGTGGTGTTTTATGTTCCTTTTGATGATGATGGCGACTCCTCCTCCGGCTTTCTCGCCTCTGTCTTTTCTGTAGACTTGGTAGTTTGCTATGTTCAGTTGGTTGCAACGTCTGAGATGCGTCTCGTTGATCAGTGCCACGTCGACGCTGTGTTCGTTTAGGTGTGCTACCAGTTCCTGTTTCTTGTTTTGTATTCCGTTTGCGTTCCAGAATATAAGTTTCAGATTGTCTCTAGTTCTTCTAGTGGTCATTGTTGAGTGTGAGCATGATGGTTGTGATTCTTCGGGTGAACTTTTCTGTGTCCTCTTTGCTGTGTCCCATTTCGGCAAAATCGAGCATCATTTCGGTCAGTTCTGCTCTGATTATTTCGTTGCTATTCCTTTTGTTTCCGCTTATTGACGGCCTTGTCTCCGGGTTGGGGTTGTTGTTTTTTCTTACCGGTTTCGGTATTTGGCTAGTTGTCGGTGTTTGGGCTGTTTGTCTCGGTGTTTGGGCTGTTTGTCTCGGTGGGGGTTTTGGTCTCGTTTCCTGTTGTCGTTAGCTATTTCCGGTCTCGCCGGGCAGTTTCTCCAGATTGAGGTGTGTTCGCCTCCGCAGTTTGCGCATTTCGGCGGCAGTGTTAGCGGTTTCTCGCACAGGTGCGTGCTGTGGTTCTGTCCGCATTTCATGCATCTGTATTCGAAGTTGCAGTGCCACTGCACGTGGCCGAACAGCTGGCATCGGTGACATTGTACGGTTTCTCCTCGTGTTTTCAGCGGTTCCATTTTCACGTTCAATCCGCAGAATCGATCCATTTGGTAGATGGATTTGTATTCCTTCCCAATTTCTATCAGGACCATTTGGATTGGCGTGGCTTCTCTGCCTTTCATCCTGGTCACTTTTATGGCCGGGTATCCGTTGTCGTTGAGGTTCTCTTTGATTTGCTCCTCCGTCAGGCTGCAGGGAACTCCCTTCACTACGACCTTCAGGTTCCTTTCCGTGCTCAGTTGGTGCGTGTGAAATTCGTAATTGTCCTCTTTCATTAGTTTGTACATGTTTCGGTAGTCCGTGATTGTTTGGGGCTGGATTCTTATCCCGTCCCTGGTCGATGTTGCCCTGGTGTAGTTTATATTGTTTCTGTTGAGCTTCTTCGAAAGCCCTGCCCATTTGTCCTTGTTTCGTAGAACTATTGGTGTTTTGTTGTTGGTGTTTTCGGTGGGGGTTTCGGTCTCAGTGACTTCGTCTTCGTCGTCGTCGTCGTCACTGTCCCTTGTGTTTAAGCATGCGTAACTGTTCATACTCACCTCCGGTCCTCGCAGGCTTGACGTGGTTGGGTTCGTCAGCTTTGCGGTTTTCTTTGGAAACCGGAAGGTTTCCTCGTCCTCCGGGTCGGTTTTGCGCTTGGGGGCGGCCTCGGTGGTGCTGTCCGTGTCCATCGGTTGGGTTTTCCTCCTCGGGGCGGCTTCGGTGTCTCTCCTCGGGGCGGCTTCAGTTGATCTCTTCGGTTCGGCATCATTGCTCCTCTCGGCGGCGGTCGTTCTGGTCGCGGCGGTGTCCTGGGGTTGTTCGGTGGCGGTGGTCTTCATCCTTTTCGCTATTTGGTTGAATAGCTTCTTCAGGCCGTCCTCGCTGATGGAGTCCAGGAAGTCGTAGTCCTTGATTTCCATGGAGGCGGCGGTTCCGTTGGCGCTGGTTTGCATGATTGGGTTCATGTTTTCTCGGTTGGGTTTTTTTTAAATTATTTTGTCAAATAATTGCTAAGTTTAACGTCTGCTTCGTTCGAAGTTCGGTTAAGCTGTGAGAAACCTCTCTATAGAGGCACATGCATTTATAATTTTTTTATATTACAATTATAAATTACTTGGATTGTACAGTAAACCGGCAAAAATGCAATATTCTCTCTATACGCGATAACTTCCGCGAAAACTGTCCGAAAATGCGTCAAATTATTAACGAAATTGGCTTAATTTACATAAATTGCATTCTACAGGTAATATTACAGCTAGCTACATGCAATAATAACTGATAAAAATATGTTTTAGGGTAAATCGAGAGATCATTCGATTATGAAATCATTCGATTATTGAAATCACTCGATAACTAATCATTCGATTATCGAAATCATTCGATTATGCCCATCACTAGTGAGAACGTGCCCATTTAAAACAATGTAATCATTATTTGACAGGTGATGTCGCGAGACGTCGCGCAGCTAAGTGTCGCGTATATGAGAATCGGCCCTAATTATGCAAAATATGCGTAAATAATTAAATGTGTAGAGTTCATCAAAACCATAACAACCAGGGGTGGGCTGCCAAATTTTGAACAACCGGCTCGTTATTATTTCGAAGAAAAAACGATAAATGAGTACATTGTTTTCATTTATTTTTCTACAGTATAATTGTGCTTCTGAACTGATAATAGCAATTGTGGTTGCTATTTTTTAGCCCTTAAAATTGAATTAGGTAACTGAACATTTTTCAGTTTTAGTTGTTAATGTTCTAATCATTACTTCGCCATGGTAACATAATTTTATCTAATGATCAGGTAGAAGGATATAAATCTCGAAGAGCTGCAAAAATTTTTCAAAGTTATATGTGTCATTGTTCTCATTCTTATCATCATTATCCACACTATTATGCCACACGATTATATTTGGACACATTTCAGTTAATTTTGTGGCTACTCCAGATTTTCTTCCTAATATTGACGATGCACCATCTGAACAGAATTCTATGAGATTTCTTTGTAAATAATATTTATCAAATCCATTTTGTGTACGTACATGATGTGTGTAGTGTGTTGCACACATGATATGTTTGCGAGTGTCTGGCACATCGGCGCGATGTGCATATTTTGCATAAACATACTATCAAAATTGACTTATTTTTTTGTTTTAGGGGTAATTTAACAAGCGGCTTGCCGAGTTTCAAATATTTTAATAACCGGCTCGCGCGAGCCTGACCGAGCCGGCTCCAGGGCACCCCTGATAACAACTGCAGTTGCAGAATACAGACGTTTTGCCGAAGAAGGTAGTGAAAACGGCATTGCCAAAAAGGTTTTGAACCTAGAGCTGCGTCTTCCAAGGACAGCAAGTCGTCAACAAAATAGGTCAAATCATCCTGCTAGTTCGTTAAGTGAGTATTTTCGTCCCTTGTTATACGTGCCCTATTTGGAATCGTTATCATCCTCATTAGAGGCGAGATTCGGCAAAGACCAATCAGCAGCGTTACACCCAGCTCAGATAACAAAAAATACAGTTCCAAAATTTAAAAAAAAACATGGAGGAACATCAAAACAGGAGCTAAGCTTTAGTGGACTTTTTGGATAAGCAAGCAGGAGGGCTTTCTGGCTTTGGAGATTACAGAATTAATTCAACAAGCTAAGTCTTTTATCCAAAGGTGAAAACATCCGTCAAAATTTTATTGGCAATGTCGCATTATACGGCTATAATTGATTCATTCAGTACACACAGACGCGTAAAAACATGATGAGATCAAGAATGAACGAAGACAGGTTCATGGGCTTTGTATAGCCAGTGTACATAAAACTGTTGTAAACAGTATGGACAATAAAATTATTTTGACGTTTTCGAATTTTGAAAGTTTTGTCCTTTTTTTAAATTTGCAATATTTGCCAATTATTTTTACACTTTCGTCCAATTTTGATATAAAACAAATGAATTTTGCAAAATTTGTCCACTCAAATCAACAAAAAACAAAATTTGCTTCGAATAGAGATTTTGGTTTTTGAAAATCTGGCAATTTTTGAAAATTATTTTGAACGTTTTCGTCCAATTTTGACACAAAACAAAAGAATTGTGCAATGTTTGTCTATTGAAATTTAAAAAAAAAAAAAAAACAGATCGTCAAAATAATTTGCAAATATTGCCATATTTTCAAAATAAAAATCTTTATACGACTTTATACTTCGTATAAAGATTTTTATTTTGAAAATATGGCAATATTTGCAAATTATTTTGACGTTTTCGTCCAATTTTGACATAAAACATATGAATTGTGCAAAATTTTACCACTCATATCAACAAAAAAACAAAATTTGCTTCGAATAGATTTTGTTTTTGAAAATTTGGCAATATTTGCAAATAATACAAAGTTATAAAAGTATTCCCCACGGGCTATAATGTAATGTTCAGAATATTGAGCACACAATCACATCAGCTCAACCAAGTAATTCGCAGCAAAAGTGTTAAAGTAAGGGCAAATGACCTCAATTCTGCAGAACATTTCTTTGTAATGAAAGCCTTTTGTTGGACAATTTGGTATACAATTTCAGGAATTTCCGCCTATATATAGGGTGTTTTTTAAGAGCTTGAGGACCTTAAATAATAATAAAAGACAGAAATATTGTTGTACAAAATTTTTGATTATTATAATCTGGTAGATAATTTCATGCCATTTATTTTTTAAATATGATTACCGGCATATGTCCGCCGCGGCTACGAGTGACATAGTCCATTCGATCATTCTAATTTTTCACTATTCTTTCCAATACATCTGGCCGTATGGCGTCAATGGTGGCTTGAATATTGACTTCCTATGCTTCAAGAGTTGCTGGTTTGTCGGCATAAACCAATGACTTAACATAGAACCATAAAAAGTAATCGAGAGGCGTTAAGTCGCACGAACGAGGGGGCCAGTTAAGGTAGGCGTCCAGAGTTTCGCATCGTACGTATCGCATCAAACGGATCGTAGTATTCTTTCAATAGAAAGTAATTCAAGTGCGTCCACTGTACCGAATCGTACAGATCGCACGAATCTACCCGTCGACAATGTCACGCAATGGCACGCATCGTAAAAGTTGTCCCTAGGAGATGACGATGATGACGCCATACGGAATATGGTATTTGCTGGTAGTTGGGTCGGCAAATCCGATCGCTCCTGATACTGTAGACGCCCTGTAAAAAAATAATCCGTTTGATGCGATGCGTCCGATACGTACGATGCGTAAATGTGGACGCCTACCTTTAACAGGATCACTTCTGGAAAAAACGTTGTCACCAAATTGATTTTGCAATAAATTGATTTTGCAATAAATTGATGGTTAAGCGCGCTGTATGGCAAGTTGCGCCTTCTTGTTGGAACCAAATGTCGTCGATGTTTAGCTGATTAATTTTAAGAAATAAAAAAATCAGTCAGCATGGCTCGATAGCGCTCGCCATTTACAGTAACGGCAGCTCCTTCCTTCCTCATTTCGAAAGAAATAAGGACCGATGATGCTGCCACCGTGTGAACCGCACCAAACGGTCAATTTTAATGGATGTAATGGTGATTCGTTAATGGCTTGAGGATTGTCTTCGCTCCATTTACGGAAATTTTGCTTATTGACGAAGCCATTTAACCAGAAATGAGCTTCATCACTAAACACAATTCTTCGTTAAAAATGATCATCTTCGGCCAGTTTCAAATTAGCCAATTCAGCAAAAATGCGACGTCAACGATGGACATTTGGCTTTAATTCTTGCACGAGCTGTATTTTATAGGCACGTAACCCAAGATCCTTACATAAAATTTTCCACGTAGTCGCAGGACAAAGGCCAACAAGTTGAGAACGGTGACCAATCGACATTTCGGCGTCTTCTTCAACACTTCGCGCTACAGCAGCAATATTCTCTTCGGTACGCACATTTCTTTGTTTTGTTGATGGTTTTGAATCGCGAAGAGTAACGAGCACCAATTGCTTGCTCGCTAGGCCGATTATGTTGACCGTAAAATGGACGAAGTGCGCTATGAACTTCGCGAACAGATTTATTTTTTTCAAAGGAAAGTGTATACCCGGATTTATATATGAAATTTGCCCCCGCGGAATTTTTTCTTCGTACTTTGGGGATCGTTTTGGTACCAAATAAAAATAATTCAGTCAAAATTTGAGCTCTTTATCTCGAGCCGTTATCGAGATATTGTAAAAAAAAACTGATTTTTGGATTTCATTTTTTTTCCATAGTAAAATTGAATTTTAAAAAACACGATTTTTTTCCCAATACTTACTAGTAAAAGCCATTAAAAAACATTTTTGTTATGATTCCAAGATCGAAAACAGATTTTTAAGAAAAGAAAATAAAATAAAATAATTTTTTTGACCGTATTTTTGAAAAGTGTCATCCACCGAATTTTGTCAGAAAATGTCTTCTGTACTCCTTTATACTCAGGAATTTTTAAAAAATTTTTGAACAATCTGAAAAAAATTAAAAACGATTTTTCTAATCGTTAATCATTTCTTTCTAATTGCTAAAAAAACACATACAAAAATATTTGTCGACTACATCTTGCACTACCCCAAATAACTAAAAGAAATCCTAAAACATTAAAACCAAATCATGCAAAAATACATTTGAAAAAATCGTAATGTCACTCAAGCTCATTCATTTTTTTATTTAAATTAAAAACTGGGAATTCGAGCGCTACAATATCTTCCATTTTTGGTTTGGCCTGTGAACAAATGGTATTTGACTACTGTGATGAAGTGAACTCATTTGAAAACGACGTTTTGGCATTGAATTTTGGAATTGACGTTGTCAATAGAGAAACTTTACTTTCTAATACAAACATAGCTAGAAAATTATATGAACTAAAACATGATCAATTGATATTTATTTGTGATGGAACATATATTGCCATAAAAAAATTACAAATAATGAATGCCAGAGAAAATCATATTTTGCTCAAAAAAAGTACCTCTGTGCATACCATTTACAATATGCACTAGAAATGGTTTGATTATAGATATGCTTGTGCCTTACATGGCTAATATGAAAGATGCTGAAATTATGAAAATCGTCCTTAGCAATCCTAATGGTCTCATTCTTCTTCTTCTTCTTCTGACTCTACAGCCCAGGGTGAGCTTTGGCCTCCTTAACAATCCCCTTCCACCTTTGACGGTCTTCAGCGACACGTGTCCAGTTTCCTACTTGTAGAGTTTCTACATCTTCCTCTACCTTATCTTTCCACCTGGTTCTGGGTCTACATCTGCTTCTTGAGGTGTTAGGTTGCGCTTTGTGGATGGATCTGGGTGCTCTTGCACTCGGCATTCTAATCATGTGGCCCACCCATGGAAGTCTCTGTGCCTTAATGAATCTTACTATGTCTTCACCTTCTATTAGTTCTTGAAGTTCGTAGTTCATGCGAATTCTGTATCCTTCTTCCTCTCTCACTGGTCCAAAGATCTTCCGTAAAATCCGTCTTTAAAAAATACGAAGAGAGTTTTTGTCTGCTTCCGACATACTCCAGGATTCAGCTCCATAAGTTAGCACGGGTCTGATCAGGGTTTTATATATTCGCAGTTTTGCTTTACGTGAGATGATTTTTGATTTGAAGAGCTTCAGATGTGAATAATAGCATCGATTCGCAGCTTGGATTCTATCTTGTACCCTCAGTGATAGATTATTTGTGTTATTGAAAGTTACTCCGAGATATTTGACATTTTGAACTTCTTCAAACCGATGATCATTTATAATGAAGTTCTGAATGGTCTCATTACGTTACTAAAAAAGATCGAAGTAGATCGATGCTTTCGTAATAAAACAGAATATTTAGGCTCTTAAAGGGAAATGTGATCCAGCTTACTACAGTCGAGTGAAATCGATCTGTTTTGTTACCAAAGTGCGTTGGGTAGTTGAAGCAGTTCATGGTAATATCTAGCAAAAGTTCAAACTTTTAGATCGTAAACTAAACAATAAACTATTCCCTAAAACTTGAATGAAATCTCTGGAAAAAGAATTAAATCCCTGGTATTAGACGATATTGTTGTGATTGTGTTAATAGAAGACGTACTACAGCGATTATATATTATCTTTCCCATGCTCGATTTCGCTAAAATAATAAGACCTGCCGAAATATTAAGCCGTCTGTTAATAGACAAAAATGTTGAATATAGAAAGAAACGTTGATCAACTGACGTATTCTTTCAGTCAAAAATAACTTTTTGTATTTTTCTAGCAATACCCTCCATAATCAGTAAATTCAGCAGTTTATTTTTTTTGTATAAAATTATTCAGAATATTAAATGGAAACTCCTAGGCCGAAAGACCTAGTGGTCGATAGTCTTTTGTAAAAGTTTAAACATTTCTTCTTCTTCTAGCAATAATAAGATTTGCTCATTGGAATGTAAGATCGTTTTTAATTTTTTTCACATTGTTCCACCACATCAAAAAAATTTAAAAAAATCCTGAGTATAAAGGAGCGGAGAAGATATTTTCTGACAAAATTTGGCAGGACACTTTTCAAAAATACTGTCAAAAAAATGATTAAGTATATTTTTATTTATTTTCTTAAAAATTGGCTTTCGATCTGCGAATCATAAGAAAAAAATCATGCCTTTTACACGCAAGTATTGGCAAAAAATCGGCGTTTATTAAAATTCAATTTTACTATTGGAAAAAAAAATTAAATCCAAAAATCAGTTTTTTTACAATACCTCGATAACGGCTCAAGATAAAGAGCTCAAATTTTGACTGAATTAATTTTATTTGGTACCAAAACGATCCCCAAAGTGCGAAGAAAAAACTCCGCGGGGGCAAATTTCATATGGGTGCTTCTCTGTAAAAAAGTTTTCGGCCCGGACAAAGTTGTCCGGTCATATTAATTTTCTTTTTTAGAAAAAAAAACCTAACAATGATTTTTATAATAACAGTTAGTGATAAGGAATAGAAAGCCCATTGGATTTGTAGCAACTTTTTGAGATATGAGCATTTTTCTTAAGAGTAGTTGCAGGGGACTGTTCGGTATGCCAAGGGAGTGTACCTAATACATCAAAACCACACAATACACAATTTTAATCATTTATTTAGTATGTTCTGCGTTAGTAACTTCAGCTGAATGAAGATCGTCTTCCGATTCAGTAAATACTTCATCCACACTCCATTTGGGTTTTGAGTCATATGTAATACTGCCTATTTTAAAATGATCACAAGTGTTGCTGTTGCAAAAGCAACTGAGACTTCTCATCGTTAAAGTCACACAGCTGGTTGGACCAAGGCTAGACTTCGATAATACACCTACGACTTGATGAACTTTCAAGGTACCTTTGAAACTCTTCTGTTTCGTCCCTTCCATTTCAATATTATCGATCATTTTCTGAATGACTTGGCTATCAATTACGATACATGTAATGCTAGGGCATCGTTCTTGGATGGATTGTACAAATTGTTCGATATCATTAATATCACCACCAGCGTTTACAAAAAAGTCTGCCATTCTTTTGCATGTTGCTCCGATACCGTCTGGTGCACCCTTTCCATGTCCACCCTCTGTATAATTCCATGTAAAAGCCTCTACTCTTGGAATTTCTTTAGAGATTTTAGTTGCCATTATAAAAAACATTTTTTTGTTACGATACTGCGTAACGGGGCCATCGCTAAAGAAGTGTACGCACTTAATGTTATCTGGAAGATCTTTAAAAATTGGTTGTAAAAGTGCCCAAATGGCAGCAGGTGAATGAGCTATGTTCTTTGAAACTGTACAATACGAACGTATTGATCCCTTTAGATAAATCACTACTGTATGTAGACTTAGCTGAGCTCGCGATCCACCGAAATGAATTGCTTGTATCTCTTCTGCATACTTTGTGCAGTAATTTTCGCTGAAAACCATGTGAATAAGAACATCATCATCTTGAAGGTTAATTTTGAGAGACTTCATCGCATTAAACTGGTGAACAATGTTCCTTTCATGGGCAATGATTTTTTCCAAAAAAGATTTCTTTAAATACTTTGTAACTGTTCGTGACTTTTTGGTTTTTAGATCTTGAATCTCTTGCCTCTCAAAAATCCACATTTTATACTTCAATAGTTTTCTATCATCAAACTCTTTTAAACTAGAAGTCCTACTAGCGCAAAACACACAACTTCTTGACAAACATTCTATGCTATATCGTTCACAACATAAATCTTCTAGTAACTTTTGATGATTATTGTAAGGTAATATTTTTGCTTCGTACAATGCGCTCAACTTCATGTCCAGATTACTATGGACTATACATAGACATGTATCACGATTTTTACCATTAGGCTTGACTACCCAGTAAGGACGTAATCGACAGAATGTTTGTTAACTAATGTGGTTATGGGCAAAAAATGTTTTGTATAGGTTGAGCATTGTATCAAGTAAATACCTTTTTTGTTTCTTAAGCTTGTCTTTGGTAATAAATTCCTTTTTTCCTGCTCCCATACGACTGATACTATCGTCTTCATAAAACTCCTGAATCATCTGTTCCACACGTTTCGGGTATCTCTCTTGTCGTAATTTAGGTACGGATAAAGAATTGTACGGTACTGATTTCTTAATACCACTATAAATAGCAGCACTATCTTCAAGTATCCAATGTTTATACTTTTGAATCATCTGGCCAGACACAGCTTTTTTAAATATTTGCTTATCTTCGATACGTCTTAGTCTAGAATAATCTTTCAGCTGTTTATTAAGAACTTCACCGAATAATGCCTTCTTGACAACTTCTTCTCGACCATCAGGTTGAGCTATTATTTTTTGCATTTTAGTTTTCGGTGTATCTTCAATACTTTTTCTTCTCTTGCTTTCAAGTCTAGCTAATCTTTTCATGTACTTCTCAAGTTTTTTTTTCGGTATTCTAATCTTTTCATTTTTCTCTTTGTTTTCTTTTTCTCTTCGCTTTTTTGCCATTTTTCTTCGCTGCATATTTGCACTCGTGACTGTGAGACTTGGAGCTAAAAGAGGCTGTTTTGAAACTGGTGTACTGCATCCTGAAGTTGGTGTGACGTGCCCTGAAGCTGGTGTGAAGCGTCCTGATGCTGGTGTGAGGCGTTCAGAATCTGAAAATGGTATGTTTTCACGTGTAATGTTAGTGTTAACACAATTTAATTTTTTTTTTTTGTTCCGGTAAAACAGTCTTTTTTCCAATTCTTGAGGGCAGCTCTGTTCTCACGTGGAGTCATATCTTTGACAAGTTTTCGCTGACCTTTTTCTTTTTTTCTCTGGTATTTTAGCCTCTCCTTTTCTTTCATTTCTTTTGAGGATCGTTTTTTCTGCGTTGATATCTCAAACGTTCTGCATCTCTTTTTTTTGTAATAATTCCTCTTTGGATAACTTTTTCAATTTAGGAAGCATGCCTATTTGACGATAACTAACTTGTAATAAATTATTCTGATTATGAGGATATATCAATAACAATTACAAAAGAGAGACTGCTGTCAATTCTACACAGTCCCCTGGAATAAACAACAGTCCCTTGTCAGAATAAAAAGCAGGGGACTGTTGCCAGGGGACTGTTGGCAGGGGACTGTGTATTTTGATTAAATCGTGAAATGTCAAGTTAACTATTGTAATGTATTGAACTTTGTGAGTTCTTAAGAAATATGTACATCAATCCTTATCTAATTACATAAAATATTTTAAATTCTACAAATAAACTATTAAAAAAATAATTAGCAGAGGACTGTGTGTCGTAATGATCCCGATGCACGCTCTCGCAACAAACGATGAACTTACATTGAATAAAATGATCACACAGTGCTACTAGCACCACTAACATGAACTTCAAACTAATTAGATTAATAACTACATAAGATAACATGAAAAAGCACAGTGGATAATTTTATTTTTGATATTGAACTTATGGCAGGGGACTGTACTTAAAAATCCTGGACAAAGTTTGATCAAATGATGGGAAGGGAATAAATTGATCTTATCTATATAATTTATCTTAATTGATCAGGTATTATTTATTTCGGAATCAAGTAGGTTAATTAATTATCTTTTTAAACATTACGCGTAACATTTTATATCATAAATAAATATCTTGAAATAAAATCGCAAAGTGTTAATTCTGGGAATGGGACAGCACAGGGGACTGATTTTTTGGTGGCCTGAGATTTTTTTACTAAAAAACTATAATTAATACTATTCTAACTGTAACTGCTCTAAAAAGAAATATTCCTACGCTTGCGTTTTGTGATATTTTAATTTATATTATATCAATATTAACTCAAAAAATGATCCGGACAGCCATTTACGAGCTTACAGAGAATCACCCATATATAAATCCGGCTATACCCTTTCCACAATTTGGAAGCGCTGTTCTGGCGTTAAACGATTCATGATGAATTGCCAAACCTTAGCCTGAATTGCCTGAACAGAAATGTGAACACAGTTTGACATTCTCAACTGTCAAACCATAGAAAACAACCATCGAAACTTCTCATGCACCTAAAAAAACTCCCATTATAATAGAAATAAATGTTATTTTAAATAAATGCCAATAATTTAAACTGCTCATTTACCTTTAAATTTTCAGCAGCTGTTTCTGAAAGTAAATTCTTATCTTTCAAATCCTTCATTGTCTTGACATGAGCAGTTAATCATGCGCAGTTTACATGCTTGTTGCAAAGTTTTTATTTTTCTTCGTTGAACTGCAATAATTCGTTCTGCTTCATCTAAAGCCCTTTGCACTCTTCTAGGTGTAGCTAAATGTGTGTGTGCTAATGGCACCAACAAAACAAGCATCAAGTATGGCTTTCATAGGTTTGCAAACACCTTGAGGAATCAATAACTACATTTCTCGGTGGAGTGGATGAAGGCTTATTGACTAGATCTTGTTTATTATTGGGTTGCCTATATATTTCATGCCTCTTATTGCCAGATTTACCAGGTTTTCTTTTACACTTCAATTGGAATCTGATGTTCAAACACCAACACAATATTGAGATTGAATCTTCTGTGGTGTTTGGCAGTTTGATGACTTAGTTACTAAAATATTTAGAAACCAAGAATTGCATTGTTATTTGTAGGTATTTAATTAAATCTGATTAACCCCTTGATTGATTATCAACCTCTGATAACCCCTTATATAATTAACCCCATATGAATAAAATGCGTGTTGACGTGTCCATATACATGTTGTGATCTTATCTAATATACATGACGTCTTAGAGACGTCATTGTATGTTAAGGGGTTAATATCAATAACAATATAAAATCAATAATAATTACCCATACATGGTACATTTAAATTTTCAGTAACAATGCATTTCATTTTTACGGTATCGGCTTCATTAAAAGTAGAATCTACTTGTGTGAGCAACTTCCTTTTCTTGGTATGAAAACATGGTACAACATTGTGTTTCACACATACTTTTAGCTTTCTTTTTCAAGTCTTCATCACAAAAATGATTGGAACATAGTCTAGTGACAGTGATAAGAACATTTTCCTGAATTCTACAAAATTCTAGCCTGCTATCGATTTTCTTCTTGTTTGGGGAATCTGTTAATATGAAAAGAAATTTAATGCATAATTTTCAAGATTGTAGTCTGTATTTATTTAATTCAGCATAACAGTTAACCTCTAAATTAAGGCATACAAATAATATTTACACGTACTTACGCATGATAAGAAACCGAATTTCCGCGATTACCACATAGGACGCAATATATAGATACTTGTATCTGGCAATATACAGCTGAATATACAGAAAGCATTTTTAGGATCACTACAATAATACCGCTCCTTAGACTACAGCTGGACTCAGGGGTATGGCACTCTTATGGGAAAATTTGTGATAGAAGTTTTAGTTCAAAGTACCTATTATAGATGGCTTGGCCGCTTAAATTAACAGATAGATGTCACTGAGCAACTAAAATCACAAGTAAATGACTAGTGTTGTTTACATTTATATTAGCAAAATGTCAACCAGAGAAGTGTCAAAAGTCAATCAGTTTAAAAATGATATCGCCAGTGTGTCAGATATTCATACGTTATATTGGATGTATAAGTTTTTCGTTTTTGTCGATTTCTCGCAAGTGTTATATATGCGGCCAAGGAATTTTACAGCAAGGGTAGCAAAATAAATTTGTCCAGTCCTAAATAAACAATAATAAACTACCCATGAGAAAACGGGTTGCGCGGGTGTCTCGATATGAAAGGGATTGGAACATGTGTTAACAATTTAAGAAGGTATATAAACCCAAAACAAAGTTATGGACACTCCAGAGAATTCGATCGGTGAGTCCCGATCGAGCTACAACTACCTGTGTCATGGACTAGTGTACTAGTGGATTCCCAAAGCCGGGAAGGCCCAAAATGAAGAAAACCACCACCGCCACCAGGACGACTCGCCAGTCGTCCACCGCCGCCGCCACCGCCTCCGCCGCCACCATCTCCGCCACTACCACCAACAAACCACCTACAACGCCAAAGGGACTCTCAATGCCGCCCCTGTCCCCCATCGCCGGATCCCCAACACAACCACAACAAGTAAGTGCCCCCGCCGCTTTAATGTCCCTGAAACCAAAACCAATATTCACGCCACGTAACTTACAAACTAAAAATGACTACAAACACAAATTTATTTACACCGCCACCGTCCACCAACTCCCCAAACAGTACCAGACATATAAAAACCTTTTCAACATCACCAAGCAGATCCACGGGTTCCAATACGAAACCGTTTAAATTCGCAAGGACACTGCGAACCCGAAAAATTAAAAAAAATTAGGCACTTCATCGGGGAACCTGTCCCCATTTCTCTTGGCCCACAGCCAGCCCCCGCCTCCCCCGCCCAAGAACATCCGGTCCGTCCATGTCTTGCGTTGTCCGCGGTGTCGCCCTAGACATCACCGACAGCGAGGTCCTGGACCACATGAAAAACCTCAATCTCCAGGTTGATAAAGCCTGGCGAATCACGGCCCGAGCCACCAACAAGCTCACATTACTCGTCCGAGTAATTACTCACGACTCGTCAACATTGGACCACCTGATTAAGTTCGGGCTAGTCATCAACGGCCATCGCCACTATGTTGAGCTATCTAACCCCTCCCCTCCTCAACCTCTTCAGTGCCGTAGATGCCTAAAATTCCACGACTCAAAGCAACCCTGCACAGAGACCCTGACCTGTGCTCTCTGCGCCGGTCCCCACCCCACCAGCCAGTGCCCCAACCCCACCCAAATCCGCTGCACCAATTGCAGCGGGGACCACCACTCGAGCTCCCCACTGTGCCCCAACCGCCCAGCTGCCCCACTTTCGTCAGAGATGACAGCCCCACTCCGCTGCACTGTCCCCAATCCCCCGGAACAGTCTGAGAATCCCTCCAACACCATTGTTGTTGAAGACCTAATCAGGTTCTTCACAACAGCTCTTCTCAATATCCTCCCCGACAAGCGCGACGAGATATTGGAAACGGTGACCCCCCTGGCCAGGAATATCTTCGGACTTAAACTTAAGTCCACGATATTCAGGAACACGGTTCACTGTTCCTTTATACCGCTCGCGCCCCGTGAATCTACTGTTACGGACCCAAATCCCCCGCTGTCCCCCCTCTGAAAAGTCAACCTCTACAGCATTTCGTATTAAGTTAGGATGGCTTTCCTAGCAAGTTTAAACAGCCTCGGCTGGAAAAACAAAAAAGACCTGATCGAGCATTTAGTTGTCTCCGAAAATGTCCTCATACTAGCATTACAAGAAACATATTTCACTCCCAAAACCAAAGCCAGCCTGAGAAACTACACAATTGTTCGCAAGGACAGACCAACACAAGGTGGTGGCGTAGCCATCGCCCATCACAACTCAATCCCAGCCCGCCCTGTGACGCTCCCCCCACATCTCCAAGACCTTGAAGCTGTTGGCATAACCATAAGCTATCAACAGTCCACTATTAACATCTTCTCCGTATACTTCTCCCCAAAATCTGACATTTCAGTCGACCTGTTCGACTATTTCAACTCGCTCCCCAACTGCATAATTTTGGGCGACCTGAACGCCCGCAATCAAGTATTTGGAGACACAATATCCAACAGCAAAGGCCGTCAACTCGTGTCGATCCTAGACACGCATTCCCTCTTCCGCCTTGACTGTACGGACTACACCTTTTTTGGTCCTCAAGGCAATTCTATTATTGACCACATCTTAATATCCGACAACGCAGCCGACCTACTGTCCCCCACAGCCTTCATCGGCCCCTCGGTCACAAGCGACCATCTCCCATTGATAGCAGAGATGCTATTCGTACCTCCACCAATTCCTCCACCATCTACAATAACTCGTCTGTCATGGAAAAATGCCGACTGGCAAGCATTCGACACGAATCTTACAGTCGCCTTTGCCAACCCCCCGACCATAAACACCACCTTCAAGCTAGAATCCGCCATCGAAAGATTTACCAGTAGACTCCAATTAGAAATACACGCTTGTGTACCAACACGCACCATATCAACGGTACGTCCCTCTGTCCCCCCCGAAATTGTCTCGCTAATCCAACAAAAACGTAAATTGTATAGGATTTACAAAAATACCCACGATCCTCTGATTAAATCATCGTGGAACCGTCTAAATGCCCTCATCAAACTAAAACTGCGTGCCTTCCGCGAAAAATCGTGGATAGATGCTACATCTAAACTCGATCCCAAGGATGGCAGTAAGTTTTGGAAGTCCCTAAACATTCTTACCGGCCGGTCTCGCCGGCCCAACCACCCACTCTCGGTAAATGATCTAATCCTCACAAATGCCCCAGAAAAAGCCCAGGCTTTCGCGACCCATCTCGAAAAAGTCCACCAATCAAACTCCCCACACTTTACCGAACCATTCTTCAGGAAAACCACAATCGAGATTAGCCGCCTACCTTTAACTCCGTATTCAGAGTTCCCCCCGTCTACCCAAATCGAAAATGAACCCCTAGTCCAGCCCATTACCACCGAAGAGGTTCGCAATGTCATCTCCACCACTCGAAATGGCTCTGCAGCCGGACCCGACCGTATTCCATGGACTGTCCTCAAACACCTTCCAGACCCAGCAATTAAATACCTAGCCGGTATATTCAACGCCTGCCTCTCGTCCGGCACCTTCCCGCGGCCTTAGAAATCCGCTTACACAATAATGATCCCCAAACCCAAAAAAAATCCGAAACTCGTTGACTCCTATCGCCCAATCTCCCTCCTCAGCACGATTGGTAAAACTTTCGAAAAAATCATCTCCCAACGTCTCCGCTCCTTCTGCGAAAACCACCACGTCATACCCGACCATCAAAGTGGGTTTATGAATCAACGGTCTACCCAACATTCCATTCTCAACCTCACGTCCAACCTCTCTATCACACTAAACTCCGGAGACTCCGCCATAGCCCTCTTCCTTGATATCCACCGGGCCTTCGACACTGTGTGGCACGACGGCCTGATAGCTAAACTCCACACATTACAGGTCCCACTATCACTAGTCCGTCTAGTAAAGAGCTTTCTCTCCAACCGCTCGTGCCGCGTCAAAGTGTCCAATTCCCTGTCTCTCCCCTTTACGCCCGTTGCTGTCGTCCCACTGTCTGCCCCCTCTGCTTTTCAACCTATTCTGTCACGACATCCCTTTACCGACCAATTCTAGCTGCCACATCCAACAATTCGCAGATGACACCGTCATCTGGTCCTGCCACCGAAACCCCTCAATCTCGGCAACCGTCCTAAACAAATTCATTGCCAAAATCGAAATCTGGATGAACCTCTGGCGCATCCAGATTAATCCCCAAAAATCCCAACTGATCCATTTCCGTCACAAAAACCTCTCCAAACGTATTGCCGAAAAACAATATTCAATAAACCTCTACGGCCAACCCCTGATACCCCAACCATCAATAACGTACCTTGGCACGATCTTCACCCAGTCCCTAAGCCCAGTACCCAACATCAGACACTGTCTCCATAAAATGAGGTCCAGGCTAAACCTTCTCTTCTGCCTCCGCACCCGAGTAGGGGGTTGTTCATCAAACACCCTACTCTACACGTACAAAACCTTTGTTCGCCCAGTCCTCGACTATCAAATGACAGCCCTTGCGCTCTGCAACAAAAATCATATTGAACCCCTCCTCAGTTTTGAAAGAAACTGCCTTCGACGGATATACCGTCTAAACTACAAGTTCCCAACTATATTACTCGAAGAACTAGTAAATTTCGACCTATACCATACTCGACTCCACACCCTCCAGGAAAAACTCGCCTCCCGCATCATCTCCCAAGAACCCCCAATTTTCGACATCTTTAAGTCCCCTCCTGTTGAAATACACAGAAGAAAGCCCAAAAACAAACTCCCCATCCCCTATCTAGTGCTTCTGTCCCGACTGAAAGATGACCTTTCTCCAAACCTAGAACTAATTCTAGACACAGTCCCTGATATGTTTAAATAACCCCAAAACACTAGAACACACCAAGACCCTAGACGAAAAGAACCGACCAACACTGCCCCCCCTCCTTCTGACGTTTTCTCGCGCCGCCCAGGTGATGTTGACTGACTTGCCGCCCGACTGCTGCTATCCGCTGATTCCCACCCATAAAAAAAAAATCTATCCACCTCCTTGGCTGAAAAGGAAATTGCATTTCCTACAACAGCCGTCCCCCCCAACCCTGGCGGGGACACTTATTCAACATGCATCTTTTCCTGCCATCAGCATCCAAGAATATATCGTCTCTACAAGATATTATTTATTAGTGCAAAACTTGAAAATTTTTCTCTGTTCATTAGTTTAATTTAAATTGAAAGGTAAGTGTGCATGTTTTTACTATATTTAAGAAGTTTGGTTTATTAGCATCATATCCCTTACTTTCAGACAATGGATTCCATATTTTTCGAATGTGTTGTTCCTGGTTGTGAAAGTAATATGAAGGATGACCATCCACAAAGTTTCTTTTGTTTACCAAAAGATTTAGAAATGTTGGAAAAATGGGGAAGTAACATGAATATTCTAGATGTTGTGCAAAAACCTCTAAGCACTCGTCTACATTATAGAATGTTAAGGGATACACTTTGAGGACTCATGCTTCCAAACACCTGCAAAGACTAAACTGAATCGAAAAGTTATTCCTACAATTTTAAAAGTTGAACCTGGTATGTTAACCTCTATTAATATAATTATTTTGTATATATATATATATATATATATATATATATATATATATATATATATATATATATATATATATATGCTATCATAGTCGTTTACATTGTAATGTTGTTTTGTATTTTCTTGTATCTATCTATTAATATCTATTTTATTTTGTATATATATATATATATATCCCTTCTTTTCTATTTTATTTTGCAAATTTCTTCTTTTTGCTATTTAACATATCCCTTTATTTTTCTTGTAAATATTTGTTTTTTGCTGTTTTATCTTATATATATATATATATTTTTTTTTATTGTAAATACATATTTAGTATCTTATTAGTACATGTATATATCATAATTAACAAATTGTTTTTAATTTTCACCCTATTTTAAATAAATTTTATTTTCGCATATATTTAATAAAACATTCATATAGCCCGCGTTTCATTAGTTCCAAGTACCCTTCACAGTTAGCGCAAACTTCTGTCACAGAAATTCCTTAGTGAGTGTCGCATCTCTCTTTAGATACTTGTCTCTGGGTGGACCAGGGCTGGACTGCAGCGCCAGTGCAGTATTGCCAACTTTATTTTTCAGGGGATCGTACCATACACTTGGAAAAATCGTATTTTGCTACGAATTTTCGAAAAAAAGTAGTACGCATAGAATTTTCAATAAAATAATATTAAACGATTTAAATACGTAATATTATTATAGCTTTAAATCAATATTTAATATTTAGGGTACAACGTTTTAATATATGCTATTTAGACGAGCAAGGAATGATTTTCTGGCCCTTGGTTACCTGAATTTGGACACTAATTTGTCAACTAAGAAGTTTATATCGACACTGCCCAAAACAATTACCGGGTCACTAATTTGTGCCTCCATAAAATTAAAACGGGAAATTACATGCAAATAAAATTAAGAACATCTGAAACACGCTCTATTTATTTGTTTTAACTGACACAGGGAATTATTAGCATCGCATACTTCTGGTGTATACTACCGATTTTTACTGATTTCGAGTCCTCGCAATAGAGGTTCTATGGCGAAAGACCTCTTAATTTCCCTCAGGACGACGCATGAGCTCACTTCATCAGGCCAGACAATAAGGAATAGGTTATGTCGATACTAATCCCACCCCAAACCATAACTTAACCACCTACAAATCTTTCGACTTCCTGGACAGTAGCAGCTGAGTACCGTTCTCCTGGGCGTCTGTAAACACGAACTCGGCCATCGCAACGAGTAATACGGAACCTTGATTCATCCGCGAAAAGCACAGACTTCCTTTGTCGAAGTTGCATGCGACATGTACGACGTACGACGACAGAGAATTCAGAAACACATAGATCCTCTGTTAATACCCCAACAGGCAGGCTTCAGACCTGGCAAATCATGCACTGGTCAGGTACTAAATCTCACAGAACTCGTTTTTCCTAATATTACGGCACGTCTTAATATCGTCCTCCTACTTGCAGAAATCAGTAAATAGGTGCAAATACTCGGCCTCTTCCGAGGAAATCGGGTACTCGGCGTACTTTTCGGCGGACTTCGGCCTAACCTGCATCAATCTATTCTTCAATGGTTTGATGTGAGCTTCGACGGGAGCTTCCAAAATCCGGCGCAACCTCTTCACCAATCGCTCAATCTGGATAACTTTTCTCGCGGCCGCGACGGCTACATGACCTTTGTCTGGTCGTTGTAGCATTCGATCTCGGCCTTGTGGATTTTATCGTAGTGCAAATAGTCAAGTTTGAGCAGGAACTCCCTGAACTTCATCTCGACGACTTTCATCATGTCGTAGACGCTGAGTTTGGCGTCGTTAGCCGCCACGCTGGTCTCGTAACGTCCTCAACAATCACGTACAGGTTCGCAAATCAACTTTTTAAACTCGCCGTTGGATCAGTTCTTCGACAAGCTGTTCCAACATTTTAGCTCTCTTCTCCTATATAGAATTTCTCCTTCCAAATTATCGATCAATTCTTGAAGATCCTTGATTTGACTCTCGTTGTTGGCCTCGGCGGTGGCCATAGTTTTTTTGATATTCTCGCGCCAGTTCCTCGGAGTGCAGGAGCGAGTTAAAATTTTGCAGCTCGATGAACCGAAACATCTTGATGAGCTCCTTCGGATTTTGCGCGTTCTTGCAGTCCTCGCTGAAATTCTGAATGGTGTCCTGCAACCAGTTGACTTCGCCGACGAGGCGGTGTGTTCGAAGCCCGCAGAGTGAGTCTCCTCGGATCCCTTGTTGTCCGAACCTTTGTCGCTGTTGTAGTAGTGGTCGTGGACTTTCCTCTAGTGTATCGCACTGACAAGGTACAAGAACTTTTGGTACAACTTGCAGTTCCTCCATTTCTCTTCATGATTCTTGAGTTGAGATTTCAAGGTTCCGAACTCTTTGGCCATGATTCGGTACAGTTCGTACTTCTTGGATAACTTGTTGGCTTCGTTTTCGCTCTGTCGCAGTAGCGCTATGGATGTGCCGTTGTCTTGCGACTAGAACTCCTCGAAGGTGCTCACGTAGAGGTTGTATTGTTCGTTGATTTCGTCGATCATGTTTTGCTCTTCGATCAAATTCTCTTCGATTAACATCGCGTCGTCCATCCGGTAGCCGGTCACGATCTTCGTCCCTGATGTTATCTATGTATTTTTTCAATTTGAACTTCTCACCGATCGGCCTTCCTTGGATTATGGTATGTGCAAAATGGTCAGATTAAGATCTTGTATGGGAGTGTATAACCGCGGCAACAAATCCCTTTGGTGCTGTTGTAAGAGTTCCTCTCGTAGTATTTTAGCTTGAGTTCGTTTCGCCTTTCGTGCGATTGCCACCGCTTGTACAAGGATGTAATCTTGGGTAGAACACTAACTTACAAACAGCACTGTCACAAAACCAGACAAAAAGCAGTTGCTAGAAATAGCCTTCTATAAAAACTAGCTGGAAGCAAATGGGGTGCAAAACCTCAAGTCTTGAGAAGATCCGCGTAAGCCCTTTGTTTTTCAACTGCAGAATATGCCTGCCCAGTCTGGTGCAGACCAAACCATGCAAAACAGGTCGATATCGCCTTAAACAACGCAGCGGGCTTCCAGAACCAAGTAAAAGAAGAATAGGTACAGAGCATGTAGAAAAATGTATGCAAACCTTCGAAGGTCCCGACACGGCAGAGTCAACGATGCCGGTGGGATGGAATTTACATTGAAATAATTGAGATGGTTTCACACTAGACGACATATCGGTGCTGTGCCGGTGCCGTCGCCGGGTGTCGTCAAGGAGCAATCTTTCCACTCGTGTCGTCCCGATAAAACTAATCAGTTTTACATTTTTGCCTTCTACGACGTCGAATGGCTATCCACTTAAGGTATCGGAAAGACATGATCTTAATGAAAAGAATGTTATTTTTATGGTTTTTGTTGAGTGCCACGAAGGTGGACACAAGGTGGAAAGCTGTAAAATAACTTAAAAATTTCATGTGAGATTTGTTTTGGTAGTCCTAAAAAGACTCAATAATTGTTATAGAGCTCCGGAAAGGCTGAATATATTTATGTATTCAGGCTGTGTTCCATTTGTTTTAAGTTTGTATGATTATCTATAACATACGATGGTTTCACCAATTCTATCCTATTTTAAATAAATTATATGAGTCGTTTATTTTGAAAGTGGCCTAAGTCCATTTTTCAAAACTATAGAGTTAGCCACCTCAATAGTTAAATTTTTACTTGATCTTTTTATTGTGAAGTAACTTGTTACTAATATATTTAAAATCATTAAGATTTTGTAACACCAAAATTTGTGGGGTTAATGCAGTGATGAAAAAGTTTATTTTGAAAGTGGTGTAAGTCCCATAGTGGGAGTTTCGAATCGATATTGAAAATATGCAATTAAAGTTGCATTTATGAATTTATTTATGTTTGCTATCTGGGGCATGTGGAAGACTGAGGAATTCTTTATGATACCTCAAACATGTCCATTTGTGTATTTCTCTCCTCAATGTTATTGTAAACTTCTTTTTCTCTATGTAACTGAATGTACTATGTAACTGAAATACAAAATAAATGATTTAAAAAAAAGTGTATGTGATCTCGTAAGCTTTATGTTTAATTATTAAAGTAGCAGTTGAATTATCAATGTGCAATGAATTTGTTTAATTTAAAATTTCAGTTTAGATTTGCTAATGGATACATATGGGTCTCCTGATATACATACATATGGCCATAGACCCCTTGTGGGCTATTGGCCGCTCCATTATGGAGCTCTTTGATCCTTTTGTTGCGGTGGATCAGTCCGCGTATTCTATTTTCCATTCATAGCTTCTTGTGTAGTTTTGTTTCTTGTACTATTTTCTTCCATTCCTTCCTATCTTTCACCTTCTTCTTCCATTCTGTGACTTCCATTATTCGCATATCTTCGTGTATTTGGTCCTGCCATCTTATTTTCGGCCTTCCTCTTGGTCTACTGAGTGGTGGTTTCCAGTTTGTAATTTGGAATTTAATCTTCGTTATGGAGTCTTGTGTTTTTCTGTGAATATGGCCATACCAGCTAAGCCTCCGTGCTTTTATGAATTTCACTATGGCTTCCGCTTCTAGGATACTTTTTATCTCTTCGTTTCTTAGTGGTCTGTGTTCTTGTCCTTGTGTTTTCTTTGGGCCAAGTGTTCTTCTTATAATTCTTTCCACTATTCTCATTCTTTCTTCGTCTCTCTTGGTCAGGCACATTGTCTGCTGCGTATGTTATTACTGCTCTAATGCTGGTTTTGTAGATTTTTATTTTCGTGCTTGTGCTGAGGTTTTTGTCCTTAAGTAGCTTATGGTATTTCCAGAAAGCCATTTTTCCTGCCTTTATTCTTTCGCTAATTTCGATTCTTCTGTCGTTGCTCCCGTTTACTGTGACTCCTAGGTATTTGTAGCTGTTTACCCGTTGGAATGTGTACTGTGCTATTTGTATGCATGTACTTTGTTTTCTTTTCATTGATAGTCAATCCTCTTATGCGTGCCTCTTTGATGATTGTTACTATAGTTTTGTCTAGGTTCTTTTTGCTTGTTGCTATCAGTGCAAGGTCATCTGTGTTTTATTTTGCATTAATGATTTGTTGTTTCCCACTTTACTTATACCTTCTAGCGCGATGTTAAAAAGTACTGGTGATAGTCCGTCTCCCTGTCTTACTTCTTTTTCTATGCTCACCTTATTTGTTTTGCCGTCTCCTGTGATAACCTCTGCTGTTGAGTTGTTCATAGTCAGTTTTGTTAGGTTTATGAGCTTGTTCGGTATTCTCATTTCTTCCATTTCTTTTATTCTTCTTCTTCTTCCTTTGGCTCTACAACCCTTTATGGGTTTTGGCCTCCTCTACTATTTTATGCCATTCTCCACGGTCTTCTGCTGCTCTTTTCCAATTCCTTACTCCTAGTGCTTTTATGTCTTCTTCCATGCTTTCCTTCCATCTTTTACGTGGTCTTCCTCTTGGTCGGCTATTGGTGGGTTTCCATTCCATGATAAGCTTGGTGTTTCGATCTTTTTCCATTCTTTGCACATGGCCTATCCACCTCAGTCTCTGTGCCTTTACATGTTTTACTATGTTGTTGTTTCCAATTAGAGACTCTAGTTCGTGATTCATTCTTATTCTTATGTATGTTCCGTCCTGTTCCCTTATCGGACCATATACTTTTCTTAATATTTTTCTTTCAAATGTCTTTAGTTCTTCCTCACTTTTCTTAAGGAGGGTCCATGTTTCACAGCCATAAGTAACTACCGGTCGTATTAGGCACTTATATATAGTTATTTTGGATTTGTGACTTAGTAGTTTGCTGGTAAGTAGTTTTCTGTTCGCATAGTAGGTTCTATTTCCTTTTAATATTCGTATCTTTATTTCTTCACTCTCGTCGTTGGTTTGATTTAGTTGAGATCCCAAATACGTGAAATTTTTAACTTTTTCAAAGCTGTGGTCGCCTACTATGTATCTATCTTCATTTTGTGGTGCAGTTCTGGACTTCATCATATATTTTGTTTTTTCTTGATTGACTGTCAGTCCTACTTTCCTTGCCTCTTTTTCGAGGTCCTTAAATGTGTCATTTACTGCATTTGCCATGCGCCCCGTGATTACTATGTCATCTGCATAGGCTCCGATTTGTCTACTTTTTGATGTTAAGTTTCCCGTTATCTTTAGTTTTTCTATAGCCGCATGTAATGTTAGGTTGAAAAGTAGAGCGGATAGCGCATCACCTTGTCTGACTCCAGACGTAATGTCGAATTTTTCGGTTTTATCGTTTTGTATTACTACTGCCGCTGACGTTCTTTCTAATGTTAGTTTAATTAGATTGACAATCTTTTTTGGTATGCCCATATGTATTAAGTTCAGGTATAACTTATTTCTATTGACCGAATCGAAGGCTTGTTGAAAATCAATGAAAAGGCAGTGTATGTCAAAATTGTGTTCGTATCCCTTTTCTAGCAGCAGTCGCATTTGGTGTATTTGATCTGTTGTTGATCGGTTAGGTCGAAATCCACATTGATAGTCATCTAGTATATCTTCTGCATATACGTTCAACCTTTTGTGAATGAGGCATGAAATGATTTTATATGTTACATTTAATAATGTAATTCCTCTGTAATTTTTACAATCTCTTTTGCTTCCTTTCTTGTGAATAGGATGTATAAGGCCTAAATTCCACTCTTCTGGCATTGTTTCTTCCTCCCAGATCCGTTTGGTTAATTGGTGGATACGGGCCCACAGTTCTGGGCCTCCTGCCTTTAGTAGCTCTGCTGTAATGTTATCGCTACCAGGCGCCTTGTTATTCTTAAAGGCAATTATGATCTCAGTTGTTTCTTCCAGTGTCGGTGTTTCAACTTTTGGTTCAGCTGTTTTGTACTGAGTTAGTTCTTCTTCTGAGTTTGTTTCATTTTTATTATTAAGCAGGTCGCAGAAATATTCCTGCCATCGTTTCAGGACGTCTGATTTCTCTGTTAGGATCGTTCCATTTTTGTCGTCGCACAACATTTCTTTCGCTTTGTACTCTGAAGAATGTAGTTTTATTTCTCGGTAGAACTTTTTGTAATTTTTTCTGTTATTGCTCTCGTCTATTTCTTCTATTTCCTTGTTATAGTATTCTCTTTTCTTTCTTCGACACGTTCGGTATGCTTCTGTTTTTTTTCTTTCATAGTCTTTCCTTTGGCTTCTCGATTCACGCTGGAGGCACTTGTTTCTTGCTTTATCTTTTATGTCTATCTTCTTCCTGCACTCCTCGTCAAACCATTCTTCGTTTCGTATTTTTTGCTTTTCTCCTATCTTTTCAGCTCCTTTTAGAATACTATCTCTGATGTGTCTCCATTCATTCTCCACATCGTCTTCGCTTGGGTTTTTACGTAGGTGTTCCAGTATTGTTTCTTGATATTCTCTTTTTCCCTTTTCACTTTTCAGTTTTTCCACATTCCACTTCTTTGGTTTATCTCCTCCGCGTTTTTGTATGTTGCTTATTCTCTGTCTTACAGTTGCTATTACCAAGAAGTGGTCGGAATCGCAGTTGATTCCTCTGAACGAGCGTACATCTCTTATATTTGATGTCCATCTTCTTGTCCATTTCTTTTATTAGTTGTTGTCTTTTTACGCTGTCAAACGCTTGTTTGAAGTCTATAAATAGGATATGTAGTTCCATTCAGAATTCGTAGCTTTTTTCTATGATTTGTGTCAATACGTGAATGGCGTCTATTGTCGATTTTCCTCTTCTGAATCCGTTCTGGTATGGGCCTATCTTGGATTCCGTGTGCTGTGTTAGTCTATTCCTTATCAGTTCTGTTAGTATTTTGTAGGTTGTGTTTAGTAACATTATAGGTCTATAATTCACACATTTCCTTGCGTCTCCGTTTTTATATATTGGTGCTATTTGTCCGTTCTTCCATTCCGTGTGCATTTTTTTTTCCTTCCATATTTTGCTTATTAGGCCATGTATTTTCTGGGATAGCACTGCTCCTCCCTTTTTTATCAGTTCGTTATTTATTTCATCTGACCCTGGTGTTTTGTGTAGTTTTAGCTTTTTTATCGTTTGCGTGAGTTCTTCGTAGTTAGGTGGTTCTTCGTCTTCCGTACTGGTTACTTCTACCTCATCATCTGTTTGTGTTTCCTGGTATATTTTCGTGAAGGGTTCTTCCCATTCATGTTTCCTGATTTTAGTGACAGGCTTTCTTTTGTCGTTCTGTCGTTTGATATATTCGTATAACTTCCTGTTGTTCTTGCTGTTTGCTTCTATTTGTTGTAGTTCTTTGTCCAGCCAGCCTCTTTTTTTCTTCTTCTAGTGTTTCTTTGCTTCGCGTTGTGCTAATCTATATTCTTGGAGGTCTTCTTTTTGTGTGTTTATCCATTTCTTCCTTTTTTTATTTTTTGTTGAGCTTTTCTCCTGGTACTCTTCGTCGAACCATTGTTTTGTCGATTTGTTTTTTTCCCGACCTATTATCTGCTCAGTCGTTTCTATTATGACGTTCTTTATTCTGCTCCAGTCTTCTTCTATTGTTGTTGTTTCTTTGTCGGCGAGTTTGTGCTCAATTGCAGAAATATAATCCCTTCGTGTCTTTTAATTATCTAGCTTCTTTAGTTTCCATTTCCTTCCTCTTTCTGCCTTTTTGTTGTTCCGAATTATAATTTATTTCATCTTTGCTATTTTGCACATGGTCTGTGTCCGCGTTGGCTCCTCTGTACGATCTAACGTCTTGTATTGTTTTCTTCCATTTCTTTGAGATGAGCATGTGGTCTATTTCATTTCTATCCGTTCTTCCTGGTATCATCCATGTTATTTTATGTTCTCTCTTGTGTTTGAATGTTGTGCTTGCTACAAATGTGTTTGTTGCTGCTGCTAGGTTGCATATTCGTGAGCCGTTATCGTTTGTTTTGTCTTGTATTGTTTCTATTCCTGCAACGTCTCGGTTTTGTTCTTCTTTCCCGACTTTCCCATTGAAGTCACCGATTATAATTAGAATATTGTTTCTGGGTATTTCCTCGCGAATTTCCTCGAGCTTGTCATAGAATTCCTGCTTAGTATCTTCCTCCGTTCCTTCCGTGGGCGCATATACGTTAACTATCGTTATGTTGGCTTGATTGTTTTCTATTCTTATATATGCTATTCTGCCGTTCACTGCTTTGAATTGGATTATTTTCCTTCTCGCATAGTTGTTGACCATGAATGCGGTGCCATTTTTTCTCTGTTTCTTTTCTCCAGAGTAGTATAGCGTGAAGTTCTTTCTGTCTATTCTTCCATTACTTTTCTACATCACCTCTTGCAGCGCCAGTATTTCTAGTTTGTATTTGGTCATTTCGTTTGCTATTTCTTGCGTTTTCCCAGCTGTTAACATCTTTTTTACATTCCACGACCCAATTCTTGTTGTTTTACTTCATCTTTACTTCTTCTTTTCCTTTTTGTTGGTGGCTTTTGTGTTTTCTTTATTTTCACTTGTCCTTGGCCATTCCGTTGTCGTCATCTGTGCGTCCATTCCTCCGGTTTCCTCTAGTTTTTTTGTATCAGTTTGTTCTCTTCGCGGCTCCATTTCATCACTTTCCCATTCATTGTTAGTTTTTGGAATCCTATATTTCTGTTTACGTTCATATCTTTCATCCTCTCTTCTTTAGCCACGTCTCTTATTTTCTTCTGGGTTATTCGCTCTTGTTTTGTCATTTCGCTATCTATATATGTATATATCGCTTCCTCTTAGTTTGTTTTTGTATTTTAGTATCTTTATTTTTTCGTTCCAGTCCGCCATTTCTACTACGTATTTGTTGTCCGCGAAATGCCTAGCGTTCCTAATTGTTGTATTAATTCCCAATTCTTTTGTTATAATTCTTTCCGTGTGGATTTTCAGTTCTTTGTTTGTCACGTTTTTTAGATCATTGCACGTGATTACTAGGTTGTGTTTGATTTTGTCTTTTTCTGCTCTTTCAATTTTACCCTCTAGTTCTTCTTAGTTCTTCTTCTATTTTTTTGAACATTTCTTCTTCTCTCTTCGTTTCTTCCATCTTTAACTTTTGTATTTCTTCTTGCAGTTCTTTCATGTCTTCTTTGTTTTGTAATATTTCTTCTCTCATTACTTTTATTTCTTTTTGTAGCTCTTTCATGTCTTCTCTACTTTCTTTTCTGCTTGCTTTTATGTCTTGTTTCAGGTCTTGTTGCATTTCTTGAAATATTTTTTGAAGTGCCTTCATTTCCGCTTTTACAGTTAAACTGTCTTTATCTCTATTCGTTAGTTTTTGTCCTGATATACCATTGTAATTTTCAGCAATTCGTTAATAATTTGTTTATAACAAATTAAATTGCAAAAAACTGTATGAGAATATGAATATATTAAAATATCCCAGGCAAAAACTTATGAATCTTTGAATATGAATTTCAATGTAAAAAAAGACAAAAAATACGAGTCCACTCGCAAACCTGAAATTCAAGGATTTTTTTGCATACCACCTTTGTATACTGTACTACACTACTACTATTGTTTTTGCATACCAACATTGTATACCACTTGCACACAATAATTATTTTAAATCCCTCCCGCATAAACAAACTGGAGAAGACTGAGTAATAGTTAAAAAAACAATAATAATTTTAATGTAAAAATTATTTAACTGATATTTATCATTTTTGATTTTATAACATAAAAGTGTATACCAGGGGTGGGGAACCTTTTTATCATGGAAGGCCACTTTAAATTTCGGGTATAATACAGAGGCCGCATAAAATTATGAAAATTCTTGAGCGTGTGGGGTTTCAAAGCTAAAAAAAAGGCCAGCACTTGTTTTGTTAGGAAAAAATAGATACAGAACTAACAGAAAGACTACGATCACTTTTACAACTGAATAGTCTGCAAGTACGAACCTCTGTCCTCGTTTATTTTAATGCTATGCTGTTGTGTATCAGGGGCTGCAATCCATCAAAGAATTTGGGCACAATTTGGGAACAATGTCTCGCAACGGAGTGTCGACCAGGTACGACCATGACGGGACCATTTTTTAATTTTTCAATACTTTCGTAGACACTCTGTAGCGGCAAAATACGAAAGTCTTTCATGAAATGGGGCCTCTGGTACACCTTCCGACCACTAAAACCCACTGAAAAAATCACTGCTCGTTCCTCTTTGGTACAAAATTCTAATGGAGCGGCCACGATCTATCTGCTATAAAAGGATGACAAATTGAGGAATTGGGATCAAAATAAACGAGGTCAGGCGTCAGTACGTAAGAGTAACAATGTAAGAGTTATGCCATACATTGTAAATAACTTTTGACTCACCCTCGTAATTTAATGGGATATTTGAGTTTGTTTTTTATTCGAAAGAAATTGAATATTAGGTTCCAACTTTGTAACTCGTAACTCCAATTGGTCTTCTAAATGTGCATCAGTTATCTGGGTCCATAATTCGTTCTTAATTTGTGTTAAATATGAAAAAGTTGATTCACAGCAGTATGTAGTTGCAAAGCAAGAAAGCAATCGACGAGCATGTTGAATACATCTTTGCATCAACACGATAGTGCCAAATAGTGCTTCGCGAATGCCCGAATAATTAGTCTACGTAAATTTGTCTGATATTGCAACCCGAGCGCAACTAGCTGCTGACAGCATGAACACCAAGGAAACATATCGCCTGACACGAAAGCTCACAAACACAGGCTACCCCTCAGAACGACCAATACGCACGACGAACGGCAAGCTATGCACAACCGAGGCACAGCAAATAACCCGCTGGACAGAACACTTCCAAGAGCTCCTAAACACACCGTTGGAAGAGGTACCACAAAATCCTATGACACCAAGCGGAAACAGAAGATTTAGAGACGACCCGCCAAGCATAGAGGAGATGAAGGCCGCCATCAAACACCTTAAAAACGGCAAGGCGCCTGGCGCTGACGAGACATACTCGGAGATGTTTAAAATAGACATAAAGGGAATCACCGAGATTATAACACCTATAATTCGAGAAGCATGGGAAACAGAAGTAATACCATCCACGTGGAAAGAAGGCCTAATTATCAAACTGGCGAAAAAAGGAGACCTGAGTATATGCTCCAACTGGAGAGGAATAACTCTTCTTAACACCATTAACAAATTAGTTCCCAAAATAATTCACGACCGGCTCAGCAATGTGGTTGAACCGACACTACGCAAGGAGCAAGCGGGATTCAGGCCTGGCAGGTCCTGTACCGACCAGATAAACACCCTCAGAATCATCGTTGAACAGTCGGTCGAGTGGCAGTCACCACTCTATCTACTGTTCATCGACTTCAAGCAAGCGTTCGATAGTGTGGACAGGGAATTTATGTGGATAATACTAGCCAGCTACGGGGTGCCTACAAAGTACATAAACATAATCAAATTACTATACAAAGAAGCTCTCAAAAAGTACGCAATGCAGGTGGGAATGAAAATCAATGTCGATAAAACCAAGCTGATAAAGATCAATGCGACAGCCCCCTGCAACCTGAAGATAGATGGCAGGCAAGTACAGGTAGTAGATAGTTTTTGCTACCTTGGAAGCCTTATTTCACAGGATGGTGGTGCTGATAAAGACGTAAAACAACGGATACAGAAGGCGCGACAGGCATTCGGAATGCTTAACAATCTGTGGAACTCAACAAAAACTTCCCGTAACTTAAAGCTCCAAATTTTCAAATCTAATGTAGTATCAGTTCTTCTTTACGGTAGCGAAACGTGGAAAGTGACTACCACCATAGTATCACAACTTCAGGTATTCACGAACAAGTGTCTGAGAAGAATACTTAAAATATTTTGGCCCAATACCATAGCAAATATTGAACTTTGGAAAAAAGCAAATATGGAGCGTCTTGAAACCCAAATAAGAAGAAGGAAGTGGAAATGGATCGGACACACACTTAGAAGGCCGGAGGGGGATATTGCAAAAGAAGCTCTTGACTGGAACCCCCAAGGTTCAAGAAAGAGAGGCCGCCCAAAAATCACGTGGCGGAGGACAGTCGTACAGGAAGCCAGGGCAAGCGGAAAGGAGTGGCGCGAGGTAAAGGCCCTGGCTCAGAATAGAATCAGATGGAGAGCGTTTGTTGATGCCCTATGCTCCCACGAGGAGTAAAGGAAATGATGAAGATGATGATGTAAATTTGTCTGGATAGACCCAAACAAGTTAATCTAGACAAATCATAAATTTTGAAAATCTGCCACAGACAGAATTTAATTAAACTTTCAGAAATGTGTAGCTTGGATTTTGAGCTACATACCCACAAACTTTTTAGTAAGTCGTAAATTATTCTAGATAGACCCAGATAAGTTAATCTAGGCAAATCACAAATTTTGAGATTTGTAGTTTGGATCTTCAGCTACAAAACCACAAATTTTCATTAATCTACTTTAACTAGTTTAGTTAGTCTACGTTAATTAATCTATATAGACCCAAACAAGTAAATCTAGATAAATCACAAATTTTGAAGCTCTGCACAGAGACAGACTAACAGACCAAATTTAATGAAACTTTCAGAAATCTTCGGCTACAAACTCACAAATTTTACTAAATCTACCTTAACTAATTTAGTTAGACTACGTATAGTTAGACTACTAGCTTATAGGAAAAGTACACCATTCCTAAGGTGCGGAGAAGACTACAAGTTGCCCTACTGGTGGTCTTTGGATATTCAACTGCATTTTTCCATATTACCACTACGTCTTTTTTGGAATCAAAAAGATTTTTTATAATAGTATCTTCACATAACTCAAACAATTCCATTGGTAGCACTAGGTGCCTTCGAAATGTCAACTAAATGTGGTTCGTACGCTAATTTCATTGTAATAGTATGTTTTTCAAAATCAGAAAACCTTTCAGTATATTCTTCAATTAATAAGTCCAAAACAGTTATGTAATCTTGGAATGTTTCACATACATATTCTTGTTCATTTATCATTTTAGCTAACTGTGGGAAATGTTCTTCAGAAATTTGTGATTGAGAGAAGAGACTTTTGAAAAATAATAACTTTTTTCTAAACGCCTGGATTTTTTGCCACATATCATATATATGTTTTGTTCTGCCTTGCAAAGAAATATTTAAATCATTTTGTTTTATCATGATATCACACAAAAATGCAGCATTTCTACAAAATTCGTCATCCAACAATTCGCATTGCTGTTGTACCTCATAAAACTTCAAAATGTCTTTTCGCAAACTTAAAACTTTGGCTAAAACTTGTCCTCTTGATAGCCAGCGTACTTTTGAATGATATGGCAAATCTACACTATGATGTTTCATCATCAGACATAAGCATATTTCGAAATTGACGATGTCGAGTCGCATTTGCACGTATAAAGTTAACAATTTTAATAACTTTATCCATAGTATTGCTTAAAGTAGCGGATTTAGCACACAGATTTTGTTGGTGCAATATGCAGTGAAATGAAAATAAATTTTCTAATTTTGAATTGTCTTTTTTCAGCAATGAAACGAAGCCAATTATCCATATTTAGTCCTGCTTGTTGGCATTTTTCTTTAAAACTGTTGTAGATATCAGCTCCACGAGTTCTTCCGGTAAGAGTACCCAATGCCAGTAGTTCCTCGAAACAAGTAAAATCTTCAGTGACAGCACGAATGAAAAACAAAACCTGAGCTGAGTCCGTTGCATCAGTAGATTCATCTAATGCTAGCGATAAATATATATCTTCATTTTGTATAATTGAGTGAAGCTGTTCTGTTATATTTTGCGCTAACTCGTGCTGTCTATCAGTTATGGTCCTTCTGGAAAGGGGTAATTGTTTGTATTTCTCAACTTTCTCTGGATCTAAACATCCTACTGCTTCAACAATGCAATCCTTTATCATTTCCACATCACTAAATGGTTTTCCCCGTTTTCCAAGAATATATGCTATTTAGGTAACATCAGTTGCAGTTGTACTTTGCTTAATAAAATTACTGAAAACTTGTTTTTGATGCTGTTTTTCTTTTTTTAGCTTATAAAGAGCAGCTTTTAGCATATTAGCATATTTATGGTCTTTGTGAGAAACATAATGCTGGTTTGCATTGTATTTTTTTAATGTGGTTATTGTAGAATTGCATATCAAACAAACCATTTTATCTTTCACAGAAATGAGGAAATATTGTAGCTCCCAAATCTTCGTTAAAAGTTCTGTTTTCTTCATTCAATTTTCTCTTTTTTGACATAATGGGTAAAACACAAATTAACAAATAACTAATAACTAACTTTAAACGATTTTGATAAAAATAAAACAAACACTAACAGACGCCACTAACAACAAACAAAAAATGTAAATTTTGCATCCGGCACGATAGGTCAGTCGAAACAACAACCAATTGTTTTAAATAAGTATTAATATTGAAATATAAATCACAACGCAGCACCTAGAAAGGAGGGAAATTTGCTGCACATTCATTGGCCCGTTCTATCAGATCACGTGATTTAATTTCCCACCAAGTTTTGTGTTAAACAAAGACGGTATATGACAGTTCGGTCTCACTAGTACTTCTCTCTGGGTAGCTCGAAATTATAGGTTAAAATTAAAATATCTAAGAAGGCCGCCAAGCAAAATCAAAAAGGCCGCAGGTTCCCCACCCCTGGTGTATACATTTATCTTTATTTCAAGGAAATTTATTTTATGTATGGATGGACTTGTGCTTTCTTAAGAATTGGAAACGTGGTTTCATTGATTTTGAAAGTAGCCCAAGACCATGTACGGTCATTAAAAATATATTATTTCTTAAATAACGTTAAATATGCTAAATGGGGTGATAAATTTGACACCCTTAGAAACACCAAAACATTATTCTACTATGTTATCTGTTACCCATATTTTTAAATTTTATCCAACGCAAACCCTTAAATATTTCGATTAGTACATAAATTGAGTTAAATCACTTTCAAAATAAACGGCTCATATTATAGCATTTATTTAATAAAACGATCATATAGCCCGCGTTTGATAATTAGTTCCAAGATTTGCTCACAGCAAGCGCAAACTTCTGTCACAAATTCCTTATTGAGTGTCCCAACTCTCTTTAGATACTTGTCCCTGCCTAAAACAAGCAATTCATATCTGAGTTTAACACAAAACTTCCCAAAATGTCAAAGCTTCTTGTTTATTGAAAACATAAATTAAAAATCCACACAAAAAATCCATTAAATTTGATTGTATTGATAATACAGGAATTTGTAAATATTGTTAGTTAAGTTGCCAATATTTAAGGTGATTATCTTAGACAAGACCAGTCAGACCAGACAGACATTCAAGCTAATACTAGACAGACAAGCTAATACTAGACAGACAAGCAAATACTAGACAGGCAAGCTAATACTAGACAGACAAGACTTATATTTTCGGTACATTTCACACTCTGTAAGCGATTAATTTATTGTTTTTTTTTTCTTTAGTAGCATCGGACTTCAGTCAGACAAGACTAAACAGACAAGAGTAGACAAACAAGACTAGACAGACAAGACTAGACAGACAAGACTAGACAGACAAGACTAGACAGACAAGACTAGACAGACAAGACTAGACAGACAAGACTAGACAGACAAGACTAGACAGACAAGACTAGACAGACAAGACTAGACAGACAAGACTAGACAGACAAGACTAGACAGACAAGACTAGACAGACAAGACTAGACAGACAAGACTAGACAGACAAGACTAGACAGACAAGACTAGACAGACAAGACTAGACAGACAAGACTAGACAGACAAGACTAGACAGACAAGACTAGACAGACAAGACTAGACAGACAAGACTAGACAGACAAGACTAGACAGACAAGACTAGACAGACAAGACTAGACAGACAAGACTAGACAGACAAGACTAGACAGACAAGACTAGACAGACAAGACTAGACAGACAAGACTAGACAGACAAGACTAGACAGACAAGACTAGACAGACAAGACTAGACAGACAAGACTAGACAGACAAGACTAGACAGACAAGACTAGACAGACAAGACTAGACAGACAAGACTAGACAGACAAGACTAGACAGACAAGACTAGACAGACAAGACTAGACAGACAAGACTAGACAGACAAGACTAGACAGACAAGACTAGACAGACAAGACTAGACAGACAAGACTAGACAGACAAGACTAGACAGACAAGACTAGACAGACAAGACTAGACAGACAAGACTAGACAGACAAGACTAGACAGACAAGACTAGACAGACAAGACTAGACAGACAAGACTAGACAGACAAGACTAGACAGACAAGACTAGACAGACAAGACTAGACAGACAAGACTAGACAGACAAGACTAGACAGACAAGACTAGACAGACAAGACTAGACAGACAAGACTAGACAGACAAGACTAGACAGACAAGACTAGACAGACAAGACTAGACAGACAAGACTAGACAGACAAGACTAGACAGACAAGACTAGACAGACAAGACTAGACAGACAAGACTAGACAGACAAGACTAGACAGACAAGACTAGACAGACAAGACTAGACAGACAAGACTAGACAGACAAGACTAGACAGACAAGACTAGACAGACAAGACTAGACAGACAAGACTAGACAGACAAGACTAGACAGACAAGACTAGACAGACAAGACTAGACAGACAAGACTAGACAGACAAGACTAGACAGACAAGACTAGACAGACAAGACTAGACAGACAAGACTAGACAGACAAGACTAGACAGACAAGACTAGACAGACAAGACTAGACAGACAAGACTAGACAGACAAGACTAGACAGACAAGACTAGACAGACAAGACTAGACAGACAAGACTAGACAGACAAGACTAGACAGACAAGACTAGACAGACAAGACTAGACAGACAAGACTAGACAGACAAGACTAGACAGACAAGACTAGACAGACAAGACTAGACAGACAAGACTAGACAGACAAGACTAGACAGACAAGACTAGACAGACAAGACTAGACAGACAAGACTAGACAGACAAGACTAGACAGACAAGACTAGACAGACAAGACTAGACAGACAAGACTAGACAGACAAGACTAGACAGACAAGACTAGACAGACAAGACTAGACAGACAAGACTAGACAGACAAGACTAGACAGACAAGACTAGACAGACAAGACTAGACAGACAAGACTAGACAGACAAGACTAGACAGACAAGACTAGACAGACAAGACTAGACAGACAAGACTAGACAGACAAGACTAGACAGACAAGACTAGACAGACAAGACTAGACAGACAAGACTAGACAGACAAGACTAGACAGACAAGACTAGACAGACAAGACTAGACAGACAAGACTAGACAGACAAGACTAGACAGACAAGACTAGACAGACAAGACTAGACAGACAAGACTAGACAGACAAGACTAGACAGACAAGACTAGACAGACAAGACTAGACAGACAAGACTAGACAGACAAGACTAGACAGACAAGACTAGACAGACAAGACTAGACAGACAAGACTAGACAGACAAGACTAGACAGACAAGACTAGACAGACAAGACTAGACAGACAAGACTAGACAGACAAGACTAGACAGACAAGACTAGACAGACAAGACTAGACAGACAAGACTAGACAGACAAGACTAGACAGACAAGACTAGACAGACAAGACTAGACAGACAAGACTAGACAGACAAGACTAGACAGACAAGACTAGACAGACAAGACTAGACAGACAAGACTAGACAGACAAGACTAGACAGACAAGACTAGACAGACAAGACTAGACAGACAAGACTAGACAGACAAGACTAGACAGACAAGACTAGACAGACAAGACTAGACAGACAAGACTAGACAGACAAGACTAGACAGACAAGACTAGACAGACAAGACTAGACAGACAAGACTAGACAGACAAGACTAGACAGACAAGACTAGACAGACAAGACTAGACAGACAAGACTAGACAGACAAGACTAGACAGACAAGACTAGACAGACAAGACTAGACAGACTAGACAGACAAGACTAGACAGACAAGACTAGACAGACAAGACTAGACAGACAAGACTAGACAGACAAGACTAGACAGACAAGACTAGACAGACAAGACTAGACAGACAAGACTAGACAGACAAGACTAGACAGACAAGACTAGACAGACAAGACTAGACAGACAAGACTAGACAGACAAGACTAGACAGACAAGACTAGACAGACAAGACTAGACAGACAAGACTAGACAGACAAGACTAGACAGACAAGACTAGACAGACAAGACTAGACAGACAAGACTAGACAGACAAGACTAGACAGACAAGACTAGACAGACAAGACTAGACAGACAAGACTAGACAGACAAGACTAGACAGACAAGACTAGACAGACAAGACTAGACAGACAAGACTAGACAGACAAGACTAGACAGACAAGACTAGACAGACAAGACTAGACAGACAAGACTAGACAGACAAGACTAGACAGACAAGACTAGACAGACAAGACTAGACAGACAAGACTAGACAGACAAGACTAGACAGACAAGACTAGACAGACAAGACTAGACAGACAAGACTAGACAGACAAGACTAGACAGACAAGACTAGACAGACAAGACTAGACAGACAAGACTAGACAGACAAGACTAGACAGACAAGACTAGACAGACAAGACTAGACAGACAAGACTAGACAGACAAGACTAGACAGACAAGACTAGACAGACAAGACTAGACAGACAAGACTAGACAGACAAGACTAGACAGACAAGACTAGACAGACAAGACTAGACAGACAAGACTAGACAGACAAGACTAGACAGACAAGACTAGACAGACAAGACTAGACAGACAAGACTAGACAGACAAGACTAGACAGACAAGACTAGACAGACAAGACTAGACAGACAAGACTAGACAGACAAGACTAGACAGACAAGACTAGACAGACAAGACTAGACAGACAAGACTAGACAGACAAGACTAGACAGACAAGACTAGACAGACAAGACTAGACAGACAAGACTAGACAGACAAGACTAGACAGACAAGACTAGACAGACAAGACTAGACAGACAAGACTAGACAGACAAGACTAGACAGACAAGACTAGACAGACAAGACTAGACAGACAAGACTAGACAGACAAGACTAGACAGACAAGACTAGACAGACAAGACTAGACAGACAAGACTAGACAGACAAGACTAGACAGACAAGACTAGACAGACAAGACTAGACAGACAAGACTAGACAGACAAGACTAGACAGACAAGACTAGACAGACAAGACTAGACAGACAAGACTAGACAGACAAGACTAGACAGACAAGACTAGACAGACAAGACTAGACAGACAAGACTAGACAGACAAGACTAGACAGACAAGACTAGACAGACAAGACTAGACAGACAAGACTAGACAGACAAGACTAGACAGACAAGACTAGACAGACAAGACTAGACAGACAAGACTAGACAGACAAGACTAGACAGACAAGACTAGACAGACAAGACTAGACAGACAAGACTAGACAGACAAGACTAGACAGACAAGACTAGACAGACAAGACTAGACAGACAAGACTAGACAGACAAGACTAGACAGACAAGACTAGACAGACAAGACTAGACAGACAAGACTAGACAGACAAGACTAGACAGACAAGACTAGACAGACAAGACTAGACAGACAAGACTAGACAGACAAGACTAGACAGACTAGACAGACAAGACTAGACAGACTAGACAGACAAGACTAGACAGACAAGACTAGACAGACAAGACTAGACAGACAAGACTAGACAGACAAGACTAGACAGACAAGACTAGACAGACAAGACTAGACAGACAAGACTAGACAGACAAGACTAGACAGACAAGACTAGACAGACAAGACTAGACAGACAAGACTAGACAGACAAGACTAGACAGACAAGACTAGACAGACAAGACTAGACAGACAAGACTAGACAGACAAGACTAGACAGACAAGACTAGACAGACAAGACTAGACAGACAAGACTAGACAGACAAGACTAGACAGACAAGACTAGACAGACAAGACTAGACAGACAAGACTAGACAGACAAGACTAGACAGACAAGACTAGACAGACAAGACTAGACAGACAAGACTAGACAGACAAGACTAGACAGACAAGACTAGACAGACAAGACTAGACAGACAAGACTAGACAGATAAGACTAGACAGACAAGACTAGACAGACAAGACTAGACAGACAAGACTAGACAGACAAGACTAGACAGACAAGACTAGACAGACAAGACTAGACAGACAAGACTAGACAAACAAGACTAGACAGACAAGACTAGGCAGACAAGACTAGACAGACAAGAAGAGACAGACAATACTAGACAGGCAAGACCCGACAAACAAAACTAGACAGACAAGACTAGACAGATAATATTAGACATACAAGACAGACCAGACTAGACAGACAAGACCCGACAGACAAGACTAGACAGACAAGACTAGACAGACAAGACTAGACAGACAAGACTAGACAGACAAGACTAGACAGACAAGACTAGACAGACAAGACTAGACAGACAAGACTAGACAGACAAGACTAGACAGACAAGACTAGACAGACAAGACTAGACAGACAAGACTAGACAGACAAGACTAGACAGACAAGACTAGACAGACAAGACTAGACAGACAAGACTAGACAGACAAGACTAGACAGACAAGACTAGACAGATAAGACTAGACAGACAAGACTAGACAGACAAGACTAGACAGACAAGACTAGACAGACAAGACTAGACAGACAAGACTAGACAGACAAGACTAGACAGACAAGACTAGACAAACAAGACTAGACAGACAAGACTAGGCAGACAAGACTAGACAGACAAGAAGAGACAGACAATACTAGACAGGCAAGACCCGACAAACAAAACTAGACAGACAAGACTAGACAGATAATATTAGACATACAAGACAGACCAGACTAGACAGACAAGACCCGACAGACAAGACTATACAGACAAGGCTAGACAGACAATATTAGACACACAAGCTTAGACAGACAAGCCTAGACAGTCAAGACTAGTTTTGTAAGAGATGGGGTCATGTGAGTGTACGATTATCACCGTCCATTCGAAGAATCTTCGCACGGAGGTCTGCCGGATGGACTTCGAGGATGGATGCGCCAAGATCGACAATGCCGACAAGGAGACGACGGCTGATTCCTCCGTCGCCGACCGGCTCAGAGAGAAACTGTCGAAAACAAAGACTCATAATGTCCCCACCAGCATATCTAGATCTTGACAGGAACGCCAGAGATGTTTTCTCGAAAGGTTACCACTTCGGCCTGGTAAAGTTGAACGCGAAGATCAAAACGTCGTTTCAGCATTCGAATTCAAAACCGGTGGCGAGTCCAACCAGGAGAACGACAATGGATGGACTCCTTGGAGAGCAAGTACAAGCTCAAGGAGTACGAACTCTCCTTTTCCGAGAAGTGAAACACCGATAACACCATGGGCACAGAAGTTTCCTACAGGACGAACTTCTCATAGGATTGAAACTCCCATGAAGCTTTATCTTCTAACCACAATCCAGAAGTAAATCTAGCAAGGTTAAGGCTGCATTCCAAAATGAATTAATGACTTTTAATGGTGATGTATCGATTCCAATGGCCCAATCCTCAAAGGTTCCGCCGTCTTCGGTTACCAAGGATGGTTGGCCGGTTACCAAGCTGGTCACGACACAAGCAATAAGAAATTCACCAAGCACAACTTCGTTTCTCCACCGGAGATTTTATCCTTCATACCAACATCGATTTAATCACGGAAAGTGATGACTGCCAAGAATTCGCCAGATCCATCTTCCAAAGGGTATGCCCAAGATTTGAAACTGGTATCCAGTTGGCATGGTCTTCATCAGGTAACAACACCAGAATCGGAATCGGTGCCAAATACGACCTTGACAAGGACGCATCTATCAGGGCCAGGATCAACAACTCGTCAACTTGGTCTTGGATACCCACAACGTCTTCGTGATGGTATTACCTTAACTTCTCTATATCTATCGATGTATCGCTAGTCTCCAAGCATCGTGGCAATGGTATGACCTAGGGATCATATTTGTTGTACTTGTTGTCTCCATTCTTCCCTGTTTTCAGCAGCTTTTGTGCAATCGTGTACAGTTGCGCCTATGGCTTTGGATATTTGATCCACATAGCACGATGGTGAACTTCCTCGTGGTCTCTTACCCTCTATCTTTCCTTGGACTATCAATTTCTCAAGTGAGTCGTCCTTTCTTCGTTCCTTTATGTGACCGAAGTATCTTAGGATGGACTTTTGGATAGTTTTGCTCAGTCAATCGACAATGTTCTCGTAGAATGGATTCATTAGTACGTTTTTCCGTCCATGCGTCTCCAGGTGTACATTTCAAAAGCATCAATACGTCTTCTGTCAGACATTTTTAATGTCCAGGATTCCGCAGCGTATGTGACTATAGGAAATATAAGTGTCCTTATGACTGCCATTTTAGTTCCTTTAGAAATGCTGTTAGCCTTCCAAATACGTGAAAGTTTGGCAATGGCGGTTTTGCCCATAGCTAATCTTCTCCTTATTTCCATTTCACAGCTGCCAGTTCTTGAAATTTGTTAGTCCAAATACACGAATTCCTTTACGACCTCGATTCCATCAATATGCGTTGGGCTTTCCAGTCTTTATTGGGATCGGTCTACTATCATTATATTGGTTTTTGTTTTATTCATTTCAAGGCCCACCATTCCGCTGATTTATTTCACCTTCTGGAGCAGGTTCGTCTCTTCTTCCGTACTTCCCAGCAATGTTGTATCATCTGCGTACCGTAAATTTGATATTTTGCTGCCTCCTATAGACATTCCTCCATCCAAGTTGTGAGATGCATTGGGCATTATCTATTCTCCGTAGGTATTGAATAAAATAGGTGAAAGGATGCACCCCTGACGAACTTCTTTGTATACTCTGAAGGGGTCACTGACGCAAATCTTCTATTCTGACCGGTGCTTCTGCAGATTGATATAGGTTGGCGGTGAGACTAATAAGATGTCTACGTACTCCCATCTCCGATATAACTTAATTTTTTGATTGAATGCCATTTTGTAGTCAATAAAACAGAAGTATCCAGGTTTTTTGAACACTCTTAGTTTTTCAATTATCTGTCTGATGTTTAAGATGTGCTCTCGCGTGCCTCGTCCCGACATGAAACCTGCTTGTTCTTGTGGAACTTTGGGGTGTATGTATGCTTTCAACCTGCCGTGAAGTATATGTAACAATGTTTTGCTGACGTCTGATATTAAGGATATCATTCTGTAATTTGAACATTGGGTCTTTGCTCCTTTTTATAGGCACGAATACTGAGGTTGCCCAATCAGTCGGCCAGACTCCTGATATCTAGATCTTGTTGCATAGTATATGCAGGAGAATTATCATATTTTCATCAGACACGTCAATGATTTCTGCCACTATTCCGTCAGGTCCTGCAGATTTTCTATGTTTTAGCTTTTTGAGAGCCCACTCCACCTCGGATTTAAGGATTTCTGGTTCTTGATCTTCTGAGTTTGGGATTTCAGTTGGGTTGTCTGCTTGATCTTCGAACAAGTTTTGACAGTATTCTCTCCATCTCTTTGCAACCTCTGTTTTCTCCGTTATTACTTCTCCTTGCTCGTTTTTTACAATTATCGTTCGCGATTTGAATTCTCTGGTTATCTCTCTGATTTTGGCAAAAAGGTCTCTGGATGCATTTTTTTGATGATGGTCCTCGATTTCTCTGCATACTGTATACCGATACCGATATATAGCCGTTTTTGTCTTCTTTACACATTTTCCTTATATCTGTGGATAGTTTACTGTAGTCTTCACGTCGTTCTTCGTTGTTCAAGCCATTTTGTGCAGTTCCTTTTTTTCCTGTATAGCCTCCCATGTTCAGTCTGTTATCCACGTTTTTCTTCGTTCGGGTTTGTGGTTGAATTCGTTGGCCATTTTTAACATTTCCGATTTCATCCTCTTCCAAAGTTGGTTCTCGTCCATTTGTTTGGTGTATCCGCTGTTTAGTGTTTGGAGTTTTTCGGAGAGTCTGGTTCTATATTCGGTGTTATTGTGTAAATCCCATTACCTTAACATTATCTGAAATTATCGATGGAAAGAATTTCAACAGTGGCGTACACAAGCTTGGTTTGCGCTTGGAATTGGAGGCCTACATTATCTAGACATTTTACATCCATACGTACCATCGGAAAACAATGCTATATTAATTATGTAACGCATTAAAACAAAGTATTGTCTAGACGTATGTAACTTGAACTACTGGTCTGTAGACTAGACAGACAAGACTCTACAGACAAGACTACACACAAGACCAGACAGACAAGACTAGACAGACAAGACTAAATAGACAATATTAGACGCACAAGCCTAGACAGACAAGACTATACAGACAAGACTACACAGACAAGACTAGAAAGGCAAGACTAGACAGACTAGATTAGACAGACAAGACTAGACAGACAAGATTAGACGGATAACACTAGTTAGACAAGACTGACAGACTCTGCCTTAATAGAAAAGAATAATTGACTTGAAAGAATAATTTTCTCTTGTTTCTGTTTAACTCAGCAGCAGTAGACAGACAATAGCAAAGGTACAGGCAGACCACACACCAAAACGGTGTGGCTATTCTATTTGAGCAGACAAAGGAAATTTCTTTCCAAAAACTGATTATATAAATCTGATTCTAATCTGGATATATATTTTTTTTAGTTTATTATTGTTAATTATGTAGTCGTGGTGGCGTCGGGGAGTTATAAATTGTGTTGAAATTATTATTATTAAGTTGCAGAGGCAATCATGCGTTAAAGATTTGCGAACGAAAGTTTTTATTTTTGGTATTTATATGTCCGACCGAGTGTCTACTGTTATTGCCTGAATCGATTCAATTTGTAGAAATTTTTCACAATCACACAAATTCCGAACCTGATTTCAAAGTTTAAAGCACTTTTTAGACACATTTAACTAAACCACAAACCGGATATTAATCTCTTCTAAAAATATGTTTTCTAATCTCAATTTGATCTGGACGATTTAAGTAAAATATCCAAGTTCTCTCCTATTAGCAAAGTAACTTATTGTTGTTTTGCACTGTAATCAAAGATATTTGTCGTAAATATTCTCAATACAAATACTTGAAAAGGTTTGACTTTTTGTGTTTGATCTTGCCTGGTCTAAGTAAATCTAAGATTTTAATATTCTGTGCAGCTTGCTGAGTAAATATGTAGAGTTAAACTACTAACACAGTATCATATATGCAAAGCACTTAAATATTTCTCAAATGTTATTCATGATATTCAAGGAAGAGATTATGCGGAGTAAAAGTAAGTACTTGCACTTATTTCCCTATGAATTATGTAGTAATAGAGATCGATTATCTGAAGGAATCACGATTTCTTAAGTGATTTACCTACGTTTGACCTCACAAATTTCCGGCGAAAAATGAACGTCGGTAATTGTATTGTCTCAAATATCGAGTAAACTCGCTCGCACTAGGCCACACCCGGTAACGTTAGTTATTAACAAATTTCATATTGTTTTCAGAATACTTGTTGGTTAAATATTTGGCAATAGTTTATCACCAGACTAGGCAAGAACCGAGAAGACGAAATATTTGGTAAGTTCAATCACGTATTGTGCAAATTCGACAGAATAAGAAAAAAACTTTTGTTTTTATCACAATAAATTCATCGTTGTGTATGTGGTAGACTTTCACATGTGAAAACCAACTGCATAAGTAAATGTAAAGATTATTCAGAGATTTCGCGGATACGCGAGACTGTTGTACAAAAATTTCACGAGATTTCGATATAAGCCCCGCATATAATTTCTGTTTTTTTTTTTTATTATGATTTGCCGATTGCCGAATTCTTCTATTCTGTTATTGGCCGAGTGAATGGATGTGTCTATTAAAACGTGTTAGATTTTTTTTTGACTAAAGATATTAATCGACTGATGCACAGTTGGATAAGACAGTTTGTATTTTATTCGTAATTGAATTTTTATTCTATTACATGTTCATGACAAAAGTATTAAAGCGTTCTAAATATTCCTTTGATCAAGATTAGATCTCATTATTTTTATCTTTAGAAAGTTTTTACACAAAGATGAAGAATAGAGAAGACTAGACAGACAAGACTCGACAGACAGAGCTACATAGACAAGACTAAACAGACAGACAAGACCAGATAGACAGCACCAGACAGACAAGACCAGACATACCAGACATAATTCTATATTTTCATAAATAGAATTCATATGTAGCAATAATTACTATTTACTTCTGTGAAATGAAATGATTGCATAAAACCCATTGTTAATTATTTATTTGTTTTGCAATGGGAATTGCAACATGATAATTAGTTGAGATAATCTCAAAAAGCAAATATTGCCGAAAAAATCTACCGCATGCAATTGGTGTAGTTGGCAGTTATAATTGTGTTTGTTTCATTAATGGGAAATTGTTCAAGTAGAACGAGATCGCGTTTGATTTCTGGTTTTGTAATAATAAAGAGAAAAGAAAAATTGGAATAGTTTTCGTTAGGAACACAATAATCTGAGAATGTTAGATTGTACAATCGATGTAAAAAATAGATTTAATTAACCTTTCGCTGCGAATTATTTTTAAACTGATGTGATTGTGTGCGTAATATTCTGAAACATAACTTTGTATTCTTTGCAATAATTTGCAAATATTGCCAAATTTTCAAAAACCAAAATCTGTATTCGAAGCAAAATTTTTTTTTTTGTTGATTTGAATGTACAAACCTTGCAAAATTCTATTATTTTGTGTCAAAATTGGACGAGAACATCAAAATATTTTGCAAAAATTGCCAAATTTTCCAAAACCAAAATCTCTATTCGAAGCAAATTCTGATTTTTTGTTGATTTGAGTGGACACACTTTGCAAAATTCTTTTGTTTTGTGTCAAAATTGGACGAAAACGTCAAAATAATTTCCAAAAATTGCCAAATTTTCTAAAACCAAAAATTAGACTAGACTGAGACCTAAGTGATGCTCTATTACAAGCAAATTCTGTTATTTTGTTGATTTGAGTAGACACACTTAGCAATATTCATTTGTTATATGTCAAAATTGGACGAAAGTGTGAAAATAATTGGGAAATATTGCCAAATAAAAAAAAAACAAAATCTTTATACGAAAGAAAATTTGTTTTTTGTGTTAATTTGAATGCAAAAATCTTGCAAAATTCTTTTGTTTTGTGACAAAATTGGACGAAAACGTCAAAATAATTTGCAAAAATTTCCAGATTTTCAAAAACCAAAATCTGTATTCGAAGCAAAATTTGTTATTTTTTGTTGATTTGAATGTACAAACCTTGCAAAATTCTATTATTTTGTGTCAAAATTGGACGAGAACATAAAAATATTTTGCAAAAATTGCCAAATTTTCCAAAACCAAAATCTCTATTCGAAGCAAATTCTGTTTTTTTGTTGATTTGAGTGGACACACTTTGCAAAATTCTTTTGTTTTGTGTCAAAATTGGACGAAAACGTCAAAATAATTTCCAAAAATTGCGAGATTTTCAAAAACTAAAATCTCTTTTCGAAGCAAAATTTGTTTTTTTTTTGTTGATTTGAGGGGACAAACTTTGCAAAATTCTTTTGTTTTGTGTCAAAATTGGACGAAAACGTCAAAATAATTTCCAAAAATTGCCAAATTTTCTAAACCCAAAAATCTCTATTCAAAGCAAATTCTGTTATTTTGTTGATTTGAGTAGACACACTTAGCAAAATTCATTTGTTTTATGTCAAAATTGGACGAAAGTGTGAAAATAATTGGGAAATATTGCCAAATTAAAAAAAAACAAAATCTTTATACGAAAGAAAATTTGTTTTTTTTTGTTAATTTGAATGGATAAATCTTGCAATTTTTTTTTGTTTTGTGTCAAAATTGACCGAAAACGTCAAAATAATTTTGCAAAAATTGCCAGATTTTCAAAAACTAAAATCTCTTTTCGAAGCAAAATTTGTTTTTTTTTGTTGATTTGAGTGGACAAACTTTGCAAAATTCTTTTGTTTTGTGTCAAAATTGGACGAAAACGTCAAAATAATTTGCAAAAATTGTCAAATTTACTAATAACCAAAATCTCTATTCGAAGCAAAGACTATAATATATAGTTTCAATTACGAGAAGAGATTTTTTCACCTTGGACCCACATTTCATCTTTTTCATCTCATTTTCAAATTCACGTTGAAAAAACTTCATGTTGCGACAACTTCATATTGAAACCACTTCATGTTGCGACAACTTCATGTTGCGGCCTCGTATTGCGACAACTTCAAGTTGCAACAATTTCATTTCGAACTTGAATTAAACTACTAACTTATAGTAATTAAGTGGAACATGGAAAGCACAATCTAATACATCTAGTCCGATTCAGTTAGCATTGTAGATAATTCATTAAATTAACTACTAACTCCGTTCCACAACAAGTGAGCTATTAAAAAAATTCAAGAACATCATCAATCGAAACATTTTTAATGAATTATTTTGATACAACTACACATTAATCAAGTACAATTATAAACTGAACAAATTTACTAGTTGTTTTAGGCCGAGGCCGCACTACGGTTTTTTCTGCGAGCGGTAACCGCTATAAACGCGAAACCGCTCGAGAAACACACAGTACCCTATGGGCAAAATCAGTCGCGGGAAAAAACCGCAAGTGTATTAGCTTACTTGAGTCACAAAATCACACGACTAAAAACCTGCGGCCTTGGCCTAAAGTGAATTATGCAGTTTTTGGCAGAATTAATGATATCGATGTTGCAATTGATACTAATCGGAAGCCGCTTTTCCCTACGAAGTTTTTCTTTAGACATATGTTTCAATTTGTAGTTGTTGTTACCTTTGTATTCCATTAGGCTCTCCATAGCTATTTGTAATGTCAAAAAAATATTGTCCAAAGCGTTTATCGATATAGACCGGAATGAATCTTCTACTACTTGGATAAGGTCATCAATATTTTTGGGTGCATGTTGGTACTGCAAAGATTGCACAGAAGTAAAATATCCCAGATCTAAAACATTTAGATCGGGACTGTTAGGTGGTTGGTAACGTAACGAAATGTTCCACCCATCCATATGACATTTTTTTGTAATAACTTCGTCCGGAATGTTTGAATGGGGCCGTGCATTATCATCTTGAATGATGATGTTATGTTTTGAACCATTTGGCCACTTTTGTTTAATAGCTGGAATCACTTTTTCAAGCAACATGGTTTTGTAACTAACTCTAGTAATTTCAATCGGCTTTGTAACTAACGTCCCTTTACAGCGATTCTTACTGTTTCGAATCGCTGGTTCCTTTACAACACAAGGCCATATACCAATCTTACCATCAAAGTATTGATTTCTCTGTTGATCAAAACGTGGACGGGCAACTGCTGCCAAAAACATTACTTTAACCATATTAGACTTGCTGGTAACTTTACGCCAAGGCTCTGCTTCATCAGGAAGAAGATAGAACTTTTGGTTAATTTTGGACATATAAAACCACTTTTCATCAAGGTGAATATAGTTCAACATATCTTGAAATTGATAAACAATATTTTACTGATTTTAATTTGTTTTATTCCGTTAGCAAAGGTTTTAGAGAATTAGAATGTCTTTTCAATTTACCATTTTTCAAGAGACGCCATCTAGAGACGCTTCTAGACTGAAGATTTATTGGTTCTATGCCACGGGCAATTGAATCTCTTGCTCTTTTCCAAATCCGTTCAATTGTTGCTTGAGAGACCTTGAATCGTTGAGAAGACGTAATTGCATTTCCTCTTTTCAGTCTAAATTGTTTGTGGTTTTGTAATAGAAAATGCAAAATCGTTGTATGCTTTTGATTATTTAAATTAGGTTTTGCCATTTTTTCGCTAAACTCAACTCTTTCAAGATTTTTTAAACAATTACTGTGATTGTGGTTGTCAAAAATCAAGCCAAACTGTTTATTACTGGTAATAGTATTAGGAAACGTCAACTGAATAAAAATATCCACAGTTGACTATGCTCATAGTGTAGTTCGAAATACTATATGTTTATAGCTAAAATTAAAAAAAAGTTAATACAGTTCAATAAATTTCAATAAAAATTGAAATAGCTCACTTATTGTGGAACATGTTAGTACATTTTTATCTAATTGAATACATAGACAAGACAAGAAAGAGACAAGACTAGATAAAGACAAGGAAGAGACAAGACTAGACATGACTAGACAAGTCTAGACTAGATTAGACAAGACTAGACATAAAAACATAAAAAAAAATATATGGCTATCCGCTATATGGCGATTATTATCCCCAAATAATTGTTCTATCCGAACAATTATTTTTTGGGATTTTGTGAAATGTTCATCTTTCCATCGCTAAGACCCTAGGTGCAGCGGTGAGTCCCGAATCCTTTCCCCAGGGCAACACAACGCTGCAATGAGAGTGTATTTATTAATCTCTTTGATATGTTTAAAAAAGCTACAATTAATTCATGAAGTCTGTAGACTGCTATAGCACTCCATAGCATCTGACCGCCCAATCAATTGCACTACTATAACAGTGCATAGCACCTGGGCGTCAAATCAATTGAACTGCTGTAGCAGTCCATAGCAGCGAAAGGATTAAAAGTGGATTTTGTTTAATTTTAGTAACCATTTTGATCAAATCGGAAGAAAGGAGAATCTAATAGTTGCCCAATAGTCTGGGCAAAGTCTCTAATATATTTATATATTTCAAGGTCTACAATAGTTTCTCAAGGGTTCCTCAATAGTTCCTCAAGGGTCTACAATAGTCTGTAGACTGCTATAGCACTCCATAGCATCTGACCGCCCAATCAATTGCACTACTATAACAGTGCATAGCACCTGGGCGTCAAATCAATTGAACTGCTATAGCAGTCCATAGCAGCGAAAGGGTTAAAAGTGGATTTTGTTTAATTTTAGTAACCATTTTGATCAAATCGGAAGAAAGGAGAATCTAATAGTTGCCCAATAGTCTGGGCAAAGTCTCTAATATATTTATATATTTCAACGTCTACAATAGTTTCTCAAGGGTTCCTCAATAGTTCCTCAAGGGTCTACAATAGTTCCTTAAGGGTCTACAATAGTTCCTCGAAGGTTTACAATAGTTCCTCAATGGTCTACAATAGTTCCTCAAGGGTCTACAATAGTTCCTCAAGGGTCTACAATAGGTCATCAAGGGTTTACAATAGTTTCTCAAGGGTCTGCAATAGTTCCTCAAGGGTCTACAATATTTCCTCAGGGATATACAATAGTTCCTCAAGAATCTACAATAGTTCCTCAAGGATCTACTATAGTTCCTCAAGGATCTACAATTGTTCTTCAAGGATCTACAATAGTTCCTCAAGGATCTACTATAGTTCCTCAAGGATCTACAATAGTTCCCCAAGGATCTATAATAGTTCCTCAAGGATCTACAATATTTCCTCACCGATATATAATAGTACCTTAAGGATTTACAATAGTTCCTCAATGATCTACAATAGTTCCTCAAGGATATAAAATACTTTCTCAAGGAACTAGTTCCTTGAAGATCTAGAATAGTTCCTTAATTATCTACAATAGTTCCTCAAAGATCTACAAAAGTTCCTCAAGGATCTATAATAGTACCTCAAGGATCTACAATATTTCCTCACCGATATATAATAGTACCTCAAGGATTTACAATAATTCCTCAAGGATCTACAAGCCTTCCTCAAGGATCTACAAGCCTTCCTCAAGGATCTACAATAATTCTTCAAGGATCTACAATAGTTCCTCAAGGATCTACAATATTGTAATAGTTTCTCAATGATCTACAATATTGTAATAGTTCCTCAAGGATCTACAATACTACAATAGTTCCTCAAGGATCTACAATACTATAAGGTTTTTATGTGGACAATATAAGAAATCGTTATGGATTCTAAGAATATAAAAACAAATTTTCTTAATAGTAGAATCTACAATATTGTAAACAAGAGGCAGAAAATACATTTAATAGTTGAATATAAATAAGAAATTGTTTAATATTTGTTAAAAATGTATTATTGACCTACAGCTATTTGATACTACACAAGACCAGGCAAGACCTGTTGTTATTGTCTGCTCTGTTTAGTCTTGTCTTCTCTGCATAGCCTTCTCTGCCAAGTCTTTTCTACTATAGTTCCTCAAGGATCTACAATTGTTCCTCAAGGATCTACAATAGTTCCTCAAGGATCTACTATAGTTCCTCAAGGATCTACTATAGTTCCTCAAGAATCTACAATAGTTCCTCAAGGATGTACAATAGTTCCTCAAGGCTGTACAATAGTTCCTCAAGGATGTACAATAGTTCCTCAAGGATGTACAATAGTTCCTTAAGGATCTACAATATTTCCTGAAGGATCTACAATATTTGATCAAGGATCTACAATAGTTCCTTAAGGACCTACAATAGTTCCTTAAGGATCTACAATAGTTCCTCAAGGAGCTACAATAGTTCCCCAAGGAGCTAAAATAGTTCCTCAAGGATCTACAATAGTTGGTCAAAGATCTACAATAGTTCCTCAAGGATCTTCAATAATTCCTTAAGGATCTACAAAAGTTCCTCAAGGATCTACAATAGTTCCTCAAGGATCTACAATAGTTCCTTGAAGATCTAGAATAGTTCCTTAAGGATCTACAATAGTTCCTCAAAGATCTACAATAGTTCCTCAAGGATCTATAATAGTTCCTCAAGGATCTACAATATTTCCTCACCGATATATAATAGTACCTTAAGGATTTACAATAGTTCCTCAATGATCTACAATAGTTCCTCAAGGATATAAAATACTTCCTCAAGGAACTAGTTCCTTGAAGATCTAGAGTAGTTCCTTAATTATCTACAATAGTTCCTCAAAGATCTACAATAGTTCCTCAAGGATCTATAATAGTACCTCAAGGATCTACAATATTTCCTCACCGATATATAATAGTACCTCAAGGATTTACAATAATTCCTCAAGGATCTACAAGCCTTCCTCAAGGATCTACAATAATTCTTCAAGGATCTACAATAGTTCCTCAAGGATCTACAATATTGTAATAGTTTCTCAATGATCTACAATATTGTAATAGTTCCTCAAGGATCTACAATACTACAATAGTTCCTTAAGGATCTACAATACTATAAGGTTTTTATGTGGACAATATAAGAAATCGTTATGGATTCTAAGAATATAAAATCAAATTTTCTTAATAGTAGAATCTACAATATTATAAACAAGAGGCAGAAATTACATTTAATAGTTGAATATAAATAAGAAATTGTTTAATATTTGTTAAAGACCTGTTGTTATTGTCTGCTCTGTTTAGTCTTGTCTTCTCTGCATAGCCTTCTCTGCATAGCCTTCATGTGTCTGATATTATCTACACCAGTGGTTCCCAACCTTTTGAAAAATTGTACCTCCTAAAATAAACTGCTAAATATTCTGTATCGCTCCCCTTTTTTAGAGGTAAGGGAAAAAAAGTTTTAAAACAAAATAAGATAATCTTATGATAAAACATAGTTTTTTTATAATTATAATTTATAATTCATATAAATTATAATTATAATAAAACTATAAATCCCTCAGAAGGCAACGGGAAACCACTATAACTTCAGTGGTTTTTTCCCACGAAGTCACATGGAAGTTACAACTAACACACGGCCCTCGGTCTCCGGCTCATCGAGGGTGCTAAGAATCCCCGGAGGTAAAACAAAAAAACTAATTCCAAGCGGGACATGGAATGTCCGCAGCCTTTATGAAGCAGGTAAATTCGCAAACACCATCAGAGAAATGAAAAGATTGAACATTCTTGGAATAAGCGAAACATTCTGGTCAGGTTCAGGTAAATTTCAATCAGAAAACAAAACTATTTATTACTCAAGAAATCATACTCAAAACCCTTCTCTATGAACATCATACAGGTGTATGCTCCAACTTCGGAATCGTGTGACGATGAAATCGAAGAATTTTGTTCCCAAATCTCCGAATTATTACAACACACAAAATCGCACGAACTGACGAACTGAAATAGTTGGTGCGTTTGGACTAGGAGATAGAAACGAAAGAGGCGACAAATTAATACAATTCTGCCAGGAAAAGAACTTCAAAATAAGCAATACTTGGTTCCTGCTTCCGCCCAGAATACTATACACCTGGAAATCTCCACAAGACAACCAACAACATATCGTACGTAACCAAATCGATTACATACTAATAAATAAAAGATTTGCTTCACCAATAATGAGTGCATGCACATATCCAGGAGCTGACGTGTCTTCAGATCACACCATACTGAAAGGGAAACTCAGAACTAAGATTTCTTCAGAACGCGAAACAACAACCAAAAAAAAAAAGATCTTGACCAACTGAAAAATCCAAATATTCAACAAGATATTTAAATGAAACAACAAGTTGAACGAGCTTCATTGTCAGAACATAAGCCATCTGGAATTGTGGAGTCAAACAGCCGAAGTTTTGAAAAGTGTATTAAAGAACTCCCTACTAGAAGATATCAGCCTAAAACTAAATGGATAACTGACGAAATCCTTGAATTAATGTATGAAAGACAAGTCTACAAGAACAAATATGGTGCAAAGTAAAACAGTTGGCAAAGAATCATCAGATCTTCACCATCAGATCCAAAATTCGACACTTGCAGCAAAAAACACCTGGCTTGAACAAGAATGCTCGGAGACAGAAAGGCTCCAAAACTTGCACGATAATTTTAACTTACATAAAAAGATTAAAGAGGCATCAGGCATATAGAAGAAAAAAAAAACGACCAAGTGCGAGTTGTGACTCGCGCACCGAGGGTTCCGTACAAACTTGTAAGTAAGGTATCTTGTTTTTTCTTGTGGAGCACGTAGCAAGCGCATTCAGTTAACTTGACAAGTGCCCCTCCTGAAATCACGACCATCACGATGAGCATAACATCAAGATGTTCCGTTCCGTTCCGTACATTCCGTTTTCAGTACGGAACCCTAAAAACCACGAATATGCTATTCGATAACTACAAAAAATTGATAACTCTGGTGCCGAAGTGAAGTCTAATGTTTGGGTGCACTACATTTACAAGCTATTTAAAATTAAGCAAAAAAATACGCTCTTCTAAAGAAATTTCTTGAAATTTCTATTGTACCCCTTGCAACAACGCAATGTACCACCAGGGGTACATGCACCCCAGGTTGGGAACCTATGGTCTACACAATCTTGTCTGTTCACCTTTATTAGATCATGTTCCTAACAAGCATTTCTTCTCATCTTATAATCACTTGAAGACCTTTCACAAAACTGAAAATAATCAGGCCAAAACTGAATCTGCAATAGAAACAATGCAATTGCGCCGGACTTAATTAGAAAAAAAATATGTCGCATTAATTACGCGTGCAAAGTTTTCATGACCTCCATTAAATCTTCCGCAGGATTGCGAGCGCGAAATCTACTTACACTCACAAACATGTTTCTCCCATGCCCACTTGCCCAACAGTTTACCAACTGGACTACAATTACACATACATATCAATCGCATTCATCTAACGAATGTATGTTTGATTCTCTGGGCTCCCTTGGTCGTGACACATGACTCGTGACACAACACGTTGAATCCATTGTTGTTACAATACAAAGTAACTCATACTGAGTTGATCATATGCTAGATTAGTTTACTATATATATAATTAAGTCACAATCTAGATATCTCATCTTTTAGTAGTCTGTGAAGTTTTATGATTAATTGAATATTCTATTATTAATATTGTATAATATCTCAAATTATTACTAGTTTACGTAACTATCAAATCGAAATTCAAAAATTAGGCAAGACGAGACAATACCAGACAAGACTAGATAAATCTAAACAAGGCTAATTTTTTTGTCTAATTGTTATTTAATGAAAAGAAAGTTCATAATTACATAAAACAATTTATTAAGTTGTAAATTAACTAAATCGTGCTTAACAGTAATTTAAGCTGGATATTTATTGCAATTAGAACAAATTAAAAAAATATATATAAATACAACATTAATAAATTAGTCGAACAATAGTAAAAGTTGGATCAATTAAGACAATTAATTTATACCATTAACAACAAATTAAAACTTGTAGATATTCAATTGTTTATTAGATGGAAAAAATACACCACATTTTTATTGTTTGCATTTGTATTGTCTATTCTTGTCTAGTCTGGTTTTATTAGGTCTGCTATTGTATCGTCTGTTTTTATCTGGTCATGTCCGGTCTGGTGAATTTTTGGCTGGCCTTGTCCGGTTTGCTCTTGTCTAGTTTGGTTTTGTCTGGTCTTGTCAGGTATTGTTTGAGTTTGCCTGGTCTTGTTTGGTCTTGCCTGCTCTCGTCTGGTTTTATCAGGGCTTGTCTGGTCTTATATTGTCTTGTCTGGTCTTGTATATTATTGTCTGGTCTTGTCTGGTCTTCTGGGATTTTTTCTGGTCTTGTATGTTTTTTTTTGCTCTTGCTTGATCTTGTCTGGTCTTGTTTGGTCTTGTCTGGTCTTGTCTGGTATTGTCTGGTTTAGCTCGTTTTGTCTGGTTTTGTTTGGTCTTGTCTGGTCTTGTCTCGTCTTGTCTGGTTTTGTCTGGTTTTGTCTAGTTTTACATGGTCTTGTCTGATTTTGTCTGATCTTGTATGGTCTTGTCTGAACTTGTCTTGTCTTGTCTGGTCTTGTCTGGTCTACTCTTTTCTTGTCTGGTGTTGCTTGGTCTTGTCTGGTCTTGTCTGGTTTTGTAAAGTCTTGTCTGGTATATTTTATAGTCTTGTCTGTTCGTGTGTGGAATTGCTGAATCTAGACGAGGCGAGTTTGAATTAATTAGTAAAGAAAGCATTTAATTAATTTATTTTATATATTTTATAAGTCATGATTGTTGGCAATTATAATGAAATTAATTGTTGCAATAAAAATAAATGATTCCTCACAACTATTTCTGTAACAAATTCACGAACAATTTAAATTTGGGAAATTGTATATTGTTGTTGTTGAAGTTGTTGGTGGGGTAAAGGTTATAAGTTAGTTTACTTATCTAAGTTGGAACATTGGTGGCAGAGGCTCTGTTGCAATTTGTTTGCCATTGCCACTTGGGTAGTTGCACTAAGTAATTCGTATGGGAGATTAGTGGCGGCTCGCAATTTGACACACGCGCTCAGATTGGTGATAGCGATCGTGCGCGCGTATCCGCTTGATTTTTGAGTGTGATTAGACTGATTGATAAGCTGTGAATTTCGATTGGAATAGTTGGATTTTTGTTTTTGATATTTGCCGTAAAATGGGATTTCAGGTAGATTAATTTGTATTAATTCTCTATAATCTCTTATCCTGTCTAAAACGTAAAAATTAATTAATTTCAACAAGATTTGAAATTTGCGTGGACGTTACAAATGTTTTGATTGAGGAACTAACAGAAAATCAAATACTTGCCTAGTCTTGAAATCGTGTCTGATTTTCTGTTAATCCTTAAATGAAAATATTTACAATATCACACGCAAATTTAAAAGCTTTGCGAAATTGTTAACTTTATAAAGATCTTAATGTTATGTGTTGACTCTATTTAGTCTGGATGAATAACTCTTAGATTAACAAGATTAGACAACAAAATACACAAAACAGGACAGACATGACCCGACGGATAAAACTAGACAAGACTTGACAGACAAAACCAGAAAGACAAGAACGGACAAACAAGACTAGACAGAGAAGACTAGATAGGCAAGGCTAGACCTACAAGACTGGAAGGATAAGATTAGACAGAAAAGACTAGACAGACAAACTAGATAGACAAGACTAGACAGACAAGTTTAGACAGACAAGACTAGACAGACAAAACTAGACAGACAAAACTAGACAGAAAAAACTAGACAGGCAAGACTAGACATACAAGGCTAGAGAGACAAGACTAGACAGACAAGACTAGACAGAAAAGACTAGACTGACAATACTAGACAGACAGGACTGCCAGACAACAGTAGACAGACAAGTTTAGCCAGACAAGACTAGACACACAAAACTAGACAGACAAGAATAGACAGGCACGACTAGACAAAGAAGACAAGACAGACAAGACTAGACAGACAAGACTAGACAAACAAGACTAGAGTGACAATACTAGACGGACAGGACTGCCAGACAATACTAGAGAGACAAGTTTAGACAGGCAAGATTAGACAAACAAAACTAGACAGACAAGACTACACAGACAAGACTAGACAAACAAGACTAGACAGACAAAACTAGACAGACAAGACTAGACAGACAAGACTATACAGACAAGACTAGACAGACAAGACTAGACTGACAATACTAGACAGACAGGACTGCCAGACAACACTAGATAGACAAGAATGGATAGACAAAACTAGAGAGACAAAACTAGACAGACAAGACTAGATAGATAAAACTAGACAGACGAGACTACTCAAACTCAGAGATTAGACAGACAGAAGTAGTCAGTCAACACTAGAGAGGCAAGAGTAGACAAACAAGACAGACAAGACTAGACCGACAATATTAGACGACAAGTTGACAGGATTACAATTACAAATATGCAAGTTTCTTAATTCATTGGACATGTTGACTATAAGGAGATTGCAAAATTTATTTGCCTTAACCCGTTATTATTTATGCTAAATGAACGAGATTGCGTTTTGCAAGGAGTCAAAAATTTAAAAAATTACGTGTTTTGCAATATTTTACTATAATTAAAATTTTCTCCATAAATACTTCGCGAAATCTATCGCTAATTGGTTCATTACACGATTAATTTAACTGTTGGAATATTTTAGTATATTGTTTCAACAAACTTTTGTAATTAATTTTTGTCCTGTCTGTCAGGTTCATTTAGTTTGCACCAACCATTTTTTTTTTCATTTTATCTAGTATTATCTGAATAGTTTGGTTTTACCTATAATCTAGCCTTATCCGTTTAGTCTTATCTGTCTACCCATTTCTGTTTCCTTTCTGTCCAGTCTTATGTGTGTAATTTTGTCTGTATAGTCTTGTACGTCCTGCCCTGTCGGTCTAGTCTTGCTTGTCTAATCTTCACTGTCTAGTCTCAGTTTATTTCTCAAGTCTTGTCTGTCTATCTGCCTGGACTAGTCTTTCTATCTATCTAATCTTGTCTATTTGCATAGGCTTGTCTTTCTATCTCTTGTCTAGTCTTGTTTGTCTATCTGTCTAATTTTGGTTTTCTGTCTATTCTTGCGTGTCTATTTGCCTAGCCTTGTCTGTCTAGTTTTAACTCTCCTCTCTCGTTATTTCTTATAAAATTAAGATAATTTAGTGGGATATTATAGAATTGGTGAAACCATCCTACGTTATAGATAATCATACAAAAAAACCTAAACACCACATGAGTTTTCAAGTGAGTGGTTTACAAATTATTGTTCATGGAAGCAAAGCTGTGCTGATGAGAGATAAATCTCGAAACGCTTCCACAGATGGCTATCCACTTAAGGTATCGGAAAGACATCATCTTAAAAACAATGTTATTTTCATGGTTTTTGTTGAGTGCCACGGAGGTGGACTGAAAGCTGTAAAATAAGTTACAAATTTCATGTGAGATTTGTTTTGGTAGTCCTAAAAAGACTCAATTATTGTTATAGAGCTCCAGAAAGGCTGGATATATTTATATATTCAGGCTGTGTTCCGTTTGTTTTAAGTTTGTAATAGGATATTATTCGTTTGTTTTTAATATTGAACGTATGATGTGATGAAAAGATCCAGATATTTGGACAAAAATTCAATCACTTTTATAAAAAAATTCAAGCAATGCTAAATTTACTTAAACCAAAATGTTTCTAACGAAGGCCGCGGTCTTGAACTTTACGAATATAAACTGCACTACACCCATCACCAACACTTTTGGATTGTAAACAAAATGTTTGATTAATTCAGCATAAGAAACTTGTTTGCATTTAACGATTTCCTTTCTTCAATGCCAAAAATCGAGTTTAAGCGGATGCGTCAGATTATTCATAATGTAATTTCCCCTCCAATTAAAATCGCATAGAATCTCAAATATTTTATCAATTTTGCATTTTCATTTCTTTTCTTAAGTACTAGGCCGCACTACGGCTAAACCGCCGCGGTTTTTAATCGCGTGATTTTGTGACTCAAGTAAGCTAATACAAGTGGCCTCACTTGCAGTTTTTTCCGCGACTGATTTTTCCCATAGCGTACTGTGTGTTTCTCGAGCGGTTTCGCAGTTATAGCGGTTACCGCTCGCGGGAAAAAACCGTAGTGCGGCCTCGGCCTAATCGACAGTTTATCCTTACAATAATAAATAACACTTATGAAACTTGGCTTGTTTACACTAACAACAATTTCAATCAAATATTCAGCAGTAAATTAAAACTTAGCAATTTCCTGACTAATATCAATTAACATACTTATTAGCTTACTAATTTGTTCAAATTAATTTTTTATGTATTAAGTGTTTATTATTTGAGACTATTAAATTTACCTTTCGGCTAAAACTTAATTAATTATGTAAAAGAGGTAAGATTATCAAAAATTATAGGCAGACAACACTAGACAGACAAAACTAAACACACAATACTAGACAGGCTAGAAAGAAAAGGCAAGACAGAGAAGACTAGACAGAAAAGACCAGACAGACAAGATAAGGCAGACAAGACTAGACCGATAAGACCAGGCAGACAAGACTAGACAGACAAAATTAGAGATACAAGGCTAAACAGAAAAGACTAGACAGAAAAGACTAGACAGACAAGACTAAACAGAGAAGACTAGTCATACAAGACTACACAGACAAGACTAGACACACAATACTAGACACACAAGACTAGACAGACACGACTAGACGGATATGACTAAAAATAAAAAATAATAATAATAAAAAAAGTGCGGGAAATGACGATATTCCTAGTGTGGCAATAAACAATCTTATTTCCAGTATGCCTAATCCATTACAGCATATTATAAACAATTCAATTAAATTTGGGGTATTCCCTGATAATCTCTCCAATTTTTAAATCTGGTGTTAATACGTCAATTAGTAATTACAGACCCATTAACATTCTTTGAACATTTTCAAAGATCTTTGAAAAATTAATGTGTGATAGATTGCTGTCTTTTACAAGCAAACATAAAATTATTAGCCAAGAACATGGCTTCATAAAGGTTAAGAGCACAGATTTAAGAGACCAATTTATAGCGGATGTCATTCAAAGCTTGGATGCAAAAAATATACCCCATGGAATGTTAGTTGACTTGTCAAAAGCCTACGACCTAGTCAACCATGGTATACTTATTGAAAAAATATACAGTTATGGATGCAGAGGAGTCGTGTTGGACTTGATAAAATCCTATATATATATCAGAGTCTAACAGAATCCACATCACCAGGTTAGATAGTCATAGCGGCATAGTGAAATCCATGGCAAGAATAGTAAATATGGGGATTCCGCAAGGTAGTACCATTGGCCCATTATTATTTACACTCTACATTAATGACCTACCACAAATACCAATCATACCTCAACATACGATGGTGAATTATGCCGACGATACTACGGTACTGTAAATGCATAAATCTTTAGCAGAAATTATACCTAACGCTAACCTAGCGATGTCCTCGATGTTATCGTGGTTAGGTGAAAGTAGGCTCATTTTAACCCTTTGTTGCCCAAACCTGTCCAAAGCTGACTTGCTTTGAACTGTATTTTCGGTGAACTTAAAAGTACCGTCGGTCGACAAAGGGTTAAATAAGGAAAAGACAAAATCGATCTTTCTTCAAACTAAACGATCTACAGCCACATACCCTGATGAAATTATTATTGGTGATGAACCCATCAAAACGCAACAGACAGTGAGACTCTTGGGTCTAGAAATCGACAATACTTTCGACTGGACATCACATATTAACAGAGTTGTGATTAAACTTACTACTGCGGTATACGCTTTAAGAACCCTTAGTCGATATGTGAACCCAGAAGTTATGTAACTTCTATGCTCACATACGATTCGGAATAATTTTTTGGGGAAATGCAGTCCACATCTATAAAGTATTCAGAGTGCAAAAACAAGCGGTGCGCATTCTGTTAAATTTACCATTCAGGGAGTCTTGTAGGGGGCACTTTAAAAATGCCCAAATTTTAACATGCACTGGTACATATATATTGGAAAGTATATTATTTCTTTTCAAACATAAACATTTATTTGAAATATATAATAAGCCAAGTGAACGCAATACAAGACATAATAAAGAACTCTATGAACTTCCCAAACACAACCTCACTCTAACTGAACGAATACCACCATACAGCATTATCAACTTATATAATAAATTGTCAAGGCGGATAAAACAAATTGATAACCTTAAAAAGCTTAAATGGGAACATTTTAAACTGTTCAATGACATTGAACCTTATAACATTATTGAATTTTTGTGTAAAGTAAAGAAATCTTAATTGTTCATGTATTTATATTTTAATCTTAGTTTTCCTGTATTTATATTTTATTCTTAATGCTCTTTTATTTATATTTATATCTGTATTTTGGGTTTGTATATATATATATATATATATATATATATATATATATATATATATATATATATATATATATATATATATATATATGCAAAGATTAGTTGCCGGTATATTTCATTTAGATATTGTGTATATCTTAAATATTGAAATAAAATATTTTGATTTGATTTGATTGATTTAACTAGACAGACTATACAGGAGCAGACATTCCACTTTGGCTTTTAGTATGCGCTACCCCAGTGTCGCATATTTTGCATTCATTCAGGGTGGGCAGCCCGGACGATTAATGAAAACCGCCTAGTTGTTGCCTCCTCGACCAGGATTCGAACCCGAGTCTCCCTCATTGAAAGGCGGGTATGTTGTCAATTACACTACCGAGTAGGACAGACAGATAAGAGTAGATATACCATACTAGAAGGACAAGATTAGACAGACAAGACTAGAGAGACAAAACTAGGCATGCAAGACGAGACAGTCACGACTAGACAGACAAGACTAGTCTTTTGCATCTAGTTTTGTGTAGTATAGTCTTGAACAAATTGTCTAGAGTCTAGACCAGCGTTTCTCAACCTTTTTTGGCCCACGGACCAGTAAAATTTAAAAAAAAAATTTGCGGACCAGTGATATTTTTTTTAACAAAATTTTACTGGGTATTAAACTACTACTACATAATTTGGTTAAATCCTAATATCAACCCGACTGGTACATAGTGGCGCTGGTGTGGTTTTTTTAAATTTCCTACATGCGCATTACAATTTCGGACATGCGCATTACAATGGGAGACAGAGGCGTAGTGAAAATAAGTTGAATATATTTTGTGACGAGTAATAAAATATATTTTATATATTAAAGGGGGTAAGGTAATCGCGTAATTCGAGGCAGCGCGAATTCTCGATCCAATATAGAACAATGTGGCAAGCACCATTGGTTTAACCCCGGTTAGATTAGGTTGCCCGCCGCGAAGCGGACAGATAAATCAAGACAACATACGCGCGGCAGCGCGAATTCTCGATCCAATATAGAACAATGTGGCAAGGACCGTTGGTTTAACCCTGGCTAGATTAGGTTGCCCGCTGCGAAGCGGACAGATAAATCAAGACAACATACGCGCAGCAGCGCGAATTCTCGATCCAATATAGAACTATGTGGCAAGGACCGTTGGTCTAATGATAAATTACTACATTCAAACCAACCACCCTTCCTTACACTCCTTGTAACCCTTTTGTGCATACCCACCTTCGCCTTGCTTTTATCGCACCGCCATACCCACCCATCCTTTAGACTTTTTGCTTTCACCAATTTCATATCATCTCCTTACTCAATACAAATATACCTTTTCGCTAACAATACCAGATCCATCAAACATTCAATCATTCTGCCACTCTCTTGCATCTCCCTTAATTTAACAATACAAAATTCCATTTTAAACGAATTAAAAATGTCTCTATCTAATTCAACTTATGAAAAATTTTCTTTAAATAGTTAAACTTGGGGATGTATTCTATAGTGTGTTCCCGCGCAACGCCACTAAACTGCCACATTAGTTGAATTTTCTGCCACGTACCAGTCGGGTTGATTCTAGGAATTAACCAATAATACCCAATTTGATTTTGAAATACCCAATAATAATAACCAATTTAATTGTTTTTATTATAATTTACTTACAATAATATTTAAATGTAAAGATATATAATTATTTTTCTTTTTTTTTTTCTTCAGTGCCGAACTAATCATAAATTACATAGAATTAAAATTAGTACATTTTTTTCTCGGATAGAAAAAATTGTCTGCGGACCAGTAAAATTTCTCCGCCGGACCACCGGTTAAGAATAGCTGGTCTAGACAATTTTATCTAGACTCTAGACCAGGGATTCCCAAAGTGCGACCCGCGGGCAAAATGCGGCCCGCGAACTGTGTGAATGTGGCCCGCGATGTCAATGCCATGATTTATATTTTTATTAACATAATAAAAAATAAATAAACAGTAAAATAGATAATAAAATATTACGAATAAAATACAATAAATGTGGGTGCGATTTTTCAGCCCTTTAAATAAACTTTCTATACCGGTAAAAAGTGTTTCCCACAGATACAGAACGACACTACGAACTAAGAAAGTCCTTCAATGGTCAGAAATTGATGTTGAAAAATCTTGTTAAACAAAAAGAATTCTCCCTTTTGGCTAGCTATGGTATTGCGCGAGAAATTTACAAACATTTTAAACCATTTTTAGAAGGAGAGTGCGTAGATAAAAAGTCTTTATTAAATGATATTAGTTGCTCGAAAATGACCACTTTTCTTAAAATAGAAAATATTGATGAGGATGTTTTACAACAGTTACAAGAAATTGCAAAATCGTTTACTGCTTTTTCCATTTCTTTGGACGAAAGTACCAAATATCAATTGGAACAATTTGGTAGGAGTAACTAGGGACGATGCTCCATCTAAGATGGTCCACAAATAAGGGTTAATACATTTAAAAAAAAACAAGTTGTTAGATGATGTAATATGATGATGTAATTTATCGGTATTGTCAGAGTTTACCGATAAATTACATCATTATCATTGTAATATTCACCAGGAAAATCTTACAGCTCAAGTGTTAAAAATGAATATTGTTATGCATCATGTTATTAATACAGTTAATTTAAAACTCTCTTAGAAGAATCTGAGTCTCCATATGAAAACGTTATATATTTTTCAAAAGTTCGATGGCTTTCAAGAGGACAAATATAAAAAGGATTTTTTGGTATAAGATAAGATTTTATAAAATTTTTAACTGGAAAAAGTTAAATTGCAAAATATTAACTGGTTATTCGAATTGACATTTCTAGTAGACGTAATTGGTGTTATGAATGACTTAAATTTGAAATTATCAGGTAATGGTACGTTTATTTATGATCTTCTTGGATATGTAAAGTCCACTGAAAGAAAATTTCATTTAATACAAGAGCATCAAACTTTTGTCATTTTAAAACATGTGGAACATTAGTAAAGGAAAATTCAGGCATCAGTTATTCTTCAATCGGAAAAGTATTACAAAATGATACGGAGTTTATGAGAAGAGTTTGATAAACTTTTCGATGATTTTAATAGTCACACGGACGCTTCTTATTTTCAGTTCCATTTTCTTTCAATCCACACGTCGTTTCGGAAGACATGCAATTTGAGCAGGTTGATAGCATTACAGGAAAATGTCGATGCTAAAAATTCTTATCGGAACAACTCTTAATCGATTTTTATAAAGGATTATCATTCGGGAAATATTCGAAAATACGAAAACACGATCAACAAATGTTTTCATTATTTGGGAGCACATATATTTGCGAAAAAACTTTTTCAATTATGAGTACAGAAAAATTGAAATTAATATCGATATTGAGTGATAATCATTTAAAAGCGGTATACACTTGAAGGACATAGAACCAAAGTTTGATGCCATTATTAAAAAAAGCAATAACACAGATCGCACAATTCAAAGGAATAAATTTATTGCAAGTTCTTATATTTTAGTTATTTTTGTTTGTTAATTAAAAGTCCCAATTTGAAATAATTGTTGTAATGATTAACGATTTATATTTGTAATAATAAGTTTGGTTCTAGTTATAATTATTTTTGTTACTAAATAGTAGATTATTACGAGTAGGTTGTAATATTTGTTGCTATAGGTAAAGTTCTATATTTACATTAAGGGTGGTTTTACTTTTTTCTTAATAAATAGTATTATTTTATAATAATTGTTGCTATAGTTAAGGATTTATAGTTAAAATAAGATTGATTTAAGATATTTTAGCTTGTGTTAATAAATTGTATTAGTTTGTAGCATTTGTTGATATAATTAAGGATTTATATTTATATTAAATTTGGTATACTAATGCATTAAACAAAAAATAAGTAGTTAAATATATTTGAAACCAAAAAAATCATGTTTACATATATCCCTTTTTTATATAATTCCGTGTTTTTTTTTTGGTCCGCCAGAAATTTTAAATTGGCCCGCCCAGGAAAGACTTTGGGAGACTCCCTGCTCTAGACAATCGGTTTCGTGTAGCCTGAACTGTACACGCAGCGTAGACTGTCTCCGAAGACAAGACTAAAGATACTAGAATATAAAATAGACAAGAGAAGAGAAGAGAGACAAATTCAAGAGACAAAATATGCAGAATATAAACTTGACCGCGTAAACATCTAGAATCAAAACTAAACAGACAAGACTAGGCAGGTTTGTTTCTTGTGCGTCTAGTTTTGTCTAGTCTTAGACAATTTGTTCCGTGTAGCCTGAACTGTAGGCGCAGCCTAGACTGCTACGATGATAAGACTAAACGGACTAGAAAAGAAAACGGAAAGGAAAAGACAAGACTGGACTGAAAAGAGAAGCGACAGACAAAATTTGTAGAATATGAGAGTGATGTAATTATTATGTGTAATAGGAAATTCATATTTTGCAACTTGGCAGATAATAGATTTAGCTTAAGAAGAGATTAGTGTTTTGCTATATTTAATTGACCTTTGAGTCATAATTCTGCACCAACTTAACTTAATTAGAGCCGGATGTTTTTTTTTCAAATTGAACTTGACATTTATTACACAAACTTTTTATACTTTTTCCAATGTTTCGTCAATGAAGATACCCAAAAATCTAACAGGTTCTTTATTTTCCAAAAAATCCTCTCCTATTTTGCATTCTTTTGGATAGTTTATTGTACTTCGATTTGTCTTAAATGTTCTTAAATTTCTAAACATATTTTTTACATTTTCTTAACACGTATAGGCCTCATTTATGAAGAGGAACAAAATTGCGAAATTTGCAAAATTAAGAGAAAATTATATGCAACATATGAAAATATTTAATTTCGCATTTAAAAGCTTTTTAACACATTCAACTTTTCATTTACATGGTAGGTTAATTCTTCAAAAAGCGTGTAATTTAAAACCGTAGAGATTAAAACTAAAACTTATAGGTAATTTTGACTAGACTAGACATATAAGATTATACTCGCAAGACTAGACTGATAAGAAGCCTAGTCAGGACAAGAGTAGGCAGACAAGTCTAGACAGACAAGGTTAAACAGATAAGACTAAACGAACAAGATTAGTTTGACAAAACTAAACAGACAAGACTAGACCGATAAGACTACTGCTACTATAAGACTTTGTTTTATACAAAACATTTTTGAAAACCTGGGAAAAATATAATCCCAACTGGAATTCTACTAGATCTAACAAAAGCCTATGATCTAGTAGATCACCTAATACTGTTAAATAAGCTAGAAAAATATGGAATACGAGGAGTGGCTTTAAACTGGATAGCATCCAGTGTAGCTGTTCCTTAGCAACCGGGAGCAATTGACAAGAATTAAAACCATGCTACCCGTGCATAATATGTAAAAATCAAAGCAAAAGTAAAATAATAATGCAAAATCAAAGAAAAGAACAATTAATATCGGGATACCACAGGGAAGCGTAATAGGACCGCTACTGTTTACATTATACATAAACGACCTACCTAATAGCACCAAGAATACGAAACATAAAATAACTCAGTATGCAGACGATAGCAGCTTGTTGTTAATAAGTAAGGATGTCGAAGAGATCTGCCATAATGCAAATTGGATGATGCAGGCCCTGGAGCAATGGTTTGTGAGAAATAAACTAATTGTGAATAAACCAGACTAACATAATAACATTTAAGACAAATCGAAGTACAATAAACTATCCAAGAGAATGCAAAATAGGAGAGCATTTTTTGGAAAATAAAGAAGCTGTAAGATTTTTGGGTATCTTGACGAAACATTGGAATGGTCGGCTCATATAGTGCAACTAAGAACTAAGCTGTACAAAGCAGTATATGCGATGAGGATACTCTTAAACCCTATACAGATTTTGGGACGTTAAGACTCGTTTATTTTTCAAATTTCCACAGCCACCTTCGTTACGGAATCTCTTTTTGGGGCAATGGATTACATATACAACATATTTTCAAAATTCAAAAACAGGCTCTCTGTATACTTCTAAACATTAAATTTAGTCTTTCAGGGGAAAATTTAAAGAAGTAAACATATTAACCACTACAGGTACATATGTGTTCGAAAGTTTACTGTTTTTATTTAAACCCAAAAATCTGCTATTGAAATTCGAGAAATCGACTGAAAGGAACACTAGAAATATTAAAGATATGTACGATTTTCCTCTGCATAGACTTACACTAACGGAAAAGAATACACCATAAGCCTCATAAAATTGTATAACAAACTACCTAAAGAGTTCAAGGAGCTTAATATAAAAAAGTAAAAAATAAACTATATATGTTTATTATGAACATTGAACCCTATAATATGTATGAGTATTGGGCTGCAGTAAATCTCCCCAGAAGACAAAATGTTTAATTAAGTATACCCTTGTGTGCATTATATATTTTCTATTGTATATATTATTATTATTTTTCTAGACATATTTCATTTAGTTTCTGTATTTTTTACATGTGCTTATATTTAATGAAATAAATGTATTGATTGATTGATTGATTGACTAAAAAGAGTAAAAAGCATGCTACGAAATCATATCAGGGGTAACAGATAGCCTGGAAGTAAAAAGCATACCGTGTGGTTTACTAGTCGACCTTAGTAAGGCTTATGACCTATTGGATCATGCTTTACTAAAAGATAAACTTTTTAATTACGGGGTTCGTGCAACCGCGTTGAATTGGCTTCAATCCTTTTTACACAATAGAATTCACATAACCAGGCTAGAAACAACATACGGTGCTTTAAAGTCCACTCCAAGCTTAATAAACAGGGGATTCCGCAAGGAAATACCATTGGTCCCTTACTTTTTACAATTTATATAAATGATTTGGCCCAAGTACCAATCATTCCTCGACACTCACTGGTAAACTATACAGATGACACCTCTGTACTAATAATAAGCAAGGCTATAGAGGATATTGCTCACAATGCGAATCTAGTTATGTCCGCAATATTATCGTGGTTCACTGAAAATAGACTGATCATAAATAGCCAGAAAACTAAGGTAATGAAATAAAAAGATCCGTAATCACCTACCCAGGGGAGATATTTATTGAAGGTGATTCAATAAAAATGCAACAGTCGGTCTGGCTTTTAGGCATTCTAATAGATAAAACTCTGGACTGGTGAAGCCACATTAACCTAATTTTAGTAAAGCTAAACAGATCAGTTTACGCGAAAAGAGTGCTCAATCGATCTCTCCAGTCGATTTACTTCGTTGCTGAAGTGTCGTGACCTCTCGCGCATAATTGTGGAACGCATCGTCACACTAATATGCGGGACCTTCAGTTTATCGCCGTTTCCGAACGGCACTATTTGAGAGGTTCTCTTGGCAGGATTACTCGTGGTAGTTTGCCATTGCTTTCCACGAGGTGGCCACAGCATAGTTCCGTGAAAAATTTCACGGTTTGTCCGGGGATCGAACCCGGGATCTTAGGTGTAGCGAGCGGATGCGTTCACCACTACACTACTGTGACCACTAAATCTGCTCAATCGATATGTAGATCCAAATGTCATGAAAATGGTATATATTTTCTAATTTCTATTCGCACATTAAGTGTGGCAAAATTTTCTGGGGAAGCGGAATCCATTCAGGAAAGGTGTTCAGAGACCAGAAACAGGTTCTACGAATTTTACTTAACTTATCCTTTCGGGAGTCTTGTAGAGGACACTTTAAAAGAGTGAATCTGTTAACCTGTTCGGTTATATACATATACGAAAGTGAATAGGGAAAGATAGTTCCTTCTGGATCCTCCTCACTCCTCAAGTTCAAGAACAGAGTGGTCAGCTTTAGAATTGATAGTTCAGGGAATGATGATAGCTTTATTAGTAAATTGATCAGCCGTTGTACGAGAAGACGCATTCTATCCATCCACTTTACGTCCACTTTTCGTTCACTCCGTGCACTTTCCATCCACTTTATGTCCACTTTCCATCCACTTTCCATCCAAAAGCTGTTTAAAAATCTGATTAAAGCTGATTAAAAGCTCTTTAAAGCTGATTAAAAGCTGATTAAACTTGTTTAAAGCTGTTTAAAAGCTGATTAAAGTGGACGAAAAGTGGACGGAAAGTGGATGGAAAGTGGATGGAAAGTGAATGGAAAGTGGATGGAAAGTGGATGGAAAGTGGATGGAAAGTGGACGGAGTGGACGGAAAGTAGACGGAAAGTGAAGTTAGAGTGAGGAGGATCCAGAAGGAACTATCTTTCCCTACTAAAGTGTATTGTTAATATGTAAATTTTCTAATTTAAACATAAATATTTATTTCAACATTTTATAAAACCGATAGCACAGAATACCCAGGGCCGTCTTTTACCTATTGATAACTATGCCCTATGGGCACATTAGGATAATGAGGTCCCTATGACCTTAAGAAAGTAACAATTCCAAAAGTAACTCTTTTAGAATTCACAGATTAGCCTTTAAAAATCTATATTGATTGAAGAGATATTCTAGATCTTCTAGATTTGAGATGGGCAAACTTCTTAATCTCCCCTTCAAAATCTCTGTGTTTGAGAATATCACATTCTATGGACATCAGCGACAAGCTGGTTAATCTTTCTTGAAGCTTTGCACTTCTTAATTTATTTCTTATTCTTTTGACTTTTGAGAAGTTCCCCACTGCAGTCAGTTACCTTACTATTTTGTTTTCTTTCAAAAGGTGATATATTTCCAATATACTATTAGTTACTTCATTATCACCATGAAATATTTTCAAGTAGTCTGTTAAATGCAGACATTCCATTTCCAATGCTTTTTCGTTAACGTCTTCATAGTAGATTTCAGCATATTCTTTGCAACTTTATCTCAACTCAATCTCAACTTTATCTCAACAAGTTTCTTAGAGAAATTTTGGGTTTTTCAAGCGAAAAAATAAACCAAAACGTTGACTAATGTTCTTATAGGAACTGTAGCTGTATTAGATGAACGCTCAGGGTATCAATTATGGGAAGAAAGGTATAGCCCAGAAAAGATAGAAGCCCGGGAAAAAGCATGGAGAGTAATGCCAAATTTGACGTATTAAAAGTGCTGCTGTAAAAGTGCGTATTAAAAGTGCCATATTTGACGTATTAAAAGTGCTGAAGTATGCTTCAAGATCCATAGTCATACTGACGATTGTTGACCATGGATTTTAAAAGTATATTTAGAATCGCGGCAACCGTAAACTGGGTATTTTTGTTGCTGCAACTGGCCACCTTTAACTTCTTCTTTACGTGCTATGTCCTCCGAGGACGTAGGCGATCATCATAATGATTTTTATTTTATCAGCAGCGGCACGAAACAGGCTAGTAGGACTGATAAACTGAACTGAACTGGGAAAAGTACCGTATCTTGAAGAATATCATGCAAGGCAAAATCCAAGGTAGAAGTCCTGGCTGAAAAACCTAAGAGAGTGGTATGGTGCACTCTCTCAGGTTTTTCAGCCAGGACTTCTACCTTGGATTTTGCCTTGCATGATATTCTGCAAGATACGGTACTTTTCTTCTCTCATAACGTGTCCAAAATATTCCAGCTTGCGTTTTTTGATGGTAAACATGACTTCTAGTTGCTTTTGGAGGCGGGCAAGCACCTCAGTGTTTCGGACTCTGTCTACCCATGATATTCGCAGCAGGCGGCGGTAGCACCACATCTCGAACCCCTCCAGTCGGTCACACATTGCCTTTGTCAAAGTCCATTCTTCCATTCCATAGTACAAAATTGGAAATACATAGCACCGTACTAATCGAATACGCAAAGGTATTGACAGGTCTCGGGATGTAAGAACCTTCTTCATATTGCTAAATGCTGCTCTAGCCAGCTCGATGTGTGACCTTATTTCCTACTTGTTATCCCACTCACTGCTCAACAAGCATCCCAGATATCTGCCTTTAACGGAAACTTTAAAAAGTTGATAATTTCTTTAACTAAGTTGATAGTTTTTTTAACTAAAGTTCTATCTGCGGAGCGCCTTATTGTTTCTTTCTGAAGATAATTACATGTTTTGTCTATTCTTTACAATATAGAGCTCCAAATTTCCGTTAGTGTAATAAATTCTAGGTTTCCCAATTTGTGGACAGATAAGGGCTTCTTCGTCTTTAGTTTATGTGCCTGTTATGTATCTTTTGGTATACGATATTTTTGTATCGTATGGACATCAAAGTTTCTATAATTTGTTCATGACCTTCATGCAAGGCATTTACTGCAGTAGCCAGTGCCGGATTTCTGCCTAGGCCTACAAGGCTCCGGCCTAGGGGCCCAGCCAGCCTAGAGGCCCCGGTGGCAAAACTGAAGTCAAATTCAACCGTCGCGAAGAGTCTTTCTCTGACTAGATGGTTTGCTCGAGCTGACGACTGTCGGTGTCCATGTTGCTCCTGTGATGAGATAATGCAAGCTCTTCAGATAATTGCCAATGATGCAAATGGAAAACCATCTACGCGCTCTGAGGCTTCAGGTCTTCTGAATTCATTAGACTCGATGGAAACCTGCTTTTTATCACTTCTCTGGATTGACATCTTGGAAAGGTTCAACAAAGTAAGCAAATCTCTCCAATCTGTTAACATCGACCTGGGTACGATCTTTGAACTGTATCAATCTTTGGTAACGTACCTAGAACAATTAAGGAAACCCATTACCTGTACCTTTGATCATTATGAGTCACAAGTAATTGAAAAATCCCGTGAAAATAGCTATGCATAGGACATGCAGAGGAAACGTAAGCGTAAAGTGCAGTTCGACGAAGTAAAAGGAAACGAGACCGAACTCTCTGCCAGGGACAGATTCAGAGTTACCATTTTAAACGCCATTATAAATAGACTAATTACATAAATACGGAGACGCGTATCTGCTTATGAGGAGTTAAGTAAAAAGTTTGACTTTCTTACGAAACTACATCGTTTGGAATCTAAGGACATCCGTGAAGGAGCCAGAAACCTTACAACTTTTTACCTGGGGGATTTTGACAGGTCTTTGGAAAAGGAGTGTCTGCATCTGCAAGCTTATTTATCCTCGAATGATGAAGTTATAGAGTTATCTTCGCTGAAGCTATACAAATATTTATCGGAGAAAGTTTTTTTGGACAATTTTCCAAACGTAGGATAATTGTGCTTCGAATGCTGTTGTGTACACCAGCGTCAAACTGCTCAGCAGAATGGTCGTTTTCAGCGCTTAGAGAGTAAGGAATTACTTGAGATATAAAATACAAGAGAACAGGCTCAATTCACCCTCTGTAATGTACATAGACTCAGAAATATGACAGTCAATTGACTATGATGACGTCATTTGTTCCTTTGCACAGAAGAATTTTATTTGCTAAATTTCCAAAATAGCTTCGAGATGGTCGGTGGCCCAAATGTCAGTGCCTAGGGGCCCCGGGTCTCTAAGTCCGGGCCTGGCAGTAGCTCGGGCTGACCATCCGGTTTGTGAAAGACATTTAACAACTTTTCTTGAACATAAATGTTCTGTCAATATATTCAATCGGTGCGTAGAGCCCGAAAAACACTTTCTGAACCAATTCAAAAAACTTTTTTGCCTCTGATAGCCACCCAGCAACATGTTTGCAACCATGTTTAGTGAATGTCCCGCACATGATACAAAGCCACCTTTGTATCATGTGCGCAAATTCACATTTCTTCTTGATTATTGCTAGTAGACCAATATACTTCCCCCACATATTTGAGGCATTGTCGTGACTGATATTAAAAATCGGTCGAGTAAAATAATACTTATTTCTCATGGATAATGTGCACATCAAATGTATTTAAGAAAAAAGGCTTAAAAAAAAAACGTGCGAATAATCGATGAATTGATATTTTAAACATAATGTAAACACATTTTTAATCAATTTTGTATGTAGTTTCAACCAAATTGGTCATTTCAAATTTGGTGCTGCACGCTTCGCTTCATTCGCTTGTGATCTGGCACGAACTAGGGGGCCCTATAGATCGCGGGGTCCTGGGGACGTGCCCAGAGTGCCTAGTGGGAAAGAGGGGCCTGAGAATATCTGATATAATAAAGAGTTGTATGAACAGCCAAGACATAACCTATCGATGACCGAAAGGAGCCCTCCATACAGCATCTTGAAAATCTACAACAGACTGCCAAAGGAAATTAAACTAATTAATAATATCAAGCTAAAAAGGACACTTTTAACCAATATTAGAGAACTAGAACCATAAAATTTTGAAGAACTTTTGAACTATTAATTATATATGTCACGATCTTTTTTTTAATTTTGCTGTGTTATAGGCAATCTATAAATTTTCCTATACGTATTTTTGTGTTGTCTATGAACCCATTCTTTCTTTTGTTCCAGGCATTGCTTTTTTCTTTTGACACCTTTTGTTACCTTTAATAATGAAATACATGATTTTGATTTGATTTGACTTCTACTCTCTGCCTAGTCTGATCTGTCTATTCTTGTATGTGTAGTTTTGTCTATTTATTCCTATATGTCTGGTCAGTTCTACCTATTGTAGTCATATCATCCTACTATGATCTTGTCTGTTTAGTCTTGTCTATCTAATCTTGTCTATTTAGTCTTGTTTGTCTGGTTCTGTCTTGTTTTTTGAAACAATATCCATCTGTCTACTTATCGGATCTGTCTTCTGCTTGTGCAACTAGTTATTCTTATTTCTGTGGAGATCACTAAATCGTTTTATAATTTAAAGTGTTAATTAAGTCATAATCGATGTGAGAAATGACAAGCTTCCTCCGTTTCGAAACGATTTTTCCAATTAACTGTAATTATTTGCACAGTCTTATGTGAAATGGGATAATTAATATGTGAGCGATGAAATTTATTTATATTATTAAGCGGCCGTAAGATCAAGATCGTTAAGTTTGAAATACCTTTCCGCTCTATTTCGGTTCAGAATCGGAAAGGAATATGTTACAGTTGCTTTACAACTATTACACCGCATTTTCGGTGCAATAAAGAATCGCCTGGACGCAGAGTAAAGCTATGTTTTACTTCTAAGTGAAAGTTACTTGAAAAATGTATGCGTAATTTGTCAACATTTTAGTGTTCATTTTATTTTTAGTTTCTATAAATTACTAAATAATTACAGTAATTTGTTTGATTAACAAACATGTTTTAACTGTTGTCTGTTGTTGACTTGACTTGTCTTATTTGTCTTGTCTAACCAGTCAAGTTAATTTAGAAACTAATTAAATTATTAATTAATAATGTAAATATTTATTGTTTGCAGATAATCCTTCCGGTGTTAATATTATGCGCAATCAAGTTAATCGGGGCGGTTGAAGAAGCCGAACCGGAAGTGTTCCTACCGCCTAGGAACTTCAACCCGCATCCGTACGAGGTGGGGTACGATCCGTTGGAGCGGCAAGCCTCGCGGGGCAACGGCGAGAATCAGATCGATGCCTTTTCGCGTTCAAATACCGGCCCTGTGTTGTTCCCTTCCAGTCAGGACGATGCCAGGGACAGGATTCCGTTCGCAGCGGGTTCCAAGGACGACCATCCTGTTAATAGGCATCCCTATGCGGGAGTGGCTAAGAAGAAGAAGTATAGATTGGGGTTGGGAAGGTTTGCAAATGAGGTAAAGTTGAATGTTTATTAGAATTATTGGAAAGATCAAAAAAGGTTATTTCTATTTTCTTCAGATGTTTGCGAATTTTTATTGAGACATAGATTAGTTGAAAAAACTATAACATTTTCGTCCTCAGTAAAATTTTTATTGAAATTTGTAACATTATTTCATTATTTTTCTCGAAAAGCTGACTTTTTGCAGATAATATTTTAGTAATTTGGATGAATTTATTAAAATTTGATTTCCGTATAAATGCAAAAATTAATTAAAAAGTTTTTGAACTCATTGATCTAACAAATAAAATATGCTATTGAACTTTAATTAAAAATTTACAAACTGTTGTAACAAAATTATACAGTTTGGGTGCGTTTATTGAAATTTAGACAAAATTATTTTTTTACAAAGTTGTTTTTATTCACTTTTATTCACAAAGCCAAATGTATATTTAAACAAATTCAATACAATTTCAAACATAGAAGATTAAGAAAGAATTCTTCAAATATTTTATACTAATTAAGACGTAAATTCTCCCGAACAGTTACTGGTTAATTGGTTAGATTTTATCATTTTTTGAGCTACAAAAACGTTCACACGTGAAATTATTGCGTTTGGAACAAATTTTAGTATTTCTGGAACTTTTAATCCAGTTCTTTGTTTGCTATTTAAGTTTTATTGTCGTGAGAGATAATTAGGTAATGGCTGTGAAATGTGGGACAACAGACGCACGCGACTACTTAGAATTAGTTCTTTTATTCTCATTTAGTAACAAAATTGCCAAAGACGTATTGCATGCTGAATAGAAATGATATCTCAGAACTACTTAAGTTTTAGTGAAATCTCAATTTCACAAATTTTCTTCAAATTTCTAAAAAATGATATAACTTTTATTAGACAGATAAATTAGTTACAATTTAGTTTGATAAGTTTGGCATTATTAAGTCAACTAGGTCCACTAGTTTTAGTTAATTAAGCTATTCACTATTTAGTTAACTTTTAAACTTTTCTCAAGGGTTAGTTAACTAAGTTTGTCAAAGTTCAGTTAACTAATTTTGTCAAAGTTTGTTAACTAAGTTTGTCAAGATTTAGTAAACCAGCTTTTGTCAAGGTGTAGCTAACAAGGTTAATCAGGGTTTGTCATAATTTGGTTAACTAGCTTTTTCAATACTTAGTTATCCATTTATTAAATTATTGTTACAAGTCAAAAATTAGACAATTAGGCCATTAAGTTTAAGTTAACTTTGCTACGCTAGTTAAGATTAGACTAGATTAGAGTTTTATGTTATTTACTATACCCAACATTTGCTATGTACACATACCTGTCTAGTTCTGTCTATATAGTTTTGTTTATCTGGTTCTGTCCTTTTTAGGGTTCCGTACCGAAAACGGAACCCTTATAGGATCACTTTGTTGTCCGTCTGTATGTCTGTCTGTCTGTCTGTCTGTCTGTCTGTCTGTCTGTCTGTCTGTCTGTCTGTCTGTCCGTCTGTCTGTCTTTCAAGACCTTTTTCTCAGGAACGCATAGAGGTAACAAGTTGAAATTTGTATCAAATACTCAAGTCTGCGGTCTCTTTCAGCTGTGAAAAAATCAAACTTGCAAGTCAACGCGATCAAAAGATATGACCGTTTATGTCGCATATTTTGCGATTTCACGAGGGAATCAAAACCTATAGGGTACTTCCCGTTGACCTAGAATCATGAAATTTGGCAAGAAGCGGTGTCTTACAGCACATGTCAAGGGAAAAATCTGAAAACCGTAAATATGTAGTTTAATTACAAGAAAATATAATGAAACATATGAAAATTCACTAATGTTGTCGTAGTGGTATTGTCAGGCTCCAGAAGCGTATGGGTTGCATACAGTTAGGTCCTATTCTAGGTTTATTCTGAATTTTCTTTGTTTATATTCGTTATGCATTTCATCACGTACGCTTTATATACATAATATATACAGGGTATATATTATGTCTAAATTTTGCTTTTTTATAACCGACATGCGACATACTCAAGTCCCGAAACATCCTGTATATATTATATTTCGTCTAATTTTTCTTTATAATCTACATAATATGTTAATAATCTACATAATAATACTAAACTATACAAGTTTGTACGGAACCCTCGGTGCGCGAGTCACAACTCGCACTGGGCCGGTTTTTTTTTAAAGTGGTTTGGGGGAAGCTCTCACTAAATCCTTATTCGACTATGGCTTTAGTATGTGCCACCCCGGTATCGCATATTTCGAATTCATTCATTATGGGCAACCCGGACGGTTAGTGAAAACCGTCCATTGTTGTTGCCTCCCCGACCGGTAATCGAACCCGTGTCTCCCGCTTGTCAGGCGTGTAAATTGGAAACTACACTACCGAAGAGAACACTCCAGTTCTATCTATTTAGACTTGTCGGTTAAAACTTGTGTGTGTGTTTTTTTTAAGGAAAGCTTGGTTTTATTTGCATATACAATTAAAAAAAAAAACAGCACTGCAAGAAAACATAAGAACATTCCTATCGCTTCGCACTTTACACTGACATCCGCTCTAGCATTTCTTCAGTATAAGGGCTGTCCGTTCTACTTCCTGCTGTCTTTCTCCTTAGTTTCAATAATCTTCCAAACGACGATTTATACTTCATTCCATGACGTTAGCCCCTCCATCATGTTGGACGCATTGAACGCCCTTCTAGCAGTATGCACGAAGTTCGTTCTATTTTCTGTCCAGTTCGGGTAATCAAAAAGCATATGGTTTACATCGTTTTCCTCCCCGCAGTAATTACAGACGTCCTTGTCCGCTCTCTTGCGCTCATATTGGTATTTCCTGAAACACCCATCGCCTAACAATGCTTGAGTTAAATAATAGTCTGTTTCACCGTAGTTCCTCCTTGACCATTTTTTCTATATCTGGAATTAAGAACGAAGTCCAGTTGGTTCATATGCTGCCTTATTACATTTTTCTTGCCATCTTCTCATCAAATTTTCTCTGGCTTTTATCTTTTCGATCCCGTTATATGTTTCCTGTCTTTCTTGATTTGGTGCTCTACCGGAGGAATTCCTGCTATAACTCCCACCCCTTCTGCTGATATTGTTCTGTATGCGCAGCATGATCTAATACACAGCAAACGCACGATTCTAGTAAAGCTCAGAATTCTTATTTTCGTTTCTATAAAAATATGCCCGATTGGTGCTCCGTACAATAGTTGGGACTATGGGAATAGTTCAGAGCGATGGTTGTAAAGTTGATTGGTGTTTTTGCTCATTACCTAGTGATTCAGATTGGTTGCGCTGCTTGTTTGTTCCTTTGGCGTTTCAACCTCTCGTCATCTTCTTTGAAGGACATAAAGTTTTGACCTGTAAGAGGACCGACAATTTTTGTTGTTGTCCAACATATAACTCATTGTGGTTCATGGTTCGAACATCTCCTCACTATTTGTTTGTTTGTCTCTTTGAACTCGCTAAGTATTAATTTTCGTTTGGATCCTTTGAGTCCGCCGATATTTGGCAGAAGGCTAGCGAGAGCATTTTCCGATTTTTCCGCCTTCTGGGCAATTTCGTTCACGTGATGCACAAAGGTTAACTTCGTGTCCAGTCAAACTCATACAGATATTTTACTGCTGTAGTAGGGGTTATCGTAAAACCTTTGGCATTAAAAGCAATTGGGGGCTCGTTTGTTTAGATGTTAAAAGTATTGCATTCGTCTTTTCTAGCACAAGTTGAAGTTGCCGCTGCTCAAGTCAGTTTGGCATTCTTTGTAGCCCCGTATTAGCTGTATCCATTAGGATGTATTCTTCTTTTGCGGTTACCACCATCGCTACGTCATCACCGAATCAAATTAAGGTTATTCACTTCGGCATTTCGGTTTTCAGCAGATCGTTATAGAGTATGTTCCACAGGGTGGGGGCCAAGACTGATCCCTGTGGGACACCACTGCTTATCCTTATTTTTTAAATTTTTCCTTCTGCCTCTAGGATGACCACTCTTTTCGATAGATATGCCACTAAAATATTAATAATTAATAAAAAGGCTATCCTCAATTTCCCTCTTTCTTAATTCTTTTAATATTTGCTGCCACGAAGCACTATTGAAGGTATTCTTCACATCGAGTGTTATTACCGCACACAGTCTCCGATGTCGAGCTGAGTAGGCACCAGCTTCTCTGGCAATTTTAATCAATTTTATTATGGCATCTAGAGCCTATCGATTTTCTTTAAATCCAAACTGTTTGTCAGACAGGTCCCCTGTTCATATAAGTACTTTTTGTAGCCTGGCTAATATTAACTTTTCATATAATTTGCCCTCTACATCGAATAGGCAGATTGGTCTAAAAGATGAGGCATTTTTTAAAGGTTTTTTACCCTTCCTTAACAAAAAGTTTTGCTCGCTTCCACTCTGCTGGGAACTTCGCCTCGGCTGCCTGTTTATTATATACGGCTAATGTATAATCGGGTCTTTCCGCTGCAACTCGCTTTAGTAGTTCTACTGGAATATATCCTGGCCCTGGTGCCTTATTGTTTTTCCTTTCTTGGCAGGTTATCTGCAGTTCATCCGATGTGAAGTCCACAAAACTAGCGTCTTTATTACAAATAAAATTTGCTTCCTCGTAGTCTGGCAAAAGGTTTGACTGTCTAATTTTGTCTGTCTATACTTCAGTCTGTCTGGTCTTGTTTGTCAAGTCTTGTTTTTCTAATCATGTTTCTCTAATTTTGTCTATCTAGTATTTCTCTGTCTAATTGTCTGTCTGGTCTTGTTAGTCTAGCCTTACTTGTCTAGTCTTGTCGCTCTAGTCTTGTCTCTCTAGTTTTGTCTCTTTAATCTTGTCTCTCTAATATGATCTCTTTAGTCTTGTCTGCAAAACTAAACTTCTCTGTTAAAACTTGTCTGCCTAGTCTTGACTACCTAGTTTTGTCTGTCTAATCTTCTCTGTTTTTATTTTTACGGGCGTAGCTGGCAGCTGGGAGTTGTGCAGACAAGTACCCTTGCCAATAATTCCGGTGCAGCCTTTAGCATGTCTTCAGAGTTATGGTTTTAATGTCGATTGGTGTTTTTGCTCATTAGTTGGTGATTTAGCTTGCTTGCGCTGTCTGTTTGTTTCTTTGGCATTCCAAACTCTCCTCATCTTCCTTGGAGGTCATAATGTTTTGACCTGTCGGTCCTTTTACAATTTTTGTTGTCCAACATATAACTCGACATCTCTCTCTTCAGTCCATAACACTTATACAGGGAGTGGTGACATCAATTTGCTATGCTCGCAATGACTCCTCGCCAGCGCTCTCTATCTTGGTCAGATCTCATTACATCCTGCATCCCTTGTCTCGTCAGGGTTTTTGTCTATCCATCCTGTCGGCGATCTTCCTCTTGGGCGGCGGCCTTAGACTTTGCCTTCTACTATGAGTCGTTCAATATTGTCGAACCTCCTTGTCACATGACCCAGGTATCCCAAATACCGTTGGTTTATTGTCTGGTATAGTCTGGTCTTTATACCGAGTTGTTGAATAATAGAGTCGTTTGTGCGGTGAGCTGTCCATGGTATTTGCAGCATTTTTCTATAGCACCACATTTCAAACGCTTCTATCCTGCGTTGGTCTGAGGTTCGAATAGTCCACGTTTCGCAGGTGTAAGTTGCAATGGAGAAGACCAGGCTATGTATCAGCCGAAGTGTTGTGTTATTGTTAATGGCTAGATCTTTCCAAATTTTTGCCATAGACGTTCTGGCAATCGCTATTCGTTTGCGGATTTCTTCCTCCGATCTACCTTTGTTGGTAACTACTGATCCACTGAAAATCTAGTCACGGTGTTGCTTTGTAGCAGGTTTTCATTTTGTCTGTCTGTTATCATGATCTTTGTTTTGGCTCTATTAATCTCCAGTCCATATGAGCTACTCTTTTCTGTGGACATTATAGCCTCCATTTCGGCTTCCTCCGAAGCCAGAATCACAGTGTCATTCGCATATCTCAAATTCGTAGGCATAGGGAAATACGTCATAGGCATCTCCAAATCAAATATGATGTGGCGTACCGAGTTTATCTCGCCACAATATTCGGAAAGGTTATCAGCGGCGGCCCATATTTGATGCAGGTAGTCACGGAAACACCTATGGCCATCATTCCAGATCCGCGTTTAGCATGTCTTAAGAGTGAAGGTTATATTGATTGCTATTTTTGATCATTATCTGGTGATTTGGCTTGGTTGGTCAGTCTGATTGTTCCTTTGGCATTTCAACTTCACGTCATCTTCCTTGGAGGACATACTATTTTGACCTGTCCATTGGCCCTTGTCCGATGCCCGCCATCATCTTTGCCATTCCTCTAGAAGGTTTTTCTTAGCTGTTCTTCTTGCTTGCCTGTTACTACTACAATTCAGCACTCTCCTTTCCTAAGAGGTTTATAGGAGGTATGCCCGCGATTACTAGGGCGGCTTCTCCGGATAGAGTTTTATATGCGATACAGACTAATATTAGCGGCTTTTCTGTATGCTGCTGTTAGCCTCTGAACATTTTTTTCTTCATCCATGCTTTTAGCACACGTTTAGCCCATCTGTGGCTTCTTGGGCCACATATCTCTCTCTGTCTCTCTCTTAGCTCCTGTTTCCCCCAGTGGGGCATAGGGCTTCTACCAATTGTCGCCATCTGACTCTATTTCGAGCCACGAGTTTCAACTCATTCCACGATTTGCCGGTTCAGGTGATTTCGGTTTCAATAGTGCGTCGCCATGTTGTTTTTTGGCCTTCCTCTCTTTCGCTTACTGACTTGGGGATGCCAGTCCAATGCTTGTTTTACAATGATTTGTGGATTGCGCCGTAGGGTGTGCCCAATCCAGTTTCACTTTCTTCTCTTTATTTCAACGTCTACTGGAAGTTGGTTTGTAGAACGAAGCAGATCGTGGTTCGATATCACTTCAGGCCATCGGATTCTAAGGATGCGTCTCAAACACCAGTTTGTGAAAACTTGCAGTTTGTTTGTGCTGCTTTTAGTTACTTTCCACGTCTCACTGCCGTAGAACAGGATGGATTTGACGTTACTATTATATAGTTTAAGTTTCGTTTTACGGGAAAGTATTGAAGAGTTCCAAACGTTATTCAGTTGGGCAAACGCTCACTTGGCTTCGTTGATTCTTCTGGCGATGTCTAGGTCGGCCCCTCCATCCACTTCTATGAGGCTGCCCAAGTAGCAGAACTGTTCGCATCTTTTTACTGTTACGCCGTTTACTTGTATGTCCCTGCTAGTGGTAGCGCCAATCCGCATATCCTCTGTTTTTTTGGTGTTTATGTGCAGGCCTATCTCTTTAGCTTCTTGTTGTAGCTTAGATGTTTTGTCCATCATGTCGGTGAGTGTATGGGACATGAGGCAGATATCATCGGCGTAGTCGAGATCTTCTAGCCTGCTTGGTAGTCCCCAGCGTATTCCTCGAGGCTGTATTGTAACGCTCGTCATGACCTCGTCTAGTTCTATTAGGAATAAAAGCGGGGACAACAAGCAACCCTGTCGGACACCAGCAGACACTTTGACCGCTTCTGAGAGATTCCCTTCGTGTACCACGTTGCAAGAGTAGTCCGCATACGATGCTTTTATGATGTTTACTATTTTGGGTGGGACGCCTCTCCGGTCTAAAGCCGCCCAAATGCTTTCCCATTTAATAGTATCAAAAGCTTTTTGAAAGTCTACGAATAATATAAATACATACTTTGGCCATTCTACTGCTTGCTCTGTTATAATCCGCAACGTATTGATTTGGTCTACGCAGGATCTTCCCGGCCTGAAACCAGCCTGTTCTTCTCTCAACGTAGGTTCAATTGCTTTGCTCATTCGGGTGAGTATTATTTTGCAGAGTATTTTCGATGCAGTTGTTAATAGTGTTATGCCTCTCCAGTTGTTGCAATCGCTCAGGTCTCCTTTTTTGGGGAACTTTATCAGAAGGCCATTGTTCCATTCTTTCGGTAGTGTTTCGAATTCCCAGATTTTATTTATTAGAGGTGCCAGCATTTCGGTCGTGGTCATGCAGTTAGCTTTCATCATTTCAGATGTGATGTTGTCGATGCCTGGACTTTTCCCGTCCTTTAGTTCCTTAATGGCCTTGCTTATTTCTGCTCTGGTTGAAGGTTTTGTGTCTATGTTTAGTTGTGCCCGTGTTGCATGATGGTTTGCGTTGTTGTTTTGTTCTTGAGTTATTCTTGTGAGTATCTCCTGGAAATGTTCCTGCCATCTACTGAGTTGTTCTTCTGTTGTAACCAGTAGCTTCCCATCTTTTGATTTTATTGGCTTTGTTTTTGTAGTTTTCTTGTTCGACAGCAGCTTGGTGGATTTATACAATTCTCTCAGGTTATTTTGGTTAGCGGCGTATTGAGCAGTTTCTGCAATATTGTCCACCCACGTTCTTTTATCCGATCTTACGCTCCGCTTGATGTTAAGTGGAGCCTGCTTATATAATTCTTTTAGTAGAACTTTATCCAATGGGCAATGGGTTTGTAAGATACAGCTTTCTGTTGGCGATTAGCTTCCATGTTTCTGGCGACATCCAGTCCTTCATGCCTTTCTCGGTAAAACCTAGTACAGTGTTGTTGGTTTCAGTAAAGTTTGTCTTTATCTGTTGCCATGTCTGTTCTATTCCCAGATTTTGCAAACTTGTTTTAGCTGTTATCGTTCTTAGCTCCTCGGTGTATTGGGCTCTAATCTCTGGGTCTTTTAGATTTTTAACGTTGTACCTTTTGCTGGTGCGGTTTAATTGTTTGGGAAGAACTGCAACTTTAAGTCTTATTTCCCCCAGCAATAGGTGGTGGTCGCTGTCAATGTCGGCTCCTCGCTTGTTCCTTACTTGAAGAAGCGAGCCTCGCCATGTTCGACTAATGGCAATATGGTCGATCTGGTTCTGGGTGTGGCCGTCGGGGGATATCCATGTGACCTTGTGGCCTCGTTTATGCGGGAAGAGCGTTCTACCTACTACCAAACTCTGTTGGCTGCAGAAGTCAATGAACTTTTGTCCATTGTCCAAACAGTTTCCGATTCCATGTGTTCCCATGATATTTTCTGGACCAACGTTGTTGCTTCCTAGCTGTACATTGAAATCTCCCATTAATATGACAATGTCTTGTTTCCGGATTGTCAAGAATGTTTCTGACAATTTCCCGTAGAATGATTCCTTGACTTCTGTCTCCGCTGCTTCTGTCTGGGCCATCTATATTGGGCATAATTTAGTCCTGCGCTGAGGATATCTTCATACCCTTGGCCCTCGTTTAGGTCTTCGTGAGGTATGTTTTCTATCTACTACAACTCCAAGGTATGTGATTCCATCCTTTGGGACTATGCTGGTCTCTTGTATTCTCAATTTTTTTGGCTTTAATCTTAAGTTGATTGGTGTTTTTGCTCAGTATCTGGTGATTTAGCTTGGTTGCACTGTCTGATTGTTCCTTTGGCATTTCAACCTCTCGTCATCTTCTTTGGAGGACATAATGTTTTTTAAGCCCAGTAAGTAACACAGTTTCAGACTTTTCCGGTGCAAGCGTTAATTTATTTGTTGCCATCCACTCTATCACTAGTTGTATTGCGCGGTTTGCCCTTTGCATTATCATAGCTCCCGTTCTAGCTGAAACTAGCGTCAGGTCGTCGATAACCGAACCCAATAAGTATGGTAATCTTGTCTGCCTACTCTTCTTGCCTGTTTACTCTTATCTGTCTAGTCTTAGCTCTCTACCTCATCTTTTTATGTGAGGTTTGGGGAAATGGGAAATTTCTCACAAATGCCCCTTTTCTACTTTGCTTTTAGTATGCGCCCTTCGGTATCGCATATTTTGCATTCCTTTAGGGTGGGCGGCCAGACGGTTAGTATCGCCCTGATTGAAAATGCCTCTGCCACAGCGGGGAATCGAACCCCAGTCTCATTCAAGTCCGGAGCTACGCGAACGGCTCTGCCAGAAGTCAGCACTTTCCGGCCTACCGTCCCGACAACCAAAGATACAATTCGGCCTGAACAAACATTTCTTTGTATTTGAATTAAGCTCTGCAGTTTCGTGATCGTGAATTTTATTTTCCATCAGTGCAGCTTTGCTTTTTTGAATTATAAATTGGAATACACTTACACTAGCTTGAACACCTCGTGCATGACTGGCGTCCTTATGTTTTGATTTGACATTTGTGAAGAAAGACATGAACTTAGTTACTCGGTTATTGATTTAAATGATTATTGAATATTGGTGTCAGGCGGGTACATTACACTACCGAGGAAGACACTATACCCTCAGTCTTATCTATCTAGTCTTATCTATCTATTCTTATCTGTTTAATTTTTTATAAATAGCCTTGTCTACCTTATCTTGCCTGCCTAGTCCACCCTCTCTAGTCTTGGCTGTGAGATAATCTCATTGAATTAAACACGGTATCTAATGGAATAGTTCCCACTGTGATTCCGTGCAATAACAATTGTGGCTAATACGTAATCGAGGCCGTGAAACTTCATTTGTTATGGAAGCGTTACAGCGGCAAGGATGCACTTGCAATCGCGAGTGTGAAGATGCCAATTATGTAATCGAGATCAATATCAAATGTTAATTAAAGAACTGTTAAAAGAACAATTAAAACGGATTTATTCGGTTTAGCTGCCGCTTGAAACTCATTTCGTATCATTAACAAACCTTAGTTTCAAACTTATTAAAACGAAATATAGCTTGAATATTTATACATGTTCAACCTGTAGCTCTATAATATTAAATCTTATTAAGACTATGAACAAATCTCATGTTGAAACAACTACTTCCTGGCTAATATCACACAGTATATTGAATTATACAACAGAGATTTGCATGTTATTACTAGTCCCAGTCCATTTTTATGGTACTAACAAATCTAGACAAATAACATTGTTCAGGCCGAATTGTATCTCTGGTTTTCGGGACGGCAAGCCGGGATAATCTATCTTCTTCTTATCACGCCCTCTCCTGCCGAAGGTTGGCGATCCAAATGGCAATTTTTGCTCTGGAAGCTGCAGCACGAAAGATTTCTGCAGACGAGCGGTCTAACAATCTCCTCAAATCTTTCAGCCACGAGTTCTGGCGTCTTCCTACTGATCTTTTCCCTTGTAATTTGCCCTCTATTATGAGGCGTAATATTTCGTATTTATCACCTCTCATCACATGGCCCAGGTAATGCATTTTTCTTTCCTTGATGGTGTTCAGTAATTATTTTTGTTTGTGCATGCGCTGGAGTACTTCATCGTTGGTGATCCTTTGTACCCATGAAATTCGCAGCATCCGTCTATTCACATACATCTACTTAGATATCATATATTTAGTGTCCAGCTTTCACATCCATAGAGTAGGATAGAGAAGACGTAGCATCTGATCATGTTCCAAACTGAGGTCTAGTCTTAAAATTATTTCATATACATGAAGATTTTTCTCGCTTGCTCAATCCTTGAAAGTATTTCACTTTTCTGGACGCACTGACTATTGATGTTAACTCCCAGATATTTTATTGAGGTCCCTTGTTCGATTGTTTGTCCCTTGACACGCAGGTGTGCATTTATTGGAGTCTTAGAAAAGACCAATAATTTGGTCTTGGAGACATTGAGATGCAATTCAAACATCTCGCTATAGTGAACTACGGAATATATGATGCTTTATAGTTCTTGTACATCGTTGGCTATTATAACCGTATCATCGGGGTACCTGATATTGTTTATTGGGATTCCATTGATCTTGATTCCGCCCTGGACTCCATCCAGTGCTTCTCTAAATATAGTTTCCGAGTACAGATTAAACAGGAGTGGAGACAAGACGCAACCTTGTCGAACACTCCGTCTGATTTGCATATCTTCCGATGTTGAATTTTCCATCTCTATTACCGTCTATTGATGCCAATAAAGTTCTGATATGAAACGTAGGTCGGTTCTGTTCCTCGACTCCGGTTGTTGTTAGAATTCCGATCATCTTCCGATGATTAACACAGTATGATAATCTATACACTCACTGTTTCCTCCACTGATCGCTCGCCCAAGTCCACCTATTACTAAGGGGGCACCAGGAAGGAGAGAACGAAACCAAGGCGGGATTTCAGGAAAGGATCCCTTACCACCGATTTTCATCCGTTTTCGGCAAGTCAGCTTGAAGAGGTCGATACGGAAAGGCCCAGCCCACGACGACAAAGTTTTCGTGGGTAAAAACCACAATGTCGATCAAGAACCAAGAAGCACCCACACTATACACGTGTTTCTGGCAGATATGCCGATATTTTTAGATGAAAGAGGATCCACGCGCCTATCTCCAACCAATTAAATACGTCACATTCAAGCCCGGAGTTACGCGAACGGCTCTGTCAGAAGTCAGCACTTCCCGGCGTACCGTCCCGACAACCAAAGATACAATTTGGCCTGAACAAACATTTATTTGTATTTAAATTGAGTGAATAGCCATCTGCAGACTCTGCAGTTTCGTGATCGTGAATTTTATCTTTCATCAGTGCAGCTTTGCTTCTTTGAATTATAAATTGGAATACACTTACACTAGCTTGAACATCTAGTGCATGACTGGCGAGGTTATGTTTTGATTTGACATTTGTGTAGAAAGACAGGAACTTAGTTACTCGGTTATTGATTTAAATGATTATTGAATATTGGTGAAACCGTACTAATTATAGATACAATCATACAAACTCTTTGTTGAGTTTGTATGATTACTTTACTATTGGTAAAACCATACTACATTATAGATAATCGTATAAACTTAATAAAGTCGGAACACAGCCTGAATATATAAATATATTCAACCTTTCCGGAGCTCTATAACACAATTGAATCTTTTTAGGCTAAGTTCATGTATCTCTCACGAAATATCAAATTAAAAATATCTAACCTCAGTCATCCACGTGGGTTTCTGATTGTGAGATATTTATTGAGTGATACGAAGGTGGACTGAAAGCTAGTAAATGGCTGGCAAATTTCTCATGAGATTTGTTTTGGTAGTCTTAAAAAGATTGTGATATAGAGCTCCGGAAAGGTTGAGTATATTTATATATTTAGGCTGTGTTCCGACTTTATTAAATTTAAAAACTCTTTACTTTAAATTCTCTTAGTTTTCAACTTTTAGAACATGCAGTAACCACAATGTTGTAAACACTAAATTGCGCTCGACTACCAGATTCTAAACTAATTAAATTTCTAGTTACTTTCAACATCTCTCTATTAATTAGGCTATGTGGTGTTAGACACAATGGTCTACTATTGATGTTCCAGCTTATTGATATAATATTCTATCTATTTGTAAATGGTCTCAAAAATGTCTAAATCGAGAGTATGCAGACTAGTTTCACTTTCAGCTCACAACGTCAGAAGCATCATTAAACTTGATTCTCACAGAAGCTCCAGTGGATCTTTTAGTCAATGCAGGTCTTTTTCATAAGTCGTGATTTCTTTAAATATTCATACAACGTCTGTGATAAAGACCCCACATGTTACAAGTAGATTTCTTCACTGAACGCCCTGTAATTTTATACTGGTTAGACACTATATAGTAGTCATACGTTTGTCTACAATAAAATTTCCTTAATTAAAATGAATTAGTTTAATACGTTGTATATATTTGAATACCGATTAAATATGGAATGGGACAGGAATGTTTTAATTCGAACGAACGTAAACCGCTCGATTGCATTTGCGTAATCAGGCAATTGGGCAAATCAAATTAATTGCAAACGCTATTAGTTAATGACTGATTATGGTTCATTAATTCTATTAGTACGCACGTTTACAAAACGTTTTGTTTGGGTTATGGCCAGACGGACAAACCAAATTCAATTTCCAATTTCGCCAAACGTTTATTACACTTACAGTTCATCTTTACCTATCAAAAGTTAACAAACAAGACTAGATAAACTAGATTAGACTAAATACCTTATTTGCAATAATTGATATATTAAAGGGATTTTTCTGTCCTACACAGTTGCCTTTACTGTCCTATATAAGCGTGACTAATTTGCATTTAAATTCTTTATTAGGCGTTTCTTGGGCGTTTGCTGTAAAGGAATTCGTTGAATATACATGTCCGTAGTTCATTGAAATTACATTTTTTACGATTTTCAATTCCGAACGTAATTCATCGATAGACAAAAGGTGTATTATATAATAAAGTGCGCGTTGTGCAACACGTTGGCGGAAACGGCGGTATTTTTAGCGTTGTAAGAAACTTCAATCGTCTTTGTTCACTTTGTTGGTTTCGATGTGGCGCTAGTTTAAACAATGTGAGAGAAATTCGGTCGGAACAAAGACTATTCAGTTAGGTTTCTACTCAAATCTTTAGAAATCCAAGTTGAAATCGAAAATGTTTTCTTAATTTTATTGATAATAATTGATATTATGTAAAAATGCTATTTCTCTTTCTCTTATTAATTTTTACATCTTGAATGCAGTAGTCTGTCATCTGTCTTGTATAATCTGTCTAATCTTGCCTGTCAAATCTTGTCTCACATTGTCTGTCTAGTTTTATTTTTCAATTATTTAATTATCACGTTATGTAAGTTGGTTTGTTTAGGTGAAATGTGAGGTAGGGGTCGTGTTTGTAGGGGTCGTGGCCGGCTTTGTTTAAATTTAATAGTAAACAATAGTTGGCGGTCTTATGGTCCGTGAAGTGATGTATTTAGCGTGGTTGTTTTGTGCAAGTGGACACGTGGTCAGAGGGCGGAAATGTTGAATGTATGCGAAATATCCTCGCGGCGGGAGAGGACGGCCGTCGCGGCAGGATCTGTCATATTGTCTGCAGGATGTGCCCGGTACGTCCTGTGTTAGCTGCGACTGACTCCCGTTGCGAAATTTCATACAAACCGTATGAATACCGTATATCATACAAACTATCGCTGATACACGAATGCTTTTATGTTTTGGTATAGTTAATGTATAGTTTTAGTATTTATAGACTAACCTTTGGACTTTTTAGACTAGACCGTAAAATCCTAACGGCCCAGTCTGAATCTTATTGACATTGCACCTACTTTATCGTTTATTTTAATTAATTTGATTATTTTGGTTAATCTAAGAATATATAGTCTAGTCCGAAACTACATAACATTAAATAATAGCTAATATAACAAAATTCTTTAATTAACCATTGATCCTGATCTCGATTGCATAATTGATATCTTCACACTTACAATTGTAAGTGCAACCTTGCTGCTGCAGCGCTTCCATAACAAACGTTTTACGGCCGCGATTACGCATTCGCCACAATTGTTATTTCACGGATTCACAGTGGGAACTATTCCATTAGATACCTTGTTTAATTCAATGAAATTATTTCACAGACAAGACTAGAGAGGATGGACTAGGCAGGCAAGATTAGCCAGACAAGACTATTTAGACACGACTAGCCAGAAGAGACCAGAAAAAAACCTTATCAGAATCATCTTCTAGTATTGTCTGGCATCAAAATATCCTAATCGATGTAGTTATATCTAGAAACTGGATCCTACAGGATGTGTTGGTTTGCACCTTGAAGGATTCAGTAACGAAGATAAATCTAGGTATAACTACATCGAGTAGGATGTTTTAATACCAGACAAGACTTGACAAAGATGACGGAACAAATAAGATTAGACAGGCACAACTAGACAAAGATGACTAAACAAATAAGATTAGACAGGCACGACTAGACAAATAGATCTAAAAATAAACGGAAATTGTTGAGACTGACTGTGTGGCTAGCAAATGCGAGATGTAATCAATAGACCTGAACAAGTAACTCCAAACCCGCAAAAATCTATTCATTTCAATAACATTTCAACAGAGTTTGACATAGTGCGTATGTATATTAGAATATCAAATTGAATCAAAGCGCCATAAATCACTTAGCCGTTCGCTCTAAATCTGTCCCTCTCCAACCAAGAAACCCACTGGCAACGAACAAAGACAACCGACAGAATTATCAGTTAATTAATGATATTTACATACAACTATTGGGTCAATATTAACTCTATACAGTCCGCGCGATTACAAAGGTGAAAAATTTGCTGATTCAAAATAATTTTCAAAAATGTTTTTCCGAAAGCAAAGAACAAATGGAAAATTTTCTGAATAAAAGTTTTTCCTGCATCTTTCCGAGGATTTTTCAGAGGGATTTTCGAAAAAATCGTCCTCTGGTCAGAATTCAAATCTATAATCCGACCGTTTTGGTTTCGCGCAATGCATATTTTTTCGGAAAATTCTTTAGTTCTGCAAGGCTCGGTTTTTGCTGTAGCTGTTTTTTTCAAAATCCGATGATCCATGGTCTAATCCAAAATGTAGGTATAGATTTTTCCGAAAATCGTGGAAAATCTTCAAACTTCTTCAGTTTCGCATGGTATTGTCCAAAGCCCCAGTAACAATTTCCAGGAAAATTGGGAAAAAAAAAGATGGTTTTCCCAAGATTTTCAAAACAAAAATTTCTCAAAACCCCAGGAAATCAAACCGATTTGGTCTGATCCAAAATGTAGGTAAAGATTTTTTGGAAAATTGAGGAAAATCTTCAAACTTCTTTAGTTTCCCATGGTATTGTCCAAAGCCCCAGTAACAATTTCCCGGATAATCTAGAAAAAACTCATATTTTCAACAAAACCAAAGATTTTTTTCCCAAAATTTTCAAAACAAAAATTTTATACGTTCCATCAAAAGATTCGCGGACGATACAGAAAACTGCAAGTTCTCCAATTGCCTTTCTTCGCGGGAAGGTTTAAAATAAAAATAACGTACAGTTACGTTTATAATGGCTCCTTATACCTTGATTATAAATTGAATAACTTCTACGACGTCAGCTACCATATTTCAAATAAAAAACTCGTATTAGTACGTCAACAGACTGCAATGTGTTAAATCTTGGTTCACCTCATGACTACACAAGACCAGAGAAGACTGGTCAAGACCACACAAGACTAGACAGGTCTAAAAAAGTCTATACAAGTTTAGGCACACTTAGACCCGAACGTATAGTTTTGTTACAGTATAGTATTGTTACAGTATAGTTACAGTCTTGTCTATTTTTATTCAGGTTTGTTCAGATCTATCGAATTTTATACAGTTATAAAGTTTAACCAAGCCTCTTAACATTACATTAATAAATGTAGTTTAGTTCATTCTTGTCAAGTATTGTCTTTATTTCTAGTTCCTCTAGACCAAGGGTAGGGAACCTCCGGGCCCGCGGCCCGCATACGGCCCGCGAAGTCATTTAATCTGGCCATAAATGTTGTAGTGATAATACGCCGACTGCTGACAGACATCGTGTATACTTATTTATACGTATTTTGTAATTCGTGAGTTGATTGTGAATTTTACCTTGTTGCATATGCGTGACTGTTCGTCATTCTTTTTGGTTCTTCGTGCGCAAACGTGAGCGATTTAGAAATGAAAACTTATATTGTATGATATCCTACAAATGGCGAGTATAAGAAAAGTGGATGCAGAATGTCGGTCTTTTCAAGAAAAAAATGGACACATGATTAGTTTGTTGTTGAGGTGAAAAGCAAGCCTGTGTGCCTAGTTTGTGGGGATGCGTTAGCTGTTATGAAAAAGGCTAATTTGGAGCGTCATTACAGCTCAAGACATGCAAAATTAAATGAATTGGGAGGCCAAAATGCGATAAAATCAAAGCTCTTCAGCAGAGTTTGAAATCACAAAAAGCCGTTTTCATGTTAGTTTGTCTAGGAAAACTATCTCATATCGGATTACTGACTTAGCACAAGATATTAAAAACACACTGCAGGGATATGCAGAAGATTTCCAATTTTTCTCTCTGGCTTGTGACGAGACAACGGACATAACAAATACTTGCTCAACTGGCCGTTTTTGTTCGTGGAATAAATGCAGAATAATAATAATACATGCACGCGAGAAGAACTGCTGTCACTGGAAGCCATGCATGGCACTACAACAGGTGAGGATTTGCATGAGAGGCTTGTTCTATCAATGAAGAAACTTGAGCTAACCTTTGAAAAGTTAAGTGGCCTTACTACAGATGGCGCTCCTATATATATATATATATATATATATATATATATATATATATATATGATAGATGATGGATAGATGACATAAAGACGATAGCAGGAAAACAGTGGATGAGAACAGCAAATGACAAAGAAAAAAAATTGAAAGAGGCCTATATCCAACAATGGAAGTATGAAGGCTAATAAGAAGAAGAAGAAGATATATATATATAATATATATATCAGTCTCAGTCTTGACCCAAATGATTTAATTATATACCACTGCATCATACATCAAGAAAGTCTCTGTGCACAGTCGTTGCGGCTCGACAATGTAATGTCAACAGTAGTGTCATGTATTAATGTTATCAAAAGCAGAGCGCTTAATAGCCGCCAATTTAAGGAATTTCTGAATGACCTTGACTCTGAGTACGGTGATCTTGTTTATCACTGTGAAATACGGTGGCTGAATCGTAGGAACATGCTCATGAGGTTTTACGAACTGTGTGATGAAGTCAAACAGTTCATGGAGATGAAGTGAAAACATGTCAGGGAACTCAGTAATAGCAAGTGGCTGTGTGATCTAGCGTTCATGGTGGACATCGCTAAGTACCTGTCAGAGCTATACGTCAAGTTGCAAGCAATTCTTTTCTAAACTTAAGATCGCAAAGAATCGACTGCGTTCCAGATTGACCGACGTAAACCTGGAAAATCACACGACTAATATCACACGACTCAGCAAAGAAAGGCAGTTCCAGCGATCACATTAGAATTAGGATGAGTTAATTATGTTTAAAAATGGATATATTTTATTTGTTTATTTATTATATATAAATATAATATATTTATATGTTTATTTATAATATACAAATAAAAACATCTACTCAACTGTGACTCACCCAGCGACGACTTGGACTATAAACAAATCACACCAAACCCGGACTCGCTTCCCCCTTCATAGGAAGAAGTTGGCCAGATCATTCAACTTCTTAAGAATAATAATGCAGCTGGAGAGGACTCTATCGTTGCTGAACTATGGAAAGGTGCTGGAAACAATGCCGTGCGCAAGCTAACCGAGATCATCCAGGACATCTGGGAAACAGAGAAATTACCACCAGATTGGAAATCTGCTCTGATCCATCCGCTTCATAAAAAGGGAGATTTTACGGATCTAAACAACTACCGTGGAATTTCTCATGTCCCGGTAACATACAAGATTCTCTCGAAGGCGTTACAAACAAGGGCAGAAAATCAGTTGGATAGTCAACTGGGAGAATACCAGGGGGGCTTCAGGAAGACCCGATCCTGTGTCCTCAATCTTAAAACTGTACTTGCATACTCCAAGATGAGAAACCGCAAGGTGGTCCTCACCTTTGTTGATTTCAGGAAGGCCTACGATTCCATCGATAGAGAGACGCTTAACAAAGTACTCCAGGAACTAGCACTAGACAACAAAACCCGCATACTAATCCTAGAAACTTTGACCAACACCCATTTCAAGGTTAAATTTAGAGGCGAGATTTCAGAAAGCTTCGAAATGAAAACTGGAGCGAGACAAGGAGATGGACTTTCCCCATTTCTCTTCAACTGTGTCCTTGAAAAAGTTATGAGAGAATGGCGCAAGGAACTGAACAATTTGGGTGCTCAGAGTGGTATCTACCTGTACCTGACGTAAGAACGATGGACTGGTTGTAGATTGCCTGGCCTTTGCAGATGACATGACACTGTTTGCTGATTCTCTTGAGATGGCAACAATGCAGGTAAACTGCCTCAGAAAACAGGCTGCCAAAGTGGGTCTTCAAGTGTCGCTGGAGAAAACAGAATTCTTCACCAACATTAGAGAAGCCAACAGAGAAATGTTACTAGAACAGGGAAACATCAAGAGGACTGAGAAATTTAAGTATCTCGGCGAATGGATTGAACCCAACTTATCAGAAGGAGCATCATTATTCAAGAGAGTCAGCAAGTTAGAACTAGCCTATCGGCTGACTAAGAACACTTACAATAAGAAATGCCTGTCACGCAACCTGAAACTTAAGCACTACACATCAGTCTTACGACCAGAAGCCCTATATGCCATGGAGTGTCTTTCCTTGAACCGAAGGGGTATAATAGATAAATTGGAAATCAGAGAGAGGAGAATCCTCAGGAAGATCCTAGGCCCGGTAAAGGAAGATGGCATAATTCTGAGCTCTACGAACATATTGAGATGCTCTCTGACTGTGCAAGGAAAAGAAGGGTAGCTTTCTATGGCCACGTTGCAAGATTGCCTCCAAACCGACTAACCAACCGTCTGTTCACCTTCTGGCAAAACAAGAAGCTTCGAACCACTTGGTTCACAGAGACCGAGAAGGATATTAAAGAACTGGGAATAACAGATCTCAAAAACAGAAGTCTGTGAGACGCACCCTAAAGGAAGTCCTGGATCTCACGAAAAACCTCGAAGGAAAGGTACCCCCTGGACAGAAGAGAGATAGGAGTTACACCGGCAGAAGATGCGACAATACTGGGCAAAGGTCAAAGCCCAACAGTTAAACAAGCGTGGTCCAAAGTAGACCTATTCTAAAGAAGAAGAATATAAATAAAAACAAAAAAACTATTATTATTATTTGTCTGGCCCGGTTTCTTGTGTTTACCAGGCCTGATGTTTACTGATGATGAATTTACCGGCCCGCGAAGCCATTTATAAACTACTTTAATTGAAAGTGAGATGTTTATTATGTTTACCAGACTGATGTTTTCTCTATTATCACCTGCCACTAATTTATAGACACTGTACATTTACGGGTGTCTTGAAAATATTTAGTTTACAAGAATATATAGTCCACTAGGAGAAAATCTAACAATATTGTTCTGTCTAGGCTTGTATTTATGCAATGGTCGTGGATACAAATAAGTAAATAACTATCAAAATAAAAAAAAAATAATGCGGCTCGCGGTCAAATTTTCTAAAGCAATGTGGCCCGACAGCCAAAAGATTGCACCGCCCCTGCTGTAGACTTTTCCATTAACATACAGTGAGTAATTTAATCTGTTACTGTGATCTTGTACATTCCATCTTGGCTGACTAATTTTGGTTTCTTTAGCTAATTATTGTGTTATGTAAGTGAACAATAAAAATAGAGTTTGCGATTTTGGAAAGGAGTAAATGAAAGTTTTATGACTCTCGTCAGGACGCTCCATTAGAAATTAATAATAGATCCGTGTGGCTTAATGTCTATTACCTACCAAAAAACAAGTTCTGCTATAATTACGTCTAATAAAAAGTTTTGTACATCAAATTTCGTTCAAAAAGTTTACTCGCAATCTTGATTGAACGTTGAATATTTCTTCAAACTCAAACAAAATTTCAGTTATTGCTTACTCAACCATTTACTTTTATTATTTATCTAGTATTGCGTGGTTACTCAAGTCATTTCCGGGTAAACTTGCTCAGAATCCCCTGGTTTCCACAGAGAATCATAATGAAATTCTTATTTATGCGGTAATAAATCGTATGGAAATTTCGTTCACGTTTTAATAATAAATACTTACTATAATATAATTTTCGTGGAAATTATGCAAATGATATTTGAGAAATTCCGCGCGTGGAATAAGTTTAATTAAAATCCTCTCCCGCTCACCGAACAAAAGAAAATACAGGAAAAACCCCCCAACATAATTAATAAATACATTTTTACGATGAATTCTCATCCTCCATGTGCCCGAATTCGCTCCTTTCATTCCGATGGAATCCAGATTACACCGAACACGAGGTTTATAAATTATTTAACGCGCCTTGTTATTACATTTTCGTTCTAATCTCGTTTTGCCCTGATCTATAATTGATTTAGGATTAATAAAATACGAAAATGTTACACTTCTACATAAAACTATGTGTAAATTAAAGTCATTAAAGTTACATAAGAACAGACAGGACTAGAAAAGACCAGGCAAAACCAAACAAGCTCAGATAAGGCAATACCAGGTAAAACTAAGCAAGATAAGAAAAGCTTGGATAACCAGATAAAAAGAGACAAGACCTGACAAGAGCAGACAAGACCAGACAAGAACAAACGAGACCAGACAAGACCAGAAAAGACCCGACAAGGCTCGACATGTTTAGACAAGATCAGTCAAACCAGACAAGACCAGAGAAAACCAGACAATACCAGAGAAGGCCCGATAAGACTAGAGAAATTCAGCCGAGACCAGACAGGACCAGACAAGACACGACCAGACAATACCAGACAGGACCATACAATAACAGAAAAAACCAGACAAGACCAGACAAGACCAGACAAGACCGGATAAGACCAGACCAGACTATTTTAAACAAAGTTTAATGTCTTATAAGTAGTAATACGCTATTATATTTGGGTTTATGTTATTAATTTATATTTTATTTCAGGATCCAATTAATCCTCAAGTTTATAAGGCTTTAGCAAATCATGGGGCTAAGGTGTTAAGAGTTCCACAAGCCAAGGATTTGAAGAATATCAAATTGGATCCTTCATTTTCAAATGTAAGAACTTATTTATTTTATCCGTCTAGTCTTGTTTGTCTATTCTTTTCTGTCTTGTCTTTATTGTCTAGTTTTCCCTATATAGTCTTTGCTTTTCTCGTTTCGTCTCTCTAGTCTTTCTAGTAGTCTTGTCTTGTGTGTCTAGTCTTGAATGTATTATCTTGTATGTCAAGTTTTGTGTGTCTAGTCTTGAATATCTAGTCTTGTCTATCTAGTCCGGTTGCTCTAATATTTTCTGTCTAGTCCTGCCTGTTTTGTCTTGGCTTGGCTATCTTGGCTTGATTGTCGAATGTTATTTTTCTTGTTTTACCTATGTAGTCTTAATTTTTATTCTTATTACTATTTCAACTTGTATATTTTTCGTTGTGTACGTAGCGAAAGTATTAGATATAATTGACTATACAATGGATTGACTTGTATGATTGAACGTGATTATAGGGTTTTCACAAACGAAATTTATGGTTTGATATCTTCAAGCAATTCAATTTAACAAAAAAAAAAAACTTAAATCCGAGCCTTTAAGTGGATTTAGATTATACACATTTATTTTTTAACAATTTTGCTCCGTTTGTGCCATTCAAATTATATTTTATTACCATTTCTTTGCTTGGTGATTATCATCGTTCAAAACTGGAAACGTTTTATGTAACGTCTGTTTTCATAGCCGAATTCTACTCCTACACAATGATACAGATTCAAATTGATAATTACATAATGGAACAATCTCCGTTTGTTTGGTTGGTTTTTAAGATTCGATAATTATTATAGTTTCTTCAATAAATATTTGTTTTTGAGATAAAACAACACGAGGACTATAATTATAGCCGATTTGCATCTGGATATTCGTTGTGTAAGTCATCTATCACAATTTCAAACGAAAAATAAAAAATAGACGAAATTAGACTGATGAGAATACATAGACTAGAATAGACAGACAAAATTTCATAGACAAGACTACATATATAGGATTAGTCGGTTCAGACTAGACAAACAAGAAACTATCTATTCTTGTCTTTTCTCCTTGTCGGTCTAACCTTGTCGGTTTAATCTTGTCCCTCTAGTTTTATACGTCTAGTCTTATACGTCTAGTCTTATACGTCTAGTCCAGGGGTGGCAAACCTTTTTGCCATTTGTTTCAAAATTATCAAATTTTGAAATGTCGACGTGCCAAGTAACTTTTTTAATGAATGAAAATAAAATTTCTGATTGAGAAAATCAGCTGAAAATTACCGTGAATGTAAATCTCTATTTTATTTACACTTCATCTAGCTAGACCAGAGGTCGGTAAAGTGTGGCTCGCGAGCCACATGTGGCTCTTATGGTATGAGCTTATGGCTCTTCAAAAATAAATTGAAACATCACAAAGAAAAGAAACAGAAATGTCCCTTGTCAGAAGTCTTACGACCGCCGCCACCAACTTCATAACTAACAGTCACAGCGCGGATCTCGGTTGTTTCTTTTAAACTGAATGGGCTGAATCGTTTGCGTTTATACCTAATGCAGCTGGTCTTCCCACTTGTCTTATTTGGCATGAAAAACCAGCAAACAACAAAACGTCTAATGTCGAGAGATATTTCGAAAATAAACATGCCGCATTTGCAAAGACTTGAAAATGTTAAGACGAAAAAAGGCAAGTTCCGCTTTCAACTGTTGGATGCAGTCTGCAAATAATACTAACTTGGTAAGCTTTGTCTTGAGTCACGAAATCGTCAAAAACGGAAAATAATTCACTGATGGTGAGTACAAAAAAGTTGTATAAAGAGTAGTACACGCTATTAAGATTGCAAAGAAGAACAAAACACCAGGTCCAGACGATATCTACGCAGAATATTTCAAGCAGATACAGTAGGAAAACATAAATTTAAAACTATACAATAAGATCTATGACACTGAATAACTTCCAAAGGAATGGCTAAAGTCCACGTTCATAATGCTTTCCCAAAAGCATCCAAATGCAAAGATCATAGGCCAATCTCGCTAATATGTCACACATTAAGAATATTCCTACGTATCATACATACCAGGCTATTTAATAAACTTGAAGGGCTAAGCAGAGACACTCAGTTCGGATTTAAGAGCGGCACCGGTACACGAGAAGCAACATTCTGCCTAAACACATTGGTACAAAACTGCTATGCCCAAAGAAAGGAGATCTTCAACCACGAACGTCTCATCGATTATCTAAAAAGAGCTGGAATAGATGAAAAAGACGTAAGTATAATCCAAACCCTGTACTGGAAACAGTCGGCCAACGCCAGAATCAACAACCAATTAACGACAGAAGAAATCGAGATAAAAAGAGGGGTACGGCAAGGATGCATAATGTTGTAGCGGCAACGAGCCGTTCCATTTTTATTTCTTACTTTACGAGGGCATTACAATAATTATCCAAATATTTTCGGACGAATTTCCGAAAATTTTATTAGGGTCAATGGTGTAATCCCCGGGGAAATTACGACAAGATGTTTTTCCCGAGAATCGGTAATCACCAAAGCGACAAAGAGCCGAATATAATATCACCCCTAGATGAGGGACCAGTATACCTGGACATAACATAAATACCTGCGCCCCCAAATAAACAAGACAGTCACGGTCCACACAGTCAGGCGCAAACAGTCAGCGAGTGACAGTTCAGTCCAGCCAGTTCAACCAGACTCAGCCAGCGGTCAGTCAACCACAACAGGTGAGTCCAGGTCAGAGAGTTCATTTCCATGTATATATATATATATTTATATATATATATATATATATATATATATATATATATATATATATATATATGTATATATATATATATATTTATATATATATATATATATATATATATATATATATATATATATATATATATATATATATATATATATATCGTCCATGTAATTAAATTCCTCTGCAAACCGTGAGTGATACATTATTCTACCGCGTATCCACCACAATGTCACCAATGCTATTTAATCTCTACGTCAAACAAATATTCTCTGAAGCCTTCGATGATCTACAAATTGGAATAATAGTGAACGGTACCACAATAAACAATATAAGATACGTAGACGACAAGCAACCAGCAAGAACTACAGCTACTAATGAACAACATAAACAGAAAGGGGTTAGAGGCCGCACCAAGAGTGAATAGATCCAAAACAAAATTCATGGTTATAAGCAATAATAATCAGGCAGAAGCGTCCATCGCGGTAGAGCGGGAAATAATCGAAAGAAGAGCTACGAGCACGAAATGCCTAGGTACACTAGTAAACGACAGGTGGGACCCACTACAAGAGATCAAGAGTAGGGTTTTGTTGCACAAGCCAAACTGGCAACCAACAAACTACGTCCCTTGCTGTGCGATAAAAACTAAATTTAGAAATGCGCCACCGAATGGTCGAATGCTACGTTTGGCCAGTCCTACTGTATGGAGCGATAAAAATAGCATCTATTAACAAGATCGAGGCATTCGAGATGTGGATACTCAGGAGAGCTTTCTGGTGAATTATGCTATGTCATAGAATTATGCTATGTCATAGAATTATGCTATGTGATCATTTTTTCTCCATCTATTGCATTTGACATAATTTTAATAAGTGGGATGTAATTTTACTTCAGATATTCGATCACTGCATTTTCAACATATTTTTCTCGCGTTTGACAAATCCACAGTTCTCCTTTGGGACCATCTGATGAAATTTAGTGAGCAAACACTTTGCGAAGTTTTCTCTATGTAACAAGACTCATCAACCGCTATTGATATGGCTAATGTAAATTTTGCGTCCTCAACTTGTTGTTGGCATACATTTAACGACATTTTTTTTGCCCAAGATCGAGGCGTTCGAGATGTGGATACTCAGAAGAATTACCAACGAGGAGGTACTGAGAAGGGCAGGAGTGGACAGATTACTATTCAATACCATAAAACAGCGCAATATCGGGTGTCTGGATCACATACTAAGGGGTCCAAAATATCGAATTCCCCAGTTCATACTCGGAAAGGAAAGAAGGCAGAAGGGGCATAGTACGTGAACAGCTATCATGGCTGAGGAACATCAGAAACTGGACCGGAATCAAAAAGTTTGGTGACATGTGCCAAGCAGCAATAAACAAAACATTAACAATTATTCAATAAATGCAGAAGAAGAAGATAAATGTGGCTGACACGCTTTATCACAATTTTAACAATAAAGCAATTTTATAAAAAACAAAATCTTTGTCTGCCAAAACTGTAACAGACAGGGCAAAAAAAATGTCGTTAAATGTATGCCAACAACAAGTTGAGGACGTAAAATTAACATTAGCCATATCAATAGCGGTTGATAAGTCTTGTTAGATAGAGAATACTTCGCAAAGTGTTCTCTTTGCTCACTATGTTTCATCAAATGGTCCCAAAGGAGAACTGTGGGTTTGTCAAACGCGAGGAAAATATGTTGAAAATGCAGAAGTAATAAAAGAATATCTGAAGTAAAATTACATCCCACTTATTAAAATTATGTCAAATGCAACAGATGGAGAAAAAATGATCATGACGTGTTATCTTTCCATAGCATAATTCATCAGAAAGCTCTCTCTGCACACAAACATTTCCATAGGTTATTGAGAAACTTATGGATTTGGTAGTTAAGTTCACCAATAGTATTATCGCAAAGGCGCTAAATAATCGCCAATTATGAAGAACATAAAAAAATATGACTTTCTTGAAAAAAAAAATCATCCGTGGCTCTCGATCCAGTTTGAAATTATTTTAAATAGAAATTTTGCTCTTAAGTTTATAGAGTTTGCCGACCCCTGAGCTAAACGGACAAGATTGAGTTGGTCAACTTGCAATTTATTAATTCATTATTATAAATACAAAACAATTTAAAAAAATTTCAGAAAACTATTTCTCTCGCGTGCCATCAACATTTTTCTACATGTGAGCAGTGGCACGCGTCCCATAGGTTCGCCCACGCTAGACTAGACTATATAGCTAAACCGGTACGATTTAATACGCAGCATTAAGAAGACAAGTCTAGATAGAAAACACGAGACCGATAGATAAGATAAACAATTGACAGCTGGATAGAAAATACTCTTATCTAGTTTCGTCCAGTTTCTACTTTTTTCTACTTTTCTATAAATAAAAGTATTTCTTCCGAGTGCTACTAAACTTTATGTGTTAACTGTGACACGCGTGCCATAGTCTCGCCATCGCTGGGCTATATAGCCAAAACGATACGATTTGATGTATAACCGCCAAGTCTAGACACAAAACACTAGACCGACAGACTAGATAAACAATAGATAGCAAGACAGAAAATACTTTAGTCTAGTTACTTCTAGTCTCTTTCAATCTACACTTCTGTTTCTGTCTGAAATATCCTTAAACCGTAACTGAAATATTTGGTTTTGTGTAGTCTTGACAAGACAAGCAGCGGTGAAGAACCTATGGCACGCGTGTCAAATCTAGCATGCAGAAAAAATTGTGGCACACATGTAGAAACATTTTGATGGTACGCGAGAGAAATCCTTTTCTAAAAAATGTTAAAATCATTATTTTTTTTATAATAATGAATTAATAAATACAAAACAATTTAAATATTTTTTAGAAAAATATTTCTTTCGCGTGCCATCAAAATGTTTCTACATGTGTGCCACATTTTTTTTGCATGCTAGATGTGACACGCGTGCCATAGATTCGTCACCAATGCTTGTCTTGTCAAGACTACACAAAAACAGATATTTCAGTTAAAGTTTAAGGATATTTCAGACAGAAACAGAAGTGTAGATTGAACGAGACTAGAAGTAACTAAACGAAAGTATTTTCTGAGACACGCGTGCCATAGGACTGATGATATTCATAATACTGGATATTGTTAACTCTTGTCTTGTCAATTGAATATCATCAGTCCTTGGCACCCGTGTTACAGCTCACATAGAAAAATTTTGACGGCACGCGAGAGAAATAGTTTTCTAAAAAATATTTAAATTGTTTTGTATTTATTAATTCATTAAAAAAAAATGATTTTAACATTTTTTAGAAAAGGATTTCTCTCGCGTGCCACTAAATTTTTTCTGCGTGCTAGATGTGGCACGCGTGCCATAGGTTCGCCACCGCTGGTCTAGGCTTGTCTGTGTAGTCTTGTCGGTGTAGTTTTGTCTATCTAGTCTTGTCTGTCTAGTCTGGTCTGTCTAGTCTTGTCTGTCTAGTCTTGTCTGTCTAGTTTTGTGTGTGTTGTACATGTTGGTCAGTCTACTATTGCATATGAAATCTTGTGTATCTGGGTTGTCTTTTATGAATTTATTCTTTAAAAGAAAATCCTTTGCATAACAGTAATTTATGAGAAAAAACCGTTTTCCATGTTGCACAATCTTGCGACCGGCATGTTTTTTTCATTTGCCAAGTTATGCAACATTTTCTGCGGAAAAGCATTTTGCAACGAGACACATAAAAACGTCTGCCCTGCTATAATAACCACACGAATATTCCAACAGATATTTATACGACCTCAATATTTAAATAATACAACTAGAAAGAGACAATGAAAAATACTTAGGCAGACTAGATAAACTAGACTAGGAAGTCAATACCAACCAGGCTACAGATAATTAGTTAGGTTTACTGTAAGCAGGCAGACTTACCATAATTAGACACTGTATTAATATCTTGTTTTTTTTTTGATTTTAGCAAAAGAAAAATTATGCATTTTCCTATAAGGTTGTTGATCATCTAACAGGGGATGATTTTTCGCATAGTCAATCCCAAAATTCTCAATCAACAAACGGCGAATATCGTGTGAAACTCCCCGACGGAAGGCTGCAAATAGTCTCTTACAGAGCCGACAAAAATGGGTATAAAGCAGATGTAACTTACAAAGAAGAGGAAATTCAAGTGGAGAAGTCTCCGGTCTATAATTATGATGTTTATGGCGGGGAGGGTTTTGTGAATAAGGATTATTACTATGGGGATCATGAGGGATTGGTTTTGGATGGGAAATATTTGCTGCCAGAAAAAGTTTTTTTTGGAGGTTTTCATGAGGAAGCAAAAGTTGGTTTGGCTGCGTATAGTAGCGAAGGGTTGCGGGTACAAAATATTGCTGTTTCCACCTTGGCACCGGACTTGGATAAGTTCAATCCTATTTACATTAATGCGCCCAAATACAACCTCGCCACGCTGCAGCAATATAAAAAATAGGTTTTTTTTATTTTAAAAACTTTGTGTTCTGGAATATTCACTGCCAAGTTTTTATTGTAACCATAATCATAATTTCGTGATGGTATTAAAAAGAAACTTTTGCGTTGTAAATTTGTTTCGCATTAATTTTGGAGAATTTGCAAAAAGTTTTTACACAAATGTTTTCAATAATTTATAAATTCAATGTTGTATTATTTACGACTATTTAAAATTTAAATTGTTTATTTCAATTTTATTCTCATTTTGTTGATATGTTACATTTAGCCGAAACATATTTGACGCGTTTTGTGATTTTTTTTTTAATTTATGAATTTATAATAGAAATTAATATTTAAATTCTTTTTAATTTGACAAAAATTACCGATTTAATACATTTCCTATCGAATCTTTTATAAATATATTCACATATTATTAAATAGTATAATTTGTAACTAGGGCGGTAAGTTGTCAATTTGACGCGAGAGCAAAATTGTGCGCACGAACGATGTGAGTGCGCACATTCGCTCGAGAGGGCAATTGACAATACCGCCCGTTTTACAAACAATATGTTTTATTACTCATGCCAGGGGATGTATCTTACAAGTTTGGGATCCATTTGCCATGCAAAAAATATAATCAAAAATGAAGAATTTGCTTTTTCAATTGTCTCCGGTGGTGTGGATTCGTCATAAGAACTCTCCTCACTCGTCGGTATCGCCATAGAATTTACACTCAGTTTTCTCAAGTGTTTTATTTAATTTTAATTTTTACTTTGTTATGAAAAAAATTCTGACACTTCACGTTACTTTTTTAATACCGAGGACTTGATTGTATTCATTTTATTTTTAATTATTTGTTTATTTTAATGTAACCTAGCGATATTGAATTTTTGCGTGCGTTATTCAAATTATGTAAAATACAACTAATATTGACAATTTATCGCAGTAAAAAACATGCACCAAGATAGTAATATTGTGCATGAGTGATAAAAAAATATGTTTGTGTTTCCATCGTTCATGTATAATAGTTACCAATTTAATTGTAAAATATCTTTATGGATTTATTCGGGTTTTAGTAATAATCATTAATATTAAAAACTCATAATCAATGTTGAATATTTAGTTTAAATGTAAATAATCTTGTAATATTGCCACTTTTTGTACATTAAATAAATATTTTTATAATTTTATGTTATTACCAATTTTAATACAATATATCTTATGTATCCAAACCGACTAACCACCCGTTTGTTCACAATCTGGCAAAACAAGAAGGTTCGTACCACTTGGTTGACAGAAACCGAGAAGGATATTAAAAAACTAGAATTCGAAAGAAGAAGAAGATATCTTATGTAAAACTAGACAGACAAGATTAATTTCTCTCTTTAATCGTGATAGCAAGAGGTGCTCCAAAATTTTGCCGAACACATCCAATAGGCAGATAGGCCTATAAGATGTTGGATTTAATAATTTTTGTTTATCTCCTTTTGTAATGAGTGCAAGCCTTACTTCCATCTAGCTGGAAAGCTTCCGGCATTTAATAAGGTATTCATTATATTTAGAACTTTGAAGGAAAAAATATATCATCTAGAAAAACATAGAAGAGCAAACAACATAATTTTACACGGAATAAAGGAAAGTGAAACATCACCTGCTAATCTTATGGAAATAGTGAAAGAGAAAATCAAAGAGGAACTAAATATCACAGTCGAAGGCAGAGACATAAACATAATATACAGGATTGGCAAAAACGTCATGAAAAATGAAAAGGGAAGGCCCATACTCCTATCATTCGTTAATAACTGGATGAAAACTGACATTATGAGGAACAAAAAGAAGTTTAAAAATGCTTATGCTTCGAGGAAAGAAAATCCTCGTAAAACAAGAGGAAAAACAAGAGGAAAGAATTACAGCCAAAACTTGAAGAGGAACGGGAGAAGGGGAATTATGCATTTATAAACTACGATAAACTAATTCTCAAAGAAGGTAGACCAGGAAATGAGAAACGTAATGCCCCCCATTCACGATCAGTTAAACTGATCAGTTGAACTGACGTACATCCAAAAACTGACCGTGAGTGTGAAATCCTAATGTAAAATTTTGAACTGACGCCAACCCACGGATTTACGGGGCGCACCATAAATCCGCTGGCTTCAGTTTCCATCACGCCAAACTGACCGCGCATGCGCTTAGTCAGTCGTATTTTAACCGACATGGCGTCAGGACGTGCAATGAAGAAGAATTTATAGAAAAATAGCTTGAAATATGTACATTTGTCCATTCTTAAATAGTTATGCCAGTCACTCGGATTCAGTGACAACTCATTTAACAAATTAATATGAGATAACTATAATTTCTTTTTTAACTTTTTTTTCGCTCCGTTTTTTTTGTTGTTGTTTTTTATTGATTAAACGGCTTCAAGCAGCAGCCGTCATATGTAGAATATCCTCTTCAGAATCCGAATCAATTTTTTAAGTTACGCGGGGAGAAATTTGCTAGCCAGATACAGCACGCGACAATCGAGAACTGTAGGCCGGTTTTAAGCCAGTGAGTGGGGAAATCATTTTGAACTGATCAGTTTTAACTGATCAGTTCTAAACATCAGTTCAACTGATGTTTAGAACTGATCGTGAATGGCGGGCTTAAGAGAGACCAGTCATTCTCTCCTAACGCAACAGAACAGCCTCGTAAACAACAGCCCACAATACAAACAAATAGACTAAACGCATTCGATGTGAGGAGGAATACAAGCAACTCCCTCAACGCCATGCCCACTGAAACCTCGACTCCAGAACGAAAAGCATAGGATAACGTCATCAGCCACCTGAACAAAACAAGTAAGCAAGAACTAAAGAACACTAAAAACTTAACATTCCCCAACCCGATTGGTCATCATGGGGAATCAGACCGTCACCCTCCACTTAATAACAAAAAAGACACCAACATAGTAAAACCCTGAAAGTATGCACTTATAATGTAAGATCACTGTCATCTACAGAAAAGTACCTAGAACTGAAACACGCTCTACAAAACATTAAATGTGATGTTTTAGGACTCTCAGAAGTTCGAAAAATGGGCTGCAAAATTAAAGAGCATCAGGATTACATTTCATGCTATATTGGACAAACTAAAGGCCTACACGGAGTGGGGTTTCTAATTAAGAAAAAGTATAAAATTAACATAATTAACTTTAAAGGAATCTCCGAAAGAGTAGCACTTCTACAATTAAAATTCGAATGTTTTCCGATATCAATCATTCAAGCCTATGCACCTACGGAGAGATCACCCGAAGACGAAATTGATCAGTTTTACAAAGACATCGAAACTGCACATGCACTAACTGAGGAAAGAGTTATAGCGATGGGAGACTTCAATGCGAAAATAGGAAGTGCTAAAACAAATCATTATCCAGTCTTAGGTCAATATGGTTTTGGAGTCAATAACAATAGAGGAGAGCGTCTTATAAATTATGCTTTTGAATATAAATTGTCGATAATGCACACATTTTTTAAGAAAAAAGAGAATCGCAGATGGACGTGGATATCACCTGATCAAAAACCAAAATACGAAATTGACTTTATAATGACAAACAACCCCAAACTAATAACAAATATTGAAGTACTAAGCACACAGTTTCCTTCTGATCACAGGCTATTAAGAGCAACAGTACTGTTAAGTCTCCCAATAAAGAGCAGAAAAAACTTTGGAACATCACTCAACATTCAAAAAACGGACACCCAAATCAAAAACTACATCACAAATTTACAAACAAGCATAAGCAACAAAGAAGAAAAAACCAATATCCAAACCTACTACAACTTCTTGGAAGAAAGCATAACACACAGCCTGAAATCATGTAAAGAAACTAAACTAGAACAACACAAAATATTCAGCGAAGAAACAAACCGATTAATTAAAAGACGCACTGAGTTGAGACATACAAAGAATAAAAACAAAGATATGAAAAAGGAACTTTGTAGAATTTATAAAGGGGCTAAAAGATCGATCAGGAAGGACTACAGCAAACATAGACAAGAAGTCATCACAAGGAACATCAACAACTTTAGAAGTATCAAAAAAGCCCACAAAGAATTAACTACACACAAAACATGGATACAAAAACTTGAGCATAACTCAGAAGAAACAAAATCAAGAAAAGACGTTGTAAACCATGCAACAAACTTCTACAAGTACCTATACCGGAAAAGAAACAACAACGAGATCGAAATTGTAGACAAACACCCAACTAATAACATCAAACCAATTGAAAACTTTGAAGTTTACGAACACATAAAACGGTTAAAAGCTGAAAAGAGCCCTGGCCCAGATGGACTAAGTAATGAAGTTCTTAAAATAGGAGCAACTATCTTAACTCAACACCATCGGTATTGGAAACAGAAACCGTTCCAAGTCAATGGTGTAATTCGGACATAATTCTACTTTTCAAAAAAGGCAACCCGCTGGAAATAGGTAACTACAGACCCATAAGTCTTCTAGCAAGTACATATAAACTGTTTTCATCAATACTTTTAAAAAGAAGAGCAGAAGACATTGATAAACTTCAGCCAAAAGAACAAGCAGGCTTCAGATCAGGATTCAGCACAATGGACCACATACAGACTCTGGAGCAAATTATAGAAAAATGTCGAGAGTATAATAAACCTCTGTATGTGGCCTTCATAGACTATAGCAAAGCCTTCGATAGCATCAGCCACTGTTCAATCTGGAACGCACTGCAACATTCAAAAGTGGATAAAAAATATATTAACAACCTGAAATATATTTATACAAACAATACGAGCAAGTTTAAGCTAGAAGTCAGAGGAAGTGAAATAAACATCGAGGAGTCAGGCAAGGAGACCCCTTGTCACCAAAGCTCTTCATTGCAGTGCTTAGAAAATATATTTCGAAAATTAGATTGGTCTAAGAAAGGAGTGCAAGTCAATGGACGATACCTAAACCATCTAAGATTCGCCGACGACATAGTCATAATAGCCGAAACCTCTAGAGATCTGGAGCAAATGATAAGGTCACTGGATCATGAAAGCTCAGAAATTAGTTTAGAAATGAACGCGAGCAAAACAAAGATAATAACCAACAACCAAAAAAGACCTATTGTAATAAAAGGAAATAGTATAGAATATTTCAACAGTTATATTTATTTGGGAAAGCAGTTATCATTCAATAAGTCCAGCAATGAAGAAGAAGTAACACGAAGAATCAACATAACGTGGAAAAAATTCTGGTCACTGAGAGAAATTTTAAAATGAAATTACAGTCTGCATTTAAAAAAGACAATATTTGATACATGTCTCTTACCATGCTTACTGTACGGCTGCCAGACTTGGGTTTATACCAATAAAGTCTAACAAAAAATTAAATGTACCCAAACTGCTATGGAAAGGAGTACGTTGAAGCTCAAGAAAATAGACAAAGTGAAGAAAAAACATATCTGACAAAAAACAAAAATAACTGATGCTCTCACACATGCACTCAGACTAAAGTGGAGGTGGGCTGGACACATCACACGCTACTCGGATAAAAGATGGACCATAGAAACCACACGATGGAAGGGTCCACAGGGAATGAGGAAGGTTGGTAGACCTATAAGACGGTGGGCTGATGACATTATCCAGGTGTCAGGAAACAACTGGACAAATATAGGCAAGGACAGGGATTTGTGGAAAAAGCTGGAGGAGGCCTTTATTCAAAAGGGGTCCATATTTCAATTTCAATGAAAGAAGACTAACTATACTAACAATATACAATAAGTAGATTTACTAATACCTTACTAACAACATTTCAAATGTACCTAGAAATATGGAATAAACGGCTTTATTATTATTATTATTATTATTATTACATTTAGAACGAATTTAGTTGGTGACTAGCGGTTATCTTCACGATCTCAGGTGGCATTCCATCGGGGCCTAGTACTCTGCCATTTTTGATACGCTTGCTCGTGGTGAATAGTTCCTCTGCCGTAAAAGGAGGCGTAGTTTTGATTTCGGGTTGTACCCAGTCGAAAGGGGGATATTTTGGGAATTGTCTGCTACCTGTCGCACTCTTTACATTGTCATTGGGAGAATTTTCGGCTGAAATTTCAGGTTCCTTTTTATAATTTAGGACGCATCTACACTATCTACTTAATTGGCGTAGCTCCTTTTTTGATCGCCTATATTCTTTGTTTAACAGTTTGATTTTTTCTTCGCATGCTTGTTTTGCTCTTTGGCGTTGGTAGTTTCTTCTGGCTGCAACGCAGGCAACTCTCGTGTCAGCAATTTCGTCAGTCCACCAGTATACTGACTTGTATTGTTTATGACTTTTCTTGGCCAGGGTAACATCACTTGTTTCATCACTTGAACCAGGGTATTGGCATTTTCTGTGTTGATATTTTCTAGTTCTTTTGCTAGGCATTCCTAAGGTTTTCCCTCATACAGAAATTCCAGGTTCCAGCCACTTGTTGTAGAGTGTCTCTTTATTTTTTGGTCTTACATTTTCCCTTACGTTATGGAGGATGTAAAGGTGGTCACTCAGGGTTTTCTTATCAAGTACTCTCCAGCCTTGGAGCGTGGCACCTAGAGGATTTGTGGAGAAGGTAAGGTCTATGATTGAACACGAGTTTCCCTTGAGTGTCACCATTATTCTGTAGCATTATGTCTAATTCAATCCGTAACGATATTTCCTCTTTGGTCCTGGCTTGGGGATTCCCAATAGGGGAACTTTGCGTCGAAATCACCGGCTATAATGATTCTCCTTTTTGACACTTCGAAACTTCTTTGATTTTAACTGAGTGATTTACAAAATATTGTTCATGGAAGCAAAGCTGTGCTGATGAGAGATAAATCTCGAAACGCGTCCACAGATGGCTATCCACTCAAGGTATCGGAAAGACATGATCTTAAAAATCAATGTTATTTTTATGGTTTTTGTTGAGTGCCACGAAGGTGGACTGAAAGCTATAGAATAACTGACAAATTTCATACGAGATTTGTTTTTGGTAGTCCTAAAAAGACTCATTAGTATTATAGAGTTCCGGAAAGGTTGAATATATTTATATATTCAAGCTTTGTTCCGTCTTTATTAAGTTTATCTGATTATCTATAATGTTGTATGGTTTTACCAATTCAAAATTTATCATTTATATCAATAACCTGCTAAGTTCATGTCTCTCTCACAAAATGTCAAAATTAAAAACATCTAACCCTAATCAACACATGCGATTTTAAGTGAGTGATTTACAAAATATTGTTTATGGAAGCAAAGCTGTGCTGATGAGAGATAAATCTCGAAACGCGTCCACAGATGGCTATCCACTCAAGGTATCGGAAAGACATGATCTTAAAAATCAATGTTATTTTTATGGTTTTTGTTGAGTGCCACGAAGGTGGACTGAAAGCTATAGAATAACTGACAAATTTCATACGAGATTTGTTTTTGGTAGTCCTAAAAAGACTCATTAGTATTATAGAGTTCCGGAAAGGTTGAATATATTTATATATTCAAGCTTTGTTCCGTCTTTATTAAGTTTATCTGATTATCTATAATGTTGTATGGTTTTACCAATTCAAAATTTATCATTTATATCAATAACCTGCTAAGTTCATGTCTCTCTCACAAAATGTCAAAATTAAAAACATCTAACCCTAATCAACACATGCGATTTTAAGTGAGTGATTTACAAAATATTGTTTATGGAAGCAAAGCTGTGCTGATGAGAGATAAATCTCGAAACGCGTCCACAGATGGCTATCCACTCAAGGTATCGGAAAGACATGATCTTAAAAATCAATGTTATTTTTATGGTTTTTGTTGAGTGCCACGAAGGTGGACTGAAAGCTATAGAATAACTGACAAATTTCATACGAGATTTGTTTTTGGTAGTCCTAAAAAGACTCATTAGTATTATAGAGTTCCGGAAAGGTTGAATATATTTATATATTCAAGCTTTGTTCCGTCTTTATTAAGTTTACATATAAGATAATCAAATTGATTTGCAAAAGCTGGCTATGTTTATATCTGATGGCGCATCCGTAATGCTTTGAAAACGAAATGGTGTAGCAGCTAAATGAATGTAGAATGTACCACTGGTACAACAACATTGTATTGCACACCAAGAAAATTTATGTATTTCGAATGCATGGAAAGAAGTAAAAGCCACGAACTGTTTATACATTTTTCGTTAGATCCGCGACGCACACAAGTAAATTTAAAGATATTATTGAAGCTTCACAAGATAACTCTATAGCTTTCCAAGCTATTGATGAGGTAAGGTGAATTATGAATCATGAAATGAATATTTTAATCAAGATACAAATGAAAGATCTTCATAATTTGTTAAAAAAAGTTAAACAACATTGAATTTAAAATCTCTTCAGAAGTGCTTTACGTCAAATTTTTCAACGACGTGAATTAAAACCTATAGGTGCTTTTCAACTTGCTCATGCAAAAATTAATAAAATCAAAGAAAAATATCTTGGAATCATGACATGGAACAATAATATAAGCTTCTAAAAAAAGGTTAATAATTTAAATACAGTATCTTGGTAATTCGGCGGTTAGTTTGTCGGACACGTTCAGTAATCCGGCGGTCTGGAGGAACGCGTGTTTTTTCTTGTCGCCACGCCGCACCGAATACATATAAGTAAACATGCCCGCTCGTGCTCTTCCCTCCCGCCACTCTTTCTCTATCTACTCATTCTGTTCGTCACTCAATTACGTCTTGTTTTGTTATTGGTTTGTCGGTTATCGAGTGTATTTAGTGTATCTAGATATTTAGTGTACAATGTCAACCAAACAGAAACACGTCTCTTTAAGTTTGTATCAAAACCATCTACAATCATCTATAATATTGATAAAGGAGAAACCGCAGCAAACCTCGCACGCACTTATGGCGTTGGAAGATCCACGATCTGCGGCATCAAAGTCAACCGCGAGAAAATACTCCAATTGGTCAGGGTTGCTGAGGGGGACTTGAAGGAAAGAAAGACAGTTAAAACAGGTGATTGTCCCGAAATAGAAAATGCCTTATTAACTTGGTTTATCCAAGAGTGTGCCATGAGAGAGCATACGCCATTATCGGGAGATATTCTCCGTGAAAAGGCAAAACAATTTTAAGAAAAAATAACCAGGAAAGATGATTTTCGAGCTAGCGATGGCTGGCTTGATAATTTTAAGAAAATATTTGGGATTCGTTTCTTAAATGTCACAGGATAATCATGTTGTTTCGGCCTTTGAACATTTTCAGAGGAAATTGGAATTAAAAACCCAAGAATTAGGTCTCTTACCAGAACAGGTTTACAACGCAGATGAAAGTGGTTTATTCAGGAGGAAGCTTCCGCATAAGACCTTTGTACACTGTTCCGAAGAAAGTGCCCCAGGAATGTAAAATGTCATAGGACAGACTGACATTCATGCCCTGTGCAAATTCCATGGGCACACACAAATCGTCCTTATTGGTTGTAGGAAAAGCTAACCATCCGCGCGCTTTTAAAAACGTAACTGACTTACCAGTTACATATAAAAATCAAGCCAAAGTATGGATTACCTTGGTTAAAAGTTCACAATTTCCTGCTAAAGCTTTGCTTCTTTTACACATTTACATATATAGGTACATATTTTATTAATTTTGATATACAATTGTACATAAAATATGTAAAATTATAATTTTTTCCTTTAACTCCCGACTGATCGTTGATCATTTTCAAGGAAATTGGAATTAATAATCCGGAATAGATAATATGCATCTTTGTTTAAATATATATTTTTATATATATATATTTTTAATTCACTGTTTACACCGTTATAACATAAAAACATAAATACTGCTTAAAAAGGCTATAATTAAGTTTAAAAAAATATTTAAATTAGGGGAAAAAATGAGCTATTTAAACGCCGCCATTCCGCGCGATCTGTTTATGACGTCATTTACCACTGACAGTTCAGTCCATTGTTTACTACTGCTGTTTTAATTTTATTCATTAATTTTAAGCTTTTAAAAATATATCAATTACAAAAATAATGGTTGAGTTGAAATGTCCGGTCAATAAAAATTTTTGAACCTAATTTAAATTTCATGCATATTCCCTATTTTCTGATAATCCGGCGGTTGTCTGGTCCCATATGTGTCGGATTATCAAGAATATACTGTATAACTATAAAAGCAGATGATATGTTAAAATTTATTAATTTTTTATGTGAACATTTGGATGAAAGGTTTCTATCATTTGATAGATGGATGACCATAATTTAATTATAGTGATGCGGAAATTGAAAAATTGTGTTTAAAATATAATTTTATTTTTCAATAATAAGTTATTGTGAATTGTTTGTTTTGTCAAATGTATTAATTGAAAAATTTAGACCAGACAACGTAATTATTAAATTTTTTATTTTTTATTTGAATGAAAATGGGAAGCCACATTAATCAGGTTAATTCTGTAATGCACGTACTAATGATTTTACTTGATTTTAGAGTAGTTTTTTTCATTGTGTTTCGTTGATATTTATATAGTACAAGTGTTATGCTGTAAGATCGAGGCAATGTGTTATTAAATTATTATTTATTAGTATTGTATTTTTTATTATATGCGCTTTTTAATTGCCGCACAAAAAAAAATTATTTTGGTAAAAACTGCACACATTTAAAAAAAGTGCGCACACAGGTCACAAAAATTAGAGGGAACAATGCTCAAGACCAGGGGTCTCCAAACTTTCCAGCCTTAGGGCCATACTGATTACTTCAGTAAGTTCCGAGGGCCAAAACCATATTATCATTGTTGCCGGTGGTAAAAAGTGAAATAGTCCACTGATGAAAAAAAAGTCCGAAAAAGTACACAACGTTTAAAAAAGGCTGCAAATCGGACTAAAGTCCGCAAAACGGCAACACTGCATATTATTAATTTTCCTGTCATTATCTGTAATTTCTAGATTAGTCGTAGAGTACGAGCCATGAGGAGTAACGTGACACGACATCTGGTGGACACAAGCGGAAATAGGTAGTACCGTCTATCGCTAACAGATGGCGCTAATAGCACGTACAGAATAATTTCGTTGGTTCGAGAAAGTTCTGGTGTCTTCCACTCACTTCTAGATGGCAGTAATTGGAATATATAAGAAGGCTAGTGGCGCAACCACAAGTCAGTTCCTATGACACTGTTGTGAGATAAAATAATGCGTACCTCCTTAAAACGTGTTTGTGCGTGTTTAAGTTTAAGTCATCTTTGTAACAGTATTTTGATTTGAATTGTTGCTTTTGAGTGTGATTTAGTAGTATGGAAAAGAAGCGAAAAATTGATAGTAATGCAGAAAATTCAAAGATCAGTGGAACATTCGGTATTTCGTAATTGAGTCCAGTAACAAGGCGCTATGTTTGATAGGCAATGAAAGCATAGCCGTTTTCAAGGAATATAACATTAAACGTCATTATGAAACAAAACATTTTCAAAATTACTCAAAATATACAGGAAGTTTTCGGACAGAAAAATTCGAAGCTATGAAGCGCGGAATGAAATCGCAGCAATCTTCATTTACAAAGCTCAAAACTGAACAAGAGGCTGCAACTCGTGCCAGCTTTCGTGTGGCTCTTGAAATTGCAAAACGTGTAAAACCATTCACCGATGGAGAAATGATCAAAGAATGCATAATTGCAGTAGCCGAAGAAATGTGCCCTGAAAAGGTAAATTTATTAAAAACTGTCAGTATGTCAGCAAACACTGTGGCTCGAAGGGTAGAAAATATCGCTGAAAATATATACTCTCAACTGTTCGACAAAAATGGACATGTTGAGTGGTTTTCTTTGGCCTTGGATGAGTCAACGGATGTGTCAGACACTGCTCAGGTGTTGATTTATATTCGAGGAGTAGATAAAAGCTATGAAGTGCATGAAGAACTTCTTGATATGTATAGTATTCATGGCACAACTACTGGTACAGATAAAAACTTGAAATGTATTACAACTGATGGAGGCAAAAACATGAGTGGGAAAGATAAAGGAATGGTCGCTCTTGTGTCAAAGGCTGTAGAAAATGACGGTGGTTCAAAAACATTAGTCTTACATTGTATCATTCATCAACAGTCTTTGTGCGGAAAATGTTTGGATATGTCTGAAGCTCTGAAACCAGTCATATCAACTGTTAATTTTATCAGATCTTTTGGGCTGAATCACCGACAATTCCGAAAATTTATTGAAGAGATTGGAGAAAATGACTTACCTTATCATACTGCCGTACGTTGGCTTAGTTTTGGGCAAGTCCTTCAGCGCTTTTTTGAACTTCGAGCAGTGATCGAAATTTTTTTGAATGAAAAGCATCGCCCTCTTACTGAATTACAAAACAACGCATGGCTGTGGAAGTTAGCATTCTATGTTGATTTGACAAAACATGTGAACGAACTGAATTTGAGATTGCAAGGAGAAAACCAGCATCTTCCTGATTTATACACTAATATCAAATGATTCCGGAAGAAATTGATACTGTTTCAATGACAACTACGAAGTAAATGTTTTTCACATTTTAAAACATGTGAAATATTCAGCCACACCACTGAGACTGAGTTTCATATCGATTTTGCAATCGAAACTTTGAGTGCTTTGAAAATACATTTTGATACTCGTTTCTCGGACTTTGATGCCATTGCGAATCAAATTAAGATTTTTCAGAATCCTTTTGATACTGACATTGAAACCCTAGCCCCGGAACTTCAAATGGAAATGATTGATCTACAGTGCAGTGATATAATTAAGAACAAATATCAAAACTCATCTTTGTTGGAATTTTATAAGAGTCTTCCACTGACACAATTTGATAATTTGCATAAATTTGCTCGTGGGCTGTTTTCTGTTTTTGGTACTACTTATTTGTGTGAGAAGACCTTCTCCAAAATGAAGTACACAAAAAATGTTTACAGATCTAAATTAACTGATGAGCATCTTAAATCTCTTTTAATAATTGGTACAAGTAAAATTAGTCCACAACTACAAACTATTGTCAGTGGAAAATCTCAATTACATAAATCTCATTAGTATTTCATATGTCATTATGCTTGTTATAAGTTATGTTTTTATTTAAAATGTTGTATGACCATATCAATGTAGATGTCATATTAATAATTATTCAACATAAAATTAGAATACTTCAGTAAAACTAAATTTAATTTGCTACAAAAAAATATGTTCTCTAAAAGGAGTTTTCAAGTATGCTAGCTCTCCGCGGGCCGGACAAAATCTGTCCGCGGGCCGGATGTGGCCCTCGGGACGTAGTTTGGAGACCCCTGCTCAAGACCGTTGCAGTCAGTCGCTTGGTTGCCTCCATGTGGTGGGCCTTTCTATTCTTTTTGTGTGCAATTGTGAAATTGTGCAGTGGGAATTTTCTGTGATCTGTCGAAGGCGTTCGACTGAGTGTCTCAAAGTACACTACTGGATAAATTAGAACGATCTGGAATCAGAGGCAACACGCAACGCAAAACATATTTAGCAAACGGAAAACAATTCGTAAAGGTAGGAAACACTAGATCTAATACGACTGCCACGACAGTCGGGGTGCCACAAGGAACCATATTAGCCCCGTTCCTATTTGCGATATACACAGCTGACTTTATTCACTACATTGGAACAGATAACTGTATAATGTACGCGGATGATCATGATTACGAGTTTTGATTTGATTATAATGAGTCATCAATACCAGAAATCGAGAACGTAGTCAAGCAAATATTGAACAGATGGTATCAATGGTGTGCAACACACTATTTATAAATACTACAAAAACAAAATACATGATAATCCAATCAAATTAGAAGCAATACTCTAGAACAGAGGTGGCGAACCTCTTTCCGGCCGCGTGCCATTTCCTTTTTAAATTTACACATTTTGCAATGCTGACGTGCTAGGTAACTTTTACAACGAATGAACATTTGTAATAGTGAAAATCAATTACCGTATTAACCTGAATATAACACGTCTTATATTTTACACATCAACATCCTCACAGATCTTATGAACACAATATACAAAACTGGCATCATACCACAGGAATGACTTGCATCTACGTTCATCACCCTACCAAAGAAACCGCATGCGACAGACTGCAATGATTACCGCATGATAAGTTTAATGGGACACACACTAAAGGTATTCCTAAAGATTATACATACCAGAATATATAGAAAATATGAGGCGGAAATAACAGACACGCAATTTGGATTTCGCAATGGATTTGGAACGAGGGAAGCACTTCATTCATTATGGGTACTGGTTCAACGCTCTCAGGATGTAAACAGGGATGTATATATCTGCTATATTGACTATAGCAAAGCTTTCGACAATGTAAAACACGAAAAACTCATAAACATTTTAGAAGGCAAGGATATCGACTACCGCGACATAAGAATAGTATCAAACCTTTATTGGGGCCAGACAGCAAAAATAAAGATCGAAAACGAACTGTCAGATGACATTAATATACGAAAGGGTGTCAGACAGGGATGTGTCCTCTCCCCAATGCTATTTAATATATATTCTGAAGCAATACTTAAGGAAACACTCACAGAAGACCCCGCAGGAATCGTTGTAAATGGTAGAGCAATAAATAACATCCGCTATGCAGACGACACGGTCGTGTTAGTGGACGAATCGTGTTAGTTCCTATGAACAACATAGTGGCGAAAAGCAAAGAATACGGTCTCCAAATTAATTTAACGAAAACAAAATTCATGTTAATTTCAAAAACCAAACAACAAATTCATTTATATAAATATCTCGAAATATAAATATCTTGGAACCTGGATGAATGAAGAAGGGACACATCAACAAGAAATTCTAGCGCGCATAGAACAGGCTAGAGCAGCATTCGTCAAAATGAAGAAAATGCTAACTTCTCCAGACCTAAGCCTAGACCTAATGCTGAGAATGGTCCGTTGTTACATTTTTCCAGTACTACTTTATGGAATGGAAAGCTGGACCTTAAAACAGCAAACAACGAAAAGGATAGAAGCTTTGGAGATGTGGGTTTATCGCCGCATGCTGCGCATACCATGGACCGACAAAATCACAAACGTTGAAGTGCTGCGGAGGATGAGCAAAGTACCAGAAATTGTCTTTACTTTAAAGAAGCGAAAACTGGAGTATCTAGGCCACATCTCTAGAAACGAAAAATATGGATTACTACAACTTATAATCCAGGGTAAAATTGAGGGGAAACGAAGTGCAGGGAGACGACGTATATCCTGGCTGTGTAACCTGCGAGAATGGTTTGGAGTATCGTTGACGGACCTGTTTCGTTCGGCTATCTCCAAAGCTAAAATTGCCACGATGATCAGTAACCTCCGGCGGAGAAGCTGAACCAAGAAGAAGAATATTTTACACCTTTCATGTTGCACAAAAGTGGATTGAGAAACTTTTTTTTTTAGGAAAGTAGAAGGTTTTAGTTTAGAAGGCACGCGTGAGAAATAGTTCGCGTGCCAATACAATTTTCATCCGTGCCAGCTATGACACGCCTGCCATAGTTTCGCCACCACTAGTCTAGAACAGTCAAGAATTTTCGAAATATGTTTATGCGTCTCTGATTTCTAAACAAAGCGAGTTTGTCCAGACAGGTGAGAATTATTAGATTTGCTTGGACAGTCTAAATCTGTCTGTTAAGGTTTTAGTTTAGACTACATACGTGACTACATCGTGAACACATACGTGATAAATAGTTCGCGTGCCAATACAATTTTCCTACGTGCCAGCTATGACACGCGTGTCATAGCTTCGCCACCACTAGTCTAGACAGTTAAGAATTTTCGAAATATGTTTATGCGTCTCTGATTTCTAAGCAAAGCGAGTTTGTCCAATTCTGAGTAAGTCTGTTATTTGTTAATTGGTCTAGACAGCTGAGAATTATTAGATTTGTTTGGACAGTCTAAATCTGTCTGTTAAGGTTTTAGTTTAGACGACACGCGTGAGAAATATGTCGCGTGCCAATACAATTTTCCTACGTGCCAGCTATGACACGTATGCTACAGCTTCGCCACCACTGGTCTAGACAGTGAGAAGAATTTTCGAAATCTGTTTATGCGTCTATGATTTATAAACAAAGCGAGTTTGTCTAACTCAGGCTAAGTCTGTTATTTGTTAATTAGTCCAGTCAGGTGAGAATCTAAATAAAACGAGTTTGTCCAATTCTGACTAAGTCTGTTATTTGTTAATGGGTCTAGACAGGTGAGAATTATTAGATTTGTTTTGACAGTCTAAATCTGTCTGCTAAGGTTTTAGTTTAGACGACACGCGTGATAAATAGTTCGCGTGCCAATAAAATTTTCCTACGTACCAGCTATGACACGCGTGCCATAGCTACGCCAACCACTAGTCTAGACAGTCAAGAATTTTCGAAATATGTTTATGCGTCTCTGATTTCTAAACAAAGCGAGTTTGTTCAATTCTGACTAAGTCTGTTATTTGTTAATGGGTCTAGACAGGTGAGAATTATTAGATTTGTTTGGACAGTCTAAATCTGTCTGTTAAGGTTTTAGTTTAAACGACACACTTGAGAAATAGTTCGCGTGCCAATACAATTTTCCTACGTGCCAGCTATGACACGCGTGTCATAGCTTCGCCACCACTAGTCTAGACAGTTAAGAATTTTCGAAATATGTTTATGCGTCTCTGATTTCTAAACAAAGCGAGTTTGTACAATTCTGACTAAGTCTGTTATTTGTAAATTGGTCTAGACAGCTGAGAATTATTAGATTTGTTTGGACAGTCTAAATCTGTCTGTTAAGGTTTTTGTTTAGACGACACGCGTGAGAAATAGTTCAAGTGCCAATACAATTTTCCTACGTGCCAGCTATGGCACGTGTGCCACAGCTTAGCCACCACTGGTCTAGACAGTGAGAAGAATTTTCGAAATCTGTTTATGCGTCTATGATTTCTAAACAAAGCGAGTTTGTCTAACTCAGGCTAAGTCTGTTATTTGTTAATTAGTCCAGTCAGGTGAGAATCTAAACAAAACGAGTTTGCCCAATTCTGACTAAGTCTGTTATTTGTTAATGGGTCTAGACAGTTGAGAATTATTAGATTTGTTTGGACAGTCTAAATCTGTCTGCTAAGGTTTTAGTTTAGACGACACGCGTGATAAATAGTTCGCGTGCCAATAAAATTTGCCTACGTACCAGCTATGACACGCGTGCCATAGCTTCGCCACCACTAGTCTAGACAGTCAAGAATTTTCGAAATATGTTTATGCGACTCTGATTTCTAAACAAAGCGAGTTTGTTCAATTCTGACTAAGTCTGTTATTTGTTAATGGGTCTAGACAGGTGAGAATTATTAGATTAGTTTGGACAGTCTAAATCTGTCTGTTAAGGTTTTAGTTTAGAAGACACGCGTGAGAAATAGTTCGCGTGACAATACAATTTTCCTACGTGCCAGCTATGACACGCGTGCCATAGCTTCGCCACCACTGGTCTAGACAGTCAAGAATTTTCGAAATCTGTTTATGCGTCTGTGATTTCTAAACAAAGCGAGTTTGTCTAATTCAGACTAAATCTGTTATTTGTTAATTAGTCCAGATAGGTGAGAATTATTAGATTTGTTTGGACAGTCTAAATCTGTCTGTTAATGTTTTAATTTAAACGACACACTTGAGAAATAGTTCGCATGCCAATACAATTTTCCTACGTGCCAGCTATGACACGTGTGCCACAGCTTCGCCACAACTGGTCTAGACAGTCAAGAATTTTCGAAATATGTTTATGCGTCTCTGATTTTTAAACAAAGCGAGTTTGTCTAATTCAGACTAAGTCTGTTATTTGTTAATTAGTCCAGACAGGTGAGAATTATTAGATTTGCTTGGACAGTCTAAATCTGTCTGTTAAGGTTTTAGTTTAGACTACATACGTGACTACATCGTGAACACATACGTGATAAATAGTTCGCGTGCCAATACAATTTTCCTACGTGCCAGCTATGACACGCGTGTCATAGCTTCGCCACCAGTAGTCTACACAGTTAAGAATTTTCGAAATATGTTTATGCGTCTCTGATAGCTAAACAAAGCGAGTTTGTCCAATTCTGACTAAGTCTGTTATTTGTTAATTAGTCTAGACAGGTGAGAATTATTAGATTTGTTTGGACAGTCTAAATCTGTCTGTTAAGGTTTTAGTATAGACGACACGCGTGAGAAATAGTTCGCGTGCCAATACAATTTTCCTACGTGCCAGCTATGACACGTGTGACACAGCTTAGCCACCACTAGTCTAGACAGTCAAGAATTTTCGAAATATGTTTATGCGTCTCTGATTTCTATACAAAGCGAGTTTGTCCAATTCTGACTAAGTCTGTTATTTGTTAATTGGTCTAGACAGGTGAGAATTATTAGATTTGTTTGGACAGTCTAAATCTGTCTGTTAAGGTTTTAGTTTAGACGACACGCGTGAGAAATAGTTCGCGTGCCAATAAAATTTTTCTACGTGCCAGCTATGACACGCGTGCCATAGCTTGGCCACCATTGCTCTAGAAACATATATTTAGTTATTAACATAAAATTCCTAGGGGCACATATGGGGGAAAATTTGAGATGACAGTGGCAATTATAAAGTGCGAGCTTTTAGATGAAACCACACTATTGAACGCATACCACGATGAAGTGGCATCAACACTGACATAACACGTTATATTAGTATGGGGCTCATCTTCTGTCGCAAATAGAATGCTTCTCGTCCAGAAAAGAATAATAAGAGCGATATTTGGCATCAAAATATCTGACACATTACTTTTTTTGGTGGGCGGAGCTGTAGTTTCTTTTCCTTATCCAGATAAATGGGCCCAATGAATCCGCGTAAAAGCCCTCATCCCAGCACTCTGGACTCCTACTTATCTGTATCTTGAGAGTGGTGGACGGACTAGTAGAATGTTGCTTATAGATTTGCAGAATACTAGTTATATCGGTACTATAGTCCATTTTTGTTAAGAATGCAGTAACTAGAAACCTGATTTACACTATGACAAATGTTCAATCTAGTTACAAAATTCGGCGCTAAATTCAAATATAATTACTTGAATATAAAATTGGTACTTTATTTATGGTTTCCAAAATGGCACCAAATGGCAACAATAGTAATAAAATACAAACAAATAAATTGGGAAAAACGCAAAAAATCTAAATGATACAAACAGATCAGATGACAATTGTGAATTGACACGGCAGCTATTGACAACTAACAGCTGCAAATGTATGTGAAAAGAAAGAGAGAAAAGAGGCTGAGATGGAGAAGTAAATAACGTCGGTGTGAACTTCTCCTCGATTTAAGCCAATCAGAGAACAAGGTCAAATAAACCCTATCTTCCCTATACTGCATTCTTAAAAAAAATGGACTATAGTTGTATTTTTTGTGAATCTTTTATTTTCTTTCGATCTTCCCTGTGCTCTTCATAATTTCGTGCACAAATTGTTTTTTTGTCCAATTTGCATTGTTTTCAAGCAAGAACCCTTAGAAGAAGCCTATAAGGAAATATTTAAATCTTCAACTTCCGTACGACACCCCCTCCATCCTGCACATCATCCTGTACATCTTAGGCTTACATCATGTACATCAGAGGCTAAAGTCAAGGAAAAGCTTCCTAACATCCACTATAGACTTTCAAAAATATACCACCAAATCTAGGATGGATATGTGAAAAGACACAACAAAACAACATTGGATGGCCCCATCGGAAAAACTAGCTGCTGGATACGAGGAGAGATAGGAGGTCTGGAAATCACTGGACAGACATCGATCTGGAACTGCAAGATCCAGAGTCACCCTCATCAAATGGGGATACCCGCTTACTTCTGCCCTGTACGACTGTGGCGACCCAAAGACGACCCCACATATGTACAACTGTCCTATGTGCCCCACCCAATGCAGCCTCGAAGACTTAATGTCAGCTGAACCAAACGCAATTGACGTTGACCATAGTTCTAGGGTTGAAGGGATAATCTATATTGTGGGTGGTTGGATTTGCTTTCTATGGTCCTTCCATCTCCAGCAGTCAAATAGTGTGTGCCTAACGCTATCGGTTTCGCAGGTACTCTCTAAAACAGCCGTGACCAGAGAGAACCTTGGTCAACTAGTAGTTTGTTTCCTCGTGCTGTCTGCTGATCCATGTGAAGTTCCACTTCCTTTGCCATTTTTCAAACAGATCTTGTCTCGCTTGTTGTTTGGCCAACCTGCTTCTTACCACACTCTTCCAACTCTTGCTGTTCATTGACTAGCATGGACATGCTGTTCATTGACTAGGATAGACCTGACGGGACAAGGGATGCAGGAAGTAATATGATCTGCCCAAGATAGATTGCGCTGGCGAAGAGTCATTGCGAGCGTAGCAAATTGATGTTACCACACCCGGCAGAAGGGTTGTGGATTGAAGAGAGAGACTAGCATGGCGTCCATCGATACGATCTGGTAAATGGTGCACAGACGTAGCGCTGCCAGTTTCTGTATTTTGTTCTCTCCGGTTGCTCCATTTGGCGACCATGGGGCGCGCCGAACATAATGGTAGACTGGACACTCAGAATTCGATTCCTGTTGCTCATGGGTCATCCTACGTTCGGAATAAATTGTTGAATAGCTACCATTTTTCTCAACCTTTTTACTGCAGCATCGCTTATATGCGTAGCCTCTCGTCTATTATTACACCCCAAAAATTGATCTGCTCCTTGGGCGTAATTATTGTGTTTACCACTTTTAATTATTTTTGTTCGTTGCTTGAGGCCTGTGACAAGAACTGCTTCGGTTTTTTCTGGGGCTAGCTTTAAGTCTTTGGTAGACAGATACGACTAGGCAGACGAGATTAATCATATAAGACCTGACATACAAGATTTGACAAACCAGACCACACAGATGAGATTAGATAGACAAGACTAGATTGACATGGCTAGATAGAGAAGACTGAGTAGGTAGGTCTAGATAGACAAAACTAAAAAAATAAACCGACCAAGTGCGAGTTGTGACCCGAGCACCGAGGGTTCCGTACAAACTTGTAAGTAAGGTATCTTTAGGAGGACCTAACTGTATGCAACCCATTTGCTTCTGGTGCCTAACAATACCACGCAACACATTAGTGTATTTTCATTCAAGTTTCTAATAATAAATTCGCATTTTTCTTGTAATTAAACTACATATTTACGGTTTTCAGATTTTTCACTTTACATGTGCTGTAAGACAGCGCTTCTAGCCAAATTTCATGATTCTAGGTCAACGGGAAGTACCCTATAGATTTTGATTCCCTTGTGAAATCGCAAAATATGCGACATAAACGGTCATATCTTTTGATCGCGTTGACTTACAAGTTTGATTTTTTCACAGCTGAAAGAGACCGCAGAACCGAGTATTTGATACAAATTTCAACTTGTCACCTCTATGCGTTCCTGAGAAAAATGATCTTGACAGACACACAGACGGACAGACAGACAGACGGACAACAAAGTGATCCTATAAAGGTTACGTTTTCGATACGGAACCCTAAAAACAAGGATAGAGAGACAAATTTAGAATGACAATACAGGTTGAGATTGACAAGACTAAACAGATAAAACCGGATAAATAGAATTAGGCAGCAGATATGATTTATTTTGTTTATTCCGTTTTAAATTTTAATGTATATAAAGTAATAAAACGTCAAACTTAATTGGATTTGGTGAAGCTGTAAAAAAAGTGTACCGATTTTACGCGAGAGTAAAGCAAAGTCAATAAAAATGTTTCGAGCAAAAATTGTTTCCGCGACAAAATAAAACGTGTACAGACGGCCGGGAGACAAATATTCCGCCGGATTGTGATTGCAATCTCCCGATTTATATCGGAATCATTGCCCGATATTTTCATCGTAGAGCATTTTATTCGCCCCAGATTCAATGCAATACAACAAGAACAGATATCATCTTACAATTTCATTTTGAATATTCTACTCTATATAGATTTGTTTATCTACCATATATATATATATATATATATATATATATATATATATCATTCTACATATTATGAAGTTGCATCGATGTAAAGTTGTATCCACGTGAAGTTTTATGAGAGTGAAGTTCATCATTTTTTTATAAATTCTCCTGGATTATTTACCGTCTGTCTAACGACAATAAGTAAATGTGGTGTAAAATCGTCAACTCTTGTAAGTATTTACAGTGGTAAATACTATACCCTCTTCATCCTACGGTACTCATATTACCATATCAAGCGGGAGTCTGCGTTTCAATCTACGATTTCCATGTTCAGTGAGAAGTCGGCTTGCAAGAGTGTTAGGGTGTACTTTGAGTCTATTAGAGTATGTGCTTAAATGTTCTTCAATCACATCTTTCACTAGTTTAATGTTAAGGTTGTGGTTAATGATACTATTTGTTACAAACCATGGTGCATTTACAATCATTCTTAAGGTTTTGATTGAAATCTTTCTAGTATCTGGATATTTGAGTTGTACGCTGAACCCCATAGCTGACTCCCATAGCTCCATACTGGTTCTAGAACAGAGTTATTTAGTAGAAGCTTGTTTTCCAATGAGAGTTTTGATTTTGGACCAAGTAGCCAATACATTTTCCTTAGTTTAAGATTAAGTTGCTTTCTTTTTGTTGCTTTCGCCATGTGAGTTATTGATCTATGTGCATACCTAGATATTTCGCTGAGTTTGATTGAGGTATCTGCCGGCCATTCAATTTTACTGGTAGACAGGTTTCCTTTCTGAGGGAAAAGGTGACGTGGACCGATTTTAACTCATTTGCTTGGATTTTCCACCTTTTTAACCAGTTTTCTAGTGCATTAAGATGCAGTTGGATTCGTTTTGCTGCCACAACTGGATCTGAATGGGATGCCATTATTGCTGTGTCATCTGCATATGTTACTGTTAGAGTGTGGGCTGTGGTGGGCAGATCTGCGGTGTATAGAAGGGCTAGTACACTTCCCTGTGGTACACTGGCTTGAACTAATTTTATATTGCTTAACTCGTCCTTGTATTTGACTGCAAAATATCGATCACTTAAGTATGATTTAAGTATTTCATACAAGTGATGTGGAAGTTGCTGTCTGATCTTGTATAACAGTCAAGTATGCCACATACTTGGTGAAGCTACATACTTGGTTGACCTTGTCAAACGCTTGTGCAATATCTAGAAATACTGCTTAGCAGTATCTCTTCGCTTCAAAGTCCTCACTAATCTTTCTAACGATTATATGGATTTGCTCTACCGTTCCATGTTATTACCTGAATCCGAATTGATGTTGTGGGATTAGATTTTTGTCCAGTAGAATTGGAGTTAGTCGTTTTAGTAAAAGTTTCGTGAATATTTTTGAGAAAGTGGGCAACAGACTTATAGGCCTGTAAGAGGTAACTACATTTGGGTCTTTTCCTGGTTTTGTTATTAGAATTATTTGGGCTAGTTTCCACTGCGCAGGAAAGTAACTCAAGCGTAGCGCTGCATTGAACAATATAGTGAGGAATCGTATTATTTCTTCTGATAGCTCGCGCACTATCCTTCCGGAGGTCAGATCGTATCCAGGTTATTTTTTATATTAATATTTTTAATTATGGAAAACACTTCTTTTTTGTGATTTTTTTAATTGGAAAGTCCATTTGATATGGACCTTCTAGAGATGCGTTTATGTCATTATCTTGTGTGGGAGGTACTGTGGGATTTGGTTGAAAAACTTTCTCTAGATGTTCAGCAAAGACTTTAGCTTTTTCTTTATTATCTCTGCCCCATTTACCGTTTTCTTGTTTAATTGGTGGTATATGCTGTATTGGGCGTTTAATTTTTCTCAGTGCTTTCCATAGTGTTGATCATCAATTGTGTTCTGCTATGTGCAGGTTCCATTCTGACTCCTCCACTCAACTCTATTTATAGCCTTTCTCATCATATGCACGTATGGTTTCCCTTCTTTCAGATCGTCAACCATTTTAACTCTTCTTCTACCTATATTCCCTACACCCTCCACAGTTACCTAGATTAATTCTCTCAACAAACAACTCCCTCTCAACACATGTCCAAGCCACAATCTCTTTCTTTTCAAAATAGTCTCGTATAAAGATCTTCCTTTCCTTACTCTTTCCAATACCTGCTCATTTCTGATCTTGTCTCTGCACTTTATTCCTAGAATTTCTGTCCACATTCACATATCCATCCTTTTCTTATGCTTCTTTAAAATTGTCCATGTCTCACATACGCACAACATAACACGTACACGTATGTATATCCGTACATAGATCTTTGTTATTCTTTTTCTAAATTTTAGATCGAGCTTGGTACACAAAATCCTACTTTTTCTTATAAAAGCTTTTTTGCCCATTCACATTCGTGTTTTTATTTCTTTCCAGCCTCTAAAGTCATTCGTTATAGTGGTACCTAAATATTAACAGTTGTCAACCTGTTTCAGCATTTCACATTTCACAATCACTTGCATATCTTCAGCTTCCCAAATCTTCATAACTTTCGTCTTTTTCTGATTTATCGCTAATCCATATTCTCCTACCATATCTTCGAGTTGTTTGACTAGTACCTTAAGATCTTCTATACTTTCTGCGAACAGAAGTGTGTCATCAGCAAACCGTACGGATATAACTCTCCTTCCTCCAATATTTACGCCTATATTACCTTTCGTTTTACAACGCCATTATTACCAATCCATGGTGTCCATTCGAACACTATGGATTGGTAATAAAGGCGTTGATTCTGCGTAAATATTAAACAAGGTGGTGGATAAAGGACATCCCTGTCTTAACCCTGGCCCAGATCAAACCAATCCGTAGGATTGCCACCGACTCTCAAAGCTACTCGCTGTCCCAAATACAACTGTCTTATCAACCTTGCGTCCTTCCAGTTCTTCCTTCAGAATAACCATAAATTTTTCCCACCGTACACAATCAAATGCTTTTACCAGGTCGACAAAACACAAACTTAGATCTTTTCCACGTACATTTTTCAATGTACCTTTCACCTATTGTTCTTACACATCCAATCGCATCTCTTGTTCCCATTTCTTTTCTAAATCCGAACTGTTCATCCGCCACGTTTTCTTCCATTATTCTCTCGAGCTTTCTATTTATCACTCGCGATAATATTTTCGCTGCATGTCCTACTAGACTGGTGGTTCTTCAGGTTCTGTGCTCAACGCACTTCTTTTTAGCCGGAGCACCGTACGCTGGATTCTCGAAAAAGTGTACAAAAATGAAAAAAATTTAATTTGAAATATACCTTTTTTCTTGTATTATCTTCTAAATGAAGTCTCTGGGCATGTCTTAACGAAAGATAAGACATCTGGTTCCAAAACCGGCGGCTACAGAGCATCCCGAATTTACGTACTTTTGACATTTATATGACACGTGAATTCGCATTGAAAAACGTTCTCCGCTTAAAGTGCTCCTAATTTTTTGTTTGTGTGTGCAATATCAAATCTGCTCAATGGAGGGTAATCCTAAAGGTATGTCGAATATTTGTATACTTTTTACATTATTAAATAATAGTTTATGCTCATTCAGTGGCTAACTGAAAATTGCGAGTAGAAAACATTTTTTTAAATAATTTACTGACACAAAACTGTAAAAATAGTTAATCGCCCAATACATCCCGGGCTAGTTTCACGTTTATAGCGTAGGTAATACTCTATGATATCAGAATTCTTAAGAGTTGCATGCCGAAACGGCCTATGCATATTTGGTACCTTGTGAGAGAAGCCGTAATACATTCGTTGCGATTTTTTATATTGCATTACAGAACCGAATACAACCCGCAGAGCCAGAGTGGACATTAATTTTGACATCATGAAATTTTTGAAACTTTAAAAAAAATTCTCCATGCTGGCGTCAGATGTTGCACATTCTGGAAGATGAATTCTAGAAGTTTGAAAAGTATAACTCTACTTTTACAATACATCAAGACGACAGAGATAACGTAAGAAAAATGTTGTCAAAATTGAAATCAAAGTGAATAGACTCCAAAAGGGCAATAGATGCCTTTAAAAAGACCTAAAAAAATATGTATGTATACACGTAAAAAAAACAGACATAAAAAAATTTCGAGAAAATTTCATAAGAAAAAAATGTAGAAAAGCTTCATTGGAAGATGTATTTAATAGACTTCTTGTTACATCCTACCCTTATATGTCGATCATGAGCCGGAAATACACCAAAAGTAGTAAAAGTTTGTCAGCCGAAGCTTTGAAATTGTTGTCTCTTTACGATCAAGGAGGGCGATCGTGGACTAGTAATTCAAATAATGTGATCGAATCGTCTAATAGTAGCGAAGATTCTGAAGAATCAGATATTCACAATTATTTTAAGCAGCACTCAAAATTGTCCAGTTATTTTTCATATACAATATCAAATATACAATTTGGATTTTTCCAAATTCGAGCAACCTTTATGTTTTCTAAAATTTTGATAGGAAATTCTTAATCAGAGGTTTAAAGAACTGCTGATGCACAATTGTCCGACATATTGGACAAGTCATTCTGTTTTTTGAAATTTTGACAGCTGATCAATGACGTATAAAAACTAAGTAGGTACGCAATTTTGTAAAAAGTTTTACGAAAAATTACCCGCCATATTGGAATAAAAATTCTGATAACTGATTCGTAATCAACGACCTAAAAAAACCCATAAGTAACAACTTTTGTAAAAAATCGATAAGTTTTCGTAAAAATGTCCGCTATACTGGATGCGCCATTTTGTTTTTGAACAATGTAATAACAGATTCGTGTTCAACGGCGTAGAAAACCCCTGTAGCCAAAATTTCAAATGTATAGAAGGAGGTATTCTATTTTTGTCCACTTTTTCGGAAATCCAGCCCGAAAACGTATAACGTATCATCAGCGTCTTCAGGAAGTCTTCTGGCCATACTCCTGATTCATATATTTCATTACATAAAGATGTTAATTCAGTCATTGCTCTTTCCTGAAGACACCTCAATATCTCTACTAGAATTCCATCCACTCCCGCAGCTTTGCCTTTCATATCTATCATTTATCTTTCTACTTCTGCGATCATAATGCCAGCTCCCATGTTGTCTGAACAGACCGAGTCTTCTCTTTCCAATTCAAGTATCCTTGATTATTCATCCGTTCTATAAAGGTCTTTCATGTATTTTTACCATCTATTAAGGATTTCTTTATCGCCTTTCAATACTATTCCGTTCTTGTCTTCTACTTCATTACTACAAACTGCTCTTGATGTTCTATCCCAAGTAATCTCTTTTAATTTGATGTGAACAATGTCATGCCTGCCTAATCTTTCCAGTTCTTCTATTTTATTTCAAACGTATTCCAGCCACTTTTTCCTAGCTCCATCAGTTTCTTTTCTTAACTCCGTGGTTAGCTTTCGATATGTTATCCTTCCTTCGTCTGTACAGATGTTTTTGTACCTTCTCCTCTCGTCCATCCTTGCTATCATTACTTGATTTATCCAAGGCTCTTTTGATCTTATTCTTTTCTTATAACCAATCTTCTGTTCAGCTGTTTTTATTACTCCCATTTTAATTCCATATTCCCTCAACTTCTTCCTCATCTTGTAGCGGCTTAAGATTCGTTATCTCATCATCCATAAACTTTCGCAACTCTTCTTAGTCCACACTTTTTAACTTATTTACGTTCCATTTTCTTCCTTTCCGTGCTCGTTTCAGCTTTTTAAGCCTAAAGGTAGACTTCCGAGCAAAGCGGCTCTGGCGTCACTAACGCAGCGTCAAAGCCGCAGCGAAATAGCGATAGTAATATGCACTATGGAAATGTATGAGTGCGTCAGTGTCGCTGCGCTCGAATGGCGCCTCATACATTTTCATAGTACATAATACTATCGCTATGTCACCGCGTCAGTATCGCTGCATTAGTGATGCCAGAGCCGCTTTGCTCGGAAGTCTACCTTAAGTTTGATTTCCGCTATAAGCAGAACATGATCACTGCATATATCTGCACCTGGATCCACACGATCGCTTCAATCCGTTTCAGTATCTTTCTTCTACTAGAATGAAATCAATTTGGCTTCTGTAACGATCTCCAGGTGATTTCCAAGTATACAGTCTTTTTTTATGGTTTTTAAATTTTGTTGCTTTGCAGAAATCTACCAGTCTATAGTCTCTCTTATTTCTCTTTCCAATTCCGTACATGCCAACTAGTCCTCCTTCTCTTCCAGCTCCTACAACAGCATTCCAATCCCCATTACGATTTTACAACACCCGCCTCCTTCCTCCTTCATTATATCCTCTATCTTTGAATCACATCTTCTACCTCCTCGTCCTCATGATCTGTAGTTAGCATGTATAGTCCTTTGGCACAGCGTCCAGCTTTAAAGCTATCACTCTATCACAGCCATAAATCACTTTGGTTATACACCTGGAGAGTTTCTTACTCATAAGCAATCCTACTCCGCTTTTCCCTCTTTTCTTACCGCTGAAGAAGAACTTTGCAGCATCACGGTTTTCCTCACCCTGTCCTTCCCATCTTGCTTCACTTACATCAGTCTTATCCAGTCTGTTTTTAATCATTTTTCGTCGAAGTTTCTCGAGTTTTTCCTCTTTCAGTAGACTTCTGACATTCCAAGTCCCAATTCTCAATTTACCTTTCTCTTTTTCTCTTGTCCTCTTGAATGCTTTCGTCGGACACTGTGTGTCACCGAATTGGGGACTATTTTACTTCCGTATAATTTCTTCTTCTTCTTCTCGCGGATGGGACACTTAGGACCACGCGAAATCAACGTATGTTGACGCTTCCTCCTTGCCCAATTGCTCTTCGTATACATGGATTATTGTAGTTTCAGTTCCTCCGACCATGCATGTCGTGTTGGTTTCTTCTGATCCTCCCCAAATCCACTTGTGTGAACAATATTCATGATCACATTTATATTCATCAGATCTGACGATCCCATCTCCACTAGGTCCCTCTCCACTTCTTAATTATAATATAAACTGGTACTTATAATTTAGTATTCGAAGAATCCATATTTCTTTTCACCTTTTCCAGGAATTTTGTGGTGGGATACCGTAAAGTCCTTAATGAAGTGTTTCCCCTTGCCTTCTCCATCCTGATGCCGTTGATTCTAGTGAACTCTTCCGCCTTTGATGGTGATTTCTCACTCCCTGGACAGAGTGCCCCGTTGGCACTTGGTATAAGGGTGACTTCTTACTTCTAAAGTGCCTCGGTCAATATGTCAAAATGACATATGGTTATGCAACTGTCAAACCTTGAGAAATATCCTAACTAACAAAACCTAACCTAATCTAACCTTTTTTTGTGGGGGACGTAGCAAGCACATTCAGTTAACTTGACAAATGGCCCCCCTGGTATCTCACGGGCATCTTGGAACCGCTTTTCGCATATCTTCAAGATGGCGTGGGCTTTGACCTTACTGATCTTACATCCCTTATCCACGGAAGGTGATTAGGGGTTCAGGTTGTTTTCAGTTTTCGTTGTCTATGTTGTTTTGTCCGTTCATCCTGTTCTTTCATGCTTAGTATGTCCCTTATCATCATTTCTGTTGCCGACCATTCTTCTTCACTCCTAAGCATTGTTTCCGTGAGTGTGCTAGTTTCTAAAATTATTTTTGTTTTTGAAGTGTATATGTCCCTCTCTAAAGACCACCTGGGGCATTTGAAGACTGTGTGATACACACTATCTGTCTTATCACAATAAACGCACTGGTTGTCTGCTTCGCGCCCAATACTGGGCAGGTAGTCTTTGAAGCACCCGTGGCCACTAAGTACCTGCGTCAGGTAGTAGGTAACTTGTCCGTGCCTTTTCGTGACCCTTTTGATACAATTTTGGAATCAGGAGTCTCGTCCACTCACCCCACTCTGAGGCTTCCCAGTACTCTTGCCAACTTTCGAGCATTTCGAGCATTCTTGCCTTTTTTCGCAGTTCATTTTTGTTTTCACAGATCCTTTCTTTATAAAGCGTGTCTCTCTCTTCAACAAGAAGTTTTATAGGAGCTATTTCCGCAATAACAAGAATAGCGTCACCTGAAACGGTCCTATATGCACTGAACACGCGTAGCGCCATTTTTCGTTGAATTTTTGCCTAAGATTTGCTCCCTCCATGGCTTGCTTCCAGATTGGTGCTGCGTAGAGCATGGAAGACTCGACAAACCTAAGCTAACCTTTACCCGCTCATCTGCCATCCAGGGATGCCGTTGGCACTTGGTATAAGGGTAACTACTTATGACTTCTAAAGTCCCTCGATCGATATGTCAAAATGACATATGGTTATGCAACTCTCAAACCTTGAGAAATTTCAACGACTTGCAGTAGACCTTTTTACGGTTAGTTAAGTGCATGCGCATCTGTCAAGTTTGAAAGGCGGGAATACGAAAGTTTCGGGCAAATATTAAGGTTATACGTCAAAAAGTTCGGGCAATTTTGACGTATAACAGGCGGAAATTGACGCATGCGCACAAAAAAATTCAACTTTGAAAAGGTCTTTTAACACAAAATTTGGTCTTTCCGCACAATATCCTCTTTTCAAAACACTAATCACTAAAAAGGGTCACTATTGGCACAATTTTTGGCTTTAATTTCTCTTTATATCTCTCACAAATTGGATATTTTCCGGAGCAAAGAGAAACAACTCTTTAACAACTGTTTGCTAAGGAGGAGCTGAGGAGAGTGAAGTTGCATAAACTTAAAAATGCTTTCACCTTTAAATTGTTTGTAATTCTATTAACTGATATGAATCTGTGATTTTATAGATTTAGAAAATGTCTCTGATATAGTGATATAAATAGACTCAATTGTAAATTGATAGAAACGTTCCTGTGCAATATGATCTATATGCGTAGACTTTTGTTACACTTTAGGCTAGTTTATCGAGGGAGTTAATCATGAGCGACAGTTTGAATACAAACATCAATATTCTATCTATGGCCATTGAAGCGATTTCGTAACAAATGACTGCTCTCGTCGTTCGAAAAAAAAAATATTATAAATAATATTTTTGCAAAAAAAATTGACGTATTTTTCCTGAGGCAATTTCTTATCGGCGATATGAACACGTTTTTGAGAAAAATCCCCTTGTAAAGTCGTTTCATGCCCAATTGAACCAAAAACGAATATATTTAATCATCGACGCTATTTTTATATAATTTGATAAATCGTAACTGTAAAACAATACAGACAACACAAGTAAGATTCCACAGACTAGTTTTGTCTAATCTAATTTTGATTGTCTCATTCTGTGCGGTTTTTATATTTAATTAAAATGGTAGTTTGAAAGTGTCCTATCCCTTGTGGAATTTCAAACTTTGTACAAGTTAGGAGAGTTTAGAGAGTCTGGCTGGCATCCTTATATAACTTGCTAGGCTGTTAAGACTTTGTACCCAGTCGGAGGAAGTAAAAAAAATAAATAAAACTCTCCCCTAAAAGTATTTTCGTTTCGTCCGAATTTGAAAGAAATCTAATTACTGATTCTAAACGCCTACAATAGTATTTTACGTAAGGAGAGTTGTAGGAAGCATAATGCGTTATTGCCTAACTCAACTCAAGTTATGTACTACACTTTATCTACGACCACACTAATTTGTTTCTGTTTAATAAGAAAAATATGTTTGATGTAACAAATTTAATTCTTATTAGGTTATGTTTATTTAATTTTCATTATTTAACATTATAATAAACAAATAGTTGTATTTTCATATATAACTGTTACTCGACATTATTTAACTTGCAAGAAATACATTCTTAATGGTTACATACCTTAATATTCAGTACTTATTGTATTGTTGGAGTGTTCATAGATATAGGCAACCCAATGTACGCAATATCAATTTCCGTTAGTTTAAATTGTGGCACGGGGGGCGCTGAACGTATGAGCACGTAGTAGCAGCTCTCAACCAATGAACGAATCGTAAACCAAACGTACGTGTGTGTTCTCAATCATAACTTAACATTAATCGCGGACTGTTACATATACGTGTGTGTTATGATGTATTTACATAATCCACGAACTGTACAATAATGCGCATTTACAATAGTGGTCGTAGATAAACACATTTATTACAGCTTAAATTTTAAAATAATAAGACTAATTAGAAAAAACTAGATAGGCAAGACCAGACAGACAAAACAAGACTAGACATATAAAACTAGACAAACAAAAGCTTATATAGACAAAATTAGAGAGAAAAGAGTAGACAGACAAGATTATACAGACAAGTCTAAATAGAATAAACTCTGCAGAATAGAGTATAAATCTAAAATCTAAAATTGAATTAATAATAATCTAAATTGATTTTAATTAATTTTTCTTTAGTAATACTCTCTTTTTCTTGCATTAATTTTGAGAAAGAAATTTGCACTGTTATAAATCGGCAAACCAAACGGAAAAGAAGTATTTTCTACTTTTATTTCGCATCTTCCACCCTGAAATTATTTGTTGCATATTAAATGGGTTTAAGTAGAAGAAACAAGACGTCGAGAAAAACCCTTTGGTGAAAAGCTGGCGAGGAAAAAATTGTTATCTGTCCGCTGGTGCTTTAATCTCTCGAACGTTTCGTAATCGTATACAATCAAGAAGTGAATTCGAGACGGAGGCGAAAAAGGTATTTTCTTTCAATTCTCGTGGAAACTCTAATCTCTTTTTTTTCTCCCGGTTTTCATTCAAAAGTGGATTCATTCGTCGACCCACTTATTTTCCCGTAAATGAAAATCTTGAAAAATATATATTTCTCACTATTCAACCAACCGTTTTATGTAAACTTCTTAAAATTTACTTTCAATTAAAAATTCTTATTAGAATATCAAACACAAATGAATACCAAAGAAAATTATATTTTAATTATTTATCCAGCAGATACTGTTGTTGCAGATGTTTTACAATAACATGAGTTGTGTCAACGTGATTTTATATCCAAGATCAGTGCCAAATTGGATCAAGTTTAGGTTGCAATAATGTGAATTAGTATCACCTATAAATCAAGTTGTTTCAAAGGGAATGAGCTAATAGGAGTGAATTGATTAGAGTAAAATGTTTACTTCAGGCTAAAGTTAGTTAGTTATATATATATATATATATATATATATATATATATATATATATATATATATATATATATATATCATCATCATCATCAAACAGCCCTTTGCGTCCACTGCTGGACATAGGCCTCTCCAATTTCCGCCCATTTCCTCCTATCCTGAGCCTCTAGCATCCAGGCTCCTCTTGTTCTTTTTATATCGTCTGTCCATCTTGTGGGGGGCCTCCCCCTGCTTCGTATATCTGCTCTTGGCCTCCACTCCAGTAGTCTCTTGGTCCATCTTCCATCTGACATTCGGGCCACGTGTCCAGCCCAGTTCCACTTTAGCCTCGCCATACGCACAACCACATCTGTGACACCTGTTGTTCGGCGTAGGTCTTCGTTTGTGATATGGTCTCGTAGCGACACGCCGAGCATCGATCTTTCCATCTTTCGTTGTGCAATTTGGAGCTTTTTTGCAGTGGCGACGGTGAGTGTTGCGGTTTCAGTGCCGTAGGTCATAACTGGCAATACACATTGATCAAACACTTTCCTTTTCAAGCAGACTGGCAGATCGCTTTTGAATACGTCCCGAAGTTTTCCATATGCGGCCCAAGAGAGGATTATTCTTCTTTTAAATTCGCATGTTTGGTTGTCTCTAGTTATGCGTATTTCGTGACCTAAATAGGTGTATTTGTCTACGAAATCAATATCTCTATCGCCTACATCTATCTGTCTGCTCGGGACCAAGTTTGTCATACATTTTGTTTTGGAATAGTTTATTCTTAGGCCTACGGTATTACATGCTTCCTGGAGTTCTAATAGCATTGTTTTTATATCGTTAAGATCGTCAGCAAGCAGCACTATGTCATCTGCAAATCGCAGATTTGATAGATTTTTGCCATCTATGGTTAAGCCTTTTCTTTCCCAGTTGAGCTTTTTGAAAGCGAGTTCCAAAACCGCGGTGAACAATTTAGGCGATATCGTATCCCCCTGTCTCACGCCTCTACCAATTGGAATGGGTTTGGTGTTTTCATGGAGTTGAACCGTCATACTGGCGTTTTTGTAGATGTTGTAAATGGTTCTCGTGTAGCGATGGTCGACACGGCATTCCTGTAGTGCTTCCATAACTGCATCTAACTCGACGGTGTCAAATGCTTTATGGAAATCTATGAAGGCCAGTACGAGTGGTCTGTTGTATTCAATACTTTTCTCGACTATTGTTTTGACACTTTGTAGAAGGTCATTGGTTCCGTATCCTGAGCGAAATCCTGCCTGTTCCACTGGTTGGTAGAAGTCCAGTTTATTTTCAAGTCTATTTGTTATTATTCTTGTAAATAGTTTGTAGAGATGACTTAGAAGGCTTATCGGCCTATAGTTTTCTAGGTCAGCTATATCTCCTTTTTTGTGTATTAAGATCACAATAGCGTTGTTCCATTCATTTGGTACTGTACTGTTGAACAGGCAAAGATTGAACAGGTCTCTGATTTTTCCTAGCAGGTGGACACCTCCGATTTTGATGGCGTCTGCGGTGACGTGGTCACCTCCGGGGGCTTTGTTTGTCTTCGTTTTACTTAAGGCTAATTCTATTTCATCTAAAGTAATATCTGGTAGTATTTCAGACCCTTGGTTTATGATACCCTTTTTATTTGATACGATATCTGGTTCAGATTCCGGGATTGGTTCTTTTTGGCTTGTATATAGAAGTTGGTAGAATTCTTCAACGACATTTAGGATCTCCTCTCTGTTCGTTGTTATATTTCCTTGTTTATTTCTGAGTTTAGTTATTTGTCTCTTCCCGCTTCCCAGTTTTCTACGCAGGACCTTCATACTTTTGTTGTTTTCTATGGTTTGTTGAATTTTATCTTTATTATGTGCTCTTATGTCGCGCCTTATTGCCTTCGATATCTGTTTATTTTTCTCTCGTAGTTCTTCGATGGAGGTTGTCTCTTCACTTCTCATGTTTCTTCTACTTTGCATCAGCTGTATTGTTTCTTGGCTGAGTTTTTCTTCTTGTTTTGTTCTAGGGCAGCATGTATATATATATATATATATATATATATATATATATATATATATATATATATATATATATATATATATATATGTAAAGAAAAATACAATTTTCTTTAATATTACTCCGCTTAAAAACAGCATCATAGTAGTCCGAGACAACGGATAACCTAGGCAATGGATACTATTTGTTTTTTCCTATTTATGTTATAATTTTGTAAAACTAGTTTAGTGAATTGGGAATCGACATTACAATTAAAAACATAAATTGTCGTTTATTTTCTTATAGGTAAGATTTTGTTATTAGAATTTACAATATTGGTTTTAAAATTTGTTTAATATTGTTCATAAATAAATTCTTTTCTTATAGAGCAACTCAAGATTGTTTTAAATTGACTGTGTCGACCCAATAAGTAGAAAATACCATTATAAAACGACAATTTTTGTCAGAAAATGGAAAAGTTGAAATTTACGTTCGAAGTAAATGCAGCAACACACGAAAAGTCAAACCATATAGTTATAACCTCAATTGTCACACACGATGACAAAATTTTCCTGATTCCTCAGGAGTTTCAAGCAGCATCAATTCATAAACTTATCTACGCCTCTAAAGCTTATGCTGCAGTAAAAAATACATTGAAAAAAGACATCAAACTAGAAGTGTATGTGTCGTAGTTATATAGTGTAATCCGTCAGATTGTGTAAAACAGAGTCTTTTCATGATTTGACGGCAGTTCATGTATTACACGATATGACTAGGCAGTTCATGAAACAGCCACACGTATATTTGTTTATTTATATCTTTTTTAATAGGTCTGATAATTAAGACAAGTAGTTTTATACTATTAAATGATTGCATTTAGTCATTTCGTGAAACGTCAAAACGTTAAGTAATTCAGATTCTTTAATCGTAGTTAAATATAATGCCACCTAAAATCGGTGATTTTATAAACTACATGATCTGCCGTCAGATCATGAAATGACTTTGTTTTACACAATCTGACGGATTTCACTATGTGACTACGACATATGGATAAAAATGACAGAACATATACTAAAAACATATGTGGATGAGGATGGAAACATGATTTTTCAAGATTAATTTTTAGAGGAAATTACAGAAGAAAAACTGACTATTGTGAATGAAGGTAATTCAGATGATCCAATACTGGAAGTTTTAGAAAAATTAGTTGAAAATCAGTACAAAAAAGAAAAACAAAGTATAAAAAAGTTAGCAGATAGGTTTGTACTTGAAAAATTTGATGAAAAAAATATAAGCGCATATTATTGGATGCAAATATTTGAAAAAGAATGCGATATGTTTGATATAGTAAGAGACGAAGAAAAAACTGAATTCTTTAGATTATTTCTGGAAAAATCAGGTACAGACTGGTATTCATCCATGATGATCAAGTCTACATGCATCACTGATGGTCTACCGGTTAAAGTATTTCTAAACCTTCCTATTGAAGCAATGAACGCCCTGTCCCATCTAATCAACCAACCTTTCGAGAAGGGTGTTTTCCCCCAGTGCCTCAAGACAGCAATCATTATCCCTCTACATAAAAGTGGCGATAAAGATAGCTGCTGCAACTACAGACCAATCGCCTTACTAACTGCTCTATCAAAGATCATAGAGAGGCTCGTCAAGGTACGCTTGATGGCTTTCCTGACCAAATATAGCATCATAACATCGAATCAGTTCGGATTCTTATCCAGTAAAAGTTCGATTCTCTGTTCTTAGTGATATCTACCACAATCTTAACAACAAGCTTTTCACAGCAACAGTATTTTGTGACATTGCCAAAGCCTTCGATTGTGTGAACCATGAGATTCTACTAAAAAAACTGCACTTTTATGGAATTCGGGGAACTCCTCAGGAATGGTTCAAATCCTATCTTGGCAATAGAAGGCAGTTCGTCAGGGCAAATGACTACTCTTCCTCCTGCAGAGCGGTGGATGTTGGTGTCCCTCAAGGTTCCGTTCTAGGTCCAATTCTCTTCCTAGTATTTATCAACGATATAACTAATTTAAATATCAGCGGAATTTTTTTTCTCTTTGCCGATGATACTAGTATCACATGGTCCAAACCTAACCTGCCGCTTCTCCACTCTACAATATCTAATGACCGTGCATGTATTAAGTCATGGTACGATTCTAACTGTCTAGAATTAAGTACTAAGAAAACTGTAGTCCTATCTTATAAAGGTACTCTCCCGCCTCTTATACTAGACAACAACGTCATTAACTCTGTTGAGTCTGTTAGATTTCTGGGCCTCAACATTGACAATTCACTCAAATGGACTTCGCTGTGGAGCTCTTCACCAAGAAGCTGTCTTCTGCTTGCTTCGCAATTAGGTCTATTTCCAGAGAGCTAAATCTCCATACTTCCAGATTTTCTTATTTCGCTCTGTTCGAATCACACCTGCGTTATGGCCTTCCGTTCTGGGGTCACTCCAACCTTCTCCAACTTGAATCTTTATTCAAGCTACAAAAGAGAGCTATTCGCTATATGTTTGGTTTGAGTAGTAGAGCCCATTGTCAACCCTACTTTAAGAATTTCAAAATTTTAACTCTCCCTTCATTATTTATCCTGGAATCCGTTAGCTTAATGCATAAGCACATTCGTGCTTTACTGTTTATTTACTGGATACTGGATATTTATCTACTCTTACCTAGATCAGAACTGATAAAAAAATCGATATTCTACATCGCGAAAAAAATGTTCAATCATTTACCTATCCAACTAAAATCAATTACCAATAACTCCAAATTTCGTTCCGCCGTCAAGTCATATTTCCTAGAACGATCTTACTACACTACGGCAGAATTCTTCGGTGATCTCTAGTTCTTGGACTGCACACACACCTATTAGCCTCAGCTAGCCTATTGTTATTTATTTAATTGTTTATTTATTGTTTTTTTTCTTTATTTATTTCCTTATTTTTTTTTTCTTACGAATGTATGTATTTATGTATGTATGTACTTTCTTGATATGTTTTGTTTTAGTTTTTAAGTGACTTATTTATTTATTTATTTTGCCTGTGCTTTGTCCACAGAAATCATGTATTTCTATTGACAATAAAGCAATATATTATTATTATCAAGTTTGGTTTACATTCAGAATGGTTAGAATGGAAATCAAATTTTTTACAAACTTATGCCATTAAGGGTTGGACTGTAAGCAAATATGCTTTATTTTTTAAGTATCAATCAGGATTGTTGTTAGAATATGATATAAAAAAAGAAAAACTCTTACTTGAAGTAAGAAAGACATTTGATCAGGGGACCTTAAGGGGGGAAGTCCATGTAAAATTTTCAAAAAATCCATTTTTTTTTTTGATATTCTGAAAGTACACTATGTTGAGCGTGTACTGACGAGACGAAAAAAAAAATCTCGAATATTTACAAAATTACAGCTAATATAATGGAGCGGGCCGGAGTACGTATTGTAAAGTAGCGAGCTAGGTAGACGGAGCGTTTCGGAGAAAAGAACCTTTCCATTATAATAACTCGAAATACTTCTTCAGTCCTATTCCTGGAAATGCTTATTCCTGGAACAGGTATATATACTTTCACGTTCCTGTACGAGTGTAACGTTAGTCGAGAAATGGTTTTAGTTTAGCTGGAGAATTCATGGTGTTCAGTCGATTTTGAACAGTGAAAATGCCGAATTATAAAAAAGGTACGCGTGGCAATATTGCACGAAATAACCCAAGAAAACGAAGATATCTGGGCAATCAATTCACCGATAAAGAAGGTGAAAAATTCGAAGCCAGTACAAGCCGTGATAGTGCCAGTGGAAAAAAACTGCGTGCACGTGATAGTGAAGATATAATAACTAATCCTTTGCACGGGTACAGGATAATTGAATTTTTTTCGGTATTTACAGCTTTGTCTGAAATTGTGAAGTGCTCGGTATGTAATCAGAAGATAAGATTCAGTGAGTGTGGTTCTAGAGGTCTTGGTTTTAAAATTGTTGTCACGTGTCCATGTGGTGATAAAAAAATAAATTCAGGTCCTTTCATTAACAACGGATTTGAAATAAACCGAAGAATAGTGTTTGTCATGAGACTTTTGGGTGTTGCAAGAGAAGGAATAAATATTTTTTGTAACCTGATGGACCTATGCACTGGTATAAGTAAACATTGTTACGCTAACATCGTACAACACATTTATGATGCAGCGAAATCATCATTTGAATTACTATCGCAGAAGGCAGTGGAAGAAGAGATGGAAAAAAATGTCGAGCAAGGAAGAGAAAGAAATATTTTAAAAGTATCTGGAGATGGTACCTGGAAAAAACCTGGTTTCAAATCAAAGTACGGTGTTGCAACGCTCATAGGATATTATTCAGGGAAAGTTATTGATTTGAAAACAAAAAGTAGTTACTGTCAAGGCTGTAATTACTGGAAGAACAAGACTCATACAGAAGAATTCCGTAAATGGATGGAAGATCACGAGGATGAATGTAAAAAAAATCACGAAGGTTCGTCAGGAAAGATGGAAGTCGATGCCATGATAGAAATGTTCTCGACTTCTGAAGAAAAATTCGGAGTAAAATATGGTAACTACACTGGCGACGGAGATTCAAAAACATTCAAGGCTATTCTAGATTCAGAACCTTACGGTAATGAGTTACCTGTTGTGAAAAGTGGTATGTATTGGTCATGTAGAAAAAAGAATGGGTTCTCGACTTAGAAATGTAAGAAAAGAAAAAAAACTTTCAGGAAGAGGAAAACTAACTGATAAAGTGGTAAAAAAATTAACAAAATACTATGGTTTAAGTATTCAGAGAAATGTTAGCAGTGTTGAGGAGATGAAAAAAGCCATAATGGCTACTTATGAGCATATTTTTTCCACTAAAGAAAAACCTCAACATGATAACTGCCCTGTAAGCGTTGATAGCTGGTGCAAGTGGCAGAAGGCTATTGCTCTAAATCAAAATCCTCGAAACGAAGATTTAGCTCCATTACTTGGTGAAGATATAAAAAAGCATCTTTTACCAATATATCAAGATTTGTCCAAAGGTGATTTGCTTGAGCGATGCCTTGGTGGTCATACGCAGAACGCGAACGAAAGTTTTAACGCGACAGTTTGGCGTTTATCACCAAAACACCTGCATTGTGGTCTAAAAGTAGTCGAAATCTCAGCTTACATTGCTGCCGGGATATTTAATGAAGGTTATACTTCAGTATTAAAAATAATGAACCTTCTGAATCTAACTATTGGCACTTATGCTAAGGCATTTGCGCATAATTCAGACGAGGAGCGAATAACCCGACAGAATCGTAAAAGTCTTTCAGAGACCAAAGATGCTCGTACAGCTCGCAGGCAACATCAAATGGAAGAAAATCAGCTTTTCGAGGAGGCAGAAGGACTGTTATATGGACCTTGAGTTGCAGATTAATCGGTAAGTAATTAATAAGTCATTAAAACTGATCATTTTCCTATACTTCAACTTTAAACGTGATTATCTCGAAACTACATTTTTAAAAACTGCTCGTGTTGTAGCTCAAAAAATTATTGACCGATTTGGCTGAAATTTTTTGAGGCCTTTTTTTACATTAATATCGGAAGGATGATCCTAAAATTTCATATATTTCACGTTGATAAAATACTTTTTTGCGGTCAAAAATGTCAAAAAAATAGCCCTAAATTATGACTTTTTTTAAAAGGCTTATTTTATATTGAATTTTATACTTTTTTTTTATTTTATAGGTTCATCCTTTCCGTTTATTTGTCCTAAAAAAAATAAACTTTCATTTTTGTGTTTCAGATGAACGGTTAATGAGTGACAACTGGAGCAGTTTCGGACCTCGCGTCTGAGACTGCCTATAAGAACTCGTACTGAGCCGCCATTTTTTATTGAAAATTAAAAAAAAAAAAATTTTTGTATTCTTAAAATATTAAATAAAGTTGAGTTCGAATTTAAAAACAATCAAGTTATTTTATCAGTGCTAAAAATAATATTAAAAATGACCGATTTCGAGGCGTTTACATGGACTTCCCCCCCTTAATCGATATAATTGCTGTCGGCTTACCAGATTTTATAACAGATAGGATAAACAAAGAAGGAATTATTGAAACAAAAAACTTATTTAATGAACTTGGCAAATTAGAACATTTAGTTACAAAAAAAATATATATTCAAAAGAAATGACACAAAGCCGATAAAAGAAAAATGTAAAATTTGTCAAAAAATAAAGAAAGGTGTGCGCTATCACTCAGAAGAAATGTGCTGGTTCAGAACAAGGAATAATAATGAAAGAGAAAAGGATAAGAAACAAATTAGAAAGTAATAAGAAAGTTCATTAACAATGCAGAATTGGAGTATGAACTACAGTGTGAGGACCAAAAAAACTAATTGTGCCGCCATTAATTAAAGTAAAATTAGTATTGAATGATAATGTTAAAGTATTTGGGATCTATGATTCAGGCTCTAATGTGTCATTGATAAATTCAAGGTTAGTGAACATAAATAATGAGAAATCAAATCATTCAAAGAATACTAATTTGAAAACAATTAATGGCATTAAAAAGGCAATTGACAGGATAACACTGGATGTACCCATTTTTAATGTCAATTAAAAAATGGATGTCTTTGTAATAGACAAAGAAAATTTCGAGTACGATTTTTTAATTGGTCTTGATTGCATAAAGCAGTTTTAATTAACTCAAAACGAAAATCTAGAAATTGTTCAGAAAGTTCCTAAACAAAGAAGTCAAATAGTTTCCAAGAAAAAAAATCAGATAATGGCATTTCTAAGGAAATAAAATCTGATAATTCAATAAATTTCAATGAAAATTTCAAAGGAGAAAACTTCGAAATTTGTATAAATCATCCGGACTACGAAAAATAGGAAGTAATTGATAACTTAATATTGAACCATAAATCTGTAAATATGACATCGGAACAGTAACGGGTTATGAAGCTCGCATTGATCTATTGGTAGAAAAATATTGCAGTAAAAGGCCATATCGTTGCACAATTGAAGATAAGAAGGAGATTGAAAAACAGATTGCAAAATTATTGGAAAAGAATATAATAGAAGAATCTTATAGTGCCTTTGCAGCCCCAATTACATTGGCTTATAAAAAAGGTGAAAACAAAAAGATTGTGCATAGATTTTCGAGATTTAAATAAAATTGTTATCCCTCAATCGCAGCCGTTTCCACTTATTGAAGATCTTATGGTAAAGACAAGAGATTGCAAGTTTTTCTCAAAATTGGATTTAAACTCAGCATTTTGGTCGATACCTCTACGAATTACAGATAGATACAAGACTGCATTCGTCACTCAAGAGGGTCACTTCCAATCGACGTGTTTGCCATTCGGTTTAAAAACCGCACCAGCTACATTTCATAGAATAATGTGTAACATAATACGGAAACACAAACTTAGAGACTTCACAGTAAATATCATTGACGACATCCTAATATTCTCTAAATCTTTCTCAGATCATGTTAGACATCTAAAACAGCTGTTTCAGGCAATACAAATGAAGGTTTAAGATTAAAATTTAAAAAATGCACATTCGCAGCTAGGTTAGGTTAGGTTTAAGTGGCAGCTAATGCTCACATAGGCCTCAGATGGGCCCGTTGTGTTATCACGGTACTTGGAGTAAAACCCTCCTCAGGGGATTTTGTCAAACCATTTCGAGCCGTGGATGAACCTCATGAGAGTCTGCGCATCTAATGATGCGAGGTCAGAGAGATCATCCAAGAAAGGTCGGCCTAAGAAGAGCAATCGTGTTGCGGTCAGAGAGGGGCATTGGCATAGGTAATGCTGAACACTCTCCTCTTCCTCCTCGTCCAGGCAGCCTCTGCAGTAGTCCCGCTTCGCTATGCCCAGTCTCTCAGCGTGCTTGCCAATGAGACAGTCTCCCGTGATGACTCCCACTGCCAGTCTGATATCATTTCTTTTTAGAGAGACGATGTTGGTGCTTCTTTTCATGTTTCGGTGAGGCCATATTTACCTGGTTACCTCGCAGGTGTCTTCATCCCTCCACCTTCGCTCCGCTAGGTTCGAGGTTATTTCGGCTATGGTCTCCTTGCACGAGGCAAATGGAATACCAATATCCTGTAATACTTCGGTTGAGTGCAGGCTTGTGCCGTTCTTTGCAAGCTTCATCCGCTCTTGTGTTACCTGGGATCCCGCTGTGGCTTGGTACCCACATGAGTCCCACGTTTGTGTGTGCTGCAAGCTCATTCAGCTTCCTCCGACAGTCAGAGACCACTGTTGAGTTGGTGCACACGCTAGTAATTGCCCGGAGAGCAGCTTGGCTATCGGTGTAAATGTGGATCTGTTCACCAAGGTCCCCATTTACCATCAGCCACTCTGCTGCCCCTTTTATGGCGGTTACCTCCGCCTGTAGAACGCTGCAGTAGTCTGGCAGGCGCGAGCTAATTCTGAGGTTGAGGTCCTTGGAGAAAAATCCGCTGCCCACTTTGTCCTCCCTCCGTGAGCCGTCTGTAAAGACCTGCGTGTGTCCTGCTGGTACCTCTTTCTTTTCCATGCATTCCCCTTTAGAGGGTATGTGGTATGAGAAAAGGTATGAGTTGCCAAAAGCAGGTGTTCCTAGACATCGGTCTATGTTTTTGGGCACACCTTTAAATTCATTGATTATTCCGGCGTGTCCACGATAGTCCGATGTCAACATTCGCACTGACTTTAGTCTAAGTGCTGTGGTAATGGCAAGTTGCTTGCCCATTAAATCGACCGGGGCTATGTACAGGATTGTCTCCAAGGCTATCGTAGGCGTCGTTCTCATGGCTCCCGTTATCATGAGCGCCGCCATTCTCTGCACTTTTGTAAACGCCATTTGATGGACTCTTTTATTAAGTGCCGGCCACCATAAGAAAACGCCGTAGTAGAGTATTGGTGTAACTACGGCTCTGTATAGCCAGAAGGTAATCTTGGGGTTGAGGCGCCAAGATTTACCAACCGCTCTCTAGCAAGAGTACAGTGCCACCGTTGCTTTCTGTACTCTTTCGTTTATGTTGAGCTTCCATGATAACTTTCGGTCTAGTATGAGACCTAAGTACTTGGCGCTCTCCTTGATTGTCAGTTCAGTGCCATTTAGCATTGGGAGCCTGAATTCTGGGATATTGTGTTTCCTTGTGAAAATGACTAGCTCGGTTTTCGCCGGGTTGACATCTACGCCACACCTTTTGCACCATTGCGCTAGTTTCGATAGGGCCCTTTCAACAAGTTGCGACATTGTATTGAGGTGTTTCCCTGAGGCCGCTATTGCGACGTCATCCGTATAGGCGATGACCCTGCAGCCGGATTTCCTAAGTTGGAGGAGCAGCTCATTTAGCGTGATGTTCCAAAGCAATGGTGAGAGGACGTCTCCTTGTGGGGTTCCCCTACTCACCTTCCTTCTTCTGTAGGATTCTCCCATTGTGGCCCTAATGTTCCTTTCACGGAGCATTTTTCCGATCAGGTGACATAGAGCGTTGTCCATAGCTAGTCCAGTTAAGGCTGATTCTATGGCTTCAGGCTTCACGTTGTTAAATGCCCCTTCTATATCGAGTAAGAAAACCATCGTGAACTCCTTCTGCCTCATCGAGCTCTATATCTGGTTTACCAAGGCGTGGAGTGCTGTTTCCATGGATTTCCCCTTTGTGTATGCGTGCTGAGACATTGACAGCATTTCAGGGTGTAATGCCTCCTTCATGTGCAAGTCAATCAGTCTTTCAAGTGTCTTAAGCAGGAACGATGATAAGCTGATTGGTGTCAGGTCTTTGGGGGAGGTGTGTGAGGCCTTTCCTCCTTTTGGGATGAAGACCGCTTCGACCTCTCTCCATATTTTTGGGATGTATGAGAGGTTTATACATGCCTTAAACATAGTCTCCAACCAAGGTGTAACTATATCTATGGCCTCTTGCAGCTCAACTGGACTGACTCCGTCAGGTCCAGGTGACTTAAAGGGTTTGAAGCTTTTGATGCTCCAGGTTAACTTATCTCCACCTACAATTCTGTCAGCCAGATACCGAGGTGGAGCAGTTATGATGGAGTTCACTACACTTATTCCATTGTTTGGAAAGTGTGTATCCATGAGTAGCTCCAGCGTTTCTGTACATGAGATTGTCCAGTTTCCATCTTGCTTCTGTATGAAGCTTTGGACTGCCGGATCCTTAGATACAATTTTTCGCAGTCGGCTGGCTTCTGAGGTTTCCTCTATTTGCTCGCAGAGCCGAGCAAAGGACGACCTTTTGGCCTTCCTAACCTCCGTTTTGAAATTCCGTAGGCTGTTTTTATAGGCAGTCCACTCATTGGTGCTTTTTGCCTCGTTGAACAGCCTCCTGCATTCCTTTCTTAGGTAGCTTATTAACGGCGTCCACCACCGTGGTTTGCTCTTACCTATCCTGCTCACGACTTTGCATGATGTGCGCATGGCCTTGTTACAGGCACCTGTGAACTGTTTTACAGTTCTGTCTAGCTCATCCCCTGTTTTTGGTGTTGGGGGCGGCTCTTCTGATAGAAGACCCGATAGGGTAGTTTTGTACTTACCCCAGTCAGTCTTCCGTTTGTCTAGAAACTTAGGCCTTGTTTGCATCTGTATGCCTACCTTAAATTCAATATATCTGTGATCAGAAAAGGAGTGTTCTTTTGACACTTTCCAATTGCTTACAAGGTTAGACGTTTTAGTGGAAACGAGTGTAATATCAAGTACCTCCTCTCTCACGGCTGTGGTGAAGGTGGGAGTGTTACCTATATTACATATTTCTAGGTCGGAGGTTAGTATAAATTCTAGTAAAGACTCACCTCTGTTGTTCGTGTCCGAGCTGCCAAACAATCGCAGCTAACTCGGTTAAATATTTGGGTCACATAATCAAAAATAATTCAGTTAGACCTCTGAAAGATAACTTGATTTTAATTAGAAAGTTTCCAACTCCAAAAACGCAAAAAAAATTGGGAAAGAAAAACTGTTATCACATGTGCCAAAAATAGCATTGAAATAGATCCATTGCATAACCTTTTGAGAAAAGGACAAGTCTTTAATTGGACGAAGGCGTGCGAAGAGTCATCTGATGAAATGAAAAACATTTTATGTTCTCAACCAATTCTAACCATTTTTGATCCAAAGTTACCTATACACATGTACACAGATGCTAGTATACTAGGAGTAGGAGCCGCCCTAAAACAGCCACAAGAAAACAACGAGGAAAAGCCAGCAGCATACTTCTCAAAAAAATTGAACGAAGCTCAAAAAAATAAAAAGGCTATATATCTGGAATGCCTAGCAATATAAGAATGTATTGGTAAGAAAGTATTGGCAACATTGGTTGATAGGTAGGAAATTTACGGTTTTATCAGATCACAAGTCATTGGAGAATATGAACATAAAGTCCAGAACAGATAAGGAATTAGGAGACCTAACGTACTACCTATTACAATATGATTTCCAAATTAAATATTCTCCAGGAAGATACAACATCGAAGCAGACTGCCTAAGTAGAAATCCAGTGCTAGAACAAAATGAGAACCTAGATGAACAACTAAGAGTAGTAAACTTAATAAAATTAGAAGATATTTTAGAAGATCAATTAAAAAATGACAAGGTACAATGCAGAAGAAACAAGCTAATATCAAAGAACAATGTTTATTATAAGAAAAAAAGAAAAAAATATTCTATCAGAAATTTTCAGTATAGAATTTATTAAAAATGTACATACAGAACTAAGTCATATTGGACTTAAACAGATGCACAAAATGATCAGCTCATGGTATACAGCAAAAAACATGACAAAAAAACATAATAAAAACCTGCGAAAATTGTGCTGTATGTATAAAGAACAAATCAAGAGGAAAAAATAAATATGGTTTGATGTCTCATTTGGGTCCTGCCACAAAACCTTTTGAAATATGTTCTATTGATACGATTGGAGGTTTTGGGGGTTCACGGTCTTCAAAAAGATACTTACACCTGCTATCGGATCATTTCACAAGGTACGCATATATTTTGACATCAAAAACTCAAAATGCCAATGATTTCATCAAACTAGTGAACTCTACAGAAACTGACGACATTGGCATGATTCTTTCAGACCAATATCCGGGTCTCAAAACATTTTTAAATGAAAAAATTATTCGAATCATTTTTACTGCAGTGAAGTCACCTTTCTAAAATGGCTTAAATGAGAGATTAAACCAAACACTAGTTAATAAAATCAGATGCAAAATAAATGGAAATGACAAAAAAGTAGCATGGACAACTATAGCACATAATTGTGTAAAAAACTATAATGAAACGGAGCACAGTGTCACTGGATACGCACCAAAGTATCTACTAAATGGCACAGATGTTACAATTTTACCAAAAGAACTAAAACCCAAAAAGACCAAACATGATTTGGTTAAAGATAGGGATAAGGCTCTGAAAAATACAATAAGTTCACATAATTACAACAAGATAATTTACGATTAAAACCGAAAACACTTTGACTTTAAAGTTGGTGATACCGTTTTTGTGGACAATGGAAACAAACTAAATTGGAAAAAGCTCAATGAAGTAAGAATCGGACCCTACAAAATCGCAGAAAAAATGTCAAACTCAATTTACTCAATTTATAAGATAAACACTGGCCGACAAAAAGCAGAGTCAAACTTTTTCCATATCTCAAAATTAACCCCAGCTCATGCGTTTATGAACACTGAAGAGGATACATTAAAGATATTTTTAGGGTTCCGTACCGAAAACGGAACCCTTATAGGATCACTTTGTTGTCCGTCTGTCTGTCTGTCTGTCTGTCCGTCTGTCTGTCTGTCAAGACCTTTTTCTCAGGAACGCGTAGAGGTAACAAGTTGAAATTTGTATCAAATACTCGAGTCTGCGGTCTCTTTCAGCTGTGAAAAAATCAAACTTGTAAGTCAACGCGATCAAAAGATATGACCGTTTATGTCGCATATTTTGCGATTTCACGAGGGAATCAAAACCTATAGGGTACTTCCCGTTGACCTAGAATCATGAAATTTGGCAAGAAGCGGTGTCTTACAGCACATGTCAAGGGAAAAATCTGAAAACCGTAAATATGTAGTTTAATTACAAGAAAAATGCGAATTTACTATTTGAAACTTATGAAAATTCACTAATGTTGTCGTAGTGGTATTGTCAGGCTCCAGAAGCATATGGGTTGCATACAGTTAGGTCCTATTCTATGTTTATTTTGAATTTTCTTTGTTTATATTCGTTATGCATTTCATCACGTACGCTTTATATACATAATATATACAGGGTATATATTATGTCTAAATTTTGCTTTTTTATAACCGACATGCGACATACTCAAGTCCCGTAACATCCTGTATATATTATATTTCGTCTAATTTTTCTTTATAATCTACATAATATGTTGATAATCCACATAATAATACTATACTATACAAGTTTGTACGGAACCCTCGGTACCCTCGGTACAACTCGCACTTGGCCGGTTTTTTTTCTCTGAGGGCGGGAGATGTAAAGAAAAATATAATTTTCTTTAATATTACTAATTACTTAAAACTTAATATTACTGCTTAAAAACAGCATCATAGTAGTCCGAGACAACGGATAACCTGGGCAATGGATACTATTTGTTATTTTATTTATGTTATAATTTTGTAAAACTAGTGAATTGGGAATCGATATTACAATTAAAAACATTAATTGTTACTTCTTTTCTTATAGGTAAGATTTTGTTATTAGAATTTATAATATTGTTTTTAAAATTTGTTTAATATTGTTCATAAATAAATTCTTTTCTTATAGAGCAACTCAAGATTGTTTTAAATTGACTGTGTCGACCCAATCAGTAGAAAATACCAATATATATATATATATATATATATACATATATATATATATATATATATATATATATATATATATATATATATATATATATATGTTGTATTTGAGGTTTTCGCGGATAGATACCTGTGTTGTATTGTTTTCTCGGGGATTCCGCGTTGATGCTGAGGGTTGGCTCTGAAAAGAACCGGATTCTCGACGTTTCGGCGAACTAACATTCGCCATTCTCAAGAGATATATGCGTCCGTGCGGGTCAACCGTTAGACGCATACCGAGAGCTCGTTCGTGCGATGCGATTACTTATAGCTGTCTGGCTTCGGGTCATGCGCGTTGTGTGCGGTGCTTCGGTTCGGTTGTTTGTCTGTCTTGTTGGTCGTACATGAGTCTGGGGTGTCTGGGATTGCATTTTGAGGGTGGATATGATCGGTCGCCATGCTGGGGGCAGTCTCAAGGAATCGTCTCTCGTGTTCATGCAGTTGCTTGAGACTGCCCCCAGCATGGCGACCGATCATATCCACCCTCAAAATGCAATCCCAGACACCCCAGACTCATGTACGACCAACAAGACAGACAAACAACCGAACCGAAGCACCGCACACAACGCGCATGACCCGAAGCCAGACAGCTATAAGTAATCGCATCGCACGAACGAGCTCTCGGTATGCGTCTAACGGTTGACCCGCACGGACGCATATATCTCTTGAGAATGGCGAATGTTAGTTCGTCGAGAATCCGGTTCTTTTTAGAGCTTACCCTCTATATATATATATATATATATATATATATATATATATATATATATATATATATATATATATATATATATAAATACGCCCTCTAAGGAGCGCATAGAACCTGGTCGCACTGGTCAGCTTGTTCTTATTTATCTTCCCAAAACTTCCTCATCCTTTGGCTCTGGCCCAGTCTTCTTTCTTGCGTCCATGCGTTTTTTAGTTTCAAACTCTTAGCTGTTGGATTCTTTGATGTGAAGTTATGTAAATTTATTTCCTGCCGGTATTTAGTTCGTGTAGTTGCCAATGGGTCCATATTGATTACTGAGAGGTCATTTTGGGTGTCTACCAGCCAGTGTACTTTGGACTGTCGGGTTCCGTTCATGATGTGGAAGATTTTCTTGGTCAATCGAGAGTCATCCATTCGTACTATATGACCGTAGAATTTCAGACGCCTTTTCCGTGCAACTGAGGTGAATCGTTCTATCAGGGGATACAGTTCTTGTGAACTTTTACGCATCCAGACACCATCTTGTACGTTGGGTCCAAACATTTTTCTCAATATCTGCCGTTCTACTTTATCAATGTCATTGATGTAGATAGTTAATGATTAGTGACGGAGTTTTGCATTGGTAGAAAGTGATTTCTTATTGTACATACATATTCCACGTGATTGATAGGCTTTGCGTAACTTTTCTGCACGTGTTTTGTTAGCCATTCTTTCCTTACCAGTGTTTCCAATTATTTCACCCAGGTACTTGAAGTGCTTAACTGTATGACGTTGCCATATTCGGTTGCAGGATGTGTCATATTTGAGCTCTTTGAGTCAATGTATTGAGTTTCCTCGTAACAGATTTGAAGGCCGGTCCTGATGACGATTTCATGAAATTCTTCGACGGCGTGTATGGCTTCTTCAGTACTCCGAGTGATTATTACAAGGTCGTCAGCAAAAGCGAGGCACTTTATATTGATTCGTTTGTCCTTTGCTCCCATATATACTCCAGTTACTTCTTTCTCCCATATTTTGATTATCTTATCTATATACCATTACATTGTCTTACTCCAGTACTGATTCGAAAAGGCTCGGAGATTTCACCCATGAATTTTACTTTAGATGTTGTGCCTGACAAAGTCTGTTCGATTAAGATGGTTGTTTTACTATCCACACCGTATTCACGAAGTATATTAAACAGAGTTATGCGGTCAATCGAGTCATAGGCTTTCTTGAAGTCTACGAAAGTGACAACTGTGCGGTTCGGCTGGCGATGTTGTAGCATCATCTTCAGGTTCCAGATTTGTTCCGCGCATGATCGGTGCGGTCGGAAACCTGCATGATATTCACCTATCAGATGTTCTGTCTGTTCTTCCAGATTGGTGAGGAGCGCCCGTGAGAGAACTTTGTAGGCGATTGATAGAAGTGAAATGCCTCAGTAATTGTTTGGATCAGTTTTGTCGCCCTTTTTGTGTAGTGGGTGGATCAAAGAATTTTTCCAGTCCGTTGGTATGACGCCGCTCTTCCATGTATTTGCAATGATGGCTGGCAGTCTGTAAATCAAGAGTTCACCTCCGATCTTGAGCATTTCAGCGATTAAGCCGTCCTCCCTTGGTGCTTTGTTGTTTTTTGGGGAGTAAAATGATGTTCATTATTTCCACATGTGTTGGTGGAAGAAAGTCCTGGTTTGGGACGGCTATGTGGCATTGGAGTCTTTCTTCAGGGGGTTCACAGTTGTGTAGCTTCTCGAATTACCGTTTCAGGATCTTACAGTTCGCTTTTGTGCTGGTCTCATGGGTTCCATCAGGCCGAAGGAAACAGAGGCTAGGGGGCTTGTAGGCTCTTCCCTAAATGTTCTGTCGAAGTTTCGCGTGTATTTCTTTTGAACCCATTGTCGATTTCCTCTAATTTTTTGAAATGGTATGTCCGTTTAATGCGTCTAATCTTTTTGGATGTCTCCCTCTGCATTTTTAAGAAATTCTAACAATTCTCTTCTGTCTTGTGGGTATGCCAAGTCTTCCACGCAAGCATACGGGATTCAAGGGCCCTGTCGCATTCCAATGTCCACCATCTGTGTTTTCGTTTTCGGTGCGGTTGACCAAGTTTCCTTGCTGATTGCTGGATTATCTGAAAAAGTTCGTCCCATGTTTGTGTGATGGTCTGCAGCAATTGTGAGAACTCCTCCGCGCGTTCTCTTAGGTATTCTGGATCTTTACGCGGGCATTTAGATTTTCGACACTTCCTTCTGTTAGGTAAGAAGCAGCTTTTAATTTGTGAAAGATAATGATCGGATTCCACCTAACCCTTGCGTACTCCCACGTTTGTGCTTTCTGGGGGAGGATTTTCTCGTTATAGCTACCTGATCGATTTGGTATTCCCCGATGTGGTTGATTGGTGATTTCCATCTTGCGTGGTGGTTTCTTAAAGTGTGTGGACATTAATTGGAGGTTAGCCATTCCACATATGTTGATTAGGCGATGTACATTGGCATTTGTTTTTTTGTGTGCCGAGAAATTCCCAGTGATGTGTCTATGATCCCTTTCTCTGCCGATTTGTGCACTGAAATCTTCGAGGAGGATCTTGATATGGTGTTGAGGTATCTTGGTAAGTGCCGGTTCTAGCTATGACTTTGTTCTTGTCAGGGTCCTTGTTAACAAAAGCATGTGCCTTATTCAGCATGTAGGCCTTGTTAGAGCATTTAATTGTGAGATAAGGGAGTGTAAGGGATGAAGGCATAGAAAGGTAAATAAAGCCTGTCCAACTGTCAACCTCACCTGCACGCGTGATGTTTGCCTTGCAGCACCCGGTACACTCTGCTAGAAAATAGACGAGGCTCTGAAGACCGAGTCACAGCGGTATAACTGTTACAACGGAAATTAATGAAATGTAATTCCCTCTTTCTTTACAATCTTCCAACCCGTTTGGCCAGCGTGGAAGATTAAGGCTAAAAACTCTCTTAAGAAGTAAAATGGCGAATATCGAAGACGAAGGATATGGTCCCCAGGTGGGAAAATCCCACCCCTGCAAGGAGGGCTGCCCTATGGAATCTGCGGAGGGCAAAAAATCGCTTGTTATGTCACAAATTTCCAAAGCAAAACCTCTTTTACGACTATGTTCCTATAATATCAGAAAGTGGGGATAGATAGTTCATTCTGGAGCCACCTCCCCACCTCGGCCTTGACCCATGATTGTGCGCGATGTTCACAAGGTCAAGGCCGGAGGTGGGGAGGTGGCTCCAGAATGAACTATCTATCCCTACTTTAGAACACTGTTCTCAGATGATACAAATGGAGGAAGAACTGCAAAAAAATCAAACTTATTCCACTAGAAAGGATTGGAAGAAAAATCCGAGGGAGGTGTAGGCTTCATCGTGCACAACAGACACCTTGCAAATATAAAGGAGATCAAAAGTATCAGCTCAAGAGTCATTACCTTAACGTTTAAACTAAACACGAGATATAGTTTAAAAATAATACAGGCTTACGCACCAACATCCGATTCGTATGAGGAGGATATTGAAGTTTTCTATGAAGACCTAAACACCGCTTTGCACAACAGTCCAACTCACTACACTATTATGATGGATGACAAGGGAGAAACATTGGGAGAAAACAAGATGAAGCAGAAAGTTATGGAGAACGCAACGAGAGAGGATGCATACTGCTGAACTATATACAACAGGACAAACTATTGGCTCTAAACTCTTTCTTCGGTAAAAAACAAATGGACCTGGATAAGCCCGGATGGTAAACACAAAAACGAAGTAGACTATTGCTTCACGAACAACGGGAAAATAGTCCAAGACATCTCAGTACTGAACAATTTCACAACTGGCAGCGATCACCGAATGATCAGAACAAAAGTAGCCCTAAACATAAAAAAGGAACGAATAAAACTCATGTCTAAAACTAAGTGCAACAAATGGGTACCTCCTGAGAACTCGAAGACTTGCCAAAATAAAATAGCTGAAGTACTAAGCGAGATTGAACATTCAGAAGATGAAGATATCGACATCGAGGAACTAAACGCATCCATAAAAAAAATAAATTCGATGGCTACGACCAACCACGACATATATGGAAGGCCTTAAACCGCGTCAGAACCGGACATGGTGTGTGTGTGCCCATAACCTCCATAAATGGGGAAAACGACCCAACCCAGGCTGCGACTGCGGCGACACACACCAAACAATTGGCCACATAGTGACAGAGTGTGATGAGCTGAATCATTACTTCATCGATTTGATGTGATGAGGTGTCCATCCAACGATAGGACCTCTGAGTACCATTAAGGGTCAGTTGGCCAGCGTCTCTTAAGTCTTCTGAGGACTTGGTGTTGGGGAAGCGTGTTTATTACTGAATTTGTGTGTGATTCTATTTTGTCTTGATGCTTTTTTCGTCTTTCCTTAATTTCTTTCGTCATAGGTGTAATTTGCAAGTCTTCTTGGATTATGTGGTTTGTTACGTACCATGGAGCGTTAGCAATTGATCTTAATATTTTAGCTTGGCATCTTTCCATGATCGCAATATTCGATTTGCTGGCACATCCCCAGAGTTCGATGCCATATGTCCAGATAGGTTTGATGATAGTTTTAGATAAAAGTATTTTGTTGCTTAGCGTTAAACTCGAGTTTTTTCCGATGAGCCAATTGAGTTCTCTATGTCTGAGATCAATATGTTTTTGGTATTTATCTCTTTTTTTTTGGTAATGTGGTTCTTCCAATTGAGTTTGCTGTCTAGATGTAATACTAAGTACTTGACTGTTGAGTATTTCTATGTTATTTAAATAAACTGGAGGAGAGAGACTTTTTCGTAACCTGAATGTTTCCTTACAGGACTTAGTTTCATTGATTTTAACTTTCCACTCCTTTAACCACTTTTCCAGTAGATGTATGTAGTCTTGGAGATGTTTTATGGCGATGTTGGGGTCTGAGTGATTAGCTAGTACTGCTGTGTCGTCTGCAAATGTTGCTATGGTTGTGTCTGGTGTTTCGGGTTTCGGGTTGGTGTTTGAATGGTGCCGACGAAATCCAAACTGGTGGCTTGGGATCCAGTCTGATGAGTTAAAGTCTGGGTCTATTCTTGTTATTATCAATCTCTCCAGTAGTTTAGAAACAACTGGCAGCAAGCTGATTGCCCGGTAAGATGTTACGGAGCTTGGATCTTTTCCTGGCTTTGGTATTAGTATTATCTCAGCAAGCTTGAAGATTTTTGGCCAGTACTGGAGTCTGAGGATTGCATTGAAGATGAATGTGAGCAGCACAATCCCTTTTCTTGGCAACTCTTTCAGCATTTTGTGTGTTATTAGGTCCGTTCCTGGTGCCTTCTTTGCACTTAAATGTTGGATCGCGCCTTTGATTTCCTTGGGTGTGACTGGAGTCAGTGGCGGTTGGGGTTGTGTGTCGGAAGCAAGGTATTCTGAAATTTCGTCGTCTTTATTATTGTCTGTTGGCTGGAATACCCGCGCTAAATATTGTGCAAGTAGGTTGACTTTCTCGTGATCGCTTTTAGCCCATTGTCCTTGCGTTGGTGGAAGCATGCGTAGAGGTGATGACAGTGATTAATGTTTTTTGAGGGATTTGATGGGTTTCCAGATGGAGTTATCAAATCTGTTCAGCCTGCCCAAGTAGTCCTTTAATGATTCCGTTCTGTACTCTCTGAGTTTGGTCTTTAGTCTGTTACTGACCCAGTTCAAGCAGGTTTTATCGTGAGGGTTTCGGCTTCTCTGCCACTTGGACTGAGCTCTTCTTTTTTGTGCCACTAATATCTTAATTTCAAGTCGGATGTTGTTTTCGAGGTGTCTATACTCTACTTGGTGTCTCAGGTGTCTTAGGAGTAGCTTGTTGTGCTGCAGCTTGCATAACTTCTTGTAGTTTTTTGATATTTCGTACCTTGTGTCCGTGGTTGGATATTTATTCTCTTATGTCGTCTGAGTTGAATGAGTGGTATAAAAATGCTTGATGACCACTCTATAGTCTCGTTCCTCTTTTGGTTGGTATGTGTGATGTATAATATTATTCTCTCTCATATATTTCGCTAGCTTTCTGTAAGTTTCTGGGCTACAGCAGTTTATTTTTACTGTGTTATCTGCTTGACATTTGGTGGTGTATTCATCCTCTTCTAGTATGTCTGACAGTTTTAATTTCATTTCTGGAAAATTGAGGACGCCGTACACAAATATTGGTGGTGGATTAGGTTTTTTTTTCCTGTTTGTTATCATCATTTGTTTTATTATTATCGTGAGAGACTGTTAGCACACTAAATTTGTTGGACAGTGGTAAATTAGTATTTTCGTTGTTTGGGTTTTCTCGACTTGTTCTTATTTTTCTGCGTTTTGTGCTTCTTGTAGAAGCTTGTTGCCACGGGTTTTCCTTGGATGGAGCGTTTCTACGACTTCGTCATCGGTGGTAGACATCATTCTAATAAGTGGTTGTTTTATCGGGTTATTCGGCTTTGGGGCGCGAACTACTGTTTGCATGTTTGTAAATTGATTGTTTAATCCAGGTCCGTTTCCAGTAGGGAACATTTTGCATCGCTAAATTGGATAATTTTTATCTTGTTGTATAGTTTTTTATCGTTAAACTGCGTTTATCTGTTCGAGAACCGGTCGTTCGCTGATAGTAAGCACTATAAATACGTCCGTACGGTTCGAAGTCTCGAACGTGAATGAATGGATAGCTGAACTAGATATTTTAATATAACAATTTTATATCTACTTATATGTCTGTTAGTAACTCGTACATTGTAATGTCTTAATCAATCGTTAATTTTTACATGTTTTATAAATTTACCATGTGTTGTGCCATACGCTAAATAAATAAGCATCAATTCGGCTGAGAAGGCACACTGCTCAAGAAGGAAAACCAAAGATGAGATCCAGAAATTGTCACAAGGCAGGAAGTATATCTTCAAGCTGAGGGACAAACAAGGCAATGTGAAAACAAACAGAGAAGAGATCCTTAAGATAGTAGAGACATTTTATGCCGAATTATATAAAAAACAAATAGAAGGAACACCAGGGGACAAAATTATCAAGGTTCTGAACCAAGGGTCGGAAGATATCCCAGAGATCACAGTAAGAGAAATAAATGGAGCCCTTCCGGGATGAAAAACAACAAAACCCCAGGAGAGGATGGATTAGTCATCGAAGCAATTAAAATGGGTGGGAACAAGCTGCTGCAGGCTATAAAAACTCTTTTTAATCCTTGCTTCTCTAAAGGAACTACGTCCTCTGAATGGAACAATGTAGTTATAATATTATTACACAAAAAAAGGCGACATAACATATGTATAATATCGGAAACAATAGACCCATAAGTCTGTCACATGTATATAAGCTCTTCACTAAAATAATTAATTAATTATTAAAATTATTAGAAAAGACTATCTCACAAGTTAGATTTTTGTATCAGACAAGAGAACAAGCTGGTTTTCGAGCAGGCTACGGAATGGGTGACCACCTCCAGGTTTAGAAGAACCTTACTGAGAAATGTGTGGAGTACAATAAACCTCTAGTACTTATCTTCGTAGATTATTATGAGAAAGCATTCGATTCAGTAGACCAACACGCAATGCTGAAGGCTCTATCAGACTGCGGAATAGATTATCGGTACTCGACAGTTGTATGAGAATGCTACTGTATATGTCACACTCCACGACAACACTGACAAATTCAATATTGAAAGAGGCGTACGTCAGGGTAACATCATCTCACCAAAACTTTTCAATACTGTTCTCCAGTACATGTTCAAACAAACAAACTGGGACAACTTAGGTGTGAATATAAATGGTGAAAGACTCAATCACCTAAGATTTGCCGACGATATAGTTCTCATAGCCGAACGATTGGATGACGCCATCTCAATGTTAAGAAATCTTAATGAAAAGTCAAAGAAAGTAGGACTTAAAATAAATTTCCCTAAAACCAAGATCATGACAAACCTTGTGATCGGTGAGGGAATATACATCGACGGTATCAGGGTGGAAGAAATTACATTCTTTAAATACCTCGGACACGAGATTTTCATTGGAAGAACATAATCAAACCCTAGAAATTCTTCGAAGAATAGGACTCACATGGGCTGCATATGGGAATCTCAAACATGTGTTCAAGGCAGAGTTGCCTAAATGGCTAAAGAGAAAGGTTTTCAACCAGTGTGTCCTTCCAGTCCTTACCTAATAATAATAATAATAGCCCCTTTCTTCCTAGCATTTACATGCTTTAAGGGGGATAGCTAAGCAAGGGTAGCTATTTTTAAGCCTCGGCTTATTTTACTTACATTTTTTTTCCAGTCCTCACCTACGGAGCCGAAACCCTAACACTGACTAAATGAACAATAAAGAAAATACGAGTTACGCAACTAGCGATTGTACGATCAATGCTGGGATTACATACCAAATACTGAAATCCGCAGACGATTCGGAGTTGCAGACGCCGTAGAGAGAATAACTGTACTAAAATGGAACTGGGCGGGGCACATTGCGAGATCTGCTGATGACAGATGGACAAGACTAATCTTTGCATTGAGGCCTAGATCGGAAGCCTTCAGAAATAGAGGGCGTCCCCCCACCAGATGGACCGACGACTTAAAACGCATCAGAACCAACTGGATGCAGACAGTACAAGACCGAGGACAGTGGAAACTATTGAGGGAGGCTTACGTCCAGCAGTGGACTTCAATAAGCTGATTGATAATGATGATGAGGGAGATCCGTTCCGAAGATGATGAGAAATCTATCACAGAGTTCGGGATACTGTTATGTACTAGAAATACGGTTACCAATATACGTAAATTACTATTCCTAAGCTTGGCTGCAGGCTTTCCCTTGTAGATACGATATCCACCAGAGTCAAAGTGATCACAATCACGAAATCGTGTTTCTTGTACTGCAAGTATGAGGATACTGAATATATCGCTGGTATCCGTTAGCGTTCCTGTTTTGGTCATCGTCTTTACGTTGAGAGTACCAATGAAGTGCTTACTTACTCTTGGGTTTGAGGAGGTTTGGGAAGCTCCGACTCTTCCCTGCATGATGTCCTGTTCCCCCAGAATGCGAATTACCAGGTTTGCCTTCGCTCGTCATAGCTAGGGCGTGAGGTAGTTGCATTCTAGCTTGTGTTTACATCATGCCAAATTCGTGGTTGATTTTAGCTGGTGGGCTTAAGCGCAGGACGAGTGAGTCGCTGATAATAGATTCCATTCATTCTTATCATAAGGATAGAAAGTCCGTACAGCAGCTGATGTTTTGATGTGGTTGACATTATTATTATCACCTTTTCGCCCTTTTCTCGAGAGGAGCAAAATTCAAAATCTGCCAATTGTCAGAATTTCATGGCCAATAATGTGTTGTTGAAGCCTATAGGCCGATTCTCATATACGCGACACTCAGACGACGCCACGCGACATCGCCTGTCAAATAATGATTACATTGTTTTAAATGGGCACGTTCTCACTATTTAGACAAGTGTCCATTTAAAACAATGTTATCATTATTTGAGAGGCGATGTCGCACGACGTCGCGTAGTTGAGTGTCGCGCATATGGGCATCGACCTTATCGTTCAATTTTTATTAATGGTGCAGTTTTTATTTGTCATATGTCAAGTAGTTACAGGTTGACTCATGGCAACTGTTAAAATGGCAGGCTATTGAAAATTTTATCTACCTATTCTAGTTATAAGGAAAATTCTATATCTATAAGGACTTAAGTCTAAGGGTGGAGAGAGTGGAGGTTACGTCGTCGCCACTGGCGAGACTAACATGAATACTTTATTTAATACAGAGCCAAAATAAATTGAAGCTCAATTGTATTTCAAAATTTATTACATCAACATTATGACAAATTAAATGACACATTTTCATAATTACCTTTTTTGTAGCAATAAAATGTCCTCTTGAGTCGTAAAAAGACGAGCCACAGGAGGATAATATTTTACGGGGAAAAAGAATGCGTGTAACTTTGCGCAAAAACTTTGAATAATTTTCTACGCCGCCGAGTTTTCCAAGCTGGAAGGCGCAAAATAAAAATAATGGCGGCGCGCATTTAATTACTCCGCGTAATTAAGAATCTCATCTGCACGCACAAATTCGTACTTAAGTGACAAACGGAATAATAACTGCTAACGAAAAGGTAATTAATCAAGCGTAAACATTTCCCACGGATGATTCATATGTAAAAAGTGTGCAAAATTTAATTTGAACATTTTGGCGCAAATTGGTTTATTTTATTTCTACTTGATTTTATCGCCCTCGTAACAATTTTCAAATCTTACTTACGAACTATCTTAATATTAATCTTGATATTACTCACAAGGTAATCAATATTTGCTAAACATATCTGAATTGACCTGAATTAATGTGACTGATTCTACGCGAGCCAAGCCGCGGGCTATAGTTACTATGATATATAGAAACTCTAATTAATATTTTAATTAAAAACAGATAATCATCGACAAATCCAATTTCCCAGATAATATTTTTTCCGTCGATTTTATTATAATCATCATATAATATGTTTTAATGGAGAAACGGAATTTCTCATATTAGTTTGGCAATCAAGCGTTCGCCATCACATCCAGATGGGTTATTATGTCGGGGCTCGATTCCTCCCGATCAATGGGATTGTTAAGGGGTTCTGGGCGTGATGCGGAATAAGCGGATAATTGATCAGCGCCGGCTAATAGCTCCATGCAGAACGGACTCCTGCACCCGATTTTCTCACAATCAGCCTTTGCGACCACAAAAGATCCACACAATTCATTCTGACAATAAGAAAAATGATGAATCAATATTGTCTAATCTATCTTTAAACTCGGGTGTTTAGTTTTGTCCGCATTTATTGTATAAACAATGTTCACGTCGAACTAAGGTAAAGTTGTTGAAGTTGAATTAAACTGAAGTTGTAAGCAAACAAAGTTGTTTAAAAGTGAAGTTGTATCAACGTGAAGTTATGGCAAAGTGAGATTTGATCTAATATAGCTTGTGTCAAGTTTATCTCGGTTTTCGTTGTGATTGTTATTTTAGTCAAATATTATTTCTGGCGGTGGAGAGTAATTTAAATGTAATAAATTGCCGTGGGGTTAGCACTTACAATAAAACTTTTCAAACAATAATTCGGCACTTTTTCCTCATTTAAGCGCCCGGAAATAAGTGGAATATATTTATTTAACATCCAAATTTCTAATAAAACTGTCGGCGGTTTAAAAATTTCGGTGATAAATGAGAAACGAATTCCACCAAACTCCCCACGCGCTACGAACAAATAAATAATATATTTTTTTATAATTTTGTTTACATTCCAATGTTTTTTCGATGTCTTGTAATATCTAAATCAGCGCTATATGCTAAATAGAATGTAATAAATATTTCATCCATGCAAGTCAAAATAGAAAGGTAAGGACAAGACTAAACAGACAGGACTAGATTACAAGATTAGACGAACATGACTAGACATCGAACACTACGCAGACAAGGATAGATAAGAAGGGAATAATTTGAATTTGAATTCGACTAGACAGACAAGACTAGATAGACAAGACAAGACAGAGAAGTCTAAACAGACTAGACTGGACAGACAAGACTAGACAGGTAACACTGGTCAACAATACTAGACAGACAAGACTAGACCGATTAGGCTAGACAGACAAGACTAGACAGACAAGACTAGACAGACAAGACTAGACAGACAAGACTAGACAGACAAGACTAGACAGACAAGACTAGACAGACAAGACTAGACAGACAAGACTAGACAGACAAGACTAGACAGAAAAGACTAGACAGACAAGACTAGACAGACAAGACTAGACAGACAAGACTAGACAGACAAGACTAGAAAGACAAGACTAGACAGACAAGACTAGACAGACAAGACTAGACAGACAAGACTAGACAGACAAGACTAGACAGACAAGACTAGACAGACAAGACTAGACAGACAAGACTAGACAGACAAGACTAGACAGACAAGACTAGACAGACAAGACTAGACAGACAAGACTAGACAGACAAGACTAGACAGACAAGACTAGACAGACAAGACTAGACAGACAAGACTAGACAGACAAGACTAGACAGACAAGACTAGACAGACAAGACTAGACAGACAAGACTAGACAGACAAGACTAGACAGACAAGACTAGACAGACAAGACTAGACAGACAAGACTAGACAGACAAGACTAGACAGACAAGACTAGACAGACAAGACTAAACAGACAAGACTAGACAGACAAGACTAGACAGACAAGACTAGACAGACAAGACTAGACAGACAAGAGTAGACAGACAAGAGTAGACAGACAAGACTAGACAGACAAGACTAGACAGACAAGACTAGACACACAAAACTAGACAGACAAGACTAGACAGACAAGACTAGACAGACAAGACTAGACAGACAAGACTAGACAGACAAGACTAGACAGACAAGACTAGACAGACAAGACTAGACAGACAAGACTAGACAGACAAGACTAGACAGACAAGACTAGACAGACAAGACTAGACAGACAAGACTAGACAGACTAGACAGACAAGACTAGACAGACAAGACTAGACAGACAAGACTAGACAGACAAGACTAGACATACAAGACTAGACAGACAAGACTAGACAGACAAGACTAGACAGACAAGACTAGACAGACAAGACTAGACAGACAAGACTAGACAGACAAGACTAGACAGACAAGACTAGACAGACAAGACTAGACAGACAAGACTAGACAGACAAGACTAGACAGACAAGACTAGACAGACAAGACTAGACAGACAAGACTAGACAGACAAGACTAGACAGACAAGACTAGACAGACAAGACTAGACAGACAAGACTAGACAAACAAGTCTACACAGACAAGACTAGACCGACAAGACTAGACAGACAAGACTAGACGGACAAGACTAGACAGACAAGACTAGACAGACAAGACTAGACAGACAAGACTAGACAGACAAGACTAGACAGACAAGACTCAACAGACAAGACTAGACAGACAAGACTAGACAGACAAGACTAGACAGACAAGACTAGACAGACAAGACTAGTCAGACAAGACTAGACAGACAAGACTAGACAGACAAGACTAGACAGACAAGACTAGACAGACAAGACTAGACAGACAAGACTAGACAGACAAGACTAGACAGACAAGACTAGACAGACAAGACTAGACAGACAAGACTAGACAGACAAGACTAGACAGACAAGACTAGACAGACAAGACTAGACAGACAAGACTAGACAGACAAGACTAGACAGACAAGACTAGACAGACAAGACTAGACAGACAAGACTAGACAGACAAGACTAGACAGACAAGACTAGACAGACAAGACTAGACAGACAAGACTAGACAGACAAGACTAGACAGACAAGACTAGACAGACAAGACCAGACAGACAAGACCAGACAGACAAGACTAGACAGACAAGACTAGACAGACAAGGCTAGACAGACAAGACTAGACAGACAAGACTAGACAGACAAGACTAGACAGACAAGACTAGACAGACAAGACTAGACAGACAAGACTAGACAGACAAGACTAGACAGACAAGACTAGACAGACAAGACTAGACAGACAAGACTAGACAGACAAGACTAGACAGACAAGACTAGACAGACAAGACTAGACAGACAAGACTAGACAGACAAGACTAGACAGACAAGACTAGACAGACAAGACTAGACAGACAAGACTAGACAGACAAGACTAGACAGACAAGACTAGACAGACAAGACTAGACAGACAAGACTAGACAGACAAGACTAGACAGACAAGACTAGACAGACAAGACAAGACAGACAAGACTAGACAGACAAGACTAGACAGACAAGACTAGACAGACAAGACTAGACAGACAAGACTAGACAGACAAGACTAGACAGACAAGACTAGACAGACAAGACTAGACAGACAAGACTAGACAGACAAGACTAGACAGACAAGACTAGACAGACAAGACTAGACAGACAAGACTAGACAGACAAGACTAGACAGACAAGACTAGACAGACAAGACTAGACAGACAAGACTAGACAGACAAGACTAGACAGACAAGACTAGACAGACAAGACTAGACAGACAAGACTAGACAGACAAGACTAGACAGACAAGACTAGACAGACAAGACTAGACAGACAAGACTAGACAGACAAGACTAGACAGACAAGACTAGACAGACAAGACTAGACAGACAAGACTAGACAGACAAGACTAGACAGACAAGACTAGACAGACAAGACTAGACAGACAAGACTAGACAGACAAGACTAGACAGACAAGACTAGACAGACAAGACTAGACAGACAAGACTAGACAGACAAGACTAGACAGACAAGACTAGACAGACAAGACTAGACAGACAAGACTAGACAGACAAGACTAGACAGACAAGACTAGACAGACAAGACTAGACAGACAAGACTAGACAGACAAGACTAGACAGACAAGACTAGACAGACAAGACTAGACAGACAAGACTAGACAGACAAGACTAGACAGACAAGACTAGACAGACAAGACTAGACAGACAAGACTAGACAGACAAGACTAGACAGACAAGACTAGACAGACAAGACTAGACAGACAAGACTAGACAGACAAGACTAGACAGACAAGACTAGACAGACAAGACTAGACAGACAAGACTAGACAGACAAGACTAGACAGACAAGACTAGACAGACAAGACTAGACAGACAAGACTAGACAGACAAGACTAGACAGACAAGACTAGACAGACAAGACTAGACAGACAAGACTAGACAGACAAGACTAGACAGACAAGACTAGACAGACAAGACTAGACAGACAAGACTAGACAGACAAGACTAGACAGACAAGACTAGACAGACAAGACTAGACAGACAAGACTAGACAGACAAGACTAGACAGACAAGACTAGACAGACAAGACTAGACAGACAAGACTAGACAGACAAGACTAGACAGACAAGACTAGACAGACAAGACTAGACAGACAAGACTAGACAGACAAGACTAGACAGACAAGACTAGACAGACAAGACTAGACAGACAAGACTAGACAGACAAGACTAGACAGACAAGACTAGACAGACAAGACTAGACAGACAAGACTAGACAGACAAGACTAGACAGACAAGACTAGACAGACAAGACTAGACAGACAAGACTAGACAGACAAGACTAGACAGACAAGACTAGACAGACAAGACTAGACAGACAAGACTAGACAGACAAGACTAGACAGACAAGACTAGACAGACAAGACTAGACAGACAAGACTAGACAGACAAGACTAGACAGACAAGACTAGACAGACAAGACTAGACAGACAAGACTAGACAGACAAGACTAGACAGACAAGACTAGACAGACAAGACTAGACAGACAAGACTAGACAGACAAGACTAGACAGACAAGACTAGACAGACAAGACTAGACAGACAAGACTAGACAGACAAGACTAGACAGACAAGACTAGACAGACAAGACTAGACAGACAAGACTAGACAGACAAGACTAGACAGACAAGACTAGACAGACAAGACTAGACAGACAAGACTAGACAGACAAGACTAGACAGACAAGACTAGACAGAGAAGACTAGACAGACAAGACTAGACAGACAAGACTAGACAGAAAAGACTAGACAGACAAGACTAGACAGACAAGACTAGCCAGACAAGACTAGACAGACAAGACTAGCCAGACAAGACTAGCCAGACAAGACTAGACCGATAAGACTAGACAGTCAAGACTAGACAGGCAAGAATGAATAGACAAGACTAGAGAGGCAAGACTAAAGAGACAAGACTAAACAGTCAAGGCTAGACAGAGAAGACTAGACCGACAAGACTAGACAGACATGACTAGACTGACGAACTAGTCACACAAACTAGGCAGACAGACTAGACAGACAAGACTGGACAGACAAGACTGGACAGATAAGACCAGACAGACAGGGCTAGACGTATAAGACTAGGCAGACATTATGAAATTCCTGTTTGGCGGATGCGCCGGGTACGCATTTGGCGATTGAATTACAAGTATAAGCTTCTCGCATAGTTTGTTGTTCATGTAGAGAGATTTACTTAATCTTGTTATTTTTCTGTCTTGTACTATTTGAGGCGATGAGAGCAAAAGTGTCCTAACCCACAAAAACATGAAAATACCAATAAATGTAGATTTTTCATCCTCAACAGCAAAATTTACATTTATTGGTATTTTTATGTTTTTGTGGATTAGGCCAATGTTGCTCTTATCGCCTCATTTATACAGCTTAGTCTGATTTTTGCATAACAATTCTGTGGTCGGCGCTTAAAAGGTCATAAGTCCTACAATGTCTAAACTTATGAAGAAGAACATAAGTTGTTTTCAATATTATAAAATCTTGTCTATCACGTCCCGAGTTTTGTGACTGTCGCAGCTAATTATAATTATGTAATATTTATATTCCTCTAGAAAAATCCGGTTTGTTTAGTTTCGTCCATCTAGTTTTTGTTTGTGGGAATAAAAGATTTTACGGGCCATAAAATAAGTCGGACGCAGTGAAAATGGCGTTTTGAAAGTTTATAATAAAAAGGATCGTCGGTGAAATATTCATGGGATCGCGGGCTGTGAGTGTGAAATAACATCGAAAAGTCCTGCAAAAAAAAAATTGCGAACGGATGAAAAATTGGACATAAAATAATAGCGGCATCGGAACAAGCACAACATATAAATATAGTTGTTTGTCGATGATTTCTCTTTTTTATTTTTCTGTGATTGTGTTGTTTTGCGGGGATGAAAACTTCGTCCTGTAATTTCAGGCTCGACAGATCATTCGAAACGAACCGCGATATTTGTCATAAAACGGGTCCAAGTGATGCGTAACGAAGTTTATCTGATTTATAGATAAATTCTGCACACGGACATTTATTAAATCTATATCTGGGCTTGTATTGCACGCCGACAAATCGATCTGTCTGTTTTACATAATGGCCATTATGCATCACACGTGGAATGCCACCGGAAAACTACCAAACCGGAAACTGATTCAAATAAACCTTACTACTAATCAATTATAATTATATACATAATATGCTAATTATATGCTATAAAAACAAACCAATATTTTGTTGAACTTTACAACTGTTAAACAGATAAAGTTGGATCAAATTAATATACACAAATAAAATTACTGTTACTAGCAGAATAAATTACGTAATGTAACAAGAAAACTGCTAATATATGCTTGATCTAACTTATTCAAACAACATTTAAATTGTTACTAACAGAGATTAATTACGTAATATAAAAAGATTGCAATCATTATTTATTAGCATTGAATTTTTACATTATAAAACTTTTCGCAGAACTGATTTTGAAATAGTGTTTAGATAATTAAAACTCGACTTTAGTTGAAACTAGTTTTTAATAGCTACAACTAGTTAAAACTAGCATTAACCAACGTTATATGTAAAAACTAGGGCTTCACACGAGAGTCTCGTTTCTGATCTCGTCTTAAATCTTTGACTCTGACACGGGCAGCCGTAACATTTTCTTAATAAATTTGAACTGCTCTGGGCTCCGGCAAGTTCGGGTTGCTCGGGTTCAAATTTTTCGAGATCAGAAACGAGACTCTCCTGTGAAGCCCTAGGTGTCATATAGTTTTTTGTTTGACAGAGCTAGTTTGAATGATCGTAATACATAATAGCCCGGATTATGTATTTCCTATTCGGTAAAACAAGTATCTTCATCTGAAACATCCTGTTAAATAAGATTTATTTAGATTTTCCGCATTCGTTGTTATAGTTTAACAAACGTTAATTTTGTTTATCAATCGCATTCGGGAATATTCGCATATTTCTTGATATTCGCATTCCCAAACCTAATGCGAATATTTTACGAATATGAGACATCAGAAAAAAATACATAAGCGTAAATAATATTAGGTTTATAAACAAAAAATAGTATATTTTGTAAGTAGGGGGAAAAGTTGTCAACTTTTGGCGAGAGCAAAATTCTGCGCACGAACGAAGTGAGTGCGCACATTCCCTCGAGAGGGAAATTGACAATTTCGCCCGTGTTACAAACAATATATTTTATTACTCATGCGAGGGGATGTATCTTACAAGTATGGGATCCAGCGGCCATACAAAAGAAATGGAATCTAAAATGAAGAATTTGGTTTATCAATTGTCTCCGGTGATGTGGATTCGTCATAAGAACAGACTCCGGTATTACCATAGTATTTACACTCATATTAAAACATTTTCTTTAATTTTTATTATTATTTTGTAATGAAAAAAAAATCTGGCGTTTCACGTCACTTTTTTAATATCGCTATCTTGATTGTGTTCATTTTATTTTTATTCATTTGTTTATTTTAATGTAACCTAGCTATATTAAATATTTGCGTGCGTTACCCAGGTTATGTGGAAATACAACGAGATATGTCATGTTTCGTATTAAATAATCTACGTCAAGAAGTACTTTTCGCGCATGAGTAATAAAAAAACATTAATTTCTTATTTTCCTTTCTTACTAATTTTTATTAGAAAACTTTTTTGAATATGTATGGAACATTTAATAAGGAAACACCTTTTTCATTTTTGTGCCTCTATCCTGAACTATACATTTCACTTTTTCTTTAGGCACTTCCCATAACGGCAACATACCTACATAAGTTTACGAACAATGTTTTCTCCGGTACGGCTGCTGTCATTGAACACATCTGCCTTTAACACTATCATGTTTCTTTCGACTAAACTTAAACTAAAGACTCAATAAAAATCTAAATAAAAACCCGAATCAATTTTAAAATAAGTAGTCTAGTCTAATCCTCACTAGTCTTGTCTGATCCTGTCTGCCCTCATCTAGTTTTGCAAGTCTAGTGTTGTCTGGCTAGTAACATTCAAATTCAAATTATTGACCAAAAAAAAAATGTATACAGAAAAAGATCTATACAAAATTGTGAGTATTCACAAACTCATTGTAGTCTTAGGGACACTTTACAATAAGTCTCTCTTTAGGCTTCTCAACCTCTTATATGAGGTCTCCTCGGTGAAGCTTTTTGTAGATATTAATGCGTTTAACATGCGGTGCTGTGCGACAGATAAACTAACCTAACCTTACTTTGGTAGGGTACAATTTTAGGTATCCCATAGCCGTGTCCATCACAGTTCCTAGGAATCGTTTGTTTCATTTGGATTTGGATCTTTGGTTGAGGATCTCAACAGACTCACATTGAATCTTGACAAAACCAAATATATTACATTCTCAATTTATAGGAATGCTCAACCCAGTAATTTATTTAATTTAAAATTAGGAAACAATACAATGGAAAGAGTTCAAAGTATTTATTATTTAGGTATTCAGATAGACCAGCATCTGAACTAGAAATCACATTCAGAAACTCTAACTAAACGAATAAATCAGTTGATCTATGTGTTTTACAGATTAATAGAGCAGAGAAAAGAACAAATATTTTGGACCAAAACACTTTAAAGACCGCGTTAAAATCCGAACTTATAGAATACTACCTTGGGATGGGGCTTCTCCCACAACGTGACCTGCAATCGTTGCACAAAATAATTTGCTTAGGAGAATTCAGTTTTAACAGTTTTAACCATCAATAATCTTTATAAATTGACGGTTTTAATGAGAGTCCGTAAGAGCAGGGAGTTTTTGGGGAGGGTGGATTATGGGCACGGGACTTGCCCACTTCGGGGTCGCAAGATTGACTACCTTGGAGCTGAGTAGCAAGCCTCTCAGGAATATCTTAGACTTCGTTCACGAAGTTGAATTCCTGGGAGAGTAATTGTAATAGGGTCAAGCACAATAGATCAAGTTGGTCGCAGTGCAGAAAGGCGTTGCAGCTAAACAACCCCCAAAAAAAAGGGCACGGGACCAGGGGCGAGGGTAGAGGTTTGCCCAGGGCTCCCAAGAAACTGACCACGCAGAGCTACTGGTCCTACCGGGATTCTGTCTGGTACGCTGACCTCCGTCCCAACATTCTGGCTAACCCTAAACAAATCTGAAGCAATATTATTAACCACTTACTAAGCCTACCAACCTAAACCACTTATAAAAAATTAAACAATGATTGTACAAACATATACCCTATGTCTTATAATAAAAAATTAAGAAAGAAATTGTATATTTTGCAACTAGGGCGGTAACTAAGTTGTCAATTGGTCGCAAAAACTGAGAGTATATTGTGAATTACAAAGAATTTTGAAAAATGGTTATAAAGCATTTAATATCGCACAGAAAACTGTTTGCAATTTCGCGATTTTTTTTGAAATTGAGTCAAATTTGCAAAATACAAGAAAAGTTTTGCATTTTGTTAAAGCTGTGTGGATTCGATGCAAAAACTGCGAATATTTTGTGTACTGGAAGGAATTCTGAAAAATATTTCGAATGGAAGTTATAAGGCGTTTAATTTCGCACAGAAAAATGTTCTGTCTAATTTAGCTAATTTTTTTAATTTGAGGATAAAAATTACAAAAAAACAAGAAAAGCTTCGGATTTCGTTCAAGCTGTGTGGATTCGATGCCAAAACTGCGAATATTTTGCAAAGAAAAATATTCTTTTCAATTTTGCGAATTTTTTGAATTTTAGGATAAAATTTACAAAATACAAGAAAAGTTTCGGATTTTGTTCAAGCTGTGTGAATTTGGTGCAAAAACTGGTAATATTTTGTGAACTAGAAGGAATTCTAAAAAATATTTCGAATGAAAGTCATAAAGCATTTAATTTCGCACAGAAAAATGTTTTTTTGCAATTTTGCCAATTTTTTAACTTTGAGGATAAAATTTACAAAAAAACAAGAAAAGTTTCGGATTTTGTTCAAGCTGTGTGGATGCGATGCAAAAACTGCGAATATTTTGTAAACTAGAAGGAATTTTGACAAATATTTCGAATCAAAGTCATAAGGCATTTAATTTCGAAAAGAAATTACAACAAACAGAAAACTGTTCTTTGCAATTTTGCAATTTTTTTTGAATTCGCTTTAGTCTATGTCTTATCTGTGCAGTCTTCCTTGTCTAGTATTATCTAGTCTTGTCCACTCTAGTCCAGTCTTGTCCAGTCTTGCCCAATCTTGTCCAGTACTGTCCAGTCTTATCCAGTCTTGTCTAGTCGCGTCCAGTCTTGTCCAGTCCTGTCCAGTTTCTTGTCTATTCTAGTCTCTCTATTCATGAGCGTCTAGTCTTGTATATCTAGTGTTCTCTGTTTAGTCCTGGCTGTCTAGTTTTGTGTGTCTAGCTTTGCCCTTCTAGTCTTTTTTTGTATAATATTTTCTGTTTAGTTTTGTCTGCTTAGTCGTGTCGGTTTAGTCCTGTTGATCTAATCCTGCCTGTCTTTGCTAATATAGTCTTTATATGATTTCATTTAACTAGTGCGGAGCTTCTCAAACTGGGTGTCGCGGAACTCTGGGGTGCCGCGAACGTATGCCTGGGGTGCCGCAGCAATAATCAAGATATGTAACAAAATGTAAATAGAAAAATACATGAGGAGGTAAAGGAATTTGAATTCCTACTTTTATTGTAGAATTATGCACAATTAAAAAAATCTGGTCTTTGAAACGGAAAGGTGATGCACGGCACTGGTGACGCTGAAAGAGCCACATGGTTTCATGGCAATCTAAAGATGCTTATACCAGGAAAATTTAAAGGTGCACGCCATTGGCGCTATCATTGCCAGCTGCTGTCGCATGTGGTAGACGATAGTGAATTGTAAATGTGCTGCCAGATTATGCCTATGAAATCGCTATAGAAAGCGTTGTATAGCAATAGAGTTTTTGAAAGAATATCACATTCAAATCCTGTTCTTTTTTTAATATCACGCAATTCTGTGCGAATGAACAAAGGCGGTAGAGTAATATTTAGTTGAAAAATGTATATTGCCACATTGACCTCATTTTGAGTAGGGAAAGATGATATGTTCTGGCGCCACCGCCACCACAGTCATGCGCATGCGCGATGACCTTCAACCCCTAACCTAACCTTGACCTTGACCCCTAACCTGACCTTGACCTTGGACTTCCGGTTTCGACTTCCGGTTTCCGGTTTCGACTTCCGGTTTCGACTTCCTGTTTCCGGTTTCGACTTCCGGCCGCCATTTTCGGAACTTCCAGATGCGCGGGAAAATTCAAAATATAGACGCGAGGCGGGGAAATTAAAAATTAGACCCTGTTGAGACAAATAGGTGTGAAGTTGGTTGCATACATCAACAGGACTAAACACATGAGACTAGACAGACGAGGCTAGAGCCATGGGACTAAATACATGAGACTAGATAGACGAGGCTAGATACATAGGACTAGATACATGAAACTAGATACATGAGACTAGATACACGGGGCTAGACACATGAGACTAGATACACGGGGCTAGATACATGAGGCTAGACTAGACGGACTAGACTAAACCATTTTAAACCATTTGATGAGAAAAATCAAATCTGGTGTTAGAACGGCTCTAGCATGTGCCTTAAGCGAGATACCGCCCGACCGCCTACCTCACAGTTGATGACATCATCCGCCGCGGCAGATATTGCTAAACTAATTACCTCGATGCTGATTGGCTGATTAACGAATAAATAATTACAGTTGACCTTTTCCCTCAATTTATATGTAATGGACAAGACTGGACAGACAAGACTAGACAGACAAGACTAGACGAGACTAGTTAGATGAAGCTAGACAGATGGGGGCTAAATACATGAGATTAGACAGACCAAGCTAAATACATGAAACTAGATTAGACTGAACTAAAATATATAGGGGATTGTTTAATTTAAATAAAATATATTTTCGATTGTTTTTCTTATAATTGTTAATAATGTTTATATTATTACTTTCATTTTGTTATCTACGTTTTATTTTGATTTACGGCTTGTTGATTAGACGCAACCGGATGTTTGTCAGTCATAACACCAGGCAAGAATAGAGGGACTAGACTAGACAGACTAGGTTAGACAGACAGACAAGCGGAGAAAATTCAAAATGAGTTGCGGATGGGTAGCGGACAATCCTGTATGCATGCATAATTGATTGCAAATATATTACGGATTGATTCAAATGAGATTATTGGTTTTAGGCCGGACAAGATCGGACAATACCGAACAAGGTCGAACAAGAACGTACAAGACTATACAGACCTTATATTTATCCGAATAATTTCCTATGAGTAAGCGAAATTTCTTATACTTGTCTGTGAACCAGATCGTATTAATGTATTTCATTTATAGAAATACCAAAGAGTTCAATTCTGGCATCCACTTTTCATCTACTTGCATCCACTTTTCATTTACTTGCATCCACTTTTCATCTACTTGCATCCACTTTTCATTTACTTGCATCCACTTTTCATCTACTTGCATCCACTTTTCATCACGCCAAACAGGGTGTGAGGTCTATGTGACCCGACGCTAAACAGGGTGTGAGGTCTATGTGACCCCACGCCAAACAGGGTGTGAGGTCTATGTGACCCCACACTAAACAGGGTGTGAGGTCTATGTAACCCCACGCTAAACTCCGTCCACTTTCCGTCCACCCCATCCACTTTCCGTCCCCTTTTCATTCTTTCAGCTTTAATCGCATTGGGTTAGTTGCGTTAGCATTGGTTAGGTTAGCATTAGGTTAGGTTACGGGATATTAGGAATGAAGCGCACTTCTTTGCCAACCTCCCGTAACCTAACCTAATGCTAACCTAACCAATGCTAACCCAACTAACCCAATGCGATTAAAGCTGAAAGAATGAAAAGGGAACGGAAAGTGGATGGGGTGGACGGAAAGTGGACGGAGTTTAGCGTGGGGTTACATAGACCTCACACCCTGTTTAGCGTGGGGTCACATAGACCTCACACCCTGTTTGGCGTGGGGTCACATAGACCTCACACCCTGTTTAGCGTGGGGTCACATAGACCTCACACCCTGTTTGGCGTTGGGTCACATAGACCTCACACCCTGTTTAGCGTGGAGTCACATAGACCTCACACCCTGTTTGGCGTGATGAAAAGTGGATGCAAGTAGATGAAAAGTGGATGCAAGTAAATGAAAAGTGGATGCAAGTAGATGAAAAGTGGATGCAAGTAAATGAAAAGTGGATGCAAGTAGATGAAAAGTGGATGCAAGTAAATGAAAAGTGGATGCAAGTAGATGAAAAGTGGATGCCAGAATTGAACTCTTTGGTATTTATATAAATGAAAAACATTAATACGATCTGGTTCACAGACAAGTATAAGAAATTTCGCTTACTCATAGGAAATTATTCGGATAAATATAAGGTCTGTATAGTCTTGTACGTTCTTGTTCGACCTTGTTCGGTATTGTCCGATCTTGTCCGGCCTAAAACCAATAATCTCATTTGAATCAATCCGTAATATATTTGCAATCAATTATGCATGCATACAGGATTGTCCGCTACCCATCCGCAACTCATTTTGAATTTTCTCCGCTTGTCTGTCTGTCTAATCTAGTCTGTCTAGTCTAGTCCCTCTATTCTTGCCTGGTGTTATGACTGACAAACATCCGGTTGCGTCTAATCAACAAGCCGTAAATCAAAATAAAACGTAGATAACAAAATGAAAGTAATAATATAAACATTATTAACAATTATAAAAAAAACAATCGAAAATATATTTTATTTAAATTAAACAATGCCTTATATATTTTAGTTCAGTCTAATCTAGTTTCATGTATTTAGCTTGGTCTGTCTAATCTCATGTATTTAGCCCCCATCTGTCTAGCTTCATCTAACTAGTCTCGTCTAGTCTTGTCTGTCTAGTCTTGTCTGTCCAGTCTTGTCCATTACATATAAATTGAGGGAAAAGGTCAACTGTAATTATTTATTCGTTAATCAGCCAATCAGCATCGAGGTAATTAGTTTAGCAATATCTGCCGCGGCGGATGATGTCATCAACTGTGAGGTAGGCGGTCGGGCGGTATCTCGCTTAAGGCACATGCTAGAGCCGTTCTAACACCAGATTTGATTTTTCTCATCAAATGGTTTAAAATGGTTTAGTCTAGTCCGTCTAGTCTAGCCTCATGTATCTAGCCCCGTGTATCTAGTCTCATGTATCTAGCCCCGTGTATCTAGTCTCATGTATCTAGTTTCATGTATCTAGTCCTATGTATCTAGCCTCGTCTGTCTAGTCTCATGTGTTTAGTCCCGTTGATGTATGCAATCAACTTCACACCTATTAGTCTCAACAGGGTCTAATTTTGAATTTCCCCGCCTCGCGTCTATATTTTGAATTTTCTCGCGCATCTGGAAGTTCCGAAAATGGCGGCCGGAAGTCGAAACCGGAAACAGGAAGTCGAAACCGGAAACAGGAAGTCGAAACCGGAAGTCGAAACCGGAAACAGGAAGTCGAAACCGGAAGTCGAAACCGGAAGTCCAAGGTCAAGGTCAGGTTGGGGTCAAGGTCAAGGTTAGGGGTTGAAGGTCATCGCGCATGCGCATGACTGTGGTGGCGGTGGCGCCAGAACATATCATCTTTCCCTACTATTTTGGATCTGGAGTTCGCGCGTATGATAATTTGATTTATCTGTCGCTTCGCGGTGTGCAACCTAATCTAACCTGGGTTAAACCAACGGTCCTTGCCACATTGTCCTATATTGGATCTAGAGTTCGCGCTGGCGCGCGTATGTGGTCATGATTTATCTGCGGTTTCGCGGTGGGCAACCTAATCTAACCTGGGTTAAACCAACGGTCCTTGCCATATAATCCTAATTTGGATCCTGCGGTTTAGTCACAAAAGTAAAATATACCCCTTCTTTTTTTACATGGGTTTTACTGGAGAACGCGGTTGGAGGTTTGCAAAAAAATTGAAATGTCAATTTCTATAGACAAACGTATGCGCTATCTAATACTAAAAGATTTTTTAATGTATCAGTTGCATTTTTCAAAATAGAGTTATTTAAATATCTTACTATCTGGGCCGCTTTGAATTTGAGGGGCGGCGATCGCCGCCAGATCGAATATTTTGCAAAATACACAAGGGGATTTGATAGAATGATCCTTTCTCTACAAATGTGTAAAATTTGATGTTCACGTAGTGTGAAACTTCCTAAAATAATTTTTTTAACAATCGCGAATTCCAACCAAAACCGAACTCGAAAACATCAAAATAAAAAAAAAATAGCGAAAAAATGTGTTAACCCTTCATAGAGTTCACTGAAACTACTGAAAATGGGTATCTACCCTGGTAAGTACCCTTTGACCGAATTTGACCCAATGGGGCTGCGTGGCGAATTATTTTTCCTTCGAAGGTTTTTTACTTGTTTTGCTCACCAACGCCTCAAAATTGAAAATTACGACCGGGATCTCCGTATGTAGTTTGTCTGTGTTTACAAATAAGTGTTCTTTGCAAACTTTGTAAAATCGTTCGATTTAGTCACAAAAGTAAAAAATATAGATTGTAAAATTTTTTATCTTCTAAGGAGTACCCTTCTCTGAATTTCGATTTTCAATTTACATGGGTTTAAACGGAGAACGCAGTAAGAACTTTGCAAATAAATTTATTTTGCAAGATTGGTTCGCTTTGGAAAGATGAACATGACAAACTTTAAAAAGTTGTTAAAAAACATCACGTGATTAATGGACGACCACAAGGGTACCGCGAGATTTTTTCAGATTTACAAGGGTGCCGCGGCAAAAAAAGTTTGAGAACCACTGATCTAGTGAATTAGACAGTATTTCATTCAATAGACATCTTGCTTTATTGGTCTAATTCTGTTAAACATTTTAGTTTACATAGGGTTTAGTTTACATTGAGTTTAGTTTTACTTATTGACTTTCCCATATTGGTTGATATATGTCTAGTCTTGTGGATATAATATTGTCCAGTTCCATCAGTCTTACAGTCCTCAGTCTCGTAATTTAGAATGGATAACATATATCTGTTTTTGTTGTTGTTGTTGTGACAAAGGAGATGAAGACGTTTTGATCGAGTCGAATTCGGAATTCCGAGCATTTTGAAATTGGGATTGGGCCGTGCGGTTCGTGAATTGAATTCGGGGAAACACAGGTTTCCGTTTTTTAAGGCGTGTCGTCCTTATCTATCCGGGATCAGAGACGGAGAAAGAATAATACCGTACCGAACTTAATATAAATAGATGTGGGCAATGTTCCAGCCACACATGAATAACAAATACGGGGAAAACTCGGGACTTGTTATTTCAATTTACGGAAATATTACGGCCACGGGTCAGAGTTCGCCGTGTTTATATAGAAAGTTGGACGAATTCTATTTCGGCTAGATGTATTAATATTTATTCGTTTTCATTACTGCGCTCGCCTATTTTCGCGGACCTCTGTTTCGTTTTATCTATCTGGTCGCAACCGCGTTTCTGCTGCTTTTAAAACTTTCGGTCATTTAACTTTTTATTTATTTTTACAATCACGTTGTAACAACGGACCATTTGCTCATTCTAATCATTCAACAAATTCAAACACGCTAAATTATTATCACTACAGCATTGAAACCATGAAATTTTTTAAATGTATATCTTGGCTAACTCATGAAACAAATACATTTTCAGGTCACTGTATCTGCTCCAGAATTTCTAATTTTTTAAGAACTTTACAAAATTGGTTGCTTTAATAAATGCATATAAAAAATACCTAAATTCATAATGATAAATTAAAAACACTAGGTGTAAGTTTCACAAATGAGTTTTATTAAACATTTTATCGACTTCGGCTTCTTAGGCCTTCGTCAGAACATTACACACAATGCAATAATGTTACATGTTTACATAATATTTACCGTCTGTTAGGGATAACGGGATTACCTACTTCGCTAATTCCATAATTAGCGAATACCAAATATTGAAATGAATGAAATCTACCTGGTTATTTAGGACGCTTGAACCGTTCGTAATTGCTTTTTTTATTTCAAATGCTTCTAGAATGGAATGCTATCTTCGGGCTTTTATCTGTGATATGTAAAATTTTTAGATTTGTCTTATCGCGGATGTGATCTCATTCAAATTGAATTTATCATTATTTCTGTAATGATGTTTCACCTAGTGCCTACAGCTCATTCTTTAAATTTTATCTAAATTTAATCCGAATTTATACAAATTTTCAACATTTCTTTTTATGAAATTTACTACGAACTTGTGTGTATATTATACGTCTCAGAGCAGTTTTGATACAATATCTAAATCCGGACAAGCGTCGCCTATAAATAATTCAGTTGGTGAAACGTTGTCAAACGGAATCGCCGATCAAAAGGTTTCTGTTTCTGCGTTTTATTCTCCTCGCTTCGCTTCCTTTGGCCGCCGATTTCTCCTTCACACCAACTCTCGCAAAATTGTTTTGATTTTCTCCACTTCTCATAATAAAAACATTATCTAATATCTTATTCCTACAAATATGAAATAATAAACAAAAATATACAGGGACAAAATAAGGCAGATGAGGGTAGACAGACTAAAGCTAAACAGACAAGAATAGTCAGATAAGATTACATAGACAAGATTCAACAGTTTAGGATAGAAAGACAAGACTAGACAATCAATACTACACCTACAGATAGGATTAGAGAGACAAAGCTAAATAGACTAGACTAGATAGACGAAAACGTATAAACAACCCTTGTAAAACAAGACTAGATTAAAATAGAAAAGAGCAACACTTATAAGACTATTCAATTTCAGTTTATGTTAAATTAAGTCTGATGGGCATTACAGATGCATTAAGCGTCTAGTACTAGAGTTAAATATATCCCAAGTTTACGAGTTAATACCTTGTAACTTGATATATTGACACCACATATGTAACAAGACATTTTGTGTAATGTTGCAGAAATTATAGCTCAAAGGGAATTTGCATATTAAACATTAGTCGGCATCCATATCGACATTCAAATGCCTACTAACATTGATATACCAAAACTTGTTTAACCCTTTATTTGGCAACCATATCAATTTAAAAAAATAATCACCGCATGTTATATGAGTTCTATTATAAGTAGATATTACTTTCAAAATAATTTTATTATCAATATTTTTTGAAAAATGAGTTTCATGCCACATTGGCAATATAAGTTACTAACATTAAAAATATATAAACTCAGTAAGAAAAATAATTACACCACAAAAGTATTTTTTATTACTCTTGCGTGCGAAATACTTCCTGACGCACGTTTTTTTATTACGAGGCCACACCACCTAACCCAAATCATCCACATGGGTTTCAGAAAGTCGTATACAAAATGTTGTTCATAAAAGCAAAGCTGTACTGATGAGAGAAAAATCACTTAAGGTATCGGAAAGACATGATCTTAAAAAAATATTTTTAAATGTTATTTTTCGGGTTTTTGTTTAGTGCCACGAAGGTGGACTGAAAGCTATTAAATAACTGACAAATTTCAAATGAGATTTGTTTTTGGTAGTCCTAAAAAGACTCATTAAGATTATAGTGCTCCGAAAAGGTTGAATATATTCAGGCTGTGTACCGACTTAATTTAGTTTATATGATTATCTATAATGTGGTACGGTTTTACCAATTCTAAAATAGCAACAAAAGAACTTGCTAAAATTACAACCTTGTTATCTACCATTTTTAGTTTTCTTCTTAGGGCGTCTATCCGTTCCGGATGTTGGCTATCATGTTGACTACTCGAACTTGCGCGGAAAAGCTGAGTGGTTGATTGGTTAAACCACGTTCTTAATTTTTTCAGCCACGATATTCTCCTTCTGCCCACTCCTCTAGCTCCATATACCTTGCCTTGGAGAATCTTCTGCAAACGGACAAATCGGCTCTCGTTACGCATTATATGTCCCAGATATTGTAGCTTTCGAGTTTTAACTGTATTCAGGACTTTTTTCCTTTCCCATCCTACTCAGCACCTCCGTATTAGTTGTTCTCTCTGTCCAAGGTATTCGATGGATTCCTCGGTACAGCCACATTTCAAATGCCTCAAGTTTTTTGGAGGAGGCCTCCGTAAGCGTCCACGATTCGACCCCATAAAAAAGGGTCGAAAACACGTAGCATTGCAGTAGGCGTATTTTCGTTGACAGCTGTAAGTCGTGGCTGGCAAAGACTTTCTTCATCCTGATGAATGCCGTTCTGGCTTTTTCAATACTCGTTCTGATCTCCACAGAATGGTTCCAGTTATCATTTATGTTCGTGCCCAGGTATGCGTATTTGTTGACTTTTTCTAAAGGAGTTCCGTCTACCTGTAAAATACAGCGGGTATTTTGGTTTTTACTGATTATTATGAACTTTGTCTTGTTGGTTTTTATTTCCAAACCATATTAACCATATTAAACAGATTACCCTTTTGAGTGCAGCAATATTATTGTTCTGGTCGTACCATTAATCCATACTTCCTCTACCTTCTTTCTGCAGATCACGAAAAGGATTTGAATGGACAGCCCAAAAGTCTGTTCTTCCTTAGAGTTCCAAGAAAATTTACGCCAAAAGTTTTCTTCAAATAAACAATTAGTTTGAAGGAGCAAAAGAAATTGTCGAAAAATACACTCGCATGTAGTGGTCCGGGTATGGTTTTACATAGGTAAAGAGCAACCTGTCCTCAATTTCCAAATGTCTTCTTAATCCCATTCAATTTTGTGTCCATCCCTTTACCTGTGCATGGTATAAAATCGTATATAACGCCTGATACACCGGCACGTGCAAATATCTTATAACTCCACTTATGAGGTTGTAGATTTGGTGGTGACGACTTGTACTGCGACCTTCGTAAATCTATTGTACCCTACCCTCTTCCTCAAACCCTGGTATACTTACCCATTTAGAGCGCCTTTTCTATTCCTGATTCCTTTGGGAATTTCAAGGATTGCAACTCTTCTTCCTTCAAGCAGTGTGCCCAAAGATACATTGTTTCTTGTAGAGCAATGCTCAGCAGTCTTTGAGCAGATGTATGTGTGTTTCCTGTGCTGAGCTGATGCTCCTGAGCTGAGAATAGAATGCTTAGAGCTACTTTCCAAATTAACTCTCAAGTTGATTGAAATCACTATACAATTGGTACACCGGCACATACTCCCAGCACTTTGTAATCCCAGATAAATATTTGTCTGATTCCGAATATATGGTTTGTCGTCGATCTGTTGGATCTAAATCCGCAATGTTAGTCTCCTACTGCCTCTTCAACATATAGTATAAGCCTGTTCAGTAGGACGTTCGACAGGATTTTGTATGCTATCTTTAGAAATTATATTCCCCTGTAATTTTCACATTTTGTCCTATCTCCCTTTTTGTGGATATTATGATCACTGTGTCCCATTCCATCGGCATTCTTATTTTCTTCAAATTTTTAGTATTAGCTGGTTTATTTCTGTTGTTAATTTCTCCGTGTCTACTTTCTAGAGTTCGTTTGGGTTATTATCTGTGCCTACTGTCTTGTTATTTTTCAGCTTATTAATAGCTTTTTCTCTTGTAACTTCGCTCAGGTCTGCTGTGTATATTAGCTCCCGTTGATGTTCTTCCGTTCTCCATGGTTGGTTTAGTATACCTTCAAAATACTCCGGCCATATTTATAGAATTTTTGTTGGATCCAAACATCCCAAAGATCCAAACCCTTCTTCTATATAAATTTATCGCAAATTTAATTGCAATCTGAGACTTACCAAAACTGTCTTAAAAACAATGCGAATCTAGTTTTTTATCTGTAACTAGAAAAATAGTTAAATTAAAATTGGAATTTTTGGCGAAAATGTAGCTTACTGAATTCGCTATTAGTTATAATTTTCAAAAGTTTTACATTTTTTGCAATTTTATCACAATTTTGATTGCAATCTGAGACTTTCCAAAACTGTCTTAATAACACTGCGAGTCTATTTTAGTTTTTCGTCTGTAACTGGAAAACTAGTCAAGCGAAAATTGCAATTTTTAGCGAAAATGTAGCTTAGTGAATTAGCTCAATTTTTTAGCGAAAATGTAGCTTAGTGAATTAGCACAATTTTGATTGCAATTGGAGACTTTCCAAAAATGTTTTAAATACAATGCGAGTCTAGTTTTTCGTCTGTAACTAGAAAACTAATTAAACTACAATTGCAATGTTTGGTGAAAATGTAGCTAACTGAATTCGCTATTAGCTACAATTTTAGAAAATTTCAAATTTTTCGCAAATTTATCACAATTTTGATTGCAATCTGGGACTTTGCAAAACAGTCTTAATAACAATGCGAATCTACTTTTTCATCTGTAACTAGAAAACTTGTTAAGCTAAAATTGCAATGTTTTGCGAAATTGTTCGCTTTTGTTTGAATTTGCTTTTAGCTAGGATTTTTAAAAGTGTCAAATTTATCGTAAATTTATGACAATTTTGATTGCAATCTGAAACTTTCGCAAAATGTCTTAATAACAATGCGAGTCTAGTTTTTCGTTTGTAACTGGAGAACTAGTCAAGCGAAAATTGCAATTTTTGGCGTAAATGAAGCTTAGTGAATTCGCTATTAGCTCCAACTTTCAAAAGTTTCAAATTTTTCGCAAATTTATCACAATTTTGATTGCAATCTGAGACTTTCCAAAAATGTCTTAATGACAATGCGAGTTAAACGAAACTAATTAAACTAAAATTGCAATGTTTGTTGAAAATTAGAAATGTAGCTTACTGAATTCGCTATTATCTCGCTATTATCAATTTTCAAAAGTTTCAAAGTTTTCAAGTGTCTATTTGTTAAGAAAAGTAAATTTAAGAGGGGCGGCGAAAGTTGTATTCGCCTTAGGCGGCATATTTTGACGCGCCGGCCCTGGTTCTGTGGGTTACTCTCCTATTTCGTCTATTCTTGGCCTCATGTATCTTCGCTTTTTCTCCCTGCATATCCTTTCTGCTGATTTTCTAGCTCACTGGAACTCTAGTTTTTTTTGTCCTCCGTTGCTCTCCGTTGTTCTCCGTTGCACATAGCTCTCTATTTTATTATATAGCTCTCTATTTTATATCGAATTATTTCGACCGCTACAGTCTTTCTTAGAAAAAGGGATTGGAGTATCTGGCGCGTCCGTCAGCCGTTGAACCTGTCTTCCCCATATGTAGCTCTGCAAAGTCGCAGTTAATGGGCCAAGTATATCATCAGTTTGCTTTATCATCAAAACGTGTTTTTAAAAGGGTAAGCAGGAAAAAGGTTGGTTCAATTGAAGAAAGCCAAAAAGCAAATTGCAGATAAAGCAGGGAAGAAAAACAGTTAAGAACGAACCGAAAAAAGTGCAATTGACACTAAACTTGCTAAAAAATTTGTCTTGTCAATTGTCAATTGAGTATTATTGTTCGTCGAAACTCCGATTCCGTTGAAAATATGAGGAAAGCAATATGGGGGACGTTTTATCACAAAACCTCAACTGATCCTCAGCATCAGTTTTGCCCTTCGGGAGGAGATTCGTGTTGCGAATGGTGCAAAGCTGAGGCCTCTGGAATTCTGGAAAAATATTCTCATCCACCAGCGCTCGACGTCGACGTCCAAGAAAATTTCTCACTCCAAACTTTAAACGCGTTTTTCTCGAAAAGGTGTTTTTCAAAACGGTCTCAGCTCTCAAAGGAACAGTTTTCAAGCTATCCCTTTGAAATTTGGACTGAAAATTCTTCAAGTCATTCTTTACATTCCTATGGAAGCTTTTTTAAATCTTCCAATTTTTTTTAGGAATAATTGTCGAAAAAATAAGCTGAATCGATGCCTTTTTGTCTAACCGCCTCCATTTTTTTCAAATTTCATAAAAAAAGCTTCCGTAGGAACATAGAGGCTTTCCTACAGTTTAATAATCATAATATTCTTGTCAGATCAAAATTACGTCCGCTATCATGGAGACGATGCAAGAGTTTTTTTTCAACGCCACATTAATTTTAATAAAAAAATGTTCAACAACAAATAATACAATTAAAAAAAAAAATATTTTGTATTTTCGATTAGTACATTAATTTGTAAAAAAATCAAAGCGATTAGTTTATCCCAGTGTTTTTCAACGTGTGAATCGCGACCCCCTGGGGGGTCGCGAAGACTTTCTAAGGGGGTCGCGAAGCCTCTCTAAAGGGATCGCAGTTATTTTAAAATTTAAATTAAACAGCTCTTAAGGTAGTTCACTTGTGACAGTAGTAGACAATACATCGTCTAATATTGAGTATCAAAGTTAGAGTTTTTCAATGTCTGAAAATATTATTTTTGTAGGAGACTATAGACATGTAAACTTATAACGTCGTATAACGTCGAAAATATATACACGGAATGGTCTATAGTTGAATTATCAAGCAAAGCCGTTTTACGAGTAAACTACCTTGGGCCACTCTAGGATTTTTAAAAATCGATTTTTTTAAATTGTTTTAAAGGGCCCCTTAGGCCCTCAAAAATGATATCTCAAAAGATTATGCCTGGAAAAATCTCTAAGTACTTGTTTTTCGAAGTACAGACTGAAAGTAATTATGCGGTTGATGCTTTTGTAACTATTAGCAATTTATCTCAAAACTCGATTTTTCATGTCGGCCGTACCCATAACTCGTACAAATTTCAACCAATTTACTTCAAATTTTAACTGGATCTTTCAAAATATATTGTCTAAATAAGTACGTAGGATTTATTTTTTATATGGCATAGTTTTTGTTTTTTTTTTTCATTTGTTATTAAGAATTTTCTGGCGATTTTTCCGAGAATTTTGAAAGTTTGACTTTGGAAGTCCGCCATTCGGCGAAAAATCAATACATCAAAAACATCCTACGTACTTCTCTTGCTGTTGTAATGTACAGTAAAGAAAAATTTAGTGTTTCATCATAATTCAAAATTAACAGTAGCCGTTGGTACGGCCGTGGACCCTTCCAAAATAGAGAGGCCATTTGAGAAACGCTGCACAGCCGCCATTTTTAAATAAATGCTTCTATAAAAATTTAGTTAATCATATGAACAAAAATCTTATAAGTTTGTAATCTCGATTTATTTGATATTTTCACTGAAAAAACTGCCTGTAGAGTGGCCTAACCATTTAAAGAGGCATTCAAAGAACAAAAACTAAAATTATTCTATTTCAAAATGTTATATTTATTCAGAAAAGGTTAGTTAAAGGTTAGTTAGAGCACAAATTAGGTTAAAACAAATCAACAAATACCTTCGGGTCACATGAATCATTCATGTTACAAGGAATAGGCACACATACACATTAATGTTTTTGGTTGGACCTGTTTCTTGTTGATCAATTTTTCCCATCCCGGATCCGCTTTTGCTACACATATAAATCGCTTACTAAATTTAGGCGATTTCTCTGTTTGCTTTTTATTTGAGCCTTCGACGAAAACGTCAACTCGCAGAAATAGGAGGTGGCAAATGTAATCAAACACTTTAATGCTTCTCTTGTTAATAGTGGATATTCTGTTTTTCTCTTTAGCCAAAAGGTATCCAAAGTGATATGAAGTATAAAGTGATAAGACATGAATTCCACGCGTAACATTCCATCAGCAGATAGTTCCAACAGATTTTCTTTTAGATGGGTTCTAAAAATGCCACGTCTGTGGCTGCTTTTAAAAACAGATTTATGATCCACCTTTTCGCAGTGTTTCTGAAAGTTATTCCAGCGAGAAATAATGACACAATTCTTTTTCAAAATTCAAATTCTGAAATACAATTTCCATACCAGGTATATATGATTTGATGTTTATCTCAGATCGCACTTTTACAATATAAGACTGAGTAGAACAAAATGAATCAAAGTTGTCTTGCTTTATGGATGATGACCACAGGTTTATTATTTTAGTAAAGCCATGGATTTTATCTATAATGAAATTTTACATCCCACCCTTCAAGGCTATTATTCAAAGTGCTTAAAAGCTCGAATATGGCTCGAAAGAAAAGCCAGTTTCAAAAGGAATTCCGGGGTGACAAATAAATTTGGTATATTTGGATTTGACCTGCTGTAAATACACCAAAAGTTCAGCTCGAAGTTCCAAAACTCTTGTCATTACTTTGCCTTCAGATAACATCTGTGCGGCAAAGCAAACTTTGGTGCAGTGAACCCATATCCTCATAAATGTTTCGAAATAAACCTGCCAGTAACACTTTTCCTTTAATATAATTTACTAATTTTACAATAATCTTTAATAATAAGAACATTATTGTATTCCTGTGCCAAGGTTTTAGACGCAAGATCTTGCCGGTGAAGAGAGCCATGCATCAAGCAATGCAAACAAGCGTTTGGCATCAGTGCTTTAAGCGAAGGTAATAAAGCCGCGCTTCCTACCAGTCATAGCTTTTGCTACATCATCACAAATAGCTATGCATCTCTTCACCCAATCGATATGGAACTCTTGTGTAGGTTCAAGATACATGTTATATAAGCACTGATCTGTTGTATTCGTAAGTAAAGCTTTACGAAACAGTATTTCTTCTATCAATCTCTTCTTCTTCTTCTTCTTCATGTGCATATCCGATTTCGGATGTTTGCGATGAGCATGACTATTTTCACTTTATTGGTTGCTATTCTGAAGAGCTCGTTCGAAGTCTTCCCGTACCACGTCCTGAGATTCTGCAACCATGAAATTCTCCTCCGTCCAGGTCTTCGTTTTCCGTGTATCTTGCCTTGAATGATGGCTTGTAATAGGGCGTATCTGTCCTCGTTCCGCATGATGTGGCCTAGATATTGGAGCTTGCGGGTTTTGATGGTGTCCATGATCTCCTTCTCTTTCTTCATCCTGTGGAGGACTTCGATGTTTGTTACCCGGTCTTTCCAAGATATTTGCAGGATACGTCGATATAGCCACATCTCAAAGGCGTCAAGCTTTTTTGTTGTTGCATCATTTAGTGTCCAGGACTCGACTCCGTAAAGTAATATTGGGAAAATGTAGCACCTCAACATGCGTACTTTGGTTTCAAGATGTAGTTCGTGATTTTTGTAAAGGTTATTCATTGTATTGAAGGCAGCTCGGGCTTTTCCAATTCTGCATTTTATCTCTTGGCTATTGTCCCAGTTTTCGTTCACAAGTGTACCTAAGTATGTTGTTTGTCTCACTCTCTCTATTTGTTGGTTGTGAACGTAGAGATTTGCATTAGCTATATTGTCTTTGCTAATGACCATGCATTTTGTTTTGTTGTTATTAATGTTAAGTCCATATTTTTCACTAGCCGCTACAATTCTGTTCATTAGTGTTTGGAGTCCTTCAAGAGAGTCAGCGAATACCATTGTGTCGTCGGCATATCGGATGTTATTCAATCTGACTCGATTCAGTAAAATGCCTTCTTCTATGCCTTCTAGCGCTTCATTAAAGATCTGTTCGGAGTATAGATTGAACAGAATCGGAGAAATAATGCACCCCTGCCTTACCCCTCTAGCTATTTCAATGTCTTCTATTTGTTCCTCTTCAATTTTCATGGATGCGGTCTGTTTCCAGTACAAGTTAGTGATGATTTGTAGGTCTTTGGCGTCAATTCCCACTTGTTTAATGATGTCTATCATTTTGTGATGTTGCACTCGTTCAAACGCTTTCTGATAAATGATTAGGCATACGTAGATATCGCAGTTTACGTCTCTAGATCTTTGAAAGAGCATCTGCACTGAGAAAAGCGCTTCCCTTGTGCCTACGGCGTTGATGAATCCAAATTGATTTGCTGAGATTTGTTCTTCACATTTGTTATAAATTCTCTTGTGTATTATTTTTAGGAATATTTTGAGAAGATGACTCATGAGACTGATGCTTCTATATTCCTCGCACCGTTTTGCTCCTACTTTCTTTGGTAATACGATGAATTCCGACTTCAACCACTCTTCTGGTATGCTGCCCGAGTTGTATATTTTGTTGAAGATGTTGGTAAGTATTTTGATATGTTTGTCACTTAGCAGTTTCAGGATTTCAACTTGTATAACATCCGGCCCCGCCGCCTTCCCATCTTTCATTCGTTTTATTGCTACGTCTACTTCCTCTTCCAAGATGTGCGGTCCCGTTTCTCCTTCGATGATTGGTGTTGCTATTCTCTCTTCATCTTCAAATAGTTTGTTGAGATATTCCCTCCACGTTTTCTTTTTGTCTTCTAAGTTTATTATGATTTTTCCTTCGTAGTTCACCAGCTTTCCAAAGTTCTTTTTTCTTGTTTTGCCTGTCAGTTCTCTAATTCTTCTATGCACGTTAAAATCATCATATCTTTTCTGCAGCTGTTCTATCTCTTGACATGCTTCCTCTCTTTCTCTCTCTAATTTCTTTTTGCCTTTCTAATTTCTTGTCTAATTGTCTTGTTTATTTTTCTGTATTCTTCATTGTTGTTCTTTTGTTCACGTCTCTGATCCATTAATTTTAGTATCTCGTTCGTCATCCATGATTTCTTCTTTTTATTTTCACCCTCCTTCATATGTGTCTTCTTGGTATTTTGGCTGATTTTATTTAAAACTGTTATTTATTGTTCTACTGACGCGGTTTCATCAATTTCTTTATTGATTTTCTCGTTTAGTTCCTTTTCTACCTCTCTAATGATGTTAGGATCCTTCAGTATTCTCATGTTATATTTGTTATAGCTTTTGGCCTTCGTTTTCTTAAACCGAACTTTAAATTCCCCAACCACTGGTACATGGTCGGAGTTAATATCGGCACCGGGGAATGTTTTAGCACAAGTGCAGCTATTTCGGAATCTTTTATTTATCAGTATAAAATCAATCTGATTTCTGATGAGATGGTCTGGCCTGCTGAGTGGAGATTTCCAAGTATAGAGCTTCCTTGGGGGCATCTTGAATTGAGTGTTTAGTACGACGAATTCATTCTCCTCGACGAAGACTTCCATAGTATCCCCCCGATGGTTTCTCTCTCCTAACCCGTACTGGCCGATGTACTCCGACTTGAATCCTGCTCCAAGTTTTGAATTGAAGTCCCCCATAGTAATGATGATTTCTTGTTTTGGTAAGGCTCGTACTAGTTCTGTGATGGATTCATAGAATTCTTCCATCTCTTCGTTTGGTTTATCCGCAGAAGGTGCGTAGACCTGGATAATATTGATGTTTACGGGAGTTGCGTCCAGTTGTATCCGTATAACTCTTTCTGATACCGGTGTGAAGTTCTTCACGCTTCGTGCCATTTGTTTCGTCATAATGACGCCAACTCCATGTTCGTGCTTGTTATTAGATGTTCCAGAATAAAAGACTTTGTGTTCATCTATATCTATAACTCCTGTGCCCGGCCACCGCATTTCACTTACCCCTATTATGCCAATATTTAGTCGTTTCATTTCATTCAGTGCGTTGTATATTTTTCCTTCTTGTGCCATTGTTTTAACATTCCACGTACAAATTCTCATTTTACTTTTCTTTGTATCTATTGATGTAGTTGGTTCCCTCTTCACTGTCTCCCCCGGAGATCCGAATGGGAGACTTGAAACTCCGGATTGAAATTTTGTTCTGAGCATAGTCATGTTCAATTTATTAGGACTTATCTCCTTCGATCTTTAATGAGGTGAGTGTCCAAACTTCTTCCTCATCCTTATGCCGTTCACTGCATTGATTTCCTTCTACAGTTCATCCGCCTTTGGGTCGATTTCTCAATCCCTGGACAAAAGAGTGCCCTACTTCCTCTCAATTCTTCCACCCGAAGCTGTTGATTGATAGGAAGGGGACTACTTATACCGGTAGTCACTCGGTCGACAGAGCCTTGTTAGTTTCTGGCAGGGTGCATCACGTGCAGGTAAGGTTGTCATTTGGGCCAGCGTGTGCTGTCACCCCTTGCACCCCAATGATTGCACTCCTTGATCATCAATCAATCTCTAGTTGGATTCACAAAAACGCACAAAAGCCACAAACTGCGTACAACCCGCAACATCAGTAGATTCATCAAACTGCAGGGATACAAAGTACTTTTTTCTATGACTTGATCACGCATGTCAGTCGCCATATCGCTTATTCTGCGTTGAATGGTATTGTCAGAGAGTGGTATATTTTTAAACTTTTCTACCTCTTGTTTCCCAAACATAATCTCTGCTATATCTAATGGCGCAGGTAAAATAAAATTTTTGGAAATCGTATGAGGTTTTCCAAGCTACTCGATAACTAGTTAGCAACGCTTTTTCATTTGTATCGGACATCTGTATTGGACAGCATTTTTTGATGATTAAGGCCCTTCAATTTTCTTTCAAAAAAATGCAACGGTTTGTTTTTTTCATTTGGATGTTTGGTGTTGAGTTGCCATTTTCGGTTATAGAGGGACATTCTTTTAATTTTTATATAACATATATGTTGGTATATATGTATGTTTATATACATATATTGGACAAATCTATTGGACCTCTATGACAAATTATATTATTAACACAGATAGGAGAAATTGAATTGCTATTTTCGTATCGCTACTCCGTGGAGGCGTTTGCCGATGCGGTAAAAATATGTTTGTTCTATGTAAATAATTACATATTTGGCCGATATCTAACTATAAAAATAAGTAAAAATTATGTATGGATTCGATATTTTTATGATAAAAAATAAATGCTAAAAACAGCGGAGGGTAGGACAGGGGTTCGCGAAATATGTTTCCACACTAAGGGGGTCGCGGCATCAAAAAGGTTGAAGAAACAGTGGTTTAGCCTAAACCTCCAAAAAAAAAATCGCGAAAATCTGCTATTTCGATGTGTCACACTGTGAGGGTACCTTAAGATTCGACTTCATGAATGAAATTTTGTCTAAAAAAAAAATCATTTTGTTCGCATTTTGTTGCATGAAACATAATCTATTCCCCTAAGATTTGATGTTTCGGAGCCAATTGGAAAAAAAAAGAAATCTGTCTATATAGTTTTTCCTGTCTTGTGATGTCTCTCTTGTTTTATCTGGTCATTTTTGCCGGTCTAGTCTTGTCTCTCTAATCTAGTATGGTTAGTTTTGTCAATTATAGACTTGTTTGGATTCTGTTATGTCTAATTGTATATAGTGTTGCCTATGTTGTTTTGCTATAAGGTTTTATAAAATTTTACAGGAAAAAGGGAAATATGATGGATATTTTCTTGAGAAAATCATCAATCGTCTAGGTCAAGTAAGTGGAAAATTTATCTTAATATTGTGGGGAAACTCCTGTGTAACATATCTGTTTATTGTACGGGCGACAGAGAAAAATTTATATCTGATGGCGTTTCCAGGCGTCTTTTTTCCACCAGCATTCAATATTGATTTTACACTTTTTAACAGCAAAATATAATTCGGTTTAATTTAAAAAAAAATATTTACCTTATTCCATGCAAAATGTCAGACTTGTTTCAACACGAGATTCCTAATTTTCTGCTTACAATTAAACCTTTTAATAATTCCTTTATCATAATGCTTTCCACCTGTAACAAAGAAAATGATTTTAATTTTTACAAAATGCCGCAAAAACCTGTTTTTATAATTTTTCTCCGCTTTTTCAGAATTTTTCTTGCGGATCCAGTCGTTTCAATAAAAACATTAATTTCACACTGCGAAAGTGTCAGAGATTTATTTAGCCGATGCGATCTTATTAAACCTTTCTTTCATCAATCATAGTTATCTACGAATTCTATTAGTTTTTAAAGAACGCAATAAAACTAGGAAAATAATGAAAACCATCAACGGCATTTCCACCTAACACTCTCTTTCATATACCTTCGCTTAAATCAATAATATCCATTACAGGTTTATATTAAATAGCTTATTCTACTTCATAGAAAGTTTAAATCCGATAAGACTAGATAAGACAAGAGCAGATAAGACTAGACAAGACCAGACAAGACGCATGTTTATAAAAACAGTTTATACGCCTACTCAATGTAATGTTATTTAAATTTTCTATTTTTCTTTTGTGACGTTTTTCAATTTGTACAAGCTACATCTTTCGGAAATAAATTAATTTTGATTTGATTTGATTTGAATACCAGACAAGAGAAGACAAAACCAGATAAAATCAGGCAAAACCAGACAAGGGCAGACAGGATCAGACAACTCTAGAAAAAACCAGGCAAGAACTGAAAAGACCTGAGAAGATCAGACAAGAAGAAAGAAGACCAAACAAGACCAGCGAAGACCAGACAAGAGGCAAGACAAGCCATTAAAATAGCTGTCAAAAGATGTCCTGAATATAAACTAAATGTCATGAACAACATTTTGGCGGATGGAAACTTCCTGAACAACGGGAAGAGGGCTAAGCTAGTCCTACTTAGAAAAGTAAACAAGCTCTTCGGAAACTCATCGTCCTATCAACCATTGTGCATGCTCGATATAGCAAGGAATAGCGATATCCAAGAAGGCATATATCGCTACTTCCTTTATCTCTAGTGCTGCTCTATTTCATTTTCAGCTAATACAGCGCGGTTTCTGTAGATGTTCCTGCTCTGTATGCATGCTGACAGTTGTGTAGTGGTGCACTTACCAGCACTATTGTTCTAAGGTAATTGTCAATTACCTTCTCCATTGTCTTTAACATAAAAAATGTTAGACTAATGGATCTAAATGACTTCGGTTCATTGGTGTCTTTCTTCCCCACCTTCGGTATGAATACCACTTTTAGAGCTTAGAGCTTATTAGCCGTTCTCCATAGACCAGATCTATGTATCCGAGCGCTAAACTACTTCTAAAGATTTTTAGAAGGTACGGCATTAGAGTACTAATTTCCTCTCCTTTTTGTAGGAAGGGGAGACTTCCACACCTTGGTCCGTCCACATATGGGGCCATAAATGGCTGGAAAGTGCCGATAGCCCATCTGATTCGGTTTACAAATGGACGCGGCGCTCCTCCAGTCAGCCCGATTTGATCTCCGTGGTTGCATCAAACCCTAGGTCTCGTTGTATTTTCTACATCCAGGAAAATGTGTTTCTAGTAGGAGGAGAGCTCTCTTCACTTCGTCCTCCGTGTAGCTCCCATCCGGTCTCTTGAGAGTGGCTGTCATTTTCACTCTATCTTTCGCTAGTGCTTTGTGCAATCTAGCTGCCACCGGGATGGATTATATGTTTTCACAGAAGGTCTTAAAGTTGTTTCTTTTTGCCCTTCTGATCTATTTGACTTTGGAGGTTTATTTTGTAAATATTGTCGCAAATTGCCCCCATGGGTGGACTTCTGCAATTATTTCTTATGGAATTCAGAAATTAGACGTATTTTGAATAACCTAACTTTTGGTTTTCATTGTTATTCGCAAAATGTATATTGAAACCTTCGTAGTTTCTGAAACCTTTTGAGGTTAATGACATCTCTTATTTTTGGTTCTCTAAGGTGCAGACTCCAGTAATCAACATACGAAGGAAAGTCTTCAACTCCCATTAGGATGAGGATACCAATAAACTGCTCGAATTCGTTATCATTTGTATTTATGGATGAACCACTACTTTGCACAGAATACAGGTTGGTTTATTCGGTTATCAAAGAGACAAGACTTTTTGAAAACAAATTGTTGAAATACGATATATTTATATATCAAGATAGCTCCTAGCATCAAGATAGGTGTATTTTCTTCAAACACTAAGCCTGCCTGTCTAACATCATCTTCATCAACAAGCAGAATGTACATTTGTTACCATCTAGAGATTTTGTAGTTAAAAGCACTGGTACGTCGTCCTAAGAATCAAAGTCATCATTTGAGTTAGTTTTCAGAACTTCATCTATTTCTTTTTCACTCTAAATAGTAAGCGATTTCTTCCAACTCCATTTCCATTATGGTTATTTGGACCAAGGATCATAGATGAAATATCTTAATCTTTTGATAAACCAGCATCTGAGAGCAAAAAAATATGACGGAAGTATTATTTGATTTTTCGGGCGAATTTTCGGACGAAGTCCCCGAGAAAATTTGTGATCTAATAGGAAAATAGGAAAAGAAAAATAGGAAAATGAGCAAGACCAGACAAAAGAAGACAAAACCAGATAATATCAGGCAAAACCAGACAAGGCCGAACAGGATCAGACAACTCTAGAAAAGATCAGACAACAACTAAAAAGACCTGATAAGTTCAGACAGGAAGAAACAAGACCAGAGAAGACCAGACAAGACCAGGCAAGACACGACATTAAAATAGCTGTCAAAAGATGACTTGAATATATATTAAATGTAATGAACAACATTTTGGCGGATGGAAACTTCGCGAACATCTGGAAGAGGGCTAAGCTAATCCTCCAGGAAAAAGGAGACAAGCTCATAGAAAACCCATCGCCATATCGACCATTGTGCCTGCTCAATATAGCAGGGAAACTGCTGGAACAGTTAGTCTTACATACGATAAAGAATGAGCTCAGTTTTCAGGTTTTTCAGGGAAAAACCTCTCCGAAAAACAGCATGGATTCAGGGAAGGCAGGTCAACAGGACCCTGGACGTGGAGAATCCTGGACGTGGTGGAGAAATCCTAAGCTGGTACGAGGGTAAGAAGAAAGATTAGTCTGCTCATTACTATAGATGTTAAAAATGCCTTCAATACAGCAGCATGGGAAGATATTTTGAATGAGGCTAATGAGAGAGGCTTCCCATCATACCTTGCAGCCCTATCAGCCCTAACGGTTATTACCACCCTAGTTTTGAAAGAGTTTCTGGTCTTCCTCAGTGAGCTTTATTTATATATTTTTTTTCTCTCTTCCTCTCATCTTCTGTTTTTTGTTGCATTATATTGTGGAGCATGCTCATAATCGCCACCCAGTTTTCCTCTGTTTCTAGTAGCCGTTCGGCGACATTGTCTTTACTTATGGGCCAACATGCTGATGCGGCTACCCTCCTCAAATTATTCCATTTCATGCATTGGAAGATTGTGTGTTCTAGTGAATCCGTTTCATCGCAAAACCAGCAGCTTTCATTTTCTTGTTTGTCTATTCTATGTAGGTACGTGCCAAAGACGTGTCCGGATATTGCCTGCGTGGCGTAAAAGTCCACCTCGCCCCACTTCCTTTCGTGCCATTTTGCCACGTCGGGTATGAATGTTTTTGCCCAGCCTTGATATCTTAACCATTGAGTCTGCCACTTTTCGAGCGTCGCACCCCTGATATCCGCTTTGTGTTTAACTCCTTTGCTGTACAGCTCTATTCTTTCCTCTACCTGAAGTCTGTTTGGGGGTAGCGCGGCGATAGCAAGTGCCGCCTCCGTTGCGAAGGTTCTGTACCCGGAGATAATGCGCAGGGCCATGGTTCTATTTTTCCTCTCCATCATATTATGGTATCTTTTGTATCTTAACGCTGTCGTCCATACCAGTGCTGCATACTGTATTATTGACCTAACTGCTGTGGTTAGGATCCTTCTTTGCACTCGGTCCTCCCACGTTGGGGGTTAAGCATGTTAAGAGCATGAAGGCCTTGTGTGCCTCTGCGCAGGTTTGGCGGATGTGCGTGGTCATTCTGAGGTCCTTATCTAGGTATACCCCCATGTATTTGGCGGATGGTTTTCTGTCGATAATAGTGCCTTCTACTTGGACCTGCATATTTTTTATTTTTCTTCTTCCTGCCAGGAGGACGATCTCTGTCTTTGCTGGAGCTATCTTGATCTCCATTTTTTTAAACTTGTTTATAACTCTATTTGCTGCATACTGTGAGGCTTCCTCTAATAACGTTGGGGTCCTTGCACTGCTGACAATGGCGAGGTCATCTGCGAAGGCTACAAGCTTGGCTTCAGCTCCTATGTCCAGACGTAATATCTCATCATAGTAGATATTCCAGAGTGTCGGTCCCAGGACTGAACCCTGCGGAACCCCTCTTGACTACGATTTTATCCCCCTGTGGGGTCACTATGTATCTACCACTGAGATACGATTTTATTATCTGTGTAAGATATGCTGTGTAAGATATTGCTTTGGCCTTTTCCAGTGCTTGTATTATTTTTTCCACGGAGCCGAGTTAAATGTGTTTTCTATGTCTATAAGTATTACTACGCAGAATTCTCTGTTTTTGTATGCCTTTTTTGCTATGTTATGAGGTGTTTCCATGACTTTCTTTATGGCATCTAGCGTGGATCTCCCTTTTCGGAAGCCAAACTGGTTCTCATGTATCGCCTTTTTGTCTTCTAATTCGAGTTCCAGCCGATTTTTTACTAGGGCTTCTAGTAATTTTGCTCCTGAGTCTAAAAGGTATATAGGCCTGTATGCCACCGGTTTGGTTGTATCTTTTCTCGGTTTCTCTATCAAGATTAATCGTGCGATTTTCCATTTAGCTGGGAACGTGCCAGATGTCAGGCATTTATTTATTACTGTGGCTGCAATATCCGGGCAGGCGGTTGCTACGTATTTCACGACCTCCGGTGGGATGTATGGACCACATCCCACCGGAGGTCGTGGCACGAGGCACTCTGGTGCTTTTTGTTCTTTCATTTTCTTGGCAATTTCTACTATTTCTTCTTATGTGGCTTTTGGTACGTTTTCCAGTTTATTGGTAGGCCAGATGATTTTTTTGCTCTCCGGGAATAGTTTTTTTATTTGCTTTAGTTTGTCCTCTTTGGTAAGATTCATCTGGGATTTTACCTTGAGTTTACTCGTAATAATTTTATACGCTCGGCCCCATATATCATTGTCGAGTTCTGTGCATAGTTCTTTCCAGGCTTTGTTTTTTGTGCCGAGATTGCTCCTTGTAGAGCCTTTTTTTTATTTTATAGGTTCTTCGTGCGTCTCTTTTTTGCTCGTCACTGGCTATATTATTTTTATTGATTTTTACCATTGCCCTTCTTTTTTGATACACCCGTTTCTCATGCTGGCAATTTCTTTTGTCCACCAGTAGTTGGGGGTATGCCATGGTCTTGAACTTGTTCTTTGGTCGAGACATTTATGAATGTGAATCTGTCTACTATGTTACCTTGGTGTTCATTATAGGCGCTTTCCATTACACTTTTGCCGCTTTCCTGCACTTCCTTCCAGCCTTTTTCAGTTATTCGCCATGCCTTGTTCGAGTGTTGAGTGTATAAGTTGTATGAATTATTTTTGTGACCAATAAGATCGAAATATATGTTGTTGTGGTCGCTGGAATTTTCTCATGTTCATCTACCTTACTTAATTGATTATACTTCCGCCTATTTCTTCCGAGGCTAGTGTGATGTCTATCACCGATGTGCCTCCTCGAGCTGCGTATGTCGGTTTGGTGCCCACGTTTATGGAAACTAGGTCCATTGCGCTCACCCAGTCTTCCAGGATTTGTCCTATTTTGTCTGTCCGAGCCGAGCCGAACATCTGCGATTTCGCATTCATGTCCCCCCTATGATAATTTCTTTGCTTCCAGAACTTTTTATGTGGTTTTGTAATCTATCAAGGAATTCCTCAAATTCACTCAGTGTCTTGTTGGGCGAGAAGTAGCAAGAGTACACAGCAAAGGTCTCAAGGTCCGCCCTAACAAATCCATGACCTTCGTATTTGATATTATATTGCATTTCGTTGCCTAGTCTGATGAACGCATCTCCATTTTTGTCGCATATATGTTTCGTAGCTAGCTTTTTGTTGGATTCTTGGCCCACGATTATTTGGATGGATTATTAGATGGCCCAGAGTTTCTCTCTCTGTACGCTTGCTCTAGCAGGTCGTGTGCCATCCTACTCCTGTTCATGTTGATTTGTAACATGTTTGTTTTAACTTGCATGTTGGTCGTAAGTTTCAAGCGTCCTCCGCCACCGCGTCGTGCCCCATTTGTGTCGCCCCTTCTGCTTTTTTCTTCTTCTCTTCTTCTTCTTTGTCAGAGCATTTTTAAAGGCCGAACATTTCATGGATCCTGCTTTATGCCCGGTCTTATTACATAGAGGGCATGCCTCTTCGTTTGTGCAGTCTTTGAAAATATGGTCCGGTTTTCCACATTTGAAGCATAGTGTAGTTCTGTTTGGGCCTTCGCATTCTGATGCGTTGTGGTCATATGTCCAGCATTTGTGGCATTTGTTTATTTTGATTCGTTTTTCCATTTTGCATCTAACCATACCTATTACTAGGTGGTCTTTTTGTAGCAGTTTTTCAGCTTCTTCTTTGTCTACAGTTAGTGTTGCGGCAAGCGTGTTAAATGCGTTCGGTCTTAGCTCGGAGAGTTTACATCGGTTTTCGTCCTATTTTATGTGGTTTACTAATGTCAACAGCACTTCCTCTCTTGATGTGTCCTCGTCCATCCCTCGTATGTGGATGGTTTCTGTTCTTCCTTCCCGTCCTGCTGTCCCTGGCTGAGACTACTACGTAGTTATCTATATGATCATAAGATCATAATCGAAGCAGACGTTGATGTCGTGGAGCGAGAAGTACAAAGCGGTGCTCCACAGGGCTCAGTAATGGGTCCTACACTGTGGAACATTCTGTACGCTAGAGTACTTAGGCTAAAGCTACCAGAAAGTGTCGAGATAATATCTTTCGCTGATGATATTGCTCTGGTAGTAGCAGGAAAAGACGAGGAGAGAGTGAAGGAAAGTGCAAATAGGGCGATTGCATATTTTGATAAATGGGTGGAGGAAAAGCGCCTAAAGGTGGCCCCTGAAAAAACTGAAGCTGCTCTACTGACCGGAATGAGGCATGTGGGGCCGATAGAATTTAAGATCAGAGGCATAACCATAACGTCCAAGGAGGCAGTTAAATATCGTGTGATTATTGACAAAAAGACTATGTTTTTCACCACATATCATGCGAACAGTGACTAAAGTCCTCAAGGTAATAGCAGCACTGGAAAAGATGATGCCCAATGTCGGCGGACCAAAAAGTAGCAAGAGAAAGATATTATGCTCAGTCGCTCACTCGGCAATGCTTTATGGTATCCCGGTCTGGGCAAACGCAGTAGAGGAAGAGACCATTAAAAATAAGCTGGTCACAGTGCAAAGAAAAGAAAACTAAATATGGTGTGATTATTGACAAAAAGACTATGCTTTTCACCACATATCATGCGAACAGTTACTAAAGTCCTCAGCAGTTACTAAAGTCCAAAGCTAATAGCAGCACTGGAAAAGATGATGCCCAATGTCGGCGGACCAAAAAGTAGCAAGAGAAAGATATTATGCTCAGTCGCTCACTCGGCAATGCTTTATGATGTTCCGGTCTGGGCAAACGCAGTAGAGGAAGAGACCATTAAAAATAAGCTGGTCACAGTGCAAAGAAAACTGGCACGACGTGTGTGCAGTGCATACAAGACGGATGCAGTGCTCGTGATGGCAGGCATAGCACCAATACAATTCTTGGTAAAAGAAAGAACAGAGCCGTACAAAAAGCGGAACAGCGGGCAGAAGACAGAAAAATTGCTAAATAAGTTCTTTTCCGGGTGTGGCAAAAGCACTGGATATTCTGTACAAACGGACAGTGGACAAAACTATTAGTCCCACAAGTGAGAATTTGGGTAGAACGAGAATAAAGGGAGATGACATACTATCTTACCAAAGGGTTTAGCGGCCATGGATGCTTCAGAGAGTATTTGCACAATATTGGCAGGGCCTGTGACAATATGAGTGTCTACTGTGGACAAAAGGACAGTGCGGCGGACACGGTCTTCGAATGTGAAACGTGGATTCCGGAGAGGGACGACTGGACAGCGAAGACTAAAACAGAACTGTTGTGTACAGGAGCCTGCGTTGGTGGAGCCACCTGGGCGGTGGGCGTGGAGGCGAGATTTCATTCCGAGTTTTGTTAACATACAATGTACACCTTTTGTTTTCCGATAAATGTTAACCCTTAGTTTTATTATGTTTTATAAATAAATCTTATTTTCAATATGATATACAAAATCTTGTATTATTAATACCATACACAAAAGTTAGCGACGAGGCAAAATAAAGAACCTACAAAGGAATAAGTGAGTGAGGTTAAGTCTGCTAAAACCTGTGATTTTACTCAATTTTTACAAAAAAAGGTGGCTTCTTCCTACGAAACTACTACACATGCAAAACATACTGTTTTTTTTTAAATCGAAATATACGATATTACAAAGAAATTCGACCTCTGGCTTATGCGACTGGAAAGTGCGTTTCAAGTATTTCAAGTTCAAGATAATAAAAAAACCGCTTGTCTACTACATTACATAGGGCCTGATGCATACGATGTGCTGTGTAATAAATTATCACCAAAAAGCCCAAAAACTAAAAGCTACAATGATTTATTATTGGAAATGAAATCGCATTATAACACAGAACCGTTGGAAATAGCAGAAAACTTTCGTTTCTTGCTATGTAAACAGTACGATGGGGAAAGTGCTCAAGAATATTTAACTGCTCTTCAACGTTTAGTTGCAAGTTCGGATGATTACTTAAAAAAAGCCTTAAGGAATAAGTTTGTTTTTTTACTTCGGACCCAAGGGATCCAAAGTTGATTACTGGAGACAAAAGATTTAACAATTGAGAGGGCAATTGAGGTAGCTATAAGCATGGAAACTTCTGCAAATAATGCTGTTCAACTACACCGCAGTAACACTACCAGTGCTAGTGCAAACAGTGTCAAAAGTGTTAAACCATGTGCTCCAAGTGCAACAAATAAGAAAAAGACTCCTTTCAAATTTAATTTTACAAATAACTCTAATAATATTTTTTGTTTTAGATGTGGATCTCCTTCTCATTTAGCAAATAAATGTAAACACATTTCAAGTATATGTTCAAAATGCAAGGTCAAGGGTTATTTGGCGAAGGTTTGTTTGAAAAGTAAAAATCTTGAGAGTGCTAACCAATTTTGGAGATTCAGTGCGAGTCAGAACATGTGAGTCACAGACAAAAATTTATTATAAAAGTTCAAGTGGGAAACCCCACATCAGTTAGCATTATAAATTTTCAATTATTTAAAAAATTATTTTCTAATCTGAAATTGCTAGAGACAAATTTAAAATTAATTACATATTGCAAAGGGGCTCTAGATGTTGTTGGTTATTTACAAGTAACTACCACATACAGGAGGATTACAAAAGTTTTGAATTTGTAGGGGAACCCTGGGCAGAACGGGGTACCAAGTTGAAAATACGTTTTTAAAATACGAAAGGGTTAATTAAGAGAAATTTTGTAAGAAAAGAAAAAAACAATATATTTTTTTTCAAAAATAGAAAAATATGTCATTTGCCCCGTTCTGCCCCGGTAGTGGGGCAGAACGGGGTGGAAAAGTAACAAAAAGTAGCAGAAACAAAAGTTTGCTCTATTTATTTAGTTTTAAGTGCCCATAAAGGCACTTTCCTTTGGTTATTCTCTCTTCAGCTCCTTATTTTTTCCAATTATCTTCAGGCACCTTCCTTTGGTTAGTACATTCTTAATTTTATTCTCTTAAATAGATTTTTTCTTGCTCTCTCTTCTTTGGCTAACTTTTTCCCGTCTGTATCCTTAATAGTGGCTTCTAACTCTTTTTTGTATGGGGAATCTGTTAAGACAGCGGTCTTCCCCCTCTTCCGATTCTTCCTTTTCGAGCTTTCTTTAACTTTTGGAATTGGCATAAGAATTTCAGGTGAAACATGTAATGAAGAGGTCATGTTAGATGTGTCATCCAAGAGCACCCAGGAGTGGCAAGACTTGACTCATTAAATCGGACCTTCTTAGCCGGCGTGTCATCATTAGAGTTGGCTGAATACTCGTCAGCCAGTGTGCTACACGAAGGCAATTCTGACTGTTCGGCTCCAGATACGATCACCTCTTCACTTGAAGGACAGCAAAAAATTATCTACAGCTACTTTATTAAAGCCCATAGCTCTTGCACCAGATGTTGCTTCCAGTTTGCGAACAGATAAAGTAGGATGTCGCTTAAGGAATCCATTGGCCCAATCTTGGCCTGCGATTCCATTTTGAAATCTATGACCAATGCCATTTTCTTATAGCCAACTCATAAGCTAAACTACGCAAGTCTTTCATTGTTAAACCGAATAATCTAGCCTCCATTGTTTTTAAGTAGTTAACGAGCTGAAGTTTCTGCTCTCCTGTAAATATGTTTTTAAATTTTCCAGCCATTTTATCAATTTTATAGTAGGGGTTTTCCCTTCTTTTTTTAACGTATCTTTCCAGAGTAGACTGGGGAACATCAAATTGGTTCGAAGCCTTCAAATACCCAGATTGGCCAGAAATAACCGTCTCGATAGCATTATTCATTTCCTCGATAGACCATGATTGCCTAGCTGTTTTTTTCTTATAATTTCGAACCATCTGAAATTTGAAATCGAAAGAATAATGTACCCCATTTCGCCCCACCCGTTCTGCCCCGGGAACACGATTGAGGTTAGAGAGTTCAAGTAACTCGAGGAAGATACGTAAACAAACATTTAACTACACGAAACGAAAGACAATTAAACGTACTTCAAGCATGTAGTAATTATAGTTGTAATGTAAACAAGTATTTATACCTTACTTTAGTTATAAAATCATTAAAAGTTATAATACAGGAGTAAAAAATGAAACAATGAAAATCTCAAGCACGAACGCTCAAAAAAACCAGACTAAAATGGCTGCCGTAGTTGAGCGGTAACAGGTTGTTCTAGTTTTACTTATTGCCGCTCGCTGGCAGCGCCTCCTTGACACTGAAAAACGTCGAACTTCATTCCGCCCCGAACCCCGTTCTGCCCCGGGTTCCCCTATATAGTAGATACGGACAGGGAACCAATTTTGGGTAGTAAATAGATACGACAATTGAATGTAAAATTGGAGAACATTTCTCAAATTTCTACAAGGGATAATTTATCTCAAATGTGGCAAAAGTACCCCAATATTTTGGAAAAATCCATGGGAAAATATTCAAGCCCGTTTAAAATTAAAAAGTACTGCTCAACCCACATTTATTAAAGCTCGAAAAATTCCATATAGATTACAACAAAAGGTTGATGATGAATTAAAATATTTGGAAAAAGAAGGAATTTTAATTAAAGTCAAAAACTCTGAATGGGCTACACCCATTGTACCAGTGGTAAAATCTAATGGAAAGATACGTATTTGTGGTGACTTTAAAGTCACATTAATTCCAAATTTAGTTATTGACGAATATCCTTCACCTTCAATAGAAAATTTATTTTCATCTATGGCAGGAGAGAATAGATTCACAAAATTGGATTTACAACAAGCATATTTACAGCTTGAAGTACACCCTGAGGATCAAAAATACCTAACATTAAATACAAACAAAGGTCTTTTTCAATGTACACGACTAATGTACGGTATTTCTAATGCACCAGCAATTTGGCAGCGTGAAATAGAAAACATCCTCAAAGATGTTCCGGGAGTTTCAGTATTTCTGGATGAAATAAAACTTACTGCACCTGATGATGTTACTCATTACGCGAGGCTAAACGAAGTTTTGTCGCGATAATCGAGCCAAAATATCCGGATTAATTTAGAAAAATGTGATTTTATGAAGTATAAAATCAATTACTGTGACTATGTAATCGATAAATCAGGCATACATAAAGAGAAAAAGAAGGTAGATGCTATTCAAAATGCTAAAATACCTACAAATAAAACTGAAATAAGAGCTTTTGTAGGGCTCATTAATTATTACGGTAGGTTTCTAAAGAACCTTCGTTCAAAATTGTACCCACTGTACAATTTATTAAATTATTAAATTTATAAAATATTATTAAGATGAGGTACCATTCAAATAGGATTCAAACTGTCAGAGAGCGTTTGACTTGGTAAAAAAAGAAATGATGTCTGACCGAGTACTTGCACATTTTGACCCACGACTACCACTAATTTTAGCTACGGATGCTAGTCCATATGCAGTGGGGGCAGTTTTATCCCACATTTACCCAGATGGGTCTCTCCGTACCATCAGTTTGCTTCACAAACTCTCTCAAAAGTTCAACAAAAATATTCTCAGATAAACAAAGAAGCATATGGTATATTATTCGGTGTAAAATTCTTTTATTATCTATATGGTAGGAATTTCATATTATATACTGATCCTCTTGTACAAATATTTTCTCCTTCAAAACATTTACCTACGTTAACTACAAGTAGAATGCAACATTATGCATTATTTTTACAAACTTTTATATATGAGATCAAATACAAAAATACCAAAGATCATTCAAATGCTGACGCTATGTCTAGACTACCTACAAATTCAGAACAAATTTATACTTACGATGAACCTGATGCTTTTGAAATATTTCAAATAGAAAGTTTACCAATTACATTCAATGAATTAAAAAGAGAAACATTACTTGATAATGATCTTTCAAAACTGATTAAATCATTACGTGCTGGAAAATATGTTGACAAGAAAGAAGATCGTTTTAATGTAGATCAAACAAAGTTTTCTTTACAGCAAGATTGTTTATTGCGTGGTCAGACAGTTGTAATACCAAAAACATTACGAAAAATAATTTTGGATGAATTACATTCTACTCACACAGGCATAGTCAAAACTAAACAGTTAGCCAGATGTTACTGCTGGTGGCCTGGTATTCCAGAAGATATTGAAAATGAGGTTAAAAATTGTTTACAATGTAACAAATTTAAGAATAACCCTCAAAAAAATCAATTCCAACCATGGGATAGAGCCAATAAACCCTTTGAAAGGGTACACATTGATTATGCTGGACCATTTATGAACTGTTATTTCGTAATACTGGTGGACGCATATTCACGTTGGCCAGAGATTCATGTAGTGAAAAATATGACAGTGCATCATCCGTAATACTACAGTTATACTGCTTCGAAAAATCTAGTACCTTTGGCCTTCCTGCTGTTTTAGTTAGTGATAAAGCACCTACATTTGTATTTTTTGAGTTTAAAAATTTTCTAAAACTTAAGGGAATAACTCACAAATTATCTCCACCATATCATTCTGCAACAAATGGGTTAGTAGAGCGTTACGTACAATCTTTTAAAAACGCATTAAAAACCTTGAGTGGAAATGAAAAAGATACTGAAACAAACTTATGCAAATTCTTAATAAACTACAGGAAAACTCCACATGCTGTTACAGGAGTTAGGCCTTCCTTTCTGATGTTTGGTAGAGAAATACGTACCAGACTTGATTTAATTTTTCCTATGGAGATTCCTAAAAAATACCCATTACAAATTTTGTATATAGAACTTTCAAAGAGGGAGAAAGAGTTGCTGTTAGAGACTATTTAAACCAAATGGCAATTTGGTAGAGTACAAAAGAAATTAGGTAATCTGATATATCTAGTTCAATTAGATGATTTACGACTTTGGAAACGCCATATCGAGCAGATTAGATTAATTGGTAATGATACCCCATTAAAGATTTAACTTTACACCATCTAGCCCGATAATATCAGAACCACTAATACCTGCAATCGAAATTCAATTACCGAACAACGACTTTAAAAATGAACCCGTCTCTGATTCACATGACCCTGACAACAAACCTTGTGAATCAGACAAACAAATTCCTGACCCAGTTGAACCTTGCACCGTGCGAAGATCCACACGAATTCGGAAACAACCTTCTCGTTTTGGTCATTAATGTTTTGGTCATTATACGAGGGGCAAGTAAAAAATAACTAGGCGAAATCCGGCAACACCACCTTCATTGTCAACACTCCTTTCCAACTACCCGGATGATCACTGCGAAGCTTAGTGCCGGCCTAACAGCCATCCGCGATGGAGCCCGCAATCGCCGTCACCGCCAGGTGTGAAATCCGTTTAGTGATTCGATTTTTAAACGCAAAGAAGCTTACACCTATTGAAATTCATAGACAGTTGGAAGAAGTTTATGGGAAAGCTTGCATCAGCGTCCAACACGTCCGCAAATGGTGCAGGGAGTTCTCCGAAGGACGCACAGACGTTCACGACGAGCAAAGGAGCGGGAGGCCATCGGTGTCCGACGAAGTAGTGACGAAGATTGAGCGCATTCTCCTCGAGGATCGAAGAGTAACGCTTCGGAAGCTTGCTGATCAGGTTCCTGAGGTTTGTGAAAAAACCATCGACAACATTTTGATCAAAAAACTTGGTTATCACAAGGTGTGTTCGCGGTGGTGACACATGCTTTCAGAAACCCACAAAGACAATCGCGTCAAGTGTGCCGAGGGGTTTCTTCGAGAATGCGCAGAGAATACCGAAGAATTCTTGGACTCCATTGTTATGGATGATGAAACGTGATGTCACTACGTCACTCCGGAAACAAAAGAAGACTCGAAACAATGGCGCCGTCCCGGGTCGCCGAGGCCGAAGAAGTTTAAGCAGACGCTGTCCGCAGGAAAAGTGATGGCTACGGTGTTTTGGCACCGAAAAGGCGTCTTGCTTACCGAGTTTATGCCTAAAGGGACCACAATAAATTCGGACAGGTACTGCGAGACGTTAACGAAACTCAAAAGAGCCATCCAAAATCGCCGGAGAGGAAGACTGAGCAAGGGCGTTAGGTTGCACCACGACAACGCGCGACCGCATGTCTCTCGACATACCACCACCCTACTGGACAAATTCGGCTGGAAATTGCTTGATCATGCCCCTTACAGCCCTGATCTTGCTCCCAGCGACTTCCACTTGTTTCCGAAATTGAAGCAACACTTGGGTGGACAACGTTTCAGTACAGATGAAGAGGTGAAGGAAGCGGTCACCAAGTACATCCGCGGGTTTACAGAAGTGGATAACTCGTCAGGAAAAATGCGTTGAAAGATCTGGCGACTATGTAGAAAAATAGTTTAAAATACAAGCTTTCAGATTGTATACATATTTATTGCAATAAAAAATGCCTTACACCTGAAAAAAATGTGGGAACCTTATTTTTTACTTGCCCCTCGTATATACATTTTGTTTTATGTTTTTTTCTTTATAAAGGGAAGAGTTGTTGTGTACAGGAGCCTGTGTTGGTGGTGCCACCTGGGCGGTGGGCGGAGGCGAGATTTCATTCCGAGTCATTCCGAGTTTTGTTAACATACAATGTACACCTTTTGTTTTTCGATAAATGTTAACCCTTAGTTTTATTATGTTTTATAAATAAATCTTATTTTCAATAAGATATACAAAATCTTGTATTATTAATACCATAAACAACAAGAACTAAGAATAAAGACACTGTTGGAAGTCATGCTAAAGTCCGAAGGCAACTGAACAGCAACGGATGACATAATAAGATGCATAATAAGCATGAAAGAGGCAGACGAACGTGATGGACAGAAAGTCAGGACTAAACTAAACCAACAAAATGCCTGAACCGTTAAGCACATGATGTGAAATGGGGGACCAGAGACCAGACAAGACTAAATAACTAAAGCATATATGGTTGCAAAGACCATGTAAAGTGGGTATCTGTTTTTTTCTCCGTTTAGTCTTGCGTGTAGAATATTATCTTTTGAATAAATTTATTTATAAATTAATTTAAATTAAAAATTAATTTAAATTAAATTTATTTATAAACAATGTGATTGAAACGAATTTTGTAATTTATTGCGAAAAATATTTTGTTATTAAAGTGTTTTTCGAGCGTGTTTTTAATATTCGCGTTCTCGGTGAAACCTGCAAGCTGTTAGACACATATTTACTTAACAGTCTAGTCCGAAATACTCTTTCAAATTGTGCTGTTTCCAATGTCGCACCAACTTCGTTACAACTTTATATCCCCTATGGTCTCCTCCGTTCTTGCTTTCGCCATGCAGCTTCAAACTTTTACTTAAAATCACTTCCAAGATTAATGAAAATTCACACGAGAAGTTTTTATAATTTCGTCTGTTGGGTTTAATAATTCATCCTTGTTTTCTGTATGAATTATTTGTGTCTTGCTTTTATTTTTTTGTCTGTATAATCTTATATGTTAAACCTTGCCTGTCTAATGTTTTGGGATAATCTCAGATTTCTTGTTTTAATTGATTTAGTATTAAAAAAATGTAATTAGTCCAGGATTAATAACAAAAGCGAACTATAAATAATCAGCGATAAATAATTGTGATTAATAGTGCGAGCAAACAGAGTGAATATAAATTAAAAGTAAGCAGCGATAAATTCTCCCTGTTAATCCTCCGAGTTTCGCTTGTAGTCTCACTAATCACAGTATACTTTCCTATTCATAATATACAATATTACTTCTATTCTATTAAGATTTAAGGGTCTAGGTGTAGGCGTGGATGAAAAAATTTAGTTCTTAAAAGGTTAAAATAACAGGTGCATTACTTAAGGGAGGCCTTAAGGGCTGCGAGGAAGCAGAGGATGTTTAGATAAAGAATTCAAACAGTGTGCTTTATGAAGAATGTAATAATGTAACGTAATGTACGCACGGTTTCAGATAAATTTTGATTTTAAAAATGCAAGCTCTGCATTAAGGTATTTTCCAGGAGATATTGTATGGAATAAATTTCATATATTTTGTCTACGTGATAAGCTTTATTCTTTTCCGCCAGAGATTTTCTGAGTAGTTTATTGGGTGACAGTATAAACTACCCACGAAATCTACAGGGAAAAAAAACACAAAAAGTGGATAGAAAAACTTGACATAATGAATAAAACAATATAAACGGATTAAACGAATAATATTAGACAGGAAAATAATTTACGATTTGTCTTGTTTAAATAGTTTTATCTGTTTAACTTTTACTCTCGCGATTTATATTTGCGGTGATTGATGTTAAAATAACTAGATTTGATTATTTATTAACTAATTTACCCGAATAATTTTCAAGAAATCAGTCAAATCTATCTGGTGCAATATTTCTCCGTTTTAATTCGAATTTGATCGAAATCCCCGAAGGGCGATTAAACCAGAAACTTTTCTCCGATTTTTCCGTTCATTCCGTTGTTATCGCAGTAAAAAAAAAAAAAAAACGTTCGTCGCTTTTATACACAATTACATTCGAATTAATATTATCTAACATTCTTCAATACGGAAAACTGAACGAAAACTTGGGCGAAGAATTAGAACTTATTTCTTGTTTCTGTTGGAAAATTTTCCGTCTCGAATCCAGTATTAATATCATTACTGGTAAATTTGCCGCGTCGTTAAGTTAAAATGTTATTCGGGTATTAGGGTATCGCGCTATTTTACAATTTCCATTTTCGTCCTGGATTTCTCGTCCCCGCTCCTTCGGGACACCAACGAGCATTCCCCAAGGACGTCACGGGCTATACAGACAAGATGCCAAAACTGCTGTCTCCAACTACTATATAGATTACATCATATTTTCCCCATTATATAATGTAACAAGTATCTACACAGATGAGACAAGATTAGATAAACAAGGTTACTTAATGAGAATTAAATATGTATGTCTGGATAGTTAGGGTTTCATTGAAACATGTCTTGTTTGTTTAGTTGTCGTTGATGCAATGTGATTTACAATCTAATTGATAATAAATATAAATTAGTTGATAAAACGTCGATACGGTGAAACGAGCGAATTAATTATGCGAAATTAATTATATCACGTAATAAAACATGCGCGAATTAAAAGCGGTATTTCACATCGTCCTGATTTATGTTGCGAAATTAGTTGCCACTCTTTTATGGCGAGTTAATTTGCGCGCATTAATCAATTCCCAAATTATTTTGCTTATTAGATATATTAACCCCATACATGCTTGCCCATATTTTACAATCCACAATATTAATCAATCGTTATTGCTATTATTAATACTGCTGTCAATACAGTGGCAATCAGCATTATTCGAATAGACTAGATCAGGGATTCCCAAAGTTTCTCCTATTTAGTATTTCCCAAATTTCTGACCGGTAAAAAAAATGGAATTATGTAATGTAATGGCATTTTTTTGGTGAGGTGGGAGTTTGTCACGAGCGACAGCGAGTTAGCAATTACACCGAACCACTAAAAACACTTTCATCTCGAGTAGTAAATGCAATTTTTTCTACTGATTTCGGTTGTAGAATCCATAATTTGACTTTAATAAATCCAATTCGAAGCGAACTGTCAAAACAAATTTAATTGTTAGTTTGGCCGCTTCCACGGTAACATATTGCATTCTCATAGAAGGTGATACTTTTCAAGTCAAATGTCCTAATTTTATTTCGGTTTTTTAAATAGTTTCAGGCTCGTTTTACGTTTGTACATAAAATATTTCATTGAAATTGATGTAATTAATAAGAAAGTGCATGCAAATTTGGTTAGTTTAGTGTTTTAATCGAGAAAATCATAAATTTAAAATGCTCATTTTCGTCTCTAGATGTGAAAATATTTTCATCTCTAGAATGAAAAAATGTCACTTTCATGTAGGGTAAGCCGTGGAAAAAATGCCATTTTCACATATATCGGTAGAAAAACTTTTTTTTATACAGGGTCCTCACCAACCGATGTAGAATTAATACGCGTGAGATTTAAGACATGATATTTGAACCCTTTCACCGCCATTCCGGGAGATGTGACCCGGAGACCTGAATTTATACAGCGCCGTCACGGACGATGTAGCCCGGTTTTTTTTTACCAGCGCCATCTAGTTTCCCGCTGGATTACTAAACGAGTAACGAGTCGTCACTGAACTTAAAGGGGGAGAGAAATCGCGATTTTTTGTAATTTTTAAAAAAATATTTAAATATTACGCAACGATTGGAAATCTCCCACAACCGATTTGCAAATAAATCGGGTATTTTTTAAAAATGATTTCACCGACCTGCCGTCTCCGGGGGCGGCTGGGCGAATTTTTCCAGGTTTTTCACTTTTTCACACACAACTCGGACAGTTTTCGTCGCATGGACGTGGTTCCGGCACCGGCGTATCCCAAACTGTCAACTCACTTTTCGACATTTTTCCTTAAAATGTTTGAGAGGTGTGAAAAACTCACATTTTCTTAAAAAAAAATCGTCATGTTTCTACACCTAAATGACGCGATCCGGAAGCGTTATCGAAACTCGCCGTGCGTAGGGTCGTTCGTCTATTCATTGGCTACAAGAAGCTGATGCACCGCCGCCGCAGACGGCGTTTGAGTCGTAGGACCCGGATTCGCAGAAAAATGTAAATAACGTCGCGCAGCGGCGAGAGTGGCATCGGAGGACGCGTCTCATGGTTTTCTACCGCAATTCTTTCGTAAATATCATTTTCACCGGGCATCTTCGCCGTGTTCTCCGTAAAAGTGGTAATTTTTGTAATGCTAACTTTTGGGATCCGTGTGGGGAAGCATTCGGCCTGATTCGCCAGGCAACGACGGAATTGCAAATTTCGATCAATTCTGACACGATTGACGTGGCGTTTCTCGAATTTCACCTGGGGGACCACACCACGTGGGTTTTTGAAAAGGTCAAGTTTGAAAAGGTTTTTATGCCGCCGGAGACGGCAAATCTTCACTGGTTTTAGCGCGCGTCTTCGACGCTTTAACTGCGAATGTCCGTCCGCACGTTGCGCATCCCCAGGTTTCGTCCTCCGCCCTGCCGCCCCCTTCCAGAGGGTCAAAACCCCCCCGAAAATCGAAGTTTTTGCGGAAACGGCCCGACGGAAGCGGAGGCGGCGGCGCAAAACGAAATTGTACATTTTTCTGGTGTAGAACCGAGATCTCCGTCGAGCGATGCCATTTTCGCGACTCAACTCCCCCAAGTTCGGACGCACCAGACCGAAACCTAAAATCACGATTTTTTTAGCTTCGAGGCGTATTTTGCGTAGGATCTCGAAAATTCTTCCTGGACGCTTTAGCTGCCGTCGCGCCACGTTTTTAGAGCCCTCGCTCGCCGTCCTGCGCCGTCCCGCTCACCTGGTACAAGAGCAAATGCAACTTTTTATTTGACGATTTTGGATTCACTTCCACGGACGCCCTACACTTATTTACAGTTCGTTCGTTCTCTTTAGAACACTTGCCCGCAGCTATTCCGGCAAAATCGTCATTTTTCTACACCTAAATGACGCGATCCGGAAGCGTTATCGAAACTCGCCGTGCATAGGGTCGTTCGTCTATTCTTTGGCTACCGCAGGCGGCGTTGGAGTCGTAGGACCCGGATTCGCAGAAAAATGTGAATAACGTCGCCGACAAAAGCCGCGCAGCGGCGAGAGTGGCATCGGAGGACGCGTCTCATGGTTTTCTACCGCAATTCTTTCGTGAATATCATTTTCACCGGGCATCTTCGCCGTGTCCTCCGTAAAAATGGTAATTTTTGTAATGCAAACTTTTGGGATCCGTGTGGGGAAGCGTTCGGCCTGAATCGCCAGGTCACGACGAAATTGAAAATTTCGATCAATTCTGACACGACTGACGTGTGGCGTTTCTCGTATTTCACCTGGGAGACCACACCACGTGGGTTTTTGAAAAGGTCAAGTTTGAAAAGGTTTTTATGCCGTCGGAGACGGCAAATCTTCGCTGGTTTTATCGCGCGTCTTCGATGCTTTGACTGGGAATGTCCATCCGAACGTTGCGCATCCCCAGGTTTCGTCCTCCGTCCTGCCGCCCCATTCCAGAGGGTCAAAACCCGAAGCGGAGGCGGCGGCGTACAACGGAATTGTACATTTTTCTAGTGTAGAACCGAGAGCTCCATCGAGCGATGCCATTTTCGCGACTCAACTCCCACAAGTTCGGACGCACCAAACCGAAATCTAAAATCACGAATTTTTTACCTTCGAGGCGCATTTTGCGTCGGATCTCGAAAATTCTTCCCGGACGCTTTAGCTGCCGTCGCGCTACATTTTAAGAACCCTCGCTCGCCGTCCTGCGCGGTCCCGTTCACCTGGTGCAAGATCAACTTTTTTTTTTGCCGATTTTGCATTTACTCCCACGGACGCCCTACACTAATTTGTAGCTATTCCGGCAAGAATCTTTAAGCTGCGACGACTTTTTGCGAATCTGCGGTAATTTAAAAAGAAAAGTGCGCAAAAAGTTAAAAAAACCAGAGGCGTTTTGCGGTGGCACTTAGATCGCCCGAACCAATTGACCGATCGGTATGGGCGTAGAACCTGTTAGTTTGTTTTCGAGTTTAATTAATCAGATTTTTTAGTGCATTGTAGAATGGTGTTTTGGCTTTCCACACCCATAATTGGACGTCGCGGAATCGCGTCGCGACGCCCACTTATAACTGTTAATTTTCACAGAGAAAAACTTGAATGTCAATTTGGGGCACCAGGATATCGGGTTTTTGAAATTCCACAGTTTGAAACGTGTCGGCTCTCCATCGCTGGAAGGTGCGGTCAGTCTGACCGCTGCAGTATCATCGTTTCTGGGCGCTGCAAATAGAAACGGCACGCGTTCGATTTGAAACGGACACTCGCGCCTCTTTTGCATGTATGGCTTCGCGATCCGAGCCGTCCCCGTTGAGCTGCCGACGTTGGAAAATATCACTTTTTTTTTTGCACGATTTTTGGACATTTACCCTACTCACCGCGCGGCCGAAACCGGCTATTGCGGCACGAGGCGATGCCGCCCGCCGATACGCGTATGTCGGTACCACTCGCGGCTTCCTGCGTCCCTTCACCCGGTGCGTCACAAATTCCGAAAAAAAAATCACAAACCGAGGCACTTCCGTCGGGTCCCCCGATTCGGAAATACTTCCATAAATGTGCAGGGAGTACTCTGAAAGTGCACCTTCAAGTTTGCCACCGTCTGCGTTCAACGTGCCGGACTCGCGATTTTACGACGCAGTTCTTTAGATTAAAACTATGGCTTTGCGTCAGTGTAACCGGCGCCGCGGTATGTCGGGTTGTGGAGGAGCAAAGGATTATAGAGGAGCGCTATTTGTTGCTTCTGATCAATAGGTGATCAATGTGGAAGGGGTTGCATATCTACTGGCATTTTTATAAATATTGGCGCCGTGTGTTATTCCTTAAAATAGACATGGCAGTGAAAGGGTTAAGGTTGCATACAGTATCCACCAGTGCATAATTTGACAATATTTTCAATTTGTTAGTAACAATTGTTTCCGAGTGGTGGTTTTGTAATGACATCATGGGTCGATTTTGGTATCATTGGATCTTTTTGTAAATAGGAGAGTCTATCAAAAATGTGGGGTCACATAACAAAATTTTTAAGAAATAGAAAAATAAATATTGAATGAATGGAAATTTCTATTCATTATTATTATTATTTCTATTCATTTTAAATGAATAGAAATAATAATGTGATACACGTGGCATCTTGTCAAGCTTAATACCGTTAGCACATAAAGTTTAAGAAATGAATTTTACAGAATCAGAAAGGATAGAAATTCTGATAATCTTTGGTTATAGGGATCGTAAGAGAACTTACGCGGAAGCGTATCATTTATTTAATGACATTCATCCAAACATTATCCCTATCAGTAGGTCCACAGTGACACGAACCGTTCAAAAATTTGAGGAAACTAAAAGTGTGAAAAGGACCTAAGACGGCAACAAATGTTAATACGACACTAAATATTTTGCTAGATATAGCCGAACGCCCACATAATTCCATCAGTCAGCTCTATGCAGACCATGATATCTCTAAAATGTCAGTGAGAAGAATCTTAAAAAAGGAAAGGTTTAAACCGAACAAAGCCCATTTAATTCAGGAATTATCTGAAGATTACTTTGAGCACAGGGTTGAATTTTCAGAAATAATGTCTCAACTAATAAATGATAACGATAATTTTTTGAAGAACATTGTGATGTCAGATGAAGCCCCACGTACCAAATGAATGGTTATGTGAATAGACACAACTGTAGATACTGGCACCAAGTAAATCCACACGTAAAAATTAAAGTTCATTCTTAATATCCGCAAAAGATAAATGTGTGGTCTGGGATATTAGATGGTATTATAAACGGCTCTTTTATCATAGATGGAACACTAACATCTGAAAAGTACCTGCGAATGTTACGTACACAAATCATTCTACGAATAAAAGAAATTCGACCCCACCCAGAAAATACAGGTAGCATCCATCCATACACTAGTACCCATACACTAGAGTATACTAGCATAGCATAGCCTGGTTTTAGGCAGATGCTGCACCCGCATATTTTGGTTGGGAAGTGCGCGAGTATTTAAATGTAACTTTTCCTAAAAGATGGATTGGACGAAGAGGATATATTGAGTGGCCCCACGCTCTCCCGGTTTGACAACGTTGGATTCAATTTAAAGGTCGTTGTGTACGTACATATGCCAATAACATTAGAGAACTTGGAAGCAAGAAACAATAACGAAATAGCACGCATTCCTCGTGTAAGGTTGCGAAATGCTTTAACAGTTTTACTATCCGAATTAACTATTGTCACGAAGTAAATGGAGAAGAATTTGAGCATCTTCTCTAATTCATCTTTGTTATTTTATTTATTGTAATGTAGACCGCAGAACTAAACTCCGCCATTGCCCGGTCCCAAGTCCGGGATGAGAAAGAAGCTGTTCGATGGCAGGCTCAACAAGAAGCCGGTCGGTAAAACAATTTATGTTGTATCTCAATGCACTCGTCAGAATAAATATTATGGATCAAACTGTTAGGTGCTAGGGCGTTCCCCGCTGTAGATGACGCGATTCATCATCGCCCGAATGGTGTGAGAAAAGTGCAAGGGCTCCCCACTCAAGGACGGGGTGGGCCAAAGAAGCGAGTCCAACAAATCAGAATGGTAACCATTAACATTGGCACTCTTCAAACAAGTCGAATCCGAGAACTTGCTGATGCGTTAAAGAACCGACAAGTAGATATTGCCTGCATCCTGGAAACCAAATGGACTGGCTCAAAATCCAAGGATATTGGTAAAGGATACAAGTTATTCTACCACGGAAAGATATCAGGCGAAGAATGACGTAGCTATAGCTGTGAGTACAAAGTTCAGAGATCATGTCACTGAAGTAAACCGTCTTTCTGGCCGATTGATGTCTATTAAGATCGACACTGGTACGAAGACTTTACGTGTGTTTTTTTCAATCAAACTGGGTGCTCGGAGGGATGAGTTTTGGAACAACCTCGAAACTTACCTACAGTTTGTTAAAGAAGAACTCATGTTCATTGGTGGTGACTTAAATGACCACGTTGGAAGGAACAGAAATGGTTTCGACAGAGCACATGGTGGCAACAAGCCTTTGGAGAGCAAAATGAGGATGAAGGCCTTGATTTGCTGAGGCCTTGGACCTCTGACTAACAGCTTTTACAAAAAGCGGCCATCGCACCTTATTACCTTCAGTCGTGGTGGAAGAAATAAGCAGATTGATTTGAGTGATCTGAAGTTTGTCACTGATGTAAAAGTCAGACAATATTGCACCCCAACATCTTCTGCTTCTCCTCAATTTTAGGATTCATTTTGATCTCTGCAAGAAAAGTCTTAAATCTACATCGGAACAAATTATATGGTGGAAATTAAAACACCATCACATCCAGCTATAAGGTCCATCTATAGGTTCTCTAGCTATGCCAGAACAAGGTCAACACGTTGATGAAATCTGGAAAAAGGCCTCCATACATATTAAGACTTGTGCTACTAACATCATAGGTAAATCAAAACCTGGACGCAGTTTTATGAATAAAAAGATATGGTGGTGGAATTCTCATGTCCAAGATGCCATCAGGATGAAGAAGTTAGCGTATAAAACGTGGCTCCAATCGGGACTGGATCTTGATCGTCAGTAATATAATAGATTGAAGTCGATGGCAAAACAGGAAGTGTCAAAGGCTAAAGCAAACCATTACAGGAACATCTACGAAGAGCTCAACACAGCAGAAGGAGCAAATAATATCTACAGACTATCGAAGAATCGCCATCGTTCCACTCAAGATGTTGGACATGTAATGATCATTCAGAATGAAAATCAACAACCTCCTTAACCGATGGAAACAGCACTTCGAAAATATTAGCAACGAAGAATTTGTGCATCCGTCACTACCAGCTGCAGATACTATACTTGGTCCAGTACCAGCCATCACGGTTGCCAAAGTTGAGACCGCTATGAAGAATATGAAAATGGAAAGGCAACTGGACCGGATGATCTTCCGGCGGAGGTGTGGAAGATGTTTGGGCCACAAGCAGCCCAGTTTCTAGCAGATATCTTCAACAAGATCATCAATGAAAACGGAACTCCTCTTACTTGGCTCAGTAGTGTAACTATACCAATTTGGAAAGGTAAAGGAGATGTGCACAACTGCTCAAATTATCGACTAATTCGCTTCATTTGTCACACTATGAAGATATTGGAGCGTATTGTGGATACACGCCTTCGTAACATAATCAAGATTGCCTCAAACCATGTGGTTTTATGAAAGGTACAGGGACAATCAATATTATTCACGCCACTCGTCTTTTGAAGGAAATGCATCTACAAAAGAGGAAACCGCTCCATATAGTCTTCTTGGATTTTGAAAAGGCCTTCCTAAAAGAGGAAAACACTCCATATAGCCTTCTTGGATCTTGAAAAGGCCTTCGACAGGGTACCTCGTGATATAATATGGTATGCCCAACGACAGTATAGAGTACCAGAAGCATATATTCAATGGGATTAGCTTCTTTATCGGAATGTCGCCAGCTATGTCCGATGTGCTCAAGGAAAATCCGAAACTTTTCCCATCAGAGTTGGTGTCCATCAGGGGTCAGCTCTGTCCCCGCTCCTGTTCATCATCTGTCTTGACACTATCGCAGACGAACTACTGCAACCACATCCCTGGACCTTGCTCTATGCTGACGATATCAATATAGCCTGCAAGTGTCGTCAAGGATTGGAACAAGATGTTCCATGTTGGAAAACTGCACTAGGCACCCATGGCTATAGCTCCTTTATTGGAATGTCGCCAGCTATGTCCAATCTGCTCAAGGAAACTCTGAAACTCCTCCCATCAGAGTTGGTGTCCATCAGGGGTTAGCTCTATCCCCGCTCCTGTTCATCATTTGTCTTGACAACATCGCAGTCGAACTACTGCAACCACATCATTGGACCTTGCTCTATGCGAACGATATTATTGTAGCCTGCAAGTCACGCCAAGAATTGGAACAACATCTTCAATGTTGGAAAACTGCACTAGACATCCATGGCCTACGACTTAACATTGGGAAGACAGAGTATATGGAGTGTGGAGTACCAAGTGAAGGATCTATTCACATTGGTGTCACTGAACTCCGAAAATCATCTGTATTCAAATACTTGGGTACGCTAATCTGTTCAGATGATCAAACACTCCCAGATGCCCGAAACAGAGTCAACGCTGCATGTCTGAAATGGCGTCAAGTCTCTGGAGTCCTTTTTGACTGGAATGTGCCACTATATCAGCACTACACAGAATATGCTCAGCACCAATCAAATTTCGTATTGGACGTATCCGGCCAGGTGGAAAAGCACAAAGTTCGTCCTCATCAGAAAAGAAGATAAAGAAATAGGGAACTCCACATCCTTTAGACCGATTTGCCCACTGAATGTGTAGGGAAAACTCTTTAGTAACTTTTACTAAGCAGAATAAAAGGAGAACTCGAGATTGGGCATGGACAGTCAGAAAAACAATTAGGCTTCAGGTAAGGAAAATCCACAATTGACGCGCTAAGATCTGTCATAGAGATTGGCGAAAAGGCCAATCTTCTTTCCGTGACTTAGTCTGTCACGGAAAGAACAAGGAGACTGTAGCGCACACTACTCTCCTCTCCTCACAGATAACCTTCGATGATAGAAACGCATTTAACAGCGCTAGCTGGAAGCCGATCATGGAAGGCGTAACATAAAGAGGTATCACCGTATATACTACGCATGGCGAAGAGCCACCTCAGCGATAGAAAGTTAATTCTAAAATGGGCTCGGAAACGTCCTATATGAAGATGTGCTGAGATTAAGATTGCGATTGGGGGCGACAGTGATTGGCTTTGCAGACGACGTGGCTCTAGTGGTAACAGCTAGAACAAAACAAGGATTGATGCAGACAGCAAACCACGCATTAAATGGATGAAAACCAAAAGCCTCAATCTAGCGCCAGAAAAATACTGAGGCGGTCCTTCTCATAGGACAAAAAGAGGTCCAAGCAATAAAAACTGATGACAATCTCAAATCATCAAATAAAATACCTGGGCATAGTAATAGACAGGCCATTAACTTTCACACCGCACATAGCAGAAGCTGCAGCAAAGGGGATGCGGACAATGGCAGCAATACAGCAACTAATGCGCAACATTGGAGGTCCTAGAGGCAGTAAAACTAAGACTGCTCAGCCACGCACTATGGGCCACTATGATATACGGAGCCACCAATATGGGCCAGAGCACTGGGAAAACAGAGCAATAATTAAAAGTTCCTTGCAGTGCAAAATAAAAATGGCACTACGAATATGAAGCGGATACCGCAGCATATCGAGCGAAGCAGTCTTGACTATCGCGGGTATGCCGCCAATTAGCTTGCTGGTGGAGGAGCAAAGAAAACTGCAGGAGACGGGTCGCAACAAACTTAAAAAAATCGGCCAGGAAACAACTAATTGGAGAATGGCAACAAAAGTTGTAGAAAGGCATTAAAGGAGAGTGGACCAGACTTCTTATCCCTGAACTGGAACACTGCATAAACAGAGAACATGGAGAAAGTAGTTACTATCTCACCCAAGTATTGTTCGGCCACGGCTGTTTCAAGGACTACCTGCATCAAATTGGCAGGGCGGCAGACAACCAGTGCATATACTGCGGAGAGACCGATACCGTGAGCCATACAATCTTCGTCTGTTCTCGATGGGAAATGAAAAGGCATAAATTTATATCAACCCGAGAACGATAACTGGACATATGCTTAAAGAAAAAGAAGACTGGAGTTCACGGTTGTGTTTCCATGGGCGGTCTTCCTCTTCCAGGGGTCTGGTCAGGTGTAAAACCGTGAGCTGCGTACCTCAAAAAAGCGTCTGTCCAATGTTATAAGCATTATTCTTTTGTGGACCACATCCATACATTATTTATATCGGGAGTACGTGTTTTGTGCAATGAAATTATAATTTGGTATGAAGGCAGTTATGAATCAGTCTATTTGCGAAGCATTAGGCTGACGCGAACAGCCTAATGCTTCGCAATTGCATTGGTGTCTGTGGGGTCGGGCGAGGGTGGTCGGTTAATATTCGAAATATTAAATTCTCCCCGGAAATCTCGTGAAGTGGGCCGGCAACGGAGTGACGCGGCACATTTTGCGCGATACTCGAACCGCGATATTTATGCTGCTGTTGCCGTTCTATATGATAAATACGTTCGCCCGTATTTCCCTATTTGCTATTAATATCCCACTCAGAAATGTGTATACATTTTTTCCTAAGAATGTTATATAATCACGTTTCCTACCTGAAAACCGTCATAAATTGACGAACAAAGTAATTAATTATATGAAATTGAGAGAGAGCTATGTTATTGTTCGGGAAACACAGAATCCAGCCTAGTGACTGTTTCACTAGAAAGGATTCTGTGTATTTCTTCCGATATCCGATACCCACTCATTCATCAGATATAATTACAATATGTTGTATATCTACATTTGGAGCAAGCTGAAGGAACACACAAGTTCTTTAGAGCGCAATGGAGAACATATTCTGTATTGCTTATTTTGGCAAATACTGTGCTTTAAGAATGAAGGCTGCGAAAAACTATTTTGCTTTGAGATTGTATAAAGTAAAACTATATTTCTCATTCGATTCATTTCCATGTATGTATTGGGTGTTTGTTGCATTTTTATCTCGAGTACATTTACAATATCTTGCCTTACGGCAGAATTGTAGTTGTTCGAGAATAAAAGTGGTTTGTTATATGTAAGAGGTGGTGTGGTAATGCGGATTGAAAGGGTTCACAGGGTGGAAATAGGTCTCGTTTGTTCTCTCCCTTTCTAATACATCCGTCGCTCGCCCTTCATTCCGTATCTCTTCACTCAACTTTGCACTTATAAATCAACCCGATATTTTCTATTTAACAAGTTCCTTTTTCAACAAGTTTGCACAAGTTTGTTTTTCCTAATTAATAATTGCATTCTGATTTCGGTTAATACAGACAAAAGTAAAGAGACAAAGAATAAGCAGATGAAATTGGATCTCTGCTGTATTTTGTATAAAAAGCTGTCGTTGTTTCGGCATGAAATTAGGTTTGGAATTCTGAAAATTTATATTAATGTAAATAGCTAAATAGTATTTATTAGCGCCGCAATTTCGTTTTGATATATGACGAGAACCGAAGCAAATATTTGTAATTTAGTTATAAATTTAATTTAAACGTTTTAGCGCTATATGGATTCATCCACTATTTATTATTATACATTCATTGTTATTACTAAAGGGCGGATTATATGCACCAAAAAAACGAAATATATGATGATATTTTTGAGGAAATATGCCCCCAATTCGACCATATATGCAGTACAATATGCAAAACTTTGACAGAAATTGATGAAGGAAAGGTAGAAATTTTCTAAAAGGTACAAATTCTTAAATAAAATTCTTCTATAATTTCAATTGATTCTGAAAGAGGCAAACCTTTTGTTTCCAGTCTGTGATTAGAGTTTGAGACAAAGCAATAGTTTGTCTTAAAAAATGCAAGGTGCTGGGGCAAATCCGTACTTTTAACATTTTTTTTGCAATTTTCCAAAGCGGCGCTGGAATCACTGATTTCGAGAATAATATCCTTAATGCTTGCAAAATTATCGTACCTCATAAAAATCACGTATCCCATACCCCATCTGGTAATTATAGGTTCAGTAAGCAATTGAACATTTGGAAGTCGCTCCTTAAAAATTCGACTCTCAAAGGGGCTTTTAAAAATATAAGTAAACAACATAAGTAAAAATTTTTCACAAGGTAAAAAGAAATTTGATAAACCTTATACAAATCGGGTAATTTTTAAATGATTAGTTTTTTCAAGTAAGTTTGATTAAATTAAATACATATTATTCTCCAAAATGGGCTTCATGAAAAATTCCTATTCACAAATGGGCAATATTTGTAAATAAACAAAATTATTGCCGAGTAGTTGTCTAATTTCCAACATTGTTTGAATATAACAAGAATTTACATAATTTTTTCTTAAGGTACTCTCGTCAGGTATATTATGTTTACAATGATTTTGTAAAAATGATTTTAATTTAACATTATTTAACTTTTTCATCGGTATATTACTTATTTTGTGGGTGGTCGGTATGTATTTCCAGAAATAAAAAAAAATAATAACGACTAAAATATGCAAGAATATGCAGATTTTGATGAAATATGCATTAGCATACCCAAATATGCAATATATGCAATTAGTAATTAGCGTTAATTAACTCTAATCAATATAAATATAATTCGTATAAATGTAATTCGTCCACATAATTAACTATATTTATATATACGCAAAAAAATTAAAAATATGCGCTTTGCATATAATCCGCCCTCTAGTTATTACTAATTTTTATATTCGACTGTCATTGAAAAACCTATTTTACTAACAAACCAAACGTTGATTATTAGTAACAATGCCTTCTTTATTATTTAGTTTTGTCAATCTTCTGTCTAGGCTTGTCCGAACAATGAAAATTAAATCTAATCTAATATTATAAAAAATAGGAGAAAATCAATATGTGAAATTTTCATATTATAAGAAATAAATTAAGGGAACTATGCTCTTTAATTCACAAATTGGCTAATAATATAAATAAAATATAATTATTAGTACGGTGTGGCTCCTGCATTTTACTGCTAAGAGAGACCACGAGGCCACAAGCAACTGACATAACTTGATAAATGAAAATAATTATGAACATCCATAGACTCGTTTACTGCCTTTTGGCTTCATCAGTATAGACGTACCATATAATCTCAAATTGAATGAAAATTAAATGTGAACTAACAACTTGATTCACACTGTATACTATTCCGAATAACAAATAATATAGATATAGTGTTAGATTAATGCGTTCCCTCTACATGACACCAGTGTTCCCTCCAATTTTTGTTAGTGCTGCGTGGTCCAAAATCGAGTGCGAGCAAAAAAAAATAAACTAAAAATAAATTGCGCAATTTTTCTATACTTTTATTAATTCAAACCATAATATCAAATAGCAAAGTAATAGTTTTGAATATTTTCAATGAAAATTTATTATTTTGTTGTCTTCTGACTTTCATAATAACTAATTGTTTTTAAACTCGGTTTTTATTATTTGCCCATTTGATAAATGTATTTTTATTCCCATTAGATCACCTAGGTATTCATATTGCTGTCTGTTGCGATATTTTCTTTTAATGGAATTCATGACTGAAAATCCCCGTTCGCCATCCGCACTGGACGCTTGGAAGGTACCCATAATATTGTAAAGAATAGCAAGATTAGAAAATTATGAATGGGTTAGTAACAAAGTTAACGTATCGACGAATGTTTTGAACAATTCAAGTTTACCCTTCTTCAGTATTGTAAATTTAATTTCAGAATATTCCACTCATATTTTATCAATGTCAATACTTTGATCTATTTATCATAATTATAGAATATTTTTCGGAAAGATTCACTATATTCTGTTTTCCAAAATTTTTATTTTTTCCTGAATTTATAATAATCTAATTATCAAGTGCATCCCATTGTTTTTGATCGTCATCGGGAAATCAGACACGTTTTACAAATTGCATTATATATATATATATATATATATATATATATATATATATATATATATATATATATACTAATCATTGCAGAACATTGTTTAAAGAATACATACTTTAGGTACCATGGTCAAATATACAAACAAGTCCTAGGAGCACCAATGGGTTCACCTCTATCCCCAGTAATAGCCAACATATTTCTTACAGATTTTGAGGAAAAGGCAATCTCATCAGCCACACTTAAACCTACACTCTGGTTAAGATATGTTGACGACACATTTGTAATCTGGCCCCACGGCAGACCAGAGCTGGACAAATTCCTTAACCATCTTAACTCCCAACACGACCAAATTAAATTCACAATGGAGATAGAAAAGCATCAACAACTTCCTTTCTTGGATGTCTTGGTACAAAAGAAACCTGACGGCACTTTGAGCCACACTGTGTACCGGAAACCAACACACACAGACAGATATCTGAACGCTTCTTCGCACCATCATCCCAAACAACTAGCATCTGTAGTCAACACTCTTACCACCCGATCCAAAAGACTAGCCGACCAGCTTAACTTACCGAAAGAATTGAGGAACTTACGAGAAGCTCTTTCTTCAAATGGATATCCAAACAGCTTAATATCCAGAGCTTTCCGTCGTACAGAGAACAGTAGCCAAAGAACTGAAGAACGCCAGAAACCCGTTAGCACAGCATACCTACCATATGTTCATGGATCAACTGACAAAATCGCCAGAATACTTAAAAGACACAACATCGACACCATTTTCAAACCTAACCAGAAAATATCCTCCATGCTACGCAGCGTTAAAGACACCATCCCGTTAGAATCCCATGGAATTTACGAAATACCTTGCGGAACATGTGAACGGACCTACATTGGACGTACCAATAGAAAAATATCTGCTAGGATTCAAGAACATGTAGTTTCAATCAGACACAGAGACAAAGTTTCATCGGCACTTGTCCAACACACAAACACTGGTCACTGGATGGACTTTAGAAATTCAAGGACTGTTGCACAGATTAGCCACGAAATGTCACGAGTATACAGAGAAGTCATAGAGATAGAAAAACGAGACTACTGCGTGAACACGAGAGACGATTCCTTGAGACTGCCCCCAGCATGGCGACCGATCATATCCACCCTCAAAATGCAATCCCAGACACCCCAGACTCATGTACGACCAACAAAACAAACAAACAACCGAACCGAAGCATCGCACACAACGCGCATGACCCGAAGCCAGACAGCTATAAGTAGTCGCATCGCACGAACGAGCTCTCAGTATGCGTCGAACGGTTGACCCGTACGGACGCATATATCTCTTGAGAATGGCGAATGTTAGTTCGCCGAAACGTCGAGAATCCGGTTCTTTTCAGATCCAACCCTCAGCATCAACGCGGAATCCCCGAGAAAACAATACAACACATATATATATATACATATATATATACATATATATATATATATATATATATATATATATATATATATATATATACATATATATATATATTTGAAGTATCAATATTATTTTGATCTTCTGATAATAGTTTTTTACATGATTGCTCCAGAGGATATTGTCTCCCAGGTATTGAGATTTAAATTTTCTTATTTTCGTCTTGACATGCTGATGTGTGCATCAGTAATTTGTACAAAGATGAAAGTTCTTCTAATTCACTCTTCGAAGATAGTGCAAAAATTACGATTTTCTAATTGACTATTGTCAAGTTATGGAACGAAATGATCTTATCCGTAAATATTGTGCAAAAGTTCTGTAAATATTGTGCAAAAGTTCTGGCGGATTCTCAATATCGGGTAGCAATTTTTACTCTCAAAGTCATGAGAGATGTAGGTATAATGTTTACAGATAGGATCATTTCGTTCCATAACTTGACAAAAGTCAATTAGAACATCGTAATTTTTGCATTATCTGCGAAATATCTGGTAAACTACCTTAATTCATTGATTAGTTTAAATGTTATGGCATCATGTGCAGTTGTTTGAGCTAAATCTTCAAATTTTCGCTTTTCATATTCGATCAGTGAAACATTGTGTAAACAGTTCAGACTAAATTTTCTGCATAACAGGTACATTTTGCAGCTACTCTATTTTTCTTTCCAAGCGTGACATTATTTCCAGTAAACATTATCTCCAGTAAACATTATCATATTTTGATGTTTTAGTTATGTTCAACATATTTTTTTTAATTTTTTGCTACAAATGCTGTGTCACAATGTTCGAATTTCAAAATACCAAAAAATACAGTTTTGTAATTTATATCATTATCAGGATATTTAAAATCCAAAATTAGTACTTTTGTACAGAACAATCGGTGCTTTCGTCTACAATTAATGTATGGAGGGTTGAATTTTCATTTCCTTAAAAACATTTTGTTCGAGCACATTCGGTGAATTCAAAAGCATAATTTTGACTTTGCCAATTTTGTGGCAACCTAATTTTTCCTTCCATTTGCTTATGGATCTTAGGAACGGAATTCATTGATACGTATTCGTTATTCAGTTAATACGTGTAGCCAATATAACATTTTAGATTAATACATTAATTATCTCAAAATCAGATTTTGAACGTTTTTCTCTTTTTTCCGTGACGTTCTTCAGGTGTTTGATCATTTCTACATTTTTAAAATTAACATTTTTTCAATATTTGTGGTTTATTAACAGGTTCGCTATGCTGTTTTTGAATAATAGGAGTATTTATTTTTAAATAATCTATTTATATACTTAATTAATTTTTTTCTTCCGTAATTTCCCCAATTTCGAAGAAAAAATCAACGTCTCGTAATTAAACTTAATTTATCTGCGCAGATTTTAAAATATCACGAAAACTGCTGCGCATCCGCGCAGCTTAACGGCAACATTGCATGACACCCATAGACACAATGGACCTAGAATATGTTGTCCCTAAAATGTGTGCTAAAACTCTTCAGGTATTGATGGTTTCTCAATAAAATTAAACAAGAACAATCTTAACCTTCTATTAAAATCTCTTGTACAGCTATACAATAAGTCAATAGATGAAGGGGTATGTCCAACTTGCCTAAAAGTAGCGTTGGTAGTTCCATTGCAAAAAAAATCGGATCAGCGTATTTTGGATAACTATAATTTTTTTTTTAATTTATTTACTTTGCCACATTAAATACATATTGTGGATGTGATAGTTACAATAGTTACATATTACAATAGTTACAATAGACTCATTAATACATTAATACAATAAAAATTAAATTACATTAATACAATGTAATTAAACTTCATATTTACGGTTTGCATTATCATTTTTCCCTTTACATGTGCTGTAAGACACCGCTTCTTGCCAAATTTCATGATTCTAGATCAACGGGAAGTACCCTATAGGTTTTGATTCCCATGTGAAATCGCAAAATATGCGACATAAACGGTCATATCTTTTGATCGGGTTGACTTACAATGATTGATTTTTTCACAGCTGAAAGAGACCGCAGACCCGAGTATTTGATACAAATTTCAACTTGTTACCTCTACGCGTTCCTGAGAAAAATGGTCTTGACAGACGGACAGACAGACAGACAGACAGACAGATGGACAACAAAGTGATCCTATAAGGGTTCCGTTTTCGGTACGGAACCCTAAAAACTACATTAATACTACAAAAATGCAACTACTACAAATTACATTAGACACTTAATAATCAACGTTATGATAGCAAAATGATACAAATTATTTTTCCAAAAATTCAGATATTAAATAATATGCTCCTTGAGCAAGGATACATTTTACATCTCTTTTAAATTGCTTAAAGTTCTTTGTTTTTATTTCATTGTCCAGCTTATTAAATAATTCAATTCCTGTATAAAAGGACTTCTCAAGTAAGGCCGTGTTATGTTTGGGAACGATAGCAGAGAGCCCAAGTCTTGTGCCCAATGTGTTCAAGTTTCTTATATAATACTTTGTATAACACAGCACTTTTAACATGTAAATTGAGGGTAATGTAAGTATATTGAAAATATTTACAACTTTGCTTTGCTTTTAGACCAAACATAAGTCCAACAATTCTTCTCTGTAAAATAAAACATCTATTGACGGTAGCGGCTTGACCCCAAAATAACGCGTGTAGAGATAGATGAGATTATACCAGTGCATGAGATTATACCACACACACTAATTACTAATTCTTTGTTAAACCACTTTTTAATTTGTAAAATTGCGAAGTAAGCGCTTCCCAGTTTTTTGCAAACATGGTCGATGTGATGTGACCAACTAAAAGAAGAGTATATCCGTACCCCCAAAAAGTTGGTATACGTTTCGATTTTATGGTTTTTTCCGTCAATATTGAGATTTTTTTTTTATTTAAAGTTTGGTTCGATGTGATTACCGGGTTTGCCGACCCTTCGAACACTGCGGCCTATTGGTAGCCTATTGTATTCTATCACGTTCACTTAGGACCAGAAAACCTGTTGCGCTAATTGCCATTTTTCACATTTCTATTTCTGGAACAAATGCGGCCGGCGCTGGGAATAGAACCGGACCTCTATCTAATCGGACCTCTATACTCGTTAGTTAGCACTCTAACATGAGGCCACGAGCGTCACCACTACGCCACTCGCGCCGGCCAATATTGAATTGAAAATGCATTGGAATTTTTCTCTGTTTTCATCTTATCCGTATTCAGTCTTATCCGTATTCAGTATAAGATGGTTTGCTTGACACCACGCATTCACCTCCTCAACAAATATCTCGACTCTGCTTTCAAGCTCTTCTATACTGTTCACAGAGACAGCCATATTCATGTCATCTGCAAACAGAATAGTTTCCGCACTTGCATAAAGTGGAAGATCGTTTATGAACAGCAGAAATAGAAGCGGTCCTAAAACAGATCCCTGAGAGGCACCTATAGTTATATTATTGCTATTAGATTTGTAGTTATTGGCATTTACAATCAACTTTCTTTCTGTAAGGAAGGATATAATCAACCTTGCAAAAGTTCCTCGAAAACCATAGTTTTCTAATTTAGTTACTATAAAATCAATGTTGACGGTGTCAAAGGCCTTAGACAGGTCAAAGAATAGACCAATTACATGTTTACCTGTGTCAAGTTCTTAAATAATATATTTAGCTAAGTTGATCGTGGCTGTTTCAACTGATCTGTGAGCTCGAAACCCATGTTGACAATTGCTGATCAAATGATATTTTTCTAAATAATCAACCATTTTATTATAAATCAGCCTCTCATAGATTTTAGAAAAGGAAGACGCAATCGAAATAGGTCTATAGATATATCACATGCATCCGATTTCTTGTGCAAGGGAATCACTAAAGCTACCTTCAAAACCAATGGATATATTTCATACTTCGTAGATTTATTGTGCAGTTGTAATAGTGGACTTTCAATGACTTCTAAGATTGATGTTATAGTTTTGATAGAGAAACCATCTATGCCCGATGAATGCGAAGTGGAAATTTTTGAAATAACTTTATGGAGTTGACGTGATTCAATGGGGGGCATATTGAAAGAGTGAAGTATACTAAAAGGCGACTTAGTGTACCGAAAATCCGATATTAAGAACTATTCTCTGATTATACTTAAGGCCATGTTGGAAAAGTGCGTTGCAAATACATCGGCCACTTGTTTGTCAGTTACCAGTGTCTATCCTGAGTGTTATTGTGGTACACTTTTTTTGCTTCCCAAAAGAATGATTAATAATCGCCCAAGTAACGAGTATAGATTTATTTATTACTATAGACCAATATCTATAGTCTCTACAACGGTTGATTTACAATAGAATGATGGCATACCTTGTCAAAAACGATTTATTTTCCAAATGTCAGCATGGTTTCAGAACAACAAAATCTGTAGAAAAAGCTTCCTGCAGCCTCGTGAAACTTATTTTAGAGAAACTGGACAAGGGAGATCACTTTATTGGATTATTTTTTGACTTAACTAAGGCGTTTGATACAGTGGATATAGATTTTCTTATTAACAAAATTGAGTGTTTTGGATTTCGGGGATGTTTTTCAAATCTGTTCAGATCGTTTCTAACAAATCGCAAATCTATTGTCAAAATTAATAGTTACTTTTCTAATGCAAAGGATATCTCAATAGGGGCACCGCAAGGATCTGTCTTGGGTCCTCTCTTATTCATTTTATTTATAAATAATCTCCCAGAGTATCTAGGTGCTGAAACTGTTTTGTTCGCCGATGATATTACAATTGCAGTATCAGCAAAGAGTTCTGAGGAATTACATGCGAAGCTAGTTGAGGTTATAATAAAATTTAATAATTGGTGTACCGAAAATAAGCTAATTTTAAACAGCAACAAAACCGTCTGTCTGAAATTTGGCAAAAGGAAAATTCTACCAGGTAATTTTCGATTAATCATTAACAAACAAAGTTAGAAGCTATCCAGTTCTACTAGATATCTTGGGGTGTTGATAGATTCTAAACTAACCTGGTTTAAACACACGGATAAGTTATGTAAAAGTCTGGCAAGTGCATATTTCTCAATATCCCAAATGAAGAAATCTTTGGATTCTAGCACCTTATTAAGCCTCTACTACGCTTTAGTTTATTCACACATCTCGTTCAATGTGTTACTGTGGGGGAATTCGAGTAATATGCATAGTTGTTTCATTTTACAAAAGAGAATTCTAAGGGTTATTTTTTATTTAAAGCGAAGACAAAGCTGTAGGAGTTGCTTTAAGAATAATAAGTTATTAACGTTGCCTTCAATTTTTATCTTTAAATGCTTATGTCACATGTAAAATAACATAGGTAACTACTGTATATGATCTAACATTCATTCATATAACACAACGCATGGAGCATATCTAAGAAAAGAAAAACACAACACAGGAAAATAATTTTTTGAATGGGTGTACAATTTCACAATCATTTACCAACAGAATATAAAAATAAACCTTTTTAGCAATTTAAAAGAATCATTAAAGAAATACTGATGAGGTGCATTCTATAGATTCATGGAATTTCTTGAAAAATACATTTCTTAAGTGTAACACAATATATATATATATATATATATATATATATATATATATATATATATATATATATATATATATATATATTCTAGCTGTATTCATTGTAAACCAATATTTTCTTATTTCTGATTCTTGTTTTATCTGCATTTTGTTCAAATATTATTTGTTCGTTTTAAGAAGATATTACCATTATGACAATCACATACAAAAAAATTGTAAAAAATTATGATTTTATATTGGCAAAATGAATAAATTATTATTATTATAATCTTTAGATTGTAGGTAAAAGTTGATTTGAGTTGATAGTTGGTTGCGGGGGAGTAGTATCAATATACAGGACGTGGAGAATAGGACGGCCACGAAACGGGGGTTTAGCGGTGGTCGCAGGTAGATATGATTGCGTCCCGAAACGGTACTAAGCCCCAAAATGGGACCATTTCAATTTAGGTTTCCGGTGAACGGAGAACTGGTCGGTTTCTCTCCACTTCTTGTCAACGTTCGTTTAGATTAATGCTGCTGATAACATTGAAAATTCACAACTGAAATGCAGCCGTTTGGAATACGCCCTTTTATTATACGCTAATGCTGCGGGATTAATAGGATTCTGTAATGTTCGTATTGTTTCCTATTAACATTTTCCTAAATATCGTTGAAATTTGAATGAAAAGCGCATGAAATTTAATCTGCAAAATTTCAACCGCACAATAAGTTTTCACAGATAAATTTAATTAATTTTAATTAACTATACAAATTACTACTACTACATACTTTTATATTGGAAAGCAACAACTAAATCTGTCTATTTACTCTACATTATCTCGGTTAGTTCGGAAAGTATTTTCGTTTTCTCATACAAATATTATTAATTATTAGTTTTATTTCAACCAATTCATTCTATTCGTGGCGTTTAAATCATATTTTGTCACCTAACTTTGCAACGTTTATTTATAAAAGACCGAAAATGGAAAGTAGCATTTTCGGAATATTTAGCTTTTTTATGTACCGAAAAGTTTAGAATGCTGTTCAAGCAGAAAACAAGTTATTTGAAGTATATTTATCAATTGTTATTCAAATAAAATATTTATATACTAGGTAGGTATAATACAAAAACAGTGTCAGAAACGAAATTACCCAGACATAGAAGCTACGTACAGAAATTCTTACGCCACAGCAAAAAAGAACTTACGCACAGAAATCAACCGATCTAAAAGGGACCACTGACGTCAACTCTGCGATAAAATAGATGAAAACGTGTGGGGTGACGCATATTCCATTGCTACCCGAGAACTCAAAGTAAGATCTCCAAATCTGAAAATGACCATGGATAAGGTGCGAGAAGTGGTGGAGGTTCTCTTCCCCAAGCACCAGAAACTACAGTGGGTTTTACAGGAAGTTAAAGACACTCCTGAATTTTTTATTGGGGAGCTGAACAGGGCCAGCCAACGTCTTCGAAATGGCAGAGCCCCAGGACCCGACAATCTCGCACCAGAAGCTATAAAGATTGCCGTACACAGACAACCAAAATTCGTTCTAGAAGTCATGAACAATATAATAGCAGATGGCAGATTCCCGGATAGGTGGAATATAGCAAGGTTGGTCCTTCTCCGGAAAGGTGAAAAGCCCATACACGAACCATCCTCTTACAGACCAATATGCTTGCTGGATGTCCTCGGGAAATAACTTGAACAACTGCTTCCAGAATTAAAGCGGAATTGGACAAGGGTAGAGGTTTTTCCGATAGACAATATGAGTTTAGAGAGGGAAGGTCAACGGTCGATGCCGTTCTAAGGGTGATCAAAGTGGCAGAGAAAGCCACAAGCGGCACATGAAGAACACGTAAGATGACGGCGCTGATAACCCTAGACATAAAAAATGCTTCTAACTCTGCAGCCTGGGAAATGATTATGGAAGAGCTAACTAACAGAAAGTTTACCCCATACCTGTTGCGGCTGGTGCGCAGCTACCTCTCAAATAGGAGAATGCAGATGGAATCCGGCGATGAGGTCGTCGAATGCGTAGTAAATAGTGGTGTTCCTCAGGGCTCAGTGTTGGGCCCTACCTTATGGAACATTCTATACGATGGCGTGTTAAGGCTCGTTTTCCCCGCGGGGGTGGAAATAGTAGGATTCGCCGATGACCTAGCTTTAGTTGCAACAGAAACTGTCTTTCAAAGCACACCTTAAGAAAACTACAGAAAAAGCCCTAAAAATTACATCGGCCCTAGGAAAATTATTGCCTAACACCGGCGGTCCGACAAGCAGTAAAAGAAGACTGCTCTGTGGTTCACTCGACCATTCTCTATGGAGCCCCGGTCTGGGCTAGAGCCATTGAAAAGGGGTACATGAAACAGATGCTCGCCTCTGTACAGAGAAAAATGGCCATCAGAGTATGCAGTGCATACAGGACTATCTCCAGGGAAACTGTGTTGGTGATTGCTGGCATCGTTCCGATGGAGTGCAAAATCCACGAGATAGTTCAATTATGTAAGACAAGGAACTGGGCAAATAGGAGAGAAAGACAAAAAATTGCAAATAACCAAATACATGAAGACTGGCAAAAGTTATGGAGTATGTCCAAAACAGAACATGGGACCAAACTATTGATCCCAAAACTTAAACCTTGGCTAACACGGAACCATGGTGAGATAATTTACCATCTAACACAGGCCCTCAGCGGCCACGGATGCTTCAGGGAGTATCTACATAGTTTTGGCAGGGCAAGTGACGCAATGTGTATATACTGCGGCGACGTGGACAGTGCACTTCATACAGTGTTTGAATGCAGTAGGTGGATATCCGAGAGGGACAGATGGAAGGAGCAGACAGGCCTCATCCTAGAAGTGCAAACACTGGTAGACGCGATGCTGAGATCACCAGACGACTGGACATACACGGAGACAATGATACGTGACATCCTGACACAAAAAGAACAAGACGAACGGACAAAAATCAACTACAAAAAGGAATTCCAAAACTATAGAGCCAATACTATACAGCCAGATTCCCGAACAATTAGAGCGGCAAAAAAACCGTCCGGGCTGCTCACTCTGAAGGAATGCGCAAGCGATACCGGGGTGGCGTACTTTTTCAAGTGGAAGTAGGGGTTTAGTGAGTGAGAGCCTCACACACAGGCTGGTAGAGATTCCCCCAAACCACATATAAAAAGATAAAAAAAGAAACGAAATTACTATTGGAAAACAATGGCGTATAATTATTGTTATATTAATAATTTAGTATTAATTTAGTGTATAATAATTTCAATGGGGTGCAAGGCTAGTTCGTAAGGCGTCCGTAGTAGAAGTAGAATATTACACGTACACCCTGGGTAACGCTAAATGAACTAGCAAAACTGGCAGACAGATAATCTTAGGATCTCCTGACTATAAGACACATTTCTACTTTACTTCTAAATTGCCTATACAAGCAAACATGATACTAGACAAAACTAACGGTTCTTCTCAGGGCCTGTTGTCTAGAAAACTCGGACCCTCTGTCCGAGTTTGCCACTTAACACATTACGTGCCACGCTGTAATCGGAAAAACAGCCCCAGGGGCCAAAATCACATTTTTGCTCTATTTGTATGTATTAACTAAAATAAATGTTTTTCTGACACTTTTGTATTTTTTTTTATAACTGCCACGAAGATCTCAAGTCTTAGCACCTAAGGGGAGAGAGAAAAGCTCCACTATGTAGATAATAAAGATTCCGTGATTTTATCTGTCTAGTCTTATCGGTATGGTGTAGTTTGTATTGTTTTGTGAAAATGGAAAAGAAATATTAATAAATTTCCATTGCCTGCAATAACAATATAATTTTGTGAGGGTTATTTTGAATTTCAATTTCACAGAGATTTTCATACATTAATACATATATAGCGGCATTATGGAATGAAACAGAATTTTCGATCTGCATTTTATTAAAAAGTTTTTCGCGACTCGGCCGGGCGGCGGCGCGAACAATGCGAAAATCTCGCAATTTCAATCACACACCGGCACATACATATTATATAAAATATTGTGCAGCAAATGCTATAAATTATTTTACGTGCTGTGCGCGACGGCGGCGGCGATGGAATTTTATATGGATTTTGAATTTTTAAATTTTACGAACCCGTTTTTAAGATTCTCACAGGAAATCTTGACAATCTGCGACCTGACTTGCATAAATATCGTAAAACTATCACAAAACGCAAACACGTAAATGCTCGGTCAATACAGAATCAACGATAGAAATCAATAAACAAAAACACACTAACAAGGTTAGACAGAATAGACTATTAGATTTAGATTACGCAAAAGAGACTTGATAGATAAGATAGATAAACTAGACTACACATACATAACTATATAAAAAACATCCTAGCAATAATAGAAGCGGAAGATCTGAAGTTTTAATGCCGAAGGGGAGAGAGAAAAGCTCCAACGAGTGATCCACTCTATAGATAATACAAGGCAGTCAGAATTGTATAAACAAACAAAGCTAGACAGAATTCATTAATTAATATAGAAAATTGCTGAAAAAGTTTGGATTAGACTGTACAAGGCTAGAAAAGACTACAAAACAAGATAATGCTGGATTCGAGCTTTCTATCAGTACGATGCGACGTTAAGGTTTCCTCATTAGTTTTCCGTCTATGTATTTACAGAGAAGTGGCAAGATTACCTAAGTTTACTTAAGTTTCAAGTATGCAGTTTGCGTATATAATCTACACGGATAAATTTTCTAATTAAGACTCAGAATTATAATGCTAAGATGGTGATTATTATAATACCGTGTGCGATAAAATTCATATAAACACAACGATATTTACAGCAAGATATAAACACTAAAACAAGATGAGGCAAGACTAAAATTAAATTAAAATAGACAAAAGTAGACAGACGAGCCTAGATAAACATGACTAGACAGACAATACTCTCCTCGGTGGTGTAGTTGACAACATACCCGCCTTTCAATGCAGGATGCGGGTTCGAATCCTAGTCGGGGAGACAACAACTAGGGCGGTTCTCATTAACCGTCCGATACCAGGGTGGCGCATACTTAAAGCCAAGGTGGAGTGGGAGGTTTAGTGAGAGAGACAATACTAGGCAGACCAGGTTAGACAAATAAGACTAGAGCTATATGACGCTATAAAGCTAAATGTAAGATTCCACAGCGAAGATAAAACAGATAAGACTAGACGGAGAAGACTACATCGCTGTCGCGATTGATGCCTAAAATTAGTGGCCCCAATGAGATTAACCCTTTGCGGACGCGTGTCGGCATATAGCCGCCCAACCTAGATCTTAGCTGCAAGGCGTGTTATGAAGTGGCTCGCGACATCTGTAGTTCTGAACTATACGCATGGGTATACTTTAGCGATGAAGTCTTATCTTATTTATAATGTAAACTTACGATGTGAGATGATGGCAGAGCCAGAACGAATTTCAGTTCTTCGATTCAGTCTCTCAGTGTCACTACCAGAGGAACCAGCAGGCTTTTTATATAGTCTTTATCTAATCCTTCACACGATGGCTAAAAGATTTAGAGGTGATACATTAGACAGTGCCAGTACTGATGAATACCACTTTGAATCTGACATGATGGAAGATGACGGCATTGCTTCATTGTACAATAAGGACTCCACTCAGGCATTTCAAGATTAGCAGAAATAGTAGCGGTGGATCAGATTCCGCTTCATCCGGTAGTCCCACAAATGAAAATTATTTTTTTGGCGCTTGGAAGTCTAAGACAAAAGCAAGGCAAGAAAGCTGTTAGCAAAAACTGCGGCATGGGAAAAGCTAATGGAGAGATAGCAGACAAGATGGGAATCGGACTCAATCGGGCGTTGGATACATTGATACAAAGCGTAAGAGAGTAGTGCGAAAGAGCGCGTGGTCAAATGTGCTATGACATTACACAAGTCTTTTCCAGACACGGTGGCCTCATGGCATACCTGGAGAGGTCCAAGAAGAGAGAGAAAACGAACTGCTTGCTATGTGCTCACAAGCATGACGACGGTTCCGGTTTTCGAATGCCCAAGCAATGAGGATAAAATAATTCAACTTCAAGAGTCATTGGGAGTTAGACTGGATGTAGAAGGATTAGTTTCTGTAATGCTGCAAAGCAAGCAAAATTGGTGTCGGGTGCAAACATACTTACGAGGTGTTATAGAAAAGAGAAGCGCAAAAATGAAATGGAACACTGGAAGATCAGCCCCTGAACTCCTAATCTCGCGAGAGTACGGGGGGCGCAAGGAAACCCAAAAGTAGACAGTCGAAACAAAACAGTCAGGACTAGACGCACAAGGCAGACAATAGTAGTCAGATATGTGTATAAAGACAAATAAGTCTAGTCACATAGGAATATATTGGAGTCAGGATAGACTGGAGTCAGGGAGTTCAGCATCACCGCAGGCGTTCCTCAGGAGTAGGTTCTTGGCTCGGACTTATGGAACGTCCTGTACAACGGACTACTGAAGCTGTCCTTGCCAAAGGACTGTAGGCTGGTAGCGTACGCAGACGACGTGGCGGTCCTTATACCCAGCACAGACTGTGACGCCATCGCTGCTCTGTTCTGGGAAGCCATGTTGATTATCTGGGAATGGATGGAGTCAGTCGGCCTCTCCCTGGCCGTACAGAAGACTGAGGCATTGCTTTTCACCGGCAGAACGGTTAGGTTAGGTTAGGTTAGGTTACGTACAAGACTTGTGTAATGTATCGCTGCTCTGTTCGGGGAAGCCATGTTGATTATCTGGGAATGGATGGAATCAGTCGGCCTCTCCCTAGCCGTACAGAAGACTGAGGCATTGCTTTTCACCGGCAGAAAGGTTAGGACCTCAATGGTAGTAACCTACTGAGGATGCACCATCAGGAGAAAACCTGCCATAAAGTACCTGGGAGTGATGCTGGATCAGAGGCTCAACTTCGAGGAGCACCTCAGATACGCAGGAAACAAAGCCGCTACGACTGCCGCAGCTATCTCCAGGATACTGCCCAACATTGGAGGTCCGCGCGGTGCAAGGAGAAGGGTGCTCGCCTGCGTTAGCACCTCGATATTGCTATATGCGGCGCCGACCTGGGCAGAAATGACGGAGGTTCCCGCATACCTAAGACTGATAGCCCCCGCACACAGGACGAGTGCACTGAGAATCGCATGGGCCTACCGGACTGTATCCGCAGATGCAGCACTGGTCATCGCTGGACTGCCGCCAAAAGACCTGCTTGCAAAAGAGCGCATGCGACAATATAGAAAGAAGAAGGGGCCGGCCCAGGACGATCCCCAACAGACGGAGGCCGACAATGATCGAGTACAGACCGAAAGGGCGATCACCCTAACGCAGTGGCAGGAAAGATGAAAAAAATCAAGTAACGGTTGCTGAACCTACCGCTTGATCCCGTCCATCGAGCCGTGGATCTGCAGGATGTACGATGATGTGAACTATCACCTCACCCAAATACTCACGGGACATGGTGGCTTCCGTGAGTATCTCCACCGAATAGGGGCAGCAGTAACACCCGACTGCCCCCAGTGCCCAGGGATCTCGGAGACAGCAGAACACGTCCTGCTGGAATGCCCCAGATTCCAGCTGGAGAGACAGAGATGGGAGTGTATTTCTGGCGCACGCATAACTGCCGCTGGATCCGGTGCGTCATTGATGCACTCGGAGGAACAATGGAATGCTGGCTGTGAGCTAGCCGTAAACATCCTGAAGATACTACGCCTCCAGGAGGAGGCGGATAAGTCCAGGAGAGCAGGGCGAAGAAGAAGGCATGAGTTAAAATATCTAACTCGACAAAAGTGAACGTCGGCAGGGCCGAAGCTTCTCCCCCCGCGAAGTAATGACTAGCGTCGGTTCTACGGGGGAACCATGGGAAATGCAACAAAGGGGGCTTTTTAGTACGGTCGGGCGAAGCCTAACACTGGGCAAGCACCAATCCTACACTGAAAGCCTTAGGAAAAATTTGAATATTTCCCGCTGAAGGTTTTTCCCCCTAAGAGAAAAAAAAGACAAGAATAGATAGACATGGTTAGATAGGCAAAACTAATCGAACAAAACTTTTTTTTTTAATATGAGGAGAGCAAAATACATTGCGTACCTCAGGGAGTGTGGGATTCCCCATCTGGATGTTCGAGATGGATATGCCCACTAAAAACCGCTCCTCTGCTTTCAATTTTAGAAGAATCCTTCCTCCCAGAACTACCTTATTGGTATTACTTCAAAAGGAGGTTTTGCCATGTCATGATCTAAAGCATCCATGGCCAGTTAACATTTGAGACAAGTGGTAGTTTAGCTTCCCATAATCTCGTTCCGTCCAGGTCTTAACATCTGATATGAGTCTGTAGGTCCATCTGCCCTTCTCGATTTTTTCCCAGGCAGCTTGCCAGCTCTTTAGGTTGTCTTGTCTGAGACTTCCTCGGTTCCTATGTTGGTCTTTATACATTTTCCTTCTTTCCACCATGAGAAGTTCGATGCGGATGATGGAGGCTGCTACCATTACAGCATCGGTGGAAGTTGTTCTATATGATGCACTTATACGTATCGCGATCGATCTCTGTACCCGAGTTATGTTATTTCTCCACTTTCTGTATTTTAGTACGTCTGTCAATATCGGTGCCGCGTAGAGCATAGCTGACGTCACGACAGAGAAAAGAACCCTCCGTTTGATCGTTTTAGGCCCTTCAATCGACGGCATCAGTTTGGAGATTGCCGCGGTAGTTTTTGCAGCTTTCAAGTCATTCGATTATCTATTGTGACTTCTAGATATTTGACTTCGTTCCTTGGTTCGATAATTATTCTTCTGATGTTTCTAGTCCACTTTTTTAACTTTTTTAAAGCCAGTTAGCAATACTGCCTCCGTTTTTTGTGGTGCCCCTTTTAATTTGTGTTTTTCTACCCAGCATGTGATTCTCTCTAGTGCGCAGTCCGTTTTATTTTTAAGTATCTGCTCGTTTTTGGCCGTCACTATGAGGGCAAGATCATCCACATAGGCGATCAAATCAAGACCGTCCTCCGGGCGTATTCCGAGAACATCGTCATATAGGACGTTCCGAAGGGTGGGTCCGAGGACCGACCCTTGTGGGACTTCTGCATATATGGGGATACAGGTCTTTTCTTGCTGAGCTTCCAGGACTTGTTGCCTGTCGTTCAGATAGCTTCTGATTTTTCTTACCTTCTTCTGATCTGGAGCGTTCATTATCATTTGCCACGATGCACTATTGCACGTGTTTTTTAAGGTCTAGTAGAATTAAGCGCATAGTTTCCTAGAGCGTCTTGTTTTCCCCTTTCTTGCCTCTGTTGCAGTGTCCATCGCCTTTTGAATTGCATTAATGGTAGAGCATCCCTTTCTAAAGCCGTACTGCCTGTCCGATAGCTTTCCGTTTTTTTTTTTTAATCAGTCTGTAGTCTTTCCAGTATTAGATATTCAAAGAGCTTGCCAAGAGTGTCTAATATACACAGGGGACGAAAGAAGTTTAAGTCGATTTTCTCGCTTCCAGGTTTTGGGAGGAGAACTAGCTTGGCAGTTTTCCACGCACATGGGAAATTTCCTTTTTGGAGCAGAGTGTTGTATACTCCTAGGAGCATTTCTGGCATTTCTTGCGCTATTATTTTTACTACTTCCGGTGGTATCTGCTCTGGGTCGGGTGCCCGCTTCGTCTTTATCTTTAGTGCGTCCTTCCGCAAATCTTCTGTGGTAAAGGTTTGAACACTCGCGATGAATGGTTCTTTCCACGTCACCTCTTTGCTCCCAGGAAAAATGTGCCCAGCCACCAATATCATTTCATTTAAGTCGATGTCTTCCACTCGACTTTTTGCTTATAACATTCTCGTCGCTATGCGGTATCCTTCGCCTCAGACTTCTTCGTCGAATTTGTTGCACAACTCTTTCCAGCAGTTTCTTTCTGATGCATTGATTGATCTTTTAAGTTCCTTTCTAAGACCTCGATATTCCAAGTATAAGACTAGAATGATGACAATAAAATTAAGATTTATCTTGGTCTAAGATTGTCTTGGACTCTAATTATGGTAATTATTTAAAAAAGGTTTTGTCACTTTACGTTAGAAAATGAGCCGTACGAGGGTAATAATTTTAGAATTTAGTGTGATGTTAGACAGGTACGTTTAAATTTCATCACAGAATATTATAAAATGGAGAAACGTTGAAGTGGAAACAAAGGAAAGAAGCGTAAATTGTGAGAGCATGAAAAAACTCGGCCGTTTTCTATTTATCCGCGCATCAACTTGCATTAAATTAAATGTATTTTCTGGGATGATTTACTGCCGACGCACTTTTCACGTTTACAATTTTCATTTGTACGTTCTCTCACCCCTCGGTCACTATCTCCACTTCCAGATTTAAATAATTGCATTTCTTTTATTTACTTCCATTTTTCTTTATATAGACCATTTAACCCATCAAATCACCAAAAAAAATTCTAAAATATCACCGACAAGATTAGGCCAAAGAGAATAAACCATATGCAATTTGTCAAAAAGACTTGATGGACTATTCTGATAGATAACTTATAATTGGATATAACTTCACGTAAATGTAACTTCATGTCGAAACAATTTCACACCGATACAAAGTCAAAGCGAAGTGACAAAAGACTAAGACAGAGGTAAATCGATTAATAGATCAATAGACTAGATAAACGGGAAAAGATTCTGTCTTTAGTATTTTAATATAGAAAAATGCGTTATGGGAGCTGATAGAGGAGTACGAGGCAGCGAAACTAATGAATTTTAAAATAGGAATCTAAAACATAAAAGCCATTTTCTATATATTCCCTCATATGTAGTAAAAGCGGAATCTTCAGGGAGTTCATAAACTCTTCATGTTTTACATTACAAACTTTATCCTCGCCGAAAAATTCCTTGAAATATTTAAAACTTAATATAGTCAAACTACCCAATAGATATAAAAACAACCTATCATTAAATTTTAATCAAGATAACAAAACGAAATCCATACTTGTTCTCCGAAAGCAGTTGTGATGTGAAACTGAGTAAAGCCTCACTGTTCCATCCCTAGTCAATTGGAATTAAGGAAAGGTAAACTTTAGTGGTATCTAAAAAGTACGCTTCACGAACCGAAACTACTAAATTAAGCAGAAGACTGTTCGCTTTATGTTGGCAAAGTGTTCTGGTCATTCCTAGTCTAACTAGACGTCCGTACGAGCGTCCATCGGGAAGAATGGCTAATGAAATAAGGGCCAACGTGAAAGTAAAACGAGGCACGTTCCGACGTACCCTGTGCGGTATTTAGCGATTGGGGTGGCTTCCACGGCCCGGGCGAAAGCATAATCGATTCCGACCCCGCACACAACCCTTATACACACAACCCTATATATTACATCTAACTATTCTCTCAATAGTTCATATTATTTTATCTAGATAATATTTAATTCTAGAGAATAGTTTTGGTTTCAATTGTCTAGTAATCTTAAGTTAGTCGTCACTAAATAATATTGCCGAGTATAGTCTCGCATTGATAAGCTACAAAATCTAGATTTGTTCATATACTATATTCTTGTCTCCATAATCTTAATGATAGAGTTGCATAAGCACAATTAACATGAAGTTGAAGCAACGTGTAGTTGTATGGAGGTGAAGTTGTTTCAAAGTGAAATTAAATTCAGTTTTGTATTGATGAATTGTAACATTTTTTAAAATTCTTAATTGAGATGTGACTGTGAAGTAATTTGTAACTGTTTTTTTAATTTGTTATAATTTGAATAATTCACGAGGGATCGGTCGTGCGCGAAGCTGGTCATGCGGGCTCGCCCCTCTTAAATAAATATTTTTTATTTAATTTGTGCGAAATCACGCCGACATTGCGTCCAATTTGCCGATTCGAATGTAAATATCGAATAACTGCCATTAAAAAAAAAGGAAATTTATTCATGACAAAGCTGTATGAAATTTAGTCACGACTAGGAATATAGTGAGGCATGTCGAAAGATCTATTCGGGCCTAATGAGGCTTTTCGAACTGTTACCGAACTGTGGCAAGCCTAACCGTGTCCCATCCGAATTAGAAATCATATTTAGTAGTGAGATATCAGATGTATTTATTTTTTCGTCGAACGGGCGATTTTTGAACTGAAAAGAGGCGCGCGACTTGTAACAAAAATTAAACGTGATTTTGGCTTTGGGGGGCGGGGGGGTGTACGTGCTGGGGTTAAAAATAAAAACCAAGAGACTGTGTAATGTTTGTGCTGGGCAGAAGAAAAAAAGTTGAACCTGCTATATGTGCCAATTTTGCGAAGTGCCTCTTCACAAGGGAGATTGTTTTTTAAGTACCACATTTTAGAAAATTATTAGTGAGTGGTTTTATTATGTAAGTTTAGAAACGACAAGACATTTTATTAGTTTATACATTTCTTGCTCTTCCATCAACAGTCAACAAGTTGACGTACACCTGCGCATTCACCACCAAGCAACCATCCGGCGCATCCACCATCAGGATCCGCATTCCTGAGTCTACCTCCTAAATATTTGACTTGATAATTTTGAAAATGTAGCCGGTTTTAGCTTCACAAACATTTGAATTGTAACTTAGGAAGGACCTAAATTATCCCCTATTTTATCCCCTTAAGGGATGATATTGCAAAAACGATGAAATACGTATTTTGTTATATCTTACCAAAAGCCTAATATAAATAAATTAAATAAAAGCCCAATATAAGAGGGACTCATGTCCCTATGAAAAATGATAACTTTCCCTATACTAACTTTCACCCCCTATTTCATCCCTCTCAGTTTTTTTTTTTTTAGAAAAAAGGTATCCTAAGGCCCTCTTTCGCACTGGACACTCGGGCCACGTGCCCAGAGCCCCGTAATCGCAGGAACCCCCTAGTTCCTGCCAGATCACCAAACGATAACCGATATTTATTACCGGAAAACATAGTTAATTCGGAAAAATCAAGCGATAATTAATCTGACTACAAGGGCCTATCTCAAAGAATAAGACGTAGAAGCTCACGCCAGATTTTTTTTGACGGCTCTGCGCCGTCAGATCAACTGAATGGAAAAGAGAAATTCAATGTCCAAACGAGTTGAGACAAAGTTGCAAAGAATTTGCTGAAATCTGAACGAGAAAGAGTTGCAAATGGAATCTCTCCCTTTAACAGAATGCTTGGAAATATATTGAAAATGAAGAAACTATTTGTGTATTAGAATTGGTAAAACCATCCTACGTTATAGATAATCATACAAGCTTAAAACAAACTGAACACAGGCTGAGTATATAAATATATTCAGCCTTTCCGGAGCTCTATAACAATTACTGAGTCATTTTAGGACTACCAAAACAAATCTCATGTGAAATTTGTAAGTTATTTTATAGATTTTAATCCTAGTAGTACCAGTGATGGTAACTAACTGCAGTGGGGAACGTTCCTTCTCCAAATTGAAAAGAATAAAAAATGAGTCAGATTGTCGCTGATGTCCATTCCGAATGTAACATGTACCTAATGCCGAGTCAATAGCAAAAGGTGTTATAGAGGCCACTAAGAGTATTTAGAGGAAAAACCTTATGTTCCAATTGTTAGGAGAATATGAGTTCATGGGGTTTTGGAAATGTATGCACTTAAAAGAAGCAATTTATGTCGTAGCTCTTGTCTCCAATAGTGCGAACGAAGATAATATGGAAAAGGCATTTGATAAAATAATGGCATTAGAAGACACGAATTGAATGATCAAGAACTATTATAACTATTATTATTTTGCATTGAATTTGTTCTTTTCCTTCCTTTCACTGGTGCTACAGTCTTAAGCAGGACCTGGACACAAGTATAGTTAGAATTTGTTGACAGACAAAATTTCTTAGGAAGTTACCAAAATTTTGACAGATAAACAATTGCAAGAATTTCCAAAATATTTGATTCATTTAAGTACTTCCAAAATATTTTTGAAGTGGCGGTGAGCAAATTTCTTAACAAAATTTTGATAATTCGCGTTTCAAAATTGTGTCTTAGTTGTGGTGCCTTGAGGAACCAATACAAAATTTTGAAAACTCACGTTTCAAAATCGTGTCTTAGTTGTGGTTTCTTGAGTAACAAAGACAAAATTTTGAAAATTCGCGTTTTAAAATCGTATACTATTTGTGGTCCCTTGAGGATTCAAGACAAAATTTAAAAAATTCGCGTTTCAAAATCGTGTTCTAATTGTGGAACCTTGCGGAACAAAGATATAATTTTGAAAATTCGCGTCTCAAAATCGTGTCCTAATTATAGAGCCTTGAGCAACCAAGGCATAATTTTGATAATTCGCGATTTAAAATCGTATCTTAGTTGTGGTGCCTTGAGGAATCGAAACAAAATTTAGAAAAGTCGCGTTTCAAAATCGTGTCCTAATTATGGAACCTTGAGGAAACAAGATGTAATTTTGAAAATTCGCGTCTCAAAATCGTGTCCTAATTATGTAGCCTTGAGGAACCAAGAGATAATTTTGAAAATTCGCGTCTCAAAATTGTGTCCTAATTATGGAGCCTTAAGGAACCAAGGAACCATAATATGCTCAAAAACATAGACTTTGAAGAAGTGATTTCAACCCATTCTAAATCTTCTCAAAGGAAACTCTTCAATCAACATAGATTTAAGCACTAACCTGTGAATTCTAAAAGAGTTACTTTTGTGGATTATATTATATTTTATCTATTCATTTATTGTGACTATAAAGAAATAGAAAACAATCTAGAACTTTGCTTATCTAATTTCTTTGCCTATTCTAATAAAATAGTGCTCTGTCAAAGTCATAGGGGCACTATCATCGTAATGTGCCTAGGGCTTCCCATAGGTTAAAGACGGCCCTGGGTATCCTATGTCCTTTCTCAGGATGCAATCCTTCAAATACCCAACTTTTGATAAAAAAGGCCTCAAAAATTACACACGTTACGAAATATAGTTGCATATCTTAAGATACCTGTTCAAAATGTGTTACATAATAGAAAAATTAAATGTGCGAAAACTTAATATAGATATGGATGCTCTATTGAGAAATTGCTTTATTAAATTAACTTTATGATAAGATATATGGGTTTTGCGGAATTATCTACTGCACAAAAAATGGCAGCAAGTATTTAATAAGACTGAAGATAATATTTCAAACTTGTATAAAGTAATTTCATTTTTACTATTTCCGCCACGTCAGCATTCACAGAGAGAGTTTTTTTCTGTGATGAATAGCAAATGGCGAGACGAAAGAAACAAAGCGGCTCTGAATCTGTTAAAAAACGAATTATTTATTTACTTAACTATAGACAAATTAAAGCGAAATATAGCTTGGATACATAAATATATTCAACCTGTTCGTAGCTCTATAATATTAAGTCTTATTAGGACTATAAACAAATCTCATGTTGAAACAACTAGAGATTTGTATGTTATTCCTAATCCCAGTCCATTTTCATGGCACGAACGGAGCTAGAGAAATAACATTGCTTTTAAATTCATTTCTTTCTAATTATATTTCTTTATGTTTACTTATCTAAATAAGTGAATAGCCATCTGCAGACGCGTTTCGATATTTATATCTCACCAGTGCAGCTTTGCTCGTTTGAATTATAAAATGGAATACACTTACATTAGCTTGATCACCATATCATATGTGTAGAAAGACATGGACTTAGTTTCAGTTATTGATTTAAATGATAATTTAATATTGGGGTGAAACCATACTAATTATAGATACAACATGTTGAGAATTTTAGGTCTTTCTACACACACGTCAAAGAAAAACCTAACCTAGACAGTCACGGCATGTGGTGTTCAAGCTAATGTAAGTGTGTGGTGTAAGTTGAATAAATTTATATATTCAAGCTATATATCGCTTTCTTTTTTTGCTTTGGGGTTTCACTCCAATATTTAAATATAGACTATAAAAATGCTGGGCAATAGACTTTTTCATAGTTGAATTTTTTTTGTGCGCAAGTGTCAATTTCCGTCATATAACTAAATATTTGCCCGAAACTTTCATATTCCCGCCTTTCAAACTTGGCGAATGTGCATGCACTTAACTAACCGTAAGAAGGTCTATTGTTTAGCAATGATATTACATAGAAAAAACTTTATGCCTCATTTGGGGTTGAGCATGCCGAATTCGTTCCTAATAAAAACCGAACTGAAATTCCTAGTCGGGGTGGTAAAGTAAAGAGAACACACGTCCCGTTTTTGGCGGGACAGTCCCGCTTTTTGAAGGGAAATCCCACGTCACGCCGATTTTTAAAAATGTTCCGCTTTTTAGAAAATACCTGCATTTCTTATTTTAAATGTACTGTAAAAATATATTACCCATTATTTGTTAATTATTATGGTGAATATAAAGAAGTAAAAAATACATAAATTATTCGATCACTGTCGTTACGTCTAGCGCAGGGGTCGGCAAAGTGTGGCTCGCGAGCCACATGCCGCTCTTTTGGTGTGAGCTTATGGCTCTTCAGAAACATATCGAAACGAAAAAATCACAAAAAAAAAGTAATAAAAACAAAAAAAACAAATAACCTGCCCCTTTTCGGAACTCCTAGCACCGCCGGCGCCACCAGCGCCGCCGCCAAGTTCATAACTCACAGTCACTCTTTTTCACAATTTTAACAATAAACCAGATATTGTGAATAAAATCAAAAGCTTACCATTGTATGCCAAAACTACAACAGATAGGTCAAAAAAAAGGTACTCAGTCAAAAGTCAAAACAGTCAAAAGTTAAATGCATGCCAACAAGTTGAGGACATTAAATTAGCATCAGTCATATCAATAGCGGTCGATGAGTCTTGTGACATAAATGATACGGCAGAAGTTGTCCATTTTGCTCGCCATATATATATATATATATATATATCAGCAGTTGGTTCCAAAGACGAGGACAAGATGTAGAAACTGCAGTGACGAAACTAAAAGTATGGTAGGCAATAAAAAAGGATTTGTTACAATTTTAAAGCAAAAAATTGATCATGACGTGTTATCTTTCCATTGCATAATTATAAGAAAGCACTTTGGGGACAAACATTTCCAGAAGATATGGGTGAAGTTATGGATGTGGTTAGGGTCGGACTGGGCCGGAAGGGCCTGGGAAGCGCCTCCCCATAAACCCGGGGCGCGGTACGGGATATTGATAATTGTAGTTCTGGATATAAATTCCTGGATATAAAGGAATGATAATATAATTCACTGTCATTTTGACAGTTTTTATCAGCTATCGTCATTTTGGACAGCAATTAGCATTTTTGATAGTTATTATCAATTTTGACAGTTATTACAATGTTATTTGACATTTACAAACTATTATTACCACTTTTGACAGATTTAAATTATAAATGTAGCTTTAAAGATTAATAATAACTGATTAGACAAATACACATAATTATGCAAATAATGTTGTTGCCATTTATGACAAGTTTTGGGAATATAAGTTTTCGATGAACTTAACGTCACGGGACATGACGTATAACTTAAACACGTTCTTTTATATGCGGCTAATTACAATTGCTTTCACGTAATTGCTTGAACATATCAGAACTTAACGAAACGTAAAAGCTGCCAAAGTTAAAACTTCGCCTCCCGTTACGCTAGCTGATTCACATGACTCTTTTTGGCAATCAACGTACGAACGCCCATCAACGAATTCAAGAGTGAGTGATTGTTATTGTGTTGTGATTGGTGGTATTGTGTTGTGATTTATATTGTGCAATAGACAGCAACTACAACAACAGAAAGAAAAGAAAATGACCTTTCACAAACATACCGTTAGTTATTCACGCCAAATCAGTTTACGTCGCGTCGCGTCCCGTTTCTTAAGTTCATCGTAAACCCGGCATTAACCATCCAAAGTTCTGCGTATGAAGGAATGATAATGCCATTTATGACAGTTATTATCAGCTATTATCATTTTTATATTAATTGCCATTTTTAACAGTTAATAAAATTTTTGACAATTATGAACTACTTTACTGTTATTAGCACTTTAGACAGATTACAATAATAAATGTAGCGGCAGGCCCCGCTAGCCAGACCAGGGGGGTCGCACAGGGGAGTCGCGCAGGTTAGGGCCCGGTTGGCAAGCGCCACCTCAACTATATGGCCAGTCGGACGCTGGATTTGGTAGTCAAAGTCAGCAATAATATTATAGCAAAGGCGATTAATCACCGCCAATTATGAAGAAAATTAAAAAATATGACTTTATGAAAAAAATTATCCGTGGCTATTGATCCGGTTTAAAATAATTTTAAATAAAAAATTGGCTCTTAAGTTTATAGAGTTTGCCGACCCCTGGTCTAGCGCAATATGTGCGGACATTGCGGCCTGCCGTTAGACAGTGCGGTTTGTTGTTTTCAATTTGACGTTTGCCATTACTCGCCACAGTGTGACGGTCAATAAGGTAACATTTAGTACTCTTTTTTAACCTATGTAGTAAATTATTTATTTATTTATAGTATGTACCCACAAAATAAAAGATGAGTAAAAAAAGACAATGCAAATTTAATGACGAGCTAAGCAGAGAATTTCCATTTATTAAACAAAAGAACATAATAGACTATAATATGGTAAGATGTAATAATAAATGCCACACTAAATTTTGAATATCTAAAACTAAACATCTAGCGACAAAGAGGCACAGACTATTTTTAAACAATGTCGCTTCCTCGTCTAAACAGTTTTTTTCAAAGTGCTAGCTTTGCTAACACGGAGCAACATCTAGCAATAACTGAAGGCCTATTTGCTTTCCACACCATAAACCACAATCAAAGTTTCAGATCAATGGATTATATGTCGCAAATGATTAAATCATTGTACGACAAAAATTTTGCATGTACAGGGATTACAAAACTTAACTAACATTTGAACTAAAAAAAATGAAAGTGAAGTTCAGGGGGGAATTATCAGAACCATTCAAGATCAAAACTGGATTAAGCCAAGGTGATGGACTCTCACTGCTACTGTTCAACTGCGCTCTGCGAAATGGTAATGAGGGAATGGTTTAAACACTACCCCCCAAAAATAAAAATAAGCAAAAAGATCAAAACAAACTGCCTTGGTTTAGCTGACCACTTGGCACTACTAGCAAATGACATAGATGAAGCAAAAACTCAGATATCAGAACTTCAAGTAAAATTGGCCTCAATCATCATCAAAAATCATTTGAAAAAACCGTAATTATGCCTAAAAAACCAATAGCATTGAAAGAAATAAACATAAATGGCAATAAAGTCAAAATTGTAGCCCAATTCAAATACCTTAGAGAAATAATAACAAACAATTTATATGAAATAAAATAGATCCAAATAAGAACAAACAATCTGTCCAAAGCACAAAACTAAGCCTGGGACATTTACAGAAAAAAAGAGCCTATCCATAAATGCAGAAATAAAACACTACAATACAGTTATAAAACAAGAAGCCATATATGCAGAACAAACACTGTTTCACTTAAATGAACAATCAAAGACCGACAAACTTCAGAAGATCGAAAGAAGAACTTTGGAAGAACGTGCATCAATAAATTATTTATTATTATAATTATTAAATTATTATATTTTAATTATTTAAATATTTTAATTTTATAACATTTTAATTATTATATTATTAAATTATTTTTTATTATCAATTCGTAAGAAAAGATGGCGACGTGTGAGTTGAACAGAGAGTTCAGTCTGCGCATTAAATGTATAAAACCTATCAAAAATGAATCTGAAAAAAATCTAAATTGCTACGGTAAATGCAATAAATTTCTGCATACACAGTGCAGTGCTTTTAAACCCTCGGAACTAAAGTTTATCGAAGGAAATCAACAGAATATAAAATGGGTATGTGACAGTTGTCAATATAGCGATGACAAAAATAATAACATGAGTACAATGTATTCGAAAATTTGTAAACTGGAAAACACACTGCAGGATTGCGCTAATTTTATAAAACCGATTGAAATACAATCAAACAAAATACCCTTATTGGAAAAAAAAATAAGCAATACAATGAATCAACAATTTGAGATAAATCAAGAATAAAATATTAAGAATAAAACAGATAATAAAAATGAAAAACAACGAGAGATTAGCAAATCTGAAAGGACACCTTCAAAAATAGAAGGAATCCACTTATCAAGCCGACAACAAAAAGTGAGCAGTGAAATCAGCCAAAAACAACTTAAAACAAATAAACCGGGTGATCCCCAAAATCAGGGGTCTCCAAACTTTCCAGCCTTAGGGCCATACTGATTACTCCAGTAAGTTCCGAGGGCCAAAACCATATTATAATTGTTGTCGGTGGTAAAAAGTGAAATAGTACACTGATGAAAAAAAAAAGTCCGAAAAAGTACGCAACGTTTAAAAAAAGATAATGTAACAAAAAGAAAAATAAATACATTTTTCACAATCTATTAACCCCATCACATTAGATAAACACAATATTTTGTCATTATGCCCATTCATTTCATCCCATTTGTCCCGCTTTGTCTCAAAAAAATGTGGTCACTTTATGGTAAAGACTAGACAGACAAGAATAAAATAGATATATAGAAAGACTTTGCAGAGAATAAAATAGACATATAGAAAGACCTCTCTGCTCCTGTTTGCTGTAAACTTTACTATATCATTCCGTCTAATTCTTATACATATTGCTTTTTAACATAAAACCATCTACAAACATCGCCAAATATTTGGGCATATTCAAAGGTTTATTTGAATTAGTAGTGGATATACCGAGCATACAGGCAGAAAAATTTAGAAGGTCTAGATACACAGAGGGCGTGTGTGCATGTGGAAATGGAGGGTTCGCGAACTTTATTTACACAATTTGGTGGATATAATTAAGTAAAAGGCAAATAAACGAATCGCAAATTTACACGCGGCTCTAAGTTTCCTGCATTAAATTTCGCAACCGAGACGGCAAGCGCGTACACGCGTACATTCTCGCCGGGCGCAACAACCCCCGCCGCCCCTAATTACATAATGAAATAAATCCTATTAAACGCACGCGTGTTTGACTAAGAGACCGTAATATATTTTTGCACAATAATTACTTTTTATATATTCAAACTATTTAATTATTAATTAATATTTAATACGAGATATTGGAATTGAAGATATTACTTCACGATGTCAGAACTTCACATCGATGCAAATTCAACTTGCTACAACTTCACATTGGTGCAATTTCGCATCGATGCAACTTCACGTTGAAATAACTTTTCGTTGGTAAAGGCCGATTCTCATATACGCGACGTCACGCGACATCGCCTGTCAAATAATGATTTTAGAATGATTTAGGCACTTTCTGACTATGGTTACGCGACGTACCCATTAAAAAAAAAAAAAACATTATTTGTCACGTGATGTGGCACGACGTCGCGTAGCTGAGTGTGGTGCATATGGGAATCGATCTTTAATCTTTCAACTTACAAATTCCACATGATATTTGTTTTGGTAGTCCTAAAAAGACTCAATAATTGTTATAGAGCTCCGGAAAGGCTGCAAATATTTATATATTCAGGCTGTGTTCCGTTTGTTTTAAGTTTGTTTAATCTTCCGATTATATGTCCACTAGATCTCTACTTTAATTTAACCCTAATTTAGGGTAACGAAACTAATTAGTCTTCTGTTATTTTCATGTTTTCTCTTTTAATTGAATGAATTAATAATTTATGTGGAAATGAAAGTAAGTGGAAGAAGCATGTAAGAAGTAAAGCTGGGAGCAGAAATTGTTGGAAAAATAAGTTAGAAGTATTCTCATGTTTGCGGCAAATAGTCGCCGAGTAAACAAGACACGGTTTTTCTCTGTTTCTTATATATAAATTGTTTCTACGTGTTCCTCCTGTATATTTCACAAAAATTCGAGATTTATATCTCGAATGCGTCTCCGAGGACTTTAAGCCTTGTTTTGTTGGAAACGTTCTTGTTTATTTCCTCAACCTTCAATACAAGCAAGAGTAGACAAAACAATGCTATATTAGAGTTGATCACTAGTGCCTATACTTAGTCTAAGTAATTTAATTTTGTTTAAAAACTAAAATGAATAATACTTAATTTAAGTTGTCATATACTAAGTTTAATTAGTGACTCTATTCTCTCTACGTTATTCAGCTTTTTCTCTAAAAAACGGCAAAAATACATATGTACTCGCATTTATAGAATATACCATATGTATATAATTTAGAATTATTTTACCGTATGATTATTATTACTAATTATACTAATCACATTGTAAGTATGTGTTTAGCATACATTATTTCCACCAATTCCAATGCACAAAAAACTTTGTTATAGACCTTTTCAGAATTATAATTTTTTTGTGCCCATGTGTCAATTTCCGCCATGTTACACGCCAAAAAGTGCCCGAACATTTTGACGTATAATTAAATATGTGCCCGAAACTTTCATATTCCCGCCTTTCAAACTTGGTGGATGCGCATGCGCTTAACTAACCGGTCTATTAGTGCCGTAGTCGGGTAAGAATCTAAGTCTATAGTTGTGTGCATTCAGATTACTTAACATTTTAAAAATACTATAAAATAAACTGTAAACATTTTGCAAATATTCTTTGTACTAAATTGTATAGAGTAATAAAAAGAAAATTCGGATCAACATATGCAGCCAGCATTGAAAGTCAAAACATTAAACGCAAGAAACCATAAACGCGTTCTGTGATCTCCTTTCCATATATGTATTCTTATTTGTTTTTTGCCCTTGCTTCGGATATTTCTCAGACATGAATATGATAATAAATAATGGAAAGATCCGCATGTTTAGGGGCCGCCTGACAAAATGATAAACAGCTGCACGTCTCAAACTGTCTCTTATAAACAAGTTTAAGTGTGACACAGATAAGCACTGCAAAAGGACCAATTCCACACAATGTGCCCTTATCTCAAAACTCTTTTTCTCTGTACACTTTTTCATTTAAATTTGTTATCTACGCATTTTCCTTTATCCTGATACAATCATCCGTTTTTACATGAATTGTTTTATATACGACCACTATTGTAAATGCCCATTATTGTACAGTTCGTGGACTATGTAAATACATCATAACACACACGTAACAGTCCGCGATTAATGATAAGTTATGATTCATAACACACACGTGCGTTTAGTTTACGATTCGTTGATTGGTTGAAAGCTACTACTATTGTTAAATATAGGATTAAACTGGAGTGCTCATAGATATAGGCAACCCTATGTACGCATTGTGCGGACGCAGGGCACATAAGGGTAGGGAAAATAAATTTGAAGGGGGGTATATTAAAATTGTTTAAACTATTGAAATGTTTTTCTTATTTCGAGAGGTCGATCTGCGGCGCGATATGTGGTCTGTCTAGTTTTGTCTGGTCATGTCTGTCTAGTCTTGTCTGTCTAGTCTTGTCTGTCTAGTCTTGTCTGTCTAGTCTTGTCTGTCTAGTCTTGTCTGTCTAGTCTTGTCTGTCTAGTCTTGTCTGTCTAGTCTTGTCTGTCTAGTCTTGTCTGTCTAGTCTTGTCTGTCTAGTCTTGTCTGTCTAGTCTTGTCTGTCTAGTCTTGTCTGTCTAGTCTTGTCTGTCTAGTCTTGTCTGTCTAGTCTTGTCTGTCTAGTCTTGTCTGTCTAGTCTTGTCTGTCTAGTCTTGTCTGTCTAGTCTTGTCTGTCTAGTCTTGTCTGTCTAGCTTGTCTGTCTAGTCTTGTCTGTCTAGTCTTGTCTGTCTAGTCTTGTCTGTCTAGTCTTGTCTGTCTAGTCTTGTCTGTCTAGTCTTGTCTGTCTAGTCTTGTCTGTCTAGTCTTGTCTGTCTAGTCTTGTCTGTCTAGTCTTGTCTGTCTAGTCTTGTCTGTCTAGTCTTGTCTGTCTAGTCTTGTCTGTCTAGTCTTGTCTGTCTAGTCTTGTCTGTCTAGTCCTGTCTGTCTAGTCTTGTCTGTCTAGTCTTGTCTGTCTAGTCTTGTCTGTCTAGTTTTGTCTGTCTAGTCTTGTCTGTCTAGTCTTGCCTGTCTAGTCTTGTATGTCCAGTCTTGTCTGTCTAGTCTTGTCTGTCTAGTCTTGTCTGTCTAGTCTTGTCTGTCTAGTCCTGTCTGTCTAGTCTTGTCTGTCTAGTCTTGTCTTGTCTGTCTAGTCTTGTCTGTCTAGTCTTGTCTGTCTAGTCTTGTCTGTCTAGTCCTGTCTGTCTAGTCTTGTCTGTCTAGTCCTGTCTGTCTAGTCTTGTCTGTCTAGTCTTGTCTGTCTAGTCTTGTCTGTCTAGCCTTGTCTGTCTAGTCTTGTCTGTCTAGTCTTGTCTGTCTAGTCTTGTCTGTCTAGTCTTGTCTGTCTAGTCTTGTCTGTCTAGTCCTGTCTGTCTAGTCCTGTCTGTCTAGTCTTGTCTGTCTAGTCTTGTCTGTCTAGTTTTGTCTGTCTAGTCTTGTCTGTCTAGTCTTGCCTGTCTAGTCTTGTATGTCCAGTCTTGTCTGTCTAGTCTTGTCTGTCTAGTCTTGTCTGTCTAGTCTTGTCTGTCTAGTCCTGTCTGTCTAGTCCTGTCTGTCTAGTCTTGTCTGTCTAGTCTTGTCTGTCTAGTCTTGTCTGTCTAGTCTTGTCTGTCTAGTCTTGTCTGTCTAGTCTTGTCTGTCTAGTCTTGTCTGTCAAGTCTTGTCTGTCTAGTCTTGTCTGTCTAGTCTTGTCTGTCTAGTCTTGTCTGTCTAGTCTTGTCTGTCTAGTCTTGTCTGTCTAGTCTTGTCTGTCTAGTCTTGTCTGTCTAGTCTTGTCTGTCTAGTCTTGTCTGTCTAGTCTTGTCTGTCTAGTCTTGTCTGTCTAGTCTTGTCTGTCTAGTCTTGTCTGTCTAGTCTTGTCTGTCTAGTCTTGTCTGTCTAGTCTTGTCTGTCTAGTCTTGTCTGTCTAGTCTTGTCTGTCTAGTCTTGTCTGTCTAGTCTTGTCTGTCTAGTCTTGTCTGTCTAGTCTTGTCTGTCTAGTCTTGTCTGTCTAGTCTTGTCTGTCTAGTCTTGTCTGTCTAGTCTTGTCTGTCTAGTCTTGTCTGTCTAGTCTTGTCTGTCTAGTCTTGTCTGTCTAGTCTTGTCTGTCTAGTCTTGTCTGTCTAGTCTTGTCTGTCTAGTCTTGTCTGTCTAGTCTTGTCTGTCTAGTCTTGTCTGTCTAGTCTTGTCTGTCTAGTCTTGTCTGTCTAGTCTTGTCTGTCTAGTCTTGTCTGTCTAGTCTTGTCTGTCTAGTCTGTCTAGTCTTGTCTGTCTAGTCTTGTCTGTCTAGTCTTGTCTGTCTAGTCTTGTCTGTCTAGTCTTGTCTGTCTAGTCTTGTCTGTCTAGTCTTGTCTGTCTAGTCTTGTCTGTCTAGTCTTGTCTGTCTAGTCTGTCTAGTCTTGTCTGTCTAGTCTTGTCTGTCTAGTCTTGTCTGTCTAGTCTTGTCTGTCTAGTCTTGTCTGTCTAGTCTTGTCTGTCTAGTCTTGTCTGTCTAGTCTTGTCTGTCTAGTCTTGTCTGTCTAGTCTTGTCTGTCTAGTCTTGTCTGTCTAGTCTTGTCTGTCTAGTCTTGTCTGTCTAGTCTTGTCTGTCTAGTCTTGTCTGTCTAGTCTTGTCTGTCTAGTCTTGTCTGTCTAGTCTTGTCTGTCTAGTCTTGTCTGTCTAGTCTTGTCTGTCTAGTCTTGTCTGTCTAGTCTTGTCTGTCTAGTCTTGTCTGTCTAGTCTTGTCTGTCTAGTCTTGTCTGTCTAGTCTTGTCTGTCTAGTCTTGTCTGTCTAGTCTTGTCTGTCTAGTCTTGTCTGTCTAGTCTTGTCTGTCTAGTCTTGTCTGTCTAGTCTTGTCTGTCTAGTCTTGTCTGTCTAGTCTTGTCTGTCTAGTCTTGTCTGTCTAGTCTTGTCTGTCTAGTCTTGTCTGTCTAGTCTTGTCTGTCTAGTCTTGTCTGTCTAGTCTTGTCTGTCTAGTCTTGTCTGTCTAGTCTTGTCTGTCTAGTCTTGTCTGTCTAGTCTTGTCTGTCTAGTCTTGTCTGTCTAGTCTTGTCTGTCTAGTCTTGTCTGTCTAGTCTTGTCTGTCTAGTCTTGTCTGTCTAGTCTTGTCTGTCTAGTCTTGTCTGTCTAGTCTTGTCTGTCTAGTCTTGTCTGTCTAGTCTTGTCTGTCTAGTCTTGTCTGTCTAGTCTTGTCTGTCTAGTCTTGTCTGTCTAGTCTTGTCTGTCTAGTCTTGTCTGTCTAGTCTTGTCTGTCTAGTCTTGTCTGTCTAGTCTTGTCTGTCTAGTCTTGTCTGTCTAGTCTTGTCTGTCTAGTCTTGTCTGTCTAGTCTTGTCTGTCTAGTCTTGTCTGTCTAGTCTTGTCTGTCTAGTCTTGTCTGTCTAGTCTTGTCTGTCTAGTCTTGTCTGTCTAGTCTTGTCTGTCTAGTCTTGTCTGTCTAGTCTTGTCTGTCTAGTCTTGTCTGTCTAGTCTTGTCTGTCTAGTCTTGTCTGTCTAGTCTTGTCTGTCTAGTCTTGTCTGTCTAGTCTTGTCTGTCTAGTCTTGTCTGTCTAGTCTTGTCTGTCTAGTCTTGTCTGTCTAGTCTTGTCTGTCTAGTCTTGTTTGTCTAGTCTTGTCTGTCTAGTCTTGTCTGTCTAGTCTTGTCTGTCTAGTCTTGTCTGTCTAGTCTTGTCTGTCTAGTCTTGTCTGTCTAGTCTTGTCTGTCTAGTCTTGTCTGTCTAGTCTTGTCTGTCTAGTCCTGTCTGTCTAGTCTTGTCTGTCCAGTCTTGTCTGTCTAGTCTTGTCTGTCTAGTTTTGTCTGTCTAGTCTTGTCTGTCTAGTCTTGCCTATTTAGTCTTGTATGTCCAGTCTTGTCTGTCTAGTCTTGTCTGTCTAGTCTTGTCTCTCTAGTCTTGTCTGTTTAGTCTTGTCTGTCTAGTCTTGTCTGTCTACTCTTGTCTGTCTACTCTTGTCTATGTAGTCTTGTCTGTATAATATTGTCTGTCTAGTCTTGTCTGTCTAGTCTTGTCTGTCTAGTCTTGTCTGTCTAGTCTTGTCTGTCTAGTCTTGTCTGTCTAGTCTTGTCTGTCTAGTCTTGTCTGTCTAGTCTTGTCTGTCTAGTCTTGTCTGTCTAGTCTTGTCTGTCTAGTCTTGTCTGTCTAGTCTTGTCTGTCTAGTCTTGTCTGTCTAGTCTTGTCTGTCTAGTCTTGTCTGTCTAGTCTTGTCTGTCTAGTCTTGTCTGTCTAGTCTTGTCTGTCTAGTCTTGTCTGTCTAGTCTTGTCTGTCTAGTCTTGTCTGTCTAGTCTTGTCTGTCTAGTCTTGTCTGTCTAGTCTTGTCTGTCTAGTCTTGTCTGTCTAGTCTTGTCTGTCTAGTCTTGTCTGTCTAGTCTTGTCTGTCTAGTCTTGTCTGTCTAGTCTTGTCTGTCTAGTCTTGTCTATCTATTCTTGTCTGTCTAGTCTTGTCTGTCTAGTCTTGTGTGTCTAGTCTTATCTGTCTAGTCTTGTCTGTCTAGTCTTGTCTGTCTGGTCTTGTCTGTCTAGTCTTGTCTGTCTAGTCTTGTCTGTCTAGTCTTGTCTGTCTAGTCTTGTCTGTCTAGTCTTGTCTGTCTAGTCTTGTCTGTCTAGTCTTGTCTGTCTAGTCTTGTCTGTCTAGTCGTGTCTGTCTAGTCTTGTCTGTCTAGTCTTGTATGTCTAGTCTTGTCTGTCTAGTCTTGTCTGTCTAGTCTTGTCTGTCTAGTCTTGTCTGTCTAGTCTTGTCTGTCTAGTCTTGTCTGTCTAGTCTTGTCTGTCTAGTCTTGTCTGTCTAGTCTTGTCTGTCTAGTCTTGTCTGTCTAGTTTTGTCTGTCTAGTCTTGTCTGTCTAGTCTTGTCTGTCTAGTCTTGTCTGTCTAGTCTTGTCTGTCTAGTCTTGTCTGTCTAGTCTTGTCTGTCTAGTCTTGTCTGTCTAGTCTTGTCTGTCTAGTCTTGTCTGTCTAGTCTTGTCTGTCTAGTCTTGTCTGTCTAGTCTTGTCTGCCTAGTCTTGTCTGTCTAACTTTGTCTGTAAAGTCTTGACTGTTTATACTATATTGTATTATTTGTAATATTTTCTTTACATAGTTATGTTTGTAAACTAAATGTGTCTTGAAGTGTGCGGAAAGGTTCAAGTAAAAACATTCTAGACATTCAGTGTGAAACTTGCTGTTTGAGAACGCACACAGAAATCCACATTTGATGCGCGGAATACAAATGAAAAGATGATCCTATACGTATCATGCACAATATTTACTTGTCATAACATCATTCGAGCTGCAGCCTCTGCGAGCAGGTACAGAGATACAAACAGAGACAGCGACAGAATTCGCACACAGAGGAGAACAAGAAAAAATGGAATGTATAGGAGGAGAAACCGCTGGAAATGCAAATAAAAGCCTTCCGCCATTCTTTTGCCTTTTGTTCGCAGAAATAACACGGCACTAACCGAATTACACAACGTATGTACGGTGCAAACTCCTGTGTGCTTGCCGTGTAATTTGTTCAATTTAAATCGGCAAAGCCGGAATTTTCATGTCGGCGAACTATGCGACAATAAAATTTTCATCCTTTATGTACTGAAATACGCGGAATTGAGAATACTGTTACACTATATTACATCAAAATCCAGTATTTAATACATTTGCAAATAAATTAAATTACTATATCTGCGATATTATTCAGACGTAAAAGTCTAGGCGGACAAGACAAGATTATACAGATAAGACTAGACAGACGAAATTAAACAGTCAACACTAAACAGACAAAGCTGACAAGATCAGCAATAAACCATTTCTTGTTAAATTATACAATCTTATTTGGAGGGTTTCGTGTAGAAAAATTGCTGTGTAGTGACGAAAAAGTGAAGATAAATGAGTAAACGATAAAGAAGACACATGCGGTTGAAGTTGATATTTCTGTGCGGCCGTTAAAGCAGTGCGCTTGGTTTTATGTACTTCAATTGCGGATTTAATCAACTCGTATGAAATCCTGCGTTGTTCGTGCAACTGACAACAAGAAAACCACAATTAAACTGTAAATGCTTGCTGTCGAATTCAAACATTCGACAAATAAGATTAGAAAAACATTACATGAAAAACAAGACTAGATAGATAAATCTTGCCAGGCAAATATATCTAAGACTAGATACACAATAAAATTGTTGTGTTTGTATGTTTGTGATATCTTTGGAATAATATTGCACGAGTTGTTTTGTCGCTTTTTAGGTATTTTATTTGGCGAGTAATTTCCTGATGGTATTTATGAGTGGTCGAGCGTCGGGACGTTCCGGTATAAATTAACGTCACTCGCAGGAACGGTTTTCTGCGAGAACGAATTTTGGAATTGTTGAAGATATGAGTGAGAAATTGTAATAATATTTAAGTTTGAGACTGAGAATAAAGTAACATATAGTTTTAGATATCAAGCTACAAAAAAATAGCCTGTAATAAAGGCTTTATGATTCTGTCTCAAGGTTTGTGTCAACTGAACCTTGTTAACGTGCAAAGAAATTTTTTCCTCAAAATATGTTAGAGCTTATGGAAATGTTTAATTATTGACTGCGATGACGAACGATTGACGTGGAATGGTTCTCTTCAATATCTTCGCGAAATATACGAACAGGGAAGGAAATATAACAACCTCGTGTTTATAGAGGTATAACAAAACATTTAAAATCTAAAATTAATTAATAAAACACCACTGCCATAGTTTCGATAGTACTTCTTCTGCTTTAGTATTTATCTTTCCACTATTTTTTGAAGTGAAAACTTCTATAGCCGCGCTGAACGTTTTTTAAGCTATTTAGCAAAACTAGCTACTCCTAGGTAAGGAAATATGATTACTACTAATTCTCTCATTTCATTTTTCTATAGTTAATGTAGTTCTAATGGTTATTCTAATTCATATTAAATCCTATAATTCCTGTGAAATCTTTGTGAACAATACTATTTGTATATTTGGGTTGACCTACTTAGTAATAGTTTATATCTGGTGTCGTTGGGAGTGGCGAAGTAGCATAGTTTGTGAGGTATTTATCCCAATAAATAACTCCGCATGGTCTCTAATAAAAATTGACTTAGGTCGTGCCGGTGGAAAATTCATTATCGTGTATAGCTGGGGACGGTTGGCGGGGGGCGGGTGGTTTCCGGGGAACAATTCGCGGTATGTGCGAATTCACCATCGGCTCTTTTATTTCGGTTGAAATTGTGGGTCGAAAACAATTTTCAATTGCTGTCCCCATATTTCCGTGCGCTATTTTCACTTCGGCAATTAGCGCTAATAAAAAAATACATAAATGTATAGAAACAGGATGGAAAAACTGGTGGGGGTGAACTGAATTTCTAGTTATGTAAATATTTATTTTGAAAATAATTTTGGAATTTAAAAAAAAAAAAAAATCTCACAGTACTTAGGTTTCTTGAGAAACAATTCTTTTACGGTGGTTTTAAATTTATTGTAATTAACGATAGTCTTAGTGTCACCAGGAAGTACATTCTAAAGCTATCTGGCTACCACATACAAGCTGCACCCCATTAGATGTGATACGCTTTATATCGCCACTCCATCTCGTTGGTGCACGACCTATGCTTCGGTATGCCTCTTGTCTAGGCCCTCATTCAATGATACGTTTCGTCCATCTTCCATCCCTCATTCTTGCTTCGTAGCCTGCCCAATTCCACTTCAGGAGGGTGATCCTCTCTACCGCATCTACAACTCCTGTTCTCTGCCGTATGGTAGCATTTAGGATTTTGTCACTCGGGTTTATTCCTAACATGGATCGCTCCATGCTCCGCTGTGTTACCCTGATTTTATTTATAACTTTCTTTTTTAATGTAAGCATTTCCGCTCCGTGTGTTAGGACAGGCAGGACACATTGGTCGTACACCTTTCTTTTCAAGGAGATGGGTAAATCAGTCTTATACACGTGTTTCAGCTTACCAAAAGTAAGAATAGTTCTACTCGTCTTTAGATTGCGTTCGATTGATTATCTCTACCAATTCGAATCTGCTGTCCTAGATAATTATGGGACAGTCTGTTCTATTTTGACATTATCCACTGAAATGGTTTCACTCAGTACAAGGTTGGTCATTATTTGCGTTTTCGAGTAGTTGAACATTTGGCCCACTTGGTGTGAGGCATCTTTTTTTCGATTTTTCGAATATTTTTCTAGCTTCATCAATCATCAATGGTCTTCAATCCGAAGATTGGCTTGCAGCAATTCTCCACTCTGCTCTGTCTTCAGCCTTCCGCTTCATTTCTTGATATCACTGAAGAGCACTCCATCCACGAATAAATTGCTGATGCCTGAGATATCCAAATGGATCTTTAATGGAGTGGTTTCTCGTTGCCTTCTCCATCCTACGCCGTTGGCCATCAAGTGGCTCTTCCGCCTTTAAGGGCAGTTTGCCACCCCAAGGGCAAGAGGGTGCCCTTTACCTCTACCCGCTCGTCCGCCCACCGAAGAGGCCGTTGGCACTTGGTGTAGGGGGGACAACTTATACCGCTGGTCACTCGGTGAAATAACCTTGTTTACCTTAATTTCTTCTTGTTTAGTGGCGTTTGCCAAACAAAAAACACAATACTAGAAATATATGTTTATTTTGAATTTGAAGTCGCGTAAACGATGGAAATGAAATGTCAAAATTAATACCGAAAAATCTCCGAGAAATATTTAAAATTTTTCCATATTTGTGTAACTTTCTGGGGGTTGCAAATGCGCTTGTGTTGAACTAGGTGGGGTTACCTTGATCTGTGAGCATTTTCACACCGACGCGCGACGGGACGAGTTTTCCCTGAGAAAATTCTGGAAAATCGCGGAGCACACCATCCGTTGACAGCCTAGAGTCTGTTAGAAGAACAATATCATCGGCGAAGCGCAGGTTGACTTAGTTTTTCGCCGTCTATGTTGACCCCTATGTGTTCAAAATCGACCTTTTTAAGTGTTGTGAATAATTTGGGCGAGATGTTATCTTCCTGCAGTACCCCTATATCTATTCCGAATTTTTCGGTGTCTTCGTGTAATCTAACTCATGCAATCGCATTTTTATAGATTAGCGCGGAATATCTGTGGTCTATACGGCACTCGGCTATCGCTTCAGTTAGTTTATGGAGTCGAACTAAGACATCCAAAAAACCGATGAAATTTAAAAAACCGGTTTTCGGTTTTTGTAAAGTTAAAAACCGGTTAACCGGTTAAAATCTGGTTTTAAGTATAAAAATAAATAAATTGCGGTTGTAAACCAAACTCCTTCACCATATCACTTTATTCACCATTTATAATTATTTAATATATAAAAAAAATATTTGTGTATTATTTCATTATATTTACGTAAAGAATAAAAACAGTGGCACAATTTATGTGAATATTCAAATAGGATTTAAAATAATTTAAATATATAAAAAGTATATAAAAGAGAGTATAAAAAAGAGTATATGAAAAATACATATACTTTGTTACTTTTTGGAATATTTTCCATACTCCTGACATTGTGTTGTTCATATTTGGGATAAAATTAAATTTTATAGGAGTTTAGTATGCCAATCAATTCATTCAATTTCTAAAATGAAATATAATTAATACCTACTAGATATTGTTGTTAGAATAAAATCTTTACGAAGAGATAACTATAAATGTAGATATATATTTATTTATAAAAGTACGAAACTAGACTAAAATGTAAAAATGGAGTACAAGTATTTATATTTCCTTAGGATCAAGATTATGCGCACTCTAAATCTGTGAACCTTTATTTCACTACATATTTACTACTCACACATTACATTTTTTTACCGAATACATGCGTAAATCGTTGCCGCATAAATTTTGTCTCAAAACAATGTCTAAACTAGGAGACAGTGCTGGATTTACCAGCAGGCTCAGTAGGCTGGAGCCTAGGGCGGCAAATTTGGGGCCAACATTTTTTTGTCGTACAGAAATTAAAAAAATTCATTTTTATATACCTTAATATAAATGTTATTAGGTCCACACAAACAATTCTACATGTAATATGTTTCACCACGTATTGATAAATTATTTTTTCTACAATTTGCCTAGTAGTAGTTGGCACGTGGTTGGTCCGAAGCAGGATCGACGGGCCCGAGCTGTTTGAGCAGGGCATACGCCGCGTAGTGGCATTGAGTCTGGGGAGACCGATATTGAGCGGCGCGGCGATACAAACGAAAAAGCCGCCGAAAAAAAAGCCGCCTCTGTTGATTGAGTCATGCAATTTCTTAAATGTAAATAATAAAATACTCATTTTTCTTCCGTTGTGGGCTATAGCGGGAAAAAAAAAAAGTTCAATGATCCGAATAACGGAAATTATTATATGATTTTGGAACTGTTAGCTGAATTCGCTCTTTTTTTAGCGAGTCATGTTAAATATCTAAGACTAAGATTTTTATAAATTCGACACAACGCTGGCAAAAGTTAACGACTGAAATTGGGAAAGAGAAACCGTTAAAGAGAGTAAATTTGACTCGTTGGTCAGCTAGAGAGGACGTACGTAGAAGTTGGAGAGAGAAGTTTCTTGGCACGAAATTCTTAAAACTTTGGAATCAAAAGTTTCTAAAAAACGTGATTAATGGACGACCCCTTCCGTTTTATTTAAAAACAAACAAATCCACAATATAATACTTCATGAATAACCATAGAAAAATAAAATTATGTATTTTCCACTTGAAGAAAAAAATAAAATAAATTAAAACCGTTTTTCGAAAAAAACCCGGTTTTACGCTTTCGAAAATTTTAACAGAAAACCCGGTTAACCGGGTTCGGTTTTAACCGGTTTGGATGCCCTAAGTCGAACGCCTTTTCGTAGTCAACGAATATAAGGACTAGGGGCTTATTGTACTCTACACACTTTTCAATTAGCGACTTGACCACTTGCTACGTATAGCTTATCAGAATTAGGCGTTGTATAATAGCTGACATCTCCAAACCTAATAGACTTCTCCAGGTGTCGTTTAACATAACATACACATTTTACTAGGTACAGAATTATGTACCTAGTAGTAAGAAATAATGGTCTACACGTCTCCGTAAATGGCCCAGTGGCTATAGTTCTTACGATTCTCGTTTACAATGTAAATAACCCTTTTACGCGAGGTGAGTCACCCCAACAAAGGATAACGTAATTAAGTACACAGCCTACAGATGCTTGGTAAAATATTAGCAATGTTTGCAACATTTCTGAGCTGAAGGATGCAATAACAGCATTTTGTCAACTTCGACGCGATATAATTGATGCGATGTTACCACGTCATGTATCTATCTAAGACAATTTACAAGTATTTGGTATTTAAACATGGCTGGATTGTGTCTGATGACCCTCTTGTCAATAATCTATGTTTTAGCTGAGTTTAATATTAGGTCATTTTGACTAGAGCAGTTGGAGGCTTCATTTATTCGAAGATTTGCATACTTTTGGAACTGCGAATCATTTTTGCTGAACCTATGAACTACGCTGGACCTATCATCAGCAAATAATACTAGATCCATAACATTGTCACATTTGTCACATGTCATTTATAAGCAAAATAAAAAACCGCGGTACCAGTGTAGAACCCTTTGAGGCACCAATATTTGACTCAATTATGTCTAAAAAAGCAGTGTGACTTAAACTGTTATTCATTTTCTCTATTTTGCGTCTGTAATGGACTCATAGGAGGGCAAAGGGAGTAATAAGGAAACAAAATGGGGATATCTGCGCAAGCGTATGTATGAAAAAGGGGGATGGAACCAAGAAGAGATCGAGAGAATGATGAATGAGGGAATGTTAGTGGAAAGGATTCTGGCAGATAGACTACTGGAGATAGAGCTGCAAGAGAGACAAAGACACATAGGGTATACATAGGGTACCTATAATAGAGACTACAGCAAAATCCAAGTTTTTGGCAGATGTCCAGAGCATCTAGTTAATCCTAAAGCCCCACAGGGTAGCGATTGCCCGGTTTAGGTGCGGTAGTGAGAAAAGGGGTAGAAGACATTGGATGGCTGCAACATATAGGACTTGTCGAGTATGTGGAGGAGGGGAGGAGCTATGGGAACATTGGGTGTTAAGCTGTAAGAAATGTGAATGGAGCGATGAGGAAAAGTCACTGGCGAAAATCTGGAAGAAGGTTATGGATGAGAGTGGCTCCGGTTTTGTGTACATGAAAAAAATATTGAAGTGCAAAGGACAGGGTTAAAGGCTTCCTTTTTTATTTTTTTTATTTTTTTTGATATAAGAACTTTTGAACTGTTTATTTTTTGCTGTATTAATTTGGATATTTTTATTTTTCCGTTTCATTCTGGTGTTTTTGGTTGTTTTATTTTTTGTTCTATTCTTGTCACAACACTAATGGACGAACGGTCGTGTATTTGCATTTATGCCAATAAAGGATTATTATATATATATATATATATATATATATATATATATATATATATATATATATATATATATCATCATCATTGTCCAGCCGTTTGCGTCCACTGCAGGACATAAGCCTCTTCTAACTCTTTCCAGGCATCACGATGTTGTGCTTTGTTCATCCAGTTTTGTGACACCCTCTTGATGTCATCGGTCCATCGAGTTGGTGGTCTACCTCTACTTCGTTTATCGGCACGGGGTCTCCATTCCAAAAGCCGTTTAGTCCATCGGCCATCCCTAAGTCTGGCAACGTGGCCTGCCCATCTCCATTTCATGTTGGAGATGCGTGTTATAATGTCGCAGACACCCATCCTTTCCCTGATGACCTCGTTTCGTACCCTGACCTCTGTGTTACCTGCAGTTTTGCTGCGGAACGCTTTGTTAGTGTTAAAGTCTCTGACCCATACGTCATTACCGGCATCACACATTGCTCGAACACTTTCCGTTTGAGACACGTTGGTAGTTCGCTCTTCAAGATGTTAGTTACTTTTCCAAACGCTGCCCATCCTAAGCCTATGCGGCGCTGTATTTCGCATGTTTGGTTTTCGCGGCCTATGCGTATCTGATGCCCCAGGTATATATAGGAAGTTACTTCTTCTATATTAGCATCATCTATTTTTATTTGATCGCTTAACACTAGGTTGGTCATAACTTTTGTTTTTCCCATATTCATCCTAAGGCCCACTTTTTCAGTTGACAGTTTTAGGTCGTTGAGCATAGTTTTTGCATCTTTGATATTGTCGGCTATTAGGACGATGTCGTCTGCGAATCTCAGGTGGTTAAATTTTTCTCCATCCACTGTAATTCCTAGGTGTCCCAAGATACCATTTTAAAAGCATATTCGAGCACCGTGGTAAATAGTTTTGGGGAGATAGTGTCCCCTTGGCGAATTCCCCTGCCAATTTTAAATTTGTTGGTATTGTCGTGTAGCTTTATACTTGCTGTAGCGTTTCGGTAAATATGTTCAATTAGCTTTGTATATCGATAGTCTATTCGTGCTTGGTCTAGAGCAGCTTTTATGGCGGGTAATTCAACTGTATCGAACGCCTTTTCGAAATCTATGAAAATCAGGACAAGGGGCTTATTATATTCATTACACTTTTCAATGAGAGCTTTTATAGCCTGAAGATGGTCATTTGTCCCGTATCCCGATCTAAACCCAGCCTGTTCTTTGGGTTGGTAGAAGTCTAGTTTATTTTCTGACCTTTTGGTGATTACTTTGGTGAAAAGTTTATATAGATGTGGTAGCAAACTTATTGGTCTGTAGTTTCCGAGCTGTTATGAGTCCATATATATATATATATATATATATATATATATATATATATATATATATGGACTCATAACAGCACTCATATGCGTGCGGTTATGGCTCGTTGAGTGCTCTTATGAGTTAATTTTTTCAATGTTGGCACTGAAATTCAGAGCTGTCCGTGTCAAAGATAGTTTAGAGGTTATGTGATGTATGGAAACCGTGAATACACAAATTTAATTAATTAATGGTAATAAACGATATAATGCCCCCCATTCACGATCAGATAAACTGATCAGTTGAACTGACGTACATCCAAAAACTGACCGTGAGTGTGAAATCCTAACGTAAAATTTTGAACTGACGGCAACCCGCGGATTTACCGGTTGCCATAAATCCGCAGGCTTCAGTTCGTTTTCATCACGCCAAACTTAGCGCACATGCGCTTCGTCAGTCGTAGTTTAACCGGCACGGCGTTCGGACGTGCAATAACTGAAGAATTTATAGAAAAATAGCATGAAATATGTACATTCGTCCATTTCTAAATAGTTTTGCCAGTTACTCGGTATCAGTGACAACTCATTTAACAAATTAATATGAGATAACTGTTATTTCTCTTTTAACCATTTTTTCCTTCCGTTTTTTTTTGTTGTTTTTTATTGATTATACTAATTGTCATATGTAGAATATCCTATTCAGAATCCGAATATTTTTTTTAAGTTACGCGGGGAGAAATTTTCTAGCCAGATACAGCACGCGACAATCGAGAACTGAAGGCCGGTTTTAAGCCAGTGAGTGGGGAAATCATTTTGAACTGATCAGTTGTAACTGATCAGTTCTAAACATCAGGTCAACTGATCAGTTTAAACTAATCGTTAATGGCGGGCTTAACACATACTTTAAATTAGCAACATAATTTAAATTCTGTCCATCAATGTTACAATTATTAAAAACATTTATAGTGACATTGGATGTTTCTTGAGCAATAACACTCACACCAGGGACATTATATATAGTGCTACTATTACTGTTGCTATCAAATTGCAACATATCCATTAATTCCTGACACCTAAGCGCACCATTGTAACCACCATTGCCCTGAGATATCCGTTTCAATAAGGCCTGCAATTTATAATATTTGGATATGTATACATCCTTATATATATATATATATATATATATATATATATATATATATATATATATATATATATATATATATATATATATATATATATATATATATATATATATATATATATATATATACATATATATGTATATATCGTCAATAAATTTGATGGTTTATACTTCTTAAGTTGTAATTACGTTGTAAAGTAAGCAAGTAAAACATTTTCCTAAACAACTGTAACATTATTTTCATTGCACCACTCATTAACTTTACTATATTCTTTCTCATATCGTGGACGTGATTTATCTGGCAACAAATTGATCACCTCACTTGCAGCAATTTGCTAAATTTCAGGTGGAGTGCAAGATACTTTCTCACCCATTTTAATTTTAACCTTTAAATTCATTTTAGACATTTCAGTGTCAGTGAAATGTCAATTATCAGTGTTACCAACCCCCAGAAAATTTTCTAACAAAATGGCGTAAAATGGCATAAAAGGGCGTAAAATACAAAAAATACTACAAAAAACTCGTTCGTAAGGCGTTTTTCAGCACTTGTCCATTGGACGCGTGCTGGAACTAGTCCGTTAATATACCAATTACCATTTGTTTCCTACCATAGGTTAGATAGGATTTTACCCAAGATAGTACAACCTCTAACACCGTAAGTCTCCAGCTTGTTACATAAAGGCTGATGATTTATAGTGTCGAATGCTCGAATAATGCCTAATGCTAGATATTTCGCGTTAAAATTACTAAAAACTTGATTACAGAAGGAGAAGACAGCTTCGGTGTATTTCAGTTTTTGTAATCCAAACTGCTTTTTTTAAATTAAGCACTGTTTCTCAGCAAATGCTGTTAACCTTCTAAAAAATAATTTCTCATATATTTTAGAGACAAGAGTGATTTAGATCTATAGTTCTCAACTTTATTCTTTTCCAGTTTTTTATACACGCGGACTATTACCGATATCTTCAGCTAACCAGGGAAGAAACGGAAACACCAAAGTTGTGACTATATGTTCCGCTACTTGGAAAGGGATGTTGGAAGCAATTTCATCATAACCTGAGGACTTCTTCTTTGCAAGAAATCCATGTTAAATGATCCAGAGTTCTCAACTTTATTCTTTTCCAGTTTTTTATACACGCGGACCATTACCGATATCTTCAGCTGATCAGGGAATTAGCCATTCAGGAAGGAGTCATTAAATAGTTACTAAATAGCTCAAAGGTGTGACTATACGTTCCGCTACTTTGAAAGGGATGTTGGAAGCAATTTCATCATAACCTGATGACTTCTTCTTTGCAAGAAATCCATTTTTAAGAAATAATGGCTTCCTTAATGGTATTATTGTAAAATTAGAATGTGTAAGGTAGTGGTAAAAAGGTAGTGAATTTTTCAATTTAGAATAAGTATGGATGTAATAACGGTCGCAACCATCCTTTTCATTACTGTAATGTTGTTTTAGATTGGCCTTTATAATCCTGTCCTATTTTGCATTATTCTCAGGTTTAACTTAATCTAAGGTTTAACTTAATCTGAGGTTTTCAAATAATTCCTTCCGTTCACTGGTGCTACAGTCCTAACCAGGACCTGGACCGCCTCCCTCTGCCTACACTTGTTTTTGGTATCTTGATCTTACTCAAGTATATCAAGCCCCTACAGTTATTAAAGTGGATGGTGAAACACTATTAGGGGAGGTTTTCGAACCAGATGTTTACTATGATGACTTTGCCAGAGCCACAGTAGAGCGGTGACTTATTTTTCCATATTTGTGTTCTCGAATCGGGGCCTAGAGCTTGGTACTCTGACATATTAACTACTAGGCCACCACTCCCTCAAATATTGGCCACTCTTTTCAAGTGACCAATAGGACCACCCTTTTCAAATATTGACTTTTGCACCAAACTTGCAAAAGTGATATCAAGTTTTTCCTAGTATTATGTTTTGTATATTTGACTTATCTCCCATATTCCTGGGAGAGTAATTGTAGTAGGGTAAAACACAATAGATCAAGTTGGTCGCAGTGCAGAAATGCTTTTCAGCCAAACGACCCCCTAGGGTTTCTGGTTCAGATATATCCGAACCGCAAAACCGCGGTTTTCTGTGCCAAAACCGAAACCGCATAACCGTCATAAAAACCGCGGTTTTCGGTTTTATCCAAGTATAAATAAAAATAAAATACATTGAATTAGTGCTCTTTTAAATAATGTAATCTTTTGTTTCAAAAATGGCAACCATCGATGGTATATGTGTTCTAGCAATTAAAAAATCTGCATTTATTCGGAAAGCAATAGCTGCTCGGTTTCCCAAACAAATCTTGCCAAAATGTTCTTGAGGTGTTATGACCTCAATTCAAAAGGAATACAAAGAAAGAAAGAAAGAAATAAATTATTTTACAGTTTTAAGAATTAAAAGCAAATGGACAAAAAATTAGTAGTACTTTAGAAGAGTGGACTTACTTTGGACGCCGAAGATACTTAAACATTAATATTCATGGAGAAAACAATTTTTATTGCAATTTTGGCTTTCTGCGAATTTTTCAGGAACTTGTTCTGCAAATAACATCGTAATAGTGTTGAAAAAAATTTAGATTCATTTAGAATCAGTTTCAGAAATTATTTTGTGGTTGACTTGGATTAGAAAGTTGAAGTTCGCGGTGACGTCGCCACGCAGTTGTCAAAAATTTCGCAACGCGGTTTTTAGTCGCGCTTTAACACAAGCTTTCCCTTCACCAAAACATCAAATTTGCTTCGCTGTCTGCTAAATTGCGAGAACTACAGAGGAAAAACCACCGCGAGTTCCCGAAATTTGACCTAGATTAGCAAGGTGAACTTTGCAGCGACGTCGCGACGCCGCTGTCAAAGACTTTGCAACGCGGTTTTCACTACCGCTTCCTGACTAACTGTCTTGTTTTCAAGCTTGAAAATTACGAAAACTACGGCGGAAAAACCAGTAGCCGCATTAGGAATTTGAACTTTGCGGCGCCGCTGTCAAAGATTTCGCAACGCGGTTTACAGTCTCGCTTTCCGACCATACTTTGCTCTAACAAAACGTCGAATTTGTTGCGGGAGCTGCGAAATTTCGAAAAAACAAATGCAATCAATCCTCGGTAGATCTAACTTTGACGGGCCGTCGCGGCATTAGTTATCGAGCGATTTCAACGCGGTTTTCATTTTCTGGTCGCAAAAACCTCAAAGTTTGATTGAGTCTTATATGATATGAGTTTCTGGCCGTGGGATTATTATTGAGTAAGATACTACATATGACGATGGCAGTGTAATTAAAAAATGGTACAGATTGTCCTGCTGAACAACAAATTTGCATTAACCATACAATTCATCTCGCTGTGTGCGACACTTTTTACAATAAATCATCTCAAGTAGAAAACAGCTGCAGAAGTGAAGATTTATTTACTGAAGAATCGCACGAAGAAGATATGGATAATGAGTATTACGTCGAAGAAGACGCTGAAATTTAAAGTAATTTACAAATGGTAAGAAAACTTGTAAATTATTTTTGTTTATCTCCGATAAAGTCAGTTCCCTACAACGATACGCAAAAGCTCTTTTTGAAAAACAAATTGAATTAGCAATGGATATCAAGACAAGGAATGTGGTCTTCTATTAAACCAATACAAGAAAAAATTATTTTTCTAAAAGTCGTAATATTACGGATTCTAACAGATTCAAATTCAATGCATTTAATTAAAAATGTTAATTCTCGATTTATTATGAAACTTTATCTCCAGTAAGCGTAGCAGTAACAACATTAAGCAGCGATCATTCTAACATATTTATGGCACAAGGTATAATATGATATAAGCAAAGCTTCAATGAAAAATATCATAGGACGTTTGAAGACCCGTGAAAATCTGGCATTAACAGAATTGGCTAGATGCTTACTAGATCCTCCGAAAGTTCCAACAAAGTCTGTTTTAATATTGGCGGAAAATCTTTTTGAACGACTTTATCCAGACAACAAAGTTCCAATTCAACTTCGTTGAAGTCGAAGGTGAATGTACGATAAATTCAGAAGAATTAGAAGAAGTGACCAAACTATTTCTTGCAAGTACAAAAAGCTTTTCAAGAACAATTAAACAAAAATACTTAAAGAGGCTAAGGTTAAAGAGGCTAAATATAAAAGAACTTCTGAGAGAACAAAAAGAACCTACTCCGAAAGACCATTTTCCCTAAGTGACAACTTATGTACAAAACAAAGATCTCGTTTAAATATACTACTACCTATATTCTACGGACACTACTACCAAAAGTTCCTAAAAACCGTACCCGAAACCGAAACCGCGGTTTTTAATCTTCAAAAACCGAAAACTGCGGTTTTGAAAAAGTGCGGATATTCAGAAATCCTAGACTGGACCAATCCAAAAATGTTTTAATGGACTTCACTAATTGACCCGCTACAAAAAAAAAAAAAAATGGCTTCGTATTTTTTAGCCTAGTCCTTGTATTTAGCCTAACATTGACTAATAGTTCCTCGGCTATTTTAAAGAGATAAAACTGGATAAACAAGATAGTTGACGATTCTTTTATATGAACTAGTCTGGATGTAATAGTCTAACAATAAATTAAATTACAAATCATGTTTTGTGGCTCGAGTTGTTAAGTTAATGTGTCTTTAAAAGTAAAGTAAAGTTGGTTTGCGCTAGTTGATGTGCCTAGTTTTACTTCAAGTGTAAATTACAATCAAAGCAAAATGATGTTATGCACACTCCAACAAATATACAAACGGGAATAACTGAGAAAGACGAATTTGTGCCTTTGTACGTCGTTTTTCCCAATTCGAAAATGTAGTTTGTGGAAATAAAAACACGGAAAAGTTTTTATAAATCCGTTCCAAGCTTACTCGAACAGAAATTGGGATGAATTGAACTGATCTTTTCTACAGGCAAGACTAGATGTTAATTCAGTGAAGCTTAACTAAACTTGCGTGCATAACAATCGGCGGCCTGAACACTTTTGACTCTAACTACTTTTGTTTTAGAAACAATTTATGAGACGAAATATGCCGTTCAAAATACAATTTAATATGCTTTAAACTTAATAAAGTCGGAACAGAGCCTGTAGATATAAATATTTAATCAATCTTTCCGGAGCTATATAACATTATTGAGTCTTTTTAGGACTACCTACTTTAGGACTAGGTAGTCCTAAAAGACTCAATAATGTTATAGAGCTCCGGAAAGGTTGAATATATTTATATATTCAGGCTATGTTCCGACTTTATTAAGTTTATATGATTATCTATAATGTAGTATGGTTTTACCAATTCTAATATGAGTTTAGATTTATTAAATTTTATTTCGGTTTCTTGTGTTTAACATAGTGAAATCAATTCATGATATATATTAACTTTTTTTCTTACTAAAAGAAATATGTTTATTGACAATTATCTAAATTAACACTTAATTTTTAATATTGGGTATGACTCCTTGGTGCCTTTATAAAATCTCTCATACGATTAGGCATGGATAATCAAGTATTTCGTTATAGTTTCTTGTGGGATGTTAAGCCGCCCTACTCCTACTGCAACAATAAGCTCTGGGATCGAGGTTGGGGCACGAACCCTACCACTAATTCTTCGTTTAAGCTCATCCCATAAATGTTCGATCGGATTTAGGTTGGGACTACATGCTGGCCACTCCATAACTCGAAAATCGATTTCTGTAATATAATCTTGCACAATTCTTGCGCTATGCGGCTTTGCATTGTCATGCATAAAAATAAATTCTTCTTCAATGTAGTCAACGTAATGTACCACATGAACTACTAAAATCTCCTCGATGTACCTAGCACCCGTTATACCCCCTTTCCATTAACCACGGCGCCCCTAATGATGAAAGCAGGGTCGGTTCGTGTTTCCATAGAAATTGCACCCCAGATCATGCAGGAACCACCTCCATAAACAGCGTTCTGCAAAACGCTCTTTTGGTCTCCGGTACACTTTTCTTCTTCCGTCGCTAACATAGAGGCATATTCTGGTCTCATCTGAGAACAGAACGGACCCCCATTGTTCCAACGTCCAACTTAAATGATCCTTACAAAACGCAGGCGCAAGTTTTTGATAAACTGCAGGTGTCTTAGAGGCCAAATTACTTTCCTGGAGTCTTTGTCTTGCTGTTCACCGACTAATAGGCACTCTTGGTACTTCACGGAGCTGTTGTTGCAGTTGAACAGCATTAAGGTGACGATTTCTTAATGATGTTGACACAATAAAGCGGTCATCCTGAGTCTTTGTTAATCTCCTTTTGCCTGTACCAGGTCGTCTATGAAAGAATGAAGTCTACCCATAACGTTTGAACACCCTTCGAGCCACGGCGCCTTTCATATCCAGTTGTCGAGAAACAGCTGGCTGGCTTTCGATTAGAGTCCGTTTTCGATTACAACAAAAAACTTGGGCGGCTTTTTGCATTAAACTAACTATCTTGAAAACCAGTCAAACTATGAAAAATGAATAAATGTCAATTGCAAATAATATCAATTGCAAAAGACAATTGCAAAGGCAATAATTACTAAGGCTAAGACATAGTTTACCTTATTTGTTTGAATTGTTTACCTTATTTTTACAAAATTTACAAAAAAATTTTGAAACCAGTTGTGGACACAATAAACATAAAAGTATGCACAAATAAAGACATAATATAGTAGATTTTGTAACTAGGGCGAAAGGTTGTCAATATTACTCGAGAACGAAAATGTGCGCACGAACGAAGTTCATATTTGCTTGAGAGTAAAATTACAGACAATATTTTTTATTACTCATGCGAGGGGATGTATCTTACAAGTTTGGGATCCAGATGCCATAAAAAAAATGGAATCAAAAATGAAAAAATTCTGACACTTCACGTCACTTTTTTAATACCGAGGTCTTGATTGTATTAATTTTATTTTTACTCATATCTTTATTTTAATGTAACCTAGCGACATTGAATATTTGCGTGCGTTACCCAAGTTACGTGTAATAGACTAATAGTGACATTTTATCCCATTAAAAAAACGTGCACCAAGATAGTACCAATGTCCATAAAGTAAACATTTAAACAAATAGCTCGTACAATTTTACACCAGAAATTACAATTAAAAATAAAGATAATGCAATTATAAATAATTAATATTCTTTATCCAAACATTTGATCTATGGTTGATTCAAGAATCAATTTCATTACATTAAATACTAATACGTCCATTTCTTCACAATCTTTTTAATTGTAGCATATCATTTTAATTTCAAGTCATCCGGCATCACATTATAAAGTTTAGGTGCCATATAATATAATGGTCTTTGAATGGAGGTCAATTTAGTTTTAGGCAAGCATAGTATATCACAGTTCAGAGTTCTAGTAACTGTCTAAATTATTCTCTCTATTTTTTTCCAAGTTTATTATTAACTAAAGATATTACAATTCTTCAAGGAAAATTGCATTATTCGTCACAATTGTCGTTCCTCCCGTTTCCACAAGACGCAGAAAAGAAAACGGATAATATATATATATATATATATATATATATATATATATATATATATATATATACGCTGAATATAGAAAACTACCGTTTCTTTAAAGAAATATAAAGAAGGGTGCATGCTGTCTTTAAACCAACGAGTCTTTAGCAGCGCTTTTTGTGTAACTACAAGCTTCTTTGGTTTTTTTTCTACTTTTACAGGTAGACCCCAGATACAGATACTTACCCATATGAATTTTGTAACTAGGGCGAAAAGTTGTAAATTTTTCGCGAGAGCGAAATTATAGAGCAGAAATTATAGAGAATGTTGGTTATTATCATCCCTATTATTCATAGTGTGTTTCGTTATTTGCCATTCCCAATAACAGAGAAACAAACGATTATAGCGAATTATCGAGCGAATGTGCGCACGAGTGGGAAATTGACAATTACGCCCTAATTACAAACAATATTTTTTATTATTCATGCGAGGGGATGTATTTTACAAGTTTGGGATCCAGGAGCCATCCAAAAAAAAATGGAATCGAAAATGAAAAATTTGCTTTTTAAATTGTCTCCGGTGGTGTGGATTCGTAATAAGAAGTTTCCGGTATCACCATGTAATTTACACTCACTTTATAACGTTTTCTTTAATTTTTATTTTTACTTTGTTATGAAAAAAATTCTGACACTTCACGTCACTTTTTTAATATCGCGATCTTGATTGTAGTCATTTTATTTTTATTTATTTGTTTATTTCAATGTAACCTAGAGATATTGAATATTTGCGTGCGTTACCCAGTTTATGTGGAAATACAACGAGATGTGACATGTTTCCTATTAAATAATCTACGTCAAGAAATACTTTTCGCGCATGAGTAATAAAAATAAAATCAAATAATTAAAATCACCTTATCCTTATTGAAAAAATCTTTAATTACAAGAGAGAAGCTAACAGTATCTTTTTACAGAAATTGTAGAAATGTAATATTAAAAATTATTACGAATTATGTTGCTGGGAGGAAAGAAAAAATGGACTTGATGAAAAAGCCTGGTACTGGGATTTAATATATAAGACGCAGCAAACGACTCGTGTCTACCAACAACATGCGGCAGGGAAACGCAGAACTACTTACTACTAAGATTTGCATATTAAAATTTCCACGTCACAAAATTCGTTGCAATAAATCACGAAACTAGGTTTGAGTCTAATGCAACTCCTCAAGTGGTATCATCCACTATATTCACTGCGTTTACAATTCTTCAACGAAAATTGCATTATTCGTCAAAATTGTCGTTCCTCTCGTTTCCACACGACACGCAGAAAAGAACGTTCGCAATTTCTTAAAATTACATCAAATTTAAATTCCTACAAGTAGCATATATTATATTTGTAACAGTTTGTACTACACTACATGATAATTAAACTAGAACAACACGATAAATTAACAAGACAAGTAAACAACAAACTCAAACAGGACTAGTAGAACTAAGTAGATAAGACAAGACTAGGTTGACTTGGTTAGAAAGGCAAGGCAAATCTTACAGAACTGATTTAGTGATACCTTACTAGCTATGCAAGTTTAGCCTTGTCTATCTATTCTTGTTTGTCTAGAAATTTCAGTCTTGTCAAATCAAATAAATCAAACCAAAATGTTTTAAGATGTCATTATGCAGTATGTATATAATATAACTAAATGGTACATGTCGGAAACTGCATATATATGTGAAAACGTAAATACAGCTATAAATGTATATGTTACCGTGAAAGACCGAAATTTGGGGAATGTCGACTTTCACTGGCGAATGTCAACATTCACATAACTTGAGAGAGCCAGTCGCCTCACTGTCGGCATCTCCATTTTGGACCTCCACCGAGCGTAGGGGAGACCGGGGCAAGTTGAGACAGGGGCAGGTCCATACAACGTTTGTCTGGAGTTGATGGTAGTCCGCAGGTGCTCCCCACCACAGGTATCAATTCGTGAAGGTATAGGCCTTAGTCAGACAGTGTTCCCATCAAGATCTTATGATTAGTTTCAATTCTATGTTAACAAAACTGTTTTTTACCACCATAGTAAATTTTTCTTCTGTCAATTGTTGTCTATTTATTTTGATGATACAAGTTGTATCAAACACCCACATATATTTTGTGCTTTGTAACTAATAGGTAAGTAATTTCACATGTCTTTGAATTCTTAGTTTGCTTCGTTTCGTGGTTATGTTTGGTGACGCGTCATGGCGTCCTCCGGGGCTAATTGATATATTTCATCTGGGGCAAGTTGATACGCCGTATCAACTTGCCCCAAGGTATCCAACTATCGTTTTTCAACAATATAAAAATATCGTGCCACCCATGTTTATTTTTCCCAGAGTTCACTTCAAAGAATTCGTGGTTAGAGACGGCCCACCTTGTTGCATCGGCACAGCTCATCGATCGGGCTGGATGACTGCGTCATCATTAATGGAGTTCATCGAACATTTCCATAAGCATGTTAACTCCACCAAGGACAAACCATGCTTATTGCTGTTAGATAACCACGACTCTCACCTGTCTACACCAGTCCTAAATTTCTGCAATAATAATGGTATCATACTGGTATCTTTCCCGCCGCACACATCCCACCGCCTACAACCTCTAGATAAGTCAGTTTACGGACCCTTCAAAAAATATTATTTTGCTGGAGTGGATCAGTGGATAACAAACAATCCAGGAAAAACATATTCCATATACGACATTCCTGGGGTAGTGAAGCAGGCTCTCCCCAATGCTACAAACCCTGCCAATGTTATGTCTGGATTCTCTGCCACTGGCATCATGCCGTTCAACCCAGAAGTCTTTACAGAAGCAGACTTTCTGTCATCATATGTCACAGACCGCCCTCTTACGTCTGATGAACCTCAACAATCACCGTCTCCAGATACCGCCGGTCCCATCTACCAGCAGAGGTTCTGGGACCAGATATGTCAGTCCACAAGAGTTGAAACCGTATCCGAAGGCGGGGGAGCGGAAGGAAAATTTTAGAGGCCGCAAGAGAATGAAGTCGGCTATTCTGGCTGAGACGCCGGTTAAAGAACAATTAGAAAAAGAGACGAGAATAAGGAAAAGGAAAAAATAACTTATTATCTTTAAACAAAGCTCAAAAGTTCAGAGCTTAAAAACCATCAAAGGCGGTTCAGAATGCCAATCAGCAACGTTGCAAGGTATCCTAGGCTGCCTCATTTGAACTTAAACTGCCGAGTCAGAGGACGAAGACGCTGTTTGTTTTCTACATCACGTACTGGACAGCAATAGATCCAATGCGCATCTTGTCGCAAGTGGGCACATCTGGAATGCGGGAAGGACTGTCCTAGATTTATAGGCATTCACTGTGATTCTGATGGTGAACATGAGGATATTTTAGAACTATTTGCTATTTTAAATTTTTAACCTTATTTTTAACATTTGTACAATTTTTTTTACCCTAAATATTATTTTAGTATGTATTTTGTGGTGTGTTTGATTTGTTTCAACGTTTTAGTTCCATGTATCAACTTGCCCCAAACTTGTATCAACTTGCCCCTGGACGGGGCAAATTGATGCATTTTGGGTTGATTCGAAAATCGGTCAGTCACGATTGACTGGTTTTAATTCGGGGCTTGGAAAAAATTGGGATGGCAAACAATGTCAGTGGTATAATTTGGCCTGAATTTTATGAATCTAAGTCAACTATCGGAATAGTAAAAAATTAAAAACCAAAACACGTATCAACTTGCCCCGGTCTCCCCTATCTGTGATTGTCGACATACACCGGTGAGGGTCCGAATGTACAACAAAGTAATGAAATATTCGATCTTTTACAAGCGTATTTGGTATGTGTTAACGTTCACCGGTAAAAGTCGACACTCTCCAACTTCGGTCATTCACGGTAACTATACAAGAAAGATCAGATTAAGATATAAATACTGGAAATATTAAGTTTTTTTTCAAATTAATTCAAAGGTTTTATGTCATTAAGTCAATTGTTTCCTTTTAAGGTTTATAATATTAGCAATTTGCTATGCTCGACTTGGCAATTTATTATACAAATTGATGACGCTGTTATCTTTCAGCTAGAGTTAGGTTGTGTTTGGGAAGTTCAAAGAGTTCTTTTTTATGTCTGGTATTGCGTTCACTTGGTTTATTGTATTATTTTTATTACTCATGTATTAAAAATACTATCTTAGCGCACGCTTTTTAGTACGAAAAATGCCTTTTGGTTGTATTACCAGATAATATTCAATATCACCAGGTTACATTAAAAACAAAAACAAGTAAATAAATAAAATAAACACAATCAAGACTTCATGACGATATTACAAAAGTGACGTGAAAGAAAAAAAAAATAAAGAAAACGTTTTAAAATGAGTGTAAATTCTATGGTGATATCGGAGACTGAGGAGAGTTCTTATGACGAATCCACACCAACGGAGAGAATTGAAAAAACAAATTCTTCAATTTTTTTGGATGATCCCTGCATCCCAAACTTGTTAGATACATCCCCTCGCATGAGTAATTAAAAATATTGTCTCAAACACAGGGTGGTATTGTCAATTTCCCTCTCGATAAAATGTGCGAACTCACTTCGTTCGTGCGCCCAATTTCGCTCTCGTCACAATTTGACAATTGACTTACCGCCCTAGTTGCAAAATATACTATTATGTTTGAAAATAAAAATAATACTTTTAAATAAATATCGTCGGTCCAGATGAACAGGGTATTAACTCAGAAAAGCCTGAAGAGCGATTTGAAGTTTTTAAATCAATATATTTCCATTTCTGTAAATAATTGGTTAACCTCTCTTATAACATATTTAAAACGATTGATTAACGTTTATTGATAACGTTTTTGTTCACTTCCTGACTTTGTCAATTTTGCTATTACTGAAAAAAAAAAAAAATCTGCAGGCAAGAACAATTCGAGTTAATACCCTGTTCATCCAAACGAACGATATGTACCTTGTTATGTTAAAAACTGAAGGTTTTACAGTGCTGTTTACAAGATTTGTCTGTCTACTCTTGTGTGTCCAGTCTTTTCCATCTTGCCTCTTTTACTTAATCTTGTCTGTTTAGTGTTCTAACTCAAGGTCTAATATTGTCTGTCTGATGTTATCGGTCTACTCTTCTCTGCCTAGTTGTTTCTGTCCAGACTTGTCGTTCTGGTCTATTTATGTTCGTCTAGTTGATCTAGTCTTATTCGTCTTCTTTTTAAGTTATATTAATGTAGTAAATGCGAGAAATTTATAAATAATATCGATGGTAGTTATTAGTGAATTTTGAGCCCAACACTTCGCGATAAAACTCGAGTCGCGCAGAAATGCTCCGCTTTAGGCCAAACTGCCACAGTGCCAGTGCGCTGAAATAAATATCCACTTCTGGATTAATTCACTCTTTCCGAGTCGGCGGAACGCGCGCGCCGGATGAAATTAATTAATTCGCCCTCAAAAAAAATCCAATTTCGCAAAACAATAAACAGAAAGAAATAATTAAAATCATTTCAATTTTGCTCATCAATCTTCAACTGCGAGCAAAATAGAAATCTGGTTTTAAGATAAAAGGAGACGGAGAGGACTAGATAGTCCTCTATCTAGGACTAGATAGACTAGATAGATAGACAAGACTAGACAGACGATAGTAGACAGATGAGATTAGTCAGGTACATATGAACTGAAAAAGCTGGATAAAGAAGACCAAACAGATAAGATTCTTAGAAGGTATGAGGATATCGGCAAGCGCTCTAACGTCTAGGCTAGGATGCTGACTTAATGCCGAAGAGACAGATTAGACAGACAAGATTAGACTGACAAGACTAGACAAGCGGGACGAGATAACAAGGCTAGACAGACAATACTAGGCAGGCAAGACTAGACATACAAGACTAAGTCGACAAAGGAGTTTGATTTATATATATTGTGTTTGTATTTCATCTGGTCTTTCAAATGAAGGGTGTAGAAGTGAAATGTGTGACGGTGGAAACAATCCGAGCGAAGGAAAATCTATATAAAAGAAGCGGAGGGAAACCAAGAAATGTCAACGGATTTTTCCACCCGACGAGCAGAAAAACAGCAACCGAAAAAATGGCCCGTCTCGCGACGAATTGACATGTTTATGATCCCCAAGACTATATATTCGTCTCACCGATCATATATAACAATAAAGTTTATTGGAAGACAAACGAGAGTGGACTGATATTGTAAGTAAAACTAGTCGTACAAGATCTACTCCAGTCAGTGGAAACCGCTCAATCAAGAATTTAGCAAGCAATGAATAATTAAAACCCTCAGTTAAAACAAGTCCAAAGACTAATCCCATCAACTAATTCCCCACAACCTAATTACCCCTCGCGTTTATTATAACAATAAACTCCACTCCGAATGGCTTTTAATTGATAATAAACTTGGAACGGGAACGCCGTCCCCTCGACAGAACTGCACCAGATAAAACTGCGACGTGTGTTGCTACACTCTAACTAGTTTAAACAATTGTCTGCGGGCTGGGCCGCAGGACTGCGCAACTTGTCAAAGCGGGCCGAACCGTCGAGCACAGGACTAACAACTTCGCCTTCCTGACGCCTGTCCGCTAGCTCTTCCCAAGACCGAAACAAAGCAAAACAAACAGGAGCAGGTTATCACATCCTATTCTTTGTCCACAGTCTAGCACAATCATTCGATATTTACTTGTTTTTAAAAGTGCTATTATTAAAGGCACAGTAACACCAAATGTGCGCTGGTGAGAATTTAGGACTAAGACAAGATTAGATAAACAAGACTAGACAGACAAGACTAGACAGACAAGGCTAGACAGACAAGACTAGATAGACAAGACTAGACAGACAAGGCTAGAGAGACAAGACTAGACAGACAAGACTAGACAGACAAGACTAGACACACAAGACTAGACAGACAAGACTAGACAGACAAGACTAGACAGACAAGACTAGACAGACAAGACTAGACAGACAAGACTAGACAGACAAGACTAGACAGACAAGACTAGACAGACAAGACTAGACAGACAAGACTAGACAGACAAGACTAGACAGACAAGACTAGACAGACAAGACTGGACAGACAAGACTAGACAGACAAGACTAGACAGACAAGACTAGACAGACAAGACTAGATAGACAAGACTAGACAGACAAGACTAGACAGACAAGACTAGACAGACAAGACTAGACAGACAAGACTAGACAGACAAGACTAGACAGACAAGACTAGACAGACAAGACTAGAGAGACAAGACTAGACAGACAAGACTAGACAGACAAGACTAGACAGACAAGACTAGACAGACAAGACTAGACAGACAAGACTAGACAGACAAGACTAGACAGACAAGACTAGACAGACAAGACTAGACAGACAAGACTAGACAGACAAGACTAGACAGACAAGACTAGACAGACAAGACTAGACAGACAAGACTAGACAGACAAGACTAGACAGACAAGACTAGACAGACAAGACTAGACAGACAAGACTAGACAGACAAGACTAGACAGACAAGACTAGACAGACAAGACTAGACAGACAAGACTAGACAGACAAGACTAGACAGACAAGACTAGACAGACAAGACTAGACAGACAAGACTAGACAGACAAGACTAGACAGACAAGACTAGACAGACAAGACTAGACAGACAAGACTAGACAGACAAGACTAGACAGACAAGACTAGACAGACAAGACTAGACAGACAAGACTAGACAGACAAGACTAGACAGACAAGACTAGACAGACAAGACTAGACAGACAAGACTAGACAGACAAGACTAGACAGACAAGACTAGACAGACAAGACTAGACAGACAAGACTAGACAGACAAGACTAGACAGACAAGACTAGACAGACAAGACTAGACAGACAAGACTAGACAGACAAGACTAGACAGACAAGACTAGACAGACAAGACTAGACAGACAAGACTAGACAGACAAGACTAGACAGACAAGACTAGACAGACAAGACTAGACAGACAAGACTAGACAGACAAGACTAGACAGACAAGACTAGACAGACAAGACTAGACAGACAAGACTAGACAGACAAGACTAGACAGACAAGACTAGACAGACAAGACTAGACAGACAAGACTAGACAGACAAGACTAGACAGACAAGACTAGACAGACAAGACTAGACAGACAAGACTAGACAGACAAGACTAGACAGACAAGACTAGACAGACAAGACTAGACAGACAAGACTAGACAGACAAGACTAGACAGACAAGACTAGACAGACAAGACTAGACAGACAAGACTAGACAGACAAGACTAGACAGACAAGACTAGACAGACAAGACTAGACAGACAAGACTAGACAGACAAGACTAGACAGACAAGACTAGACAGACAAGACTAGACAGACAAGACTAGACAGACAAGACTAGACAGACAAGACTAGACAGACAAGACTAGACAGACAAGACTAGACAGACAAGACTAGACAGACAAGACTAGACAGACAAGACTAGACAGACAAGACTAGACAGACAAGACTAGACAGACAAGACTAGACAGACAAGACTAGACAGACAAGACTAGACAGACAAGACTAGACAGACAAGACTAGACAGACAAGACTAGACAGACAAGACTAGACAGACAAGACTAGACAGACAAGACTAGACAGACAAGACTAGACAGACAAGACTAGACAGACAAGACTAGACAGACAAGACTAGACAGACAAGACTAGACAGACAAGACTAGACAGACAAGACTAGACAGACAAGACTAGACAGACAAGACTAGACAGACAAGACTAGACAGACAAGACTAGACAGACAAGACTAGACAGACAAGACTAGACAGACAAGACTAGACAGACAAGACTAGACAGACAAGACTAGACAGACAAGACTAGACAGACAAGACTAGACAGACAAGACTAGACAGACAAGACTAGACAGACAAGACTAGACAGACAAGACTAGACAGACAAGACTAGACAGACAAGACTAGACAGACAAGACTAGACAGACAAGACTAGACAGACAAGACTAGACAGACAAGACTAGACAGACAAGACTAGACAGACAAGACTAGACAGACAAGACTAGACAGACAAGACTAGACAGACAAGACTAGACAGACAAGACTAGACAGACAAGACTAGACAGACAAGACTAGACAGACAAGACTAGACAGACAAGACTAGACAGACAAGACTAGACAGACAAGACTAGACAGACAAGACTAGACAGACAAGACTAGACAGACAAGACTAGACAGACAAGACTAGACAGACAAGACTAGACAGACAAGACTAGACAGACAAGACTAGACAGACAAGACTAGACAGACAAGACTAGACAGACAAGACTAGACAGACAAGACTAGACAGACAAGACTAGACAGACAAGACTAGACAGACAAGACTAGACAGACAAGACTAGACAGACAAGACTAGACAGACAAGACTAGACAGACAAGACTAGACAGACAAGACTAGACAGACAAGACTAGACAGACAAGACTAGACAGACAAGACTAGACAGACAAGACTAGACAGACAAGACTAGACAGACAAGACTAGACAGACAAGACTAGACAGACAAGACTAGACAGACAAGACTAGACAGACAAGACTAGACAGACAAGACTAGACAGACAAGACTAGACAGACAAGACTAGACAGACAAGACTAGACAGACAAGACTAGACAGACAAGACTAGACAGACAAGACTAGACAGACAAGACTAGACAGACAAGACTAGACAGACAAGACTAGACAGACAAGACTAGACAGACAAGACTAGACAGACAAGACTAGACAGACAAGACTAGACAGACAAGACTAGACAGACAAGACTAGACAGACAAGACTAGACAGACAAGACTAGACAGACAAGACTAGACAGACAAGACTAGACAGACAAGACTAGACAGACAAGACTAGACAGACAAGACTAGACAGACAAGACTAGACAGACAAGACTAGACAGACAAGACTAGACAGACAAGACTAGACAGACAAGACTAGACAGACAAGACTAGACAGACAAGACTAGACAGACAAGACTAGACAGACAAGACTAGACAGACAAGACTAGACAGACAAGACTAGACAGACAAGACTAGACAGACAAGACTAGACAGACAAGACTAGACAGACAAGACTAGACAGACAAGACTAGACAGACAAGACTAGACAGACAAGACTAGACAGACAAGACTAGACAGACAAGACTAGACAGACAAGACTAGACAGACAAGACTAGACAGACAAGACTAGACAGACAAGACTAGACAGACAAGACTAGACAGACAAGACTAGACAGACAAGACTAGACAGACAAGACTAGACAGACAAGACTAGACAGACAAGACTAGACAGACAAGACTAGACAGACAAGACTAGACAGACAAGACTAGACAGACAAGACTAGACAGACAAGACTAGACAGACAAGACTAGACAGACAAGACTAGACAGACAAGACTAGACAGACAAGACTAGACAGACAAGACTAGACAGACAAGACTAGACAGACAAGACTAGACAGACAAGACTAGACAGACAAGACTAGACAGACAAGACTAGACAGACAAGACTAGACAGACAAGACTAGACAGACAAGACTAGACAGACAAGACTAGACAGACAAGACTAGACAGACAAGACTAGACAGACAAGACTAGACAGACAAGACTAGACAGACAAGACTAGACAGACAAGACTAGACAGACAAGACTAGACAGACAAGACTAGACAGACAAGACTAGACAGACAAGACTAGACAGACAAGACTAGACAGACAAGACTAGACAGACAAGACTAGACAGACAAGACTAGACAGACAAGACTAGACAGACAAGACTAGACAGACAAGACTAGACAGACAAGACTAGACAGACAAGACTAGACAGACAAGACTAGACAGACAAGACTAGACAGACAAGACTAGACAGACAAGACTAGACAGACAAGACTAGCCAGACAAGACTAGACAGACAATACTGGTGGTTATCTGTCTAGTCTTCTCTGTCTAGTCTTGTCTGTTTAGTCTTATCTATTTAGTTTTATCTGTCTAGTGAATATTAATGATATTTTATTTGGCAACTGCAGGGAAACGATTTCGTCAAATTTAATTTTAAGCAGTTCATAATTTATTATTACTCGAAAAATCCATAAAATCATTATGAATAATGAATTCCTTTAAGTGCTCTCTCCTAAAATATAATACCTTTCAGCCTCAAGAGTTTCCATTTAATCAATAAAACCAAAAGTAAATGCTCGCAAACGTGTTTCCGTTAAACAAATTCCGTAACATCTTTAACTAACAATATCGGCGAATGAAGCTAAACTTTGACCGCTTTCATTTATCTCGTTGGATTAATTTTGAGTTCTCTTCGCGGGTTTTTGCCGGAACGCAATAATTTATATGGAGTTACAAGAAGTAATAAGTCGACGAGTTAATGTCGTCTGGCGGATAAGTCATGGCCGTGGTCTAACGAAACTCGTAAATCTCCTTCGGATTGGATTGGCAAAATATCAAAATTTAATCAAGTTCCGACTCTATATTGCACTCTTGAGCTGCAACCATACACTTAGCAATTACCCACGTTTAGGTTTATTAGTTCATGTTATACAGAAAATACTAAACAAATAATACTCGGCGAGACAGATAAAACTCGCAAGATTAGATTCGATCGCCTGTTAATATCAATCTAATTATATAAAAGAAATCTTGAATAATTCTATCAAACCATGATTAAAACATTAAATCTTATTTCAAATTAATTAGAAATTCGAATCAGATTTCAAACTATCTTAGTTGATCTGATATTGATTGCAGGGTGGACGTGACTTCAATCATTTCTGAAACGACATACCTTAACGGTGACCTTAAACACCCAGGGATCAACCTTGACCTTATAACAAATTCACAAATCCTCCTATAATCAAATATTATCTCAACAGGTAATTACACTAATCTACATAGAACTTTGACTTATCTATCCAATTTTGTCTGTTTAGCCTAATCTATCTAGTCTGTCCAGTTTTATGTTTCACATCGTATATGTCTAGTTTGTCTCACCAAACAAGACTGGGCAGACAGAACTAGTCTAGTGGTGTTTTTAGTCCTGTCTGTTTAGTCTTCTCTCCCTAGGCTTGTCTGATTAGTCTTTTCTGTCCAATATTGTCTGTCTAATGCAGTCGTCTAGTATTGCCTGTCAATTGTTTCGTTTCTAGTCTTGTCTGCCTACCCTTAATCCTTTCGTACACAGCGTCCACTTCAGTGGACATCTCATATTTTCGTGTCTAACATAGATACCTGTAAAGTAATCTGCAATTTCAAAGTATAAATCTGTAAAATGATTCCTTATGATTACATGTGATACAAAGGCACTTTCCTTAAAAACGTTGAACTAGTAGATATCACGCATTCTGTTGTTATTTTGCAAGTTATGATGATGGACTCTGATATTGGTGAAATTCCCGTTTATATATATATATATATATATATATATATATATATATATATATATATATATATATATATATATATATATATAATATCTTTTATTCTAAAAGTCACTAAAAATGGTAAGAAAACATGTATTATATCTCTACGGAAGTGGATATCGAGCAATAACAACGTATTTGTCGAACAATGCAAAAATTTCAAACGATTTGGCTTATTTTATACCTGTCCACTATAGTGGACAGTGTTCATTACTAAGAAATTAGATCACTTTTCAAAAATTATAATATCCTAACCAAACATCGCATTTTACAAGGAATAAATAAACATTATTATTATTTATTCATATCTTTTGTTTGTTTTATAACGTGTTCTTTTTGAAACGGAAGAAGTTCACGTCGCTGATGAAGGTATAGGTTTCAGTGACGAGCAGAACATATTATTTGATTTACCTGAAGGTTCGGAATCGGAAATTGAAAATGTAAACCTAGAAACTGATTATGATTCGGAAGATTATTTACCATTATCACATTTACTAAAAAAGAACAAAATTCCCTTGAAATGGAAGGAAGGAAAAGATTCTATGTATGGTCCCATCTCTCCATGGACCCTCCACAATGCCCCCATATTTTGGGACTAATGACATTCACGTTGAAGGTAATCAACCTGTGGACTATATTTTGACGATGTTTACTGATGATTTATTAGAAGACATAGTTCATCAGACAAACCTATATGCATCTCAAAATAATAAGTACAGGATTGTTTCGAGAACTACATTCTTGGATGGATATTATTACAAAATTATATAAACTGGGAGGATATTCTGAAGACGGTTTATTATGTGAATGAAAACCACAAAATTGTTATCGATGTTAATTAACTCATCGATGAAGTTATAGTACATAGTCTAAAATTGTTTGATCCAGGTTGTTCATAAAAAGTTCAGCAAGGAGAGGGCTCAGATTGCTAAGCCTGAAACTTGTGACCAAATTTGATTATTAAAAATAAAGAAACTTTGGTCTAAAACAAGTTCCGTCAACATGATTAAGGTGTTGATGACGGTAAGGGGTAACTTAAAATCAAGATACAATTTATCTGATAGGATCCGTATACAGTCCTTAGAGGGATGGAAGGGAAAAGATTAGACACGTCAAATGAAACAAGAAAGGAACTAGATATAGTGTGGACACTCTGAAGCTTGTCGGCTAGTTGGTAAGAGTTTTTAACAGCGTGAGGATTAGTGAAGTTAAGACAGTCAAGGAATACCTTGTTAAGCCATTTAGCTAGGAAATAACAAGGGGAATTGGTATAAGAGACCACAGGCCTAACGGGATGATTGACTTTGTGGATTTTGGATAAGCCGTAGAGTCTGGGAATGACCGGGTTCATGGGACACAATTTGAATCTAACCATGTCAAAATATTTGAGGGTGGGTTTACCTGAGGTAAGGGATTATTTGACTAGCGTTATGAACTTATTCATGGGGCTGCTACTCAATCTCACCCTCTAAATGTAATTGGTTTTATTCAAAATGACAAGACAGTTAGTTGCCTTTGTCAGCTTTGGCAAAAATAAGGTTTTCATCAATTCTTTTCTTGTTGATGACTTTGAGAAGGTTAGAGGTGAGTGAAAACCCGTGGGCGGCGCCCCGTGAGACAGAACCAGAAGCCCTCAGTAAAATAAAAACACACGAGGAATTAAAAAGTGCTGGAGAGGAGGCTCAACTTTGGAAGTTATTGTTTCACAGTCAACAGCCAGAAGATGGAGATCATCATGACTAGGAGATGTATTGGGAGAAAACTTAAGACCTTTCTCAAGAAAGCTCAATTGGCTTTCTGAGAAGGTAGACGAGGATAATTTGGGTAAGGTCGGGTGAAATTTAAAGGGATGAAAGTTAGAGAAAGGTCTATTGGAGTTTGGAAAAACTTTAAATAGTAGGTAATTCATATACTCATATAAGGAGGGGGTGGCTTAGTAAAGGGTTTGGTAGAAACAAAGACGGATGGATGTGAATTAGAGGGTGGGAGAGGCAATGTGTTGGGTAAGACCACCACATTGGTACTCGGGTCTGAGGATCGGGGATGTTGAGGAAGTTGTAAATCTGGAGAATTAAAGTAGTGGTTTGGGTAGAAATATTGAGCGTGACGTGGATTGAAAGTCCGATGATGTGAGACTGAAGGGCAAAAACGGGGATGACTATAAACACCTTGAGGGGAGACATAACGGTTATGTTGTTGGTTATGCAACAGTCTGGAAATCTTACCCTCTAGACTCTAGACAAAGAAGACTGACTATACAGGCAAGACTGTACACACAATATTAGACATAATTAGACAGACAAATCTATATGATTAAGACTAGTGATACTAGATCAAACATAGACAGTCTAAATTAGTTTCAGTCTAGCCAGTCTTGCAGCTTTTCTCGTATACATTAAAATACAATGTATGAATTCGTGTTAAAGTTTAGTTTTTGTGATGTGGAAGAGGTTTTGATATTGAAAATATTTTGGGTTTTTGTTTGTGTAATTTATGATTGAATCAACTTTTGCGTGCGGAATTTAAATGGTCGAATTTGGTGCGGCCGATCGTGTTATTAAAGTCGCCTAATTCACGCGAAATTGTTGTGCAGTATTATTTTTCCGTGATTAATTTTCGGCGTGGAAAATTGCGTGCGGATTTGCACAAAAAACGAGCGGATAAGTAACGTATTAGCGGAGGACTATTTATTGTTGAGTAGATTTGCACATAAATCCGTTACACAACCCACGAGTCCGGCTCGTATTTTATACAGATTTGACAGTTTCACGACCATCCGGCCGCTCCGCACTACGCTGAGCACCAAGTCTAGTTCTATCTAAACACTCTTATTCCGTACAAAATATTCACATAATATTCAACAAATCCCACTTCATCCCACTAAACTAATCAATAAAACCTTATAATTTATCCCAATAGTAATTCCAATAAATCTACTGTATTTACGAAACTAATTCGCTTCTTGACGAATATTTAGAACGATGTGTGTGAACGCATGATAAAGCTCGACATCTAAACTTTCCAGATTTATTATACACAGATTTATTCGTGTTATGTGATACACATATTTCTATCTAAAGACTAATATTAATCATAATCCCAGAAACTAACTAAATGACGAGGGTCCATTCTCTCATATAATTTCAAATTAGGTTTCATATTCGCCATAAAGTATTTAAATGGTGACAAACGAAACTGTATACACTGGTCTAAACAAGCTAGAAACGTATTACTAGATAGGATAAACAAAATTGATGTTAATAGATACCAATATTAACCAAAAACAGACAATAGACCTTTCCATAGTTTGTGCGCATGCGTCAATTTTCGCCATGTAAAAAAAATGCCCGAAATTTTTTGACGTATAACCAGTGAAAATTACAAAATGTGTCGTATATACGTCAAAAAATTTCGGGCACTTTTTTGAGATATAATCAGTGAAAATAACAAAATGTGCCCGAAACTTTTTTATTCCAGCCTTTTAAACATTGCGGACGCGCATGCGCTTAACGAACCGTAAAAAAGTCTATACTAGATGGACAAGATTAGATCGACGAGACTAAACATACAAGTTTGGACAGACAAGATTAGACAGCCTTTCTAGTGTTTTTATGTGTAGTAAGTTTTAAATTTGAAAGATATTTTGCAAATTTTAATAGGAGTAATAATTATGTGGAATTATGAGTCGTAATTGTAACTCGTAAGAGTTGAATAATAATGCTAATAATTTGAGGTATTAAAAATAATAGCGGTGTCTGAAAACGGAAGACTTTTGCGAATTTTATTAATTCAAATCATTTGCATATTGTACAAGCGATGAAACTGAAATTATAAACGAGCGAAGAAACTTTTTCATCACAGCTACTAATTTTAATGCGATTCCGAGTTTTCCCGCAAAGAAATCCACTACTTCACACAATACAACGGTTTTCTCTGTTTTAAATGTATCTTGCTCTTTGATTAATACACGGACAAGAACAAGATGGAAATATTATAATGGACATTTGAAACTAAAGGAAATACGGTGAGAAATTAAAGTTTAAAGAAATAAAAAACTTTTTCAGTCTTGCATCTGTGTTTCGGAACATCTTTCTCTTTGCTTTACACAGATAGAAAACAAAGAAGGAGATATTTAAATAAATATTAACGTGTACTGCTAATAGCCTTTTTACTGAGAGATTTAAAAATCGCTTGGTAATTAAGGAGGGCGGGAGTGGGAGATTCGGATAGTAACGGGAGGGCTATAGAAAAAAAAAAGACTTATTATGTTAGCGCCAAAGGTGACACTTTTAAGAACTTCATGACCAGTTACGTCATTATTCAGCATTTATTTGAATATAATGACATGATGCTGTGACAAGTTGTTGTGTAGTGACAATTTAAAGCTTGACAAAGAAAGTCAAAATTTCACAAACAAAACAAAGGTTTAAATACAAAATTTGATAAGAAATGTCAATTTTAAGTGTGACAGCAGAATTCTAAACTCGCAATTTCCATTTTGACAACAAAAATCAATCAAAAGTTTGAGAAATAAACTTTAAATTTGAGTAAACATTCAATAAAATGTTTGATAAAGTTTTTTAATCACACATTTTGTTAACAAATGTCAAATTTTAAATGTCAAAATGTCCAATTTTAATAACAAAGTTTTAAATGAGATGTTATGGTTTGAACCAAATTAATAATAGAATTGAAAATAGGAGTTTATCACTACGATATCTTCAAATCTGTCAGTAGCTGGAATTACACGGAAATCTTCTGTTACTCTTTGACACACCACGCTCCACACCACGAAGATTTCCTTGTAATTCAAGATACTGACAGATTTGAAGATATCGTAGTGATAAACTCCTATTTTCAATTTTATAACAAATATCGTATTTTTTTATTTTAACAAATGTCGAATTTTAAATGACAGAATCTCAAAAATGTCAAATTTTGATAACACATGTCAAATTTTAAATGTCAAAATGTCAAATTTTGATAACAAATGTTGAATTTCAAATGTCATAATGTCAAAAATATCAAATATTGATAACATGTGTCGTATTTAAATGACAAAAATGCCTAATTTTGATAAAAAAAAATCGAATTTTAAATGTCAGAATGTCAAATTTTCATAACACATGTCAAATTTTAAATGTCAGAATGTCAAATTTTGATAACAAATATCGCTATTTTTTTAAATTTTAACAAATATCGAATTTTAAATGACAGAATCTCAAAAATGTTAAATTTTCATAACACATGTCAAATTTTAAATGTCAGAATGTTAAATTTTGATAACAAATATCGAATTTCAGCTTTAATTTTTTTTTAATTTTAACTAATGTCGAATTTTGAATGACAGAATTTCTAAAATGTAAAATTTTGATACCAAATGTCAAATTTTAAATCTCATAATGTCAAATTTTGATAACAAATATCGAATTTTAGTTTTACTTTTTTTTAAATTTTAACTAATGTCGAATTTTAAATGACAGAATCTCTAAAATGTCAAATTTTGATAACAAATGTCAAATTTTAAATGTCAGAATGTCAAATTTTGATAACAAATATCGAATTTTAGCTTTCATTTATTTTTAATTTTTACTAATGTCGAATTTTAAATGACAGGATCTCAAAAATGTCAAATTTTGATAACACATGTCAAATTTTAAATGTCTGAATGTCAAATTTTGATAACAAATATCGAATTTTAGATTTTTTTTTTATTTTAACTACTGTCAAATTTTAAATGACAGAATCTCTAAAATGTCAAATTTTCATAACACATGTCAAATTTTAAATGTCAGAATGTCAAATTTTGATAAAAAATATTATTTAACAAATGTACTTTAAATCTCTAATCTTTAAATTTTGATAACAAATGTCACATTTTAAATCAAAACAATTTACACATTGATTATATTTTCTCTTCTTATCGTCTAGTTTCCGTGTGCCGAAAATGATTTCGCTGGGATTTTTTATTTTCGAGATGATCGTAGAGAACCGAAAATGCAACTTCTTTCCTGATCAAAATGATGGATTTTTTTTGGTGATTTTTTCAGAAAATTTGAACATGTAAATCATTATTTATCAAGTGAATGGAAAATTTCAATGTCAAAAATGACAGGCAATATAAAAAAATGACAGAAAATGTCAAAAATGAGAGGAAAGAAGAAAAATGACAGGAAATATAAAATATAACAAGAAATGTCAGACATGACAGGCAATATAAAAAATGACAGTTAATGTCAAAAATGACAGGAAATATAAAAAATGACAGGAAATATAAAATATAACAAGAAATGTCAGACCTGACAGGAAATATAAAAAATTGTTTTCCCTGCTGGTTGCAAATATACTAATTGCATTTTCTAAGCCCCTTCCGTTCGCAAGACATGACCTGACATAATTGACAATTTTTTTTTGCTGTTAAATATTGTATATTTTATTAAATTAATTATTTTGTGTTTTTGCCTGTTGTTTTTATACAATATTATTGGAGACGAAGTTGTCTTTTTGGCCACGGGTGGCGCTAAAGGCGGTTACGCACGGAGCGAATAGTCTGAGAAAAGTTTACAGTTTTCGCAATTTGTCGCAAAATTCTATTTTTTCATGTAAATTAAAGTTTCACAATACGTTGCATCCATTAATCAAGCTCATTAAAACCGAGGAAACAAAGAATTTACGAAAATGTGCACCAATTCGAAGTCAACAATTCTTATATGGACTAGCTTGTTAAAATATCGTGATATCGCACCTTGTTATTAAAACAAAATCGGACTTTAACCAAAAAATAGTAGTTTAAGATAGAAGTGTGTGAAGAAGGGCTTTTGTGCATAACTTGCGAAGTTTAAAACACAAGCCGAAGGCGAGTGCTTTAACCGCATTGAGTGCACAAAAGCCTTTCACACACGTGTAACATACATTATTATATCTACGAAGCATGTTAAAATACGCTCGCTTTGACGCAGCGAACGACTCACACAACGCATATCGAGCAACGTGTGCCAAGGAGTAACAGAAGATATTCCGGGCCCCCCTGAATATATTTGGTAGCGTGCAGATTATGACTTTATAAGTCTTTAAATTAAAATGTTAAAATACTGTTGAATCTACAAAAAAATAATTGTTTCTTATTAGGCATATTATTAAAAAATTGTAGTTTTGACAGACAAAATACTTAAAATCAGTGACACAATAAGGTTAGAACGTTCAGCACCTCCGTGGCAAAAATTGCTAACTAGTAAAAAACGCACAATGATGGGAACACTAGTTGATATTGTCGAAATATATATTATTGTCGAAATATATTGTCGATGTAATCTAGATTAACCTAGATTTAATCTAAATTAGATTATTGTTAGGTTAAGTAATATTACAGCCAGATAAATCTAGACTGAGTGGCCAAGACTTCTTGATTCAGCATAAGTAAAAATTAATTCAATTTTAATATACGTCAGAAAATTTATTTTCACTACGGCTATGTTCTTTGTTTAGTGACGAGAGTTGTTGCCATAGTAACAACAAACAGAAATCGTTTAATAATGAAACTCCATTTAATTTACATTGAAACTTTATGCACGATGTGTATACTTTTACACACGATTATAATAATGACATCCTTTACATACAATAATTCCCTTATTGTGTTCATTCTGGTGTGGGAGTAAATAAAAATATATTTAAAGAAAAAATCAAGCTCTTCATGTTCTTAATTTTTCCTCATTTATGAATAAAGTTTATTGGGATGTAGATAAATTCGGAATAATTTTGTCTATTGCAAATTATGTTGGATTTGCAAAATTTTCTGGATGTTTGGATCCAAGAAAGTGAGAAAACTTTATTGATCGCAATTTACATATGTTTATCCTCAATTAAACTTCGTCGGTATGAAACACTAACAGATTATCTAATAATAGCTAAACAAACACATAGCGGGAAACTTCTTGTGCTTAAACTACAAATTGCCCTACAATCTTGGCGAAATAATCAAAATTATATACCATTGTCCATCAAGAATATAATTAACTTTTCAATCTAATCTTATTTGTCTAATCTTAACACCTTAGAGTATAATATAGTCTTGCATCTCTAGTCTTGCCTGTCCACCCTGCTGCTGTCCACCCTGAATGAATGCGAAATATGCAATACCAGGGAGGCACATACCAAAAGCCAAAGTTTCCCCCAAAACCACAATTATTTAGACCGTCTAGTGAGCGTTGGTTCTGAAAAGACAGTTCCCCGAGTGCCGTAGCTGTGTATATATCATAGGAATCCTGTGTTTAATTCTGTCGATATAGCACATAATTTAAAAGGATATAAAAGGCTGGTGACTGTTAGCAGATGTAAGTGCGACCAGCATAATGCATATGCGCCTTACTCGGGAATGCCGAGTAACGTGGGAATAATCCTTTGCAGAGCCTTTGCAACTTTTAGTATTTTGGTATTTTCCCCAAACTACTATACCATAAGAAATCACTGACTGGATCTCTACAGAGTGGTATTTAAGTAATTCGGTTTGATTGAGATTTTTTCTTACAAAGCAAATGCTCTCTGATTCAGTACTGGTGGTATTAGGGTGTTGCATTTGAAACGAACATTTGATGTTCTTCGCTGACACATGAAAATTTCGTGATTTAACTCGATCGTTGAAGTTTTTCCATTTAAATAACATGTAAATCACTATTCCTGTTTTTTGTAATTATTATAACTCCGTTCAGTATTATAATATTCCCTTGCGGTTGATCGCAAATTGTAGAATATTAAACACTATTATGATTTTATTGTAACTGAAACCGTTTTGTCTGTGTCTGTTCCGAAAGTCCTAATATCCTGATAATTGATATATTTTCTTTATCAAATAAAATGAAGTTACGATGAAAAGTTTAATAAGAAAATTTTATAAAATTAAATTTTCTACAAAAAAAGTCCGTTGCACTATCTTTCTAACTAGCGTCGTTCATAAGATATATCCACTTAAATATATTAAGGACATACAAATTCATGCTTTGAATTGTACCAAGTTAAGTGCTCTTCAATATAAGTATATATTCCTAAAAAGGGTATAGCCGGATATATGTATGGAATTTTCCGACGAGGAGTTTTCTCTTCGTACTTTGGGGATACCTTTGGTACCAAATAAAAATAATTCTGACAAAATTTGAGCTCTTTATCTCAAGCCCTTATCGAGATATTCAGAAAAACCTATATTTTCGATTTTATTTTTTTTCCATAGTAAAATTTAAATCTAATAAGCGCCGATTTTTTTCCCAATACTTACGAGTAAAAGGCATAAAAAAACTATTGTTATGATTCCCAGATCGAAAGCCGATTTTTAAGAAAAGAAATAAAACTAAAATAATTTTTTTTAATGTATTTTTGAAAAGTGTCATCCGCCAAATTGTGTCAGAATATGTCTTCTGTACTTCTTTATTTTCAGGAATTTTTTCAATTCTTTTGATGCGGTGGAACCATGTGAAAAAAAATTTTTCACTATCTTCATTTACTACAACGTTAATATTTTTTTCTGTAAACAAACGACTTAATATTTCGGCAGGTCTTATTATCTTAGCCAAGTATCGAGCATTGGAAAGATATATCAGAGATTTATCAGATGAAGATGTATCGCTGATATATATATATATATATATATATATATATATATATATATATATATATATATATATGGGAAAGATATATCGCTATATATAATCGCTGCAATGTGAGATCAACATCCAATAGTACACCTTCCATTAGCACAATCACTACAGGGAGACCGAGGGCTTGATGCAACCACGGAAACCAAGTCGGGCCGACTGGAAGAGGGCAGCGTCCATCTGTACGGAAAACCGAATCAGATGGGCTATCGGCACTTTCCAGTCTTTTAAGGCCCCAGGTGTGGACGGACTAGTTCCTGCCTTCTTACAAAAGGGAGAGAGAGAACTAATGCCGTATCTTCTAAATATCTTTAGAAGTAGCTTTTTTTTCATTTCCTTTACTCCTCGTGGGAGCATAGGGCATCAACAAACGCTCTCCATCTGATTCTATTCTGAGCCAGGGCCCTTACCTCGCGCCACTTCTTTCCGCTTGCCCTGGCTTCCTGTACGACTGTCCTTCGCCACGTGATTTTTGGGCGGCCTCTCTTTCTTGAACCTTGGGGGTTCCAGTCCAGAGCTTCTTTTGCAATATCCCCCTCCGGCCTTCTAAGTGTGTGTCCGATCCATTTCCACTCCCTTCTTCTTATTTGGGTTTCAAGACGCTCCATATTTGCTTTTTTCCAAAGTTCAATATTTGCTATGGTATTGGGCCAAAATATTTTAAGTATTCTTCTCAGACACTTGTTCATGAATACCTGAAGTTGTGATACTATGGTGGTGGTCACTTTCCACGTTTCGCTACCGTAAAGAAGAACTGATACTACATTAGATTTGAAAATTTGGAGCTTTAAGTTACGGGAAGTTTTTGTTGAGTTCCACAGATTGTTAAGCATTCCGAATGCCTGTCGCGCCTTCTGTATCCGTTGTTTTACGTCTTTATCAGCACCACCATCCTGTGAAATAAGGCTTCCAAGGTAGCAAAAACTATCTACTACCTGTACTTGCCTGCCATCTATCTCCAGGTTGCAGGGGGCTGTCGCATTGATCTTTATAAGCTTGGTTTTATCGACATTGATTTTGATTCCCACCTGCATTGCGTACTTTTTGAGAGCCTCCAACTTTTTTTCCATATCTACTTTGGTGTGGGACAGGAGACAGTTATCATCGGAAAAATCTAGGTGTTCTAAATGCATCACGAGCGTCCATCGAATTCCCTTTTTTTTTATTTGCTTTCTTCATGACCCAGTCTAAGACTATGGTAAACAGAAGTGGGGAGAGCGTGCATCCTTGTTTTACTCCCGAATGCACTGTGAAAGGTGTGCCGCGTTGTCCTTGGTGGATTACCATGCAGCTAGCTTCTTTGTATAGTAATTTCATTATGTTTATGTACTTTGTAGGCACCCCGTAGCTGGCTAGTATTATCCACATAAATTCCCTGTCCACACTATCGATCGCTTGCTTGAAGTCGATGAACAGTAGATAGAGTGGTGACTGCCACTCGACCGACTGTTCAACGATGATTCTGAGGGTGTTTATCTGGTCGGTACAGGACCTGCCAGGCCTGAATCCCGCTTGCTCCTTGCGTAGTGTCGGTTCAACCACATTGCTGATCCGGTCGTGAATTATTTTGGATACTAATTTGTTAATGGTGTTAAGAAGAGTTATTCCTCTCCAATTGGAGCATATCTCAGGTCTCCTTTTTTCGGGAGTTTGATAATTAGGCCTCCTTTCCACGTGGATAGTATTACTTCTGTTTCCCATGCTTCTCGAATTATAGGTGTTATAATCTCGGTGATTCCCTTTATGTCTATTTTAAACATCTCCGAGTATGTCTCGTCAGCGCCAGGTGCCTTGCAGTTTTTAAGGTGTTTGATGCCGGCCTTCACCTCCTCTATGCTTGGCGGGTCGTCTCTAAATCTTCTGTTTCCGCTTGGTGTCATAGGACTCTGTGGTACCTCTTCCAACGGTGTGTTTAGGAGCTCTTGGAAGTGTTCTGTCCAGCGGATTATTTGCTGTGCCTCGGTTGTGCATAGCTTGCCGTTCGTCGTGCGTATTCGTCGTTCTGAGGGGTAGCCTGTGTTTGTGAGCTTTCGTGTCAGGCGATATGTTTCCTTGGTGTTCATGCTGTCAGCAGCTAGTTGCGCTCGGGTTGCAATATCAGCTAGCCATTTCCTCTTATCAGTTCTAGCACTCTTTCCCACTTGCTTATCGGCTGCGTTGTAAACCTGGGATAGCCTTTGTTTATCTTTATCTTCAGCACAGTTTATTTGTTGCTTTAAGTTTCGGCGGTCTTGGATTAATTTCCAAGTCGCATCAGATATCCATTCTTTTCTTTCATTGGATTTGTACCCAAGGATGTCTCCAGCTCCTCTTAACGCATCTACGATGCTTGACCATCTTTCTGTAATGTCTTTGTTCCCTGTGGTCTTGTCCTTCAGTCTCTTGGCTACTTCCTCTGCGAAGGCCTTTGCCGTCATTTTATCTTGAAGTTTTGCGATGTCAATTTTCTTTGTCTTCCTGGTGGCTTGGCGCTTGGTGTTTGAGATCAGTTTAATACGTATCTGTCCACAGAGAAGGTGGTGGTCGCTATGTACGTCGGCTCCACGGTGATTCCGGACATCAAGCAGTGTTGTTCTCCATTTCTTGCTTATGCAAATATGATCTATCTGATTTTGGGTTCTGCCATCCGGTGAGCACCATATCACTTTGTGTATTTCCTTGTGTGGAAAAACTGCAACTTGCCTATAAGTAAGTCGTGGTTTGTGCAGAGGTCCGCTAGTTTCTCTACCATTTTCACCCCTAATTCTCCATTTTCATTCATTTCCTCTATACCGTAGTTTCCCATTACTGTCTCCCAGTTAGTGCTGCTTTTCCCAACCTTGGCATTGAAATCTTCCATCACAACTTTTATATCCATCTTTTTAAGTTGGCGAATTGTGCTTGACAATTGTTGGTAGAATGTATCCTTTTCCTCTTCTGTAGCTGCCATTGTCGGTGCGTAAACTTGAATTATTGATATATACCTCGAGCGCGTTCGGAATCGTGCTGTTATTATCCTTTCTGAGATTGGGCTCCAATCTTCTAAACTTTGCTTTGATTTCTCTGTTAGCATGAATCCGACACCACCTCTGCGCGCCTCGCCAATTTGTTGCTCGGAGTAGAGGAGCACCTCTCCCGTTGATGTTTTCTTTACGCCACTTCCTTCCCATCTGATTTCACTTAGGCCTAGTACTTGTAAGTTGTATCTCCGAAATTCTTTGGTCAGTTGGGCTAGAGTGGTTGGCTTCAGCAACGTCCTTACGTTCCATGTTCCAAATCGTGTCCGATATCGTGCGCTAAAAGTCGTCATTGATTTCATCTGTCCGTTTCGGAGGCTTGTTGGTGTTTCTTTTACAAAGTTGAGTTTCGGTATAGCAGGTTGAAAGCCTGTTGCTACCTAGTCTTATTTTGGTCCGCGGAGGCTATTTTATTTTACCTCTACCCTTCAGGCATGCTTGACGAGCGTTCCCCTATCCGCCACCTGGGGACGCGCCCTGTAGGGGTTAGACTTCCCCCCAGGGGGTAGAGTAGCTTAGCTCTCGGATATATATAGGAGCTATGGAGAAGGGCTAAGGTGGTATTTATACCGAAGATGGGGAAGAAAGACACCACTCAACCGAAGTCATTTAGACCCATTAGTCTAACATCTTTTATGCTAAAGACAATAGAGAAGGTTATTGATAATTACCTTAGGACTATAGTGCTGGTAGGTACACCACTACACAGGAGTCAGCATGCTTACAGAGCAGGGAAATCCACAGAAACCGCCCTGTATCAGCTGACAAACGAAATAGAAGCAGCACTAGAGACAAAGGAGGTAGCGATATGTGCCTTCTTGGATATAGAGGGAACGAGGCTGTCAGGGCGGCCCTCGAAAGAAGGAATATCGACAGCACTATCTCAAAGTGGATGGGAGAAATGTTGAGAACTAAAACGGTGGAGACAAGTGGGAAAAGACACCATTAAGATCTCCACAACTCGAGGGTGCCCACAGGGAGGTGTACTATCACCGCTAATGTGGAGCCTGGTAGTTGATGAACTACTGGTTAGGCTAAACGACCTAGACATCAAATGTCAAGGTTACGCCGATGACATAGTCATAATGACTAGAGGGAAATTTGAGGGAACGCTCTGTGAAATTGTTCAGAGAGGCCTCAACGTAACTAGTAGATGGTGTCAAACAGTGGGACTGAAACTCAACCCCAGCAAAACCACGGTGATACCATTTACTAGAAGGAGAAAACTAAACTGCCTATATCCCATACTCATAGATGGGAAGGCAGTAGAATACCAACAGGAGATAAGGTATCTGGGTATCACACTAGATAGCAAACTCCTATGGAATAGACACGCTGAGGCAGCGGTAGGTAAAGCCAAACGCGCCCTAATGGTGTGCAGAAATCTGGCAGGAAAAACGTGGGGTTGTAACCCCACTATCTTTCGATGGATGTACATCATGATAGTGAGACCTGCAATCACTTATGGGGCAGTTGCGCAGAGAAGTAGAATCAAGCTGGCCTTTATGAGGAAACAGCTTGAGAAGATTCAAAGACTGGCGTGTGTCTGCATCACGGGGGCGATGGGGTCGTGTCCGACAGCAGCATTGGAGCTGCTGCTGGATCTGACTCCGCTGCACCTTGTGGTGGAAAGGGCCGCCAGATCGGCGATCATAAGGTTCAGCAAGGAAGGAATGGGCTGACGTAAAATAATCGGGAGCAGAGACCGAAACAGCCTCGCTGCCAAGATCCCCTAGCTGGAAGTACCAAAAGACGAAATGGTATGCAAATACCACTTCGAGAAAAACTACACAGCAATGTGCAGTAGTAAAGCCGATTGGAGCGACGAATCCTCAGCATACCGCATAGAGCAAAATGCCATCAAGTGGTATACAGATGGTTCGAAGACAAAGGAAGGTACTGGTGCAGGAGTGTTTGCACCTCGTACCAGGTAGTTCGAAACCATGGGAACATCCCCAAGTATCTTCCAAGCAGAGGTACACGCAATCGAAAGATGTGCACAGTTTAACCTCGACAGGAATTATCGCAAAAAACGAATTGCTATCCTGTCAGACAGCCAAGCAGCCATTAAGGCCATTAGCTCATACACCATCAGATCCAAACTGGTATGGGACTGTGTGGGGAAGCTGAACAAGCTTGGCAGGGATAATAAAGTAACGCTATACTGGGTACCAGGACACACTGGTATAGACGGAAACGTAGAAGCCGATCACCTAGCAAACAAGAGATTCAGTAGCTCCTTTATAGGTCCGGAACCCTTTTGCGGCATGAGTGTCAACACCATCCACAAAAGTTTAGATAAAGAAACAAGAGGAAAATGGATGAAAACCTGGAAAGAACTTCCAGGGCTAAGGCAATCCAAAGTGATGCTGGGATCTTTAAACCAGAAGAGAACAAAAGCTTGCCTGAAACTAAGCAGGAACAAGCTTAGAAATCTGACAGGAGTCCTGACGGGACACTGCAGACTTAGGAAACATCTCAAGGCCGTAGGCCGAGAGGAGGATGACGGATGCAGATTCTGTGGCTTAGCATAGGAAACCCCCATACATCTGTTGAAAGGCTGCGGAGCATTACTCCGCAAGAAACAGATGTACCTTGGGGCTCACTGCTTGAACACAGAGGAGTTGCAGGTCTTGAATCCCACCCAGATCCTGAAATTCCTAAAGGTATCAGGATTAGAGGAGGCGCTCTAAATGGGTAAGTACACTAACACTTGGAGGAGGAGGTTGGGGTACAATAGATCTATAAAGGTCGCAGTACAAGTCGTCACCACTATATCTACAATCTACAATCTAGCACAATCACAACAATATTGTCCAGATATTAACACAACACAACAATATTGTCACAATATTGTACCAGAGATTTCATTCTTGTCTGACTTAAAATCAATAAAACAACGGTATACTTTTGAAGTAATACGCCGAGATCTCACATGTAATTTTATAATGTTAGGTGTGATATTAACGTGCTGAAGTTTTACTGTTTCATCTTCATTCATCATCTCAGATAAATAGGATACAGCTTGAAACATTTGATATGACCCTATGAACAAAATTTTTAGTTGTTGTTCCTTTAACTCTGGAAAATCTGTTAAATTGTTTCATGTAATGGTTGTAAACGGAACTAGTCCTGCCCAACGATTTCTTCCGAAACAAAAGTATTATCTTGATCTTTTTAGGGTTCCGTACCGAAAACGGAACCCTTATAGGATCACTTTGTTGTCCGTCTGTCTGTCTGTCAAGACCATTTTTCTCAGGAACGCGTAGAGGTAACAAGTTGAAATTTGTACCAAATACTCGGGCCTGCGGTCTCTTTCTGCTGTGAAAAAATCAAACTTGTAAGTCAACGCGATCAAAACATATGACCGTTTATGTCGCATATTTATGTCGAAGGGAATCAAAACTACTTCCCGTTGACCTAGAATCATGAAATTTGGCAAGAAGCCAAATTTCATTTGGAATTTTGGCGGTGTCTTACAGCACATGTAAAGGGAAAAATCTGAAAACCGTAAATATGTAGTTTAATTACAAGAAAAATGCGAATTTACTATTAGAAACTTATGAAAATACACTAATGTGTTCCGTGGTATTGTCAGGCACCAGAAGCATATGGGTTGCATACAGTTAGGTCCTCCTCGGTTATGTTACGAACGAACAACGGCGAATGCAGAGGCAAAATTGAGCAGAGAAAACAAAAAGTGAGGTTCCAGAACCCCTAAACAGTCACAGTGAATGGGGTATGTATGGTAATAAAATATAGGGTAGAATTACATCGTACGACAGCGACATCTTGAGGTTATGCTTGCAGCGGTACTAAGATGGTCGTGATTTCAGGAGGGCCACTAGTCAAGTTAACTGAATGTGCTTGCTACGTCCTCCACAAAAAAAATACCTTACTTACAAGTTTGTACGGAACACTCGGTGCGCGAGTAACAACTCGCACTTGGCCGGTTTTTTTTTTAATTCATCGCAGTAATAATCTCTTCAGAAAGCTTAACATCTGAATCAAGTCTCATACCAAATTCATTGTGTAGAAAACAGGAAACTCGACAAAAAATAGATTTAGGGAGTAATTTATTGTTTAGTTTATGATCTAGAAGCTTGAACTTTTGCTTGATATTACCATGAACTGCTTCAATTACCCAATGCACTTGGTAACAAAACGGGATTGATTTGACTCGCATGTAGTAAGCTGATTTCGTTTCCCTTTAAGAGCCGGCATTAACACTTTGTCTTCAACTTTTGTATTTAAGCTTAAGTAAGAAATCCATCTTTTATATAGAAATGATTGAATATAACAAGTTGTCATCAAACAAAGTAAATTATTAAAAGAATTCAAAACGAAATTATTTAAATATAATAAAGAGTAAAAGATAATGCAAGGAACTCGTGTATGCTATGGTTATTTGTGTTTTATATTTTGCAGCGAATTCTTGTGCAATTTTGTTTTAATTTTGATTTTGGTTAATTTTGTTAGTCTAATCTTAGTTGTCTAATTTAGTTTGTCAAGTCTTGTCTAACTATTCTTCATTGCGTAATCTCTGTCTAGTCTGGTACTCGTATCCAACTAGTTTGGTGAGAATCCATAATATAAAAGTCTACATTTTCTTCAATTCTCTACATTCGTCCAATTAAAAAGATGTGGGACGTGCAAGTGGGAAAAACACGATGTAGGAACTGAATTTGGTATTCAATTGATGCACTTATTTCCTACGCTCGCGTTCGGGCGATTGTTTTAAATTGATCGAGCTCGATCTTACACCCTATTGGGCAGCCATTTTCTACTACATAACACTCTAATCCCGATCCTGTGGCTTTCAAACGCACACACTTATCGCACCCTTACTCCCACCCCACCCACACGCAACCCATCTATCTGCCCCGAGCATAAAAAATATTTTATGTATTATATATTTAAAAGATTTATAATAAAGTTAAAGTTTTATTAGAGGCAATAAAATGGCTGAGTACGCATAGCAACAGATAGTAACTTCAGAATAGTCAGGAATTAATTTACTAGGGAAACAAATCTAGACAAAATTAAGTGCAGGCAGACAAGATACTAGGCAGTCAACAGTAGTCAGACAATATTTGAATGAGAACACAAGATAAATGAATATAAACAGTCGATATAGAGAGATACATAATAAAGAGACAACACTAGAAATGAAATGCTGGACAAACAAATATAGACAGACAAGGCCTTATAGCGGATTAGTTTCGAATATGAATTATGAATTAATCCAGATTTTAATAGGTGTTGTTAATTAATCAGTTGGTGAGCAGATCCTAGATTATAGTTTTGCAATTTCGGGAGAAAGACTTAACGTGCCCAATGGCGAACTAACCCTAATCATCTTCTGGGTAACCAAGATTATATGTATATCTAGATTTATCGACATTTCAAGTAACATATTATTATAAATCCCCTTTAAACATCTATTATATTCAAATGATGACAACATTGATATAGAAGTCTAGATTGACAAATCTAGAGACTAAACATGAGATGATTGGAGAGATAATACTATGCGTACAATAATAGACAGACAAGGCTATACATACGAGACAATACAAGACAAAAATTAATCATATGCAAGACTAATCACACAAAACGAAGCAAACAAGACTGGTAAGATTAACCAGTTAAGACTTGACTTTTTTGCGAGGAAGGGAAATGCTTCATGCGCTCGGGTAGTGTATTACTAAAAACCTCCTCTTTTCTTGGAACCGTCTTTTGGCATTTCGTCAAGGATGGTCTTTAGGCTTTAAGTTACTACATCTGCATCTCTACTAAACATGTCTCATTCTTATTCATCTCTCATTCGATGCATTACGTTTTATAATATTTTAATGGCTTCTGACCAGCTCTACTCGCTGGAGGTTAGTATTTCTAAGATGCTGCTTTTTGTTAAGAAAATACCACTAGTGTCCTTTGCCTGCTGTCTCTTTACGTTCGGCTTAGTACGAAAGCGGAGAGCCGGCAGTGTATTATCACGTCTTCTTCTTCTTTTGAATAGGCCTACTTTGGACCACACTTGTTCAACTCTTGGGCATTGACCTTTGCCCAGTATTGTCGCATCTTCTGCCGGTGTAACTCCTTTCTCTCTTCTGTCCAGGGGGTACCTTTCATTCGAGGTTTTTCCTGAAATACACGGGCTTCCTTTAGGGTGCGTCTCACAGACTGTCTGTTTTTGAGATCTGTTATTCCCAGTTCTTTAATATCCTTCTCGGTTTCTGTCAACCAAGTGCTACGAAGCTTCTTGTTTTGCTTGAAGGTGAACAGACGGTTGGTTAGTCAGTTTGGAGGCAATCTTGCAACGTGGCCATAGAAAGCTACCCTTCTTTTCATTGCACAGTCAGATAGCATCTCAATATGTACGTAGAGCTCAGAGTTATGCCGTCTTCGGAATTCCCCATCTTCCTTTACCCGGCCTAGGATCTTCCTGAGGATTCTTCTCTCTCTGATTTCCAATTTCTCTATTAGACACCTTCGGTTCAAGGAAAGACACTCCATGGCATACAGGGCTTCTGGTCGTAAGACTGATGTGTAGTGCTTAAGTTTCAGGTTGCGCGACAGGCATTTCTTATTGTAAGTGTTCCAAGTCAGCCGATAGGCTAGTTCTAACTTGTTGACTCTCTTGGATAATGATGCTCTTTCTGATAAGTTGGGTTCAATCCATTCGCCGAGATACTTAAATTTCTCAGTCCTCTTGATGTTTCCCTGTTCTAGTAACATCTCTCTGTTTGCTTCTATAATGTTGAAGAATTCTGTTTTCTCCAGCGACACTTGAAGACCCACCTTGGCAGCCTGTTTTCTGAGGCAGTTTACCTGCATTCTTGCCATCTCAAGAGAATCAGCAAACAGTGGCATGTCATCTGCAAAGGCCAGGCAATCTACAACCAGTCGGGAAGAAGTCATCGTTCTTACGTCCCAGGTAGATACCACTCTTAGCACTCAAATTGTTCTGTTCCTTGCGCCATTCTCTCATAATCTTTTCAAGGACACAGTTGAAGAGAAGTGGGGAAAGTCCATCTCGTTGTCTCACTCCAGTTTTTATTTCGAAGCTTTCTGAAATCTCGCCTCTAAATTTAATCTTGGAATGGGTGTTGGTCAAAGTTTCTAGGATTAGTCTGCGGGTTTTTTTTGTCTAGTGCTAGTTCCTGGAGTATTTTGTTTAGCGTTTCTCTATCGACGGAATCGTAGGCCTTCCTAAAATCAACAAAAGTGACGACCACCTTGCGGTTTCTCATCTTGGAGTATGCAAGTACAGTTTTAAGGTTGAGGATATATTCAACACAGGATCGGGTCTTCCTGAAGCCCCCCTGGTATTCTCCCAGTTGACTATCCAACTGATTTTCTGCCATTGTTTGTAACGCCTTCGAGAGAATCTTGTATGTTACCGGGACGAAATAAATTCCACGGTAGTTGTTTAGATCCGTAAAATCTCCTTTTTTGTGAAGCGGATGGATCAGAGCAGATTTCCAATCGGGTGGTAATTTCTCTGTTTCCCAGATGTCCTGGATGATCTCGGTTAGCTTGCGCACAACATTGTTTCCAGCACCTTTCCACAGTTCAGCAACGATAGAGTCCTCTCCAACTACCTTATTATTCTTAAGAAGTTGGATGATCTGGCCAACTTCTTCCAATGAAGGGGGAAGCGAGTCCGGGTTTAGTGTGGTTTGTTTATAGTCGAAGTCTTCGCTGGGTGGGTCACAATTGAGTGGATTTTTAAAGTACTGAGCCAAAAGGTGGCAGTTGTCCTTGTCGTTATAAGCCAGTTTGCCTTGTGAGTCTCTGAAGTGGAGGCTTGGCGGAGCGTATTTTCTGAGTACCTACTTAAAGGTTCCCAAGAAATCTCTGGAATTATTCTTAGCAAAGCTCTCTTCGATTTGGGTTAGTTGGTTTTGTGTGAAGGTTCCTCGAATTATCTTGGCTGTATGTAACCTTTCTTTGTTCCAAAAATGTATGCCAATTTTCCATGGTCTTTAGACCTTTAGAATTCCAAGTGTATTATCACATTATAAATAAATGCGATGTCTCTCTACGTCCCAACTGGGGAAGTGAAACAGACAGTGTTCAGGCTCTTCATGGTTGTCTGGTAGTACAAATACTCGGCATCTCTCTCTTTACAATTTTGTTCAGGTATGTACCAAAGACGCCGTGTTCTGCCCTAGCTGAGGTCGTGTGGTGGCCTACGTCACCCCGTGTTCTGACGTTTGTTATGGAAGTAACAGTCCAGCCCTTATACATCTCCTATGAATCCCGCCACAAAGCCATCAAGTCTTCCCTCGCTTCCTTTCTGTTGGCCGTTCTTCTCTCATGCAGTTGGCAGCGTTCGGACACAAGTAGTTCTATGGGAGGAATCCCGGCGGTAGCTAGCATTTTTTTAAAAGTTTTTATTTGCGTTAAAGCCATTACGGGCTACCAATTACAGATCTAAACTTAAAACTAGAATGATGGTGTATGGTATTTTATATATAAAAGCATACGAATAACAACGGATAAGGAATATGAATATAGTATATATAGGGTTTCTATTTCGGATATATCCGAACCGAAAACCCGCGGTTTTCTGTGCAAAAACCGAAACCGCATAACTGTCATAAAAATCCGCGGTTTTCGGTTTTATTTAAAGTTAAATAAAAATAAAGGACATTGAATTAGTGCTCTTTCAAACATTTCAAACTGTTGTTGCAAAAATGGCAACCATCGATGGTATATGTGTTCGAGCAATTTCGAAATCTGCATTTATTCCGAAAGCAATAGCAGGCCGGTTTCCCAACCAAATCTTGCCAAAATGTTCTTCAGGTGGTATGACCTTAACTCAAAAGGAATACGAAAAAAGAAAGAAAGCAATGTATTTAAAGTTTCAAGAATTAAAAGCAAATGGACAAAAAAATAGTACTACGCTAGATTTGTGGACTAGTTTGAGACGCCAAAGATACCTAAACATTAATATTCTTGGAGAAAACAATTTTTATTGCAATTTAGGCTTTCTGTGAATTGAAGGAACTTGTTCTGCAAATAATATCGTAATAAATGTTGAAAATCATTTAGATTCATTTAGTATCAGTTCCAGAAATGATATTGTGGGTGATTTGGATTAGAAAGTTGAAGTTAGCGGTGACGTCGCGACGCCGTTGTCAAAAATTTCGCTATGCGGTTTTTAGTCGCGCTTTACCACAAGCTTTCCCTTTAACAAAACATCAAATTTGTTTGTTTTTGCGAAAACTACAGCGGAAAAACCCGAAACCCGCGGAGTTCCCGAAATTCGAAAGATTTTGCAGATTTCGCGGTTTTCACTACCGCTTTCTGACTAGCTTTCCCTTCAACAAAACGTCATACTTGTTTCACTAGCTTGAAAATTACGAAAACTACGCATTAGGAAATTGAACTTTGCGGTGGCGTCGCGACGTCGCTGTTAAATATATCGCAACGCGGTTATCAGTCTCGCTTTTCGACCCCGTTTTGCTCTAACAAAACATCGAATTTCCTGCGGCAGCTGCGAAATTTTTGAAAAAACAAATGCAACCAATCCTCGGTAGATCTAACTTTGATGGGCCGTCGCGGCGTTAGTTATTGAGCGATTACAACGCGGTTTTGAATTTCTGGTCGCAAAAACCTCAAAGTTTGATTGAGTCTGGGATTTATTGCCGTGGGATTATTATTGAGTAAGATACTTCACATGACGATGCTCGGGTAATTAAAAAAATGGTACAGATTGTCCTGCTGAACCAAAAATTTGCAATAAGAATACAATTCATCTCGCTGTATGCAAAACTTTTTACAAGAAATCATCTCAAGTAGAAAGCAGCTGCAGCAGTGAAGGTGAAGATTTATTTCCTGAAAAGTCGCACGATAATGAATATTACGTTGAAGAAGATGCTGAAATTAAAAGTAATTTACAAATGGTAAGAAAACTTGTAAATTATTTTCGTTTATCTGAAATAAAATCAGTTTCCTACAACGAAACATAAAAGCTCTTTTTGAAAAGGAAATTGAATTAGCAATGGACATCAAGACAAGGTGGTCGGTCTTCTATTGCAGTGGTGCGCCAACTATTTTCATTTTCGACCCAAAATTTTGTGCAAAATTTTATCGCGATCCTTGACGAGGTCATTTCTTTACGGATGTACTTAGATTTCCTTAAAAATATTAATGCCAATTATATCAAGTAATATCTCGCGAACGAAAGCGGTTATCAAAATGTAATATGTATATTTAGAACCAGCAGGGAAAAAACTTTCAGACACATTTTGAAATTTTCATTTCACTTCATAAATGTTGATTTTAGGGAAACATATTTTCACTCATTTTCCGCAGATTTCACGATGACATAACTTTTCAACGGTTTATCACTGTGTCTTCTAGTTTGCCAATCGATTCCATCTCAAGTTTAGTCGGAAAACATATATCATATTCTGGAGAACTGCTTGGTTTTTTAAGGTTTCTTTACTTATTCTTAAGTGATATTTCGTATCAGCATAATCTGTGTACAATTCTGCGTCTTTGATATACAATATGTAAAAATAAGAGAGGTGTCGAAAATTTTTCGAAATCGCGAAATTTTCCTTGGATATTGACATATAATACATCAAAAGACGCGAAATTTTGTGTAGAATAAACAACTAATAATCTTTTTCTGGCTTGGCGAAAAGCCTAAAATTGGGGATTAGAAAATGGGGACTTCCAGAGTTTTGTCCGAAACTTTTTCCAAAATGATCTAAATTGACTAAATCTTTTTCTGAATTATTCTAAATTAAATGCAGACTGGAACTATGTATGATGCTTTGCAGTTGCAAGGAGAACAAACCTCTCAAATTTTCTATAAAACGATTCGATCACTTTTTGAGAGACTCGTAACTTTGATTTCGATTTCGCGGGCTCTAGGGCCAGATCTACTCTTCAACTTGATTTTATCCGGCGCGCCAACAATTTTTAAATCTTATTAAACCTGGCCGACAGTTTAGACTTCCTCTTCAAGGTTTCGTAGGTTTAGCGACTAGCTTTGAAATATGCAACGACACTTATTGTTTCTTATTGTTTCAATCATGGGACATTAAAGAGGATTCATCCCAGTTTTCAACACTATCAATTTATTTCTTCATATACTTTCTTAATTTCCTTAAAAATATTAATAAGTTTCTCAGTTCTCTGCGCGAGTGACCAAATTTCGTGAAATGTCGCGCAAGTCATATCTAGCAAACGGAGGCAAAATACAATTTGTATATTTAATACCAGCGGGAAAAACACTTTTAGATATACATTGAGATTTCCCATTCACTTGATAAATAATGATTTAAAGAAAATACATTCTTTAATTTTCTCGCATTTCTCGCAAAATTTCACGATGTAATAACTTTTTCACGTTTTTGAAATTTGTTTGTATTAATATTTCATTATTTTACAGCTACCTGATATACACGACCACACAAGCTTTACATACAAGCCCTAATTTTGTTATGAATTCTACGACCCAAAAAATTCTCTATCGACCCCTCTGGGGGTCGCGACGCACGGTTTGCGCACCACTGCTCTATTGAACCAATTTCAAAAAAAAAATTCTTCTAAAAGTCGTAATATTACAAATTTTAACAGATTAAAAGTTATATAAATAAAAGTTACAAAAATTCAGTCCTTTTAATTTAAAATCTTAATTTTCAATTGTTATGAAACTTAAGTAATGAAACGTAAGCGTAGCAATAACAACATAAAGCAGCGATGATTCTAACATATTTACGGCATAAGGTATAATAGCATTCTTGGAACGGAAATTAATTGGTTCTGATATAAGCAAAGCTTCAATGAAAAATATCATGGAACGTTTGAAGACCAGTGAAAATCTGGAATTATCAGAATTGGCTAGATGCTTACTAGATCCTTCGAAAGTTCCAAGAAAGTCTGTTTTAATATTGGCGGAAAATCTTTATGAACGACTTTATCCAGACAACAATAAGATTGAAGTCAAAGGTGAATGTTCGCCAAATTCAGAAGAATTAGAAGAAGTGACCAATCCAAACTATTCCTTGCAACACGAAGTACAAAAAGCTATTCAAGAAGAATTAAATAAAAATACTTATATGCAAACAAATCTCTATCCTAATTCTATGAAAAAGGAGTTTGCTAAATATAAAAGAACTTCTGAGAGAACATAAAGATTAAATATTTTGTTTCAAGCACTCTCTACAATTAAAGCTACATCCACCTAATCCGAAAGATCATTTTGCCTTAGCGGCAACTTTTGCACAAAACTAAGATCTCGTTTAAATATCAGGCACTACTACCAAAAGTGCTTAAAAACCGAACCCGAAACCGCGGTTTTTAATTTTTAAAAACCGAAAACCGCGGTTTTTAAAAAGTGCGGATATTCAGAAACCCTAAGTATAGTAAGAAAATGTCCTTTCTGCAAACGCAGCACTCACATACATAGTTTAATAATGATATTCACTTATAAAGTACATTCAGATAAAAGCAGATAGACAAGGCTAAACAGACAAGAGAGTTTTGTTTATGACTATTAAGTATATTATCAGTATTAGAATGGTGTATGAGAAATGTCCGTCGATATTTATAATGCGCTTTAATCTTGTTTGCAGGATTTATCTAATATTTTCCGCTGGCATAAACGTGCGGAAACTATTGGAGCCAATCTTTTGCCTTATAAGAAACAACAAATAAATTTCCAGCCGGGATTTTATCTTTGCAAACATGTCGCCTTACAATGGAAGCTTTAATGTTTCGTTCTATTCTCTCTCTCTCTTACTAGCAACCTTATTTATCTTATTTTATATCACTTTCACACATTATAAGTAAAATGATTCAGACAGATTTGGCATTTTTTATCTCCTTAATCTTCACTGGTTCACTAGTTTTGTTTGACTAGTCTTGCTTGTCTAATCCGGTGTCTTAAGTCTTTCCCATTTATTCTTCACAGTCCAGTCTTGTCCATCTAGTCCTGTATGTGTAGTCTTCTCTGTATAATATTTTCAGTGCGTTTTGTCTGTCTAGTCTTGTCTTTTTTTCTCGGGAGGAGGGGAAATACATTATTGCACACCGCGGTCATCGTTCTCGTGTAGTGTGGGGCTCTCTGATCGAGTTGTTCGTGACTAGCATACCCACTAAAACCCCTATCTTCTGGCACTTCGCTCCACCCGGAACCGAGTGAGCATTGCTTCAGATGGGTGGTGGTTGTGTGGTCTATTTACATCCTTCCTCTTGTTGTCCTTTAATAATCACTTTTTCATCTTTCATCTTCTGTCCCATTAATTCTGTAATGGCATAACTATTTTTCTGTTCTTTCGTCACAAGTCTAGCTGTCCATTCTGCACTCCTTGTGTGTCGTGATACCATGCGACCCTTCCATTTCCTCTACATTTGCTCCACTCATGATTCTGGTGATGAAAGCTTTTATAGCATGCCAGTTGTGCTCACTTTCTAGCATAACTTCCATTATCTTCGGTTCTTCCAGTCTTGTACTGCCTAATGTCTCTTCGAGTCGAGTTCTATCATCCTCTGATTTTCGACACATAAAGAGAGTGTGCGGTGTTTCTTCCGGTATGTGGCCGCAGTAGAGGTACTCCGCGGTGCCCCTTTTTTGAACCGTATGCGTTGAAGCACCCATGGCAAGAAAGCGCCTGCGTAAGATGGTAACTCATATGTCCGTACGTCCTGTCGTACCATACTGTGACATTAAGGATAAGGTTGTGCGTCCATCGTCCTGCAGTATCACTAATCCATCTTGTCTGCCATCGGTCTCTGGTGCACTCGCTCCTTGGCGGACGCCCTCTCATGTTTTACGCCTTTTTCGCTTGATGCTGCTGCATCTCTTCGTAGACATCTAGTTTCTCGCGAATGAGTAAGTCTATTGGGAGTGTGCTTGCAAGTACCACCGCCACGGCCTCTGAAACCGTTCTGTAGGCGGAAATTACTCTTAGAACATTTCTCCTTCACATCTGCAAGTTGATTTCTTGCTTCTACCTTTTTCGTTACATCGACCCATATTTCCTCCGGATTCCGAGGATTTTTACGTGTACCACACTGTTGAGTAGTTTCCGTTTCAATTACGTCGACCTCCCAATGCTCGGCATCAATCACATCAGAGCTATCACTGCAGACGCTGTAGCTGTCTTTTTCGCAGACCGCTGTCGAGCTGGACGCCGAGATACCTCAATGATTTCGATAAGGAGATATTTTATCCTATCCCAGAACGACTTTCGGTGGTGTTAATAGCCTCTTATCCGTAATGAGTATCGCTTCTGTTTTCTTTTTCTTCTTCTGCTTCGTCTTTTCCCGCTCATGCGGGGGTCGGCGTTTCTGACAAGTCATTTCCATTTTCCTCGGTCCCAAATGGTGTTTTCAGTTAACTGCTTCTCCCGGAGATCATCCTGCACGCATTCCTCTTTCCCTTTTGCCATCCACCTCCAATTCAAGCACTTTCCTTCCTACATAACTGTAATCCCTCCGCTGAATGTGGCCATACCAGAGCAAGCGTCTTTCTTGCATCTTTTTTGATATTTAAGTCACTTTTACGTATATAGTCACTTTTCGTATGAAGGTGTTTTTGATATGATCGTTTATTGTAACACCACACGTCCATCTTAGCATCGTCATTTCAGCTACTTCCAGTCGCTTACACTGTGACTGCACTGTTGGCCAAGTTTCTGCTCCATATAGCATTGCAGATCTCACTGCAAATTTATAGGCTTTAGGTAGGTAGGTAGGTTTAAGTGGCAGCTAATGCTCACATAGGCCTCAGCTGGGCCCGTTGTGTTACCACGGTACTTGGAGTACAACCCTCCTCAGGGGATTTTGTCAAACCATTTCGAGCCGTGGATGAACCTCATGAGAGTCTGCGCATCTGGTGAAAAGAAAGGTCGGCCTACGAAGAGCAATCGTGTTGCGGTCAGAGAGGGGCATTGACATAGGTAATGCTGAACACTCTCCTCTTCCTCCTCGTCCAGGCAGCCTCTGCAGTAGTCCCGCTTCGCTATGCCCAGTCTCTCAGCGTGCTTGCCAATAGGACAGTGTCCCGTGAAGACTTCCACTGCCAGTCTGATATCGTTTCTTTTTAGAGAGACGATGTTGGTGCTTCTTTTCCTGTTTCGGTGAGGCCATATTTGCCTGGTTACCTAGCAGGTGTCTTTATCCCTCCACCTTCGCTCCGCTAGGTTCGAGGTTATTTCGGCTATGGTCTCCTTGCACGAGGCAAATGGAATACCAATATCCTGTAATACTTCGGTTGAGTGCAGGCTTGTGCCGTTCTTTGCAACTCATCCGCTTTTGTGTTACCTGGGATCCCGCTGTGGCTTGGTACCCACATAAGTCTCACGTTTGTGTGTGCTGCGAGCTCATTCAGCTTTCTCCGACAGTCGGAGACCACTATTGAGTTGCTGCACACGCTAGTAATTGCCCGGAGAGCAGCTTGGCTATCGGTGTAAATGTGGATCTGTTCACCAGGGTCCCCATTTACCATCAGCCACTCTGCTGCCCCTTTTATGGCGGTTACCTCCGCCTGTAGAACGCTGCAGTAGTCCGGCAGGCGTAAGCTAATTCTGAGGTTGAGGTCGTTGGAGAAAACTCCGCTGCCCACTTTGTCCTGCCTCCGTGAGCCGTCTGTAAAGACCTGCGTGTATCCTGCTGGTACCTCTTTCTTTTCCATCCACTCCTCTTTAGAGGGTATGTGGTATGAGAAGTTGTTGCCAAAAGCAGGTGTTGCTAGACATCGGTCTATGTTTTTGGGCACACTTTTAAATTCATTGATTATTCCGGCGTGTCCACGATAGCCCGATGTCAACATTCGCACTGACTTTAGTCTAAGTGCTGTGGTAATGGCAAGTTGCCTGCCCATTAAATCGACAGGGGCTATGTCCAGGATTGCCTCCAAGACTTTCGTAGGCGTCGTTCTCATGGCTCTGCACTTTTGTAAGCGCCATTTGATGGACTCTTTTATTAAGTGCCGGCCACCATATGAAAACGCCGTAGTAGAGTATTGGTGTAACTACGGCTCTGTATATCCAGAAGGTAATCTTGGGGTTGAGGCCCCAAGATTTCCCCACCGCTCTATTGCAAGAGTACAGCGCCACCGTTGCTTTCCGTACTCTTTCGTTTATGTTGAGCTTCCATGATAACTTTCGGTCTAGTATGAGACCTAAGTACTTGGCGCCAAGCGCTAAGTACTTTATAGGCTGTACGCTTTACTTAGATATTCAGTCTTCACAGAGAATACCATATAACCTTTTCTAGTTTAACCAGGCGGCCTGAATTCGATGGGTAATTTCCAGATCTAGATTGGCATCGTCAGATACAGTGGATCCCAAATACTTGAAACCCTTGGCTGTAGCTGGCTACCATCCATCTGAATTGTTTCATTTCCAGTTCTTCCAAGGCAGAGCTATTCGGTCTTATTCCTACTCATTTTAAGGCCTCTGTCCTCTATAGCTCTTCTCCAGCATTCCAGTTTATATTCAAGCTCTTCCCTGTTTGTGCTGCATGAAACAATATCATCTGCAAATAGCATACTACAAGGAGCTGGTTCTCTTAAGCTTTCAGAGAAGACATTCATTATAAAATCAAAAATATAGGGGCTTAGTGCAGATCCTTGGTGAAGAATTACTTGAACGGGTATAGCATCTGACAATCCTGCACTGCTTCTAATTCGTGTGCATGCTCCACGGTACATATCCGGAACAATGCGCACATACTTCTCCGGTACTCCGTTGCATCCCATGCATCTCCATACCTCCTGACGGGGCACCCCATATCGCTTCTGTTTTATGAACTGTTATTTTTAAACCCTGATTTTTTAACGTCGCAGGCTTACGTTAGTTGCTAGTTACAGTGTGCTTATTTCCTCTACAGTCACCACCACTGCTGCGTCATCTCCGAACTAGGCATAGTTCTAGGCAAGTCGAGGTTCAGCGAGCCATATTCCATAACGCTCCACAAGAATGGTGCAAGAACCGATCCTTGCGGAACTATCGCCGTTACCTCATACTCGACTTCCACTTCGCCCGTGTAGTATATCAGTCTTCGGTCGCTCAAGTAGCTGTCTATCATATTTCTCAAGTTCTCTGGTGTCTGTTTTGATGATTACATCCCATCTGGCTGAGTTAAACTCGTCTTTTACGTCGAGAGTCACTAACCGATTTTTTCGATTGCCGGGTAGTTTTTACCTTCCGCTGCCTTTGTAAATTCAGCGACAGCGTCTACGGTTGATCGACCATATCAATCTGTCTAATCTGGTCTGTCTACTCCTACTAGTTTCAGTGTCAGTTAACTTGTATCAGTGTAGTCTCGTCTTGCCTCTGTAAATTTGTCAATATAGTCAATATAATATCTATTCTTATCTATCTAGTCTTGTCCGTCAACTATTGACTATATGTTTTTTAATGGCTCTCTATATGTTTATAGTATTTTGTAATAGCTTATATTTTGGGTCATTTCACACTTTGCAAGCGATCAATTTATTGTTTTTTCTCTAGTAGCATTGGACCTCTCTATATGTTTATAGATTGGTGCAAAAATAGATTTGAAGTAATAGGACAATTTACAGGTGCCATTACCTTAGTATAGCTATATAGCTTAGTTATAGCTACAAAATTTATCTGCATTATCGATTAATAAATTCCAATCGTTAATAGGCGCTGCTATAACACCTGAGCATTAATAAATCTACCTGTTGAGGAAGCGGTTATCAGAAAACACGATCTAAATAATAAAAAAATAATGTTTTGTACAAAACAAGAATATTTCAACCCTTCTGTGCATCATCAAAAAAAATAAATGTATTTAAAAAAATATTTTTAGCTTTAAAATTCGTAAATTATCTGTCCATTGTAGTGGACACTGTGCATTAATTTAAACTAAAGAAAATTATTAATTTTTGTTTTCGTGGAAATATTTAAAACAATCAGGGCATAAGAGTTAGATTAGATTTATTTTATGCAAATATATTTTGTTTTCTTTTTACAGATGTCTAAATGGCATCTTCCACAATTTTTTTGCATCTGTCAATTATGGCCAATGTCCAAATCCATATTGCCTTACTTCCAGAGGTCCACGATGAACCATGAGACGTTTATATTAGACGTTTACGATAACGGTTATACCCCATAGACAAGGAGACCTCCTCAGGTAGGCGATTGTAAAGTCTGGGACCCCAACGTGCAACGTGCGTCTCAGCGAAGGAGGTTCGGCTGCGAGGCTCGTACAGGGGCATGCATTGTAGTCTGCGAGTCGCGTGATTGTGGGGCGGGCTTACAGGGAAGTCAGACTGGTGCTTATGAATGTATTTTAGAGAATTTAATATAAACAAATTTTGAATATTTAAAGTCCGAAATTCAGTAAAAAGAAAAGCTGAAGGATAGTCAAGTGGTTTTTTTAGACAAATTTTTATTATTCTTTTATACACCAAATTTAGCGGTTCTAGCACAGTCTGACCACAATTACCCCAACCCACAATCCCATACTCAACAATAGACTTGACCAACGCCAGGAAAACCATTCTCACCTGCTCCCCAGATAGTACAGATCGCAGTTGGACAAACTTATAAATTGTCTTCCTGAGTCTGCAGCACATGTACGAGATATGACAGTCCCACCGCAGGTGTCGGTCCACCATAATGCCTAAATATTTAACGCTATCGACCAAGCGGATTGAATCACAGGAGCAAAACTGTTCATAACAACATGTTCTGTGAATCAACAGGCGAAAAGTTTTTGCTGGTTGTCCAGCAGCTGTTAAGGAGAACGGAAGTGCCACAGTCTTACTTACATTAAGACTAAGTAAGTTTGAATCAAGCCATTTTTTTATACTTTTCATTCCCGCTGATGCATTACCAAAAGCTGCATTCCAAGAGGAACCTGAAAAAATGGCTACTGTGTCATCAGCAAAGGAATATAACTTACAATTTGTAATATTCAAATTTAATAAGTTATTAATATATATTAAAAATAAAACAGGCCCAAGAACTGATCCTTGTGGCACACCCGTTTCCATTGTCAATGCATCACTGTTGGTTTCCCCAATTTTAACTACCTGAGTCCGACCATTCAAGTAGGATTCGAAAAATTTGTTTGTAATACCTCTTATCCCAATTCTCTCCATTTTCCGTAGTAGCAAATCGTGGTCAACTGTGTCAAAGGCTTTTTCTAAATCTAAGAAGACCCCGAGACATTTAGTTCCATCTTCTAGACAATCGATAATTGATCGAGTTACATTAAAGATTGCATCTGTTGTATTTTTATCATTTCTAAATCCAAACTGATTCTCAGAAATAATTTTAAATCTATTAAAAAAATCAACCAATCTAGCTTTGACACACTTCTCCACAATCTTAGCCACACTTGAAAGGAGAGAAATGGGACGATAATTACCTAGAATTGACTTGTCATTTGCTTTATAAAGTGGGATTACTGTTGCTTTTTTTAACTCTTGAGGAAAATATCCCTGTTGAAAACAGAGATTTATTATATGCGATAGGGGGACCGACAAAGCACCCGAATTTGAAATCAACAATTTAGAGGACAACCCATCCATTCCAGGAGCTACATTTTTCTTCAATTTATTTATTATTTTTATAATTTCATTTTCACATACTGGCCTAAAGAAAAAAGAATTTGAGTAATTGTTCTGGTTACTACAATATTCAAAAGTATGAAGACTGTTGCTGTTATTATTTGCTTGTGATAAATTAATTTTATCTGCTATACGATTCCCCACACCAACAAAATGTTTATTAAACTCAAGGGCCATTTCAAATGGCTGATTTGCATCAAAAGAGCGATTATCAGCAGTGATAATCTTTGAGATAGTGGGCCTTGCAGTTGTGGCACAATTGTGGCACATTCATTAATTTTATTACGATAATAAATTTCTTTCACTATACGGATTGACATTTTCAAAATGTTTCTGTATTTTTTAAATTTTACCTTTAAAGTTGTATTAAAAGGCTGCTTACGTACTTTATTAGCTAATTTTTCCCTAGCACGAATTGATCTGACAATGCCAGAAGTTATCCACGGTTTGATTTTAGTAAATTTATGCCCACACTTTGGTCTCTTTAGATCATAACTATTATTAAATATGTCTAATAATTTAGTATAAAACAGATCAAAAGCTAACTCTGCATCCGTCTCCTCAAGAACCAATGCCCATGATTCACTTTCAATTCTCCTCTTGAAACATTGTTCATCAAATTTTGTAATTATGTTATTTTTATACAAAATAGAATTATCAGCGACCCCATGGACATGGGATTCACTAGGACACAGAAAAACTTGTCCCATAGCTACGTCATGATCAGTCGTAGACCATGTCAAAATGGCAGTTTCGAGGGAAAAGTGTACACATTTTAAAAACAAATGATCCAAACAAGATTGTCTGGTTGGAGTAAACCTGGTACACCCGTAGAGCCACTTAACAAAACCATTTTCATGCATTATATCTAAGTATCTATGCCCTATAGGAGTCAAGTTCTCCTCCAGAATATCAATATTAATATCCCCAAGTACTATATGATTATCGTACCTAACCCCCCTGAGAAAAGCTTCCATGTTATCAAGGAACCCAAGGACATTCGTGTCATTCGGGGACCTATACACCGCAGTGCAATAGAACTCCGACTCACGATTACTTACAACAAAATTTTGGGAATTTATATTTTCCAAATCCAAATCAAAAATTTTATAATTAACACCAGATTTTATGTACAGTACAATTCCATCACATTTATTATATTTACCAGGTTTAATAATTTTCTCAAAATTTGGAAGTTCAAAACTATCGTCATTATAGCATAACCAAGACTCTGTGAGAACAATAATGTCAAAATCAACCTCTAGCTTACATAAAAGTACACATAACTCATTAAAATTTTTTCTAATACTTCTAATATTTAAATTTAGGATTTCTAAAGAATTAAAAATACAAAAATTATGAACTTTCTCAAAATTTTGAAATACTAATGATTTGTTTGAAATTGGATTTAAATGTTCTAGTAATTCACCTATTTCCATTTAACTTAAAAATATACCTTTGTTTATACTATAAATTTGATTAATTCAAAGAAGAGTTTACAGTTTATCAAGATCACTAACACACTTAATTTGCATTGAACGGTGACCGTCAGTCTTTTTTACAAATATTTTGCCATTTCGGGCCCATATGTACTTGTAGCCCTTATCCAGAGCGAGTCTTCTAGATGTTTTTAATAGTAGTTGAACATCTGGAGCTAGGTGATCATTTGCAAAAACACCGCTTTCAGGTAGATTACCATTAATTAAGTGTGCTGAAATTCCAGGATTATTTTTATTAAGGCTAGAGACCTTTTTAAAGTTTGACAACCAAACGTCCTTATCTTGACGTCTACAAAATTTAGCAATAATTGGTTTGATTCCACCTTGTACTTTAGATGGTAGCCTATGAGCTGTACTTAGACTACTTGAGGTGAGCTGCTTGTTTATGGCTGCCGAGATGCAGTTAAAGATTTCAAAAACTGACTCATTTGGGGTCTCAGGGATCCCTGTTATGATTACATTGTCAATACGAGTGTAGCTCTAGAGGTTATATAATGTCACGCAGTATGGTCTGTTTATTGCCATCATGATTTTTGTTTTCTTTTCCACCGTTTAACAGTATCTTGAGGACGGTTGTGTTTTAATTCGAAAGTTATTGCATCTGCTTTGTTGCCTATCGGCCAGCTTTCCGAGGAAGCTCAAAAAGCGCGAAACATGGACTGCAGAAGGCTTCGTCAACACAATTCTTGCAAGCAGTCGCCTATTGCCACAAATAGAGATTTACATAAAATGTTATTGATAACATATGAGCCTGTAATAACAAGCTTAAGAGATGTCCCGCGAAAAGAGGCTTCAAAATTCCCTTATGAAGTCTTAGATTTATTAATACCCCTAGTAATAAGTGCTGAAAAAGACTGAGTAAATGCAAATATTTCATAAACTACTGATCATCATGATCCTGATCATGGCTACTCAGCAGCAGAATCATCTGAAGAAAGTGATGAATACGACAAATATGTAGCTTTATATAATTAGATATTTTTTTTGAAATATTTAATTTGTTTTTTTTTGTATTTTTACAAATGCTTAATTATTGTAACTGTAAAATTTAAATAAATATTTATTTTTTAAGTACGTTCCTACTTTTTTTTTAAAACCATGAAAATTAAAGCAATTTACGGTCAGTACGATTTATATGAACACAATTTTGATCTCAAAACGAATGAAAGTCACTTTGTCCAGCTAAAAGTGGCGGTAGCGAACCACTGTGGCGGCGGTATCTCTGTCTATAAAATTGAAATATTTTATAATCAATAAATCAATTAAGGAGAATAGTCTGTCGAGTCATGTCTATTTATTTTGGTTTGTTTGGTTGTTTCATATAAATAGCAACAATAACTATTATTTGAATAATTACTGCACTTTGAACATTGTAACTTTGTAACAGCTGTACATTTCCAATTTAATATAAAATAATGCAAAAATAAGAGATGTAATGGCTAAAATTACCCATCATTTTCTCGTAATATATGGCTTGCCAAAACATGAAAATATTTATTTAAAAAACAAATATTAACATTTATAGGGTAGCTTATTTATGTGTTATAATGTATATTTATGTATTTTGCACATGTATTTAAATAAATAAAACAAATAGCAATACACATTTCAACAAATTTCTAACTAAATATATTAAATTATGTTTAGTCTTGTCTTAATATAGTCCTGTCGCTATGGTGTTGTCTATCTAGTCTACCTGTATGGAATTTCTTGAAAAGTTTTTTTCTTGTAAAGTTTTGTGTGAACTTGTATCTACTGTATTTTTTAGGCTAACAATAAGCTAACTTTTAATTGATCGTATCTGTATTATTCAGAAATTATTCAGAAATTATATTATTATGTTTGCCAATGTAGACTATACTATTTTATATATTTAGTGTTTAAATTTAGTACTATATAATTATCTACTAAAAGACAAATGTTTATAAAATGTTTTTTAGTAAACTAAGTGGGTAAATGGCAATTGGATAGTTTTGTGTTGGCGGAAACATCAAAAATCACCTAAGATGTCTAACTAAACTACAATAAGCAAAAATCAGAACTTTATTAATCTTATAATCACATAACATAAAACAAATAAGCTGGAGTATCTAAGCTAAACCAAACAAAATAAAAATCAAATAAATTTTCTATTTGAATTAGATCTACAAACTGACAAAACAGGCAAAATGGATTGTGATGTCCATATATGCTTCATTGATTACCAGAAATCTTTTGATATTGTACAAAATAATAACACATAGTTGTCCTAAAAGAGATAGAGTTAGAACACAGGGACATAAAGATAATCAGCAACTTATACTGAAAACAAACTGCCTCAATACGCATTCAAGGAGAAAGATGGGACCACATCGAAATCAAGAGAGGTGTGCTCCAAGGATGCATACTATCACCGACTTGTTTAATATATACTCAGAACGCATATTTCATGAAGCGTTGGAAGAAATAATATGTGGTATTAAAATAATTGGCGAGTATATAAACAATCTGAGATACGCGGACGACACAGTAATATGTGCACACAGCCAAGAAAACCTGCAAGAGCTGATGAACAGAATATCAAACACTCAGTCAAAGGTATGGTCTCACGGTCAATGTCAAAAAAACGAGGTACATGACAGTATCCAAAAACAACAACCATGTCACATGACAGCTTCGAGTTAACAACAAACTGTTTGAGAGAGTCCAAAAATACACGTATGTACCACTCAATTGAAATCATATTTTGGATAGAAAAAGCGAGATCCGTATTCCTGAAAATGGCAAAGGTATTCAAAGCACATAACCTGAATATACAAATGAAGATCAGGCTTCTGAGATGCTACATCTTTACAGTACTTCTATATTGAATAGAGTCCTAGACTCTGACAGAGACTACCGGACGGAAACTCGAGGAATTTGAGATTTGACTTTACCGCCGCATACTCAAAATTTGCTGGACGGCTCACTAACCCACGGTTAGTTAGTCACGGTCACTAACCAACTGGTCCTAGAGAGAATGGGAAAAGAACGAGAGGTCTTACTAACAATAAAGACAATGAAGCTGGAATACCTTGGCCATATAATGAGGAACAGTGAACGGTACGGTCTATTGCAACTTATACTACAAGGAAGAGTAGATGGAAGAAAGGCCAGGAAGATGAAGAAGATCGTGGATAAACAACCTTCAAACCTGGTTCAATACAGCAACAAATCTCTTCAGGGCTGCAACAAACAAAGTCCGAATTTCCAAGATGATCGCCAACATCCGAAGCGGATAGGTACCAGAAGTAGAAAAAAGTCAGTCAAACACTCTAAAACTGTTATGAGTACAATATCGAAGTGCACTGCCTATTCATGGACCTCAAGAAAGCTTTTGACAACTTTAGAAGAAAAAACTTGGGAACAGGGTTGCAGATATATGGAATTCCAAGTAAACTGGTACACTTGCAATGACAATAATGAAAAACACGAAAGCAAAATTGGTAATCTAGAACAACAAGTTAGAAGACTACCTCATAAGATCGGGAGTTCATAAGATCAAGGTGACGCACTATCTGCACTAATCTTCATCCTCACGTTGCAGTTTGCAATAATAAACCTAGATAGCAGAGGTACCTTATTTACTAAGTCAAATGTACCGTTTATCTTGAATATGGTGTAAGTCCATTTTTGAAAAAAATGAGATATCACTTAATTAATGCTTAATTTAATGTAAATTTGTCATGTATAACTAGTCCGTATTTAATTTCTTAAAAAATTCCCATGTTTTGTATGTAATTTAAAATTGGTCATTAAATTAAATTGGGTAATCATCAATTGACAGTGGTGTAAGTCCAATTGGCAGAGATATCGATGCTTGCCGATTAGTAAGCCTGTTATTTTACGTTTGTTTTATATGTGTTCATGAGTTGCTGTTTGAGACATGTTACATGTGTACTGGGCAAAATCGAAATTTACAAATGGCATTGATGCCATGAGTGGTTGAAGGTTGTCCAGTCGTTGGAAAATAATATTGACAAAATTGATCACAAATTTATACTCTCGGGGCATTTACCTTCCGAACAATGCAGATTTTGGCATCATAGTAATGGCATTGCGAAAAAAGAATTTGATGTACACATCAAATAATGCCACCATGTAATAACACAATGTAGACATGATAAATTCATTTTACAAGAAATGAAACGAGAGAATTTCGTTTCAATAAAAACTCTTAAAAATGCGATTAAAAATACAGAAAAGAAAATACACTAATGGAGAACAGGCAAGTTGCAAATATGTTGGATGATGTTTCTCAAAAGTGCACCATACACTATTTTATATAAAACATCTATGAAGGACAAAGAATTTAAAACTATAAATTTATTACCTACACGTTCTAGAAGACCGCTAAAATTTGAAAAAATCGCCCTGGCCCCTTTGTACCAAGATGCCAGGCTTATCACTTATGAAAAATATAAAGACATCAAGCAGTTATTACCTTATATGCCTCCGGTGCATCATGCATATTTCGAAACACTGCCACATGTAGAGCATAAGTAAATACTATCAATATCTTGTAATTTTAACAATGTAATTACCGTCTAAAATTAAAAATACTACTTCTATTTTATGTCATGTCATTATTTGTAAATAAAATTGCATTAATTTGAATTATGTGATAATTAATTCATTTTGAATTAAGTGATTTTTCAAAATTGAAATTAAACGATTTTTACAATTGTCTAATTTTGAAAGTGGTGTAAGTCCAATTGCAGCCAGTAACTACACATCAATTTAGTAAAATACGCCTAAAACAAATTTATATAACCAAATTACATATTGATAAAACAGTAGAAACATTTCCAGACTTCATATAACTTGCCTAAATTTTGTAATTAACGGATATGGTAACCTTTAATTTTCTCGAAACAAGAGAAAATTGGCTTACACCACTGTCAAAATAAACGGTCCAAATATAATCAATCTGTGCATGTGCCGACAACATCGTGATATTGACTCGAAGCTACAGAAAGATGATAAAAATCTTCACAGAGTTATGCCCGCCATACACACAACGGTCCACATGACAGGTCTACCTGTTGTGCAGGTTTGCCTGCGCAGGTAGACCGGAGCGTGTGTGGGAATAGACCTGTGCAGTTTCTTGTGTACGGTTGACCTGCGCAGGCAAACCTGCGCATGTAACCTGTAGGGTAGACCGTAACGTGTATGCCGGGCATTAGAAGCGAAAACAGAAACTTGAAAATGACCTTCAACGTCGAAACTCAAGTCCTTTGAGGTGTAGAAATGTATATAACCGTGAATAACAAGTTATATACTTAATATTTTTAATATCAAGTTTGGTTAAAACATAGTCAATTTATAAATTTAGTGCAAATATGAGTTACCACGTAGTAATGGTCGCAACCATCCTATTCATGAAAACAAAGAGGAATGAATTATCAGTAAATGAGAATAAGACAAAGTACACGTAGACTACAGAGATTGAGCATTAACTAACAAATCTGGAGTTCCCGGGTACGATCTCGGGAGCGGGTCGGCCGCAATTGTACCAGAAGACAAATGCGTAATTAATTAACACCAATCTAAATAACACTTCGGTTTCTTGGCCTATAAAGAGAAAAATGTGGGAAAAATACAATAGACCACTTTGCTGCAATGTTTGAAGGGTAAATAACGCGCTATCCACATTGAACCAAACTTTGAAAAAACAACATGAAAGTAGACAGAACGTTATAGAACATCACAAAATATAATCATCGCAGATCTGAACATTGAAGGCGACAATGACTTTAAATACTTAGGTGCAATGGTCAATGAGAAAAGCGGCAAAATTGTCTAACCTGAAACTATTTTAATGAAAAGGGTGATTGCGACCGTTATACTTGGTAATACATTCCTACTCTGAATTGAAAAATTCAGTAAGTTTTTGGCACCAATTTTCGTACAAATATTTTATAACATCTGAAGTTATATAAATCTACACATCAAATCTATACTTGTAAATGACCTTCAACTGTAGAAACTCGAGTCGTGTAAAGTGTGTAGATTTATATAACTTCACAAGTTATATAATATTTTCACAAAAATTGGTGGTAAATACATAGTGAATTTGTCAATTCAAAATGAAAATAATTTGTACTGTCTAGCCTATTTATTATCTAGTATTACTAGTCTTAACTATCTAGTTTTGTCTGACTAATCCTGTCTACTATTGTGTGTATTGTCTTGCCTGTATTGCATTGTCTGACTAGTTTTATCAGTCTAGCCTTGTCTGTCTAGCTTTGGTTGTCTAGTCTTGTCTGTCTAGTTCTTCTCTCTACTCGAGTCGATCTATTTTGGTTTGTCAGTTTGTTTTAGATAAATAGTAAAAATAACTAATATCTGAATAATAATTACTTTGAACACTTACTAATTTACTTTGAACATTGCACAGCTGTAAATTTACAATTTAAAGATAATGCAAAAATAAGAGCCTTAATTGCAAAAATTATTCTATTCTAACGACCACCAGTATTGTACTTATGAACGGTATTATATTTGTGTTATTTTTTGCTCAGATATTAAAAAAAAAAAAAAACAAGAAAAAAATATAGAAATAATTGCACAACATAATATATTTTTTAATAAATATATTTCATGTTTAGCCTTGCCCAATATAGTACTGTCGGTATAGTGTCTACCTAGTGTTTATATAGTGTATATGATAAAATTCGCGGTTTCATATCTGAAGGTTTTAAGGTTCGCAGACCTGCTTTTATTGATCTAAGTTTTAGTATTTCAGTTGTGTTTTGTAAATAAGATTTGTAACTCTTTATTGCTTTAAATAGAAACAATTTAAACTGTTAAGTGTTTTTGTGTCAAATTAACAAAAAGTTATGGGCCCAGACCACGAATAATAAAAGTTTGTTTTTTTAATGCACGTATGGTAACATCACCTATACAGGTTAGCTTGTGTTAAGTTTGTGTTTGTGTTTAGTTTGATAAATAAATTGAGTTTGGATTTTAAACACCAAATTGAGCAAGGCGTTAGGAATTGGAGTAAATGGAAACGGCAAGTCGAACTGCTGCTAATTCACCATGGTGTCCAGGAATGGGTGGTTGGTACAAAAGTTATTCCAGTTGTAGAAGCAGGTAAAGCCGAAGCCGCAGATTTTATTGAAAAACTAAAGGAATTCAAAAAGCTTGATGCGTTGGCTCAATTAATTTTAGTTAGTTCATTAGATGAGATTAATGTAGAGCTAACAGCTAATATACTAAGTATATATAAGCAAAGCTCAAGTCAAAGGGTTGATCGGTTGATGGAAGAGTTTTTTAAAGTCTCAAAAGATCCTTTTGAGAATATAGATACACATATTGCGAAACTTCAAACGAACTTCCATGAACTTAATGAAGAGTTAGAACGTTTAGTTAAAAATAAGTTACCGGACCTTTTCCTAATGAGTAGAATCATGTCAACGTTACCAGTTGAATACTTTGAATTTAAAAGTGTGTGGGAGTGAGTGAAAATTGAGGATAGAACAGTCTACCTGCTATTGCGTTTCATTGAAATTCGACTCCCAAATAAGCATGAAGCCATTGCCCTAGTTGGTGCTGGGACAAGAACTCATGAGGGTAACGAGGCTGAAAGGTATAATAAAAAGACTGGGTATAAGTGTCTTAGGTGCCATAAGGTTGGACATTTTTCCAAGTCCTGTCCTTTGAAGTCAAACCAAAAACTAGAGGACGTAGAAAAAAGAAAAAAGGATATCTCACATTCACACGGTGAAGCTTTCATAACAATACATGATGAAACAGAGTCAGATGGATGGCTGGCAGACTACGCAGCCAGTGTTCACCTTTGTAACAAAAGAGACTGGATTGTGAGGTATGAAGAATTTGTTTACCCCAAAGAGATACAAGTTGGAAATGGACAAGTTATTTTGTCATATGGTATAGGTGTGATAAATGTAGAAACCAAGGCTACAGACAATAATTGGGACAAAAATCATTTAGCAAATGTTTGGTTTACACCTGATATTTCAAAGAATCTTTTTTCTGTTGGTAGCGCTATAGAAAAGGGTTCCAATTTCATTAACACTTCAGAAAAACCGCATTACCCGACTTACAGGAGTAAAGACAGGTAATAGATTGTATCTATTGAACATAATCTATCTATTGAACTTTCTATTGAACATGAGAGTCTGTATACCAGAACAGGCTTTGTCATCTGCGACAAAAATCTCACTTCAAGTTTGGCATGAACGCTTATGTCACCAGAATAAGCAACATGTGAAAGGTGTCTTAAAAGAGCATAAGATTGAAGTGTATTTGCCTCCAGATGAAGAATTTTGTGAAGGTTGCATAATGGGAAAGCAGACGAGAGCTTCATTTCATCACAGAACTGAGCGACCTGGTGCCCCTGGTGGCTTGGTAAATGGAAATTTGTGTCGTCCAATGCAAATGCAATCAATTGGTAACTCAAGTTACTTGCTGTGTTTAAAGGATGATTTTTCAAAATTTCGTCGTGTGTTTTTCTTCATGAGAAAAAGTTACCGAATGTCTCAAAATATTTATTCGAGAGGCTATAACTGCAGGAATACGAATAAAGTGTTTACTTACGGACGGAGGCGGTGAGTTTGACAATAAAAACGTAAGGCATTTGTTAGAAGAACATGGTATTTCTTTCCGCGTGACAATGCCCCATACGCCTGAGCAAAATCCCACAAAGCGGGAAAATAGAACTTCAGTTGAAAGTGGAAGAGCTTTGACACACACTAAGAATTTACCTATTCGACAATGGGCAGAATCAGTGAATACAGCTACGTTTGTATGAAATAGAACGGGCCCAACACAAATAAAGAATAAATCTCCTATTGAGCTTTGAACGAGAAAAAGGGTCAAAAGCATAAATCATTTTAGAGTTTTTGGAATAGAATGTTATGTTCATATTCCAAAATAAAATAGGAGAAAGTGGGACAAGAAAAGTACCAAAGGCTATTTTGTTGGTTACTGTGATGAGTAGGATGGATTTCGTGTATGGCCTCCTGACAAAGATAAAGTAATAAGAAGTCGTGATGTTATTTTAAAAAATGAAGAACCGGTTGAAATAAATTCTAGTGAAACTGTGAAGGAGACTAAGTAGTGGTGAACAATCTGTGTCTGATAAGAAGTATATGTTGGAAACTTCCGAGTCTATCAGTGTCATTCCTGAGGTCATGGAACCTACCCATGAGGTGGCTGCTGGTAGTGTTGGTCAGCTGCTCACTGATGCTGAAGATGTTCAAGTGGAAGAAGAGGGACCATCTCGTAATGCTATTGCACGCCTACTGAAGTTGAAAGAGGATGGGAATATATGGAACAACCAGAAGGTTGCATAGATAAAAACAATCCAGATAAAGTATGTCTTTTGGGCCGCGCATTGTATGGGTTAAAGGAAGCGTCTAGGGTAAGGAACAAAAGGGTGGGTTATAAAATTGGATTTAGAAATTCTGAATATGAGCCTTGTGTATATTTTAAGGGTAGTAATAAGGATCTAATCCTGCTTGCCATCTATGTTGATGATTTTATTTTAGTTTATAAAAATTTAGAATTGTGCAAAAAGGTAAAAGATGAACTGGCTAAGGATTTCAAAATTAAGGATTTAGGTAATAGTAAATATTTCCGTGGAATTAATATATCATATGATAATTTTGAAAACATTGTAATTTTCCAAAAAGGTTACATCTCAAAATTGCTTATAAAATATGAAATGTCCGACGCCAATCCTGTGTCAACACCTCTGATAAAGGTCAATCACGAAAGCATTGAAGCTGAAAAATTCAAGGGTGATGTCCCTTATCAGAGTTTAATTGGATCCCTGATGTAATTGGCTGTTTGTGCAAGGCCAGATATTTGTTACGCTGTCAGTTACCTGAGTCAGTTTAACAATTGTTACATTGAGGAAGTCTGGGTTTTGGCAAAACCGGTACTACGTTACCTAAAGGGCACATCTCAATTAGGGATTTTGTTCAATAAATCTGATGATGAGATCGTGTTTGCTGATACTGATTGGGGTGGGGATAACAGTGAAAGGAAATCCCATGCAGGATATGTATTTAAATTTAGCGACAGTGTAATTTCTTGGGAAGCAAAAAAGCAAAGATCTGTCGCTCTTTCAAGTACAGAGGCAAATATAGCATTGTCATATCTATTAAATTTAAAACAAAAAAACAAAAAAAATTATTAGTTTTTAATATTTGTCATTTTATATACAATTCATATTTAAATTTTAATCTTAATAATTTATATTTATGTTTATTATGTTAAAGTTAATTAATATATAATATTTAGATATAAGGTATGATATTTATATATTAATTAATAATATTGTAATTGTTTTTGTTTAATTTTGTAGCCCTGAAGAAGGTCAGAAATTAAAAAAGACCGAAACGTTGGCAATATATCAGAATTTTATTAACATTTATTAAATCCTTTTACCCAAGAACTAAATAAAATATAATTAAAAAAAGGATAATATCTGAAGATACATTAATGTTACATATTTAAGAAGTTCTGATATGCCTGCCGATATGTTGACTAAAGCATTACCAAGGGCTACGCATGAACACTGTGTGAATGCGTTATAGATGGTCAAGGATTTTTCGTTCAATGGCAGCCTACCTTAAAAAGGGAAAGTGTTAATATTCGCGTTTTCTTGTCTGAAGGTTTTAAGGTTGGCAGACCTGCTTTTATTGATCTAAGTTTTAGTTTGACTGATTATCCTTTTATGTTCTAATGTCGTTATTTCAGTTGTGTTTTGTAAATAAGATTTGTAACTCTTTATTGCTTTAAATAGAAACAATTTAAACTGTTAAGTGTTTTTGTATCAAATTAACAATAGTATATAGTGTCTATATTCTATCTAGTCTATCTGTCTAGAATTTTCTCTAATGTTTTGTTTGTGAGATCTAGTATGTTTAGTATTTGTAGACTACGCTAACCTACGCTAAAACCTTTATTGTACTTACATTCGGAAAATTCAGTCATTAATCGTTGTTGCCTATGTAGACTATGCCATTTTATACATTTCTACTATAAATTTAGTTCTATATGATTATAAACTAAAAGAAAAATGTTTAGAATATGCGTTTTAGTAAAAAAAAGTATGTGGGAATTGGGTAGTTTTGCGGTGGCAAAAATCCAGTTTGAAAAGTGCAAGGTTTGAGTCCGAACACGTCCGCGGAAATTTATTATGGAAATGTTCGTTCCGTATTCAATTGGAACGTGATCGCGTTTAAAATGGAGGCATATTTTACAGCCGCTAGACATGGATGCCCCCTTACATGGATAAAGCAGACATCCGTCTTTGTTTGTCTTAGCGGTATCAGCCCAACTCTCGACGGAGACAACGGCACGCTTCATTCCGACTGCCAACGATGATACTTTACGACGAATCTTAGATTTGCTTAACAAACAAGACTCTTCACTATTTATTGCCAACAATTAAGACTAAATGCTAACTGCGTATGATGTACAATGTTCTCAAGTATATATTAGTGTCTTATTTGTGCAATCTACTAATTCGTATTAACAATAGAAGGTTTTAAAGACTAAACAAATAAAACTGGACTGATCAAAAAAGGCAAGACTAGATGCGATTTTCCTCAGGTTTTCATGTGGAATTCTGTCGATTCTGAACAGCAATTTCCAGGATGTTTTGTGGAGGTCTCTGCGCGCATTGCGAGTAAATATTGTCGGTACGTGCACCCGACTTAGTCTAAGTTTTGTTCACATAACGTTGTTAAATTTACATACATTACATGCACCGACGTACCAACTTACAACTCGCCGACCGATAAGCAGCTACAAAACTACTTTGTTCCACTTCGCCCATCGATTACTAATTTACACTCAATATTTAGACTATATATGTATTTTATGAAACTATTAAACAACTATCTTTTCTCAACATCCAAACGTGTTAGATCATAAATTACCTAGGTTTACTAACTTTAACAACACATTCAATTCAAGAAATCGCCTAACTTAACTACAACAAAGAAGTTTTCTATCAAAACTTGATAAATCATATTAACACTTAAGATAGAATAAGTGAACTGGACTAGAGGTAAACCAAAAGAAATCAAAAATCAAATAAGTTTGCTATTTGAAATAGAACTTTTTTTTTCTCTCTTACAAATGTGGGTCCAGTGGGGTTAGCCCTTAAAACACTGGGCCGCAGTTGGCCTTTTGGCCCATTGTATTTCCCCACATTGTTTTGTTCATGCAAATAGATCCAGTCCCTCTATTAGGTCCAGGATTCTATGTGCCATGTTTATCACGGGGACTCTTTCAGCTGCAATATCAAGCTTGTGTCTCCTACGTGCAATTGCTTCACAGTGGAAGATTATATGGGCGGCGGTTTCGTCCTCCTCATAGCATAACCTGCATAAAGGTTCAACTTTCCAGATACCCATTTTATGCAAGTGTTCTCGTGGAGGGCAGTGTCCTGTAAGTAGGCCTACCACAATTGCGATCTGCTCCTTGGCAGTTGCAGGATTTCAGCAGTTAGAGTTTCCGTTGGTTTAGCTACCATTCGTTTGCTGTGTGTCAGACTATTCAAATTGACCCAATGTAGACGGTGCTTAGTTGCTACCCATTTACAGATTTTATCTCGGGTCGTGGTCTTGGTAATGTAGGGTCCGCTTTCAGCAATGATGTTTGCCTTGCAGGCTCCATCGTTTGGTAGCTTATCCGCCATTTCGTTACCCACCAGTCCTGTGTGGCTAGGCACCCAAGCGAGTGTGACCTTGTTATCCTTTGCCAGGGCTTTTAGGTCCTGAAGACAGTTCCAAACTGTCTTGGATTTGATTTCGTGACACGCTAGAGCATTAATCGCAGCCTGACTGTCCGTAAAAATGCGGATGTTTCTACTTTTGTAGTCCATTCTCAAATTTTCACGGGCACAGGCCATGATAGCGTGTATTTCTGCTTGGAATGCTGGTCTTGGAAAATGGGTCTCACTACCATAGTGTATAGCCAGTATATCATGCTTGGTTTCAGTCCCCATGTTTTTCCAAGTGTTCTTTTGGTCATCATAAGTGCCATTTTACACTTGTTGGTAGCTTTCTTTAGGTGCTGATTCCAAGTCAGTTTGGCATCCAGGATTACACCTAGATACTTGACTTCATCACTCACCTTTAGATGCTCGTTATAGAAAATTGGGGGCTTTAGCCCATCCAAAAAGAAATAGAAGAAATAGAACTTTGAACATCAAATAACTGAACTGGACTTATCTGAACTGGACTAAGCAAATCGAGAATCGGGTAAATTTCAGTTTGAAATTTCTCGACGAATCTATCAGGACAATTTACACATCAACTTGTTCGTCTTGTAGTGTAGTTTCTGTGTACAGAAAATGATTTCGCTGTTTTTTTACTGTTCTCGAGAAAATAAAAGAAAACCGAAAAAATTGTTTTGAAAAACTTTTTGGAATTTTTTTTTTTATTTTTTTTTTTTTTTTTGGTTACCCGAAGGAAATCGAAGTGCTTCAAACAGTTTTCCAGTTTATTTCGCTCTAAAGTTACAAATAAACAAGTTTTATATATTTTTTCACTGTTCAACATCTCGCATTTCCGACTGATTTGACGCTGTCATAACTTTCGAACGGCTCACCACTGAGACTTCTAAATTCTTCACCAATCGATTCAGCGTCCCAAAATTAGTAGGAAAACGTATATAATAGTACCTAGTAAGCTTTCCGTTAAGAAATATTATCGACACGGAGAGTCAGACCAGTGGTGCGCAATGGCAAAAGTTATGTGCCCCGTAAAAATACAAAATGAAACCTCATATTCGTTCGAAACAACTGTAGGCGTAAGGCTGGGTGACGCGCTGGCGTGTCTCCTGTTTAACAGAGCACTAGAAAAAGGAGTTCGAGATGCGGAACTGGATACTAGAGGTACTATCTTTAATAAGTCAACACAGGCGCAGGCATATGCAGACGACATGGACCTTACCTCTACAACTCTCCGAAAAGCAAAAGAAATCTTTGTAAATTTTGAGAATGCCGCAAGAAATATGGGACTACAAATAAATGCAAATAAGACAAAGTTTATGGCTGCCACAAAAGAACGCAGGGCGAGAGACGCGGGTTCCTATATCTAGTAGCCTTGATAAACCCGTGTAATGGTGTCCGCAAAGAAATAAAAAGGCGCATAATGCTTGCCAATCGCCGTTATTTTGGGCTGTCAAAATACTTATGTAAATCGAGCCTTTCGAGAAGCACACAGATCAGAATCTATAAGACGTCAATTGTACCAGTTTTAATCTATGGCTCGGAAACCTGGACCCTAACAAAAGCAGATGAGACGTTACTATCAACATTTGAACGAGAAATCCTAAGAAAGATTTATGGTGCTATCTAAGAGGATAACGTTTGGAGAAGAATATATAATTTTGAGCTTTATAACTTATACAGAGGGTCAGGAAACAGAGACATAATAACAACAATCAAAATTTGCAGGTTAAGATGGGCAGGACATGTAGCACGCTATGACAACAACGTGCCAACTCGAAGAAACTTTGAAGCCATACCAACCGGCAGTAGAGGCAGAGGGAGACCTGCCAGTAGAGGCAGAGGGAGAAAAATTGGTGCAGCTGACTGAAAGATCCGTGCTAGAGACCGGAAAGAATGGCGGACGAGGCTGGAGAAATTCGAGGCCCTGTAGGGCTGTAGCCAGGGTTGGGCATAATTCCATTATTCTTTTAATTGTAAAATCAAAGAATTACAATTTTATCCTAAAAAACCTAACCTAACCTAAATTAATTGAAATCGATTTAATTCAATTAAGTGTTTAATTGTGAGATGCAATTGAAATCAATTGCAATTAAATCCATTAATTGTGGTTTACAATTAATTTAATTGCAATTGAAATTTTAATTGTTAGTTACAATTAACTTAATCATCAATTGTTTATTATATCAATTAAAACTATTTGATGAATGTAAAAACTTAAACAGTAGGGAAAGATAGTCGTTCTGGACCGTCCACCTCCACTTCCGGCCCCACTACGCCCCCACTTCCGGTTTCCCCTCCCCTACCAGTTCCCACCCCACGTCCGGTTCTCACTCCCACTTCCGGTTCCCACCCCATTTCCATTTCCTACGCCAACTTCATGTTCCCACCATCACTTCCGGTTCCGGAAGCGGAAGTGGGAACCGGAAGTGGGTGAATTTTTGGAACCAGAAGTGGCGGTGGGAACCGTAAATGTGGTGGGAACCTGGAGTGGGGGCGGAGGTGGATGACCGGAAGTGGAGGTGGAAGGTCCAGAACGAATCATCTTTCCGTACTCTAAAACCATTTGTTTCTTAAATAATAATTGTCGGCCAAGCTAATGCTCCAGCTAGCGGGGAACTAGCCCTTCGGGCTCGTTCCCCAAAAGCTGTCTAATGTAAAGCTAATGTAAATAACTATTTCAGTTACGCATTGTGGCAAGTGATTCATTGGAGTATAATAAACATATCATCTAACCGACATTTATTAATTGTAATTGTGTAAAACGTGCATCAATCAATTATCAATTAAATAATTGTAATTGCAAAATTTTACAATTAACAAATAATCAATTGTTAATTGTGTTATCTTGCAATTACAATTAATTATTTTAGTTGTTAGTTGCAATTAAATCTGGCAATTTAATTGTTAGTTGTTAATTGTTTTCCCAATTAATTTTTGCACAACTATGGCTGTAGCACTACTGATGATGATGAATATTAATTAAAATATTGACAAGAGTAACACAGTAAATTATTGGAAAATAAAAATTTTATTGTAATTTATTTTATTCAAAAATATTTCGAAAATCATTTTTAATTATCGACCGTAATAATAATTCAAATATTCCCAAACATTTGAATGTTAATACAAAAGTCCACTAACCTTTACACCGTCGCTAGTGTCAACCATGAATTCATGCCATGTGATTTTTTCAGCGACTTAAACACTTTACGAACATTCCTCAACTTCAGCCGATCCGACCGTGCAAACTATCAAAATGCTCGTAGAAAACGCCCAAAACCGGAATACAACGGTCTGTTTCAATACATTTGCGAAAATATCGCTAAATTCTTAAACTTATTTCATACTGACACGAGCTTCGACGCAACCAAAACACACTGACATCCGCGCACGCGCACAAATTCACTCCGATAACATTCTTTTCAGACAAATAATAGAGATTGCTTGTAATTTGTACGTCTAAAAACATATTTATTAATTATAAAGATCTTATTTAATTATAGATAACAATTATTTGGTTAAACAATTAAGAGTCTCGAAATTTTAATAACGCGAAAGAAACCTCGTCTTGCCGACAAAGCACGAACAAAACCGTATGCGAGTATGTTTGCGCTCTTCCCTCCCATGCGCCAAACAAAGATAGAGAACATCAGCTGTTCAGTTGTCCGGCTCCTATTATTTCCATTTCTTATGATATTTTTCTATGACAAAAAGTAGATAAAATCAAATTAATAGCAATGTTTTATTTGAAATAGAGATTATTTGTTTGATTTAGCAAGTTGTCGGCAACCTCTCAACTTTATTTCAAAATGTGAACTCACTCGCGAAGAAAATTTAAGCAGACAATTATATATTTGTAAGTAATATACTAATTAGAGCATTAATATATAATATATTAATATTAATATATAGTTACAAATATATAAATAAAAATGATTTAGTAATGATATAATAAATATTTGTAATTTATTTAATAGATATTAGCAATTTCTCGGTAAGAATGAATTTGTGCGCATGCGCGGTTTTTGACAGAGAAGTTTTCGTTTCGAACGTGTCTGCTTCAGTTCGCAAGAAGGTTGAGAAATTGATGGGAAATTTTGCAAGAACTTTAACGCAAACCGTTACAATTCGATTTTGAGGATTTTTGGGGGAACTTTTGATAGTTTTCCCGGTCGGATCCCTTGCAGTTGAGGAAAATCTGTGAAGTGCAAGAAAATGTTCCAGTCGTTGGGAATGTCACCTGACTTCAAGGTCAGCATCGATTACGTCATCATGGTTAGTGCTTATGTTTTTTACTAAACTTTGCTTTGAGTATTTCACAGGTTTACTTTTAGATTTTTGCTAAAAACTCTTGTCGTAGACACATAAAAGTGGACAGACTAAGCTGGACTAGAAGTAGATAAGAATAAAAACACAAGAATAGACAGACAAGACTAAACAGGCAAGACTAGACATACAGCAGTAGGTGGACAGGAGTAGACAGACAGAGCTATACAGGCAAGACTGGACGGAAAAGACTAGACAAACAGGACTAGACAGATAGGACTAAATTGATAGGATTACTCAGAGAGGACTAGACACACAGGAATAAATAGACCGGTCTTAACAAACAGGACTAGACAGACAGGACTAAGAAGACAAGACTAGACGGAATGGACTAGGCAAACAGGACTAGACAAATAGGACTAGGTAGACAGGGCTAGACAAACAAGACTAGACAGACAAGACTAGACAGACAGGACTAGGCAGAGAGGATTAGACAGACAGGACTAGGTCGACAGGACTATTTTTATTTCGAAATTTTTTGTGTTTTGACATTTCTGTCATTTTTTAAAATGTACCGATAAGGTTTTTTTTTTAAATTTGATTTTTTTTTTTTTAATTATTTTCTCTCAAAAACTTAAAAATAACCTCAATTTTACTTTTTATTTTTGTTTTACTTAAACAAAGTAACCATTTTGAAAGTTCTTCTTTCTGTCCCCATAAGTCGATGCGTTAAGAATCGCCTGGGAATCTCAAAAAGCCACGCACCAATTGACACCTTAAACCCAAAATTCAAACAAACGTCAATGACAATTGTCAAAGTTTCTCTGTTTATTATAAATAAAGAGTAAATCAATGCTCGAGTTATAATTAGAAAATAAAAGTGAATTAATTAGATTAAATTAAAACATGAAAATGGGAAACATACATTGAAAAAAAAAAACTAAATAAAAAAATAAAAAAAAATAAAAAAACCTATTCTACGTATAAATAAATAATCACTTGTGTAGAGACCACTCACCTTATTTATATGTGTAGTTTTGTTTGGTATTTGCCGATAATAACTTTTTATAACAATTATGAAATACATATGGACTAAACAAATAGGACTAGCCAGACAGGGCTAGGCAGACACGACTAGACAAACGGGATTATACAGACAGGACTAGACAGAGAGAATAAGGCAGATAGGACTAGGTAGGTAGGACTAGGGAGACAGGACTAGACAGACAGGTCTAAACAGACATGGCTATGCAGGGAAGTCTAAACAGACAGGACTAGACTGACAAGACTAGACCGACAGGTCTAGCCAGACAGGTGTATATAAACAGGACTAGACAGGCAGGACTAGCCAGGGGCGCGTTTACATTACTTGTGGCCCTAGGCGCAAGGTGACTGTGTGGCCCTAGTCTACAATTCTCAATATGCGACCAAACCACATTAAAAAATAACAATTATGTGCGTAATAGAGCTGCATGAAGATAGCCCCCCAAAATTGAAAAAATAAAAAAATTTAAATGGGATACGTTTGACCAAGATTTGACCATGATTGACCACCAAATAGTTTTGTTTGCCCACATTCCGTTCAAAAGATATTATAAAAAAAATGAAAAAATGATTAGGGGCGTAGCCCTAATGATTACTACTACTAATGATTAGGTTTCCCCCCAAAATGCTTTTTTTCTATATTTGATAATGCCATCTTAAAAAACTTCGTTTGACCATGTTTGCCCACTATTTCTTATTATTAACATTTTTTTTTTGAACCCCAGAATCGTTTTTTTTTTAATATAATATTTTTTGGTTTGGTGTTGAGAATGAGAATGAAGAACTTCGTTTGAGTATCATTTTTTGTCATTTCAAAATATTTTTAAGAGCCCCAAAATCGTTTTTATAGTGTTTTATTTAAAAAAGTTTTTTGTTTACATAAGGGGCGAAAGATTCAAAGATATAGATTTCATGGAGAATTGATAAGGACCAAAAAATGGGCAAACCTCGAAAATTAATGAAAACATATTTCACGTATGCCAAAATAGTTTTTACGTTTTCGCCACCTTTTTTATATCTTAAAAGGTGAAAAATTGTGCAGTACATAAATTTTAATAGGTCCTTGTATTTTCCGTACTGGAAGCACATTATAAATATATCAATAAGTACATCAAAGTCAATACTAAAGAAAACTTTTCTTTTAATTTTTTATTCTTGATTAATTTTAAATGCCATCTTTGCCAGTTACAACTTGTTATCTTATTATATATAAGTTCCATTTTACATTTTTGATTTTCCAATTTCCATATCCTTTATTTTTCATGAATTTCTGTGTAATTACAACGTAATGCCCGTATAACGTAATCTCTCGTTCCTTTCAATTGTCTCCGTGGTGGTTCGACATATTCTATTGCCTCGTTCAGAATATAAGTTTTGCCCCTGATTGCAATTTTGTTCGGGAATATCAACGAGGAAAATCTTGTTCTTGTTGTTTTCGTGCAATCATTGCTCAATTTTTTACGGTAACTGCTTGTCAATGAACGTCGAGAATGATGTTTTTACCTGGATTGATTTCCGCGACGGATAAATTGCGACAGTTGATGCAGATCCGTGTATTTTTGAAAAAAAATCATCGACGAATTTTTGTATGCCGGTTTTGAATCCGAATTGGATGATAGTTTTTGCGTCTACTTCGATTGTAATATGCGTACGGGGTTTCGACTGGCAGATGGTATATGCCATTTGTCCTGCAGTTGGATTTACAAGAAATAGTTTCCCGATTAGATTGCTGATGTTTGCTTGGCCATCAAGGACGCCATTGTATTCCTTGAACATGCTTGCAACAATTACTCCTCTTGCGTTGTAAAGTCTGGAAGTTGGTCCATCCGATGTTTTTATGAAAGATATAGTTAGACAATTTTCCTCCAAATTTTGCAAATATTCTTGAAACAATTCATTATCTGTGTAAGCTATCTTCGGAACATCAACAATGCTATCAAACGGGCAATTACTTTTTAGTTGAATCAATCTTTGTCCAATCCAAACTGGTCCCACAATTCCGCCATTTCTTAAAATCATCTCACTCTTGTCCCTCTTCATTGGTAGATCATGAATGAGTCGTACTTCTGGACACAAAATGTCAAAAAAATCTCTTTTTTTTCGTCTTCTTCCGATTTGTGGAATGGTATTGATTTCCGGTGTTGTCTGGGCAAAATCCACAGCAGAAAAATGTTAATCATCTTGTGAGACCAACGGGTTTTTGCGATCTTGATTTGTTGATTGCTAAGAACTTTGTTGAATCGAACTGTTACGGCCAGGGGATGAAAGAACCGAAAGGTTTTCTATATTTGTGTCCGCGCTGGTTAATAATTGTTCATCAATAATTTAATCGAGTTTTGTATTTTTTTCTTTACAATTCTCTTCTTGAAATAAGTATTCGCTCTCTTGTAGAAATTTTACGTTCTTTTTGGATTTTTGAATATTTTTCTCAATGAATTTATAACGTTTTCTTTTGCAAGCAGCGCGCTTCAATTTACTTGTCGCTTCGATGGAAGGTATATGTTTGACGATAAATTTATCCGCGCGAATTGGACCGGCAACGTCGGCCATGTTAATGTTTTTCAAATAGTACGATTCATAAGTACGATTCAACATTTGCTAAACTCCCTACATCGTGTTGTGCCCCGAATTTCTTTTTCATTACATTCGTCCAGAGGGGAAAGAATCGGGAAAACTTCAGCAGAGGTTCAATAATTTCCGGAAGGTAATAAGCGTTTGGTCGATCAAAATTAGAACATTGTTTCGTCTCTTTTTCAGCGCAAATCCGAATGCTTTCTACGAAACGAAGTACATCCCTGTCAACTTCAGAAGGCTCTTCATCGATACACTGCTCTCCATGTTCTATCGATGAGTCTTGTTCCTTGCAGGTGAACGTTGGTACCAGATGTTGATACCTATTGGCCGCTTTACCGTAATCTTAATCTAATCTGCTATTATCTAATTTTAAAAGCTTTTAGAAACCAAAATTAAAAAAAAATTAAGACCACAATAAACAAAATATAAATACCCAAATATAATATAACCCAAGAACATCTGCATCTTTCAACTTTTCATCCTTGATGCAGACAAAAAAATGGTGCAAAATTCAATGGTGCATACGTAACTCTTTTAGTATTCGTGAAATATCATTTAATCAATTTTTGAGGTTCACCCATTTTCCTTATAATTCTCCACCTGTATGTTTCAATTTTTCACTCCATATTCAAATAAAACGATTTTCTAAGGGCGGTCAAAAGCTATTTTTGCATGTGTAAAATATGATCCTACGAATTATCAAAAATACGAATTATCAGTTTGATAGAAAATCGCAGGAGAATAGGTATGCAACTTCGAGTATATTCGATTATCGTCGGAAAAGTTCGGCAATCCATTTCTTTTGGGGCTATATAGCCCATGTAATAGCTCATGTTGTTCATGCATATCAAACAATAAAAAAATCGATTTCGGGGCTGTTAAAAATATTTTGTATTAAAAAAAATGATGGGCAAACATGGTCAAACGAAGTTCTTCAACACCAAACGAAAAGAAAACAATTAAAGCAAAAAAAATAATAAAAAATAATAATATTAAAAAATCGATTTTGGGGTTCCTAAAAAAATTTTTTTCGAAAAAAATGGTGGGCAAATATGATCAAACGATATTTTTAAAGATGCCATTCTCAAATACAGACAAAATGCATTTTGGGGGGCTAGGCCCCCAATCCTTTTTCTATAATATCTTTTGAACGGAATGTGGACAAACAAAACTATTTGGTGGTCAAATCTTGGTCAAACGTATCCCATTTTAATTTTTTTATTTTTTCAATTTCGGGGGGCCACCTTCACGCAGTTGCGTAATAGTAGTTTACGCTACGTGTATCGTACAATCGCGAATTGTTATGACATTTATTACCTCCATTCGCTGTCAATGCGGTAAAGTATTTCATTACCTAACTGGTGTCAATGTCGTACTTTGTCATATTACATTGTGATTCTAGGTAAACAATACTACATTTTCTACATTTCATCTTAGCAAACTTATCAATAACATTGTTGAAATCACATTTCGTAGTTTCAACTGATTAAATATGTAGAATTGCGAATTGTAAGACGCTTTTGTTTAACGGAATTCCTTAGATGTTTTTATTCACTTTAAGGTCGATTTCCATATGCACGACACTCAGCTACGCGTCGTCGTGCGACATCGCCTTTCAAATAAAGATTACATTGTTTTAAATGGGCACTTCGCGTAGCTGTCGCGCAGCCATAGTGAGAACGTGCCCATTTAAATTAATGTAATCATTATTTGACAGACGATGTCGCGTGACGTCGCGTAGCTGAGTGTCGCGTATATGAGAATCGGCCTTTAGTGTCGAAAAGGGACGTTTTCCTGCGCACTACTTATTGGTATGGTTAAATAAATGCAAATTTATGGGAATTAAGGTTGAAAAAAGTCGATATTAATTCACGTATTAACGCCTGATTCATTTCTGTTGGTGACTCAAGATTTTCTTCATTGGCATATGCCAAGAACTGAATTAATTTGTCCCGAGCCAGGTACCGAGTTAGGCCTAGGCCGCAATACGCTAAACCGCCGCGGTTTTTGATCGCGTGATTTTATGACTGGAGTAAATTAATACAAGCTGCCACACTTGCGGGTTTTTCCTGCGCCTGATTTTAAAACCGCGTATTATTACAAAATGACTCCTGGTTAAAAACCGCGCTAAAATTTGTACTGTTTTTTTGACAGACAGCCGTGAAGAGTGGCAATTGTTACGACTTTTTAGGTTCAGATACTTGTCTTTGATTGAAAACATGTCGTCGATCGAGTCAGACTGTATATCAACAGTATGAAAGTTTGTCAGAAAAAATCATAATGGAAGTACAAAAAAGACCAGCTTTATACGACACCACTTTACGTCAGTATAGTGATCGAAACGAGAAAAATAAACAGACAGGCGCTCCTCTGGTGAAACACATTTGCGAAAGCTTGTATTCATGAAAGTAATGTGAGGACGCACAATTTGCAAAATTTTATCGAAGCTGTCAACTGACATGCGATAATAATTAAAAAATTTCTCAGGATGTTTTCTTAAATCTTGATATTTATTATTAAAGAAACCTTTCTTAAATCTATGGCTAGTGAGTGGATGGATCCAATATTTGCGAATTTTGCATTGACGTCTTCTTCTTCTATTTCTTAGTATTAGAGCAACAATACATACTGCTCGTTTGAAATCCATTTTCAACTGTGCAAATTGTGGGTGGTTTCGCGATTTTTAATCGCAGTGTGTGTTTCTCGAGCGGTGTCGCGGTTATAGCGGTTACCGCTCGCGGGAAAAAAACCGTAGTGCGGCCTCCGCCTTATCTACATATAAAGGAGATATTAATGATATCTTCTTTATATGTAGATAACAGTTCATTAAATCATTAAATTTAGTTCGTCATGAGACAAATCATTATTAATAAAAAATAATCCAAATTTTTCATTAATATTTTCATAATTCCATATAGGTTTTCATTTTACTATCAAGTTCTACTGTGAGTGTATCACAAATAATATTAACACTATTTACAACAAAATTTTCTCTTCCAGTCAAAATAATTTCATTCTCCTTATTTTCATCGTAAAACGACTTACGCATCTTCTTTCGTGGATGTTCATCTTGGTAAGTACATTTATCATCAATTAGTACTCCAGCCTCCTCTTTTATAGTGTTGAAACGCTATTTTATTTCATCATTTATGAAATACTTTAGAGACTGCAAAATGTTCACCCATGTCCATAAACATAATTGTGGACTTGTAGTGAAGTAATTTGTAGCATTTATGCGCTGAAGTAGTGTATTCCACGAGATCGCTCTAATGTCTCGTACGAGTCCATTTTTTGCTAAACCTTTAGCCTCTGTTTTTGATATAGCTTTTTAATAAATAACCTATTTCAATGAATACACATTTAATATCAATGTAACTTTTATACAATGCAAAAACCGTATCTGCTCGAGCTGACCGTCTTATATCTGAAAGCTTTTTTACTGTACAAGCATTTTTGAAAATATATTTATCCAGAATATTCAACCTTTGTCTTGAGGCAGAAAACCAAACATATACAGATTGAATTAAATCAAAATGTACAGTCGTAGGAAGTAATGATTTTGCTGCAGCATTAGTAACCAAATTTAGACTGTGACTGGCACAAGGAATGTTGCTTGATTCGTTATTGTAAACCGGAATATTATCCCAACATATTAGATGCATTGTCGTAACTTTGTCCACAACATTTTTTAAGGTTTATTTCCCACCTATTGAGATTTTCAACAATGACTTCTTCCAAATTCCCGGAAGTATGAGAATAAATGTCAATAAAAGAAAAGAAAAGAAGTAAAAGTAAAGAAATATAGGCCAATGATTCCACCAGTCCATGAAGCACACCAAACGGTGCTTTTTTGTAGATGTAACGGCGTATCAATAATGGCATTTGGAAATTTTGTTTCTTTACGTAGCCATTGAGACAAAAATGAGCCTCATTGCTGAACAAATTTGTTTATTAAAAATGACTTAGAATACCTATGATCCTTTAAATTTTCATGCTCGGAAATTTTGATAGATATATTTTTCCAGTCGTGGCATCCTTGTAAAGAAATTTTTTTTAGAAAACATTTTTCAAATGTAGCAATAAACACTAGAACTTGTTTCGCTAAAAATAAGGCATTCGCGTTTTTCTTTAGAACAATTAGATTAAAATCTATAGAAGTTATTTTCTGTCAAGTGACGTTCTATCGCATTCATTAACTAAAATTCCTGTTTTTACAGGATTGCCAATATTTTTTGGTTTTTCGTTTATAATTTGGTTCTGCATTCTTTCTGTTTTTCTGGATATCTGGTCATAAAGCTATGTGCAATGTCCAATTTAAAAATTTTATGCACTTGAAGAGATCGTTCCGTAGTTGTCCTATCTTCAACTACTGCAATTATTTTGGAGTCTGATGACGACGTGGTGGAAGGGACATGAACTACATTATTTGGGGTTGAATCCTCTGTAAGAGATCGTTCTGCCTCATCAGCTACATTTTTTACATTTATAATAGATTCCTTCATACATGAAGTAGATGCAGTATTTGTCTGATCATCTAATGCGCCTATATTTAACTCTATGAATTGAGTTGAATATTTTTTCACTATTAACCACCGCGAAGTGCCAATTTATTAACCTCCATATAAGTTTGATTGTTAGAACAGACTCACTGAATCACAAACTGTTTGCTACTTGTCAAATGTTGAATTGTATCTAAATTTAGCTCTGAGCTACCGGTGCCACACTCTGCCCCTCGCTTATTGCCGCCAACCGCCAAAAGTTGGTTTGACCTTGCTTAGTGTGACCTTGCAAAAATCGGAGATCCTAGGCGCGCGCCTAGTGCGCCTATGCCTAAAAGCGCTACAGGGACTAGACAGACGGGACTAGATAGACTTTCATGATAGATTCAAAAATTTCAAAGTTTACAAATTTGATATTCAAAGTGAAATTTCCAAAAAAACTGCAATATTTACCGAAATAAATATTAACCAATTGACAAAATTTCCTAAATATTCCCGAACAGTTCTACAAAGATCTCCACAAAATTTGAAACTAATCCACAAATTAGTTTTTGAGAAAATTAAGTTTGAAAATATCAATATTTACAAATTTGATGTTCAAGGTGAAATTAAAAAAAACTGCAATATTTGTTGAAATAAATATTTAAATATTGGGAAAGTTTGCAAAACATTCCAGAACAGTTCTACCAACATCTCTACAAAATTTAAAACAAATCCCCAAATTAGTTTATGAGAAAATAAAGTTTGAAAATTTCAATGTTTACAAATTTGATTTTCAAGGTAGAATTTACAAAAAACTGCAATATTTGCTGAAATAAATATTAAAATAATGGGAAAATTTGCTAAATATTCCGAAACAGTTCTACTAAAATCTCCATAAAATTTGAGACAAATCCCCAAATTAGTTTTTCAGAAAATTAAGTTTGAAAATTCAAATGTTTATAAATTTGATTTTCAAAGTGGAATTTACAAACAGGACAATGTTCGCTGATATAAATATTAAAAAATTAAGAAAATCCGGTAAATATTCCGGAACAGTTCTACTAACATCTCTACAAAATTTAATATAAATCCCAAAATTAGTTTTTCAGAAAATTATGTTGGAAAGTATATATAAATATGTTTTTTAAATACCTGTATATTGATATTTCACTATTTACCGCTACCCAACACTTATACACGAAATGTCTAAATTTTTTTATTATTTCGGCGACCCAAAAAGATTTTCTATCCACCCCTCTGGGGGTGGCGACCTGCAATTTACGCACCACTGGTCAAGTCCGTGGAAATGACGAAATGCGAAAAAATCGATTTTGTCAAAATCGTTATTTTTGAGTTACAGCAAAATTTAAAAACGTTTGTAAAAGGATTTCTGATGCTGATTACAGATATGCAAATTATATTTCGCTAGCTCTTTCCGTTCCGTGCCTCCTGCAAGAATTGAAGTAATTTTTAAGAAATTTCGGCCCTCGAGTAGAGATCTCGGAAAGTCGTGAGTTTCCCGCGGATAATCTTTGTGGAAAATGATCTTCTGAAAACGATGCCGCAATCCGTGTCTAATTATCTGCAACCATTTCCGATACATCTAGCTACGCGAGAATCAGATAAATTTCAGTTTGAAATTTCTCGAGGAATTACTAAAGCATACTCCTCAAATGTCACATAATCTAGGTGAACTAGATTAATAAAATATCACATAACTTATGCAATTGAAGTAGACTAAACACATAAGAGTTTACTAAACACATAAAAATTAAATTAGCTTCTCTATCTAGACAAGTTTGTAATTTTCTGAAGAGAGATTTTTTCCAGGATAACAAATTCACAGTTATATCTGCACTATCCTTCGTAGTCTGACTAGTATTTAAAAATAGGTTTATAAATCTAGATGAGTCCTCTTATAAGTTTTATCTAGCTTGTTCTTCTCAGTTATGTTTAGATAAGTCTGCTTGACCGGTTTAGTATTTATAATAAGCTTAATAACTTTAGACGAGTCTATATTATATTACGTACCGAGAGTTGTAAGAAGCATATTACGTAGCTGGGAGACTATATGTGCAGTGTGAGAGCGGGCATTATCATGCATTCCCACCAGAGCATAATGGATCCTCCACCAAAATTTGTGATGTTTCTAAATTTGCACTGGCCGTAGCGTTCACCGTCTCTTCTATACACGGGTATACGTCTATCTGAATAGTACAAACAGAATCTGGATTCATCCGCAAACAAAACGTTTGCGCACTCATTGAAGTTCCATTCTGCGTGTGTTCTAGAAAATGCGAGCTTTGCCACTCAGTGTTCCTTAGTATGGGGCCTTTTGCTGGTACTCTCGCACGTATTCCTACATCTCAGAGTCCATTCCTAATTGTCTGACTACTAACTTGCACCTTTCGAGCATCGTACAGTTCAGTTTGTAACTGCCTTGAGGTACAATGTCTGATAGGTATTGCATTTAAACGTATAAATCGGTCATCTCTTGCTGTTGTTACCCTCTTACGACCTTGTCCTGCTCTTCGTGTGTATTCCCCAGTTTCTTTGAATCCTCTTATTATTCTTGAAACCGTGGACTGCTGAATTCCCAATGCTGCAGCAACATATCTTTGATCTCGACCATCGTCAACTTAGGACACGACACAAACGATTTCGTCTCTTGTTAAATTTCTAGAATTGCGAGCAGGAGCTTCAACGTTCATTTTGAAATCAAAACTACTAAAAATTTCATATAAATGTCCATTTAAATGTTTAAAATTTTTTTTTATAAAATTACTCTTACCACAAATTCAAGAAAATCGAAGGAATATTTGTTCTGTTGTATTGTTATGTGTATTATTCACAGAATAAGATATGTCATTACAATAAACAAATGTTCTAACAGGAAGAACGTAGGTGATGGAATAATTTTTTTTGCGGAGTGTATTTAGTACTTATTTGGGTTAAACTGGAATAAGAGTGGTCATAGATATAGGCAAGCCAATGTACGCAATGTCAATTTCCGTTAGTTTGAATTGTGGCACGGGGGGGGGGGGGGATCCGTCTTTGAACGTATGAGCATGTAGTAGCAGCTCTCAACCAATCAACGAATCGTAAACCAAACGCACGTGTGTGATATCAATCGTAACTTATCATTAATCGCGGACTGTTACATGCGTGTGTGTTATGATGTATTTACATAGTCCACGGGACTGTACTACAATAATGGGCATTTACAATAGCGGTCGTAGATAAAATTATTTACAAATTACTCCTCTCAGTTTTCTGTCGATTAATCTAATTACTATGAATACTAATATTAGGAATTCTCTCTATTGTCAGCACATCATTCTCTCTATTGTTAGTTATGTCTAGGTTACTCTTCTGATTTATGTCCAGATTGTCTCACTAATCGGTTAATAGTCTTAGCATTAATTATCTAAATGTAGCCCTCCAAGTAAATGTAGTCAGAAAAGGATTTGGGAAGTATAAGGCTAATTATGGAAACAGTGCAGCTATAGTACTGTGAATGTTAATGTTCTAAAACTACGCCCGATCGAGCCAAATACGGATTGCCGCTGTTTATTAACTGCATTTAAGCTAACAGTATAAAACAAATGTAAAGATTTCTAGCTTATTCTCTTTAATCCTGTCTATCTTATCTTGTGCGTTCGATCTACCCTGTCTAGTCAAAATCAAATCAAAAATCAAAAATGTTATTATTTATCAGATGTAAATACATTACATATTATACAAGTCACAAATAAAGAAAGAAAAACAAAGAAAAAACAATTGATTTAGATCAATGCAAACATATAGATGAACAAAAGTATAAAATATAAATAGATGTAAAAATATTATTATTGTTCATTTTCAAAAAATTCACTTAACGTGTAATAACACTTTTCTATCAGATGCCTTTTTAGTCGTTTCCTAAAAGATTTGTAAGTTCCGTGATTCTTGATATCCAAAGGTATTTCATTGAAAATGTGTATACCTATTCTATTTGGCGTCCCTTCGCATATATTGAGATTACTTCTTATGGATCGTAGTTTTTGACGATTTCTTGTGTCGTAAGGAGGCTCGCCACTCCCCAATATCAAATAATTGTATGTTTTTAAACACATAGCATGCTATTTCCCATATATAGACGGACGTCACATTTAGAATTTCCAGTTTCCGAAAAAATGGCCTACAGGATGTTGTAATTGGTTTACCAGTTATTGCTCTTATAATCCTCTTTTGAGCTAAAAGGACTGTATTTGTATATGAGGAAATTCCCCATAGCAGTATGACATACGATAAAACCGAGTGGATCTCGGCATGGTACACATTTAAAAGGGCTTCTTTGCCAACTGTATCCCGGACCTTTCTCAAAAGGTACGCTTTGCTGTTTAGTTTACGTACGATGTAGTCTGTTGTAAGTTTCCACGACAGGTGTTCTTCTAAAAATATTCCTAAAAATTTAACCACTTGCTTTCTATGTAATTGTTAGTTTCCGATTTGCAAAAGAAGATCTTCAGAGGGTTTCCTTCGACTACATTGAAAAATTATGTAGTTAGTATTTTCTGGATTTAAGAACAATTTATTTTCACAAAACCATGTATAAAGTCTGTCTAAGATAACATTTGCTTTAATTTCGTTTTCCACCAGGGAATCCTCCGATATTATAATACTTGTATCATCGGCATACATGGTACAGTGTTTTTGCCCTATAAAGTTAACCAAGTCTGCTGTGTAGAGCGAAAAAAGAATCGGGGCCAGTACACTACCTTGGGGGAACACATATTTTTATTTTTTTCGTTAATTTTGTTTGTTTCGTTATTTTCAATTTTAACGTATTGTTGTCTGTTGCTCCAGTAAGATAGGAACCACCGCCCAGTTTTTCCTCTTATTCCGTATAGGTATAATTTGTTTAAGAGTATTTCGTGCGAGACACAGTCAAAAGCCTTAGAGAGATCACAAAAAATACCCACCGGACAGATGCATTTATCCACCTCGTTGATGATTTTGTTGTGGAACTCATTTATTGCAGTAGTGGTTGATTTACTTTTACGAAAACCATGTTGTTCTTTAGGAATCAAGTGGTTTCTCGAAATGAACGGCATCAGGCGATATTCCATGCTATATTCCAGGATCTTTGCCATTACTGAAACCAAAGCTATTGGTCTATAGTTGTTCAAATCTGTGCAATCTCCTTTCTTAAATGTTGGAACTACTGTAGAAATTTTTAATATATCCGGTACTGTTTCTGAGGAAAAGGAGCAGTTAATAATATCTGTGATGGGTTGAAGAAGTTCATTTTGAAATTCTTTTATTATGTTGCATGGAATTAAGTCTGTACCGTAACTGGACTTACTTTTTAATTTATTTAGGATGACCGACATTTCATTAGGGCTGGATTCTTCCAAATACATTGTTTTAGTATTCGTGGGTATGTGGACATTGTCCAAATGAGTATATGGAATTTTCGCAGAATCTCCCTCTGGAGCCGTTTTAAAGAATGCATTGAATAACGACGCCACTCTATCTGGATCTGTTACCATGCTTGACTCTTCCTCCTTAATATGAAGATCTGGCTTATGGTTTACTTTATTTGATAATTCCTCAACTGTTTTCCACAATGGCTTTTGTTTGTTTGTGGAGTTCTCGATTTTGTTTTTATAAAAATTTCTTCTTGTTGTTAAAAATAAATTTATATGTTTCTTCTTAATAGTTAGGTATAAATATTTTAAGACTGGATGTTTTTTTTGAATTATAAAAAGGTCCTTTAAGTTTCTGCTTGAATTTTTAACTTCCTCCGAGATCCAAGAAGTTGCATTAATCTTTATCTTTTTTATCGGAAAAAAAATTAAAGACGTAGAATTGTAGCAGCTGTGGGAAAGCTGTTGCCTTACGTTCGCAATCAACCTCTGTATAGACTTCTGTCCACGTTTCTTGCTGAATAGCTTGTAGTAGAGCAGCTTTGTTGGCAGTGCAGTATTTCTAGCAAAGTAATAATTGTTATCGTTCTTAGCACAATTTACCTCGGTACCAACTAATTTGAAGCTATGGTCGGAAATTGGATTTTCATCAACCGTTATTGAAGCTGAGTTATTAAGACTCATAAAGACGTTATCAATGATGCTTTTAGACTTTTTAGTGACTCTAGTAGGAACTTTTATTCTATAATCCAGTCCATATGCCCGTAGAAGATTTATTAAATTACTTTTCCCTTTCGATTCTTTTTTAAAATGTATGTTAAAATCACATAACAGGATGATTTCTTCAAATTTATCGAATGCCAATATTAGTATTTCTTCAAGGATTAACATAAATGTAGTTATACAGCCTAAAGGTGGTCTATATAATGTAATTATGGCTTTGATGTCAGGTCCAGACTTCCATATAGCACCACAAAGTTCGATATGTTTTTCTATAGATTTACTAGCGAAGTCAAAAGGATTGCAGCAATTACGGAATACATCTTTCACCCAAATTGCTACTCCACCGCCACTAGATTTAGCTCTGCTGTACGATGAAATAAGTTTATATTTGGGGACACTAATCAGTTCTACAGTGTCTGCTGATAACCATGTTTCAGCTAAACATAGGAAATATCGCTCATGCTCCTTCAGTAATAATTCAAGCTGAAGGAGTTTTGATTTAATGCTTTGTATATTAATATATAATAAAAACTTATATGAATTTCGTGCATACTTTTCGGGTGTGTAAGGGGGAGAAGGTAAAAAAGGTCACATACCACCCCAAATGTCAACCTCACCTGCACGAGCGATGACCTCGGTCATCCGGCGCACCCTGCTACGTAACAAACGAGGCTCTGACGACCGAGTAACGGCGGAATAACCGTCAAAACGGGAGTAAAGGAAATGATACTCCCCGACGACCCCTATCAACCCGCATTGGCCAGCGTGATAGGTAACGGCTAAACCCCTCTTAATATGAAAGATACAACAAGAACGCGGCCCTTAGTCCCCGGCGGACCGCTAACACCCAACCAAGGTAGCGGTTGGATCAAGCAGCGGTCAAAGGGTGCAATGAATCACCGGGAAACAACAGGCTACCAAAACAAACGACGTACACTGCACATCTGTACTTATAACACGAGAACGCTTTCCAGCGAAGAAAAAGTACTCCAACTCGAAGAAGAACTAAACCAAATTCACTGGGATATAGTAGGTCTGGATGAGATACGAAGAAGAGGAGAACAGCAGATTACCCTAAAATCAGGAAATACCTTATATTACAGAGGAAACGAAGAGAGCTCCGATGGAGGAGTAGGTTTCATAATACATAAAAAACACACAAAACAGATCCTACACATAGAGAGCATAAGCCCCAGAGTATGATTTATAATACTGAAACTAAACCAAAGATATAACATAAAATCATCCAAGTGTATGCCCCAACATCCACACACACAGAGGAAGAAATCGAGACCTTCTATGAAGACATCTACTCTGCAATGTCAAAAACTCCAACATACTACACACTAATAGTTGGAGATTTAAACGCCAAGCTGGGTAAGAAGCAAGACGACAGCGAAATTTCCCTGGGACAATACGGGATAGGAGAAAGAAATGATAGGGGAAACATCTTACTGCAATTCCTTTTAGAACATCGTATGAATGCTATGAATACCTTTTTTAAGAAAGCCGAACACCGGAAATGGACCTGGGCGAGCCCTGACGGAAATACACGAAACGAAATAGATTTCATCATCACGGATAAAAAACAAATCGTACAGGATGTCACAATACTCAACCGGGTGTCAGTGGGAAGCGACCACAGGATGCTAAGAGCAAAAGTTGTGCTACGATTGAAAAAGGAGAGAAGACTGCTTGCAACATCAAAGAGCAAAGAACAAAATACAGTAAACAATAACGGGGAATACAAGAAATCCATAGCAGAACGACTAGGACACGGTAACATCGAGGAAATGAGTATAGAAACCTTGAGCAATGAAATCGTAACATCGATACAAGAGGCAAAACAGATACATGGTACGAAACCGAACAGGTAAGAAGGGAAACTATCAGCAAACACACGACAACTTATGAAACAAAGGCGAGAAAAACTACAAAAGCACCTACTACATACAGACCAGCTGAGAACACTAAATAAAGAAATATCAAAGGCCGCAAGGAAAGATATTAGAAACTATAACAAAACACTGATAGCGAAGACTATCGAAGAGAACAAAAGCATGGAAGTACTGAGACAGAAAATAACACCTGGAAAAGCAGAAATTACCAAACTCGAGGACCAAAACGGACAAACTATCAGGAACAAAGAAGAGATCCTGGAAATCGTAAAACGCTTCTATTCAAATCTCTGTAGCGCTCAAGAAACACCAGAGCCGGAATATACCCGTACCATCCCCCAAATTTTAAACCAAGGATCAGAAGATCTACCGGATATAACCCAAGAGGAAATCTCAAAATCAATTACGGAAATGAAAAATAACAAGGCGCCCGGGGAGGATTATATTGCGATCGAACAGATTAAGGAAGGGGGAGTCGAGCTATTAGAAGCCCTAAATAGTTTATTCAACAAATGTCTCACGGAAGGAATAACACCAACAGCATGGGACAATGCAATCATTGTTATTATACACAAAAAGGGAAACACGGCTGACCTAAAAAACTACAGGCCAATAAGCCTGCTTTCGCACCTCTATAAACTCTTCACCAAAATCATAACTAGACGCCTCACAACCAAACTTGACCTTTATCAACCGCCTGAACAAGCAGGATTCAGAGTCGGATACGGAACGAACGACCACCTGCAAACCATCAAAACCGTAATAGAGAAATGTGTCGAATACAACAAGCCACTCGTCCTTGCCTTCGTGGACTACGAGAAGGCATTTGACTCTATCAACCACAATGAGATGTTTAAGGCCCTGGCGAATTGCCGAATAGACCATAGGTACTCGGAGACTCTACAGCACATATACAAAAATGCTACCGCATGCGTTAAACTACACGAAAAAACGGACAGATTCAGAATACAACGCGGCGTCCGACAAGGTGACACCATCTCGCCTAAACTATTTACAAACCTCATGGAGTACATGTTCAAGACCATAGAACTAGAAGATATGGGCATAAACATCAATGGCGAAAACCTCAACCATCTACGGTTCGCAGACGACATTGTGCTAATTTCGGATAGCCTAGATAAGACTGAAAAAATGCTTAAGAAGCTGGCAGAACAATCACGATAAGTCGGCCTTAAAATAAACATCTCGAAAACGGAATTTATGACCAACCTAGTACCTTCCCGAAACTTTATAATGGAAGGGATTGAGATCCGACAAGTCACCTCATACAAGTATCTAGGCCGCCAGATTAAAATCGGCAGAGACAACCAGACACATGAGATTGGAAGGAGGCTAAGACTAACGTGGGCAGCCTACGGAAAACTAAAACACATTTTCAAATCCGACATCCAAAACTGCCTAAAACGTAAGGTGTTTGACCAGTGCATCCTACCAGTCTTAACCTACGGAACGGACACTCTAACACTCACACAAAAGTCCGTCCAAAAGATCAGAGTGGCGCAACGAGCCATGGAACGTTCCATGCTCGGAATTACATTGCGAGATAAAGTGCGGAATGAAGTACTAAGACAGCGATCTGGGGTTAGCGATGCAATTGAAGTAATAACCAAACTAAAATGGAACTGGTCCGGGCATGTCGCAAGGATGCCAAACAACAGATGGACCAAAAAGATCCTGGAATGGCGACCTAGACAGGAGGCATACAGAAGTAGAGGACGCCCACCCACCCGATGGACAGACGATGTGAAACGCATCGCCACCAACTGGATGCAAGAAGCACAAGATAGAAGTAGATGGAAGATGTTAAGAGAGGCCTATGTCCAGCAGTGGACGAGACAGGCTGAATAAAGAAGAAGAAGAAGAAGTGCATACTTCGTTGTTACTGGGTTAATATTTATTTGTTCACTTTGGTCTTCTCCTGATGAAGAAAAAAACGATTTATATAAGTATTTTCTGGCCATAATTCGGGATTCTTTACTTCCTCTAGCTTGTCTATTGGGACAGATACTTTAAACGAAGCATACTCCTCCGGCCGATTTGATGTTAATTTCTTACAAAAAACAGATGAGAAGTTTTTACTTTGTAGATAATCCCTTAATTCATCTTCTGTTATTTGTGGTTCCAACTTTGAAACATGTAAATGTGCATTTTTTTCTCTAATATTTAAGTTTTCAGAGTTTGAACCGATTATAATATTGTTATTGCTTGTTGATCTTCTCTTGTACTTATTTTGAATTTGCCCATTCTCTACCTTTGCTTTGTTTTGAATTGGATCGGCATTATCGGAAGGTCCTTGGTTTTGTTTTGGGTTTTTATGCTCTGTGCGGGTTGACTTATCGCTCCGCGATAATTGTTTATCTACAATGGGTTTAGCGGCTTTCACCGCACGTAGAGATTCTTCTTCTAAAATAACTGCATTCGGCTCTACGATGTTTAATTGTGTTTTGTTTATTATATCATTTAGCTTCTCATTTTTTGGATTTAAACCGTTGCACTTCGTCAGTTGGATCACAAATCTGTTTTTTCAGAGGTTCAACTTCCTTCTGTATTATGCGACTAATGATTTCTTCAAATGTAGCACTATTCAAGTAATTAATGATTGGATCATAAGATTTTTCAGCTTAGATGTTTGATCGTAATTGCCTTTTCGACATTTTTTTTTAATATGTTTATCACTTTAATAATAAAATTAATAAAAATTAATATTTCTCTCTGCGGTACTATCGCGCACAACTACTCGCGTTCGCGTCTAGTCTGGCTAGTCTTGTCTGTCTAGTCTAGTCCGTCTAAAATTAAATAAGTTTAATATTTATTCCACATCGACAGAGAGTTGAATAATAGATCCAGTTAAAATATATACTAATAATAAATTATATCAAAAAGTTGCAAAAACCAGATATTCATCCCATTGGACATTAAATTTATTAATAATTTATTTTTGCGGTTTCAAATGCAATTTATCGATTTTTCATTAAAAATAAAACATTGTATTACACAATTTATTACAGCAGATATAATTTAATTAAATTAGACAAAACTATTTAAACAATAATAGTAGATGGAAAATAATAGTTTAGCAAGGCTCGACAGACAAAACTAGAAGAGGAAGACTAGGCAAAAAAGGGTAAAGAGACACGACTACGAAGGCGAGACTGGGAAGACGAGACTAGAAAGACAGGTCTAGAGAGACAAGATTAGAAAGAAAGGACTGGAGAGATAAGACCAGAAAGACAAGACTAAACGGACAAGAGTAGTTAGTTACGAGTTCGAGCCAAGATGGCGAATAGTAAAGAAGAAAATGACAATCTCTGCAGTTATTGCAATAAACAGTGAGTGAACCAGTATTATGTGTAAAATGTAAATAGAGTTTTCACAAGGAATGCTTGACAGAAAGTCGAGAAAAACAAGATCTTCGTGCCAGCACGTGACACAAAAATTTGAGGAAGCTCCGGAAACCAAAGCATTGAACAATAATGAAGAAGATTAAAAGAACAAAACAAACTACTTACCACCTTATTAGAAGAAATGAAAGACAAGAATAATATACTGAAAGATTACGTACAGGTACTTAAAGAGCAAATTAATAATTAAAAAAACACTCAAGAAAAACTAGCAGCAACAAATCCAACCTTGAACTCACGCATAGAAGAGAATCCCAATAAAAGCAGTAATAATATCCAGTTTCTCGACACTGATAATCAAACCCAAATATTACATCAAAATTACAATAATAAAAACCCGTGCGAGGTCCAGACCTCGATGGATAAGAAACAATGCGCAACCAACAACACATCACGAGATAAAACTGATAGACCAACGACAATGAACCGATCGCAGGATGGTACCGCATCGTTAACCCAGGAACCGGACCAAGAGCAATTCAAACAGGCCAATAGAGGGAGGAGAAATCGCAACCGATCGCAGGATGGTGCAGCATCGTTAACCCAGGCACCGAACCACGAGCAATTCAAACTGGCCAATAGAGGTATGAGAAATCCCAAGCGATCGCAAGATGGTACCGCATCGAATGTCGCATCGTTAACCCAGGAACCGAACCACGAGCAAGTTAGAGTTGCTAATAGAGGGAGGAGAAATCGCACCTCGCTTGGTAGCGGGCAAATAGACGAGGAGGAAAATAACACCGGATTTGCAGGTAGAGAACAGCAACCAAAAAAATTATGGCTATATATCTAGGGCGAAAGACCACGTTACGGAGGTAATTGTAAAAACTTACTTAGTTAGGAAAACGGGTATACCAGAAGACAATATAATGGTAAAACAGCTCAACCCGACAGTACAAAGAGCTATTAAAAAAAGTTTTAAGGTCGGAGTCGACTTGGACTTGATAGATCAAGTATATGATTAGACTTTCTGGCCAGAAGGAATCCTCCATGAGAGACTAAATTTTCGTCTACTGGACCGAAATCGACAGTCGACAAATTTTCCAAGCGCATACAGAAATCCCGAGAATTTGTAACTAAAACACACAAAACCAACCAACAGTCAAAATCTGGCACTAGAAAAATAAATCATTCATCCGAAATTAATCTAATAAATCAAAATACCCAATCGGTAGGCAATTCAATTGACAAAATTGAGTTTATGCTAGAGGAAAATAAAAACTGAAGATATTTATTTCTGACTGAACACCGGAAGAGTAGTACCCAAATTGTGGCTTTTAAGATCAAACATTTTAACCTAGCCGCCCATTTCTATAGACCAGAAGGGTTACATGGAGGAACAGCCATTTACTACAAAGAAGGAATAGTCAGTAGCGTTAGGCACGACTTAAGCCAAATTGCTGAACTATTCATCTTTGAATGTTCGGCGATAGAAACTCTTTTGAATAAAGAAAGTACAATATTTGTTGCAGTTTACAGAGCTCCTCTAACCAGCCCTGAAATATTTATACAAAAACTGCATGAGTTACTGGTACTATTATCGAACGAAGGCAAAACGTTTATAATAGCAAGCGACTTCAATATCGATGTTCTAAAAAATACAAAATTATATCAGCAGTTTCTCTCGCTGCTGAATTCGTTCAAGGCTCTACCGCTGGCACATGAAGTAAGCCATCCTGATACTGAATCATGTATAGATAACACAATAGTAAGTATTAAATGTGAATACAAACTGCATACGATGAACTACCAAATATCAGATCACTATGCACAAATCCTAGACATAAAAATTGAAAATGAAACGGTTTTAAACAATTTGGAAATTATAACGAACAAAATAAGAGCTATCATAAAGAACTAATGGATAAAGCGTCATGGGACGAGCTCTTCACAGTGGACTGTTGCGAAATTAACAAACAATGGGAACTGTTCATGCAGATATTTTATACCAACTTCAATGCGGCATTCCCCATAATCCGCAGCAACACCAAACGTACTAAGCCTCGAGTTTTTACAAATCCGGAAATAGGTAAAATGAAAAGGTATGTTAATTTATTACAAACAATTGCACGCTCTAATCCCCGATATAAGAAAGCATACAATTACTTTCGCAGGAGGTTCGGCAAACTGCTCAGAAATGTCAAAAAACACAACTACGAAAATCAACTCAAAGAATCGTCAAATATATCGTCAAAATCAACTTCAAAACGTCAAAAAACAACTTGGAAATTAGTTGAAGAAATAACACAGATTAAATCGACACAATTTACATATTGCAATTATACCCCATCACCACAAGAACACGCTAAATTAATACATGACTTTTTTGCCGATAAAGCACAGAGCTTATGCGCAGCCGTGGACGCAATATGTGAACCATATACAAGGAATTAATTCCACCATTTTCCTAAAACTCACTACCAGGGAGGAACTTTTTGACACAATATTGAGCTTAAAAAACAAAAAGAGTGCTGGTAATGATGAAATATCGAGTATCATTATCAAAAATTCACTTTCGAATTTGCTCGGCCCATTGCAACACATAACACAGGCCTACATTTTTGTTTTCATGAAAAAGTGTTTCAAGTTTAATATGTGTCCTATAGTAAATGGGGTGTGCTGATCACGAATCTGAAATTTTTCATAGAAACTGCCAAAAATATTGAGAAAATATTTATTGAAACTATATTTAATAGAAAATTACACTGCAAAATTGAGTTATTCATTAAAAAAATAATGCAGTATAATCTACGTTAGACAATCGTTGTTTTTTTTTTTAATAAAATCGTTCTCTTTTTCCCTCAACACTGCGTTTTGTAGTTTTCTTTTTGTGGATTTTTGCGAGCGAGTCCCTCTTCAAGGTCCAGCAGTAATCAGCCATCATTCTAATATCCCATCTTCCTTGGTAACGTCTCTCCATCTCCTTTATGTCTTGATGAAACCTCTCTCCCTGTTCCTCGCTGACAGCTCCAAGATTTTCGGGAAAAGAGTCAACGTGGGAATCCAGAAAATGAAGTTTGACATTCCAGTTTTTTATAATTTTCGACCATGTTGGCTACAATTTCTTTGTAGTTTAGAGACTTGTTGTTTCCAAGGAACCCGTCTATGACTTCTACGAAAGAACTCCATGCTTCAGATTCATCCTGGGTCATTGTATTCTGGAACAATCTATCCGATTTTAAGGTTCGAATTTGAGGGCCTACAAAAATTCCTTCTTTAAGTTTAGCTTCAGAAAGTGCAGGAAATTTGTCGCACAGGTATTTAAAGCAGTCACCTTGTTTATTTAAAGCTTTGACAAACTGCTTCATCAATTCTAACTTTATGTGAAGGGGAGGCAAAAGAACTAATTTTGGGTCAACTAATGCATCACGCAGCACATTTTTTTGTCCCGGTACAAGTCTTTCTCTGAGTGGTCATTCTTTCTTAACGTATTGTAAATTTCGTGCTCGACTCTCCCACTCGCACAAAAAACATGGATACTTTCTGAATCCAGACTGCTGACCCAAAAGCATGGATATTATTTTGAGGTCTCCACAGAGTTGCCAACGATATTCGCTATACTTTATTGTATTTAGCAACAGCTCAAGATTCTCATACGTTTCTTTGAGATGCACGGAGTGAGTAACAGGCACCGAGGCATAAGTATTACCATTGTGCAACAAGACACCCTTCAGACTTCTCTTAGAAGAATCAATAAATAACCTCCATGATTTGGAATCGTAATTATCAGCTTCCAGTTTCATGACTACTTCAGGAATATTATTACAATACACCAGTGAACCTTCTTGAGAGAAATATTCCGCGAACTCTTTTTCACGATGCCTATACCACGAAAATGTGGTTCCTGGAGCCAACAGATTTTTGTCTTTCAGTCGTGATCCTAAGATTTGTGCAGCATCCTTCGATAGGCCCAAGTCTCTCACTAAGTCATTTAGTTCAGCTTGGATAAACTGTTGAGGTTGGTCTATACCAGGATTGAATTCGTCTTCATCAGTTTTTTCGTTTGAACTTTCATCTGATGATTGCTGTTGGATGGTGTGAAGAAAAGGTGGAGGAATGGGAATTCCTGGTCCATGAGGTACAGGTCGTTTAGCAGACGGTAAATCAGGATACTGAATAGCATGTTTATTTTTCGAATTGAAACCCTTGACATCGCAGGAGCAAAAGTAACAGTCGCTTCCATGGTTTTTTGTTCCCTCCATACCAAAGGAATGCCAAAGGGTAAAGAGCTATGTGTACCTTTTGTCCATTTTCTCAGTAGCTCGACACACTTAAAGCACACTTTGTGTGGAGCCCAAGTTTTGTCCTGATCACCAAGCTTTACACCGAAGTAAGCGTGATAAGCTTTCTTGATAAATTCTGTTATGTTTCGTTGATGCTTTGCAATTTAGGAAATATCAATAAGGTACTTCTTTGCTCTATTACAAAATATCTCACAAGGATTTTCTAATTTTGTGAAAAATCGTGAAGTGATGGGCTCAAACCAAATTCACATTGAGAATCAACGTACCCGTATTAGCTAAGGACACTTATCAAATTCAAAACACCAAAAATCATGTCGGCCTGTGTAATTAACAACTCGTTTACATTTGGTATTTTTCCAGAAGTCTTAAAAGTTTCATTAATTTCTCCTATATACAAATCGGGCGATAGAACTGATATTGGCAATTATAGGCCAATTAGTATTCTGTCGACATTCTCTAAGATCTTTGTGAAGCTTTTCTGTTCTACAGTTGTGTCATTTGCTGGCAGATATAAAATAATTTGCCAAAAACAGCATGGTTTTCTAGAACGGAAAGGCATCGAGACTGCATGCTACCAACTTATGAGTGCAATAAGCGAAAACCTAGAAGCAAAAAAGATACCTGTGGGAATGCTAATGGACCTCTCCAAAGCCTATGACTTAGTGGACCATAGCATATTGTTCGATAAGATGTATAATTATGGCATACGAGGAATCGCCTTACACTGGTTACAATCATTTTTGTCAAACAGATCACATATAACAAAATTATTAACAAAGCATTGTACAGTGAAATCACCACCAAGGCTAATAAACATAGGTATCCCTCAAGGAAGTACCTTGGGCCCTCTATTATTTATACTATTCATACACGATTTAAATCAAACGCCTATAACTCCCCAACATACCATGATCAATTATGCAGATGATACGACCATTCTTTTTATAAATGAAGCTACGAAAGGTATTACTCGTAATGCGAATCTGGTAATGAGCTCAATGCTGTCCTGGTTCGCTGAAAATCGCCTAATAGTGAATAAAGAAAAAACAAATACAATTATTTTCCAAACAAAAAGATGTTCATCAATATATCCAAAAGAATTCGTACTTGGAAATGAAATTATTCAAATTCAACAGGCTGTCCGGCTACTGGGAATTCACTTCGACAATACTCTAGACTGGTCCTCTCACATCAGTAAAATCTCGATGAAACTTAGCAAAACTGTGTATGCCATAAGAATCCTGAGTTATTATTTAGAGACAAACATCTTGAAAATGGTCTATTTTGCCAATTTTCAATCGACACTGAGATTTGGCATCATGTTCTGGGGTAACGGAGTTGACATAAAAAGTGTGTTTAGAGTGCAGAAACAAGTGTTGCGAATCCTATTATACCTACCATTTCGTGAATCTTGTAGAGGACATTTTAAAAAGACCAACATACTAACATGTACGGGATTATATATATTCGAAAGTATTGTCTTCTTAGTCAAGCACAAACATTTATTTGAGAAGTACATGAAACCAAGCCAAAGGGATACCAGGTTTAACAAAGTGTCATATGAACTCCCAAGGCATAGTATGACGATAACTGACCGATACCCACCATATAGTAATATGAAAATATTTAACCACCTGCCAATTGCGATAAGAAAAATCGACAACTTGAAGATCATGAAAAGGGAACTGCATAGACTTTTAAATGAAATTGAACCCTACAATTTAGAGTAATTCTATATGCTAGTAAAAAATATTTAATATTTACGATTAAGTGCAGATACGGGTGTTTTGCGCGTGTATTTGACAGTTTTCTGACATATTTTATTGAGTGTTCTGTTTGTTATGAATTTCTTAAATAATGAAATAAATGATTTTGATTTGATTTTGATTTGAGTAAACCAGACTAGATATATTTTTTATATTAAGATTCTAATATTTTTTGTGGTGGGTATTATGAGGGGATTTGGGGTAGAAAATGATTTTTAAAGTAAATTCCACGTAAGGAAATATCGAACGTGGATTATATTTAGAATGGAAAGAAACTAGACTGAAAATGACACCATCTTGCCGTCGTATAATAGTGCCATCCATCAATCAAAAATTCTGTTTTCCTCATCTCTCTCGCTCAGAGCGTCAAATTTGTATAAGTTCGTCGACGCCGCCGTCGACGACACAACCCTAGATGGAAAATTCCATTTCATTTTTTCATTTTAAGGAAATTCCATTTAAAATTGTTTTTACCATTTAAAACTCCCCAATTATTACACTAGAGAAGTAAGAGTTACAACAAGAGAGTCTAGACTAGAATCCGCACATACAAAACTAAAGAGAAATTATAAGAATGACTTAACTAGGGAGATAAGCTTAGACCATCTCTAGGCTGTCAAGGCTAGTAAAATGAAATTAGAAAAGTAAGGTAGGCACATGAAATTCAAGGGACGAGGGTAGCCAGACAAAGCTATGCAGACACGTGCTGCCAGAGTAAATTAAAATGCTTTCTTCACTTGATTGTACGCGTCTTCGGTTATATGTCGATGAAAATAAATCCGGTCGGTGGATTAATTCCAATTGACCTACCCTTATCATTTTCGCATCAATTTATTATCCAACGATGGCAACCAATTTACCTTATCAAATCTAACTCGCCAATCAAATTCCAGACTTTCACTCCCCAAAGGGATCTCCCCGAAAACAGAAATTTGATTAGAATGTAATAAATCACGTGAATGTAACTCAAAGGACTTTTCGGTATAGTCTTGTCCGTCTACTCTTATCTCTTTAGACTTGTCCGTATAATTTTGTCTGACTAATCTTGTCTGTCTTGTCATGACCTTTTAAACCCGTCTATCGTTTCTTGTCTATGTAGTTTTATCTGTGTTTAATCTATGTTTCTTCATATTGTTAATGATTACATGTAAGACTTGTAACTTGGATTATTGGAAAAAGATGCGTTAATGACATAATGGCTATTTACAACCCGTTCAAGCTGCACTTGCTGTTCCTACTAAGATGCAATTTATTACATAAGCGGGATATGATTTCTGTACTTGTGTTTTTTTTACTTTGCCAAGTTTTTTAATCTCTAGGTTGAATTACGATTTTAATTGTGCAACAAACAAGCTAATCAGACGAGACTAGATCAGGGGTTGGCAAAGTTTGGCTCGCGAGCCACATGTGGCTCTTTTGATGTGAGCTTACGGCTCTTCAGAAATGAATTGAAATATAAACAAAAATCACAAAAAGGTACAAAACAATATCTGTAGTCTTACGACCGCCGCGGCGAACTTGGCGGCGGCGCACCGCGCGGCTCGTACATGTTATCTCAGATCTCGGTTGTTTTAGTTATTGTGTTATTTAGTTATTGTGTCGCAGTTAAGTCTGGCATAGTGCGGGAATTTGCGATCTACTTACATCGTATGTGTTAAGTGATGATAAGCAGTCTGAAGAAAAATTACATCCCATAACTAAAATTGTTGCAATTGCAACAGATGAGCTAAAAGTATGGTGGGTAATAAAAAAGGACTTGTCAGAATTTTAAAAGAAAAAAATGATGTGGACTGGACTGGACTGGGATGTTTTATACGCAAATATAATCTTATTTTCGAAAACTAAACGTGGTTTTAATAGAAAATAACATTCTCTACAACCTTTATTTGAAACTTTTTTCAAAATTTTCGCCGGTTTGGAAGAAATTGATAGATGATGCAACTCAAGTATAATCTGCGGTTGACGCGACGCCATTTTCTTTTCGCTCGTTTTAACGCTCAAAACAAAAAAAATGGTAAATGACAAAAAAAAATTCAAAAGTTTTTATTCAACATTAAATTCTCTATCACTTATATTTGCAACAAATTTCAAAAGTATCGCTCGCAAAGCTTCCGTTTCAGAACCGGATTAGACTAGTTATACTCAATTTACCAGCGACAAATTATGATTGTTTTGTAAGAAATTTAATTTACTACAAGTTTTATCTAAAACTTTTTTTGATGCCTAGTCTAGTTCTCGAGTTAGAGCTTAACTTAACGTTTTGTATGCACTGACAGAATTAGGCTAAACCACCAACTAGATATGAGTATTAGCTGAAACTAGCGAACTGGACTTATGCCGAATTGAATTCTCTACAAGTTTTATCTAAAACTTTTGTTGATGCCTAGTCTAGTTCCCGAGTTTAGCTTAAATTAACGCAAACAAATTTTTCAAAACACCCAAACAAATTTTTGTTTTCACAGCCCGGATTAGTCTAATTAGTCGTAATCCAAGGACTAACTATTCCCAGCGTCTTATAGAAAATTTGGTCCTCTACAGGTTTTATCTAAAACTTTTTTCGATACCTTGTCTAGTTCTCGAGTTATAGCTTAACTAAGCGTCGACTAACATTTTGTATCCACAGACGGAATTAGACTAATTCCACGAACTAGCTATGAGTATTAGTTTGAATTAGCAAAGCATGCTTATGCAGAAATTAATCCTCTACAAGTTTTATCTAAAACTTTTTTTGATGCTTAGTCTAGTTACCGAGTTTAGCTTAAATTAACACAAACTAATTTTTCAAAACACCCAAATAAATTTTTGTTTTCACAGCCCGGATTAGACCAGTTAGTCGTAATCCATGGATTAACTATTACTAGCCTCTTATAGCAAATTTGGTCCTCTACACGTTTTATCTAAACCTTTTATCGATACCTAGTCTATTTCTCGAGTTATAGCTTAACTAAGCTCCGAGTAACGTTTTGTATCCACAGACGGAATTAGACTAATTAAACGAACTAGCTGTGAGTATTAGCTGGAATTAGCGAACTAGACTTATACCGAATTTAATCCTCTACAAGTTTTATCTAAAACGTTTTTTGATGCCTAGTCTTGTTCCCGAGTTGTAGCTTAAGGAGGAACTCCACAAGGAAGACTACGGTGGAGAGACAACATGGCATCAGATCTTAGATCCCTGAATATCATGGAAGCGGAGGAGCTAATGATGGACAGAGTCCAATGGAGTCCAAAAGAGAGTTGTTGAGTCAGCCAAGACCTACCATGAGTTGTAAGAGCTACAGAGAGAGAGAGAGAGAGAAGAGAGAGAGAGAATTGATAATACAAAGGAAGATTATGGGAAGAAAGAATATTGTTAGACGTGGCTTAATGTTCGAATGTCGTGGCTTAATAACCTACGGGGAAATTATTCCGCGAACAATGACGTGTTATCTTTCCATTGCATAATTCACCAGGAAGAACTTTGCGCACAAACCTTTCCAGAAGATATTGGTAAAGTTCAATGGATTTGGTAGTCAAGTCCACCAATAATATTATCGCAAAGGCGCTTAATCATCGTCAATTGTGAAGAAAATACAAAAATATGACTTTATGAAAAGAGATCATCCGTGGCTCTTGATCCAGTTTGAAATAATTTTAAATAAAAATTTGGCTCTTAAGTTTATAGAGTTTGCCGACCCCTGGACTAGATAGATAGGACTAGGATGACTTCGGGGAGACAACAACTAGGGCGGTTTTCACTAACCGTCCGGGCTGCCAACCCTGAATGAATGCAAAATATGCGATACTGGGGTGGCGCATAATAAAAGCAAAGGTGGAATAGGGGGTTTAGTGAGAGCTTCCCCCGAAACACTTTTATTAGTAGGACTAGGCTGACTAGATTAAATGGCCAAAACTGGAATGTTCAAAATAGACACTCAAAAGTAGACATCTTAATCGGAAATACTATACAGACAAGACTAGACAGAAAAGAGTATACAGACAGGACTAGACCAGCAAGGCTAGTTAGACCAAACTATGCAGTCATGATGAGGAAGTCAGTACTAGACAAATGGAACTAGTAGCGACAATACTACACAGACAAGATTAGCGAGATAAGTTTAGACGGATATGACTAGTTATACGAATCTGGACTAGACAAAATTAGATTAGAAATATAACAATAGACTAACAAAGCTAGACAAACGACCGCAATTGGAACGCAATTTGAACTAGGCTGTAACGTTATCCGTTAGATATTAGTCGGAGGGATTTACTACGCAATAAAATATTTCTTCTGTCGGTATTTTCCAGTGTGTATACATACACGTCCCATTGTAGTCTTGAACTAACGAGGGAAATTACAAACTACACAAAAGGCTGCAGGAGGAAAAAGGGATGAAATAAAAAGAGGGAGGAGGCGGAGAAAGAGTATAGAATGCTGATCTTGATATATTTTGATTTCTGCCTCGTTCCACTTCACCTCGCAAAACGTCCAGCACGACACAATTTCCACGAAGACTCCTACGTGGAGGGAAATGTTTATTTTACTTGACCTGACACATTGTTCAGACATACTACGACAAACATTATTCCATTAAGTAATGAATTGTAAAGACTAATAATAATTAGCGAGTTCATTGAAAATTAGTCCAGTAAGTCTAGACGAAAAGTAATATGTATTTACTTTTTTTCTGCATAGTTGAGATATTATGGGTAGTTGGCGCATGGAAATGTGCGATATTTGAGAGGGTTGTTGTGTTAAGAGGATTTCCGCAAAAGGGGTTTTTCCATGTGTCGTGTGCAGGTGGATTGCGCGAACTAGATTTCTGGATTTCAAAGGCGATGAATTCTGGGAGGGCAAGTCGACGCCGTCTAGTAAACCTGACGGTTGCATATAGTGGATTGTTGCATAACATGCTAATCCTAAAATGAAGGGAATTCTAAGAAAATTTAATACATTTCGTATATTCTAAGTACCGTCAGAAAAAACTAGACAAACAAGGTTATACAGACAAGTATTAGACAGACTAGTCTAAACAGATGAGAGTAGAGAGACAAGACTAAGCAGACAAGACCAGAAAGGCAAGAGCAGACAGACAAGACTAGACAGAACAGCTTATTTATTTATTCGACACTTCGTCACCAGCTCTCCGTTGGCGAGGACACTATGCTGGACTAGATAAGACAGACAATACTAGGCCGAAAACAATAGACAGACAAAACAAGATTAGACATATAAGATTAGACAGACAAGACTGGGTAGACAAGAACAGACAGACAAGACTAGATAGACTAGACAGAACTTGACACGACTAATAATATGTGTGTAATCATTTGCGACATTCAAAGCTAAATTGTTACTAATTAAAGTGAGAATAAACCATAATAATCTATAGGCTATTTGTTGTGAGATAGGACTTTAATCTTGTAAAATTGTGATTAGAGATTAGAGACTCGCAGTAAAATATTTATGTTTCTTTTTTCCCTGTTCCTTCTCTGATCTGGTGCAGCGTTTTCGAAAGAGTGGGTCGCGACCCGGCACCGCAGAAAAATTTTGCCGGGTCGCGAAAAAATGTTTTTTCTTTTTTGCTGATAAGAAAGAGAAATTGATTGCTGCTTAAAAAAATGTGCAAAAAGCTGTCTTTCCTCAAATAAAAACCTCACTGTACCCTCTTTAGAAATCCCCAAATATATGGCTGGAGACTCCTTATTGTGCTGGAGACGCAAATAATTTATGTGGAAGAAATGAAAAAAGTTTATTTTCGGAGATCATCATCATCATCGTCACCATCGTGTAGCCGTCATTGTCTACTGCTAACCATAGGCCTCCTCTAAGTTCTTCCAAGTGTTTAGGTTCTGGGACGTCAGTATACAAATCCCAGCGATTCTCTTTATATCATCGCTTCAGTGCACAGTGGGCAAAAATCCCAAAAAGCTGGCCATAATGCAAGAAAATTATTTTTTTTCGGTATTTTAAGATTTAAATGATTACAGTAGTACCCCTAGCATAGGGTTTCTGGTTCGGATATATCCGAACCTCAAAACCGCGGTTTTCTGTGCAAAAACCGAAACCGCATAACAGTCATAAAAAACCGCGGTTTACGGTTTTATCTAAAGATAAATAAAAATAAAATACGTTGAACTAGAGCTCTTTCAAACATTGCAAACTGTTGTTGCAAAAATGGCAACCATCGATGGTATATGTGTTCGAGCAATTTCAAAATCTGCATTTATTCGGAAAGCAATAGATGGCCAATTACCCAACCAAATATTGCCAAAATGTTCTTCAGGTGTTATTACCTTAATTCAAAAGGAATACGTGAAAGAAATGATTTTAAAGTTTCAAGAATTAAAAGCTAATGGACAAAAATGAGTACTACGCTAGATGATTGGACTAGTTTGAGACGCCCAAGATACTTAAACATAAATATTCATGGAGAAAACAATTTTTATTGCAATTTAGGCTTTCTGCGAATTGAAGGAGCTTGTTCTGCAAATAATATCGTAATAAGTGTTGAAGAACATTTGGATTTATTTAGTATCAGTTTCAGAAATGATATTGTGGGTGACTTTGTGATTAGAAAGTTGAAGTTTGCTGTGACATCGCGACGCCGTTGTCAAAAATTTTGTAATGCGGTTTGTAGTAGCGCTTTATCACAAGCTTTCCCATCACCAAAACATTAAATTTTTTCGCTATCTGCAAAATTGCGAAAACTGCAGCGGCAAAATCGCCGCGTGTTCCCGAAATTAGAGCTAGATTAGCAAGTTGAACTTTGCGACGACGTCGCGATGCCGGTGTCAAAGATTTTGTAACGCGCTTCTCACTATCGCTTCCTGACAAGCTTTTCCTTCCACAAAACGTCAAACTTGTTTCGCTAGTTTGAAAATTGAAAATTAAGAAAAAAAATTAAGAAAAAAAATTTTGGAAAACGGAAAATTGCGGAAAACTGAAGAGTACTAAACAGAGAGACAATGATTGGCCATAAATACTTACACTATAAGATAGCAGTTAAAACGATATATTCCACGCCGCAAGGGAAAAGGAGCTAACAACTGAGAACAAGAAATATTGCTGAAGGAAATAAACTGCAAAGGCAAACAATAGAGCGTACTCCAGAGGCACCAATAAAAGTCCTGACACATGTGATGTCACAATAAAAATAAGCAACATAGACGACCATGACAAATCTTGTTGGTGTGACGATATTTCAATATTAAGAGATGCATTTTCACAAGAAGAAGCTACCAGCGCAAGGTCCAACAAAATAAAAACACAGACCTTAAGGAACCCAAACGGGTACTAAAGACGCAAATATACAAGGCCGAAAGAGAACACTGGTCCAAACTGTGTTGGATGAATATGTGTGGGGTGTTGCCTATCCCATCGCCACACGGGATCTTAAAATAACGCACCCAAAAGCTAAACTCTTAAAGAAAATGTCCCAAAAAGTCGTCGATGTCTTCTTTGCAATACACGAGTTGCCTAGGTGGAGTCTGCCAGCAGTAATATTAAATGAAAACAACATAATGATAATTGAAAAATAATCGTCTAGAGAGAGCAAGCTCTAGGACATGACGGCATACCACCTGAAGCTGTCAAACCGCCGCAATTAATTGTCCAGACTTTTTAATGCAGATCGTAAATGCAATACATTTAAGTGGCAAATTTGCTGATAGAAGGTAAAAATCAAAGCTGGTGCTGTTAAGAAAAGGAGACAAACCTTGGCGGAGCCATCACCCTATAGGCCAATTTGCTTGTTAGATGTACCAGGGAAGTTACTAGAGCTACAGGGAGTTACCCGAGAACGATAGTCTCCCGTAATTGTGCAACAGTAGGACCTACACCTCCTCCCACAGTCTACACTTGTGCTTGGTGTCTTGATCTTAAACACAATTGTAGGGAGCCCTTATGGCTCCTCTACACTATGGCCCAGCTTGAGCCACTGTGAGCCATCACCATTGTGTAGAGGGGTAGATGGCCTGTAGTGGCCTAAGTACTGGATGATGGAGATGGTGATGGCCATGGATGGCGTTGGGAGCGGTCCGAGTACACACATCAAAGGAGGCCAGCATGCGCAAGTATGCTGCGCAGTGGCTAAAGTAGCATGTCCACACCATGGGCCATCATTATTTCCTTTATCGCACTCTTGTTGTCATGATAACACGGATTTTAGTAATTATTATTATTTAATTATAACGAAATATTTAGTTTATTGAAATATTAGTTTTTTAAAATAATTAGTTTTCTATAACAAGAAATAGCTGTTTATTATTAATCATGGCAAAATCGAAGAAATTATAAATTTCAACTTTATTAAATTTGAATATTAACTTTATAGTTTCAATTCAAAATTTGAAATTAATTTTAATCGACAATGTACACTATGGGCCATTCATGCACATCTAGAATGGTCCATCTAGATGGACCACTGTGTGGATGCGTCCATTCAGCCCATCATAATGGGCCATGATAATGGTGACCATCATGATGGCCCACAATGAGCCATAATATAGAGGAGCCATTACAGTTTTTAACGTGGTTGGGGAGCCATTATTTGGAGAGGTTTCGAGGCAGATTTTTACTGTGATGACTTTGTCAGAGCCATCTACAGGAGAACGGTGGCTTATTTTTGATTTTGACACCTTGACTACTACCACCACCGCCTCAGAGCAAATGATAGTAGAGGGGATAAAACAAGAGCTGAGAAAGGGTGAAGATTTGCCCAGGAAAAGATTCGGCTTCAAGCAGGGTATCTCAACTATAGATGCTATAATGAATGTACTAAAGGAACAGAAGTGGCTGTAGAGGGATCTGGGGGGAACAGATGGATTTCGCACATAACGCTAGACGTTGGAGACGCCTTTTGCTCCGCTGCTTGGGAAAATATTGTTGAAGAGTTAATACAAGAGCTTTCCCGCCATATTTCTTGAAGCTCGTCAGCAGTGCAACCGAAAATTTATAATAGAGGCAGAAGGCGAAAGCGTAGAGCGACAAACTTACAGTGAAGTTCCACAAGACACTGTGCCAACCTTGTAGAACATCCTGAACGACAACCTGAGAATCTACACCTGAACCGATAGGATAACGATAGGCGAACAAACCAAAACAAAATGGGTATAAAAACAACACAATCTTGAAGATATGCGAAAAGCGGTTCCAAGATGCTCGTGAGATTCGAGGGGCCACTGGTGTAGTTAATTGAATGTGCTTGCTACGTTCCATTAAAAGAAAGACTATACAGAGAAGACTAGTCAGACAAGACTAGACAGACAAGACTAGACAGACAAGACTAGACAGACAGGACTAGACAGACAAGACTAGACAGACAAGACTAGACAGACAAGACTAGACAGACAAGACTAGACAGACAAGACTAGACAGACAAGACTAGACAGACAAGACTAGACAGACAAGACTAGACAGACAAGACTAGACAGACAAGACTAGACAGACAAGACTAGACAGACAAGACTAGACAGACAAGACTAGACAGACAAGACTAGACAGACAAGACTAGACAGACAAGACTAGACAGACAAGACTAGACAGACAAGACTAGACAGACAAGACTAGACAGACAAGACTAGACAGACAAGACTAGACAAACAAGACTAGACAGACAAGACTAGACAGACAAGACTAGACAGACAAGACTAGACAGACAAGACTAGACAGACAAGACTAGACAGACAAGACTAGACAGACAAGACTAGACAGACAAGACTAGACAGACAAGACTAGACAGACAAGACTAGACAGACAAGACTAGACAGACAAGACTAGACAGACAAGACTAGACAGACAAGACTAGACAGACAAGACTAGACAGACAAGACTAGACAGACAAGACTAGACAGACAAGACTAGACAGACAAGACTAGACAGACAAGACTAGACAGACAAGACTAGACAGACAAGACTAGACAGACAAGACTAGACAGACAAGACTAGACAGACAAGACCAGACAGACAAGACTAGACAGACAAGACTAGACAGACAAGACTAGACAGACAAGACTAGACAGACAAGACTAGACAGACAAGACTAGACAGACAAGACTAGACAGACAAGACTAGACAGACAAGACTAGACAGACAAGACTAGACAGACAAGACTAGACAGACAAGACTAGACAGACAAGACTAGACAGACAAGACTAGACAGACAAGACTAGACAGACAAGACTAGACAGACAAAACTAGACAGACAAGACTAGACAGACAAGACTAGACAGACAAGACTAGACAGACAAGACTAGACAGACAAGACTAGACAGACAAGACTAGACAGACAAGACTAGACAGACAAGACTAGACAGACAAGACTAGACAGACCAGACTAGACAGACGAGACTAGACAGACAAGACTAGACAGACAAGACTAGACAGACAAGACTAGACAGACAAGACTAGACAGACAAGACTAGACAGACAAGACTAGACAGACAAGACTAGACAGACAAGACTAGACAGACAAGACTAGACAGACAAGACTAGACAGACAAGACTAGACAGACAAGACTAGACAGACAAGACTAGACAGACAAGACTAGACAGACAAGACTAGACAGACAAGACTAGACAGACAAGACTAGACAGACAAGACTAGACAGACAAGACTAGACAGACAAGACTAGACAGACAAGACTAGACAGACAAGACTAGACAGACAAGACTAGACAGACAAGACTAGACAGACAAGACTAGACAGACAAGACTAGACAGACAAGACTAGACAGACAAGACTAGACAGACAAGACTAGACAGACAAGACTAGACAGACAAAACTAAACAGACAGGACCAGACAGATAAGACCAGACAGACAAGACCAGACAGACAAGACTAAACAGAGAAGACTAGAAAGACTAGACAGACAAAACTTAATGTAACCTAGTCAATATAGCTGCAAATTCCGCATACATTTTCATGAATCTACAGCTAATTCTTGTAATTTTTCATATATAAGTAATATGAAATTATAATCTTTATGTTATTACAAATGTAATTTCATGCCCTACTGCCCGTAAACTTTGCAAAAAAGTACATAACTTACATTTCCGCAATCGTTATAGTTTAATAACCATATGTACCAATTAGTAATAAGTCCCCGCTTTCTCGACATCTTAGCCTTGTTTGAATATTGGAATATCAATAGCTATAGTCCATCTAGTCCTTTCAATTTATACGTGTCTGTCTAGTCTTCCCTGTATAGCCTTTTCTGTCTAGTCTTGTCTGTTTAGTCTTCTCCATCTAGTCTTGTCTGTCTAGTCTTGTCAGTCCAGTACTATTTGTATAGTCTTCTCTATCCAGTCTTGTCCGTATGGCGTTGTCTCTCTAGTTTGAAGTTTCTAGTTGTCTCTTTTATTTGTTAATTTTTGAGTATTTGCATATTGTTGGCGACACTTTCGAATTTAATCCCAAGTTTTAATTAGTATTAATATTTGTTTGTTAATATTTCGTCCGGATGAAACAAAAACGAACATCCATTATACTAATTACGGCCTTTGAAATGCACAGTCAAAGATAATATCAACTTAAATTGTTTCTAATATTTTAGGGAATTTGTATACGAATCTACTCAAATTGTTTCTCAGCATATAATCCCTTTTTACAAAATTGCACAAAACATTTAAATAGACTGGAAATCTTCTTGAAATATTTCAACGACGCCTTCCCTAAAGCAGTAGTTAATGCAGGGTTGTGTTTAGACAAGATTTGAAATAGTTCCAGGTTCTTTTGCATTCTGACTAAATTGGGATCTGTGAATACTTGTCGATACGTTAGTTTGCTATTAACGTATCGACAAGTATTCACAGATCCCAATTTAGACAGGATGCAAAAGAACCTGGAACTATTTCAAATTTTGTCTAAACACAACCCTGAATTAAAGACACTTTATAATAAGTTACGAAGAAAGTACTCCAACTCCTTAAGAACCTCAAAGAAAGAAAAAAATACGAAACAATTAAAGGAATCGTGAAATATCCAGAAAACAACTTGGGAAGTATCAGAAATTTAACAGAGTTAAAAAAAGCAAATGCATCATATCATAATAATAACTACGGATAAAGGACCTTAACCCTTTCAATACGGCGAAAAAATCAGTTTAGTGAGCCTCATTACCGGGAACAGTTATTTCTTCTCCAAGTGATTATTACGATGAAATAACTTTTCTGTCTGAGAGACTGAAAGTCTAAAAGACACATAATTGATCTCATAACGACACATCAACGACAATAATGAATTTACAAGCTTTATTGATGGGACATACGTATGTGCCGCCGTAAACCCAGAACACCTGAATGCAGGGACAGGGTATGTCCCGGTCGTAATCCTAGAGACGCTAGTGCTGGGACAGCATATGTCCCTCTGCTGCTTTTGATTGCAAACTCACACCTACTACTCGACCACCCCTGTCCTCTCCTCACCATTTCTACCCTACCTCAACGTGATAATAGTCGTTGGGTTCATTATTCTTACCTTGTAAATTTAAAAAAAAAAAAACAGATTGTAAGTTTTATAAAACCATTTATTAATGAACCTTTTCTGGAATTAATATATATATATATATATATATATATATATATATATATATATATATATATATACAATAAGAACGATAACTCATGGAAAGAAATCTCATAGAAAAAAAAATTTAATTCTTGGATAGAAAGTAGCATCTAAAGTCTGAATTTCTTGAGGGTGTGATAAGGCTTGAAACATTTCTTGCACAGTGCCACGTTGCAAGAGGTGCATAGCATTTTTGAGCGTGCCTCTTTTTTGTTTTTTGCGCACCACGCACATTTTCTTCGCGTTTTTCCCTCAGTTGGGAAATGTTCTCCAACATTTGAGAGTCTTATATTTTCATTAGACGATCGCGATGACGATGGCGTGGATTTGCAGGAAGAGTGCGTTTGCGTATTCACGTCCTTACTTGCACTTCCAAATCTCAGGATATTTTCAGCAGCAGCAACGAGGAATGGTAGTAAGGGACGTTTTCGGTCACTAATGTCTTGATGAACAGCATGAGCATTTACAATCGAGGTCATCAGTAATCTGTAGAATACCATTTTCCACCATTTGTTGGATTTGCAATCCACCTCGTAGCACGTCCCCAGTTGGTCAGAGAGGTCAACCCCACCCATGAACTCATTGTAAAAGGATACCATTGATGGGCAGGAGAATTCCTTCTGAGAACAATCTTTTAGAGTTCTAATCGCCGTAGTTAATTCATTGCTATGGCAATTCGACATGACGAAAACCTCCTTAGTGTCCATCCATTTCACAGCAATTATTCCCTCGCTTGTAGCTTGCAAAATAGATTCACCTCTCTGAATTTCTGCTCTTCTTGCATTCAGAAATGTTGGTGTATTTTTTCGACTTTCATGTAGGTGCCGACTTATCCATGGGACAGGGTATACATCAGATTCACAGAAGTGAAGAATCGCTCAAAACAGATTATGATTTGGGGAATCTTCACTGTAGAAACAAGCTTTTTCACCACGCGTTCTCCTAGAGTTCCTTCGGTCACTGAATATTCTTTCCCAGCGTAAATGTTAAAGTCGTATACGTATCCTGTTTTAGAATCGCAGCGTTCCCAAACTTTGATACTCCTCTTTACTGGTTTCAAGGGTTGGTACTGTTTCAGGCTGCTCCTTCCCTTGAATTTTATCATTGACTCGTCTACTGACTGTCTTGTGCTGTCATTGAAACTCTTCAGAAAAGTGTACTTCAAGCTGGAAGCTACTTCCTCAATATAATATAATTTCGAAGCATCTGCAGACTTCTTTGGGGAATTGAAGTATAATTTTGAAATCAAAAAGAGGAAGCGATAGCTACTCATCGCTTTTTGAATGACTGCATTTCCCAGCGAACTATTGACTGATCAATATTGGGCCATTTGAGGTACCCCATTGTAGCTCATGATCCGCATTACTCCAACTACTGTCATTATTTCAAATTGGTCAGTCATATGATGCGTTTTGAATTCAGCGTTTCGACTGCCTGGTGATGAACTTGCTTCATTTTTCTTGAAATCTTCATTTACCATTTTTATCCTTTCGTTCGTACATTGAGCGATGTAAATGAATAAGCTATTGGGAAAAAGTTTGTAGAAAAAATCCAATTCAGTCGCATCGCCGTCAATAGAGAAATTTGCTTCTCCCTTGATGTAGTTAACAAGTGGCATACGTGATGTAAAGTTACTTGCACAGGACCATAAATATGATGGGGGATTCTGGGTCTGGATCTCTTTTGCATCAAACAAATCATTGTGATTGTTTGGGACGATTTCATCGTTGCTCTCCTCTTCGCTGCTTTCCTCTGATGTGGACTCAGAGTATTCAGATTCACAAGTGTCACTAATAGAAGCGTGCTGCCTCAGTTCGTCATCAGAGTAAGTTCTCTTTCGACTTATTGAGAAAAAAGAAAGGAAATAGGAAAGATATCAAAAAAAAATTTGAATTGAATCTTCTTTAGTCGCAAATGACAGTAACTAGACTCGGAATTGACGTTTCGGTTAGGTTAAGGTTAAGTCATATCTAGATGTCGCTCCTTAACTTTTACATTTCTACATTTCTCAACATTGAAAAATTATAGTTAAACTACTTTTGGCGAGACTTGAGAGTAACTCAGACCTTTTTCAAATTTTCTAATGCTTTTATTGTTCGTTTTATGATCAACCTCTTATTTACGCGTGCTGTTAAGCGTATCATTTAAAAACGTAATGAAGATACTATAACGTAATTTAAAAATTTTTGCAGGCTGGGACAGCATATGTCCCGTTAGGTGTGAAAGGGTTAAAGGACCCAAATAATAAAAGGACCTTTTATAAGTGCAACAAATATCAATAACTTTCTCACTTAAACTAAATTAAACAATCAAAATTTGTGGAATATAGTGATAATATATGGGAAAATAGCAAGACAATTTTCCTCAAACCAATAACAAATAAGGAATTACAAAACGTCGTGTTGGATCTAAAAGATAAGAAAAGTGTGGGTCATGACGAAATACCAGCAAGTGTTATAATAGTATATTAAAGGACGAGTTCAGTAAGCGCGATTTTACAGCACGCATCCAAATTTGGAAAACGACGAGGGAAGCGAGGAGTTTTCTAATGGACAAGTGCTGAAAACGCCTTACGAACGAGTTTTTTATATATTTTTTTCTATTCTGCGCCCTTTTATGCCATTTATAAATTAAAAAATCGCATATTAGTGCCACACGCATATGAGTGCAGTTATAAGTCCATTACAGACGCAAAATAGAAAAAGACTAGACTAGACTATTATAATATATTCTCCCATTTATCCTAATTCCACTAAAATCGATCATAAATAATACATTTAATGCGGTAAATTCCCGGATGCACTGAAAATAGCCCAAACTATCCCAATACACAAAGCCGGTGATAAAACGGTGACACAACAACAAATTACAGAGCGATATGTATTCTCTCCGTTTTTTCTAAGGTTTTTGAAAAAAACAATTGTGCTCGACTATATTCATTTTTAGAGAAAAATAATTTTGTCGAATTGCGGTGGTTGTTGTCTTTGGACAAACGTTCGCGTGATCAAACCTAAGGCTCGCTACACACCTACCGTGTGGATGTATCCGGCGCAGGCCCGGCACCGGGTTGAACACCTTACACACATGCCGGATGGATTTGTCCGAAACCGGCCCGATGGCCCACGAGGTCGAGCTACGAGCAGTGTATTTATTTGACTTCAGTACAAAATGGATCGCGAAAGAATTATTTGTATGTGGTTACTTTATCGGCGGTTACTTCGCAAGAAAAAAAAAAGCAAAGAAAACATTGGGTGCACCAAATCGACAAGGGAAGACGGTAGACTGCCGGACCGGCATGTGTGCAAGCTTCAATACAGTTCCATAGCCCACCATAGCCCATGGGCACCCGGCAGTCGGACGGCCGGTGGGGGCCGGCCGATGACAACCCGACAAAATGGGTCGGCCCGGCGCCGGATGAACTCACGCGGCACGTCTGAACTCCTCCTTGCTAGACTATGCAACACCACCCCCTCATACACATACACACGGTACGTGTGTAGCGAGCCTAATAGTCTCTGAGCTAAGTTGAGACAGACGGACGGACGGACGGACATTTCGAAACAAATATTGTAACAACGGATATATTGTACAAACAAATAATTCCGTTCAAAGGGCGTAGTGCAATAAAACAATATGTACCAAAGAAACTGTGGGAACTCAAGGTGTGGGTTCGTGCTGGTAGCTTTGGTTATATCTATCGATTTGACGTGTACCAAGGAGCGAGTGATGGTAGAAATAACAAATAACATGGTAGAGATAACAGTGAATTTGGTATGTGTGCCGATGTTGTTGTTCGTCTCTGTGATGATATACATCACAAATGCCATAAAGTGTTTCACATCTTTTCACCAGTATGCTCGAGGAACTACAAAAAAACGAGGAATTTATGGCACTAGAACCTGTCGAGCCAATAGGTAAGAAGGGGCACAATTACAACTGCCAACAGAGAAGGAGTTGAAGAACTATAAAGGTTCCTAGTTGGCAACAACGGAACCTTAAAAAAAGAATGTTTTATTCGATTGTATTAAAACCAAAAAAATCATTTTCTTGCAATTAACAGTGACATCTTGTTTAAGTTGAGTATTTACATTTACTTTTCAGTTATTAAAGAATATATAATTGAAAGTAATTATATATCTTTAATAATATCTTTAATAATTAATAACTATAAGTAAGTTATAGTAATTAGTATTATAATTATAAGTAAGTTATTATAATTCTGAGTAATCATAGAAGTAACAATGTTAAAGTATTAATGTTAACGTGGATCAAGAAGAATCTTCATACTTTCTTTAAAACATTTATGTGGATGAATCCATTTCAATTCAATTCATTTCAGTTTATTAAAATTGAAACAACAAACAATAAGCTCTGATAAGCTCAGATAATGCTCTGTAAACAATAAATTTGCAATATTTATTGTTTATGTGTGCAGGTTTTATTTAGTAATAAAACTCGTTTAAATTTTTTATTTGCATTTAGGCCTAGACCGCACTACGGCTAAACCGCCGCGGTTTTTGTTCGCGTTATTTTGTGACTCAAGTAAGCTAATACAAGCGACCTCACTTGCGGTTTTTTCCCGCGACTGATTTTTCCCATAGCGTACTGTGTGTTTCTCGAGCGGTTTGGCGGTTATATCGGTTACCGCTCGCGGCAAAAAACCGTAGTGCGGCCTCGGCCTTACTTGCATATTATCAATTGATTACTATTTATACGCAATTAGTTTTGAAAATCTGACCTTGATCGAGAAGAATCCTCGGCACTTCACCATACCACACACACACACTACCGACCTAATTTTCTCTCCGTCCACAAAAAATTTGAATGCATTTAATTCCACGCGATTTTTTATCACCGACGTTCGGATTCCGAGAACATGAAAATGTTTTTTTGTCGTGTAGACTCACAAAAATTGCACAAAGAACGCCCGAACCACATTTATTTACTCACATCGTTGCATTAATTTACATTTATTCTTAATACGATATTAAAATTTATTTATAAATATAAATGATTTTATTTTCTTAATGCGATAGTTTTTGTGTCGACATAAACGTAATTGTTTGCTTTAATATCCGTGCTTGCTGAAGATTTGCCACTTGTCGTTCCTATTGGCTAATTAATCGAGAAGATTGTTATAGCGATTTCTGTATACAATCTAGGTTAAAAATCAGTACCCGCCTAATGCGTTTAATAGGGATTTCGGGTGGCGCTGACTTTCGGTTGGACGTGTAATCTGTTTATTTTGACAGAAGCAAACAATATGGCGGATTGTAATTGTTTCGCGTCAATTTATAATCCGAATTAATTTATAACTTCTGCAGTTTCACGTGTATGAAAAGTAAGTAAATTTTGCACAGCTCTGTTAATTAATATGTTTTCGCTAGAATATCAGATTTTAATTAGTAACAGTCTTTAAAACAAATTTTCTTGAGTTTAATTTGAAAAAGTAAAATCACGCCTGCTATATCAAAGTACCAAACAAATATTTGTTTAAAAAACAATTACACGCTAATAAAATATTTTGTCGAATGAATATTTATAAACCGAGATGTTTTATTTCGCAAATTCCACTTGATTTTTCATTGCAGTTCATCAAAACTTGGTTCGGTTTGGATAGTGACGAACAATGTCTGTGATGTAATTCAAGTGCTCAAGGACATCCCAAGATTTCTCTGCTGGGCTTCTATCAAGGTAATTGCCTATATGTTTGCAAATTTCTGCTAAATTTAAGGTTTATTTTACTTTGATGAACAAAGAAAAAAACAAAAGTTTCGGAATTATAATAAAATATTGTACCCTATCTATAGAAAATTAAAAACAATTTATTAAAAAATATAGACGGTGAAGATTAGATCGACAAGACTATACAGACGAAACTAGGAAGAGGGAACTAAACAGACAAGACTAGACAGACAAGACTAGACAAGACTAGACAAGACTAGACAAGACTAGACAAGACTAGACAAGACTAGACAAGACTGGACAAGACTAGACAAGACTAGACAAGACTAGGCAAGACAAGACTATAAAAAACTAGACTATATACGACTAGAAAATCATAAAACCAGACAAAATCAGACAATCCCCATATAAGACCAGACACAAGTCTAGACAAGATCAGATAGGCCAGACAAGTCCAACCAAAAACATTTATGGGCAAAAAACATGTAACCCATGCGCCGATATCAAAAAGAAAAAAGGAGGACAGCCCAATTAACTGTCTGTCTGTAAAATCAATAATAAAGAAATACTTAACAGTATAAACAATAAATATCATTAAATGTATCAATAACAATTATAAATTCAAGAGAAAACACGATCGCACTACTCCGTTCACAACCACGTTCATATTGAAGCTAGAAGTAGAATTTTTTTCCAAAACATGACACTAGGCTTCTACTTATACGCCGGTAAATGCACATTTGTACTGCTATAGCCGCAGTGTCTAAAAACGACCGTTTCGTTTTTTGACGGCTATTGCCGTCATGCCACATAGTGAACTTCGCTTTGACGGCTATAGACGATGATGTTGTTGTCCTCTAACTCCTACGCTGATCATAGGGCCTCTACAAAGACCTTCCATCTGACTCTATTCTGAGCGAGGTGTTTTTGAGGCGACCTTTAATTCTGCGTCTATGGTCCTCCTCCACGGTTTAGCTGGACGTCCCTTTCTGCGGGAACCCTGCGGGTTCCATTGTAAGGCTTGCCTAGTGATGTTTCCTTCGTCTCTCCTTAATACATAGCCCAACCATAGTTTTTTGTTGATTTGAGTGGACAAACTTGGCAAAATTCATTTGTTTTATGTGAAAATTGGACGAAAATGTCAAAATAATTGGCAAATATTGCCATATTTTCAAAAACCAAAATCTTTATACCAAACTTTTTGTTTTTTTTTTGTTGATTTGAGTGGACAAACCTTTGCAAAATTCCTTTTTTGTGTCAAAATGGACGAAAACAACAAACGTCAAACGTCAATATTGTCAAATTTTCAAAAACCAAAATCTCTATTCGAAGCAAAATTTGTTATTTTTGTTGATTTGAATTTACAAACCGTGAAAAATTCTTTTGTTTTGTGTCAAAATTGGACGAAAACGTCAAAATAATTTGCAAAAATTGCCAAATTTTCAAAAACCAAAATGTATATTCGAAGCAAATTTTTGTTGTTGTTGATTTGAGTGAAAAATTTTGCAAAATTCTTTTGTTTTGTGTTAAAATTGGACGAAAACGTTAAAATAATTTCCAAATTTTCTAAAACTAAAATCTCTATTCGAAGCAAAAGTTGCTTTATTTTTGTTAATTTGAATGGACAAACCTTCCAAAATTATTTCGTTTTATGTCAAAATTGAACGAAAACGTCAATATAATTTCCAAAAATTACCAAATTTTCTAAATCTAAAATCTCTATTCGACGCAAATTCTGATTTTTGTTGATTTGAGTAGATACAATATGCAAAATTCTTTTGTTTAATGTCAAAATTGGACGAAAATGTCAATCTAATTGGCAAATATTGCCAAATTTTCAAAAACCAAAATCTCTATTCGATTTTTTTTGAGTGGACAAACTTGCAAAATTGTCAAAAACCAAAATCTCTATTCGAAGCAAATTTTGTTATTTTGTTGATCCTAGTGGACAAATTTTGCAAAATTCTTTTGTTTTATGTTAAAATTGGACGAAAGTCTCAAAATAATTTACAAATATTGCCAAAGTTTAAAAAACCAAAATCTTTATACGAAACAAAATTTGCTTTATTTTTGTTAATTTGAATGGACAAACCTTCCAAAATTATTTCGTTTTGTGTCAAAATTGTACGAAAACGTCAAAATAATTTCCAAAAATTGCGAAATTTTTTAAAACTAAAATCTCTATTCGAAGCAAATTCTGATTTTTGTTGATTTGAGTAGACACAATTTGCAAAATTCTTTTGTTTAATGTCAAAATTGGACGAAAATGTCAATATAATTGTCAAATGTTGCCAAATTTTCAAAAACCTAAATCTCTATTCCAAGCAATTTTTTTTGTTTTTTGCTGATTTAAACGGACAAACTTTGCAAAATTCCTTTGTTTTGTGTCAAAATTAGACGAAAACGTCAAAATATTTTGCAAAAATTGCCAAATTTACTAATAACCAAAATCTTTATACGAAACAAAATTTGTTTTTTTTTGTTAATTTGAATGGACAAACCTTGCAAAAATCATTTGTTTTGTGACAAAATAGGATGAAAACGTCAAAATAATTTGCAAAATTTGCCAGATTTTCTAAAACCAAAATCTCTATTCGAAACAAATTGTTTTTTTGTTGATTTGAGTGGACAAACTTTTCAAAATTCATTTGTTTTATGTCAATATTGCACGAAAATGTCAAAATAATTGGCAAATATTGCCAAATTTTCAAAAACCAAAATCTCTATTCGAAGCAATTTTTTTATTTTTTGTTGATTTGAATGGACAAACCTTGCAAATTCCTTTGTTTGTGTCAAAATTGGACGAAAACGTAAAAATATTCTGCAAAAATTGCCAAATTTACTAATAACCAAAATCTCTATTCGAAGCAAACACTATAAATTTTTTCAACTCGAATCCACATTTCATCTTCAAATTCACGTTGAAACAACTTCAGGTTGCAACAACTTCATGTTGAAAGCACTTCATGTTGCGGCTTCGTATTGCGACAACTTGAAGTAGCAACAACTTCATTTTGAACTTGAATTAGACTACTAACTTATAACAATTAAGTGGGCCATGGAAAGCACAATGTAATACAGGGGTGGGCAAACTTTTTAGATGATGGGCCAGTTAGAGTTCGTCCTAGCTGACGCGGGCCAGAATTTTTTTTCTGCACGCACCTACGATGCAAGCGTGCGCATTCACGTGTTTGAGCGCATTAGGCTAAGGCCTGAGTTGTACTTTGAGCGGCGAGCGGGGCGTGCAGTTTAAGCGGGCAATGGGCGTCCAATGTCTGGCCTGAGTTATGAGCGGGGCGTGCAGCGTGCAGCTGCATCCGACGCGACGGTCTCCCACTCATCTCAGCGACCTAGCCTAGCTCAAGTCTCAAGAAATCAGTTCAACAGACAGCGTTGTCGTGGTTGATTTACCATCATGGTATCTTATGACGTTTTTGACATGTTTTTAGAGGAAAATTCTTTATTAAAAATGGACCTATTACCAAAGGATGGTCCTAGTGCTGTTGTCAAACAAAGAAAAAAGTTTGGAGAATTTTCTACGCTATATTCAACTATGAGAGAAAATGAAGAAAAATTCCACGAATATACGAGAATGTCAATATCAAAATTACCTTCAATTTTTAGTTTTACTGCCAATTCTCTCCAAACTTTTGCTTTGTGCTTCATATTTTTATAGAGCGGGTGACTCGATAACCAAATTTCTGGTTTAGCCTGAATAAGGGAAATAATTTCTTCAAACGACATACTGCACGCTGTAGACCAGCGATCCTCACTACGTGGCCCTCTGAACGTTTTTTTCACGGCCCTCGGCTGTTAGGGAAATAAATAAGAAGGTAAATTTAAAAACGTAAATTAGGAATGGGCATTGTGAATGAAACACTGACTCGATTTCAAGGAGACTACAACAAAATTGTAACGAAAATTATGAGTATTGTTTTTTCACAAAAGTTCAATATGTATATTGAAGAACTATCAAAGGGTAATTATTCCAGCTTTCCTTCAGTTTAAACTCTGATGAAAATCCAAATGAAAAGCAAGATGTTTCTAATTTAATAAAGCTGTTGACAAACCTAAAGAAGAAATGAATATATGAATAAACCATTGAAATGAATAACCATTTCGCTGAGTGAAAAATCTATGGGCAGCAACAGCAAATGTAGCTCAACTTTATGTTTTTGGATATGAAGGTATAGATTTGAAAAATGAGTTAATTGATCTTCAGCATGATACAGAACCCAAATTAATTTTTGAAGAAAAAAAAAGAAGGATAAGGCTCACTATGACTTTTGGAAAGTAGTTGAAAAGGACCAATTCCCTGACCTAATTGACTGTGCTCAGAAAGTCGCTCAAAAAGTGTCCCCTTAAGTGTTCTCTTATTCAGGCTAAACCAGAAATTTGGTTATCGAGTCACCCGCTCTATAAAAATATGAAGCACAAAGCAAAAGTTTGGAGAGAATTGGCAGTAAAACTAAAAATTGAAGGTAATTTTGATATTGACATTCTCGTATATTCGTGGAATTTTTCTTCATTTTCTCTCAAAGTTGAATATAGCGTAGAAAATTCTCCAAACTTTTTTCTTTGTTTGACAACAGCACTTGGACTATGTTTTTGCATCTACATATGTGTGTGAATCTACATTTAGTAAGATAAAGTTTATAAAAAACAAGTACAGACCCAGGTTAACGAGTGCAAACGTTGACAACATTATGAGAATTTCAGTTTCTTCCCAACCTGCTAATGTGGATGCTATATTAGAGAGCTGTGAAAGGTTTCGCCCATCAACTTCAAAGAATTAACGTATTCAAGTATGCCTGGAGCTAAGTAAAAGACATTCCATTATCTGTTCATTACATCATTTTGTTACATGTGTTGATGACATTTTTTACTTGCGGCCCTCAGGAAAATCTGATAAAAACAATTAGGCTCTCTAAAAAATTCTAGTGAGGACCCCTGCTGTAGACGAACGCTAAACACAGATTTGAAATGAGCGTGCACGCCACGCTGCCCGCCTCGCTGCACGCAAACCCAAACGCCCCGCTCACTTACTTACTCAGGACGCCTGCTACTAAGACCATGTGTTTGAGATGCACGCTGCACGCCACGTCCCGCTCCACGCTCTGTTTGAGCGGGCACTCAGGTCTTAGCCTTAGTGTTTGCGTCAAGCCTCGACCCTTTACGAAAGTCTTTAGAAAAGCAATACAAGAAGAGTCACTAGGTCTCAAGGTTTTTTTATATTTATACGTAGTTGTAGATGATATGTGGATTCGAGGTGAAAAAATCTCTTCTCGTAGTTGACTATTTATACGTAGTTGACGCATTAGTGCATGGATCCCCAACCTTTTAGCACTCAAGAGCATATTTTAGAAAACCGGTCGGGCGGTGGGCATTTTAATCTTTTCAAGAAATCCTCATCTGCTAAATTGGATTTTAGGAAAATGTCGTTTTGAAAGTCTAAAATTTCTAGCTCCAGTTGTTCTGCCCTTACTTGAATAAGTCTTGCAATATATGCTGCTATTCTGGTTTTAAGTTTAAGTTTAAGTTTACTTCACGGTCGGCGGGCACCACGGTGCCCGCGGGCATAGAGTTGGGGACCACTGTATTAGTGTTTGCGTCAAGCCTCGACCCTTTACGAAAGTAAATTTACAAATGTAAAGCAGTAAAGCAATCTTACAAATCCTCAAAACTCGTTGAAATACCGCAAATGCTGAAAATCAAACATTTTCGAATATTTTAAAGAATTTGAAAAATGTCTCTCAAGAATCGATACCAAAATTAAAAGTTATATTGAGTTCTGCGATCTGCGGGCCAATTCTTATGTATTGAAAAGATTTTTACGGGCCGCATTAACAGGTTGACTGCCACCAATATTTTTGGTTTCTACCAAGGAGCCAACAATTTTTTTCGAATATTTTTATTGTCATTATATTTGCCTTGCACACGCACTCCGATCGGAGTATTCGGCGCGGTGGAAGACACCGAACCACTCCGATCGGAGTGCGTGGCAGACAACCTGTTAAGCACTTTCTCGGGCCGCAGTTGGCCCGCGGGCCGTAGGTTGCCCAACCAGGATCTAATACATCTAGTCCAATTCAGTTAACATTGTAGAGAATTAATTAAATTAAGTACATTTTAATCTAGTAGACTACATAGATAAGACAAGAGACAAGACTAGATAAAGGCAAGAGGAGACAAAACTAGACAAGACGGGACAAGACTAGACATAATTTTTTTAAAAATAAATATATGGCTATCCTTCTTCTTATCACGCCCTCTCCTGCCGAAGGTTGGCAATCCAAATGGCAATTTTAGCTCTAGAAACTGCAGCACGAAAGATTTCTGCAGACGAGCGGTCGAACCATCTCCTCAAATCTTTCAGCCACGAGTTCTGGCGTCTTCATACTGATCTTTTCCCATGTACTTTGCACTCTATTATGAGGCATAATATTTCGTATTTATCACCTCTCATGACATGACCCAGGTATTGCATGTTTCTTTCCTTGATGGTGTTCATTATTTCTTTTTGTTTGTGCATGCGCTGGAGTACTTCATCGTTGGTGTTGGTGATCCTTTGTACCCATGAAATTCGCAGCATCCGTCTAAACACATACATTTCGAAGGCTTCTATTTTCTTTTCGGTCTGTGAATTTAGTGTCCAGCTTTCACATCCATAGAGTAGGACAGAGAAGACGTAGCTTCTGATCATTCGAGTTCTGAGTTCCAAATTGAGGTCTAGTCTTCGAAAAAATGATTTCATGTTCATTAAGATTTTTCTCGCCTGCTTAATCCTTGAAAGTATTTCCCTTTTTGGGTCGCACTGACTATTGATGTTGTTGTTGTCCTCTAACTCCCACGCGGAGCATAGGGCCTCTACAAAGACCTTCCATCTGACTCTATTCTGAGCGAGGCGTTTCACCTCGTTCCACGTTTTTCCTGCGATCTTTAATTCTGCGTCTATGGTCCTCCTCCACGTATTAGCTGGACTTCTCTTTCTGCGAGAACCCTGCGGATTCCACTGTAAGGCATGCCTAGTGATGTTTCCTTCGTCTCTCCTTAATACATAGCCCAACCATTTCCACTTGCGGTGTTTTATGTCTTTTTTTATCTCTTGTTGGTTTGTCAGGTGCCATAAGTCTACATTGCGTATTGTATCTGGCCAGCAAATGCGCAGTATACTTCGTACGCATTTGTTTATGAATACCTGAAGCTTATTTACTATTGTTATGGAGATTTTCCATGTTTGGCACCCGTACCGCAAGACGGATTTCACATTTGAGTTGAATATTCTTAGTTTTGTTCGTGTGAAATACAGTCTGGAGGTCCAGACCGGCCTGAGCATACCAAATACCTGTTTGGCTCTTTTTATTCGGTATGTGACATCGGTGGTGGTGCCGCCCTCATTAGTAATTATGCTTCCCAGGTACATGAATTTATCTACATCCCCTATTTGTTCGTCATAAATGCGGAAGGCGCGGGTATTCTTCGTGGCGGCTCTAAGCGATTTGGTTTTGCTAATGTTGATTTTTAAACCTGCTTTGGATGCTTCTGCAGAGAGACGGTCGAGTTTGCTTTGCTTGTCGGCGTGGGTGTATGCCAAGAAACAGATATCGTCTGCGTAGTCCAGATCTTCCAGGAACGAGTTTAACGTCCATCTAATGCCCTCACTACTTGACACTACTTTGTCCACTATTGAGTCTAACAGAATGTTAAATAGTAAGGGCGATAGTACGCAGTCCTGTCTGACTCCCGAGCTGATGCTAATGTCGCTGCTCTTAGCAGTTTGGTGTTTTACGTAGCAGGATGCGGTTCGGTATAGTTCCTTTACTAGGTTTATTATCTTTTCCGGTACCCCCTTTTCTTCGCTTTCAGCGCTTTCCAGACTGCATTATGATAGATGCTATCAAAGGCCCTGCGGAAGTCAACGAAGACCGCGTATATTGTAGACCTCCATTTCATGGACTGCCCTATGATGATTTGCATTGTTTTAATTTGATCGACACAGGATCTATTTGGGCGAAAACCCGCTTGTTCCTGACGCAGACTGGGCTCTATGGAGATGGATGGTCGATCCAATAAAATGTGAGAAATTATTTTGTTGATAGTGTTTAGAATTGTAATCCCTCTCCAATTGCCACAGTCTGTAAGATCACCTTTTTTGGGGAGAACGACTATGGCTCCTTCCTTCCATTCATGTGGCACATTTTCCGACTCCCATGCATCTACTATTAGCGGGTGGAGCAGTTTTGTTACCACGATTAGGTCTGCTTAAAGTATTGCTGCCGGAAGGTTATCTGGGCCAGCGGCCTTGTTGTTCTTAAGGTTCTTTAATGTAGTTCTGACTTCTTCTTCACTAGGTGGGTTAGGATTTACGTTCCGGACCGGGAGATTTATTTGATGGTCTTGTGGAGGATGTCGGGGATGTATGCCGTCCTCGGCATCACTTTCTTCCGGCTTCGGCTGTCCGAGTATTTCTTGGAAGTATTCCTGCCATCTTATAAGTTGATCTTCTTTGTTGGGTGATCTCTTTTGAAGTTTTTATTAGCGAGTTTTTTTGTTATGAGATAAAGTTCTCTTGTGTTGTTATTTCTTGCTGCAACTTCGGCTTTCGCTGCGAGATCTTCCGCCCATATACGTTTGTCTTTTCTGGCACTCCGTTTTACCTTTATTGGTTTATGCGGTTTATTTTAGCGGTTTATGTTCCAGTAGCTACGAGTCAGTTCTCAACGTTAGGGTTTTGATTGATCAGGGCTTTTGCTGCCTTCCTGTCTTCGATTAGTTTCCATGTTTCCTGCGAGATCCACTCCTCTCTGTTCCTGTGCTTTCTACCCAAGGTCTTGTCGGCAGTTTCTAGCAATACTTTGTGGACTGCTTTCCATTCTCGACGATCTTCCTCTGTCATGTTAGTGGTATTTTCTTGCAGTTGCGTCTTGAAACTGGCTAGTCCTTCGGTTGTTTTAGGCTTGTCTGTATCGAATTTTATGCTAGCAGCTAACGTTATTTGTCTTTTTGCTGTTGCTTACTTTAGTTTATGCGTGCCAACGACAAGGTAATGGTCGCTGGCCATATCTGCACCTCTTTTGTTTCTCACGTCGCATAGTGATGTTCTCCACTTTTTTTGAATGATAATGTGGTCAATTTGGTTTTTTGTACGCTGGTCAGGAGATATTAAAGTCTCCTTGTGTACCGTACCCTCTTATGCGAGAAGAGCGTACCGCCAATTATCAGGTTGTGTTCCAAGCACGTAATGACCAGCATTTCCCCATTCTCGTTTACCGTTCCGATTCCATGGTTACCCATTGCCTGTTCTAAGTTGGTGCTGTCGGAAACAACTTTGGCATTTAGGTCCCCTATTAGTATGATTATGTCGCCCTTTGTTATGGAGTATAAGGTGGTAGACAGTTGTTCGTAGAACGTGGCCTTTGCTTCAATTGGATTTGTCACTGTTGGTGCGTAACATTGGATGATACTTATGCTTCTAACCCTTGTGTGGAAACGGGCAACAAAAATTCTATCGTTCACTGGTCGCCAGGATAGTAGGCTAGTTTTGGCCTTTTTGCTTAGTAGTAAGCCAACTCCGCTCTCATGGTGTTCGCCTTGTGGTTTGCCTGAGTACAGGAACTAAGGTTCGCTGTATTTTGTTCTCCAAACCCATGCCATCTTACTTCGCTAAGGCCTCGGATTTCCAGGTTGTATCCTGTCATTTCGAGGACCACTTGTGCAAGTCTCGATGGTTCCAGTAGGGTTCTAATGTTCCATATTCTTATTCGTGTCCGAGTTTTTGTGTTCGCCAAAGTCGTCATCTTAGAATCCGTCCGGTTAGTATCTGTAGTGGTTTCGTTGATAAAGAGTTTAAGATGGGCAGGTTATTAGTCCACCGCACCCGAGTTTGATGACGGGACTGCCATCCAGCGGCTATTCAACATGCCTGGTTTGGGTAGGTTTCCTTCCTTCTGAGAGCTCAGGTGGACAAGCTTTATTCTTCCACAGGGTATTTCTGTCCTGTGATTCTATGGTTATCCCGCCAATGTTCGGACGTCAGAGCCTCTTTAGTTATCTAGCAGGGTGCACCTCGGGCAGGCGAGGTTGACTTTTGGGTTATCATGATGTTCTCATAACCCCTTACACCCCGCTATAGACGATAGTGTCCGTCAATCTGTTAAATTATTTTTTGTGATTTTCCTGAAAACCTTGTATCTCAACTAATCAATATCCCTCCAAAAGTACGTAAAACTCGTAACTCCAATTTTTCTAGTTGAAGTGCAGTTCCAGAAGGCAAAACCTAAAAATCCGAGTATTATCAATTCCTTACTTCACCTTTTCCACAAGAAACACGTTTTGTGGTTGTTATTTTCATTCGATTATTAATAATAAATATTTGAAAAACAAAAAGTTGTATCCTGTAAAAGTTAACCTACAGGAGTTACAAGGTTTCCTTGTGTCGCCGACTATATATTAATATAATATAAGGTACTTACATATTAACGCCACCGCAGCGAAAGGTCGCGCTACCTCGCGATATGTGGTCTGGATTTATTTCATCTAATATAACCTAATCTAACCCTTATCCAATATTTTTTCTTATTTCGGATCGAGAGGTGATCGAGACTCTACCGCGTGATATGTGGTCTCGATTTATCTGCTCCGTCATAACCTAATGTAACCATCCATTTTCTTCAAATCTGTAGCTGCGGTTGCGTTAGTACGTAAGTACCTGATATAATTATACAGTAATATAATATAACAACATACTTTCGCCAACAACGTACTGTGTTGGCGAAAGAAACAAAATATGTAATATAATAGTGGAGAGCCAAAGCTGGAGTTTCCAGTTTGATATATTATTAGTATATTAATGTGATAATAAATATCTAGGGTAGATTAGTTACAGTGTAACAGGACGACAATAGTTTGGATTAGATAAAGCGGATAATAAATAAATACACATGCGGATAGTCGGAAGGTTTATACAAACAGTTAATTAGACAATGGCCTGGAGGTCTTGCAGTCCATGTCCAATATGGCACAAACAGCCGTGCAAATTATGTCGAGCTCATAAAACGTATTTGCTGCGCTATCATATGGAACAATTCATGTTTTATGTTTATATCACTAACCGGCAGCTATGATCAATATTTATGTTTGGTATGTTGCTCTTATCTGATTAACTTAAATTACGTTTGGAGGTTTTCCCAAGAAATACGTAACAAATTGATATATTATTTTCTTTGCGGTTCTGCGCTCGATGGATTCAGCATTCCCTTCATTATTTTTGCGTATTTTCTTGTTACGTCCTTATACCTTTATAATGCGGCGGTAGTACGTTAATACTGCTCCATAATATACTTCCGGTTGCTATTAGGGAGCATTAGCTGCGCCTGTATACAAGGAAATACAGCGAGATACTTTTCCGGCGGAGGAGGAGCATCTTGAAATATTCCACAGCGAAGTATGTAAATTACAGAGAAAAAGGTAAATGGATAAGATATAGGCAGACGTGGACTTTTATTAGGAATTTCGTTAATAATAATAATTAGTTTTACATAATATGCTTCCGAGTTACTTTTCAAAATTTTATTATCATTTCTGTTTCGCCAATATTTCCTCGACTATAATTTGTTATTGTATTTGCATGTTTCTCCTCTTCAGATGAAGATAACAAATGTTGTTGGTTACATTCATTGGTTCCGCAAAACTTGATTCCCTTCAACAAGATGTTTGTATTCCCTAGAACTTATCTTTGAACTTAACTTTTTTTAGCTACATAGCAAAAATAAATTTATCTAATCTTGTCAGTCTAGTCCTCTCTTTCTAGTCTCGTCTTTCTTGTCTTGATTTGTATGTCTAGAGTTAGTCTTTTGTAATTCTAGTCTTGTTCAAGTTTCGCTACCTTTTGTAACTATATAGCGTTGTCTGTCGGACTTGTAGTAATAAATCTATATAATTTATTAGAAAAGCTCGGTTTAAGAATTTCATTTTGGAAATAAATTTGGCGTTAGTGGTTGGAGTATATCGTTGTAAATAGTACAAGAGTAATAAACACTGAAGTGACATTTATTTGAAGATGGTTTTGAGTGCATGACTGTAAAATGGTTTTTGAGCGCGGCGACGAGTGTAACAGAGACCGAGCGAATTCGCAACTCGAGCGAACTCGCTATGCGAGAGAAACACAGAGGCGAGGGCGAGATCTTTATATAAAGTTCCAGGCCCGCGTAATGTGCGCAAATATATTTCATTAAAGTCTTATTAAAATAATTGAAAGTTTTTAATTGCTTTCTAAAAGTCAAAGTTTAAAGTCACATTATTATAATTTACATCTTTTTTCGTGTTGTATATTACGAAATATTTACCTCTAAGGTTTGCGCAGGGGTTGGGGTATTAATTCGAGGCAATCGAGGCTTCATTGTTCCTCTAATTTATTATTAATTTTCAAAGTCGTTTCGTTAGCTACTTTGTCGAACTACTCGGCTTTGTTCTTTTAGAAGTCCTCGTAATTACATTCCTATTTACAAGTCAATTCGAAATACTAATTAACTAAACAACAGGTAAATGCATTCAACAAGACTTTTACCAAACTCATTTACTACACTTAATACACAACACAATTTGAAATAAAATTATCCTTTCTCCGACTTAACCTAACCTTCTGGATCCTAAATAAGTCTAAATATACATATAGCAATTATTAATACTAGATAGAAAACATTTAGGTAGTTAGTTTGGATTTGCTATCTAGATGAAGCAATCAAATTGCTTTGTGGAGATATTTTCGTGGAGAACAAAGGCTCTCGGCCGATGATTTATAGTTGGTTTATTTCGGCGCGCATAGATCATTTCGCAGAGTACAAAGTGTTCGTGCGCTGCACAGACGAACTGAATTAACCGGTAATTTATTAATCCTCGGCCGATAATCCCTCGCCACCTGAACCGCGCGTGTGTGCGGCCCAACAGGACAAGCTTGTTGCGTATAAACTGACTGCTCGCAGCTATCAATTTAACTTTACTGTCGACATTTAACTACGTCGAACTAAAAATGATCGCTACAATGTTGAGATGATAAAGAAAATACTTAAATGGCAACATAAAGATGACAAAGAAGTTACGTTTTCACCACTAGATAGATAAGGCTAGACAGACAACATTAGCCAGATAAAACTAGACAAATAGTTCAACTACTATAAACTAGACAATTTATGCAAAATTAGTTAGACAAGGGTATATAGACAAGACTAAATAGATAAGACTAAACAGGCAAGACTAAACAGACAAGGCTAAACAGACAAGACTTCACTGAGAAGACTAAACAGACAAGACTAGACAGACAACACCAGGGCAGACAGGATTAGATAGACAAAACTAGATAGATAAGACTAGACATACAAGCCTAGATGGATAAGGCTGGATAGACAAGACGACTAAACAGGCAAAAGTCTACTAGGTAGGAGTCAACAGGTAAGAATAGACAGCCGGGAGTAGACAAGATAAACAAGTTTAGATAGACAAGATAAGACAGTTAATATTAAAACCATATTTTGTACTCTAATTAATTAAAATAACAAATAAAATATGAACAAATGGTTAAAATTGTCCGGTTTTTGTAAAGGGGCTTGAAGCTATTTTATATTTGAAAATTTATTTTTCCAATTTTTATCATTTTCAGTTAATGCGGATATAATTCCTTTTTGAATAAAAAACAAATAAATTGTCATTGAGCTCAAACGAATAACTTTTGCGTTTTCATTATGTTTTTATTATAACTGTTTTCATACAATATTGTTGCAAAATGTCATTAAATAAAATGATTTACGTATGCTATGTATCTTCAGCAATGTGTTTGGCCTTGTCAGTCTAGTCCAGTTTTCTAGTTATTTTTACATATTTGGACCTATTAGTCTTTGGTGTTTTGTTACATATTTTCTCATCATATTCTGCCAAATCTACTAAATGCTTTAAAATTCTTAATAGTTAAAGTTGAAAAGGATGGATGCGAGCGGTACTAGATGGTAATTCATACTGATTCTCTACTGAAAAGATGTTTTTACCATTAATTTTTGTGAAAATATTATATAACTTGTGAAGTTATATACATCTACACACTTTACACGACTCGAGTTTCGACGATTTCGAAGGCAATTTTCAAGTGGATTGCAAATTGATGAAAATAATTTTATAAAATAAAAATAAAATGAGAATAAAGGTTTTGGTGGGAAGGAAAAGTGTCTATCTGTAGTTGGGAACTGACCTGGAGGCAATTGCGTTAGATTAAAGAGTTGTCGAAAGATTACGTCGGTTTGCTCGTTAAGGAGATTTACTGATGGATTTTCTAATTTGAATGAATCCAAGTCATTAAGCTCGGGCCCTTATTGCAATTATGCCAGATTTTTAGATAACCCATTTCGGGGAATTTGTTATTACATTCCAGACAATAGTTAGAAATATAACTTGTATCTTTTCGAAGACAAAAGGCTCAAAAATGTTTTGAAGAATGATTTGATATGCTTCGTCCTGTATGACCTACATACACGCTATTGCATTCCGAACAATGAATCTCATATACGCCGGATTTTTTGAGGGAGTCGATTTTGTCTTTACCATTAAATAATATGTAAAATAATATTGAAGAAGATTTATGCTACTTGTACATTTTATTTTCGCAAAAAGTTTGGTAGGCTGTTATTTCGCATAGTATTTGTTCGCTTGATTTGCCCAAATATATGAGAAAAAGATGTCGCTGTCATACGATGGAATTCTACCCTATATTTTATTACCATATATCCATCTCCCATTCACTATGACACTATGAGTGTTTAGGGGTTCTGGAACTTCACTATTTGTTTTTACTGCTCAATTTTGCTTATATGCCTATATACCCTGAATAAAGGTATACAGGGTATTTTTTTTAAATAACGCGAATATTTTTAAACTTATAAAATGAAAACTTTATTTTAGTATTACACTTATTCACTAACTTATATTAAGATCTAACTATTTCTAGATCTAATATAAACTAATATATTAACTATTTCTAGATCTTTTTCGATACTCTTAACACTCAGTTGTTCAATTGACTGATTTAAGTATATGGAGATTATAAAGAAAAATTAGACGAAATATAATATATACAGGATGTTACGGGACTTGAGTATGTTCCATGTCGGTTATAAACAAGCAAAATTTAGATATAATATATACCCTGTATATATTATGTATATAGAGCGTACGTGATGAAATGCTTAACGAATATAAACAAAGAAAATTCAGAATAAACAGCTTGGTACACATACTTTTTAACCTTCGGACCTAACCGACGAGGGTGTAACTGTATGCAAAACCCATATGCTTCTGGAGCCTGAGAATACCACTACGACAACATGTATTTTAATAAGTTTCTAATAGTAAATTCGCATTTTTCTTGTAATTAAACTACATATTTACAGTTTTCAGATTTTTCCCTTTACATGTGCTGTAAGTCACCGCTTCTTGCCAAATTTTATGATTCTAGGTCACCGGGAAGTACTCTATAGGTTTTGATTCCCTTGTGGAATCGGAAAATATGCGACATAAACAGTAATATCTTTTGATCGCGTTGACTTACAGGTTTGATTTTTTCACAAATGAAAGAGACCGCAGACCCGAGTATTTGATACAAATTTCAACTTGTTACCTCTACGTGTTCCTGAGAAAAATGGTCTTGACAGACAGACAGACAGACAGACAGACAGACAAACAGACAGACAGACAGACAGACAGACAGACAGACAGACAGACAGACAGATAGACAGACAGACAGACAGACAGATAGACAGACAGACAGACAGACAGACAGACGGACGGAAAACAAAGTGATCCAATAAGGGTTCCGTTTTCGGTACGGAACCCTAAAAATGAGCCATTTTTCAAAAACTACATATTTACAGTTTTCAGATTTTTCCCTTTACATGTGCTGTAAGTCACCGCTTCTTGCCAAATTTTATGATTCTAGGTCAACGGGAAGTACTATATAGGTTTTGATTCCCTTGTGGAATCGGAAAATATGCGACATAAACAGTAATATCTTTTGATCGCGTTGACTTACAGCTTTGATTTTTTCACAACTGAAAGAGACCGCAGACCCGAGTATTTGATACAAATTTCAACTTGTTACCTCTACGTGTTCCTAGGAAAAATGGTCTTCACAGACAGACAGACAGACAGTCAGACAGACAGACAGACAGACAGACAGACAGACAGACGGACGGACGGACGGACAGACAGACGGACAGACAGACAGACAGACAGACAGACAGACAGACGGACGGACAACAAAGTGATCCTATAAGGGTTCCGTTTTCGGTACGGAACCCTAAAAATGAGCCATTTTTGTTATATTTGCGTATTTTTTTTTAATTTATTAAATTATGGATGAGTGCAATTGGGAAACCATTCTCTCTGGCAATTGAAATGACATTATTTAATTATTTAATTCTTGGTGGAAAGGGTGGAAAATGTTTCATGGACTGAAACTTGTGCGATATTGGGTGATTTGATGTGAAGGGAATTGTAGAGGTGGACACTAGTCGGATGTATATATCAAACTCAATTTTTTTGTTTATATGAATTCAAGTTAAGTTTTTAATAAAAAGTTTATTCTTATTGAAGTGCCGTACTCTCACCGACAGCGTAGGCAACCTCTCGCGCATACTTGTGGAACGAATCTTCTACAAATATACGGGACCTTCAGTTTATCGCCTGTTCCGAACGGCACTATAGTCCTTTTTTTAAGAATGCAGTACAGGGAAGATTAGGCGTATTTGACCTTGTTCTCGAAAATATATGAGTAAAATGAGCCTTTTTTGTTATATTTGCGTAATTTTTTTATTTTATTAAATTATGGATGAGTGCAATTGGGAAACCATTATCTGTGGCAATTAAAATGACATTATTTAATTCTTGGTGGAAAGGGTGGAAAAGGTTCGATGTTTCATGCAATGAAACTTATGCGATATTGGGTGATTTGATGTGAAGGGAATTGTACAGGTAACACTAGTCGGTTGTATATCTCAAATTCAAATTCGTTATTTTTGTGAATTAACACCGAACCACCTGACATATGTCTCTCAGACCCAAAGTAGCAGTAATTTTCTCACCTGAGACGTATGGCAGGTGGTTAAGGGTTAAAGTTAGGTCCAGAACGTTTAAGGTAGAGACTCATTGGTCCCACGTACGAAACATATGCAACGCATTACGATATGTGGACTCTTGATTTTAGATGAAAAACTATGCCGTAGAAACACACTTATCGTATGCAACGCAATCACACGCCTCACACGCAACGTTGATCTGGGATGTCCAGATCGGCGTGGTAAGGTGGAGGGGATGTTCGTACGCTATCCACGCGTGTGATTAGTGTGCTTCTAGAACTTATGCGTAGCACGTCATAAACAAATAGACCTTTGATGCAAGCGTTCTCCTCAAACCATATTTTAGACATGCGAAAGTACATAAAGAATCGTTCTTCATCAGATTCCAGTTTCTGCATTAATGTATGGTATTCTCCAACTTTTTCTCTTTGTTTATTTATCTAATGAACCTAATATATCTCTTCTTAACTTTAGTTTATATTTTTGTGGCGCGGAAATAATTATTTAAAAATAGTAAACTCAATAAATCATCCTCAAACTCGCTATCAGATTCAGAAAACATGACTTATAGACGCACTAGTGCACCTTCTGAGAAATTACAACAGCGTCTGATGCAAAATTTACGTTGCATACTCGGGTCCAATTCTCATTTCGTACGTGGGACCAGTGTGTCTCTTACCTTTATTCTTCTTAGAAGTTAAGTGCCGTACTCTCTTCGAGAGCGTATGCAACCTCTCGCGCATACTTGTCGAACGAATCTTCCCAAAATATACGGGACCTTCAGTTTATCGCCTGTTCCGAACGGCACTAGTTGAGGGGTTTTACTTGGCAGAATTACTCGTGGTAGTTTTCCATTGCTTTCCACGTGGTGGCCGCAGCATAGCTCTGTGAAAAATCTTCACAGCTTGGCCGGGGATTGAATATGTTTTCTTGTAAAACTAATTTGAAAATGTGTAAATCGGCTAGAAATAGGCATAATGGAGATCCCATAGCTACACCTAAGGTTATTGGTATTATTTGTTATTACATATACTAAAATAGTTTGGTACGCCTTTCCGGGAGGGGGCGGTAGAAATGCGTCAAATCGGGTTTGGAAAAGGAAAACGGAAGTTTTGAGTGATTTTTCGAAAGAAATTTTGCCGGGAGAAAGTGGTAAAATGTTTAAAAAACCCCAGACAATTGTCTAATATTTGAGAAATTGTGGTGCCGCAGGAGGCGGCGGGGGTGCGGCGCGAAACCGAAATATCCGTTTCTGGGCCGCCGAGCGGCCGTATTTGGACCGATCGCGACGCGAATGGTGCTATCTGGAGCGCCGATTCTTTCCGCACAAAACCGTCATCTAAAATTTTCGAGTCTTTGCTGAAAATTTGGAGAAAAGTGCGAAAAATCGAAAAAAAATTATTGCAAAAAACGATCTTCTTTGACGTTCTATTGAGAGCCGACCGCTGAACAGAACGCCTTCCCGTTTGCGGGTCCGTTTTCGTAGGTTCTTTCTCTCTGGGCCTTTGAAGAGGCCGTGCGATTTTTTGCAAAAATGGCCGTGCGGTACATGTTTTTGCAAAACCGGACTTTATCGGCTGCCGAACCGGAAGTGGGTGGAATATTGCAATTTCTTCTAAACCGTTCGATGAAGGTCGACGGTATCTTGCGTACGATGTGCAGACTTGCCGATTCACATAAACCACGAGGTCGCCACGGCCGATAGTAGCAAACCGGTAGGATGTCAATCCGCAATCGAGATCTACAAAAGTACAACTGGCACAACTTCCTGCCCTACAGTGGCAGATCGAGAACAGAATGGACCGTGCCATAGGCTATTAAAAGCTGCAAAAAGTTCGCAACTGGCAAAGTTATTGCAAGAAAACGAAATTCGCATTTTTTAGTCCTAGCTAAGAGGCACATGCGAAATGTTCAGTAGTTTTTGAACAGTGTCCTTCCGCCGGAAATTGCCGACATTTTGAAACTAAGTTTGCACGTTTCGCTTGCACGGTGCGCCCCCCAGAGCCCTGGGAATCGTCACCCATTTTTCGCACGTCATATTTCATCCGTCTTTCAACTTTAGCAACTTTTACCGGGGCAATTTGCAAAGTTCAACTCTTTTCTGTAAGGGTTGTAAATTTCGCTTCTTCGCCGGCTGCGGCTCGGCGTGGGCGAATTTTCAAAAATTCCTCAAATTTCGGGTACGTCAAAATCGGAATTTTCTTACCACGACATATACGCTGCAACGAAGAACACCAATGTGTGGTAACACATTTCCGCACTCTCACCTGCAAGTCCCGTCGCATGATGATTCGAATTTTTAATTTTTTTTCCACATTTTCTGAACCAAGAATTCACCAACAAAACACATCGGCGCTACTGGCGGGACGCAAACACAAACGTCAACCCAAACGTCAGTCAGTTGAAATCTACTGCGACCGCTGAAAAAATTGTTTTCTAACAAAACTCAGACTTTTCGAAGACTCAGACTCCCAAGCAAGTTTCGCCCAGAAGTTTGTTCTTGAAATCAGTGGAAATCATTTTGGAACATGTGATAGTAGTGGAATTATGTGCGAAAGTATTTGTGGTTATTTAAACAGTTTTTCTATTCCGAGTTTTAAATGTATTTAATTTGGTAATAAAGGTTTTTTTTGTAACAAATAAATTAACAAGTATTTTATTTAGCCTGGGTGAAAAATCTAAATCTTTGACCACGTTTCTCATTTAAATTGATGGCTGGTTTCATTAAAAAAATGTTTTAATAGATTCTACAGCATGTGGAACAAAAAAATTGTACCCGATTATAAAGAAAAAATCAATCTGTCTAACACCTCAATATCTAACACATCATTTTCGAAAAATATTTGATCTGGCGATGGCTGCTGTAACATGTTTGAATTCTTTATTGACCTCTGGATTCATTTAAAAAATTATTTTAGTAAGTTTCACACCACGTAGAACAATAATTTGCACACATTTGCAGAGAATTAGTAATTCTATGAAATCCCTCAGTTACTTTTACAAAACATTTTATCCGGCAGGGAACGCCGCGTCTCAAAGTCAACGCAGCACAGAAGGCAACACATTCAAATAACTAACTATATTTTGAAAACTACAAAAGATGTATTCATAAATCTTTCAATACTAGACTATGCATACATTTATCTATCGAAATTTTCATTTTGGAATATTCGTGGCCGATAGCCTTGACACAGTAATTTCTGTTGGAACTCTTCAAGTATTTTTTCTGTACAACTTTCTGAACTCTACCGAACATGTATTTTACCCTGTTCGATAAAGCAGATTTTCTTCTAAAAACCATTTTTGCGGAGGATTTTTTTTTGCAAACCTCCAACGTTGTCCATTTAAGCCCAAGTAAATAGAAATTCAGAGAATGGGTTTTTTTGCATTTTATATATTTTTTTTGTGACTAAATCGAACGAACGAATACCTTTTTGTAGACACCGACGTCCTACATACGGATATCCTGGTTATTATTTTCTATTTTGAAGCGTTGATGAAATATTTGCAAAAAAAAACCTCTGAAGACAAAATAATTTTCCACGCCGTCCCCATTGGACGGAGAGCGTTCAAATTTTGTCAGCTGAAACTTCTGGTGGATACTCACATTCAGTAAAAGTTTCATTTAAATCCTTATTTTATCGCAATTTTTGAATATTTTAAAATTTTCATCTTCGGTTTTGATCGGAATTCGTGATGACATGTCTGGCTTAAAAAAAATATTTTATTATCACACCCTCAAAATTATGAATAATTATCACACCCTCAAAGTCACAGCAGAAAAAAAGGTAAGCCATAAGACATTTAAATAGCTATAGCTTGAAACCTCTAACAGATCTATTCAAAAATATTACGGTTTTCTATAGATTGTACATGTTTCTATTAAAATTGACATATTTGTGGTCGATAGGCTTGACACAGGATTTTTTTTAATAAAGAAATACTTGCAAATATATTTTTTAATCCAATTTTCCGCAGTCTAAGAAACATGCATTTAGCGCTATTTTATAGGGCACATTTTCATCTAAAAGTTGTGTCATTTTCATTTTTCCAAAGCGAACCGTTTGGCCGAATTTTTTTTTTGTAAACGAAAAAATTCAAAAACGACATTCAGAGAAGGGTACCCTTCGATAAATTTTGGAATTTCATATTTTTTACTTTTGTGACTAAACCGAAGGTTTTTACAAAATTTGCAAGCAATACTTTTTTGTAGACACCGACGTCTTACATACGTATGATAGATATGATATACGCAAGATGGAAAATTATAACCGGGATATAATTTTCCATCTTGCGGCGTTAACGAGATATTTCCATAAAATGAGAAAATCATTCTTCACGACGTCCCCATTGAAGTGGGAGCGTTCAAATTTTGTCAACTCATACTTCTGGTGGATACCCACATTCAGTAAAAGTTTCATTGAAATCCCTCAAATGTTAATAAATTTTTTCGCAATTTTTGAATATTTTGAAATTTTTGTGTTCGTTTTTGGTTGAAATTCGTGTTTGACATGTCTGGATTTGTTGAAAAAATTATTTTAGTAAGTTTCACACAACGTGGAACAATAAAATTTGACACATTTGTAGAGAATTATTCAATCTATGATACCTTTCAGTTAGTTTTGTAAAATATTTTATCTGGCGGCGGCCGCCGTCCCTCAAACTCAACAATAACAGAATAAATTAATAAAATAAAAATTAATAAATTCAATTAACTGTAAAATGAAATCTGCAAGAGATATATTGAAATTTCCTTCAAATCCATATAGATTATACATTTATCTATTGAAATTGACGTTTTGGTATTTTCATGGTCGATATCCTGGACACATAATTGTTTTAATAAAGAAATATTTATTGAAAAGTTGCAAATATATTTGTTTGTCCAATTTTACGGAGTCTAAGAAACATGCATTTAGCGCTATTTTATAGAGCACATTTTCATCTAAATGTTGTGTCATTTTCATCTTTCCAAAGCGAACCGTTTGGCCGAAAAATTTTTTTATACCCCCTGGGATAAATTTTGGAATTTTTATTTTTTACTTTTGTGACTAAACCGAAAGAATTTTGCAAAATTTGCAAAGAGTGTTTTTTTTTGTAGACACCGATGTCTTACATACGGATATACCGGTTATAATTTTCCACCTTGCGGCGTTGACGAGATATTTCCATAAAATTATTGATGAGAAAATCATTTTTCACGATGTCCCCATTGCAATGGGAGCGTTCAAATTTTGTCAATTGATACTTCTGGTGAATACTCATATTCAGCAAAAGTTTCATTGAATTCCTTCAAATGTTAATAATTTTTTTCCCAATTTTTTAATATTTTGAAATTTTCGTGTTCGTTTTTGGTTGAAATTCGTGATTGACATGTTTGGATTTGTTTAAAAAATGATTTTAGTATGTTTCACACAACGTGGAACAATAAAATTACACACATTTGTAGAGAATTATTTAGTCTCTGATATCCCTCAGGTAGTTTTGCAAAATATTTTATGTGGCGCCCCTGAAACTCGAACATAACAGAAATTAATAAATTCAAATAACTATAGAATGAAAACTGAAAGAGATATATTGAAATTTCTTTCAGATCTATATAGATTATACATTTTTTTATTGAAACTGACGTTTTGGTATCGCCGTGGCCGATAGCCTTGAGACAGGATTTTTGTAAATACAAAAATTTTGAATAAAAAATTGAAGTTTTGTCAAATATTTGGGTTATTTCTGGGTTATTCCGAACTCTACCCAACATACGTTTAACACTTAACACGCGATAGGGCAGATTTTCATCAAAAAAGATTAGTTTGCACATCGCGAAGCAGCAGATAAATCAAGACCACATACGTGCGGCAGCGCCGCGCGTATAGTCTTCATCAGATAAAACAAAATCACATACGCGCGATAGAGATTTTCATCAAAAGAGATTTTCATCAAAAAATATTAGTTTTCACACCGCGAAGCGGCAGATACATCAAGACCACATACGCGCGGCAGCGCATATCTTGGTTAGATAAATCGGTATAGTCTTGATCAGATCACAATCAAGACGATTGTGATATTGTATAGTCTTGATCAGATCACAATCAAGACCACATCTTGATGTCCACCACGTCTTGGTCTTGATTTATCTAATCATATTTTTTTCTAATAAAGAAATAAAGAAATACTTGAAAATTTACAAATATATATTTTTTCCAAGTCTCCGAAATCTACGTGGTCTTGATATATCTGGTCTTAATTTATCTGGTCTTTATTTAGTCTTGCTCAGATAAATTAGACCAAATACGCGCGGCAGCGCCGCGTGTATGTGGTCTTGATCAGATAAATCAAGTCCACATCTTACGCGCGGCAGCGCGCGCGTTGTGGTCTTGATCAAATAAATCAAGAATAAGGAAAAGTTTAAAGCAATGTGGCACAATACATTTTTTATCGAAATATTAAAAGACTGTACCGCCTTGATTCATTTGCATAGTATTACGTGAAATTTAAAAATAAAGCGGGTTTTGAATGGCATATTTTTTCAAATACTCTATTGCTAGGCAACGCATCTAAAGCGCTTTCATTGGCACAGTCTGGCAGTATATTTACAATTAACTATAGTAACGTACCAGGTGGCGATGAAACAGTGGCGTGCACCTTTAAATTTTGCATACAGGGTTTCATACCGCCAAGAGGCAGAAAAATTGCCAAATAAAATACCATATCGTTCCTTCATCGTCACCAGTGGCGTGCACCTCTAAATTCTCCTCATCTACTATTTCACCCTCTTCTACTATTCCACCCTACAACAACACTATCACCCACATCAACTATTACATCTTCATCACAATTACACTTAAAAACAAACGATCAATATGTACTAGTTAAATTTAAAATAATTTTGGTTGACACAGGTTTCTGAACATCCATAAAGCTCTGTTTTTATAAGGTGGTTTCAATTTCGTTTTCAATTTGGTTTCATTTTGTTTCAATTGGTGGTTCAAATTTGTCGAACATATTTTTGATAATTTGAAGGCATTCTTTAGTTGGTATATTAGAACACTTACTACTAAAATCAAAGCTTTGAGTTTATTGGGGTTGTTTTTGATTTAAGGAGTTTAGATGTGGCGAGTGAATTTTTCACAGAATATTTTGCAGTAAATTTGGTGTATTTTTTGAAAATGGTATTCAGTTTTATTGCTAAAGCTTTTGTTACACTATTTATACAAGAGAGAACCGGTGTGTTGGAAGAATCGGGTTTATGTCTGGGAGTCTGGGAGCTATGAGATTCTTATTGATAATTTTAAATTTCTCAAATTCTGAGAACAAAGTTGAAATTGACCTTCATCAGTCGAAACTCGAGGCGTGTAAAGTGTGTAGATCCATAGACTTTACAAGTTATAAAATATTTTCACAAAAATTAGTGGTAAAAACAGTGAATTTTTCAATTCAGAGTAATTACAGTTGGTTTAAATGTCTCATCTAGTCAAATTTGCCCTAACGCGTTCGTCGCCTACACGATTCGGCCAAGTTTCTCGCGGGGCCCAAATCCGTCGGATCTACACATTGCAGTTGTCCTCCAAAACAGAAACCTTTGATGATAATGGCGTAATAATGGAAAAACTGGTATCGATAGGAGTGACCACATGGTGTCATATTCCACAACGATACGAAAAAGCATCAAGCATCAAATACATTTGCATTGGAAACAACTAAAGTAAATGCTCATGTCGTGTACCAGAGAGCCACAAATACAAAATAAATATTGGTCTCGATAATATTAAAAACAAAACAAAGAGAATAATGCATATTTCGCAAGAATCGGCAGGGCAAGCCTATAAAAAGAATGTGCGCCCAATTTTATCAGAAGAATAGGGAAATGTATGATCAAGTGATTGACTAAGATGTTTATAAAACAAGAAAGTAAATTATTTGAGTTTTTTTGACAATTCAGTTGCATGTTTATTCCATTTCATGTGTCTATCAAAAAACAAACCTAGGTATTGCCAGTTATCAACACTTGTCAAAGGCTTATGATTAATATACTAGGTTAATATACTAGGTTTAATAGGCTGAAACCTATAGGAAGACTATCAGCGTAACTACCAAAACTAATGAAAGTTGGTTTATCTATATTAAGTGATAGTTGATTTACCCAGAGCCAAAGATCAACCAGGTCACTTCAGGACTTCTAACTTCATTCCAGTTCTTTCCAGAACTTAAAATGAACATATCATAAGCACGAGGCACTATGGCATTAGAATAGAATAGAATATATTTTTATTGTATACTTTATGCAGTATACAATGGGCTATCAATCACAAGGTCCTTCTGCCCATATGTTTATGTAGAAGATAAATAGTAGCGAACCTAGTATAGTACCTTGTGGAACCTCAACTCTAACCGTTCTAGTTTCATTTACACATTTCCTCACTTTGACACTCTTTTCAAATAGTTGATGAGGAATACACCCTGATTCCACATCTCCAGAATTTGTCCAACAATATTTGGTGATTAACAGTATCATATGCTTTTGCATGGTCTAAGTAAGCTAAATCTGTTTTTGTAAATTCTTATCAATCTTATTATCTCTTTATTTGTTTCGCCCAACTTTAGGTACATGAAATCAATCATTTTTAAATGTTTTGAGCTTCCATAAAGAGCCTAGTATTGCCTAGTTTTAGCCTAGTATTGCCTAATCTTTTGAGATCTTGCTTACCTTTCTTCTGCAGAGATATGCATCGTACGATTTTGTTTGATTTTAACTCGGAACCGTTGCTTCTTATCCTTGGTGATGGTTTTGGCTGTTTTGTCCTTGAGCATGATGTCTGTAATTTGTGGTTCTACGAGATCTTTCTCAGTTCCTTTAAACCAGAGAGGTTTTGTTTTTTTATTACGAAAGTGGTCGAAGATCTTTTTGGTAAGTCTGTTTGAATTCATTCGGAGGATGTGCCCATAAAAATCAATTTTCCGTTTTTTTATTGTGTCCGATGATTTTTCTTTTGGTAAAGAGTTTCGTTCCTGACATGGATTAATTTGTTGTTATAAAATTTGGGGCCTAAGAATTTGCGTAATATCTTTCTTTCCTTGACCTGGGTGGCGAGAGACAATGTATCGGCTGCCTATAAGGCTTCTGGTTTAATTATCAAGTTATAATGTCTTATCTTGGTATTCCAGGAGAGAAACTTCTCGTTATAAGTGTTCTTCGAAAATTGAAAGGCCAATTCAACTTTATTTCTCCTAGATTCCATTGATTTTTCTCTAGCGCATTCCAGTTGTTGTTCTGATAACATTGGCGGTTTCCTAGATCGAAGCCGGTTTATTGTCAGATCTGGGATATCCTCATGGATAGGGAGTTGTGTGTTATTAATTATTTTCTTATATTCTTTTACTAGGGTGTCTTGTCTTCTTAGGGCAGTTAGAGGTAGGTGGCTGAGTGTTGGGAGCCAATAAGATGGAGTAGTTCTGATGCAGCCACTAATCGTTCTCATTGCTATATTAAGCTGAGTGTCCACTTTCTTGGTATGTGCCTTGTTCATCCATACCGGTGCACAGTACTCGGCCGCAGAATACACCAAACTAAGTGCAGATGTTCGTAATGTATTTGCCGATGCCCCCCAGCTAGTGCTACATAGTCTCTGGATAATGTTATTTCGGGTACTTATTTTTTGCGCTCTTGTTTCAAGATAATTTTTGAATGATAGAGTTCTATCTAAGATAACCCCGAGATACTTTGGATACCGTTAATAAGGTAACACTGTGCTATTCATTTTGACTTCTAATTCATAATTTGCTTTATTGTTATTCAGGTGGAAGCAGCTAACTTCAGTTTTATTTAGGTTTATTACAGTTTGTTGAGGTCCCTGGTCAACGTGTTTTAGGTGGGTTCAAATTGTTTGTGTTGTACAGCTAAGGCTAGATCGTCAGCGTACCCAAACCTTATCGCGTCGGTTTTAGGCAAATCTGAAATATAGAGATTGAAAAACATCGGGGCCAAAACTGAGCCTTGAGGCAATACATTGTTGAGTTTTCTCTGTTTGCTTAAGTTGTTTCCGTGGATTACTTGGAAGTGTCTGTCAGAAAGCATGTTGTTTATCAGTCGCAGCGTTGTATGACAATGGACTTGTCCATCCAGCTTGTATAGGAGCCCTTCGTTCCATACTGTGTCGTAAGCAGCTGTTAGGTCCACGAAAACTACAGCTGTCTGTTGTTGTTTTTGGAAACCCGCTTCAATTTGTGTAGCTAGGCTGAGAACTTGATCTGCACAGTTTCGATTAGGTCTGAAACCTGCTTGCTTCGGGTGGAATATGTTCCAGAATTCATGTGCCTAATCTGTTGAGGAGAAGTCGTTCTAAGAGTTTATAACAGCAGCTAAGGAGTGCGATGTGGCGGTAGGTTTCGACTTTATCTTGTGGTTTATTGGGCTGTAGTACAGCGATTATTTTACTCATTTTAAAAGCTTTCGGCAAGACTCCAGATGTTAAGATGCGCGAGTAAAATACGGTCAGCCATTTCTTTGTGTTCTCTCCGCAGTGAAGCAGGAACTCAGGATGTATAATAGAAATCATATAATCTAGTGTAAATATGTTTTTCACAGATTTTAGCTAACAATAAGTTAGAAATTATAAAGATTGGCCTATAGTTAGTTGTTAGGTACTGGTCACCAGATTTATGTATCAGCTTTTTTCAGTTAATTATGCCAAATAGCTTTACTAATACAGATATTAAATATATGGTCTGGAGGTTTACTAATATCCTTAGAGATAAGTTTAAGTGTTTTACTATTAATAGCATCATTATGTTTTACATTAAACTAGGAAAGCCTTCCTAAATTGTAGTCAAAGGTGCTGAAAACATATAGTTAGTTAGAGAACTCATTATATGTTGACAAAATAATTTAGCATAAGTTTTTCTAAAATTGGACAAACTAAGCCATTTACCTAAATTTTCAGAAAAAAATCCATGTTAAATTTTGACATTAATTAAACCTGATAAGATTTTGACATTAATTTTTCTATACAATTTATACACATCTGTTATAAGTTTGTCTAGAATAGATTGATGGCTGCTTTTCTTGAATACGTTTACGAAATTCTTAGCTTTCCAGGAAAACCGTATGAATTTTCCAAGTAACTTTTGCACACAGAATTCAATAATGCACACTAAAAGTATCTAGGATAAACCGTTTAAAAGTTATTCCAAATATTTATTCATTTGAAAAATTGTGTAAATTTCTCAAATTACGAAATGGATAAACTTTATTAAAGATAATTTAAAGCACCGCGCTATTAAAAGCATTCCACCTGTTTGATGCGTAAATATGCACGATGGGATATATTTTTAACCCCTTTATATATATTAACCCCTTTATATTTATAGCTTTATACAGTTTTACCCATTTTGAGCACTTTTAACCATATTTTTTTGGAAGGTTTTATTATGCTTTATTCTAAACTAGCTGACCCGGCGAACTTCGCCTCAGAATCTATAATCATTAAAAATTATCTTATTAGCTAAATTAAAGTCAGTCAAATGTTTCGCTTATCGATATCTGCTAAATTATCGTAATATTATCGTACACGATTATATAACAGATGAGAATATAATTATGTCTGTCCTCTACCTCGCATAAGGTACGACGTATAATAAAAACCCGAATTCAAAAGTTCAAAATCCAAAAGCCCAAAAGTTCAAAAGCCCAAAATACAAATGTCAAAAATTAAAACTTCAAAAGCCCAAAATCCAAAAGTGCATTATGTAAAAGCCCAAATGTGCAGAATCCAAAAGACCAAAATTAAAAATTGCAAAAGCTCAAAATATAAAAGTCCAGAATCCTTAAATCAAAAAGGCCAAAATCCAAAAGTGCAAAAGTTTAAAATATAAAAGCCCAAAATTCGAAAGTCTAAAATCGATAAGTACAAATGCCCAAAATCCAAAAGTTCGGATACATGTCGAAATAATGATAGCACATAATGTGCGTATCTGATTTGGAGATGCTGAAAGATAGATGTCCCAATGAGTTTCGTTTTCAAGCTAATTGAGCTTTTGGCACGCAGCACTAAATGTTGGGCACACTGCACCATTGACAGTTCGAAATGATTCAAAGGATGTCGGCCCACGAACATTAGAGAGTAGAGAAACCTTCGTGCAAATGGATCGCTTTGGCAAATAAAAAAGAAACTTAAATATTGCCGCTGGTGGTGTTGCAGCAGTTGAGCAACATTTGATGCGTTGAAATAAACTCTTTCACCACTTTCTAGATGCACCGCCAAATGTAAAACATGTGAATGACGTTCATGAATGGGTAAAGTCACTGGATATACAAAGTACCGCAATGAGGGCGGGCATTGTAGGGCAACCAGCGAGCGGGCAATTGAAACGTTTATTCCCGATTAACATTGCTGTCTGCTTATTCATTGTGCAGAGATCATACATTCTGGGACTGAAAAGGATGTGCAGCTCAATGCTTCAAAGAAGGTGCAAAATGCAAGTTTGTCTCAAAAAAAGTAGAACGAATTTAATATTAATACATTTATTTATTTATGAAGGTATACAGCAGAAATACAAACAATCATTCTTACTTTTCTTCTACCAACAAATTCTTTCATTGCAAGACTACCGCTGTCTAAAGAAAATTTTAAAATCTGTTTGTTTCACCTCACATAGAGAAAAATAAAATCTAACATTTTAACTAAAATTTTGTAAAATCCCATGGCAAGAAGAGATTCCACTTCGGACTTTATTTGGCTCAACTTGTAGCAAATGTTTCACGAACATTTCTTTGCATTTTCCGATTCCAAACGTATTCTTTTGCCATTACTGCTCTCAATCCTTTCCTCAGGCTCACTAACTTGATCACAACTTCGTCGATAATCATTTTTTCGCCCACATGTATGTCGACAGACTTCACTAACAATAAATCAGGAAATGCATCAGGATGTAATAATTTCCGGCCATCAGCTCTCTTCTGCTCAAATTGAGTCTCTGAGAAATGGACCGACACAGCAGATTGAAAAAAGTTTTTCTTACATCTTTGCTTCACCATTTCGCTAAATACTAACCTCACAAATTTTATAACTCGGTGTAAGATCGTTTCTTCCAATAAGTGTTCTCTACAATTCTCGTCTAACTTTTTTAGCGTCACCTAAGAACATTAGAATTAAAATTACCTACGTACGTTAAAAAAAAAATTTTATTTACCTGACGCCAATCCGAAAAGTCTGAACCCCAGTTGGGTTCTATTTTTACAATTAACTACACAACAACCTGGTCCCTGGTAAAATTGTCCAAAACAATTTTAAACAAGGGGCCTTGGCCTCCTCCTACTCCCCACTTGTGCGTGGTGTCTTGATCTTAGACTAGTGGACTAGTGGATGGCGAGCCACTAATCGTGGGGGTTTCGAGGCAGATTTTTACTGCGATGACTTTGCCAGAGCCATCTACAGGAGAACGGTGGCTTATTTTTCACAATGTGCAGGATTTGAACCCAGGACTTGCGGCACCGAAATCTGACATCTTGACTACTAGGCCACCACCGTCTCTGTAGCACACGTTCAATATTTAATGCGGAACTTTGTATAGCCAGTGACTTTATGAATGGGAATGAATAGCGCTATCTATTAGCATAGATTAAGTTATAGATTAAGTAGTTTCGACTGTGCGAATATATGTGGCGCTCCAAAAAAAAAATTAGAAAATTCAATTATTTTCATTATTATTACCTTTTTTCGTGAATTTTTCCAATATTTTAATAGTAACTATAATATCAGGGTTGGAGACAAATGCAACAAATCAAAAATCATAAAAATCGGTCCAGCCGTTCTTGAGTTTTTAAAAACCAAATTTCAAAATCGACTGTGTTCTATATATTAAGATTTGTTGTTAATTGAAAAGGCTGGTTGCGACCACTAGTACGGGCGCAACCACCCTTTTCAATTAGTAATCCATACTTTGAATTGCAAAATTCACTCTGTTTTAAAGAAAATTTTGTTTCACTTTAAAATGACCTTCAATAGCCGGGTAGTGTAGTGTTAATAGCCGGGTAGAATCATATAACTTCACAAGTTATATAATATGTTTATTATTTATAATTATTTATAATTAATGGCAAAAACATAGCAAATTTTTAAATGTTGTTGATAATTTCTCGAAAATATAAGAAAATTTAAGAAACTCTCATAAGGGTTGGAATTATAAGATGCTTATGCAGAGCAAAGTAGATAAAACTAAAGTAGATAAAAACAAAAGGATATAATTCGTATAACATAATTTTTTTTCCACGCAAATTCTAACAATTTCTAGTAATTTTTATTCAAATCCATAAAAATATCCCTTTATTCCACTGCGAAATTGAGCCGTTTGGTTGGTAAACGCAAATAAAAGTTCTTAATTCTCTCTTAAACGTCGCACTTATTTCTATATTAATTTTATTTACATGATTCGTGTGCGTTTTTTTACCACATTTGCTCAGTTGCTCAATTATAAAAGTTTATTTGCATTTTTCAGTTCTTAAAACTATTCGTTTCACATGCGAGCCTCACCCAAAGGCACAAAGCACTATTTAATACTGCAACAATATCAAGCCAACTGTACACATTTCTTAACTTAATTCATAGCAAACAACATTGCAATACTTTTATTATTTAAATCAAATATTATTTAAACTGTTAATACAACTTTTCTTTCTTAATATTTACATTAAAAAAATACTGCAATCAAATATTTCTTACTCATCAACATCAGTATTGTTTAAAACATGACGGTTTTCGTGCAACTTCCTATGATCGTTTCTATTGAATTTCCTTTTACAAATACTGCATTCATAGTTTAAGACATAACTGTGCGTCTGCAAATGTCGAGGGCAAGCAGTTTTATTACTCAAAACCTTTGAGCAAATAGGGTTGTACTATTTTAAACATCTTTTCAAACTTAACCAACTCGCTCGGTGGATTCTGTTTCTTCACATTTCTATGCTCATATTTATCATGGTTCACTAAATCTTCTAAAGATTGATCGATGAATTAGTAATCTATATTAGTAATGGATGGAACCACATTGTTTACGAATTACGAGTCTCAAGATCCTCTAAAACAATTGATCCTTCTAATTATAGATCAGTCAAAATTATATCTCCAATTTCGGAATCTCCAATAAGAATTTCTTCGTGGATGGGTTTAGGATGTTTTGATATAATATTCTTGATTTCAGCTTCAACATCCTCCAAACTCTTAAAATCCTCAATTTATTTAACTCTGTTCCCAATTCTCTCCATTTCCATGATGGATTTTAAAAACAGGAACTTCTGGAAAGTTTCTTCAATTTCAAAGTCATCAATAATGGATTGTGCGTGTATAGGTCGCTTAGCATCTTTGGTTACTGGTGAACTTTCAGCTCATTTTGTAGGATTATATGGCTTTGAATTACGAAAGTTAGCTTCCAGTATCCTTTTCGCCATTTTTCTCTCCGACCATTCTAAATGTTTTAATTGCCACACAATTCTCATTGATGTTTCTTGAAGGTATTTGTAAAGCTGGTTGTTTCTCGTTAGAAGCAGTTTGGACAATGATTGGGTCCCCATCAGAAATAATTGATATTGGTTTTTCAAGATCAATTTTATTTTCTCTAAAACGCCTGCTGTCATCTCAGGATTCAAATTGAAGTGAATATTTTAAGAAACAGAACCAGTTGTAATTACATTGGTTTCGACTTCGGAAGTATTTGACCTCTGCCAGTGATGACTCGCGGTGGTTGTTTGTCTTTCGACAAACGATCGCGTGATCAAACCTAAGGCGGTTACCAATAGATTCGATTGGCACTGGAAATTATATGTTTGGGCAAATAAAACTTGCACGCCTCGATAAACATGTATTTATTATTTAACTCTATTTTATGTTTTTAATGTCAAAGTGACATAAACGTATTTTTTGCTCTCCCTCCTTTTTCGACCTAATACACCGTCGTCTCCGCCGTCGTCTGGTCCCAAGCCCAGGGTGTGAAAGGAGGAGGGTGGTCGGCCTGCCGTGCCGACCAGAATCGGGAAACCGAAGAAACTAGGCAAGAAACCGCATGGATACACGACTTAACCACTTACGAATTAATGCTACCGCATCCGGGGCAGCCGATGCGCCAGCTTTGGGAACCAGGGATGCTGGTGAGAAGTGGACTACTGGCCAAAGACTCAGGTTAATCACACCGAAATCAGAAATACGAATCGCCGCATGGAATGTGCGAACGGGACATCACGTTGGTCAAAAGGAAATTATCGCCAAGGAATTATTGAAATGCAAAATATCGATCTGTGCATTATCAGAACTGCGGCTCACAGGATCTGGGACAATGAAGGTTGACCCACCATCAATCGACGAGACGATGACGCTATTCTATTCTGGTGGCGACAAACGAGAAGCGGGCGTTGGCTTTATGGTTGATCGACGGGCCTCTGCCAGTGTTATCGCATTCCAACCGATATCCGAGCGTCTGGCGGTTATCACTATTGATGGAACGATTAAGACCCATATCGTATCCGTCTACGCCCCAACTGAGACCAGCCCGGACACAAACAAGGATGAATTTTATGCCCAGTTTCAACACACACTGGATACAATACCCCAAACCGAATTAATCGTACTTATGGGCGACTTTAATTCACATACGGGTGCAGATCGAACCGGTTGGGAAGAAACGATGGGAAAATTCGGATACGGGGAAATAAATGACAACGGATTACGCCTCTTATCATTTGCAGCGTCAAACAACTTGATCATCGGCAACAGCATCTTTCGTCACCCCCTCAAACATCAACTCACGTGGCGAAATCCATCCGGCAACGATTCGGCGATGTTGGACTACATTTTGGTCAACACCAGATTCCGATCGACGCTCAAAGAAGTACGTGCGATGCGTGGACCCGACTGTGGATCAGACCATTATCACACATATATCGGACAAGCCGAGTGAAACTACAATTGAAATTACAAAGAGCAAAGAAAAAGGCACCACCATCAGCCAAGAGGAACTGGGCCTGTCTGCGAGACCCTGAAACCAGCCGAAAATTTCAAATCGCATTATCCAACAAATTTGCAGCACTCACGATACCAGTCGATATCAACATAGAAGAAAAACAACTTTCTGAGTCTATTGTGGGGTGTGCAACGGAGCTGTGTCCGCCCATCCGTCGACGGACGCAGCAATGGATCTCGGACGACTGTCTCAATCTAGTCGACCAGCGGAAGCAAATGAAACACGTCGATTTCAAACAATACCGACGATTGAACAAAGAAGTTCGACAGAAAATGAAATTGGAACGGGAAGCTTACTGGAATAACATCGCGGCTGACATGGAAGGAGCAGCGTCAAGGCATGAGTACCGGACGCTGTACCAGACAATCCGACGGTTAAGTGGCAAAACAACATCAACAAATGACAATATCAAAAAATTGGATGGAACTTTCGTGACCTCTCCTCAGGAACGTCTACAGCGGTGGAGAGAATTCTTTCATCAGCTGTACAACCACAATCCGCCAGTAGGTCCAGCACCCGAACTGCCGATTATTGAGCAGCCGATAAATCAGTTTCCCGATACTGAACCAACAATCAATGAGGTGAAGACGGCAATAAAATCCCTGAAAAATGGTAAAGCGCCGGGAGGAGATCAAGTAACTGCCGAAATGATCAAAGCCGGGGGAGACGTCTTATTACATCAACTTCGCGTTCTCACAGTGCATATATGGCATTCAGATTGTGTTCCATCCGTGTGGAAGAAAGCGATTGTTGTGCCTATTTTGAAGAAAGGCGACAGTCGGGAATGCAAGAATTACCGTGGTATTAGCCTCCTCTCGATCGTCGGCAAAGTATTTATGAAAATCATACAATCAAGACTACAGAAACATCGAGAGAAAACAAGCCGGGAAGAACAAGCTGGATTTCGACCACACCGAGGATGCATCGATCAGATATTTGCTCTCCGTCAGCTAATGGAAGAAAGAATTCGATGTGGCAAACGAACTGTCATCGTCTTCATCGATTTCAAATCTGCTTTTGATTGCATCGATTGGACAAGCTTGTGGGAAGCCCTGAAGATCGAACACGTGCCACTGAAAATCATTCAACTTCTTCAAGCATCGTACGACGGCTCAACCAGCAATGTTCGTATCCGAACCGACATGTCTGAGGAATTCCCGATTCGAACCGGAGTCCGGCAAGGAGACGTGGCCTCGCCGCTCCTTTTTAACATTGTGATCGACACGATTATGCGAAAAGCGTTTGATGGGCGACGCGGAGTTCGATATGATGACAAAAACTTCCTAACCGATCTGATGTTCGCCGATGACAGTGCGGTTTTCTCCAACACAGATGCCGAAGTAACAGACACCTTGCATGACATTTCCCGCATTGCCCAGTCATACGGACTGAGAATCAATGCGGATAAGACCAAAGTGCTTACAACGGATGGATCTGAAGCCAGAGTTTACCTCGATGGAACCACAATCGAGCAGGTACCACAGTTCAAATATTTGGGATCACTGGTTGTGGAGAAGAAAGTAGCTTCGACAGCCGAAGTTCACAGCCGGATAGGCCAGGCAACAGCAACGTTTGCTTCACTCAAGTGACCAAAATACGCCTATACCGGACGCTGATCCTCACAATTCTTCTTTATGGATCGGAAACATGGACATTACTCAAACCAGACCTTAACAAGCTCGAGGCCTTCCAAATGCGATGCCTGAGACAGATTCTCTGCGTCTCACTCCTCAACCACCTCCGAAATGAGACAATCAGAAAAAGGTGCGACCAACAGACACCGTCTGTTGAGGAAATTCAAAAACGCCGATTACGATGGTTCGGCCACATCTGTAGGATGGGCGACAATCGAGTACCGCACAAACTCCTATGGAAAAAACGACCTCTTGATTGGAGAACACAAAAACAAGCACCGAAGACTACATGGTTGAAACACGTAGAGAACGATTTAAAAAACCAGCGAATAACAACAGCTGAGGCAAGAACCGTTGCAACTGATCGATTAGCATGGAAGCGTATAGTGAATTGAGCACGGAACCTAGCGGCACCAACAGCAGCGTACTGGCTACGAGGTCGACCACCTCTGCATGCGCCGGCTATGGATGAAAGAAGAAGAAGAACTCTATTTTAAGCGGTTGTGACGACGTGCACTATCGGAGTATCGAATCTTCTCGGTGTGTTTGTGGCAAGACGGTTACAATTGAACTGAGTGTGATTAGATATTGTTACAAACAGGAAAACTCAATCCCATCTCCCATTTGCCTGCCCCCCACTGAACCAAGAAGAATACCAACCGAAGTGCACGTGGTAATTTCTATGGCTAATCTTAAAACTACCCAAAATTTCTTATTCTAAGGAAGCTTAAACATAAACATTGCATTTTCAATTGTTTACGACCACCAAGCATCCAAAAACCATTAGCGATCGTAAACATCCGCCGAAGCGTATTTAAAAAGGATTACAAATGGTCTTTCAAATGCGTAGCGGCCATAAACAGCTCGAAACGCATTCAAACAAATATCTACTACGCTACCGACCAGATGTTGGGAATCTACTAGTCGGTTTAAGATAATCATGATCTAATCTAAATTTAGAATACACAACAAAGAAAATAGTTTTAAAAATAAAAATAAAATAAAATTGTTTGGTCCTAACAGCCAGTATCTATGCTATATCTGGAAGCTTTTCGCCAATTTTCTTTCCGTACATTCTAACTGATTTAATTTTCACACAATTCTCATTGATGTTTCTTGAAGCTTCTTTTAACCTTACGAGGAGGACTTTTCTTTTATTATTATTCTCTTCCTTAACTTGCCTCTTTGGCGTTTTTGGTAGTTCTTCGTTATTATTGTTTGAAACTTCATCGTTTTCTTTATTAGAAGCATGTTTTGTGAACGGGCTTGGAGTGCTGCGGCCTCCTGTGGCATAAAATTTGACATGTTTATCCAAGTCTGGTTTGCTGGCGAAAGCTCTGCAACAATATTTGCAGGGGTACAAGATTTAACTATCGTCAGCTTAGAAGATGTCGGGTATATTGCGGCCTGAAGGACTTTCTGATTGTTCTGATTTTGGGGTGGATGAAACTAAGGAGTTTTTTTGGGGAGACAGAGCTTGATGAATCTTTGTTAGATTTAGTAGATTTTGTCAGTTTCAGTTTTCTCGCAATTTTGCATGTTTTGTATGTTTCGAGAGAGTTTTTGATGAATATGTCCGTCTGTCTGTACCAAAATACACAGAAGCAGACTAAAATCATCAGGACATACTAAGAAACACACAAGACTAGACTAGCACAAATAGGTAGACTAGACTAAACTGACAAGGAAAATACATGCAAAACTGGACAGACAAGCGTGAACGGACAAAACTTGAGAGACAAGACTAAATAGAAATATATGTTTATAAGTTTTATTTGTTTTTTGGGCCCGTTATGAGATTTATTTGGGGCGCACCTGCTGACAAAACAGGTGGTTAGTTGACGGTTTAAGATGGGGTGGCACGTGCTCAGAGATTTTAAGACATCATCCACCTGACACTCATCAACCCCAGACGGCAATTTGATAAATGATTAGGTTAAATTTTATTAATGTTATTTTACCCCCAACGAGACGAACAGCTGGCCCACATTTTACACCTGTAGATTTAATATTATATAATAAACTTGTATCATCTGTCCAGCTTGAAAAATCTAGATTTCTTTGTTTAGCCCTTTCTGTATAATCTCCTCCGACTAGTCTTCTATGGATAGTTTTTTGTTTCTTATCTAGGTTGTATATTTTCTAGATTGTATATTTCCTAGGTTGTATATTTGAGAGCTGCAAAAGAAATTCCATTGATTTTTGTTGTAGCAGTATAAACGTGTATAGGGGGGATGTATTTTAATTAGACAAGTGGGGAAACAATTAAGCAAGACAAAACAATCGTGTAGCATTTCCCGGCGGCAGTAATGTGGATCGAGGTGGCGGCGGAGCGGAACAGTTGCCGACTAAGTCTCTCCTGGGGTGACTGAGCGGCACATTAAACAAACGAGCGCTCCGCCGGCGCGTCAAAGTTTTACAACAATTTCAATCAAAATGATTGCAGTATTAGTTTGCCAGGCGCAGCTTAACATTTGACGCGACCACTTTGTTATTGCTAAAGTCGCGGTGCTGCCTGCCGAGCAGCCGAAGACGAAGGCTTCCGTTTTGCGTTTTAATTTGTATCGGAAGCGGATTACGTTTCTGCTCGGATAATTACTCGCCGCGCGATACTCGCGCTGCATTCGCTACAAGCGCCCCACATACTAATATTTATAATGAAGATTTTATCTCGTTCATTTCTCTATGCACTTGTTGACACTAAATTCATTATGCAAGCTTAATTTTAATTGAGCCAGACAATTTATCAGGCTGCCAACCATAAAACTCAATATTCTCCAACCCTTCCACAACCCAGACTATAGAGAAAACACATAAACAAGACTAGTGAAACAAGTCGAGTCAAACAAAACTAGATGGTCCAGACGAGCCAGATAAGACAAGACAGTAAAGAATAGACAGACAAGACTAGACAGACAAGGCTAAACAGACAAGACTAGACAGACAAGACTACACAGACAAGACTAGACAAATAAGACTAGACAGACAAGACTTAATACACAAGACTAGTACACAGGACTAGATACACAAGACTAGATATACAAGTCTAGAACTCAAGACTGGATACACAGGACTAATCATGCAAGACTAGATAGACAAGACAAAACAAGACTTGTCAAGGCAAGACTAGTCAAGATTTATATTTTAGTAATATGAATTGACTAAATTGTATATTCCGCAAGCCCGGGGCGAACTGTTAAATGTAAATACGGTGTTTTGTAATGGGTAAACTCACAATAGACGGAATTAGGTTAATGCTGTAATTAAATTTCGACTAATTGAAATAAACAAAACCGCCGGTGCAAATAAATAGAATTGTTTAGGCAATCGCTCATTACGTGAAATTCGTATTTAATCTCTACATATAATCTTCGTTATGAACAGACTAATTACACAAGTACTATCCAGATTATATAGAGAATTTTAGGTTGACTAGATTAGGACTATAATCGACGCCTTCGAGAGGAAAATATTAAGAAGGATCCTAGGACCGGTACGGGAAAATGAAGAATATAGGAAGCGATACGGCAAGGAAGTATTTCAGGCACTTAAAGACCAACCAGTGTCGATATACATGAAACTGCAGCGCCTTCGGTGGGCAGGCCACATAATAAATATGCCAGATGGTAGAATGTCCAAAAGAATCCTGAACGGCCGAATGGAAGGGAAGAGGCTGATAGGAAGACCCAGAAAACGATGCGAGGATGAAGTAGACTAGGATGCCAGACAAATCCTTAAACTAGGAAGATGGAAGGAAATGGCCAGAGAAGGAGAGGATTGGAGGAGGAAGCTAGGTGAGGCTAAGGCTAAAATTGGGCTGTAGCGCCAGAAGAAGAAGAAGGACTATAAGAATAGCTTAGTAAGTAACCAAAACCAGAGCGACTAAGGAAAAGAGAAAATGGAGGACAAATAAATGTCACTAGCTGATCTTGTTAATAGCTAAAGCTAATCTAGTTTGCTTCGGCTAATAATCTACAAAGTTTCGTTTTCTTTTGAAATTTAAATAAATTTATTATTCGAGTGGGGAGTGTTTCGGTGAGGAGAATGAGTAATAATAAGTTGATGGCATTATTAAAAGCGAGAAGACTGAGCCGGAGTCGCGAAGGTGCGCTTAATTATTTAAATGTTCGCGTCGGAAATTTCCGACTCGGTGACATCTTTCCATATTCATTCGGGCCGAAACCGGGGGACGGGGGAAACGTTTTCCGTAAACTTCGCAGACTGAAAATTGTTTAGCTAATGTTTCCTTCTCTAATTATAATAGTTATTCGCAGGAAACAACGTGTATATGCGCCGAAACTAACATCGTGCATCGTAATACTCGACTAGTTTCACTCCAGGATATGAATCTCACATTTTATTATCACAATGTATATCTCTCTAAACTCTAGATTGTAGACAATAATGTATGGAGATACTGTGTATTACAGCTAGAGAAAAACAAGATATGGTACAACTATTCTGTTCTTGTTAATACAATATCACGTTTAACCCTTTCACTGCCATGTCAATTATAAGGAATAACACACACCGCCAATATTTATAGAAATGCAGGTAGTTATGCAACCCCTTTCACATAGATAAGTCACCTATTGATCAAAAGTCACTGAACAAATAAGGGGCAAACAACATGATTTTTTTAAATGTTTATAAACTGTTTAACCACTCGAAATCTAACATAACTGATTTGCAAAAGATTCAAGTATTTTTTAGAAATAATTTCAACCATCTGCCGTCTCCGGGGGCGGCTGGACGAATTTTTAAAGCTTTTTCACCCATCTGCTGTCTCCGGGGGCGGCTGGACGAATTTTTGAAGCTTTTTCACCTACAACTCGGACAGTTTTCGTCGCATGGAAGTGGTTCCGGTGTGTCCGGAACGCCTCCACGCGGCCGAATGTCACCTTACTTTTCGATAACTTTGCTTAAAATTTTTGGGAAGTGCGAAAAACTCACTTTTTCTTGCAAAAAAAATCGTCATTTTTGGTCGCCTAAACTACGCGATCCGGAAGTCTCATCGAAAATCGCCGTACGTGGGTTCGCTCGTCTATTCTTTGGCTTCAAGAATCTGATGTACCGACTTTCTCAGAACGAAGGGGGCTGGTTTTAGTCGGAGGACCCGGATTCGCATAAAAATGTGAATAACGTCGCAGACAAAAGTCGCGCAGCGACGAGAGTGGTGATGGAGGGGGCGCCTCGAAATTTTCTACCGGAATCCTTGCGTGAATTTCATTTTTCCTGGCCGTCTTCGACATGACCTCCGTAAAAGTGGTAATTTTTGTAAATCAAACTTTTGGGGTCCGTGTGGGGAAGCGTTCGGCCTGAATCGGCAGATCACGACGGAATCGCAAATTTCTATAAATCCTTAGACGATTGACGTGTGGCCGAATTTCACCTGAGGGTCCGCACCACGTGGGTTTTTAAAAAGGTCAAGTTCGGCTTTTTTATGCCGCCGGAAGCGGCAGATCTTCGTTGTTTTAACCGCGCTTCTTCTATGCTTTAACTGCGAATGTCCGTCCGTACGCTGTGCATTCCCGTTGGCGCAAATGGGAGTTTACATTTTTCTGGTGTACAACCGAGAGCCCCGTTGAGCGGTGTCATTTCCGCGACTCCACTCCCCCAGGTTCGGACGCACCAGACCGAAACCTAAAATCAGATTTTTTTTATATTCGTGGCATAATTTTCGTCGGATCTCAAAAATTCTTCTGCGTTTTTAGAGCTCTTGCTCGCCGTCCTGCGACGTCCCGTTCACCTGGTGCAAGAAAATTCAACTTTTTTTTTGCCGATTTTGCAATCCCTTCCGCGGACGCCCTACACTTATGTAAAGGGCTCCAGGTCGCCGATTGGTTTCGTTCTCCTCCGAACATTTACTCGCAACTATTCCGGCAGGAATTTTGAAACTGCAACTGACTTTTTGCGAATCTGCTGCAGTTTAAAGAGAAAAATGCGCAAAAAGTGAAAGAAAACCAGAGGCGTTTTGCGGTGGTAGCTAGAGCGTCCGAACCAATTGACGGATCGGAACGGGACCGGCGCAGTTCGGTCGGGCATAGAACTTATTAGTTTGTTTGGGAGTTTATTCTATTAAAGATGGCGTCGCGACGCCATAAAACGACGTTTTTTGGACGTCCAGGAAAACTCGCGCAGAATCACAAACTTAAGCTCGCGGTAACAGTTTTACGTGATTCTCGCAGAGAATTAAACGTTTTATCTTTTAGTGCAAGCGGCATCGCACTGCGTCGTTTGCAAACGTCGCGAGGCCCGCCCAAACTCGCCCTATAGTAAGAAACTAATGACGAAAGTAAAATGTCCATATTTTTGTAGCCCGCCGGTGAATGTTCTGGATTTTTCAGTGCATTGTAGAATAGTCTTTTGGCTTTTCGCACACATAATTTCCAGAATCACGTCGCGACGCCCACTTATAACTGTTAATCGGCACAGAGTAAAACTTGAATGTCGTTTTGGGGCACCAGGATGTCGCGTTTTTTTTTACATTCCAAGTTGAGCGATACGTGGGCCCCGCCGAGAAGCGCATTTTGGTACCGGCACCGCGTCGCTGCGACCACTGATTCGCCCGCCACAGTTCGAAACGTATCGGCTCCCGTGTGCCGGAAAGTGCGGTCAGTCTAACCGCTGCAGTTTCGCCGTTTCTGCGCGCAGCGACTCAAAACTGCACACCGAATCGGAACGGATTCCCGCGCCACTTTTGTATTTAAGGGTTCGCGATACAAGCTGTCTCCGTTGAGCTGCCGACGTTGGAAAAAATCAACCTTTTTTTGCACGGTTTTTTTACATTTGCTCCCTCTCACGGCGTCCCGGAATTCAACTTTTGCGGCACAGGGCGATGCCGCCCGCCACTACGAGGGTATTTTGGTACCACTCTCAGCTTCTTTCGGCTCTGGGCTTCTTGCGTCGCTCCCTTCTGCGTCCGAAATGCCGCAAAAAAATTCACAACCGCCTCCGGGGCCGGCAATTTGCGAGTTCGACGGTCATCGGCGAGAATTTGCGTTAGAATCGCACAGGATAGATGCGGGAATCTAAAAAATGAATCCGCACTTCAGTAAGGCCCCTCGATCGGGAAATATCGTCGTAAATGTGCAAGGTGCATTGTAAAAGTGCACCTTCAAGTTTGCCGCCGTCTGAGTTCTCCAGTTTTCGGCGCAGCTCTTTAGACTGAACCTTTGGCTTTGCGGCAGTGTAACCGGCGCCGCTGCCGGGTGTCATGGCGCCAAGTTATGGACGAACAAAGACGTGAAGATTTCTCGCCTTTTTCTTCAACACGCCCGCAAACCACCAAGACGTCTTCTATCCAGAACAGTGGCTCATTCACCGTGTAGCCTGGTCTTTTTTCTATCCAGACTGGGAGTTTCGCCGTTCCGCGGCGTGTAGTCTGTGCGGGGAGATTTTTTCAAAAAATCTCTAAAAAAGCAAAAGTCGGGACTATGAAGTTTTTCAACGAATTTTTTTTAAATTTCTTAAACTTTTCTCACTAGATGGCGCTGGAAAAACCCCGGGCTACATCGCCTAGGACGGCGCTGTATAAATTCAGGGCCCCGGGTTTATTAAAGTTTATTAGAGATGTTTAAGTAAGTACGTCTTACAGCAGAGGCTTCTAGCAGAGCAGAGAGTTTAATGTTTAGGCTACCTTAACATGCGCGTGAGTTTGTTTTTTTTACTTAAATTTTTGTTACTTAAATTTCAGTCTTTCAAAAGTTCGGTGCTTAACTTTACCTTAACTAATTTTAAAAGCGATTGTTCCTATACTCAAAATGTACGTTTATTAGACAAATAGATTACAATAGACCAGGGGTGGCAAAAAACCTTTTTCCGGCCGCTTGCCAATTTTTTTAAATTTTCACATTTTGAAATGCAGACATGCCAGGTCTACTTTCACAATGTGATGGTGAAAATCAGTTACCGTTTTAGCGTGAATATTGGACGTGTTTTGTGCGCCTTTTTAAATTACGGGTAAACCAATCTACGGATTTTGATAAAACGTTGTATGATTTGATATTCTTGCGAAATCTCACAAGTTGCCAAATTTCAAAATTTTAGCTTTGTAAATACGGCTTTCGTGAATTTTGGAAATTTGTAAATTTTTGTGCGTCTTTTGCAACGGACAAACCAATCGACGGATTTTGATGAAACTTGGTATGAATTAATATTCTTATAAGATATCACAAAATACCAAATTTGAAAATTGTTGCTTTGTAAATACGGCTTTGGTAAAATTTGGAAATATTTTGTGTGCCTTTTGCAATTACAGGCAAACCAATACACGGATTTTGATGAAATGTAGTATGATTTTATATTCCTACGAGGTCCCACAAATTCATTCCCTCACAATTGTAGCTTTATAAATACGGATTTTGAGATTTTTTAATTTTATAAATTTTTGTGCGCCTTTTGCAATTACGGACAAACCAATTGACGGATTTTGATGAAATTTGTTGTTGTTTGATATTCTTGCGAAGTCTCACAAATTGCCAAATTTCAAAATTGTAGCTTTATAAATACGACTTTCGTGAATTTTGGAAATTTTTGTACGTCTTTTGAAACTACGGGCAAACCACTACACGGATTTTGATAAAACGTGGTACGATTTGATATTCTTACGAGATCTCACAAATTTCTAAATTTTAAAATTGTAGCTTTGTAAATCCGGCTTTGGTGATTTTTTTAAATTTGTACATTTTTGTGCGTCTTTTTTTTTGTTGCAATTACGAACAAACCAATCGACGGATTTTAATGAAACCTGGTATGATTTGATATTCTTACGAATTCTCAGAAATTGCCAAATTTAAAAATTGTAGCTTTGTAAATACGGCTTTTTTGAATTTGTGAAATTTGTAATTTTTTGTGCGCCTCTTGTAATTACGGACAAGCCAATCGACGGATTTTGATGAAACTTGGTATGATTTGATATTCTTGCGAAATCTCACAAACTGCCAAATTTCAAAATTGTAGTTTTGTAAATACGGCTTTCGTGAATTTTGGAAATTTGTGTACTCCTCTTGACATTACGGGCAAACCAAACGACGGATTTTGATAAAACGTGGTATGATTTGATATTTTTACGAGATCTCACAAATTCCCAAATTTCAAAATTGTAGCTTTATCAATACGGCTTTCGTGAATTTTGGAAATTTTTGTACACCTTTTACAATTACGGACAAACCAATTGACGGTTTTTGATGAAACTTGGTAGGATATGATATTTTTGCGAAATCTCACAAATTGCCAAATTTCAAAATGGTATCTTTGTAAATACGGCTTTTGAGATTTTTTGAATTTTGTAAATTTTGGTGCGCCTTTTGCAATTACGGACAAACCAATCGACGGATTTTGATAAAACTTGCTACGATTTGATATTTTTCCGAAATACAAAATTTGTCACAAATTGCAAAATTTCAAAATTGTAGCTTTGTAAATACGGCTTTCTTGAATTTTGGAAATTTTTGTACGCCTTTTGAAATTACGGGCAAACCAATCAATAAAACGTGGTATGATTTGATATTCTTACGAGATCTCACAAATTCCCAAATTTCAAAATTGTAGTTTTGTAAATACGGCTTTGGTGAATTTTATAAATTTGATAATATTTGTGCACCTTTTGCAAATACGGACAAAAGTAGATTGAGAAACTTAAAAATTTATTTTAGAAAAGATAGTTTAACAAGTTTCGAAGGCATTCGCGAGTAGTTCGCGTGCCAATAAAATTTTCTTACGTGTCAGCTGTGACACGCGTGCCATAGGTTCGCCACCACTGCCCTAGACTGAAAAAACCTTTCGTTTCTTAATTGCTTCATCTGTTTATTGGAATATACGTTGGATAAACTATTCATTACTTTCTATAATAAGGATTTATATATTATATACCGGGTGGTGGTAAGTAAGCAACGGTGATTAAGATGACGTCGTACTGCCCTTCCGGGCCTCACGATAACAACGAATCGAAAACACCAAACAGTGGAAAACACATAATAGTTTTAAGGGCCTACAGTTCCAAACGCAGACAATAGGACCTCAACTAACCATCTTACAATTGAACATTGAAGGCATAAGTAGAGCCAAGAGTGATTTTCTTGCTGAGATCTTTATGGAATACGATGTTGACGTTCTGGTACTACAAGAAACACACACGCATTGTGAGGAACAACTGTTAGCTGTTTTTTTATTCTTTGAGGTATTCTGAGGTATACCTCAGAGGTATTCTTTTCTCAGGTATTCTTTTCTCAGGTATTCTTTGAGGAAGAATACCTGGATATAAAATGTTTTCAGCGTGTTCAGTATACAGCGTGAATTGCCATATATATCAAGAATGATCTACACCATTACAAAATAATTCCAACCACCGAATGCTATACCTTCTTCTTAACTTATGTACAAATTGAGAATACTGTGATAACAAATATCTACAAACCTTCTTCCGCATCTTGGCCTGACACAATAATACTAGCCCCTGCTAGTGAAAACATTATCATAGGAGATTTTAACAGTCATCATACATCTTGGGGCTACACTCAAAATGACGAGAACGGGAATAAACTAGCATAATGGGCTGATGTAAATAATATGACCCTGGTGTATGATCCTAAAGATAAGGGTACATTTCACTCAGCTCGATGGAATAAAGGTTACTCACTTTGTTTCACATGACTTTATATCACCAGTCCCTGGAATTCGGAAACAAGTGCTTCAAGATTTTCTCCATAGTCAACACAGAGCTGTAATATACCAAATTGGACTTCAAATCCCAGTTATTCATTCCACACCTAGACCCCGCTGGAACTTTCAGAAGGCGGACTGGGAGACCTATGCAGAGTACTCAGATGCTAACATCACGTGGATACAAGCAATTCCTGAGAACCACATAAGATTTATAGGATTAATAAAAGCAGCAGCCAAAGGTACTGTTCCTAGAGGTTTCCGCAGAGAATATGTACCAGGTTGAAATGAGGAGACCATTAGGTTAAAATATGAGTTTTGTACACGGTAGTAGGGAGAAAGATACGGAACTACTACAATTTCTAGACAGTGCTAGAAGAGAAAGATGGATAAATACCGTCGAAAGTTTAAATTTCAGCCATTCCAGCATGAAGGCTTGGTCGCTGATTCGAAAACTAGATTCTACTTTTTTACCACCAAAGAAATCGTCATCTGTTAATGTAGATGCAATAGCAAGTCATCTTGTTAATACATCTAGAACGAAAAAGAATAAGAAGTTCATTCAACTGATAAAATCTTAGGCAAGCAAAATGCACAACTCAATCCGAAGATATTTATTCAAGACCTTTCTCTTTACAAGAAGTTGAACTAGGTATACTCTCCCTTCAAAGTGGAAAAGCAGCAGGAATAGATGGGATGTATCCAGAACTATTAAAGAACAAAACAATGGCTGGCGTTGTTCTTTAGCTGTATACTGGAATCTTTAAAGTTACTCACATTATTCAAGAGGACCAAAATCATTGCACTGTTCAAGCTTGGTAAAGATCCAAACTTGCCTCAACGTTATCGACCACTAGCCATGCTTTCTGTTACTTCCAAGCTTCTAAAAAGATTGTTCTTGAATCGAATAGCACCTGCAATTGAAGCGATAATTCCAAGCAGATTTCCGCGCTGCTCGTGATTGTAGCGGTCTAGTCCTTTTCCTGACTACCTTCGTGGAAGCTGGTTTTGAGAAGAAGTTGAAGAGCGTTTCAGTATTTCTGGATCTCTCAGCAGCATACGACACAGTTTGGAAAGAAGGTCTATTATTAAAACTGAAGAAGGTTGTTACTTGCATAAAGATTAACACATGCTAAGTAACAGACTGTTTCAAATATACTCCGAGAACAATAGAAGGCGATTCCGAAAACTGAATAATGTACTACCTCAAGGTAACGCTCTATCGCCTGCTCTTTTTAATTTGATTGCCTATAACTGTGGCACGCAAATTCATATACGCAGATGATATAAACCTCAATGTTCAGTGAAATAACTTCCAAGAGGCAGAGGATATGCTCACCTTAGACCTTGCAGCTTTAGATGATTACTTCAGAAAATGGCGATTGCAACCCAGCCCCCAGAAAAGTGAAGTAACTGCCTTTCACCTGGACAATAAGATTGCAAACTATAGCTCAAAAGTCACTTTTCGTGATAGGGTTTTACAGTACAATACCACCCCTAAATACCTGCGAATGAGCTTACATAGATCACTAACATATCGAGCTCGTCTTTGTAAATCAGCTGCAAAACTGAAGAGCCGCAACAACCTCCTACAGCGTCTAGCCGGAACATCATGGGGCTAATACCAACACATTAAGAACAACTGCTCTAGCACTTGTCTATTCTTCGGCTGAGTACTGCTCTGTGGTGTGGCTTAATAGCTGCCACACTCAGCTTGTGGATTTTCATGCGTATCATTAGAGGAACATTGCTACCTACTCCAATCCAGTGGCTTCCGGCGTTGAGTAACATCACACCTCAGATCACAAGAGAAAAAATCTTGTTCATTTATGGTCAAGAATCATCAAGGACATGACACTACCAATAAAGGAGGACGTCAGACAACGAGGAACATCTAGATAAAAGTCTCGCAAACCAGCCTGCAAAACTGCCTTGAAATTGATAAATGATAATTTCAATCTCAAGGACAAATATGTGGAAAGGCCATAGGGGGATAAGCATGGTAAAAATGCCTTTTGTAAATAACTTAATGATATTCTATGGATATATAGGTACTATAGAAATATAAGGATCCTGAAAATTTCAGACCTTAATTTATATCGGTCTCTTCAATAAGTCAAAATAAGTAAAAATTGGAAATTTTTTTTTCTTTGGATTGAGTGAACCGATTTGTTTGAAAATTTAGTATGTTATGCAGACGATAGAGAGCTTTTACCATGGACCAATTTTTAGCTTAATAAATTGATGATCAAAAAAATTATTTTATCTTACTTTTTTAATTTTTATTATGATACTTTTTGAGCAAAATTATGATTCTATCATTGTTACATTTCTTATAAGATCTATAATGACTCAGAATTTTTTCAAAATTTTCATAATGGTACGCCATAGTTAAAAAAATACAAACTATTTTTATTACCAAAAAAAAAATCGAATTTTTCAACAAATTCTACCTAAATAATTACAAATTATACTATTAATATTACATAAATAATACGCTGAAATAAATCACTTGCATTAGTGATAATAAAAATAAAAATTTGTTCATACATTGAAATATAACGCCTATTAGAATTTAATACAAATATAATTTGAAATAATTTGTCTTGACTCAACTTTATTAAAACAATAATATTGTTAATAATTTTTTAATTTTAAAAAGTACAGTATACTTAGATACAATAATAAAAAAGAAAAATAAATATTTTAAATCTTGAAAGTGTTTTAAAAACATTTTTAACTTTCATGCGACAAGATGTTCAGTCTTCGTCACTATCTTCATCAATAATATATCTTTATTAAATAATTAACTTAGTATTTCAGCTGGCTTTGGAATCCGTGCTTAGTATCTCCCATAAGCCAAATAATAAATACTTGCTGCGACATGCGAACAGCATCCAATAGTGCGAGATCCATTTGCACACTAAGCAATATCTTGTCACCCCGTTGTATCCAATGCTGTGTGGTGTATATTCCACGAAACGTTTGTACACTTTCCTGCTTATGTGACGTGACTGGACTTGAGCTTTCAATACATTAGTTTCTTCTTTTACAAACTGTATGTAAATCTTTCTGGACTCATACATCATTTCTGCCAAATATGAAATTGCTTGTTTGCATTTATTTGAACCGGTGTTCAAAATCTTCAAATCTTTTTCTGTCATCTCTGGAAAGTCATGAAGGCCATCAACAGAAATCGTTTGAAAAATAAGTTTTTTGCGCAGCCAACCCTCATTTTTTACTTGTTCAGCAAGAGAATTTTCTAGATCTTTTCTTGAAATAATCCTATTAATAACTTCGTCTGAACGTTCCACATCACAACTCAGACGTTTATTAAAGCGGGTATGTAAAAATGAAGCGATTCTAAAATAACTTAGAACTTTTGGGAGTAATTTTTTGTCTATTTCTTGGCCAAGAAGATTAAACTTTGAATTAATCATTCCATGGGTTGCTTCGACTGGCCATCGGATATTAGTAACACACCTTAATTCATTGGATTCAGATGTAGTTAGTTGATTCCGTTTACCTTTTAAAGCTGGCATAAGCACTTGAAATTTTTTATTTGCTAAGTATTCTTTGACGTCCCGGAAGTCACGATCGAAAACAAAGATATCTCCGGATCTTAGTAGGGAACATAAACCATTAGGTTCATTTATAACTTCTCTCATGATAGAAGCAAAATTTTGATTCGCATGATATGGACTATTCCAGAACATATCCATTAGTCGTGCAAGTGGTGAAAGGTTTGCACAATGAGGTCTTTTTTGACCGGAATATGATTTCTTTTGATATTCATTATTGGAACTTTTTTGATGATAAGCATAGGTACCGTCACAAATCAAAATAAGCTTCTTATTGGTTTTATCATGAAGCTGCTGCGTTATTGCTGATGTTTGGTTTTGAATCAAGTCATCTCTAGATGCTGCAGAGAATCCGAAATGATTCGGAAGAATATCATTTTCGAAATATTTGATAACTTGGGCCGAATAGTGAGAAACAAGCTGTTCTTGAGCTAGTTGCAAGATAGATAATATGAGCTTATTTGAATTACCGGTTCGAAGCTTAAATAAAAAAACTATAATTGCTTGTGTGATTGTTCGAGTGCATGTATTTCGCATCGACTTAAATAATGTTCGTAATTCAATTAGGTTTTCCCATGTTAGACCAGTGAAAACCTGAAGTTGTTCTTCTGAAATACAATAGTCGGCCATTTTGTCGAACAACGAAGAATCACATTCTACCGCCAAGTAGTCCATCAGTTTTTACAATTCAGATGACTCTATGTAAGATGAGTTCGAATGTACCTTTAAAAGGTTAATATCCTCTTGAAAAAAACTTTTGTTAATTATGTGACTGGAACAACATCGGTTTCCTTCAGGAATATAAATTCTTCTTACATTGAATTGAAAAATTCACTTTGTTTTTTACCACACTTATATTATGTAAAAATATTATATAACTTATTATTCACAGTTATATAAATTTCTACACATATCACGACTCGAGTTTCGACTTTTGACGGTCATTTTCAAGTGACTTAACAAATTGATAAAGTTGAATATATACCCTTATAGTTTTGGTGGGGTGGGGGGGCGGTGTTTGTTCGAAGATGAGGACTTATCTGTTTGAGATTGGGTGAGATTAAAAAGTTGGGAAAAGATTAGGTCAGTTTGCTTGTTTAGGAGATTAACTGAGGGATTACGGGTTTTTTTGAAAATTTCTAATGACTCTATTAGATTTAGTTTCGTGCCTTTGTTGCAATTATGCAAGATTTTTAGATTATCTATTTCTGGGAATTTATGATTGAATTCGAGACAATGGTTTGAAAAAGAACTAGTGTCTTTTTTCAGACGAAAAGCGCGAGAATGTTCTGAAAACCGTGTTGCAAAACTTCGTCCTGTCTGCCCTATGTACACGCTATTGCATTCGGAACAATGAATTTCGTATACGCCGGATTTTTTAATGGGATCGATTTTGTCTTTGGCATTAAACAATATGTTGGACAACTTAGAGGAGGGTTTAAATGCAACCTGAAGATTTTGCTTTCGAAGGACATTTGCGATGTGTTCGCTTGTTTTGCCAAAATATGTCAGGGAGATGAAAGTTTTGTCTGAATTTGAGGTTTTCGGATAAATTTGGGCCATTGCGAATTGGGTTCGTTTATTATTGATAATGTTTTGGATGAGTTTTGTTGGGAAACCATTCTCTGTAGCGATTGAAATGATGGTACTTAATTCTTTGATTCTCTTTTCTGTGGAAAGGGGGATTGAAAAGGCTCGATGTATCATTGAATGATAGGCCGCTAATTTGTGTGTTATCGGGTGAAATGATGAATACGAGATTGTAGAGTTAACATTGGTGGGTTTTCTGTATATATCAAATTCTATTTTGTTGTTTTTGTGAATCAGAGTAAGGTCTAAGAAGTTTATTTTGTTGTCTGTTTCTACCTCGATGGTGAATTTAATTTTGGGATGAACGTTGTTTATTAGGTTGAGAAATTGGTCTAATTGACGTGTTGTACCATTAAAACACGCTATTACGTCATCGACATATCTATACCAAAATGAAATATGTTTTTTGGAGAAATCTAGTTTGAAGATTTTTTCTTCGATAGTTGACATGAATAGATCGGCTAAAAGGGGACTTAATGGCGATCCCGTTGCTAGACCTGATGTTTGCTGATAGTAAGTGTTATTAAATTTGAAGTAATTTTGATTAACACATGTTTCCAGGGCTTCATAAAGTTCAGATTTTATAAGATGATGACAATTAGCTTTATCAATTAAATTTTGTATGATTTCGAGACACTCTTTAGTAGGTATATTAGAAAACATACCACTAACGTCAAAAGATACGAGTTTGGAGTTTATTGGGGTTGTTATTGGTTTGAGGAGTTCCGAAAGGGCGAGTGAATTTTTTACAGAATATTTTGGGGTAAATTTGGTGTATTTTTTGAAAAGAGTATTCAGTTTAATTGCCAAAACTCTTGCTACACTGTTAATATAGGAGACAACTGGTCTAATGGGAGAATCGGGTTTGTGAGTTTTAATGAAACCATAGAGTCTGGGAGCTGTGGGATTCTGATTTATGATTTTAAATTTCTCAAATTCGGAGAACAAAGTTGTAATATTTTTTAAGAGACTTCTAATTTGAAATTGGAATTTTTGTGTAGGATCCTTTTTCAAGGGAGTTAGTTTTTCTGTTGAAATTAAAGAGTTCATTTTATTAATGTACTGTTCTCTTTCCAGGACGACTATCGAATTGGATTTATCGGCTTTTGTAAGGACTAAAGAATTGGACTCAATTTTTGTTTTTATCGATTTGATCACTGCGGAGTCTGTGGTAGAATTACGGGCGTACGATTTTATATGATCGGCTATTTTGGCTCGGGGTATTTAATATAAGCCTGTAATCGTGCATTTTTCGGAACAGGAACCAAGCTATTTTTATTAACAGAATTACAAACACAAAAATAGGAATGTGTGGAAACGGTTCTTTGAATCGGAACATTAACGTATTCTACATCATCGTGCTTAATATTTGAAACAAATGATGGATCATCCATACTTGATTGCGACAAAGTTAACTGGGATAAGGTTGAATCAGTTTCTTCTAAGACTTCTTCACGAACTTTTTCTGACGGTTCGCCTGGACATTTTTCTTCAATAATTTTTCTTTTTTTATATTTTAACATACGACAGGATCCACATATGGTATCACCGATAAAAATCTTTTTTGTGAAAATCTCTGAAAACTCATCTAGATCTGCTGTCGAAATTACTTTAGGAGTTCCTGCACTCTTCTTTATAAATCGGTCACAAATTGCACATTTAATATTTTTAGATTTTAGTGAAGACATATTCGAAAAAAATATTAACGAATTTTCATAAATAAAAACAATTATTTCATAAAATATTATTGTGTTTAGCACTTTTCTGAACGATAATCTCAAAACAGCAGGTTAGAGAATTTTAACTTTTTTTTGGAAGCGTCTGCTAGCGATAGCATGAATAATTTTTATAGCTACATTCATGTAAATTGAATGCGACTGTGGTGCTGTCGCTTACGACAATTTTATGAACTATTTAACGCGCCATTCGATTCGAAATGCATTAAAAAAATCTATTATAAGCAAAAACATATTTTTATTAAATTTCTAATAGGCGTTATATTTAATTGTAAGAACAATTTTTTTTTTAAATTATCTTGAATGCAAGAGATCTATTCCAGCGTATTATTTATGTAATAATAATAGTATAATTTTTAATTATTTAGGTAGAATTTGTTGAAAAAATCAATTTTTTGGTAATAAAAATAGTTTTTATTTTTTTTTAACTATGACGTACCATTAAGAAAATTTTGAAAAAGTCATTATAGATCATATAGATATAGATCTTATTAGAAATGTAAAAATGATAGAATCATAATTTTGCTCAAAAAGTATCATAATAAATAAGATTAATATAAATTAATTAGATTAATTAAAAAATAAGAGAAAATCATTTTTTTGATCATCAATTTATTAAGATAAAAATTAATCCATGGTGTCCGTAAAAGCTCTCTATCGCCTGCATAACATACTAAATTTTCAAACAAATCGATTCAGTCATTCCAAAGAAAAAAAATATTTTCCAATTTTTACTTATTTTGACTTTGACCTGAGACCGATATAATTTAAGGTCTAAAATTTTCAGAATCCTTATATTTCTATAATATCTATATATCCATAGAATATCAATAAGATATTTACAAATGGCATTTTTACCATGCTTATCCACCTATGGCCTTTATACCGCAAGGGATTCTGATAGTTGAGAATCGCACATTAAAACTCCCTGGCTTCAATTTACCTAGTCGTGCATGGAGTCGGCATAATCGTAACAGATGTGGCGTGGGAAGAACAGCCTCAGTTCTCCATAAATGTGGTTGGACAGTCAGCCCATACTGTGACTGTACTAACATTCCACAAACAATGGCTCATGTAGTGTTGGATTGTCCTGGACCTGAAGAACCTTAGGACCTGAAGGACCGCTGGAGGACCTGAACACAGCTATTTATGACTCAGTGGAATTGATCATACCCAACAGCTTGGATATAAAAATTTAAGAATTTAGTTTAGTATTATTATTATTTTTTTTGTGTTTATATGTTGTACAGCAGGGATTCCCAAAGTTTTCCCTGGGCGGGCCAATTTGATATTTCTCAAATTTCTGGCGGGCCAAAAACTTATTACCTTGTAATTTCAAATTTGTCATTCATAACACCAATTACGTCTACTAGAAATGTCAAGTCGTATAACCAGTTAATATTATGCAATGAAATAACGATTTTTTCCAGTGAAAAACTTTGTAATTTCTTTTCTTAAACCAAAAAACAATTTTATATTTAATAAAGTTAATAAAGACGGAACAAGGCTTGTGTTGTGTTGTATGGCAAGGCAAATGTTGTATGGTTTTAGCAATAAATTTTTTTTATGTTTGTCCTTTTGAAAGCCATCGAACTTTTGAAAAATATATAACGTCCAAAATGGAGATTCTTCTAAGATAGTTTCAAATTGGCTGTGATTGACAGCATGTTTTTTGATAAATTAACTGTATTAACATCATTCATAACGTTGTAATTTATCGGTATACTCTAACAATACCGATAAATTACATCAATTTTAAATGTCATAACCCTTATTTGTGGCCCATCTTAGATGGAGCATCATCTCTAGTTACTCCTACCAAATTGTTCCAATTAACCCTCCGTTTGGCGCATGGGTCCAGCCAGACCCTTTGCGATATCATATGTTTTTTTCAATATAATTCGAATTGAGCTATCAACTTAAATTTCCTTGACTTTTCCTAAAATGTCATTAGCTTTCATTTAAAAGAAAACATAAAAGGGTACATGCCATACAAGGGTAATTACAAGCATATGTATTTGAATATATTTCGGTTTGGTACACGTGGTCTGTCTGGACTCAAATTTTAATGTGGTTTTTTCGTTCCTCTATATCTCACGCCAGCCCGAGGCGTGCCCTCGAGCTTTTGTCTTACTCGTATATCGTCCTTTAATCTATCTAGCGCGCGAGCCACGTGTTGGCCAGTGGGCCAGAATTTGTGTATAATACGCGATTACGTAGAAAAAGTTTGGACACAGGGTCATACTGATTTTCATTCATGATTGGCAGCGGCTTTAGCTAACGAAATTCAACGTAATCCTAGAGAAGAGATTGATGAAAATGTTGAACATGATCAACTCAGAGACGATGTCGAGGATAATTATATGGATTATGTACCTGAAGAAGATGCGTCTGATATTGAGGAGGACTTGGTAATCGAACCAAAAGAAATTCTAGATAGTGGCGAAGAAGAAGAAGTAAAGGGAGAAGCACATTCTAAAAATCAACAAGCTGCAACTGATGACTTTTTCTTTGTCAAAGATGGTACAAAATGGAACAGAAATGAACCAGCTGCTGTTCGTTTGTGTCATTACAATATTATGCGTTTTCGAGACTTTTTTTTAATATATTAGCCTTGCATGCATTTTGCACTTGCAAAGAAGTAGATAGACTAGACAAATCTGATGCAAGGCGAAATTTTCTAACTACGCCGTCTATGTCATTAGTTGTTCCAAACGTTGAAAATAGAATGAACAACGTTCATATTATTAAACAATTTCCTACTTGTTTAGCAGTTGAGGCGATTTCTGGCCGACCAATAGTAAGTATTCAAATGAAATTACTTTTGGTTCATTTCACTTCCGTTTCAAATTTACTTTTATTTCGACTACATACCATCTAATTTCAGTGGTGTTTCTTTCGTTGTTACATTCCGGATACCAGCACATGTATTGGAAAATCAATCCCAAGGAAGCGAAAAATTAAAGAGTAACGTTTCTTTTGCACTAAATAATTGGACCCTGTGTGCCAACAACACTCAAAAGAGAATTATACTTGCTTCACTTTCACGAATTAGAATTTATAAGACGATAAGTGTATATAAGAAATAATATGGACAGAAATAAAGTGTAAAATGAATTTAATTTTTTTTTCACCTGAGTAGGTAATTGTCCATAAGCGGAAGCCACTAAGAATAAGAAAAAAAAAACGAAAATATATAACTACATGCTTCAATATAGGTATATGCACTTCATTATGCCTCCAATAATGCAATATTTCGATATGTTTGTATGGATATATACACGGGTGTGGCCAGCGAATTATAAGCATGCTCCACGCAAAAAATATATCACATCCACTAGTACGGAGTTTTTAAGCTTAACATTGATAATAACTCTTAATAATAACTCAAAAATCATAAAATTTCAGTAACTCTACGAATAAATATTAAGAGTTGTGCCAAATCGCATATATCGATACTTTCGTCCAAAGCAATGAAAAAAGCAGATTTTCAAATTTATTCTAAGATCCTCATCAATATCTTCTATATTTTCGGGAAGTGGTCATTTTCAAGCAACAAATATCTTTGAATATTGACTTTTATCTGGGCACACTATGTCGACAACTTTTAGAATACAATTTAAAAAAATCTTCTTCTAAAAATGGTTTACAATGTTTGGCAATTTCTAGGCTTTCAAACCGGAAGATTCATTTTGTTTAATCAGATTTTTCAATATCAATTTCTGACCACTGAAGGAGTTTCTTAGTTCGTAGTGTCGTTCTGTATCTATATGTGTAAACACTTTTTTACCGTTATGAAAAGTTTATTTAAAGGGCTGAAAAATTGCACCCACATTTTATTGTATTTTATTCGTAATATTTTATTACCTATTTTACTTTTATTTTTTATTATTTTAATAAAAATATAAATCATGGCATCGACATCGCGGGCCACATTCACGAGGTTCGCGGGCCGCATTTTGCCCGCGGGCCGCACTTTGGGAATCCCTGTTGTACAGCATCAGATGCTATATCATATAAATAAGAAGGATTGGATTCAATAAGTATTTGAAAACGAACTTTTCCATTTGATCTAATATGGAACAATGGAACTAGAGTAAAATAAGTAAAATGGAATCGCTTGCGAAGAAAAACGTCGACACTCAATTATTGCTCGGCGGAGATTTTCGTTTAATATTTGCCCAGTCCCCCTATCGACGATCCGAATCAATGAGAAAAAGGAGAAACGAAGAATTTTTCTAGTAAAGACTGGGTCAACATTGTCTTTGCTTGATTTTATTTGACTAGAGATAACTACGCGTAAAACAAAACTTATCTTCCAGTATCTTATACCAACTTTTTTCCGGCCGCGTGCCATTTTTTTTGTAATTTTCACGTTTTGAAATGCTGACGTGCCAGGTCTACTTTTACAATGTGATAGTGAAAGTCACTTACCGTATTAGCCTGAATATTTGGCGTGTTTTGTTCGCCTTTTAGAAATTACGGGTAAATCAATCGACGGATTTTGATAAAACGTGGTATCATTTGATATTCTTACGAGATCCCACGAATTTCAAAATTGTAGATTAGTAAATACGGCTTTCGTGAATTTTTGAAATTTGTAAATTTTTGTGCACCTTTTGCAATGACGGGCAAACCAATCGACGGATTTTGATAAAACGTGGTACGATTTGATATTCTTAAGAGATCTCACAAATTCCCAAATTTCAGAATTGTAGCTTTGTAAATACGGCTTTCGTGAATTTTTGAAATATGTAAATGACAAAGTAATCGACGGATTTTGATGAAACTTGGTATGAATTGATATTCTTACAAGATATCATAAATTACCAAATTTGAAAATTGTAGCTTTGTAAATACGGCTTTTGTGAATTTTTGAAATTTTTGTGCGCTTTTTGAAATTACGGGCAAACCAATCGACGGATTTTGATAAGAAGTGGAATGATATGATATTCTTACGAGTTCTCACAAATTCCCAAATTTCAAAATTGTCGCTTTGTAAATACGGCTTTCGTGAATTTTTGAAATTTGTAAAGTTTATGGCGTCTTTTGCAATTACGGGCAAAAACCAATCGACGGATTTTGATGAAACTTGGTACGAATTGATATTTTTTCCAGATATCAAGAATTCCTAAATTTCACAATTGTAGCTTTGTAAATACGGCTTTCGTGAATTTTTGAGGTTTGTAAATTTTTGTGCGTCTTTTGCAATTACGGACAATCCAATCGACTGATTTTGATGAAACTGGGCATGAACTGATATTCTTACAAGATATCACAAATTACCAAATTTGAAAATTGTAGCTTTGTAAATCCGGCTTTGGTGAATTTTGGAAATTTTTGTGCACGTTTTGCAATTACAGACAAACCAATCGACGGATTTTGATAAAACGTGGTATAATTTGATATTCTTACGATATCTCAAATTCCCAAATTTCAAAATTGTGGCTTTGTAAATACGGCTTTCGTGAATTTTTGAAATTTGTAAATTTTTGTGCGTCTTTTGCAATTACGGACAAACCAATTGACGAATTTTGATAAAACTTGGTATGAAGTGATATTCTTACAAGGTCTCACAAATTACCAAATTTGAAAATTATAGCTTTGTAAATACGGCTTCGGTGAAATTTGGATTTTTTGTGCACCTTTTGCAATTACAGGCAAACCAATCGACAGATTTTGATAAAACGTGTAATGATTTGGTATTCTTATGAGATCTCACAAATTTCTAAATTTCAAAATTATAGCTTTGTAAATACGGCCTTCGTGAATTTTTGTAATTTGTAAAGTTTGTGGCGTCTTTTGTAATTACGGACAAACGAATCGACAGATTTTAATGAAACTTGGTATGAATTGATATTCTTACAAGATAGCACAAATTCCCAAATTTCAAAATTATAACTTCGTAAATACGGCTTTTGTAAATTTTTAGAATTTGTAAATTTTTGTGCGCCTTTTGCAATTACGGACAAACCTTCAAACGTATTTTGATGAAACTTGGTATGATCTGATATTCTTGCTAAATCTCACAAATTACCAAATTTCAAAATTGTATCTTTGTAAATACGGCTTTGGTGAATTTTTTAAATTTAAAAATTTTTGTGCGCCTTTTGCAATTACGAGCAAACCAATTGACGGATTTTGAACACCTCTTATATTTTACAACATTGATGTTGGTTGCACAAAAGTAGATTGAGAAACTTAAAAATTTATTTTAGAAAAGATAGTTTAACATTTTTAGAAGGCATGCGTGAGTAATAGTTCGCGTGCCAATAAAATTTTCCCACGTGTCAGCTGTGGCACGCGTGCCATAGGTTCGCAACCACTGTCTTATAAAGTTCATTTTCATCTTTCAGCAACTACCGTCTTTTTCCGAAAATAAGACATCCCCCGGAAATAAGTCCTAGCGTGATTTTCGGGACATTTTGGAATATAAGCCCTCTCCCAAAAATAAGCCCTAGTTAAAATAATGTGAAAAATATAATTCGTTAAAAACTACTGTTGAATTTAGTAGGTATTCTCTACCTGTCCTACTATTTCAGAAAAATGTTTGTAACAAAATATTCCGAGAAATTCTTTGTTTACCTCTACAGTTCGTTTCAAGCTATGCACAAACACGTGTCAAAATTAATTCCTGGAATTTATAAAGTAGAACTTATCTTAAAAATACAATACAAGGCAGCAGTCTACATAGAGTGACAGTGGTGGTACAACGTTTGTGCATTTCACAAACAACGTTTGTCTTGTAAGTCTGATTATTCTTCTTCTTCTGACTCTACAGCCCAGGGTGAGCTTTGGTCTCCTTAACAATCCCCTTCCACCTTTGACGGACTTCAGCGACACTTGTCCAGTTTCCTACTTGCATAGTTTCTACATCTTCCTCTACCTTATCTTTCCACCTTTTCTACCTCTTTTTCTGGGTCTACCTCTGCTTCTTGAGGTGTTAGGTTGCGCTTTATGGATGGATCTGGGTGCTCTTGCACTCGGCATTCTAATCATGTGGCCCGCCCATCGAAGTCTCTGTGCCTTAATGAATCTTACAATGTCTTCACCTTCTATTAGTTCTTGAAGTTCGTAGTTCATGCGAATTCTGTATCCTTCTTCCTCTCTCACTGGTCCAAAAAAGTCTGATTATTACCTAGCACAAAATTTTATTATTTATAAAGTGAATAATTTTTAATCCCAGATAAATTGAGTACAAAAAGAAAGAGCTATTCCGTCGACTTCAAAAAGGGAATCGCGGATGACTCCAGGGATGTAATCTTTTAGCCTTCTCTAAAGATAAGATGTTGGATCTCCGTATGGTTCGAAAATCGCGTGCAGATTAAGATAACCTGTGTCAACTGGTAAACCAAGGAAATAGGAAAAAACGCAGGGTTGGATCACTTTTGCCCTTGAAATGGCATTTGAATTTGATATATTCACAGAAGAATTTAAAGCATTGTCACAATGGTTGGATAACTTCCTTCAAGGACATGAACTGTCTCTAAGGAGATCAACAACAATGTTTAAGCTGGAACACAATGAAGTTGTTAAACGTGCACTTGCATTTAATCGATTTGTTAATGGCATCGACTCTTCGAAATAATAAATCTCTAACATCATCTAGGTATAACACTGAACACCTTAATAAAGCTACCAATAAGTGCAAAATGGCATTAATGATGGCCGAAAGAAAACTTGACAATGTTCAACTCTAATGTTCAAAGATTATAAGTCCTCCTCCCCTGTAGGTCCTGCTCCCCTGGATATCTTGATCATGAGTTGGACAGCCTTAAAATGGGAGCCTTAAAAGCAAATGTAACGGAGGCTCTGGCGGGGTCAGGGCACACCACAACAACAAATGTAATATCAGAGCCAAACCTTAATATTGGGGAAGACTCAATGCCAAAAATCCATCTACCCTTCCATCTACCATCTGCTCTTCAAAACACAAATGCGTTGGGCCGAAGGCATAAAACCAAACACATATTATGGTGGGCTGGACTGGTATAAAGACGGCTCCAAAAAAGTGACAATGGAACTGGCGCAAGAATCTATGGCCCATCCCTGGATTATATTTTATTGTGGATCACATGTCACGACATTCCAAGCGGAAATACACGCCATCATGATATGTGACCGTGAAAATCTAAAGGACTACACACACTAAAATAACACACTACTAAATGGACAACATTTTCACGGAGAGTCTGGCTGCTATTAATGCTTTTGGGTGCGATGAAATTAAATCTAAAACAATATGGACCTGCCTTCAGGACCTTAAGGCCCTGGTGAAACACAACAAGGCTACACTTGTTTGGGAAACGTAATGACGGACAAGCCAGCAAAAGATAAAGGTAGCAAAGCAAATATCGAACGCTTTAACTGTTGAAATCCTGTAATTCTCAAGGATGCGGATTACAATTGTCGCAGGGCTACTCACAGGACACTGCATCTAGGAGTATCTGGAAAGATGAACCACTAAGCAGACTATTTTTTTTCCTCTAACCAATGTGGGTCCAGGGGGGTTAGTACTTAAAACACTGCGGCCCATTGGTCTATTGTATTTCCCCGCATTGTTTTGTTCATGCAAATAGATCCAGTCCCTCAATTAGGTCCAGGATTCTATGTGCCATGGTTTTCACGGGGACTCTCTCAGCTGTAATATCAAGCTTGTGTCTCTTACGTGCAATTGCTTCACAGTGGAAGATTATATGGGCGGCGGTTTCGTCCTCCTCATAGCATAACCTGCATAAAGGTTCATCTTTCCAGATACCCATTTTATATAGGTGTTCTCGTAGAGGGCAGTGTCCTGTAAGTAGGCCTACCACAATTGCGATTTGCTTCCTTGGCAGTTGCAGGATTTCAGCAGTTAGAGTTTCCGATGGTTTAGCTACCATTCGTTTGCTGTGTGTCAGACCATACAAATTGACCCACTGTAGACGGTGCTTAGTTGCTACCCATTTACAGATTTTATTTAGGGTCGTGGTCTTGGTAATGTGGGGTCCGCTTTCAGCACTGATGTTTGCCTTGCGGGCTCCATCTTTTGCTAGTTTATCCGCCATTTCGTTACCCACCAGTCCTGTGTGGCTAGGCACCCAAGCGAGTGTGACCTTGTTATGCTTTGCTAGGGCTTTTAGGTCCTGAAGACAGTTCCAAACTGTCTTGGATTTGATTTCGTGACACGCTAGAGCATTAATCGCAGCGTCCGTAAAAATGCGGATGTTTCTGCTTTTGTAGTCCATTCTCAAATTTTCACGGACACAGACCATGATAGCGTGTATTTCTGCTTGGAATGCTGTGGCATGTGTCCCCAGGGGTACAGACAGGCTGTACCCCAGGGACAGTCAATAGATTCCTGCACCAGTACTGTGTCTGTGTCTGTATAACAATCCAGTCCTCCTCGGCAAGTGGTTATTTGATTGCCTTCCGTCCATCGTAGATGTGTTTCGAAGGGTAGATCGAATGACAGCCTTTTGGGCATCGAGTCCCCCTCTATATTGAGGTACGGTTCTGATATGACATTCGTTATCATGGTGTGTCCTGACCTCGCCAGAGATTCCCATGTGCCATTGCATATGCATCTGAAAGCTCCCATCCTTGCCTCGCCCATGATAAAGATATCCAGCGGAGGAAGGCCTAGGATCACCTCCAGAGCCGCAGTTGGGGCGGTTTTCATCGTTCCCGTAATTGCTAAACAGGCTATTCTTTGAACATAGGAGAGTTCTTTGATGGCCTGTTTTTGCTTTACTTTGGTCCACCATACTGTGGAGCCATATGTCAAAATGGGTCTAACTACCATAGTGTATAGCCAGTATATCATGCTTGGTTTCAGTCCCCATGATTTTCTAAGTGTTTTTCCAAGTGGAAAATCAGAAGCAGACTATGCTATGAGGAGGATGAAACTGCCTCTCATATAATTTTCCATTGCATAGCAATTGCACGTAGGAGACACAAGCTTAACATTGCAGCAAACGAGATCACCATGAAGAACATAGCATATAGACTCCTAAGACCTAATACAGGGGCAACCTATTTGCACGAATGGAAGAATTTGGGGAAATGCAATAGGTCAATAGGCTACCGTATTTTAAGGGCTATGCCCCCTGGACCCACGTTGGTTGATGTGAAAAAACGTCCAACACGCTGCTGGCGACCTTACTTTTTGCAGCCATCGGAGCGGACCTCTAAATAAAGGGTTTCGTCTGTAATCAAGTCTCTAGTCCACATATTAAGTCCCTAGTGCAAGTATTAAGTTTGTACTCGAGATATTAAGTCTACCCAACAAATTTCACACAATTTCGCAAATTTCCTGAAGTTCTCTCACAATTTCCGCAATCGTCTTCGATTCGTTGCTGCATTGCGGAAGTTTTAATACCGAAACGCGGTTGATAGTCTTATTGGTTCCAGAGTTATTGCGGAAAAACTTTTGCGATTCTTTTCCACCAAGGTTTCCGCGACCTTCAAACACACGCAGATTAAATCTGTAGTGCCGATATAAAATCTCTAGTCCAGATATTAAGTCCCTAGTGCAAGTATTAAGTCTGTAATCGAGGTATTAAGACCGTCCAACAAATTTGCTATGGATGAGACCAAGGAGCAAAGTCTTTCTAGGCCAAGGAGCTCAAACGATGGTTCACTCCAAGGCTTCCTCGTCAATTTACGTTCCTTCTACCGGTTACGATAGTGCACGTGTTACCTGTATTTTGGCGGTTCGTGTAGATTGAAAGAAAGTATCACCATTTATCATCACTAAAGGAAAAAAAAACCGGCCAAGTGCGAGTTGTGACTCGCGCACCGAGGGTGCTGTACAAACTTGTAAGTAAGGTATCTTTAGGAGGACCTAACGGTATGCAACCCATATGCTTCTGGTGCCTGACAATACCACGCAACACATTAGTGTATTTTCATAAGTTTCTAATAGTAAATTCGCATTTTTCTTGTAATTAAACTACATATTTACGGTTTTCTGATTTTTCCCTTTACATGTGCTCTAAGACACCGCTTCTTGCCAAATTTCATGATTCTGGGTCAACGGGAAGTACCCTATAGGTTTTGATTCCCTTGTGAAATCGCAAAATATGCGACATAAACGGTCATACCTATTGATCGCGTTGACTTACAAGTTTGATTTTTTCACAGCTGAAAGAGACCGCAGACCCGAGTACTTGATACAAATTTCAACTTGTTATTTCAACTTCTACGCGTTCCTGAGAAAAATGGTCTTGACAGACAGACAGACAGACAGACAGACGGACAACAAAGTGATCCTATAAGGGTTCCGTTTTCGGTACGGAACCCTAAAAAGACAAGATTGAACGCGTTTCAGGAATTTATGTCTTTGAAAGTGAAAAAGCCTGGTGTACCCAAGCAGTTATAAGAAAGTGGGTCGGTTTTATGCTGCCACCACTGTTGAGGAGTCGAAATAGAGGTTTACTAGTTTAGGATTCAGCCAGTACTAACCGCGCTAAAGACATGAAAACCTTTATTGTTGAGAGGAGGATTGATCAAATAATGATTCCGGCAGGAATGGCTACCTCCAGACACTTGACATTGCAATAAACAAGCCATTCGAGGATCATTTGCGGATGGAAATCAATTAATATATTGAAAACAGAATGGCGAGAAATCAACGAGATAATTTTGTAAAGCCAGGCTTAGATTAGATTAGAACATTAGTTTGTAGATATGGTGGTGACGACCTGTACTGCGACCTTTATAGATCTATTGTACCCCACCCTCCTCCTCCAAGTGTTGGTGTACTTACCCATTTAGAGCGCCTCCTCTAGTCCTGATTCCTTTAGGAATTTCAGGATCTGAAATTAGGATCCTGATCCTGAAATTAGGACCTGATTCCTTTAGGAATTTCAGGATTCTTTCAGAATCAGGGCGGGATTCAAGGCCTGCAGCTCCTCTGTGTTCAAGCAGTGAGCCCCAAGGTACATCTGTCTCTTGCGGAGTAATGCTCCGCAGTCTTTGAACAGATGTATGGGGGTTTCCTCTGCTGAGCCACAGAATCTGCATCCATCATCCTCCTCTAGGCCTAGGGCCTTGAGATGTTTCCTAAGTCTGCAGTGTCCCGTCAGGGCTCCTGTCAGAATTCTGAGCTTGTTCCTGCTTAGTTTCAGGCAAGCTGCCATTCTCTTCTCGTTAAAAGATCCCAGCATCACTTTGGATTGCCTTAGTCCTGGAAGTTCTTTCCAGGTTTTCATCCATTTTCCTCTTATTTCTTCATCTAAACTTTTGCGGATGGTGTTCACGCTCATACCGCAAAAGGGTTCCGGACCTATAAAGGGGCTACTGGATCCCTTGTTTGCTAGGTGATCGGCTTCCTCGTTTCCGTCTATACCAGTGTGTCCTGGTACCCAGTATAGCGTTACTTTATTATCCCTGCCAAGTTTGTTCAGCTTCCCTACACAGTCCCATACCAGTTTGGATCTGATGGTGTATGAGCTAATGGCTTTGATGGCTGCTTGGCTATCTGACAGGATAACAATTCGTTTTTTGCGGTAATTCCTGTCGAGGTTAAACTGTGCACATCTTTCGATTGCGTGTACCTCTGCTTGGAAGATACTTGGGGATGTTCCCATGGATTCGAAGTATCTGGTACGAGGTCCAAACACTCCTGCACCAGTGCCTTCCTTTGTCTTCGAACCATCTGTATACCACTTGATGGCATTTTGCTCTATGTGGTATGCTGAGGTTTCGTCGCTCCAATCGGCTTTACTACTACACATTGCTGTGTAGTTTTTCTCGAAGTGGTATTTGCATACCATTTCGTCTTTTGGTACTTCCAGCCAGGGGATCTTGGCAGCGAGGCTGTTTCGGTCTCTGCTCCCGATTATTTTACCTCTGCCCATTCCTTCCTTGCTGAATCTTACGTTTGCCGATCTGGCGGCGCTCTCCACCACAAGGTGCAGCGGAGTCAGATCCAGCTGCAGCTCCAATGCTGCTGTCGGACACGACCCCATCGCCCCCGTGATGCAGACACACGCCAGTCTTTGAATCTTCTCAAGCTGTTTCCTCATAGAGGCCAGCTTGATTCTACTTCCCCACGCAACTGCCCCATAAGTGATTGCAGGTCTCACTATCATGGTGTACATCCATCGCAGGATAGTGGGGTTACAACCCCACGTTTTTCCTGCCAGATTTCTGCACACCATTAGGCGCGTTTGGCTTTTGTAAAGCCAGGCTTACAAGAATTTGTGAATTGGGTAAAAAATTCACGGAACAAAATAACTGACACGTGTTTCCAATGCACTACGATCAGGTTACTTAGACAAGAAGTATTCATTTAACGATAGCTATATTGCAAGACATGAGAGATTCGGACCAATGGTTCTACAGGAAATGGGTTTGGAGGAAAATCAGTACAAATGACTGTATTTGAATATTAAGCAAAAATATATAAATCTGCTTTTTGGAATATAAGCCCTCCCCCGAAAATAAGCCCTAGCACGTATTTTGGACCTAAAAAGAAAGTAAGACAGTGTCTTATTTTCGGAAAAAGACGGTACTACACAGTCAATCGTCTTATTTTCAGAAAAAGTAATAAAACAGGTTTAAGGACAAACTACATACACGTTTAGGCATGAATGACACGAGTAGAAAAACAAAATTGTATAATCAAGTCAACACAAACACGACTCGACCTACGAAACTTGACAAACAAGACTAAACAGACAAGCATGAAGGGAGAAGGTTAGACAAGTTGAGTGTCCCAATTCACTATCCAATTTTAATCCCCTTTTAATTTGTTTTAGACGTTTAATTTTTGTTGTTTTGTGTGTTTTTGGTTTTTGCTAGGGAGGTAATTCTACGCGCACGTGGCACGTTGCTACCCAATGCATATAGTTAAGTTCTCGTGGGATTCTAGTCCACAGGGATACATACACATAGAATCCACTACGAGTCAGCTTAAACAGCCATTTCTGATTAAGGAAGGTCCTTTATCTTCTTACAATTTCCTTTTAGCGAGCCTAATCTTATCTGGCTAGCATTGTCTGTCTGGTTCTATGTGTTTAATTCAGTTTTTATTTAAGTCTAGTTTTTACTGTCTTTTTATTTTAAGTCTCTCATCCGTGCGAATCTTTAAAATAAAAATTCTTATTATACATTGAAGGTTTCTTTTTTCTTACATTTTGCTGAATAAATCTTTTTGTGAATACTTTTTTCAGAGGGATTTATTGCTGTTATATACCATTAAGGAAAGCACGTGCTTTGAAAGCATCAGACCGAGAGCAACAAACCGTAAAATAAAGTAACAAGAATATTTCTAATTAACCCTCTTACAGACCCATTAAATCCCTTCTGCGCGGAATAAAAGAACAAAATTAAATATGAAAAACAAACAGCAAAGAAAAGGGCAAATTTCCCCGACTTAATAATCATTTAATTTATAATTATTTACAAGTTTTGTCTTGTATATTTTGTCTTTCACTCTTTGAAAAAAAAAACAAATTAAACATTTCTTTATTTTCCTTTGAATAATCTACTTTACATCTTGTTAGACAGCAATCTCTATGTTTTCTATCGTTGAAACTGGATCTGATCGAATTACGCTCGCGTTTTACACTGTGTTTCTTTTTGTTTTTAATTTACAAACATGTTCATCAGTGTTTCCGTAATTTAGTCTGCCCTGAAAGGGAAATCTTTCTCGTCCAAATAATTCATCCATTCAATTCAGCGCCACCCCCTGTTCGCTCGTTTTTTCGCAAATTATATTCACCGCTATCGGCGCTGCGACCCACATTCACCTTCCCCCAATACGGGTCACGAAACAAAAGTGTTTTGGGCCAGTAATTGATACCCAAATTAATCCCTTTCGTTAAATCATATTCCATCAAATAAATATGAATTACAGGTTGAAAACTAATGGTTGAATTAGATTCTCGAACCCTAAGTTGAAGAATGACAAGATTATATATACGAACAAATCACACAAGACTAGATAGTGAAGACTGAGTTTTATATTCTAGTTAACTAGTATTTAACTGATCTTTATTTGCGGTTGGTGCAAAGTTGTTACAAACGCGACCGCAATGACAAAATAGAGAAGTTGCGTTAGGGCTTAATACACGTATAGCTAATCCACCGAAGCATCACACTTATCGATTACCCGAACCATTCTTACATTTCCATCTCAAGATTTTACCTAAATAGTTAATGTACTTACACACGCTTGATTAAAGCCACACCGCCGCACACTAAACCCACTAAATATATTTCGCCCTTAATTAACTTTTATTAAACTCTCATCAAATTTATATTTCAACCTGTAATACGTTATTAATTAAAGTAGGTACATAGTTTTATTCGGTCTTCTTCTTATCCAAACGATCTATATTTAATTAAGTATTTTTACTAATAAAATCATAAAAATAGTTCAAACTATAGAGATAATTCAAGACTAGACTGACATGATTAAACATATAGAGTAGACAGACAAGACCAGGGAGGCAGGACTAGACATGAAAGACTAGACATGTAAGACTAGATAGACAAGACTCGACAAACAAGATTAGTCAAACAAAACTAGACAGACAATACTAGACAGATTAGTCTAGACAGATAATGCTAGACAAAGTATTCTATACGGACAAGACTAGACAGACAAGACTAGATAGGTAAAACTTGACATACAAAGCTAAATAGTCAGAGCTTAATAAACAAGCTTTAAAATAATGCTCTTTGATGTAGATATAAAAAGTATGGGCTGTGTCTGCAAGTTTTTCGGCCAGAAATATTTATATTCATATGTGAAATAAATGCTGGCAAAAAGCGTATTCGAAAACAAAAACAGAGCACGTTTTCCATTCGGCGGTTTTTTGCGCCCTTTTTCGCAACACGAAACGTTTTTCCATCATTCGCAGCGAAAATGCCAGACGAACAATTTTAAATGTGAAAAAAAAATGATATGAAAATCACCAATTTATTAGAGTATTAGCTTTAAACGTGTATATGGCTAATCCTGCCTAGACTCGTTTGTCTAGTCTTGTCTGTTAAATACTGGCTTGGCTGTTTAATTATGCTGTCTAAACTAGTTTTACCTCTCCTGTCTTTTCTTACAATTTTATTCAAATCTGTCTATTTCTATCGAATCTTGTCTATCTAGTTTTTGTCGTTTATTCTTATCGATTTAGTCTTGTATCTTGTATAATACCTACAACCAGATAAGTTTTGTTAATCTATTATAAGCTATCTAGTATTATCTATATAATCGTATATCTATTACATCGTATATCTAACATGAGTCCTAAAAGTCTTGGAATCCACTCTTGCCATGAATTTGAAGAAGTAGGTCATTTCCTAATTCAGACACATAAAATTGAACAAACTATCAAATGTCATTTTTAAGTAGCTGTGAGTGGTCTTGAGGTTATGTCGCATTGCTTTTAGTGTTAAGTTCAACAATTTCATTAGATATAAATAAAACGCCTTCTCATAAATTTAACACTGATTTATTTTAAAGTGTTGTGAATTATAACAAACAGGAGAACAAACATTACAACAGATGTTGAATGTGTTGTCCATTTTCACGAATAAACAAATTAATTCGCCGTTTTTTGTTATAGAACACATTTTGTAATACTGCGTTGTCTATCTCTTCACATTTTCTTATTATATTGTTTCGCAGATCTTGTACTGTATGCACTGGACTGCTGAACACTGAATTTTTTAAATATGGAAAAAGAAAAAAGCCCAGAGGAGTTAGATCACAAGAACGTGGTGGAAATCGGTCTTTGCTTATTAGCCTGTTGTCGAAGAATTCCTTAAGATAATTTAATGTTTCACGGGCAATGTGCGGTCTAGCAGAATCTTATTGGAAGAAGCTCCAAAATGGCTTCTTCCAATAAGATTCATCATCAAGAAGTTCGTTAATAAATTGTTGCAAGATAGTGGCTCTATAAGTGGCAGCGTTTAAATTATTATCGAAAAATATTGGACTGATAATTCTGCGTCTTGACATTGCTAACCACACAGCAACTTTGATTGGATGCAGTGGGGTCCTTTTAAAAAAATGTGGGTTGTCAACACTCCACATGCCCATGTTTTGGGAATTAATGTATCCGTTTAGATGAAATAAGACTTCATCAGTGAAAAAAGTTAAATTTAACTTTTCGTCGTTCATATTTTCATTGAACCACCGACAATAGGCCAGTCTTTTATTATAATCGAGTGGTAAAAGTTCTTGGTACATTTGCAACTTATATGGTTTCATGTGAAGATCTTGACGAATAATCCTGTGAGTGGTAGTACAACCTAAATTCAACTGTTGGGCTAGTCTCCTAATTAAAGCGGTAGGTTCGTCTTGGACTGCATTTCTGAAGTTGTTTATAATATTCTCATTATTAATACGAGGCCTTCCACTTCTTGATTTGTTGTTAATGTTACCAGTACTTCGAAAGCAATCAACTGATCAATACCTGCTTCTCAATACCTGATAATACCTGCCTTGTAAACTGATTCCTATTAAATACAGCCATAGGAAAACGTTGCCTAAATTCTTCAATGCAGGGGTCGATACTTTATTCCCATTCACCATTTTCCAGGCGTCTACCATTACGAAAATAACTCTAAAATATCTAGCAATAAATTTTTTGCACTTTTGTAAACATTTTTAAATTAAATAAATTAAGTAATACCGGTAGAAATAACACAAAACGGCGGATTAATTTGTGTATTCGTGTATTGTATCGTGTATTTGTGTATTAAAATGGACAACACATTCAACATCTGTTTTAATGTTTCTTCTTCTTTGTTAATTTTATAAATCACAACACTATAAAATAAATCAGTGTTAAATTTATGAGAAGGCGTTTTATTTATAACTAATGAAATTGTTGAACTTAACACTAAAAACAATGCGACATAACCTCAAAACCACTGACAGCTACTTAAAAATGACATTTGATAATTTGTTTAATCTCATGTATGTGAATTAAGAAATGACCTATATACTTCTTCCAATTCATGGCAAGAGTGGATTCCAAGAATTTTGGGACTCACGTTAGTATTATCCATGTAATCGTATATCTAGTATTGTCTATGTAATCGTATGTCTTACATCTATTTGGATAGTTGGTCTAGTATTATCTGTTTAGTTGGGGGCAATTTGATTGTTAAAGGGGGCAATTCGAAAATAGACTCGACACGAGTTTAACCCTGTTGCTCCGGGCCATTTAAATGCAATGCTAGATTTCGGTACCAAATTTAAAAAAAAGCAAATTCTGAAATAATTGCGGCCAATAAATATTATAAATTCGTTTGACGAGACCAAAATATCAACTGGGTTTTTGGCGTCGTCAATTTAACCTCGGAACGCTTCTCGCCCTCGCTAAACAACGCAGTTGCTCGCATCTGAATGGCCCGTCGCAACTTCTGAACTTCGGTGTGAACACCAATTGAATGCTGCGAAATTTGCTGCGAAGAATGCTAATCATATGGCATATGCGACTCAGTAACAAAACTGTTAGCAAAAGAGTAGACTAAATGAGTGAAGAACATTGTAAAACAACTTGTTGAAAACAAGAAAATTCACTCAGTGCAAATGGTTGAATCAACTTGAAGAAACAGTGAAGCAGTATTGATAATTTACGTAAAATATATTGATAATGGTCATTTTGCTGAAGAAATGTTGTTCTGTAAAAGATAAGAAAGCACCAAAAAACGACTGAGATGTCAATAATATACCAATGAAAAATATAATATTTTGCGCTGCAGATGGTGCTCCTAATATGATGGGCAAGAAAATGGCTGCTTAAAATTGATGAAAAATGAGAATAGGAAATGATTCTTGTTGATTGTGTTATTTATAGGGAAAACTTGGTAGGTAAAAACATGAATCGCCTGTTCTAAATAAAGTACTAGATTCAGTAATAAAGTGTATCAATGCTGTTAAAGCTAATGCCAAATGTGAGCGTCTCTTCAAGCTATTTTGTGAAGAACAAAATGCAGAACATGTGAGACTTTTACTTCACACTGAAGTAAGATGGCTCTCGGTCTAATAAGACGGTCGGCACGAATGGTGTAGTGGTGACACTCGTGGTCTCGTGTTAGAGTCTAGCAAGTCTGGAGGTCCCAAGTTCTATCCCGAGGGGCGACACTCGGGCATTTGTACCAGAAGACAAATGTGTAATTAATTAGCGCAATTTATAATAACATCTAGGTTTCTGGGCCTATAAGTGAAAAATGTGGGCAAAATATAATAGGCTACTGGGCCGCAGTGTTTGAAGGGTTAATACCCGGTATCCACATTGGAACAAACTTTAAAAGAAGAAACTTGCTTGAAAAGATTTATGGACTGTTTGACCCACATAAGAACATAAGAATAACATAACAATAACATAAGAATTTTAGAAAGACTTAGGTGGGGGCATGGTACAAAAAAGTTTGGGAAACAATGGTCTAGTCTGTCGTAATTATACTTGGGTACTAACATATTAACGCCATCACCGCTACATTTTTAAATGCCGCCAATCTACACCTCAAATTTTTAGGATGTGGCTATTTATACATATAGTATGTATACGCAATTGGCTATTTATACATACAGTATGTATACGCAATTGGCTATTTATACATACAGTATGTATACGCAATTGGCTATTTATACATACAGTATATATACGCAATTGGCTATTTATACATACAGTATGTATACTCAATTGTCGATTTACACATACAGTATGAATACGCAATTGGCTATTTATACATAAAGTCTGCTGCAGACCTTTTGCAGACTGTCTGCATTCAGTCTGTAGATATAGTGTTGAATTTTTATAGAGGTGAAAATACAAAATGGACACTAATAAAAATGTTACTTAATCATAATCATATAATCGTATAATAGATAATCATATAATAGAGTAGAATATGGATATTATGGCCAAGCAAAAAAAGAGAATGAAAAGGGACTGGACTTATGCCCCTTTCAAGTGAAAACAAACGCATCTGTCAGATATGACATAACATCACTTTATTAGTTACGGAAATGGAGTATCGTGAGCTTGCCGAAAATGCTTTTACACCTAGAAAAGAGTCTCTGGTGGCAGGAATAGTGAAAACTATAAATATAATAAAATAAGAAAAAGCAAAATTTGCTGAAAATGATGATTAACTAACTAAAATTTTTGGACTTACGCCTTTTTCGAAATGATCCCTTGATCAAAATTTTTTGTTGAAAATCAAATTTTGTTAATTTTAAACGGGCTGGTATGATTACTTACCTTTTAGGGTTGCTCGCATCTCCGCCCCGTGCGGACCGGCCTTCCGGCGCCTATTTCAATGGAGGAAATAAGAATAATGGGTGGAGGGACTTAGGCTGAAATTTAGCTGCGTGCGCGATTGTGATCGCCTTGGGTTCGCGCTTCAACCCGTGTCTTTTCGCTTCTAACACTCGAAGCATACTACCGGAAATATCAATTCGCGGCGTGAGAAATAAAAATCGCGAGATTTCGGCCCAGGTCGACATATCTGTCCCCTTCTTTCAATCGATGCCGAAATCGATTTAAATTTCTATTGGAAATAGGGGTTTATTAATATTGGCGCGAACAACCTCTATATTTTTTTCAGTTTTTTCAGCATCAATGACTTTTTTTACAAAAAACATATTTTTGTTGATTCAGAAAAGTTTTAATGCATTGACTCATGCCCTTTTCGAAATGACGGGTTCAACCTGGCAAATTCCATGTTATTATATATAAACGATTAGTTTCTACTGCGTATAATTGGCAAATTGATGAGAAGCATACATTATTGGATGAATTCAAGAAATTCTTGTATTCCCAACCATATGAAGAATACGAAGAGCAGAAAAAAGAATTTTTGGAAATTTGTAAATCTGTACAAGTTTTTATAGGAACAAAAGATAAATATGTTACACTTAAGGAACAATTCCTTAAAACTTGGGATAGTTGTAAAGAAATGTGGGTACATTGTTTTAGAAAACATTTACCATTAATGCGAGACACTACAACAAACAGAAATGAACGATCATTTTGGACCCTTAAACAATACATACAAACTAAATATCATAGTTTGCCAATAATTTACGTATGTATTACGGAAACCATAAACTGTATTGATATGAATAAATATAAAATTAGCCAAAAATAAAGAAAAAGTTTTTAAAATTATGGATAATGATATCGAAATAAGAAATATACTTGAAGGATGTTCTGAAGCCATCGCAGAGACAGGAATAAATTTTTTTCATAGACATTTAAAATTATTTCTAACTTGAGTCTTGAGTCCAAAATAAGAATTAAAAATAATGGCATTGAGGAAAAATTTGTTAGCATAATATCAAAATTTTATAATCGTTCATCGATGGAAACATGTTTGTATTCATTATGGAATTCTTTTAGTACACCACGTCGTCATATTCTTATGATAAGAAAATATAATGATTTGTACATATTTTCAAAAACTTGTTTTCATGCAATTTCAACTGAAATTGCACTATATATGGATACAGATGTTATAAATGTAAACATTCATGATTATATTGAAGATGAACATGTAGAGTAGTGATGAACATGAGAGAGTAGTAGTAGACTTAGAGCAATTGAAGAACCGAGAAAGAGAAGAACCTGAAGAACAAATCCGGTCTAGTACCGAGCCCAGCCAATCGAGCCCTGCCAGTTACAAATAGTCAATTGCGTATAATTGTGTATACATACTGTATGTATAAATAGCCAATTGCTTATACATACTATATGTATAAATAGCCAATTGCGTATACATACTGTATGTATAAATAGCCAATTGCGTATACATACTGTATGTATAAATAGCCACATCCAAATTTTTATGATAAATTTTAAAATAAAACATTCTCTTTTAAATTAAAACATTTTTAAAACTCAAAATACTCCACCTCTAAAATAGAATTAGCAAATAGGTTCTAACTGTAGTAAAATAAATTGTAACTAGTAGGTATATTAGTATTAGCTCACGTAGCTAGAATATTAATATTTTAATAGATAATTAGTCTATTAATGGCACAAAATGGTACTTGTTGCAATAGTAAACAGATTTTATATTTTGGAAACAGTAGGTAGTATACTAGTATTAGCAATATTATCTAATACATTATTCTAATCCTAAATAAACCTAAGCTAACCTTTTAGAGTAGTGGGTCAAATTTTGTTCATTATATTTTTCGTACTAGCTCGTGCGTCTCCAGATTAGTGGTATCACATGGAAACGAAGAGGGGGTTTAAGAGGACTTTTTTTGTTCTCACTTTTAAAGGCTTCTTCTTCTTCTTCTGTCGGCACTACGGTCCATGTAGAACCTTAGCCTGCTCAATTACTTCCTTCCATTTCTCTCTATCTAGAGCCATTCTCCTCCAACTTCTTATTTTCATTTCTCTTAGGTCATTTTCCACATCATCGCTCCATCTTTTTCTGGGTCGGCCTCGCTTCCGCGTCCCCTCTGGTTTTTTGTCAAATGCCATTTTTGGACCGCGATTCTTTTTCATTCTTATTACTTGTCCCAACTATTTCAATCGTTGGGACTTTACTGTGGCAACTATATCTGGGTCTTCATATAGTTTTCTTAACTCGTGATTCATTCGTATCCTCCATTCCCCTTCTTCTTGCACTGGTCCGTGTACTCGTCTTATTATTTTTCTTTCAAAGATACACAGGTTTTTTTCGTCTTCTTGTTTTAGAACCCACGTTTCGCTTGCATATGTTACTACTGGTTTTATTATTATTTTATATATTCTCTTTTTGACATGTCTTGATATATTCCTTGATTGGAATATCTTTTTTAGTGCATAGTAGATTCTATTTCCTGCTGAGATTCTTGTTTTTATTTCTTCGCTTGTTTCATTGTCTTTTGTGATTGTGCTAGATATTTAAATTTTTGTGCTTCTTCGAAATTGTTATTATTTATTCTTATATTCGTCTGCTCTCTTCTCATGACTCTCGTCATCAGCATGTACTTGGTTTTTTCTACATTTACCTTTAATCCAGCCTTTCTTGCTTCTTTTTCTAATTCACAATAATCAGTCTTTATGGCTTGTTTTGTTCTTGTTAGTACCACTACGTCGTCTGCGTATGCTAGATATTGGCAGGTTCTGTTATAAATATTCCCTCCTGGAATTGTATCTATCTTTCTTATACATCTTTCGAGTACTAGGTTAAATAACGTAGTAAACAGAGGGTCGCCTTGCCTTAGTCCCCTTTTTTCTTCGAACTGCTGTGTCAGGTTCCCTCAGTTTCTCACTCAATTTTTCGTGTGTTGTATTGTCATTTTCGTTAGGTTAACTAGCTGTTCTGGGATTCCAAATTGTTTCATTGTCTGTTCTACATATTCTCTTTTGACGCTGTCGTTTGCCTGCTTAAAATCTATGTACAGTTGGTGGACATCGATTTTGTATTCGTTGCACTTTTCCAGGCTTGTTTTTATAGTGAATATGTGTTTATTGTGAATATGTCGTCGACCTTCCGCTTCTAAACCCTGATTGGTGTTCGCCCAATGTTCCTTCTGAATATGGATGTATTCTTCCCGCTATTACAGAGGCCATAATTTTGTACACAACTCCTAATAAAGATATTCCTCTGTAACTATTGCACTCCAGCTTATTTCCTTTCTTCTTGTAGATGGGACATATTATTGCATTTGACCAGTCGTCTCGCATTTTCTCTTGTACCCATATATCTTGTATTAGCTCGTGTATGTTGTCTCCTAGTTCTTCCCCTCCATTCTTTAGTAATTCCGCTGTTACCTCATCTTCTGCGGGCGATTTTTGGTTTTTTAATTTATTCACTTGTTGTTTAACTTCTTTCCTCGTTGGTGGCTCTACGTTTATGTATGGGCCGTAGTACTGAGTATCTTTATTATCGTCATCTTCTTCTGCTTCCTCTTCTTCTTCACTGTCATTAGCCTCTGGTAATTCCTCAAAATATTCTTGCACATATACTTTCCTCGTCTGCTACTAATTCACCTCCTTTGTTTTTTCATATGTTTGTTCTTGCTTGATATTGTTCTTTTTCTTCTTTCACTTTTTGGTAAAATGCTCACACACATTGGTTTCTGTATTCTTGTTCTAGTTCTTCTACTCTTTTATTTTCATGTGCTCTTTTCTTTGCTCTGGACAGGTTTTGGGAATGCCTTCTCTTATTTTGATATTCTTCCATATTTGCTCTAGTTTTTCTGTGTATCGTTTTCTTTCGAGTTTCGTTTCTTTCCTTATGCGCTTCTCTACATTCTTCGTCGTACCAGATATTACGTTTTCCTGTTGGTCTTTCCCCTATAATTTCACTTGGTGCTGTGTGTATAGCTGTAGTTATTCTTTCCCACTTCTCTTGCCTGTCCATGTCACCCGTGTTTTCGTTCAAAAGTGCTGTGACTTTCCTCGTCTTTTAGGTTTTCATTATCATAAACTCTTCGATTATTGCAGTTACATTACCTTTTTCCATTGTTGTTATTCGCTGTCTATATTTCCCTTTCACCATAAAATGATCTGAGTCGCAGTTTGCCCCTCGGGGGGCTAACTTCTAGCATCGATGATGTTTGATGCGTGTCTTTTATCTATGAGAATATGATCTATTTGATTGCGGGTGTTTTAATCGGGTGTTGTCCAAGTCTCTTTATGTATCTGTTTGTGTGGGAAGCAGGTGCTGGAGATTATCATATCTTCACCATCGCTAAATCTATTAATCTTCTTCTGTTTTCGTTGCTTATATCGTGTTTGGTATATCTGCCTACGGTTGGTCTGTAGCCTATTTCTTTACTGATTTTAGCATTTAGCTCCTAGGATTACTTTAATGTCATGCCTAGGGGCTGTCTCGTATGTCCTTTCCAGGGTTTCATAGAAGTTATCTTTAATTATTGCTTCTTTCTCTTCCGTAGGTGCGTGGCAGGTTATGAATGTCGTGTTGAAAAATTTCCCTTGTATTCTTATTGCGTAGATTCTCTCATTTACCGCTTTGAAATCTTTTACCATGTGCTTCATCTTTGTGTTGACTAGGAACCCGGTGCCAAGCGTATTATTTCTATTACCGCTGTTAAATAGTGTAAATTCTTTCAGATCCATTTTCTCCTTTCCTTTCCATCGTATATCTTAAAGTGCTGCTATCTATACTTTGTATTTTAGTAGTTCATTCGTTTAATTCATGCATAGCTCCGACCCTACACAAGCTTCGTACATTCCATGTGGATATAATCAAATCATTCTTCCTTTTCCATTGCCGAGGTTGTCTCCGTTGATCAGTCTGGTTTTCATAATGTTGAGTTTCCGTAAAAATAGGTTTTTTTACGGGGCAGGGTTGTAAACCCTGCGCCTAACCCTCCTCCTTTATCCGGGATTGGAACCGGCAACGGGCCGCTGGGCTACTCAATCCACCCAGCGGTTCCGCATGCGGAGTTTTTTAAAGGATTCTACAAAGTTTAAATTTCCATCTTGTTTTATAACTTCTACTTTTCTTAGTGAAGAGCAAAAAGTAAAGGTAGAAGTAAAAAATTCATATCAGTGAGGTGATACCATGAATTACCACACGAGGTGACACCATGCTAAGTCGGCAGTCGACCCTGCATTGAGTCTTTAAATAAATACATTTATAACCTGTGAATTTAATGAAAAATATGTTGTTGTTTATTTTCAGATAGTTTCTTAATATTCGGCTGATATTTCTCCTTCATAAATTTAACACATTACCAATTTAACCAATTTAACACACTTTTAAGTTCATTTCCAAATTTATTTCTATTTTTATACTTTACAAAATTCACCAAAGCAAATATTTTTCAAAAGAATATGTCGACCCAAACATCCATAAAAGAGCATTAGCAGGTTTCTTCATTGATGTAAAATTATTTGGTAAATAATCCCATACGTTTAATATAACATTGTAAAGTTCAAGTTTTGTATGTGGAATCATTATTATCTACAATATATACATCTACACTATTTTAATATATACATCTACACTATTTTCAGTAATTTTTTTCTTCTACTACGGAAATCAAGTGTTCAAATTAAATTTTTCAGACTATGCTGCTTTTAAATTCGACTATTCCCATTTCTAAATCAGGGATACCTGAGTTGAAAACTGCAATATTTGCTGAAATAAATGTTGAAAAATTGGGAAAAATTGCTAAATATTACGGAACAGCTCTACCAACATCGCCACTAAATTTGAAACAAATCCCTAAATTAGTTTTTGAGAAAATTATGATAATTTATGTTTTCCGCTTGTCGCTCAAGTCTTTTCTTGCCTATCTAGAGTGGTTAGTTTTCTCGTGTTGTCTCTTGTATGTGTGATCTCAACTTGATAATTTAATTTGTCTAGTCCTCTTTATTAAATATTTGCTCGTACTTTTAGGTGTTTAGTCTAAATGGAATATGTTTATTCTTAGTTTCATCTGTGTTAACCAATTTGTCTATTTTATTCTGTTTAGCCTTCCCTCAAGTCTTATTAGTATATTCGCTGTATAATATTCAGGCTGCCTCTCTAAGCTATGGAATGACGATGTTTAAAAAAATATCATACCAAGAAATGTTTATTTAATTATTTGTTTGTATATTTTCTGAATAGGTATATGATAAAATCTTCTATTTCTTCCTTTGGCACTACAGCCCTAAAAGGGCTTTGTCCTCTTCCATGATAAATATGATATTACAGTCAATTACATTCAAATTACAGTTTGGTTATATCAAAGCGAAAAGTGAGTTTTTTAGATCGAGCGATTTGAAACGAGTTGAACTAAATTTGATTCCCAGGTTAATAAATTAATATCCAGACTATGTGGGAATTTATTGCCGATGGAAGAATTAATGTAAGTGTATAATTTTTTCTATAAGACAGTAAATAAAACCGTGAGATAGAGATGTGTCGTGTGAATTCGTTGTACGAACGGCTGATAGTCTATTATTTATAAAGATAACTAAATTTAAAAAACAGTTCATGTAATAACTCCCTTGAGAGGGAGAGCATCCTGTAATTTTATTAATTAGCGGATTATTTATCCAGTAATTACAATCGGTTCCAATTACACGAAACATTCAGCTTTTCCGCTCGGCTTGTTTGAAAATTTTCGGAACGACTATTAATACGCGAGTGTTTATTAATTTATGTGTGCGCGATTTCGGGGAAATTCGTTATTCGTTTTGATAAATGGCACGTGCAAATATTAAATTCTAATTGGAGTGAGTTTTTCGTTTTTGTAGCAGTTATCGTTAATTATTATTATTCGCGATTTGTTTACTTAATAAAACTTTTGTTGCTGCTTCGTTAATTTAAATTATTAGAAATCAAATATATTGGTACACGGGCCAATTGAAAAAATATTAACATTTCATTCACGTGAAAATGTGTATATGTCGCAGGGAAATGACACAAATAGATATTTGATCGAATCCCTAAGCGATCATTTCACGGAAGATGTTAAAATAAAAATTGCCCTAAAGAAAGTGATTTGATCAAATCCCTGAACTATTTTAGTAAAAGATAAAATAATATTGTAGTACTACAATAGTCACTGAAACACAAATTATTTATTCGAAACTAATTAACAAAAGCAATAGAAAAAAAAAAGTATATACATTGTTTTAGGATATATATTATTAAGGATATGTAAATATGCATCTTCAGATCTGATCCTTTTATTATAATTGAAGGTTATTGTTAGGAAAAGGATATTTATAAAACAAGTTATATTGATATTTTGTCAACGTTTCGGTCAGTATTTTCTTCTGACCTTCTTCAAAGCTTATACCTTGTTAGCAGGTCGGTGTAAACATGTCAGGTGTTAACTTCAGGAAAAATGATTGATATGTATATATTATTGAAATTAGATACATTTCTAGTAAATGTAATTGAATCGTTGAATCGTTCATTTCAAAAAGAATATAAGTATTTTTTTTTAAATTTGAGTTTTTACTTTGAGCCGCATCTACCTTCATTCTTTACATCTTTACATCCGCTTCATTCTTTACATCTTCTGTGTAAAAACCACACAAGTTCCATAACACCATATTAATGTGTATAAGACTTGTGTGGTTTTTATATAGAAGATGTAAATAACTCCGTAAATTTAAATATAAATAATGTAAAATGTAAGTAACCCTGTAGATGCATTACAAAGTTAAACTTAAATTTGAAAAAAATGACATTTGAAATTAACAATTCAATTAATAAATAATAATGTTCAGCCATTTTTATTGAAGCAGGTTGTTGATTTTGGGCATCTGGAGTTACAAAGTACCTACATTGCTTTTTCTACAGGCAATTCTTTTTGATTTACATTATATTTTGGATTGGTTACAGGGACACTTCTTAAATCTTTGACTCCAAATAAGCATAATTTTCCCGCAATCTCACGCATAGTCCGTGGAACTGTTTCGGTAAATATTGTACCTATTTGAAGAGCGTTTCTAGGTAGTCAATCTTTTATAATTCCAACTGAGGTACCAATTTGAAATAAAATAGTTTTTATATCTAATACAATCCATACAATGTTATTTTCATGTAATGGGCCTCTATCTACCTTAGGTACATACACCGAAACTGTAGAATCCACTAACATGTCTTTAAATTTCTTCAAAGAAACTTAATTTTTTCAGCTGATGTTTTCAGGTGTTTTGCAGCATTTTCCTTTTGATCTCTAATGCTTTCTTCTTTTTAGGATAAATAGCGTAGAATTTGCGATCCATATCTTTCTTCTCGTACTGTATTCCCGCATATTGCGTGCACCGGATTTTTACAAATCTCACATGAATAGGCTCCAGTAGATTTCATCCCACAAACAACACAACACGCTTAATTATCGCTGACAGCTAGTTCACCTTCTGATGCAAGTAACCTTCTGATGCAAGTTCAAGATGAGTTGTTAACTGATTCGAGTTGTCTTGTCGATAAAGAAATTGATTCAGTTTCTGGTAGATCCTTTAAATTTAAAGCCTATTTGGTTAGTAAATCAGCTGCAGGTGGATCGTTTGAGTTTGAAGTGTTATTGTTGGTTGATTCAACTATTGATGAAGTTGAAGCACTGTAACAAATTAATTCAGATGCAGGTAGATCTTTTGAAGTTGAAGCGTCGTTGTTGTTCTCTAAGGAAGCTCCTTGCAAGTCTTGTGGTAGATCTGGTGTTAAAGTAATGGCATGGTGCTGTGGATTAGGAAGTAGATCCAAGTCCTTTTCTGGAACAAGTTTTTCAAGCGAGTCTTTCGAAATATTACTAGATTTGAGTCCTGTTTTTTCAGATTTTTTTCTAGATTTGAGTCATGTTCCAAATAAAGCTTTGTAAACTAATCATTAAATGGTTCGGTGGAAAGGAATACTTTTGGAATTGACAAAGTAACAACCTATGGCCCAATTTTTTTATCATTGTCAGTTAGCCAAGCACGTAATATAGCTTCAATATCTTGATTTGATCGTTTAACAGATCCTTAACTAGATGGATGTCTAGGCTCTCTCTCTCTCCAATGGCGCTACAGCCCGAAGCGAGCCCTGGCCTCCACCAAACGTTGTCTCCAGCGTTCCCTTTCCTCTGCCGCCGCCCGCCAGTTCCGCTCTCAGTTTCCTCTCTCGCATCCCTTTTCACACTTTCCTCCCATCTCGCCCTTGGCCTGCCCGATTTCCTTCTACCTTCCGGCACTCTGAGTATTTGTCTCGGCACTGCTGTTGGAGCCATCCGGCACACATGTCCCGCCCATCTTAGTCTGCTTAGTTTTATGTGGGATACCACATCTGGGCTTTCGTATAACTGATATAGTTCGAAGTTCATCCTAATTCTCCAGCCCTCTTCGCTGTTAATTGCCACATAAATTTTCCTCAGGATCTTTCGCTCAAAAATCTCCAGCATCTTTTCCGATTTCTGGGTCAGCGTCCATGCTTCGCTTCCATATGTGAGGATGGGTCGTATGATTGCTTTATATATATTACACTTCGTTTGTCTGCTAGCTAGCTTCGAGTTAAGGATGGATTTAAAAGTGAACTATGCGCTGTTGGCTTGCATGATTCTATGTTGTACTTCCACCCCTTCGTCGTTCTGATCCGTGACGGTTGATCCCAGATATTTAAAGTTGTTGACGACTTCTACAGTGTACTCTCCCATATCCAGATTATTTACTGCGTGTACTGGCGCTGCCGGTCTTACCATCATTACTTTTGTTTTATCCTTGTTTATTGAAAGACCTATCTCCTTGGCTCTCTTCTCCATTTTACCGTAAGCATCTTTCATTGCCGTTAGCGATCTACCGATGATGTTTAGGTCGTCAGCATAGCCCAAAAGTTGCGTGGATTTATTGTAGATGGTACCGTTGCATTCTATCTGAGCATTCCTTATAGCTTTTTCGAGCGCGATGTTAAATAATATGGGTGATAGACTGTCTCCTTGTCTCAGACCTGTAATGGTTTCAATCTTGTGCGATGTCGTTTTTTGGATACCGACTTGGTTCCAAGTCTTTTTTAACGTACAATTTACCAATTTAATGATCTTTTGTGGTATCTCGAATTCTTCCATTGTCTTCATGAGAGTTCTTCTATCGATAGTATCATACGCTTGTTTAAAGTCTACGAAGACCTGGTATGTGCTGATGTTCATTTCCCATGTCTTTTCTAGTATTTGTCTGAGTGTAAACATTTGGTCAGTCGTCGACTTTCCTTTCCGGAAACCTGTCTGATACTGTCCTATAATGCTCTCTGCGTACGGTTGGAGTCTTCGTCCGATTATCCATGACAGCACCTTGTAGGCCGTGTTAAGAAGAGTTATACCACGATAGTTCTTGCACTCCAGTTTGTTTCCTTTCTTATAGATAGGGCATATCTTCCCCTCCCGCCATTCCTCGGGTATCTCTTCTGTCCTCCAGATTCTTCCTATCAGCTGGTGTAAAGCACAGTTCAGAGCGTCTCCTCCCATTTTGATCATTTCAGATGGTATCATGTCCGGTCCCGGTGCTTTGTGGTTCTTTAGTGCCTTTATCGCCTCGCTTATTTCTCTATGTGATGGTTCGTTATCTTCTCTCAGATCTCTTACTTCTCGTGTGTGAATTGGGTCGTCTTCAGCTGTTTGTCCGGTTAATTCCACTCGTAGTGAGGTATTCAGGAGTTCGTTAAAATATTCCGCCCATCTACCTACCACTTTACTTTCTTCAGCCAGTAAGGTGCCCTCTTTACTGTTGATTATTGTTGCTCTGGGCTGAAATCCATTTCGCAGGTTGTTCACTATCTTGTAGCATTCTCTAATTTCGTGTTTCTCTTGGTGGTGTCCTATCTGTGCCACCTGGTCGTTAAAATGGGCCCGTTTCTTCTTCCGAAATAATTTGGATGCTTCCTTTCTTTGCTTGTTGTATTCAGCTTGTTTGGCTCTCGTGGGTCTCTGCAAATTCTCTGCCCTAGCTTTCTGTTGTTTCTCGCGTGCTTCTTCACACTCTGCATCGTACCATTGGTTTCGTTTTTTCCTATGGACTTTCCCGAGAGCCTCCTCTGCCGATTCCTTAATCCCCTTTGCAATTTCCATCCATTGTTCTTCAATACTATGATTTTCCGTCAACACTCCTAGCTTTTCGGCGATCTTTTCTTCGTATCGTTGCCTTACCCTGGTTAAGTTCAGTTTTTCCACATCCCATTTTTCTATTCCGCTGTTTGCTGGCTTTTTCGAGTTGGCTAGCCTTTGTTTTAATTTAATCCTCACCAGGTAATGGTCCGAGTTGCAGTCTGCCCCTTTGCAGCTTCTGACGTCCTGTATGCTGGACATAAATCTTGTGTTTATTAAGACATGGTCTATTTGATTGAGTGTCCTTCCGTCTGGTGATCTCCATGTCATCTTGTGGATGTCTTTATGTGGGAATAGCGTACTGCTGATTACAAGGTTTCTAGATGCTGCTAGGTCCACTAGTCTCTGTCCATTGTCGTTAGTATTTTCGTGTAGGCTGTGTTTTCCAATCGTGGGTCTGTATACGTCTTCTTTCCCTATCTTAGCATTGAAATCCCCCAAGATCATCTTTACGTCGTTGTTGTGTGTCGAATCGAATAGCCTTTCTAGTTTTGCGTAGAAGATCTCTTTTTCGTCGTCTGTTTTTTCTTCGCTCGGTGCATGTACGTTAATTATTGTCAGATTGAAGAGCTTCATTCTTATTCGGATCATGCAGAGTCTGTCATCTACTGCTTGGAAGTCCATAATATCCTTCCCTACATTTTTCTTGAATATGAAGCCTGTTCCTAACTTGTGCGCCTTCCCATTATTACTGCTTTTACATATCCTATATTTTCGTATATCCATGATGCCGCTATCGCTCCTGTTGGTCTCCTGTAGTGCCACTATGTCGAGTTTGTATCTCTTCATTTCGTTTGTTAAGGCTTTTAGTGCACCTATCTGGTAGAGGCTCCTTACATTCCATGTTCCCATCGTAATTTCTTTCGATTTCCTTGTGCATTGCTGTGGTCGTTGCCGAGTAGTCAGTCCAGTCCGAGGCACGTTTGGTGGTTTCGTAACGGTTTCTTTTTTTTTCTTCCTATGGATGAGTTGTTGGCCCATCGCAAAACCCCCTTTTCGGAGGACCATTTCACCCGCTCTCGTTGGCCCTGACCGCGCTTTCCATACGGGTTGGTTACCGCATCTCCAGCTTGGTTGCTCAGGTTACCAGGGTTCACCACGTGGAGGTGAGAGTCGGACTTGGGTAGGAGAGGCTATGCTACAATCTCTTCCTGTGCGATTGTCGTGCGGTTGCGCATGCACTACCCTTTGAACCCCCATGTCCCCATGATGTCTAGGCTCACCAATTACTATTTTGCACGTTGGCCACAGACTTGTTACTTCTTCTATGATAGCAGTCGTAAATTCAGGGCCGTTGTCGCTTTATAGTATCTCATATTCGCTATGTACGAAGTGCATGATAGGGTTATAGTAAAGCGATCGCAGCGCAGAATGCGTAACGTTTCCGGGGCGACATTTTTGACCAATTTGTTTATATTTTGAAATGGATCATAAGTGTTGTAGTGCTGTGAACTGCAAAAATAACGGCACAAAGTTTTTATTAACAAGATTAAGTATCAAACAATTTACAACTTCCATTAAAGACCGACTTTTTCAATGAAAATGAAAACTGGCTGCACATTTTCAGCATTGTGTGTGTTATTTAGTGTACATAGAGCCACAAGTTCACGAATATGTCATTCAATATTACAAAATCTAGCTTCTGCAACTGTTAATTTAGTCTTTTGGATAGAGCCACTGTACGAGCAACAATGCTCGAGTGTTTCAGTCCAGCTTACATCAATACAAGAGTTATTATTGACTGCACTGGGTTCAGAATTGAAGTACCGGCAGCAGTGGATGATCGTGTCGTTGGTTGTCGTCAGACAACCTACTTCAAAAAATATTTTTAATAGCTCTATTGCTACTTCGGCAGCTCTTTTTGAAATCGACTGTCGAAGAAAGCTGAATCTCGTCGTGTGGTCCTATTAGTTTAATAACTATTTATAATTTCTATCTTTAGTCGACTGTAAGTCAACTAAATCGACTTGTCCACGACGATTAGTTAATTTATTAGATTAAAAATTCCAGTACAACTGAAATAGGTATTAGTTATTTCGTTTCCAAACTGTACAGCATTTTCGTTGTTCGTTGATCAGCAATCAACCTTAAATTCGTGATTTATTTTGATTGATTTTTAATATCTACTTTACTAGATTTTTTTTTGAATTGTAGCAGTATATAAAATTATTTGTTTCTGATAATTTGTTTTATGATATTCTTTTGGCGATTATTTTGTAATTGAAATAGTTTCTAATCTAATATTCTAACTGCTGATTATGTTACGGTAAAAGTACGGAGTAAATGCACAACACATTTACGGGTTTATGTATTTGTCAGCTCGGTTTCCAACCATATCTCTCGTTTAATTTACACAATCTAATTAGAATCTAGTGGATCTTATTTAGATTTTCAACAAATTTTATCAAGCGCTTCACTTAAATCTCCCATTTGTTTTAATAAATTGCTCTTGATTTCCTGGATTTGTGCAAATATCAGTAAAGATTGATTTCTCTATTTTCCCACCAATTTTCTCTGAATTTAACGAAAGAAGTTTACAAATATCGTAACAGATTCCCACAAATCTTAATTAAGACTCCTCAATTTTCGCGAAATTTTCCTAAAATTTGAACAATTTTAATGAAATTTTACAGATTAGTAAACCTGGAATTTTCCTCTAACAACTTTATTTTTTTTTTTCTGAAGGTTAACAAATTTTCCTTAAATCTAGTTAATAAATCAATGTAAAAACTATCGATGCATCGATACGCACTTCTGCCGATACGATACCGATACCGATATTTATAAAAAAGTATCGGCGTAATCAATACCGATACCGATGCGTACAGTGCAGGCTTTTAAAGTTGTAAAAAGCTGTGGATTTAGGATAGAAAATATAGATTAGACGATACAGACGAGATTACTTATTTATATAATATTTATTTAGAATCTTAACTAACGAAATTTAAAAAAATGTAATTTAACAAAATGTCAATTATGTTTTTAAAATTGTGATTTAATAAAAAATTAGAGTGAGTGAGTGACCAATTGGAGTGAGTGAGCTAAACATTGGATGGGCACTAAATTGTATATTTGTTGAATCTTTCGGATAGCGACACTTATATTTGCAGCGTTGTCGGTAACAATGGCTCATCGAACTCCTGAAAACCTTTTTTAGATTACATGAAATGTTGAATCCTGAATGCTGAAGACCCTCGAATGGAAATACTTCGACACAATAAAGCTTGTACTCGAGACAATAAGTTATCATCTCTCCCATGAGCTCTTAGGCTAATAAAATCATTAGATTGCGATGAAGAGTCACATGTCCATATGTCGGTGGTTATCACAATGTGCAACAACTTTTTTAACAAACATACTAAACCTACGTTCAGTTCACACTCGCTCATATATTTCTGGTATAACATTTTCCGTAATTTAGAAACGCGATACCATTTTATAATTCAGGCATAGCTTCTTTAATAACCGTTGATAGCCTACCTTGTTGACTAAATCGAATGGCTCCTTATCGACGCATATTTACTCAGCAATGGTGTGAGTTATTTGTTTTACCCTACTATCGTCATCTCTATAAAATGTGTTTTTATCTATCATCTCTATTAGAGTTGCTTGTCTCTTAGGTAGTGGGCCACTGTCATCACTCCTTGTTGTCTTCGGCACTGAAACAGTGTCCAATTCACTCTGATGGTGTCTTTTCATGTGGATCCACAAGTTCGATGTGTTACAATTTTTTGACTTGATGAATTAGTGACAAAATTGTCTGTCGAAAGTCATTGCCACTAGCGGAATGAAATTATAAGACCCGTGCGTAGATAAATGGTGCCGCATATACATGGACGAACCAAATGAGCCATTTACACGTTGGCTGCTTATAGCGCGGAATCTATTTGAGTATCGGCAAACAAATATCGACGATTCCGATATATCGGAAAACCAACTATATCGCCGATATATCGGTATCGATATCGGTATCGGATGCATCCCCAGTAAAAACTCCCTTATCAAAGCAAAAATTTCAACACGAATATCACAAACACACTTACAATACGTTAAACAAGAATCTCACAAATCTCACGATTGGATACGCATGCGTCAATTTTCGCCATGTTTTCGGACACTTTTTAGACGTAGTTAACCAGTGATAATAACAAAATGTGCCCGAAACTTTCATATTCCCGCCTTTTAAACAAGGCGAACGCGCATGCGCTTAACTAAGCGTAAAAATGTCTATTTTCGCAATTCACTACCGATCTTAATTCGCTTCGATTCGATTTGTTTACATTTTTTGCTCCCGCCAAGGGCAAGTAAACAACGGGACGTTATAAATCGCTGCATTTACTGTTTACAGAACAGCATCGCTGCTCAAATAAGTTAACCCTCTAGTGTGCGCGTTACTGAGCGCGTAGCGGTGTTTGGACCGCACTTATATATCTTATACAATACCTTGGTTTAGTTCATTTTTTATTTATTAAAGTTATAGGTTGTTAATTTTAGGATACTTAGTATAATATCCAGATACCCAGAAGTATATGAAGCCAACTGGGTGTACATAGAGATCAAATTGGGCTCTTTGTGTCAACCCTGTCTAATTTTTTTCATTTGTGTTAATTAAATTTATAAGCATTGTGATTTTTAGCTATTTTATTATAATAATGTCTCTTTTTTTACATGAAAACTTTTATGTTATGTTAAATCTTATAAAATATAAAGAAAATACTATACAAAAATCAAAATCGAATGAAAAATACAAATTTTAGTCATCGTCACTCTCTGGTGCAACACACGAACTGCAAGTAACGGTTCGTTGGCTTTGATTTTTGCATACATTTCTTGAACAATTCCCACAAGTTACACCAGTCTTGTTGTTTTTATGAGTTCCACAAAGAAAACAAATTTTTCTCTGTGATACGTTTCCAACTGAAACATTAGGATTATTCCGGAAAGTGGATAAAAAAGACCCTATATCTTTAGGCTTTAAACCTCCAATTTTCAGCTCTTTCTCTTAGATGTTCGTCCATTAAACTTTTCGCTAGTGACATCCGATATAACCTCCTTGTCTATTTTGGTGTATCTTCTTTGGCTGTTTCGTTCTATTTTGAAAGAATTTACACCAGCTATGTCCAGCAAACGGAAAAATACAGTGAGTGGCCATCTTCTTGATTTTCTCGCAGTAGAAGAGGTGGAACACAGCTGATCTACTGTGTCCACCCCTCCTTTTGTTTTATTATTGTCCATAATTTGAACAGGCTTATTGGTGAGTGGATTAATTTCGTCTGCGTCGTGCATTGATGACAATAAAAGCACGACCTTCAACTTTTTTGTCACATAAGACACCAGAGACAAGTTTTCTTGGAAGCCAAACAAGCTTGATCCTACCTTTCGAGGATTTATTTGTCAAGTAAAAAGTTTGGCGGTACTTCTTTTTTGTTCCTTTTTAGAGTACCCAAAAAGGTTATTCCGTTTTCTAATAGCCATTCGACAAGTGGAATACTACTGTAATAGTTATCAGTTGTAAGATTTCTATTCGACTTTTTTATTGGAGTTACCATTCTTTGTACTATTTCCATAGGTGAGTTAGAAAGTTTTAATGGACCTGGAATTTGTTTGCCGCAATATATTTCTAAGGAATATGAATAAAATGTCTTACTATCGCACATTACATACATCTTGATTCCATATTTTGCTGGTTTCAGTGGCATATATTGTATGGAGCCCCAACGTCCACGGAACGGTACTAACATTTCGTCTATCGTTACATACTCTTCCAAAGAGTAGGAGCTCTGGCATTTGGAAATGAAATTTACACTACTTTCATGGACGGTTGCCAACTTGTCTACTTTTAGTATTTGGGGCCTTGTCCTCACATCATCAGTCGCACGCTTCGTAACAGAAAGTAAAAACGCCAGGTGGAAAAATTTGCACGCAGGATAAGTAGCCCCGTTCCATCAGCAGCCCAGAGTTCTAAGGCATTCGCATGATTTCGCTTCTTTATTCCAATTAAAAACAATGCCCCAAGAAGAGCCTTCATTTCAGCACGTTATATGTTTTATAATCTCTATCTCGAAATGGCTTTTGACTTGGGGTCCACCTTGTCTTTGCTTTTTCTTTTGTCATGTCAATAAAAATGTTAGTATTTTTTACTAAATTATCTATCATCTCTAAAGATATGATATTGTGAAATGCGTCAATTGGGGAAGGTGTGTTTCGAGCATGGCCTTTAGGGCCTGGAAGAATTCTGATAATATTTTTACTCCGAGTTTTATAGATTTGAGCTTCCGCTTTACTTATCCATAACGTTTCTTTGTCTTTACCGACATAAAACTGAAAGTCATCATCATCCTCCATGGGCTCTTCGTCGTCAATTATTGGATCTTGTTCCATCAGATCAGCAATACTCTGATCGGAATCGCTGTTTTGGTCATCCTCCTCAATCTGCGGATTTTCAAAATCGATATCGTCCTCATCATCGAAATCTTCACCCTCAGAAAGTTCTTCCAGGCACCTTCGTATGTCATTTTCAGTGACCAGTCTTGGTTCCCTAAAACAAAATTGTAAATAAAATAAAAAATATCTCCTAAGGCAGTAGTAAAAAAATGTAAAAATTATACAGCATCAGAAAAGTGAAAAACAAAGAAAATTATAGAAACATCAATAAAAAACCATATTATATACAAATAAATTAAATTATTTGTTTTTATGTGCTATTTGTTAAAGTAAAATCAATAATAATTTACTTACATTTCTCAAAAACAGCAATAAAATCCACTTGTCAGTGAAGTTGGCGCGTGGCGGTGTTTAGTCCGCAAAGCACGTTGTCAAGTTTGTGAATGAGCCCTTATCAAATGGACAATCAGATTAACGACAACTCCTGCAATATAGTGTAGAATATAGTAACTTAAGAATACATGCGTGCTATAACGTCAGGTGGTGCCCCAAGCGATAGCAAATTTAACAAATGGGTAAAGTGCGGTCCAAACACCGCACACGCGCCCGCTAGATGGTTAAACAAGGACATGTTCCACCCTAAAATTTCTAATCTTGTCTACGCATCTTGATGACATTTTGATGTTGTATTTGCATTCATTTTCTTAAAGGTATTAAGATTTATTAATTATTAATATTTTTGCAAAATTACGTCGTTATTCTAATATCGGAAAAAAATTCTAATATCGGAAATGAGCGATTTTTACAAAAACTAATAATTTGGTAAAAGCATCAAATGTTTATAATGAATCAAATTTTATGAAAAATGAAAACTTGAGGGCTTAGTCACTAGATTATTAAGCGTTTAGTCTAGATAAAACCTTGAACACCAAATCTAGTCTATATAAACTGACTAAATTACTAAAAATCTAGTTTAGATCAGGGCGTCTTAAGCTATTGCTCGCGGTCCCAAATGGGGTCCCTTAGCGAAATCTTAGGTATATATTGATCGTAATAGTAATGAGTAAACTCTTTGTTTGATCAACAATGAATTATTGGTAAAGGAGAGTATGAAACCATCAAAATTAAAAAGGCATCTTAAATCAAAACATACCTCCTTTGGCCAATAAACCAAAAGAATATTTTGAAAGAGTGCCAAAGACATATATTGTAAAGTTGAGGCATTTTTAAAAGCTGAAGAGTTTTAATAATCAAATCTAATTTTATAATCTAGATCTAGTTTTCAAGCTTTCATCTAAACTAGATTTGTTATAGTCAAGTCTGATTTTATAAACTATATTCTTGTTCTTCAATGTTTCATCTAGACTAGATTTGTAATAATCAAGCCATATTGTATAAACTTGACTTCGTCTTGTAGGTTTCAGTTAGACTAGATTTTAATAATCTAGCCAGATTGTATAGACTAGATTGTATAGACTAGACTTGGTCTTAAACATTTCACTTATACTAAATTGTATTAACCTAGCCTTTTTATGTAAAGTAGATTTAGTTTACATTGTTTCATCTGGACTAGATTTTTAATAATCTAATCTGATTATATAGACTAAACTTGTTTTTAAAAGTTTAGCCTAGACTAAACCCTTAATAATCTAGGCATTGTGTAGAATAGATTTGACTTTCAAGGTTTCATCTTTCATAAAATTTTGTTCATTTACAAACATTTTATAACCATACCAAATTATTACTTTTTGTAAAAATTGCTAAGTAATTAAAAAATATCCGAAATTATAAAAAAAAAATTACGACGAAACTTTGCAAAAATATTAACTATTAATAAATATCCTGATCGATGTCATCTAGAATTAGATGATATAGATTGAGATCAAGATTAAGAAAATGAATGAAAACACAACATCTAAATTTGAAAAGCGCTTTATTTAAAGCGAACGTGGTGCTAAAGATTCGAAGTTTTAGGGTGGAGCATGCCATTGTTTAACTTATTTGAGCAGCGATTCTATTCTGTAAACAGTAAATAGCAGCGATTTGTAGAGTTTCGTTGGTTTCTTGACCTTGCGGGGAGCAAAAAACGTAAACAAAGCGAATCGAAGCTAGCGTAATCAATTCAAATCAGGCGAGTTCGAACACGATTTTCAACGTTTCTAGTTATTGGCGTGCGATCGTCGGTAGTTAATGACTTCTCTTGTGGGCAAAAATTGCGAGAATTCAGTGAAAATTTTGCTTAAAGTTTGTGAGATTGCTGTGTAACGTTTTGTGAGTGCGTTTGTGATATTCTTGTTAAAATATCTGCTTTGGTGGGTGAGTTTTTACAGTGATTTATTACCTGTATTTAAGGAATCTTTTGATAACTTTCTGCAAAATACAAGAGAGTTGTTGGTGGAAAATTCCAAGTTTTCTTGTTTGTAAAATTTTGTTAAAATTGTTAAAAATTTTAGAAAATTTGACTAAAATTGAGGAAGCTTAATTAGGATTTGTGGGAATCTGTTACTATATAACTTTCGTTAAGAACTGGGGAAATTTGTGGAAAAATAGGGAAATCAACTTCTCAAAACAAATGGTAGATTTAAGTCGAACAAAATTTAAAATCGGTACGATCACTTATTTGAACAGCTCTTATTAGTTTTACAAGCTTGCAAAGTTGATCAAATTGGTCAATTTGTCAACTTAAATTCACTAAATTTGTTAAGTTTGTTAATATTATTATGTTTATTGAGTCAAAATTATGAAGTTTGCTAGGTTTGTTAAGTAAGTTTATCAAATTTATTGTTTATTATCTTTATCAAATTTGGTTGTTTTTGGTATTATTATCAAAGTTTGTTTGATATAGACTACATTTTTAATAGTCAAATCTAATTTTATAATTTAGATCTAGTTTTCAAGGTTTCATCTAAACTAGATTTGTTATAGTCAAGTCTGATTATACAAACTATATTCTTGTTCTTCTATGTTTCATCTAGACTAGATTTGTAATAATCAGGTCATATTGTATAAACTAGACTTCGTATTGTAGGTTTCAGTTAGACTAGATTTTATTTATTAACTTATTCTTCAATATTTCACATAGACTAAATAGTAGTCTTATTATGTAAAGTAAAGTGGTTTTCAATGTTTCATCTAGACTAGATTTTTAATAATTTAATCTGATTATGTAGACCAGGGGTCTCCAAACTACGGCCCGAGGGCCACAGCCGACCCGCGGACAGATTTTGTCCGGCCCGCGGAGAGCTAGCATACTTTAAAACTACTTTTAGAGAACATATTTTTTATAGCAAATTAAATTTAGTTTACTGAAGTATTCTAATTTTATGTTGAATAATTATTAATATGACATCTACATTGATATGGTCATGGGCTAACTACTCATAACATTGTTGTAGGCTTATTGCTATTGTTTTTGTGATAAGTTGGATAAAGAAACACAGAATTGTAATGAGTAAAGATATGTATAATATGCAGAAAATTTAACTTCAGTATATAATAAATAACTAACAAATTATTGAAATGAATCCAACTAACATTTTATACATTTTAAATAAAAACATAACTTATAACAAGCATAATGAAATATGAAATACTAATGAGATTTATGTAATTGAGATTTTCCACTGACAATAGTTTGTAGTTGTGGACTAATTTTACTTGTACCAATTATTAAAAGAGATTTAAGATGCTCATCAGTTAATTTAGATCTGTAAACATTTTTTGTGTACTTCATTTTGGAGAAGGTCTTCTCACACAAATAAGTAGTACCAAAAACAGAACGAACAGCCCACGAGCAAATTTATGCAAATTATCAAATTGTGTCAGTGGAAGATTCCAACCCTCTTATAAAATTCCAACAAAGATGAGTTTTGATATTTGTTCTTAATTATATCACTGCACTGTAGATCAATCATTTCCATTTGAAGTTCCGGGGCTAGGGTTTCAATGTCAGTATCAAAAGGATTCTGAAAAATCTTAATTTGATTCGCAATGGCATCAAAGTCCGAGAAACGAGTATCAAAATTTATTTTCAAAGCACTCAAAGTTTCGATTGCAAAATCGATAGGAAACTCAGTCTCAGTGGTGTGGCTGAATATTTCACATGTTTTAAAATGTGAAAAACATTTACTTCGTAGTTGTGATTGAAACAGTATCAATTTCTTCCGGAATGATTTGATATTAGTGTATAAATCAGGAAGATGCTGGTTTTCTCCTTGCAATCTCAAATTCAGTTCGTTCACATGTTTTGTCAAATCAACATAGAATGCTAACTTCCACAGCCATGCGTTGTTTTGTAATTCAGTAAGAGGGCGATGCTTTTCATTCAAAAAAATTTCGATCACTGCTCGAAGTTCAAAAGAGCGCAGAAGGACTTTCCCACAACTAAGCCAACGTACGGCAGTATGATAAGGTAAGTCATTTTCTCCAATCTCTTCAATAAATTGTCGGAATTATCGGTGATTCAGCCCAAAAGCTCTGATAAAATTAACAGTGGATATGACTGGTTTCAGAACTTCAGACATATCCAAACATTTTCCGCACAAAAACTGTTGATGAATGATACAATGTAAGGCTAATGGTTTTAAACCACCGTCATTTTCTACAGCCTTTGACACAAGAGCGACCACGCCTTTATCTTTCCCACTCATGTTTTGGCTCCATCAGTTGTAATACATTTCAAGTTTTTCCATCGAAGGTTCTTTTGATTAATGGCCATTTCAACTCCTTTAAAAATATCAGTACCAGTAGTTGTGCCATGAATACTGTACATATCAAGAAGTTCTTCATGCACTTCATAGCTTTTATCTACTCCTCGAATATCAATCAACACCTGAGCAGTATCTGACACATTCGTTGACTCATCCAAGGCCAAAGAAAACCACTCAACATGTCCATTTTTGTCGAACAGTTGAGAGGATATATTTTCAGCGATGTTTTCTACCCTTCGAGTCACAGTGTTTGCTGACATACTGACAGTTTTTAATAAATTTACCTTTTCAGGGCACATTTCTTCGGCTACTGCAATTATGCATTCTTTGATCATTTCTCCATCTTGTGAATGGTTTTCCACGTTTTGCAATTTCAAGAGCCAGACGAAAGCTGGCACGAGTTGCAGCCTTTTGTTCAGTTTTGAGTTTTGTAAATAAAGATTGCTGCGATTTCAATCCGCGCTTCATAGCTTCGAATTTTTCTGTCTGAAAATGTTTTGTTTCATAATGACGTTTAATGTTATATTCCCTGAGAACGGGTATGCTTTCATTGCAAATCAAACATAGCGCCCTGTCACTGGACTCAATTACGAAATACTGAATGTTCCACTGAGCTTTGAATTTTCTGCATTCACTATCAATTTTTCGCTTCTTTTCCATACTACTAAATCACACACAAAATCAACAATTCCAATCAAAATACTGTTACAAAGATGTCTTAAACTTAAACACGTACAAACACGTTTTAAGGAGGTACGCACCATTTTATTTCACAACAGTGTCATAGGAACTGACTTGTGGTTGCGCCACTAGCCTTCTTATATATTACAATTACTTCCATCTAGAAATGAGTGGAAGACACCAGAACTTTCTTGAACCAACGAGATTATTCTGTACGTGCTATTAGCGCCATCTGTTAGCGATAGGAGGTACTACCTATTTCCGCTTGTGTCCACCAGATGTCGTGTCACGTTACTCCTCATGGCTCGTACTCTACGACTAATCTAGAAATTGCAGATAATGACAGGAAAATTAATGATATGCAGTGTTGCTGTTTTGCGGACTTTAGTCCGATTTGCAGCCATTTTTAAACGTTGCGTTCTTTTTTGGACTTTTTTTATCATCAGTGGACTATTTCACTTTTTACCACCGGCAACAATGATAATATGGTTTTGGCCCTCGGAACTTACTGGAGTAATTAGTATGGCCCTAAGGCTGGAAAGTTTGGAGACCCCTGGCCTAGACTAAACCCTTAATAATCTAGGCATTGTGTAGAATAGATTTGACTTTCAAGGTTTCATCTTTCATAAAATTTTGTTCATTTACAAACATTTTATAACCATACCAAATTATTACTTTTTGTAAAAATTGTATGTAATTAATAAATATCCGAAATTATAAAAAAAAAAAATTTACGACAAAACTTTGCAAAAATATTAACTATTAATAAATATCATGATCGATGTCATCTAGAATTAGATGATATAGATTGAGATCAAGATTAAGAAAATGAATGAAAACACAACATCTAAATTTGAAAAGCACTTTATTTAAAGTGAACTTTGTGCTAAAGATTCGAAGTTTTAGGGTGGAGCATGCCATTGTTTAACTTATTTGAGCAGCGATTCTATTCTGTAAACAGTAAATAGCAGCGATTTGTAGCGTTTCGTTGGTTTCTTGACCTTGCGGGGAGCAAAAAACGTAAACAAAGCGAATCGAAGCTAGCGTTATCAATTCAAATCAGGCGAGTTCGAACACGATTTTCAACGTTTTTAGTTATTGGCGTGCGATCGTCGGTAGTTAATGACTTCTCTTGTGAGCAAAAATTGAGAAAATTCTGTGAAAATTATGCTTAAAGTTTGTGAGATTGTTGTGTAACGTTTTGTGAGTGTGTTTGTGATATTCTTGTTGAAATATCTGCTTTGGTGGGTGAGTTTTTACAGTGATTTATTACCTGTATTTAAGGAATCTTTTGATAACTTTCTGCAAAAAAATAAGAGAGTTGTTGGTGGAAAATTCCAAGTTTTCATGTTTGTAAAATTTTGTTAAAATTGTTAAAAATTTTAGAAAATTTGACTAAAATTGAGGAAGCTTAATTAGGATTTCTAGGAATCTGTTACTATATAACTTTCGTTAAGAACTGGGGAAATTTGTGGAAAAATAGGGAAATCAATAAAATTAAGTGATTTTTTTATAAATTCGAGAAATCATGAACAACTTCTCAAAACAAATGGTAGATTTAAGTCGAACAAAATTTAAAATCGGTACGATCTCTTATTTGAACAGCTCTTATTAGTTTTACAAGCTTGCAAAGTTGATCAAATTGGTCAATTTGTCAACTTAAATTCACTCAATTTGTTAAGTTTGTTAATATTATTATGTTTATTGAGTCAAAATTATGAAGTTTGCTAGGTTTGTTAAGTAAGTTTATCAAATTTATTATTTATTATCTTTCTCAAATTTGGTTGATTTTGGTATTATTATCATTAACATATAAGTTTGTTTGATATAGACTACATTTTTAATAGTCAAATCTAATTTTATAATTTAGATCTAGTTTTCAAGGTTTCATCTAAACTAGATTTGTTATAGTCAAGTCTGATTATACAAACTATATTCTTGTTCTTCTATGTTTCATCTAGACTAGATTTGTAATAATCAGGTCATATTGTATAAACTAGACTTCGTATTGTAGGTTTCAGTTAGACAAGATTTTAAATAATCTATCCAGATTGTATAGACTAGACTTATTCTTCAATATTTCACATAGACTAAATAGTAGTCTTATTATGTAAAGTAAAGTGGTTTTCAATGTTTCATCTGGACTAGATTTTTAATAATTTAATCTGATTATGTAGACCAGGGGTCTCCAAACTACGGCCCGAGGGCCACAGCCGGCCCGCGGACAGATTTTGTCCGGCCCGCGGAGAGCTAGCATACTTTAAAACTACTTTTAGAGAACATATTTTTTATAGCAAATTAAATTTAGTTTACTGAAGTATTTTAATTTTATGTTGAATAATTATTAATATGACATCTACATTGATATGGTCATGGGCTAACTACTCATAACATTGTTGTAGGCTTATTGCTATTGTTTTTGTGATAAGTTGGATAAAGAAACACAGAATTGTAATGAGTAAAGATATGTATAATATGCAGAAAATTTAACTTCAGTATATAATAAATAACTAACAAATTATTGAAATGAATCCAACTAACATTTTATACATTTTAAATAAAAACATAACTTATAACAAGCATAATGACATATGAAATACTAATGAGATTTATGTAATTGAGATTTTCCACTGACAATAGTTTGTAGTTGTGGACTAATTTTACTTGTACCAATTATTAAAAGAGATTTAAGATGCTCATCAGTTAATTTAGATCTGTAAACATTTTTTGTGTACTTCATTTTGGAGAAGGTCTTCTCACACAAATAAGTAGTACCAAAAACAGAAAACAGCCCACGACCAAATTTATGCAAATTATCAAATTGTGTCAGTGGAAGATTCCAACCCTCTTATAAAATTCCAACAAAGATGAGTTTTGATATTTGTTCTTAATTATATCACTGCACTGTAGATCAATCATTTCCATTTGAAGTTCCGGGGCTAGGGTTTCAATGTCAGTATCAAAAGGATTCTGAAAAATCTTAATTTGATTCGCAATGGCATCAAAGTCCGAGAAACGAGTATCAAAATTTATTTTCAATGCACTCAAAGTTTCGATTGCAAAATCGATAGGAAACTCAGTCTCAGTGGTGTGGCTGAATATTTCACATGTTTTAAAATGTGAAAAACATTTACTTCGTAGTTGTGATTGAAACAGTATCAATTTCTTCCGGAATGATTTGATATTAGTGTATAAATCAGGAAGATGCTGGTTTTCTCCTTGCAATCTCAAATTCAGTTCGTTCACATGTTTTGTCAAATCAACATAGAATGCTAACTTCCACAGCCATGCGTTGTTTTGTAATTCAGTAAGAGGGCGATGCTTTTCATTCAAAAAAATTTCGATCACTGCTCGAAGTTCAAAAGAGCGCAGAAGGACTTTCCCACAACTAAGCCAACGTACGGCAGTATGATAAGGTAAGTCATTTTCTCTAATCTCTTCAATAAATTGTCGGAATTGTCGGTGATTCAGCCCAAAAGATCTGATAAAATTAACAGTTGATATGACTGGTTTCAGAACTTCAGACATACCCAAACATTTTCCGCACAAAGACTGTTGATGAATGATACAATGTAAGGCTAATGGTTTTAAACCACCGTCATTTTCTACAGCCTTTGACACAAGAGCGACCACTCCTTTATCTTTCCCACTCATGTTTTGGCTCCATCAGTTGTAATACATTTCAAGTTTTTCCATCGAAGGTTCTTTTGATTAATGGCCATTTCAACTCCTTTAAAAATATCAGTACCAGTAGTTGTGCCATGAATACTGTACATATCAAGAAGTTCTTCATGCACTTCATAGCTTTTATCTACTCCTCGAATATAAATCAACACCTGAGCAGTATCTGACACATTCGTTGACTCATCCAAGGCCAAAGAAAACCACTCAACATGTCCATTTTTGTCGAACAGTTGAGAGGATATATTTTCAGCGATGTTTTCTACACTTCGAGCCACAGTGTTTGCTGACATACTGACAGTTTTTAATAAATTTACCTTTTCAGGGCACATTTCTTTGGCTACTGCAATTATGCATTCTTTGATCATTTCTCCATCGGTGAATGGTTTTCCACGTTTTGCAATTTCAAGAGCCACACGAAAGCTGGCACGAGTTGCAGCCTCTTGTTCAGTTTTGAGTTTTGTAAATGAAGATTGCTGCGATTTCAATCCGCGCTTCATAGCTTCAAATTTTTCTGTCTGAAAATGTTTTGTTTCATAATGACGTTTAATGTTATATTCCTTGAGAACGGGTATGCTTTCATTGCAATTCAAACATAGCGCCTTGTCACTGGACTCAATTACGAAATACTGAATGTTCCACTGATCTTTGAATTTTCTGCATTCACTATCAATTTTTCGCTTCTTTTCCATACTACTAAATCACACACAAAAACAACAATTCAAATCAAAATACTGTTACAAAGATGTCTTAAACTTAAACACGCACAAACACGTTTTAAGTAGGTACGCACTATTTTTCACAACAGTGTCATAGGAACTGACTTGTGGTTGCGCCACTAGCCTTCTTATATATTCCAATTACTTCCATCTAGAAGTGAGTGGAAGACACCAGAACTTTCTTGAACCAACGAGATTATTCAGTACGTGCTATTAGCGCCATCTGTTAGCGATAGAAGGTACTACCTATTTCCGCTTGTGTCCACCAGATGTCGTGTCACGTTACTCCTCATGGCTCGTACTCTACGACTAATCTAGAAATTACAGATAATGACAGGAAAATTAATAATATGCAGTGTTGCCGTTTTGCGGACTTTAGTCCGGTTTGCAGCCATTTTTAAACGTTGCGTACTTTTTCGGACTTTTTTTATCATCAGTGGACTATTTCACTTTTTACCACCGGCAACAATGATAATATGGTTTTGGCCCTCGGAACTTACTGGAGTAATCAGTATGACCCTAAGGCTGGAAAGTTTGGAGACCCCTGGCCTAGACTAAACCCTTAATAATCTAGGCATTGTGTAGAATAGATTTGACTTTTAAGGTTTCATCTTTCATAAAATTTTGTTCATTTACAAACATTTTATAACCATACCAAATTATTACTTTTTGTAAAAATTGTAAATAATTTATAAATATCCGAAATTATAAAAAAAATAATTTACGACGAAACTTTGCAAAAATATTAACTATTAATAAATATCATGATCGATGTCATCTAGAATTAGATGATATAGATTGAGATCAAGATTAAGAAAATTAATGAAAACACAACATCTAAATTTGAAAAGCGCTTTATTTAAAGCGAACTTGGTGCTAAAGATTCGTTTTTAAAGTTTTGGGGTGGAGCATGCCACTTTAACTTATTTGAGCAGCGATTCTATTCTGTAAACAGTAAATAGCAGCGATTTGTAGCGTTTCGTTGGTTTCTTGACCTTGCGGGGAGCAAAAAACGTAAACAAAGCGAATCGAAGCTAGCGTAATCAATTCAAATCAGGCGAGTTCGAACACGATTTTCAACGTTTCTAGTTATTGGCGTGCGATCGTCGGTAGTTAATGACTTCTCTTGTGAGCAAAAATTGCGAGAATTCAGTGAAAATTATGCTTAAAGTTTGTGAGATTGTTGTGTAACGTTTTGTGAGTGTGTTTGTGATATTCTTGTTGAAATATCTGCTTTGGTGGGTGAGTTTTTACATTGATTTATTACCTGTATTTAAGGAATCTTTTGATAACTTTCTGCAAAAAACAAAAGAGTTGTTGGTGGAAAATTCCAAGTTTTCTTGTTTGTAAAATTTTGTTAAAATTGTTAAAAATTTTAGAAAATTTGACTAAAATTGAGGAAGCTTAATTAGGATTTGTGAGAATCTGTTACTATATAACTTTCGTTAAGAACTGGGGAAATTTGTGGAAAAATAGGGAAATCAATAAAATTAAGTGATTTTTTTATAAATTCGAGAAATCATGAACAACTTCTCAAAACAAATGGTAGATTTAAGTCGAACAAAATTTAAAATCGGTACGATCACTTATTTGAACAGCTCTTATTAGTTTTACGAGCTTGCAAAGTTGATCAAATTGGTCAATTTGTCAACTTAAATTCACTAGATTTGTTAAGTTTGTTAATATTATTATGTGTATTGAGTCAAAATTATGAAGTTTGCTAGGTTTGTTAAGTAAGTTTATCAAATTTATTATTTATTATCTTTCTCACATTTGGTTGATTTTGGTATTATTATCAAAGTTTGTTAGATATAGACTACATTTTTAATAGTCAAATCTAATTTTATAATCTAGATCTAGTTTTCAACGTTTCATCTAAACTAGATTTGTTATAGTCAAGTCTGATTATACAAACTATATTCTTGTTCTTCTATGTTTCATCTAGACTAGATTTGTAATAATCAGGTCATATTGTATAAACTAGACTTCGTATTGTAGGTTTCAGTTAGACTAGATTTTAAATAATCTATCCAGATTGTATAGACTAGACTTATTCTTCAATATTTCACATAGACTAAATAGTAGTCTTATTATGTAAAGTAAAATTGGTTTTCAATGTTTCATCTAGACTAGATTTTTAATAATGTAATCTGATTATGTAGACCAAATGTGTTGTTCAAAATTTGCCTAGAATAAACCCTTAATAATCAATCCATAGATTGTGTAGAATAAACATGGCATTCAAGGTTTCATCTTTCATAAGATTTTGTTCATTTACAAATATATTATACCTCTCTCTCTCTGTGTGTAGCTTACAATTCGGGGTGGGTCCTCACTGATATTACAATTTGCCTCCACTTTCTGCGGTCCATCATAAGTTCTTCTGGTCGTTGGACATTTAGGGTTCGTAAGTCCGCTGCAATATTATCTTTCCACCGCATCCTTGGCCTTCCCAGCGGCCGCTTTCCTACCGGGGTCTCTTCCCACACCACTTTTACGACACGTTGGTCATGTCTCTTCACATGTGCGGCCCATCTCAATCTCTCTGCCTTTATTATTTTTACTATATTTGGTTGAACTAACAGGGAAGTACAAGAACTATATAACAGTTCTTGTACTTCCCTGTTAGTTCTAATTCTGTATTGTTATGTGGCGTTGTCCTTGATTGGTCCATATATCCTTCTAAGAATTCTTCGTTCTGCGATTTTTAGTCGGTTCTCATTTTGTTTTGACATCGTCCATGTGTCACATGCATAGGTCATTATAGGTCTTATAATTGCATAATTGTTACCTTCGTATGGCGGGTTACATTTTTCGATTTCATTATTTTTTGAAGTGCAAAACAGCAGCGATTGGCTCCCTGCATTCTGTTGTTAATCTCTTGTGTTATATTGTTATCTGAGGTGATTGTAGCTCCCAAATATTTAAACTCATGGACCCTTTCAAAATTATAGTGGTCCATTGTCACAATTTGTCCTATCCTGTCTCTTCGTTCTGTTCTTGTTGTAGTTATGTATTTTGATTAATCTTCATTTATTTGTAGGCCAACCTTCTTTGCAGCATTTTGCAGTTTAATGAAATCTTCCTTAACGTTGATAGTATTTCCTACTAAATCTAAATCATCAGCGAAAGCTACTACAATGCGCGGACCCTGATTTCCAAATAGGCGCGTTTCTATGTTTGCCCTTCGGTATTATAATACTTTCCTTCCAGGGAGTTGGTATTTGTTTATCTTTCCATATCTGGCAGCTGAGTTGGTAGAAAGCAAGTTCCAAAATTTCTCCTCCATGTTTCAAACATTCTGCCGAGATAATATCGTTTCCTGGGACTTTGTTGTTTTTCAGATTGTGAATAGCTCGTGATACCTCTTCCATTGTAGGTTCTTCCACTAAGGGTTCGGCAGTAAGAAATGTATATTCACGTCTGGCTTCATCCGTCTGTATATTCAGCAATTCATCAAAGTATCTTCTCCAGGTCTCTATCACTTCGGCTTCACTTGTAATAATGTTAACTTCGTTATTCTTTATGACAGTTCCAACTCTGGGTCTAAATCCCTTTTTTATGTTCTTTACCTCTCGGAAGAAATGTCTTGTTCTGTTGCTCGTTCTATTTGACTCTACTTCTTCAAGAATATTTACCTTGCCTTTTTTTTGGCTTTTATTGTCTTTCTTACTTTTTTTCTGAGCTCTCTGTATTTCTGGGTATTTTGCTCGTTTGGATTTTGCAGCATTCGTTGTCGAGCCTGGCTTCTTAGCTTTAAGGAAATCTCGCATTCGTCATCAAACCAGTTCTTCTTTTTAGTATTCTTTTTCTCTCCTACGATGTTCTGGATACTATTTGTGATTGTATTTTTCATTGTTTCCCACATTGCGTCGGCATTATTTTGATTTGTTATGGATTCAGTGTATTCTTCAGAGATACTTGATATTCAATTACCTTTTTTGTGTTTTTGAACTTCTCGGTGTTCCACCTCGGAAACTTTTCCGGCCTGTTGTTCTTCGGCTTAGAATTTTTTCTCTCTAAATTTAGCTCTAACCAAAAAACGGTCGCTGTCTGCATCCGGACCTCGTAGACTCCTAACATCGGTAATACTACTACTACGTCTTGCATTTATTATAACATGATCGATCTGATGTCTCGTTACTCCGTCATTTGAGACCCAGGTCTGTTTATGTATGTTTTTATGATCAAACATCGTTGATTTAATGAGAAGATTATTTGATGTAGCGAAATCTACTAGTCTGAGTCCGTTATCATTGCAGTGTTCGTGTAGGCTATGTTTAGCGATGTTGGGTTTGAATGCATCTTCTCTTCCTACCTTAGCATTAAAATCTCCCATAAGAACTGTCGCGTCCTGTTTAGGTAACGTTGTCAGAAACGTCTTCAGCCGGTCATAAAACACATCCTTAGTTATCTCATCCTTCTCTTCGGTTGGTGCATGTACATATTTTATCGAAATGTTGTGCAGTTTTTCTCTAAGCCTTATATAGCAAATTCGTTCATTCACTGGTTTAAATTCTATGACCGAGTCCAACATATTCTCCCGTATGACCTGTTCCAAAATCATGTTGATTGTTGGGGTTTCCACTGTAAAATACTACTGATTTGCTGGTTTTCTGGTTTCCGGTACCTGTCCATCTAATTTCCTGAACAGCTGTGATATCCATGCCAATCTTTTCAAGTTGTTCTACTGTTTTTGTCGCTATTGCGGGCCTGTACCAGCTTAACACATTCAGGGTTCCAATATTCAAGTCCTTTCTTCTTTGCCGTGGTCGTCGTCGTACATCTGTGCTATTCCGAGGCGTCTCGTTTGTTTTCATAACAAGGTCGCTTTTTACAAGGTAGGGTTGTTGGCCCTACGCTTAACCTTCCTCCTTTGTCCGGGCTTGGGACCGGCAATGATGTCTCAGATCTACTCAGTTCACTCATCCCCATCACAGGCGGAGTATTATGCTGTGGTTGGCATTATTATTATCTCCTTTTGCGCTTTTTTTTTGGGAGGAGCAAAATTAAAAAATATCATGGCCAACCTTATAATATATAACATATCATACCGATACCAAATTATTAGTTTTTGTAAAAATTGCTGGTACTTACATATTAACGCCACCACCGCTATATATTGGATCGAGAGTTCGCGATACCGCGTTTATGTTGTCTTGATTTATCTGTCCGCTTCGCGGCAGGAAACCTAATCTAACCGGGGTTAAAAAATAAAGTATTTTGAGTTTTAAAAATGTTTTAATTTTAAATAAAATGTTTTATTTTATGATCTATAATAAAAATTTTAAATGTAGATTGGCGGCATATAAAAATGTAGCGGTGGTGACGTTAATACCTATGTAGCAAATTGCTAATTCAAAATTTTCAAAATTAAAACTTTGCAAAAATATTAACTATTAATAATTATCCTGATCGATGTCATCTAGAACTAAAAGAGATAGTGTTGGGATTAAATAAAAGATGCTAATAAAATAACAAAAAGAGTTTATTAGTTCGCACACACGTTGGATTATAAAAAAGACGTATGAATATATTAGTGAGCAGAAACAGTGTTGCCATCTAAGAAACGCAACCACATTGCCAGTTTTACTACATCCTCCCTCAATGTAGTTAGCCTAGTCATTTTAGCATATCACCCCGGAATCTAAAGGAAGAAACTGAATTTTTGTATAGACCTTTCTTTTAGCATTACAAATGTTGTCTCAAAAGTCACATATGCCAACACGTGAGCGTCCTTAGATATTCAAGGTCAAATGTCGCAAAAATCAGTTTTTTGAGAATATCTTGTTTTTTCTGCCTCCTACCAACTTAGGACTTTTATTACTACTTTACAACTTTTATTATAAAAGTTGTAGAGAATAAATTTCTCTACAAATTTTATCTGAAACCTTTTTTTATAGTCGAACTGTTCTTGAGATAGAGGACGCAGTGGAGCGCTCAGCCATACGTAACTTAGCGCAAGGTAAATCCTGAATCCCAAGGTATTATACCGTTTTTTACATTGCATTGACCACAAGCTAGAGAACATTGTATCCCTAACTTATGCATCCACAACGCGAACCACAACCATTCTTGCAGTTGCAGAATATTAAAGTGAGTAGTTCATCTGGTGCAGGTGGTAAAAGTGGTGTTACCGGCGTTGGCGTTTCATTTTACAATACCCAACCCCATTAAATTGTTATTTAAGTAATATTTAATGAGTAATTAAGTAAAAAAAAGGTATAAAACATTGGTATTCAGGTATTACCTTGTGCTAAGGTGCGTATGGCTGCTCATCAGAGGTTGACACTCTGCTACCTCTATCTCAAAAACAGATTGACGCATGTAAAAAGGTTTCAGATGAAATTTGTATAGAATTTTATTCTCTACAACTTTCATAATAAATGTAAATACGATATGGGGCAGAGAAAACGAGATATTCACAAAAAAACTGATTTTTGCGACCTTTGACCTTGAATATCTAAGGACGCTCACATGTTGGCATATGTGACTTTTGAGACAACATTTTTAATGCTAAAATATAGGTCTAAACAAAAATTCAGCTTATTCCGTTAGATTCCAAGATAGACCCTTTTTTGACTAAGATGACTGGACTAGGTTACATTTCACAACTAAACTCTAAATAAGAATAACTTCTAAATTATGATCTCCAACACACTTCTTAATACATGTAACAAATAACTCTACATTTAGAGCTTTTGTAGCATGTCAGCTAGTTGCTCACCAGTCTTTATGTGTCTTACCACATAATTTATTATCTTTTATTAAATCTTTATCTTTTATTAAGAAAGTGAAACAGAATATCTACATGCTTCAGACGTTTAATGGATTCAGTGGCTGCAGCTAATATTGTTCACTGATTGTCACTAATAATATTTACAGGGCAAATATTCTGGAAATCAAAATCATTAAGCAAGTTTATTAACCAGCAAGCTTCACTGGCAGCCATGCTCATTGCAACATATTCTTACTCAGTTGAAGACAAGCTCACAGATGCTCCTTGCTTAGAACTCCACTATATTAATTAAACAATTAGAGAACATAAATATGTACCCAGAGGTGGACTGTCTGTCCTTTAAATCAATACCCCAATCAGCATCACAAAAACCTTGTAATCCTTTATCTGTAACGTACACTTATAAATTAACTTATAATCTAATGTACTTTTCATATATCGTAATACTCTTTCCAAAGTAGTCAATAACACATTATTAGAACATTTTTAATATCTACTTAACCCATTCGAGACGACGATTTTTTTCGAACACGGTCCCCAGGAGCATTGCACACCGGGTGTGCAGCTCGCTCTTCCGAAAAATTTTATTGCGAGGAGCGGATTGAACACCATGTGTGCAATGTAAGGTAAAATGATAGTTTCAGGAAATTAAAAACCAAAGTTTCAACTAAATGAACCCATAATTTGCTGTACCTAATGATAATGGTACATAATCTTCTCTTTGAGCAAGAATAGTAAGACAGCAACGTTGCAATCTATCCCGTTCATATCGTTGTTGTAGTAATGTAACGCAATTGATTGCAGAATATTTCGTTTATAATAATAAATTAATTATTTCGAATATTATATTTATTTTCATATTACTTTAACGTTGCTTTGTATTCACTTGATATCAATAACACGTCTCTTTTGTGTTTAAATTTACCTATCATTACATTGTTTTTGAACCGAGAAATAACTTTATTTTTCATCAGTTTTCTTTTATTACTTCCGTTTATTATTTATTTATTATTAAGTATTATTTTATTACTTAAGTTTTTTCCTTTCCTGATCTTTCTCAATGTTCCTGAATAGTAACTTTTGTATTGTAGCAATTTTTAAACCAAAAGAACTGTAATAATTGTCCATGAAAACAGAATGTCCCTCATTTAGAAAATCTTTCATCAAATAAAAGACAACTTTATCTACATGTCCTTTTTCACTTATATCTTCACCACTTCCCGTAAATACTTTCATTCGTAACGCGGTACCAGAACTTTCGCACACAACGTATAACTTTACACCATGTTTGTGTTTTTACCGGCAATATATTGATTAAATATTAACCTTCTTTTCCAAGGAACTAGAGATTCATCTATTGATAATTCTCTGTGAGGATAATATATTTCTTTCATTTTATTATTAAAATAATCTACTTAAAACTTAATAATAATAATAATACTTAATAATTAACAATACAATCAAAGAGAAAAAGGTATAATCAAATAAAAGTTCTAAAAGATCGTACGGACTACCTCTGTTTGGTAACTTTTGGAGACGTGGATTACCCACAAAAGAAATTTTTGTAAGAGAAGCATCATCTTTCCACGTTTCTATATCTTCAGTAAGCTCACTTTTGTGCTGTTCAATTTCACTTTGAATGTCATCATTTCCTTCAAAAACCTCATCCTGTGTAGCATCTAATAGTTCAATATACATATTCAAGTTTTCCCCATTTTCTAAATCACTATCACTATCCATGATAAAAAAATTTCGACTCTTTTTTCTATTTCTTGCAAACATGAAATCATCACTTTCATTATCACTGGTTCCTTCCTGCATTCCTGATGTTCCTGCCTTAATTTATTTTACATGTAAAGGCTTCAGATAACTTTTTAGATTTTTTGGTACATAGTAAAACCATTGCCAAATTTTGTTTCCTGTACTTCCTTCCATACTTCCTGAACAGATTTCAGTTGTTCAAGAAAATTATTTCCACGTCTAGTTTACTCAGAATAATTAATAATTGCAAATTACTGTTATTGCATACACGGTATGCAGGTCGTCTTATAGTCGGATATCAATTGCACACACGGTGTGCAATCGGTCTCGAATGGTTTAACATAGAAACTGCAAAACATAAATCTGGTCTGGTAATCATACATTAATTAAGCTTCCTATTATTTGACTACACATATTTTCAATATTTTTATCAACAGTTTGCTTTTCAAAAATTTTAGAACTGAAATTACTATCCATTGGTGTTGCCATGGGTTTACAATTATCCATTTCAAACCTTTTAAGAACATTCTCCAAATAGCTTCTCTCATTAGCACAATAGCGCATTCTGAGTTCCGTAATACCAAATTTTATGTTTTGATTTACATTAATGCCTAAAAATTCAGACATCAATCCCAAATCCTTCATTTCAAATTCTGTATTCAAAACCTTTTTAAACATTTTTTTTAAGTTTAGTCCAATGTGGATACCGGGTATTAATCCTTCAAACACTGCGGCCTATTGGCCTATTGTATTGTGCCCACATTTTTCACTTATAGGCCCATAAACCTAGATGTTATTATAAATTGCGCTAATTATTTACACATTTGTCTTCTGGTACAAATGCGGCCGACACTGAGGATAGAACTCGAGACCTCCAGACGTGTGAGTTAGCGCTCTAATATGAGACCACGAGTGTCACCACTACACCACTCGTGCCGACTTTTTAAACTTTATAATTATCAGTTGAGGGCGGATTATATGCAACAAACAAAAAAACGAAATATATGCGCATATATATGCATCGATTTTTGAGGATATATGCACTCAATTCGACCATATATGCAGTACAATATGCAAAACTTTGACAAAAATTAATGAAGAAAAGGTAGAAATAATTATGGCCATCTAATATTTTTATTCACAAAAATTTTCTTAATTCTAATTAGCAATTATTAACTAAACAAAAATATAGGTACACTAAATAGTAATCTAGCAGAATCTATTCAATCTATATCTTAACTTGGCCACTAACACATTTATTTAACAATTTATAACCAAATGTTCAAAATTTTCAAAACATAAATTTTTGTCTCCTGTCTAAAAACATATGTTTATAAATTGAAAAATTTCTTTCAACATCTACAGAAGTAATTGGTGAACTTTTCATTTTTACAATTATGTCTAAAACAAAATTAACATCCTCAACTATTTTGCCTTTTGAGATTTTGTTAATATTTTCTAATTTTAAAAATCCCTCATTTTATTGTATTGCCGCTTTAATTTTAATCTACTCTACCTTTAACTTTTTTGAAGGATTTCTCTATAATCTCAAATTCTAAATTAAAATTCTTCTATAATTTCAATTGATTCTGATAGAGGCAAACCTTTTGTTTCCAGTCTGTGAATAGAGTTTGAGACGAAGCAATAGTTTGCTTTAAGAAATTCAAGATGCTGGGTTCGTACTTTTTATTTTTTCTTTTTGCAATTTTCGAAAACGGCGCTGGAATAACTGATTTCGAGAATTATATCTTTAATACCTGCAAAATTATGAGCATAAAAATTTGCTGCGTCTAACCACGTACCCCATCTGGTAATTATAGGTTCAGGAGGCAATTGAACATTCGGTCACCTTATAAAATTGTACTCTCAAAAGGGGTTTTAAAAATATTTTTTTGACATTACTAATTCACTCGTAAACAACGAAAAATCTAGCAGATTTTAGCAACGAACAAAATTTAGCAACGAGCTAAGCAATTGTGTGAATTACAATAAAAATAAAATTGAACTGCTTTTAACATGTAGGGTGCAGCGTCTAACAACATAAGAAAAAAAAATTTCACAGGGTAAAAGGAAATTTGATAAACCCTCTTGTACAAATCGGACAATTGTTGAATGATTAGTTTATTCAAGTTGTTTCGATGAAATTAAATTTGATTGCCCGAAATGGTCTTCATGAAGAATTCCTATTAACAAATGGGAAATATAATGGCCACATTTGTCGGTACTTTGTTGTTGACTAATTTCCAACATGTATTGAATATTATACAAATTTAAATAATTTTTTCTTAATGTACTCTCGTCAGGTATATATTATGTTTACAATATTTTTGTAAAAAGATTTTAAATTAATATTATTTAACTTTTTCAATAGTATATTAGTAATTTTGTGGGTGGTCTGTATGTATTTCCAGAAATAAAAAATAAATAATAATAACTACTTAAATATGCAAGAATATGCAACTTTTGCTGAAATATGCATGAGCATGCCCAAATATGCAATATATGCAATTACTAATTAGCGTTTATTAACTCTAATAAATGTAATTCGTCCACATAATTAACTATATTTATATATATGCAAAAAATAAAATATATGCACTTTGCATATAATCCGCCCTCTAATTATCAGAGTTGTTTGTTCAAAAAATTAATAAATCATCTACATATAGTAATACAAACATTTTATCTTTTCTATTATATCTATAGTAAAAACATGAGTTACAGCTTGATCTAAGAAAACCCTCTCCAGTAATTACTGCACTGAACTTGCTGTTTATAGTTTTTGTAAAAATTACTAATTAAAAATTTCCAAAATTAAAAATTTTGTTTACAACGACAAAACTTAAAAAAATATTAACTATTAATAAATATCCTGATCCATGTCATCTAGAACTAGAGGATATAGATTGACATCAAGATCTTTTAGAAAATGAATGAAAACACAACAGCTAAATTTGAAAAGTGCTTTATTTAAAGTGAACTTGGTGCTTAGGCATGACTGGAAGTTTTAGGGTGGAACATGCCCTTGTTTAAATTATTTGAGCAGCGATTCTGTTCTGTAAACAGCAAATGGCAGCGATTTGTAGCGTTTCGTTGGGCTCTGGACCTTGTAGGGAGCAAAAAATGTAAATAAAGCGAATCGAAGCGAGCGTAATCAGTTGAGATAAGGTGAGTTTGAATAGCAGTCTCAACGTTTTTAGTTATTGGCGTGCGATCGTCGGCAGTGAATGAGTTCTCTTGTGAGCAAAAATTGCGAAAATTCAGTGAAAATAGTGCTTAAAATTTGTGAGATTGTTGTATGACGTTTTGTGAGTGTGTTTGTGACATTCTCGATGAACTTTCTGCTTTGATGAGTGAGTTTTTACATTGATTTATTAAATAGATTTAAGGAATATTTGTTAACTTTCTGAAAAAAAATAAGAAAGTTGTTGGTGGAAAATTCCAAGTTTTCTTATTTGTGCCCATAATTATGAAAGTGGTCTAGTCAAAATTAAAAAAGAAAATAGTTTATCAGTTATTTCGCACAGCATTATTTTAAACTAAATTTATTCAATGTAATTTTTACGATATCGTCAATAATGAACCATTAGGTAGTGGCTGTAATTTAAAAAATGTGTGGAATTCATTTAGTGTTAATAATGTGGTGTGAAATAACTGATAAACTCATTTTTTTTTAGTTTTGACTTAGACCGCTTTCATAATTATGGGTACATTTGTAAAATTTTATTAAAATTGTACGAAAATTGAGCTTTATTAGTATTTGTTAGTCTATTACGATATAACTTGTTTCCCTAAAATCAGGGGAAATCTGTGGAAAAATAGGCAAATCAAAAAAATTCACTCTTTTTTACATATGCAAAGAAACCAAGAGCAATTTCTCAAAATAAACGGGAGATTTAAGATAAATTAATCATATTATTCATATCCGAATATTATAATTATTTGTATAAGGTTCTTGAGGTATGGGGAATAAGTTATTAAAAAAATGTTGTTAATGCAACGTTTCCACGATTTTATTTTCGTCTTCCTCAGGCTACAAACAAAATATGGGCTTTAAGTACACAAGAAATTATGACATCATTTCTTACCTAAACAACTATTATTTTTCAATTTAAAAAAAAATGTACTAACATTTGTACATTAAATTCTAATTAAAATTAAATATTAATTTAAATTTTCACTGTTACGTTGGGGAATTGTTAACAAAATGTAGCCAACCTAGTTTTGTTGTTGAAATGGGATATTTTTAAATTTAAATTTCCTATGTTTCTCAATTATGCCGGCATTATGACTACTTAAATTTTGCGTGTCGCTTCTGTATTTCACACAATTTTGATATTTAATGTAAAACATTTCTCCAATATTTCTTTTGAAGTTATTAGGTTCTAAATCTAAAATATTGTATTCTTCAAAATTGAAAATATGTTCTTCTCTAAATTTGTGATCTGCTAGAGCCGTTTTATTCTCTTTCCCGTCATGAACAACATTTTTTTAATAACTTATTCCCCACACCTCAAGAACCTTATGTAAATAATTTAAGATAAATGTTCGAAAAAATTTGTTGAAAATCTAAATATGATCCAATGGATTAATTATATATAATTAGATTATGTAAATTAAACGTGGGATATGGTTGGAAACCAACTGACAAATACATGCTGGAAAAGTATGCATTTAAACGCATTGAAAACGTCCGTACTTTTACCGGGACTTGGTGGAGAATACGGGTCTATTGAAACTTAGTTTTATGGACTTTTTAGCTGGTGTAACTCTTGTTAATCGTCCTTGGCATGGCTTAACTAAGGTCGGAAAGCAAAAATTAAGCTTCTACGTTGTCTCTGGATTCAATAAATATTCGTGTTTTTGTTGAAAATAGTTGTTGACATAAACCTAACCTATATTGGATCGAGAGTTCGCGCTGCCGCGCTTATGTTGTCTTGATTCATCTGTCCGCTTCGCGGCGGACAACCTAATCTAAGCGGGGTTAAACCAACGGTCCTTGCCACATTGATCTATATTGGATCGAGAGTTCGCGCTGCCGCGCGTATGTTTGTCTTGATTTGTCTGACCGCTTCGCGGCGGACAACCTAATCTAACCAACCAAAATGTCAACAACTATTTTCAACAAAAACACGAATATTTATTGAACCAGACGTAGAAGCTTCATTTTTGCTTTCCGATCTTAGTTAAAGGGATCCAAAGACTATTAATAACAGTTACACCAGGTAAAAAGTCCGCAAAAATATTTTCAACAGACCCGTATTCTCCACCTAACCCCTTTTACCGTAACATAAATTCTTTTGTTTTTCAAAATTCTAAATCCTTTATCATCAGTTAGAATGTTAGAATATAAACTATTTCAATTACAAAGTAATCGCGCAAAGAATGTCATAAATCAAATTGTCAGTTAAAAATAATTTTACATACAATTTAAAAAAAAATACGGAGTTGATAAAGAATATGGTAAGTACTATATATGGTAAGTTTTACCTTATCTAATTGATGCAAATCGTCTTCCACAGTACTTTAGAAAGCGCGAAAAAGTAAAATGAAGCTTCTAACTCGTCCGGTTTAAGAAATATTTAGATTTTTATATTAAAAAATTTGACATTTTCAACACAACTGATGTATTACTGGGCACATAACTAAAAATTTGCCTACGTAGCTGAACCGACGTTGCCAATTTTAACTATTTTAAAGAAAAATTAAGAAAATGTTATTTCAGCAAAATATTACAAAAAAATGGGGTTTTGCAAAAACTGTTACAAATGTAGAATATTTTAAAATGTCTTACATTTAGTTGATCAGTACGATTGTCTAATTGACAAGTAAAAAAATAGACATATATTAAGTAGAAAATTTAATTTGATCAGCATGTTTTTCCCAGTTAAAAATTAATATTTAACTGGTAAAAAAATATGATATGATGTGTAGAAATACTATTTGATCAGTTATTTTGTTCAGTAATAAATTCAATATTGATTCTTAAAAAAACTTAAGTTTAATACAACTTTATGATATGTATTTTTTTAAATATGATCAGGTATAATAGTGAAATTGAAATGCAAATGAAAAATTAATAATTTGAGGGCGGAGCTTACTGATATACCATAATATACCAAAAAAGATGTATGACATAGACCGCTGGTTCTTAAATTTCCTGCACTAATCTCTACGAAGGCATTTTAAATAAATAACATTAGGACAAGTCCAGTTATGGTATAATTTATTTGAAAATGTAAACGACAAAATAAACAATGAAAAAATAATTTTCAAACTTAACATGCAGCCCTTTAAAACTAAAAAAATATTGACTAAAGTAGATGTAGGTCCTAGCCTATGTATTATTACTATTATACAATAAGAGTATTTTGCCTTAGACGGACGCCCTCTCTAACGATTGCCTCGAATACTTATATTTCGCACTTCTGGTGGTGGTTTGACGCTTTTAAGTCTAATGACTATACCAGTAATATTACACACTATGCTTTATTATGTTTTTTGTTTTCAAATGGGCAATTACAGTTTCCTTTAATCTATTCATCCGGAGAAGTTGACATGGTAGTTATCCAGTATGAAAACGCCTTATTTATAAATATGTCGACCCATTTGTCGCAGCAATTTTCATTTAATTCTCCTGACTCATGGGTTGAATCCCCTGCTGCAATTTCGTAACTAATTAGACTCTCCTCTTGGGCAAAAATGAGGATTGGGTTAATGTTTTTAGTCCACTGATAAGTATACTCTGTACGGCGAGAGAATGCATCCCGTATCGACAAGTTTATCATTGTTCTGCGCATACCCCCACTTTATTTCGAGTGCGCGGTATTTAGTTGTCCGTATTTCAAAAAACTGACGCATATTTATTAACTCAAACTAATCTGCGCGTACCTTGACGCGTCCCTTGCCTCTCATACCCCGTCGCTCTCGCCGGACAGAGTATAGATGTCCACATGCGCAATATAATTCTCGATAATTTCGAAAAAAATTTCAACCCATTTTTGTAGTCGTTCAATTGTTGAACGCTTTCAAGAGCAACCGATAGAAAATGTTTCAATGGAAGGCGTTCCCGGAGGCTATGAGTGTCTTTTATAACTTTAATAAACCCTTCTAAGCCGTTATTAGTAGATTCTTCCTTATATGCGCCCAGCAGATGAATACCAACTTATCAGCTCCGAAAATCTCTATAGAGGCGTTCCGAATACTTTTTCGCATATCGACACGTTAGGTTCAAATTTGTTATCAAATAATTTCTGTGACGTGACAACAAACAAACGCTCTAAGGAGAAACTCGAAATCTTCCTTCTTTTCGTTAGTACAGAGGGACCAAAAATGTGAAAAAGTTATCCAAATCTGTAGTACCCTCAATTAGAACCGGAAAACCTTGCCAGAAGAGTTTGTTGGTTCCATCAGCATGAATTTTGGAACTGTTGGCACAAATATACATTAAATATCTAGTTGTAAAAAATCTAAAGATGGTTTCCTCTTCCTCAAACTGTAATTCGTAATGTGTGACGAAAGGGATTTGCAAGTTTTGTGGAATAACATAATTTTTGAGTAGCCATGCTTTTAATTCTCCAACACATATTTGTGGCGGGCCAAATTTGGATTCTTGCAACTAATGCAAGTAGTTATCGAATTGTCTTTTTGGTGGAAGCTTCCTGACATTACTATTATCGAACAATTCTATTAAAATAGCCTTTGGCTTCAACTTTAGGTCAAAAGGTTTTTGTATTTACAACTTGGGTCAATCTCAAGGATGCCTTTTGTTTCAATAGAGTCATGATCATTTTCTGATTTTGTCTTGAGTAAATGTACTTCATGCATTGTTGAGTCATACGAAGTCCACGAAGTTTAGCCTGATTACAATTGATGTATTATTTAGTTTATGTTAAAAATGTCAATAATAGTCAATAACCTGATTATACCTGAAGTATTTAATTATCAGAATCCAATCTTTCATAACTCTCCTCTTTTGTGATGATTTGCGATTTTGTCCATCCTCAGAGGATGATTCGTACTCCGCGACTGTTATGCATCCTGGAAGCAGAAGAAGGCTGCAAAAAAAATCTATAAATACATTAACTTACCTTGTAAAATTATATAATCTATCTCATCGCCACACAAGGCACTTGCGGCTACAGTTCTAAGAAACAAGTGATTTGTAAACTGAGTAGTATTTTTTTTTACTTGAGCATTTCAATATTCTGTGCCACAATTAAAATATAATACTTAACAAACGCAAATTCATTGAATCAGATTTAAAATTTCAGTATTTCAGTATATCCAGTATTTTAACTTGAAATATATAATTTTATCTTGCCTGTAAATATTTTACTATTCAATCAGTTTTATTGCTTAATTATTTAGTAAATGTACATTCAAGTTGTCACTGATCAAATCGTATTTTTACTGATCAATTAAATTATTGAGTTTTAAAATTTACAATTTAGCTGAACATTTCCCAAAAAATGTAATTTTCGTAAAATATTATAAGCTAAATTCTGCAAGAATAATATGAAATAAATTGCCATTTTTACAAAAAAAAAACATAAATTAGAATATAATAAATTGGAAAATATATGGCCAATGTTCAAGAATAAAAATTGCTTTAATTCTGTAAATATCAAAAAATTAATACTGCACATATTAATACTGAAATTAAAACGATACAAAGAAGATTAAGTTGAGACCCATGCGCAAGAATAAAAGTGAGATTGAATTATTAATGTATATGTTACGGTAAAAGTACAAAATCGGCAAATGTGAAAACATTTACCTGTATATGTATACATCTACCAATGTAAAACCTTAAATACCCATTTAAGTAAATGTGAGTTTAAATCTGAGATCCGCTTTATATATATACACTTATCGGAAAATGTGTACTTTTTATGTGTTTCAATTAACGTGTGGCTTGTTGGACAGCCCATGCGTTGTGTATGTTAATGTAAACCTCTACCAATTACCAACTACATTATGCATATGTACACATTTGCCGAAAATAATTGGTAAAAGTAAGTTGAACTCATATTTACTAGCCAAGAAGGCAAATGTATACATATACCGGTAAATGTACACATTTACCAAACTACGTACTTTTACCGTAACATATATACTAATACTGAAATTGATACGATACAGAGAAGATTAGCACGAAACCCCTGCGCAAGAATAAAAGTAGGATTGAATGTATTTAATACATATACTAATACTGAAATGGATAAGATTAGCATGAGACCCCTGCGCAAGAATAAAAATGAGATTTAATGTATTATATGAAATTATGATTTTAGCAAGATATTAAAAAAAAAACAGGATTTGTCTAATATAAATTGTCTAAATTTATCTGTACCACCCAACAACAACAAAAAAAATATTGAAATTTGCAAAAGAATTTACAAAAATATTTATTTCAGAATTTTAAACATTAAACACAAAATGGAATTCTGACAAAATTAAAACAAATTCATTGAAAGAAAAATCCGCTTGTAACAGAAAAAAAAACAAAACTATGGTTATTCCGATTCATCATTCTCGTAATCATCCACCTGAAAAAATACAAATAAATTGATTTATTTGTATTAATATAAATTAAAAAAACACAACTATAAAAAGTGGGTATTAACGTATTAACGCAACCACCGCTACATTTTTAAATGCCGCCAATCTACACCTAAAATTTTTATGATAAATCATAAAATGAAACATTTTATTTACAATTAAAACATTTTTAAAACTCAAAATACTTGATTTTTTAACCCCGGTTAGATTAGGTTGCCCGCCACGAAGCGGACAGATAAATAAAGAAAACATATGCACGGCAGCGCGAACTCTCGATCCAATATATAGCGGTGGTGGTGTTAACACGTAAGTACCAAAATTGTAATTTTAATAAAAAAATACACTTAACCGCAACATTGACACACCACTTATACATTCTGATTTATTTCGAAAAATAATATGTGTTTTCCGATTCATCAATTACAAGTATAATAATAATGTTTATTGTTACGCCTTTTGTAGGTTTTGGCTGTCCTCTTTATTTAATCTTGAAGTCATAGCAGCTTTTCATAATTAGTATGTTTTTCCAATAATTAATCTTGGCTTCTAAAATCGGTTTTCACTTGTTTTATCAATAGATACGATAATTGTCATTTGCGAAATAAATGCAACGTGCTACACAAAATTTAAATCTTGATGAATGTGTTGAAATTGTAACTTTGTCCAACGAAGGACTAACAAATCGCGAACTTGGTAGAAGATATGGAGTGTCTCATACAACGGTCGGTAGGGTTCTGCAGATGTTTATAGAGAAGATAGATCACTCTAGACGACCTGGTGAAGGCACACCACGAGCGACTAATGCCGTGGAGGACCGATTTTTAATGCTTCGAACACGGTTCACTACTGCACGAAGTGTCCAAATACAACTTGATGAGGTTCATGGCACTGATGTTAGTCAATATACTATAAGAAGAAAACTTCGTGCTTCAAATTTACGAGCTCGGGTAGCAGCTAATGTTCCCAGATTTGTCTGTAGACCACCCAAGAAACAGAATGGCTTTTGTAAGAAGGCGTGTGGATTGGGAAATCCATGGTTGGGAGCAGGTACTATTTACAAATGAGTCAAGGTCTTGCCTTGTAACTTTTGATTGCCGCCCAAGAGTGTACAGAAAACCAAACGAAAGATTTTCCGCTTGTAACATTCGAGAAACCACTTTATAGAGAGGTGGCTTAGTGGTGGAATAATGGTTAAATATTTTTAACAGCTCGCACAGAGCTTTTGATTGTTGATAGTGGACGTATGCATTCTGAACGATACATAACAGACATTTTAGAACATTTTGTGGTACCTTTTGCATCTTACATTGGGGATGGATTCGTTCTTATGCAGGATAATGCTAGGCAACATCCGGCACATATTGTTATTGAATATTTAAATTATGTTAATATACAAGTCCTGGAGTGGCCAGACCGTAATTCAATAGAGCATCTTTGGGACATAATGGGGCGCCGGGTTAGAAGTCAGCATCCACCACCTATCAGCTTAGAAGAGCTGCGACAAAGTCTTAACCGCGTATGGGAAGATATCCCTCACGAAACGATTAGATCTCTAATTGAAAGTATGCCACGGTAATGTCAGGCTGCAATAACAGCTAAAGGTGGTAACACTAGTTATTGATAAGCCAAAAACGTTTCAATATAATTTGTGTGTATAATAATAATTATTATTTTACATAATTTTGTTAAATATACCAAATTTTTGGTTTTCGTTTTTTCTTCACAATTAATTAAGTCAAATTTATTATTATTATCGAAATAATTCTGTTTATGTGTTCTATTCTTAGTATGCTTTTCAAAATGTATGGATATTATCCATATGCGACAATTAAAATAAATCGAAATGTAGGGTAGTGCGTTGTAGTGCGTGTAGTGCGTGTAGGGGGTGCGTTAATTTTGCGGTTAAGTGTACTTACCTACGACTAAATTACAATTGATATGTTCGTGGCCATCAAACTCCTCATTGGTATCATACACTTCACCAGGTCCTCTGTCTGGCTGGGGCTGTACAGGCTTGTACAACTAGTAATTTAGCTTAACAGCCAAACGAAAAAAATCGACAACTAGACAAGCCGCAACTCTCTACACCGCTTCTGAAACATGTACCTAGATTATCGGGTAAGCACACGTTGCTTTGATTCGACCAGATGAAGTCATGGAAGATTTAGCGGCTCTCCAAGATAACTCAATGGAATTTGTATTTGCCCCGGTTACTTTGAAGTTAATCGAGTGATTAACTACTAAATGATTGTAGCCACTGTCACTGAGACCGCTATAGGCCTTCCAACTGTCACTGATAATCGTCGTACCCGGTGCTACCCACGTCACGATTAGAGGCACAAGAGTTTCAGTGTCGCGTATTTAGACGGATACCAGTGCCACGTTCGTAACCGCCGAAAACCCACTGTCCTTCCACCCTGTGACCTTTATAATATTTACGCCTTCCGAACTTGAATTCATCCAAGTTTCTCAGGATGAACAAAGAATGTATCGAATACAACTTCTCGACAAAAAGATGCCCAATCAATTGCTGTTGGCATGCACATCTTCAATTGTCTGTCGATCACTGTCAATGATACACTCTGTACCCAAAAAAAGACAAACCCAAGTATCTTCAATAATGGCAATTTGGACCTGGCAAAGAAGGTACCTTTACGGAATGTTTGGTTTTTGCTTTGTCTTTATCACCTTATGACAACAGACCCATCGAAAACCATCCAACCTGAAATAAAACAATTACTATGTCTTTCAATCAAAATAGAAGAATATATTGGAAGCCACTAAACATATGATAATAAAAAAAAATAACCTTTAAGTATCCCTTAAAACAAACGGAACACAGTCTGAATATATAAATACATTCAGCCTTTCCGGAGCTCTATAACAATTATTCAGTCTTTCTAGGACTACCTATTATACATCGCTGATTTGGCAAACTACGTGAAAGGTATAACTAGGTACGTATCATGTACCTAGGTAGTCCTAGAAAGACTCAATAATTGTTATAGAGCTCCGGAAAGGCTGAATATATTTATATATTCAGGCTGTGTTCCGTTTGTTTTAAGTTTGTATGATTTTGTATAACGTAGGAAGGTTTCACCAATTCTATAAGTATCCCGACTAAGGCTCAAAATACCAAAAAAACCTAACCTAACCCAACATTTTTGACACATATACTGCCCCTCGGCCGGTATCAACTTCAATTCAACTAATTTTTAAATTGTTTGGTCGGGATCTCTTAAAATATTCTGAATATCCTGAATGGACAAATAATTTCCGGAAGCCATTTTTTTATATACTTTACGCAAACATGTGACGCAGAAAAAATCAAATCATTTATAATATGTAGTCAAAATTAAATTTGGCACCGCTTACCCAGTTGTATGCACATCCTTAGTTATGTGACCAGTCATACACGTCAGTCATTGTGTTGAAAATGTCAATTGTTTTTATTAAAAAAACCCAATTTTTTTTAAACCGAACGACTTAGAAGCTTCATTTTACTTTCCCGCGCTTACTAAAGCACTGTGGAAGACGATTTGCATTAATTAAGTCAGGTAAAAAAACGGGAAACCCGATTTTCTGAGCTTACCATATTCTTAATTATACCCACGTTTTATATAATTTGATCAAATTGATCAGATTTGTTTCAAAATCCAAATAGAATGCAATAGAATTCTTATAAGATTGTGTAAATTAAACGCGGGACACGGTTGGAAACCAAGCTGGCAAATACATATATCGGCAGTTTTGTGCATTTACTTAACTACGTACTTTTACCGTAACTTGCGCGTATCTGTCAAAATTCTAGGTTATTTCTTCATCATCAGTTAGAATGTTAGAATACAATCGTTGCAATTCGCATTCAATTCAAATTCAATCATTTTAGCTCTCACAAAGATTGTCGTAAATCAAATTATCAGCGAAAAATAACTTGAAATACAATTTACAATAAATTACATGTAAAATAGATAATATAATTCAATACAAATAAATCTTGAATTTGACGTAGATTTCTGATCGACGACGCATCTAATATCAACATTAAAACAATCGCCGCATCAAACAAGCACTGCGAATACATATAATCTCGGTAATTCGGCCGTTGGTTAATCGGACGACAAGTTCAGTAATCCGGCGGTCTGAAGACCGCTCGCACTCTTCTCTCCCACCAATCTTTCTTATAATACGGCGGTTGTCTGGTCCCATATGTGTCCGATTATCGAGATTATACTATTTAGATTATCTATATTGGCTATATATATATATTGGCTATAAACGAGTTCAGTAATGCAATAGGTAGTTGTAAAACAGTAGTGCAACTGTAAAGTTAAGTGTAGTTAAAGTGTAAACTGTAAACTAAAATTAAAGTGTAGAAGGAAAAGAATGATTTCAAGGAGACCAGATAGACAAGTTTAGACAGGCAAGCCTAGACATACATACTGTAGCCTGAATGTCCGTAATGTTTATGGTATTTATTTTCTTTGGAGGGTAATAAAACACGAATATTAATTGTAATGGTATGTAGAAGCAAATAACGCGGAAAATAATATTTCACTCTAAAGTAATTATTAGCTCGTACTAAACTTGGAGCCCTCGTAATGACCCGCTTTGTGTAATATAAATTTATCGTAATTTTCAATGTTTTAAGTTTTATAAATTGCACATCAATCGAGACGCAGCGAAAATCAGACAAATAAAAAGCAAATTGAAACAGTATCTTTGACGAACGACTTGCCGCCAATATTTTCCGAAACTAATTACGAAAGAGAATCTGTATATAAAGAGGGAGGTGTGCATCAACATGAAGATCAATTACAAACACTTTAGTGTCTAACACAGTTCTGCTAGGCACATTCCACCCGACACGCTTCATCGAATAGTTTCACAAACTTCTCCCAACGACATGACTCAATTACATAACGTTTACAATAGACCTTTCCATAGTTGACATTTTTTTGTGCGCATGTGTCAATTTCCGCCAAAAAAAGTACCCCATCCATCCCACCCCACCAAGTTTTCCATCAAAAAGTACCCAAATTTTTTGACGCATAACTAAATATGTGCCCGAAACTTTCATATTCCCGCCTTTCAAACTTGGCGGATGCGCATGCGCTTAACTAACCGTAAAAAAGTCTATTAAACACAACATTTTTATTTTATCTAGCCTGGTCTTGTGTCTCTAAGCTTCTCCGTCTAGTAGAGCCCTGTTCGTCTAGTTATCTCTGTCTAGTCTTATATATTTTGTCTTCTTAAATCTGGTACATTTAGTCATATGTCGCTTCTTGTATGTATAGTCTCAATCTTTTCTTGCAGTTCCTTTAGTCTTGTTTATCGAGTTAAATAAAAAAATGTTTCAAGTGAGACAGTAAAGTAAGTGATTTTATTATTGATGCAACAAAGAAAAGAAAGTTTTCAAATAAAAATTACGCTCGAAAAGTGTCAGTGGATGCGACAAAGTCAATCGAATTAACAGGATCCGCGGAGATAAATCAGAAAACTTGTTCTTTAAACAAGAAAAAAAATGTATAAAAATAAATCAAAATAGATCTGAAAGTGAAAACGTAATCCGAGGGAGTGTTTGCACCTTATAATTTACGAGTCTATAGATCGAATTTGTAGGGGGACACGGACTCCATTTATCTTCGACGTTATCTGACTCTATCTATCAACATAATACGAAGATACAAGTTTCGTATATATATATATATTTAGAGGCTTGATAAGGTTAGATTCGGCTCGGAACGATAAATCAATACGCCGCTGAAGATGTATAAGATCGGGTGGAATCTGCATATTAATCATCGCGATTTCATCTCGACGCGGAAATTTTACACCTCGATTGATTTTTATTGTTCCGCGGTGGAAATTTATTTGCATTTGTAATTCGCGCATAAATATTCAATTTCATGTATTTCCCAACTAAAATGTTTACTTTTTTAATTCACATTGGAAACTACCAAACAAATTTCATAATGAGATAAACAATGCAAAAAGTTTATTAAATTATCGGACGTGAATTGAATAATCCCATGAGGGCAATGCGGCAGTTAAACTGACAATATTCAATGTGTTCAATTAACTGAAAAAATAATTTATAAGTAAAATGTACAAGTCAATTGTTTCTCCAAGAAACGGACATACCCGACATATTAGTAACATGAAGGCAAAGAAACAGTTTCGTACTGCAATTTCTATATGATTAATAAATAATTAGCTTCTACTTGCTCCTCCAGATAAATACCCAGGAGTTTTGCCTGCATTATTATTTTTATTTAATTTTGTATTTCAAGGTCGAGGTTTGAAATATGTGAACCATGGACCTATGAATACTAGGGACGGAGTATAAAGTATTAATATGGGCGAGGGGATTGGCATTGGTGCGGGGGAACTGGTCGCCATATTGGTATGGTCAATTGGGAGGTTATTTTAAATTCCTTTATTCATTATGACAAATCTGTCAAATATATTGTATTATATTACATACATACATGTTCCAATCCCCCAACACATGTTTGTAAGATCAAGGGTAGTTCTAGGAAAGACCAAATGTAAAAACTTGCTACCCTGGCTGCAAATATGATTTGCCTGCATATATAAAAGTTTGTAAAAACCGACGAAAACAAAAAAAAAAATAAAAAACCATATAACCGAATTAATATGCATGGACATAGGAGTAATATATTAATATATTATTCCTATGACCATGCCAATTCTGACACAACGGCGTCATAAACAATGAACTTTAGATGTGTATGTGCGGTGATCTAAACAACACTGAATAATTTGAGATTCCGTGCCTACTATTAAAGCGGCTAACACATTACAATTTCATTTGCGACCGATAGAGTGCAGCACTAATTCGGGGGGGGTCTGCCATATTGCTATGGTCAACCCCCCCGCCGCGAACGTGGACACTCCCCGCGCCCTAACACTCCGTCCCTAGTAATCATAGGTCCATGATGTGAACTTCTTACAGTTTTAAATATTATGTACTCGCAGAGACTATATAATTTTCGAAGTCGATAATACTCGAAGAGTATTCGCAGAGAACCATTTATCCAGATATTTTAACAGTCTGTTCAGTATTCTCTTACAAATTATTCCGCGACCAAAAATTCCTCGGCTCGTATCATTAGCATACACGTATCATCCCTTTCACGTAGTTTGTCAAATCTGCGATGTATAATAGAAATAATGTAGGTGCTAAAATGCTCCCTTGAGGAACCCCAATATGTGTATGTATGATGTCAGATTGGCCCAATTCGTTTCCATTCGACACCGTTACGTATTGTTTCCTGTTTGTCAGGTAGGATATAATCCACCTCCAAGCTCAGTGGTGCGCAAACTTTTTTCATGGGCGACCTCCCATTTTGTGTTAAATTTTGTCGCGACCCCCGGATCGACAGTACTCGTTTTTTTTTAAATTGCGCAGCAAACTTATAAACCATCATAAAACTACTATAAAACTTGTGACACCATAAAATGAATCACATGTATGCGCAGATATTAGTGAAGTCAAGTATTAGAATGAAGAGGTATATTATTAGATTAGATTCCTTTTATTGGCATAAACAACTACAGTGTTACATATAACAGTGCTACCATCTATGCTAACCAAATAATTACACACACGCTCCAACCTAAGACATAACAAAAAAAATAATAAATAACTAAAAGAAAACATACAAAAAGCCAAAAAAAAAAAAAATATAATCCTCTCAAAAACAACATTTCCTCTCAAATAATAATAATAATAAAATCACGCGTCACCAAATGGTAAAAGAACTAAAGTTTTATTCTTTTTTAACTCCACCACTCTTTTCGTCAAGGGCCATCCCGCTCCGTCCTCCCTCATACACGAGCCCCAGTCTTCTACTACCACACTCTCCTCTCTGCTCCACTGACATCCTGCACAGCTTTGAGCCCAATGCGCCCACACGTCACTAGCTTCCCCACATATCTCACATCGTTTAAAACGGGAGCCCATCCAGTATCTCCTGCCCTTTTCCTCAGACCCGCATCTGTGCCGTGCTATCAATGTTTGAGGAAGTCTATCTCTTGTAAGGTACAACGGGAGCATTTGGAACACTTGCACGCTCCCATATTCAGGTAGAAAATTGCTCCCCTCGATCATCCTCTGACGACTCTGCAGCTCCACCTCGGTTAACCATTCATATACCAGTTCTTCCACCTTCCTTCCACTCACAAACATTCTCGCAATTTCCCTGTATTCCCACCCGCAGCTTTCATACAACTTCTTCTTTTCACTCCCACATTTTGTCACCTTATGAATACCGAAACCTTCCATTGTTACAACTCTACACATTCACTTTCAAACTTGACAACCCTCCTAGCTGCTTGCGAAAACACTTTCACCATATTTGTTTCTTGCAGCACAATGTATGTCGGCGTGGACCTGTCTAGTTTAAGGGCCATTTTTAGAAACTGCAGCTGCACTCTCTCAATTCTCTCCTCCTCTCTCACTCCCCACACTTCCGCTCCATACAAAAGAATACTTCTCACACATGCCTTCCACACCACCATTTTCGCTGTAAAGTTATTGTTCAAGCACTCCTTCCAGAGATTCCATAGCCCGTTTGCAGCCACCCACGCCTTTTTACAAATATATTTCACATGGTCTTTAGCGGACCCATCCTGCCCAAACATAAACCCAAGGTATTTGAAGCTGCTAACTTGCTCAATTATGCTGCTTCCCCACTTAAACGATTCGCTCCTATTACCCGCTCTCTTTTGAAACACCATCCATTTAGTCTTTTTCACATTCACTACCAGTTTCCTCTTTTCAAAAAATCTTTTCACCCGATCGATTATCTCTGACATTTCTCCTTTCGTACTAGCTAAGATCACAACGTCGTCCGCGTAAGCCAAACTCCAAACTTTCCTATTACCAATTACTACCCCTCCAGCTTGACCTTTGCTCAGTACACTCTCTAAATCAGCCGTGTACAGGTTAAATAATATTTGACTCAACGGACAACCCTGCCTTAACCCCATTCTAACCTCATAACTTTCTGAAACTTCCGCTCCTACTTTCACTCTGCAACAGGTATGCTGATATAAATCCCTGATTCTCTCGATTAACTGCCGTGCTATACCTTTTATTCTCAGACATTCCCACATTCTCTCCCTCCCCACAGTTTCGTAAGCTGCCTTCAAATCTATAAACAGAGCGTAAAGCTTCCCTTGTTTCTTAACCAATTCCTTCTCCACAATATATTTCAAAGTCACCAGGTGCTCCACCGTACTATAATGTTTTCTAAATCCAGCTTGCACATCTGGGATTAGACTTTACCTTCCTCCTCACATAAAAGCTTTTGCTCCAACAGCTTTGCATAGATTTTATAAGACGAGTCCATAACCGTTATTCCTCGGTAGTTAGCTAAGTCTTCCCTATCTCCACTTTTATATATTGGTACAATTAAGCCTTCCTTCCAGCTCTCCGGCACCCTTTCACAACCTCTGTACATCTTGTTTAGCTCTTTGAAAAGCTCTTGCTGGATGAGTATCGGTGCATGCTTCCACGCTTCATTCGGGATAATGTCCAAGCCCACTGCTTTTTTTTTCCACAAGCCTTTCCACAACACTAGTAAATTCTTCCCACGTAAATTCATCACTGCCAATTACTGCCCGATTAACCCCTCCTGTATCGTCGCCGAACTGTTCGGGCACACCACTGGTTAGCAGCTCTTTAAAGTAGGTTCTCCACAGGTCCAGCGGCTTGTCACAACACCCTTGTTTTCGTCTATAAGCTGACACCATTTTCCAAATATCCGCTACATTGTGGATGTCCTTTAACTTCTCGAACTGCGCAGCTTCCCTCTCCTTCTTCTTTTGGAGTTGCAGCTCCTTCAGCTGCTTACGGCACCAATAGTATTCCTCCATCGAGTCCTGGCCCTCCTTCCACCTTTTGAACTTCTTCCTCCCAGACCTCTTAAGTTCCTTGACTTCATCGTCAACCATATATGTTTCTTTAGCCCCTCCACATTTGATCTTGACCCGAACCATGGCTTCTCGGACCACTTCCATTAGATTCTGCAAACTACCGACTCCCGGAGTTATTCTTTCCAAATTGCTTTGGAACCTAACAATGGCTTTATCGTTCCAAACCGAGTATATTATTATTTAGAAATTAAAATTTGATATGACTTATCGACACCCTTTTAAAAACACCATGTATGTTTCTGCCTTATTAGAAGTTTGAATACAACACATAATTTTAGGAAACAATGCTTTTATTTGTACATATAATTATAAATATTTTTATATAGAAAAATATTTTTTTATTACTCATGCGTTAAAAGTATTATCTGGCGCACGTTTTTTACTACGAAGAACGGCACTTTTTATTTTCACGTAAGTTGTGTAACGCACGCAAGTATTCAATATCGCTAGGTTACATTAAAAAAATATCTATATAAATAAAATAAACATAATCAAGACCTAAATATTAAAAAAGTGACGTGAAGAGACTGAAATTTTTTTCATTACAAAATAAAAAATTAAAAAAACTTTTTAAAAATATGGTGATATGTATGGTGTACCGGACACTGAGGATAGTTCTCATGACGAATCCACACCACCGGAGACAATTGAAAAAGCAAATTCTTATTTTTCATTCTATCTTTTTTGGATGGCACCTGGATCCCAAAACTTGTAAGATACATCCCCTCTCATGTGTAATAAAAAATATTGTTTGTAACATGGGCAGTATTGTTCGAGCGAATGTGCGCACTCACTTCGTTCGTGAGCCCAATTTCGCTCTCGTTTCAAATTAACAACCTGCCGCCCTACTTACAAAATAAACTATTAAAAAACATTACATCATAAGAATTGAATGTGAGTATGGACTTGCAACTAGTGCATGCATAATTGCTTCCATGTTCGGGTTAACCCTTTGGGTACGTATTTATTTAGGGAATACAAGACAATTGAATCATATACATGACGAGCCTCAGCCGTCAAATGTACCAAATGGGTTACTAAAATTTTTGGCAAATCTGAGACTTAAATTGAATGCTTAGTGTTTCGTCGCTTGAAACATTAATTAAATATCCTTCTTCATCTAAAGGGATATTTGAATGAATAATATCCAATGAAAATAGATTTAACATAAATCATTATCTGGAAATTTTTCGAACCTTTTCATTTCTCTTAATGTTAACAAATGACGAAAAAAGTTTTTTTTTTAAATAACAAAAATCTCCTTTTACTTCCTTTTAGTAAATTCTAAAAAGGACGGGAACATATTTGTGTTGTTTTTTTTAATTCCCCTTGCCAAAGCATCAGCTCTTTCTAAAACTTCAATTTTTCTGCTTAATATTAAAACGGTTGTACCCTCTCTCCCTGTAGACTCATACTCAAATCGTTACGTTTTTCGAAAATGTCATCCATGTAACTTAGTTCTCCAAGCCAATCCTCATTAATGAATGAGCGTCCCAAAATATGTTTCTTTTCTAACAAGAAAATACGTCGCAATATTTTGCCTCGTGAAGATGATCCTGACTTCGGTGTGTAGTAATAATGTGTCATAAACAGAACACCTATCTCATTACAGAGTATTTAAAAGAGTCTGTTTAGACCAGAGATCCCCAGCCTTTTAGCATTCAAGAGCACATTTTAGAAAGCCGGTAGGGCGGCGGGCATCTTATTCTCTTCAAGAAGTTCTCATCTGATACATTGGATTTTAGGAAAGTGTCGTTTTGAAGGTCCAAAATTTCGACCTCCAGTTCTTCTGTCCTTACTTGAATAAGTTCTGCAATATATGCTGCTATTTTGGTTACGTTTACTTGCGGCGGGCACACGTAAAACGGTCGGTGGGCGCCACGGTGCCGGGGCATAGGGTTGGGGACCACTGGTTTAGACTGTTGCATTTAATGTAATAATTGCAGTAATGACTATATCTTGTGCAATTTTTATCAATATCTTTTGCAACTAGAGCTTCCCTATGTATTATGAAATGGTTTAATACTATATGGGGTGTAATTTTCTTTATTAACCTTCTTAGTCCTTTATTACCATCAGTGCAAACCGCAACACAGTGGGTACGGTCATTTTCTTCAAAATATCTATTAACAATTTCAAATATTTTCTCTCCGTTTGTCCTTCCTTGTAACTTTTTACAACATAAAAAATCTTCCGATATGTCTTTTTCAAAAACGTATGTCAAATAAACAATTAATTGCGACATTTTACAAATGTCAGTAGATTCGTCAAGTTGTAGAGCAAACACAGGATAGTTTTGTATTGGATATTTTTTCTAGTTTGCGTCTGTAATGGACTCATAACAGCACTCATATACGTGCGGTTATAGCTCGCCGAGTGCTGTTATGAGTTAATTTTTTCGAGGTTGGTACTGAAATTCAGAGCTGTCAGTGTCAAATTTTCGGCGAGATAGTTTTGAGGTTATGTGATGTGTGTAAATCACGAATACACAAATTTAATTATTAATGGTAATAAACGACATGGTAAATTTTACATGGTAATATAATAATTGTAGGCTTTTTTAATTATTTGAATTTGTGATTCAGAATTGACTCGTAATAAAATCAATTCCTAAATAACATATGTGGATCTCGTTAATTTAATTTATAAATCTACTTTAAATATTTCCCAAAGGCGCCAAAAACATTTCTAAGGCTCTGATTAGTTATTAAAACCGACAATTGTTTACGTAAGAAATGTAGTGTAATTTTATAAATAAAATAATTTAATTTTACTGGTAAATACATTTTTGATTTTAATTAGGCGACCCCGAAAATTTCTCGCGCGACCCTCCGAGGGGTCGCGACCCACGGTTTGCGCACCACTGTACAAGCTTTCTCTCGTATTCCGTAATCATATAATTTGTTCATTAAGGTGTTGTGCGAGACACAGTCGAGCGCTTTGGTCAGGTCACATCAAATCTCTTTGGAGTGTTTTCCTTTATCCACCTCTTTTAATAACACATTATAGATTTCTACCAGAGCAGTTGTGGTTGACTTACCTTTGCAAAAACCAGAATTGCCAGAATTGTTGCCAGAATTGGCTTATAATTATGCATTGCTGTTTTCCCCTTTCTTGAATATTGGGATGATTTTTCCAATTTTTAATATTTCTGCGAACTGCTCCTCACTAAAAGATGAGTTGATTATATTAGCAATAGGTTTTAATAGTAAATAACCAAACTCCTTAATTATATTTCCAGGAATTTCATCTGGCCCTCTACACGTTTTATTCTTAAAAGATTTTTTTTGTGACAGGAAACTAATTTGTGATGTTCGCATTTCTGAATGGTATAGTGTTTTCTTATTTCTGGATATTTCCTTTGCAATATAAACATATCTTTAAGTTGAGCAGTCGATATTTTTACTTCTTCAGAGACCCACGATTTCAGCTTGTCTTTGGCTTTAACCATTGGAAAGCAGTCGAAAAAATGATACTGCGTATATTTAATGAAGGCGATTGCCTTGCTGTTGCTGTTTGTTTTTTTTAAAAGACGTCGTCCCATGTTTCCTTTAGAAAGTGTTCAGCCAAACGGATTTTATTTGCATGTGAGCAATGCCTGATAAATTTCAGATTTTGTCCTCGTAACTGTTTGTTACTAGCGCTCAATTTTAATAATCTATGGTCCGACAAGGGGGTATCTACTACAGAGGTCTTCAGCTCAAGTCCACTATTTCACAGTTTATTCGAGTTTTGGAATTCAAAGTTATCTAATTTATATAAGTTTGGAATATAAAGTTATAAAGTATTAGCAAAGATGCTGCCTATTCGAGTTTTTGAATTTAATGTTATTCTAGTATATTCTTTTATATATATTATTCTTCTATACCATATGCGTCTAATAGATTAATGATACTAACATAGTTCTTTTATGTTAACTGCAAAATTTATATATCTCTATTTCTCTATTTATATCTCCAACCAAAAAGATTTGTTAGATATTGTTTTTGAGACCGTATGTAAGATATTGTCTAGTGTCGTCATGAAAGTGACAAAACATCCCAGTATATAGACCCCATATATATTTATTAAAATCGTGCGGATATCGGTCATGTTTGTTTCTACTCTGCATATTTCTGTAGTATTTTCATTAGCGAAATTGTTTAGTGCATTTTTTTCTACCTGACTATTTTTAAAAACTTCGAGTCTAGCGAATATTGCCACCCCCCTCCTGGTGACTCTATTCTTCTAAAGTGGCTGACTAGCTGGTAGTTATTTATATGGATTAGTGTAATATCATCCAAATAGGTTTTCCTTCTTCGGTTAATATCTTTAGTTCAATTAATTTGTTGCGCAGTGATTGAATATTTAATAGTATATGACGTAACAAGAGTTGTAAGAAGCATATTACGTACGAGCGAAAAAGTTACGCACAACGCGCGTAGCGGGGATTACGTAATCGCGTGATTACGTAATTGCCTTACAACTCGAGTTATGTACTATACTTTATCTGCGACCACACTAATTTGTTTCTGTTTAATAACAAAAATATGTTTGATGTAATAAATTTATTTCTTATTAAGTACATTATTTAACATTATAATAACAAAATATTAATAAACTGTTGTATTTTCATATATTACTCGACATTATTTAACTTGAAAGAAATGAAATGAAATGCATTATTAATGGTTACAATGGTTATTATTTAGTACTTATTTGGGTTAAACTGGAATAAGAGTGCTCATACATATAGGCAACCCAATGTACGCAATGCCAATTTCCGTTAGTTTGAATTGTGGCATGGGGGGCGCTGAACGTATGAGCGTTCTGAGCGTAGTATTTATATGTATGTATAGGTTTATATTTCGATTGCGCTTTTCCATCTTCCCCAAAAAAATTATTCCAAAACAGATATGTGAGTAAAAGGTGGCATAATATACAACTTTTAGCATTTCTATGATTACACATCTTTTAAAGAATTCGTAGGGCATACGTTGTTCTGTTCAATTTTATAGATAATTTTTTACATGGGTTATCCAGCTTAAATGTTGATCAATATGTATCACTAAAAGTTTCACTTTAATTCCAATGTATCTCTGCCAATTACTATTTGATTTGGATAGTTTATTTTAGATTGGTATGTTCGGAAAATGATTAGCTTCGTTTTATTTTCATAGCTAATCGTTTCAGCTAATTTCTTCATTTTCAACCATATTTTTTCCCGGTTTATTACCGAATTAGATTTAGAAATAATTTCCTCTATGGATTTACCAGCTACTAATAATGTTGTCTGCATAATTTACTATTTTAGATTGATTTCGAGCTAGCGGCAGATCGTTTAAGCAAATCGTAAATAGAAATGGGCCCAAAATACTTCCCTGTGGGATCCCCACTGTAACGTTTCTAATTTTTTATTTTGCCGTGCCATAAGCCGCACTGACCAGTTTAGTCTGTTGCGTTCTGTTACTCAGGTATTATCGGAATAAATTTAGTGCGTAGTCTCATACTTTTGTCTGGATCAATTCAGGATATATTGTCAGGATATATTCCAAATTCAATTAATTTGTTGATAATATGTTTTAATGGATCAATAATTTCTAGTATCACATTTTGTATTAGGGCTAGGGAAATTTCATCATGACCTGTACTGTTTTTAGTCTTGTCTGTCTAGGCTTGTCTGTCTAGTCTTGTCTGTCTAGGCTTGTCTGTCTAGTCTTGTCTGTCTAGTCTTGTCTGTCTAGTCTTGTCTGTCTAGTCTTGTCTGTCTAGTCTTATCTGTCTAGTTTTGTCTGTCTAATCAAATTAAAATTTAAAATCTGTATTTCCCACTTGAGAACAAGTATCTGTAGGACGAGTCAGCAATAGTATAAGATTAATTAATAAATTTACAACAAATGAATTTTTTTGGCCAATGGATTGCATGTTTTATTGATATTTTTTGTTTATTACGAATAAAAACCTTTATTATTATTTTTACGCACAACTGCATAAAAATTGTTCTTTACATCTTAGTTACCACGGCCGAAAATTTGAAATTGCACCCGTCAAAATTTTACCGGCCCGTGGGCCTGTAAAATCATTGAAAAGCCCGCATTAAGATCTAGCAACTTAAGACTTCCTAAGATGAAAACTCCGTTTCATATCGGTCTTTAGACTTTCTTGGGATCAAACCCAACACAGCTTCATCAGCTTTCACTAATATTTCGGAGGGAATTTGCTCTGTGTTTACTTCCATTCCGAAATTATGAAAATTTTTGCTTACAATAATTTTTGTTTTTTTTCTTAGCAACAAATAACCTAAGTGACGAGCTGTGAATTTAAATCACCGTCATATTTTTTTCATCGTTTTTAACCATTTTTAATTAAATTTTGTAGATTTTCTGCAGTTGTGCGTAAAACGTTGTACATGCCTGGGGCCGGAGGAAGATTACACCCTTTGCCTCATAAAGGCCTTCCTCCGTCGGGCCTCAAACTTCGCCTGCGGGCGTAATCTTATACCTCCGGCCCTCTATATGTAAATAACTATTATTAATTATAATACAGTACTATAAGTATTATAATACAAAACAATTAAAACACAGTTAAACTGGTGTTTATTTCATGACTTGGATCCCAACCAGGAATCTAGAAGTCACAAATATGCCGGACAGATTTATCTACAGATGTAACTTCTTAAAATGTTAGCTGTTCCCAGCAACGCTGCCTTTTGTAATTTCCCATAAGTTATCCCTTCAAGCTTCAGGCAATCTAAATATTTTTGGAAATCCTTCGATATCGCCCCTAGAGCACCAATCACAATTGATATCACGGTTGTTTTTCTTTCCCAAATTCTTTGAATTTCAATTTTTAAGTCCACATATTTAGAAATTTTGTCAAATTCTTTTTCTTGTATACGATCCCCAGGAATTGCGATATCAATAATGTAAACTGAGTCTTTCTGAACAACAGTTATGTCTGAAGTATTGTGATTCAAAGTTTTGACTCGATCATTTTCTATTACTTTTTCGGGAATACGATCCCACCATTTTTTGCAAAATTCAAATCCAAATTTTCTACAGAGAACCCAGCGTATTATGACTGCAACTCTGTTGTGTCTCTTAAGGTAATCAGTCTGACTAATTTTCTTCCAGCAGCAAATTACGTGTTAGACCGTTTCATCAGCCTCTGTACACAACCTACACTTGCTGTCGGTTTGGCTTTTATAGACTTTGGCCTTCAATGTGTTCGTAGAAATTGCCTGTTCTTGAGCTGCAAGAATTAGAAATAATGATAATTAAATAAACATAACCTAATAAGAAATAAATTTGTTACATGAAACATATTTTTCTTATTAAACAGAAACAAATTAGTTTGGCCGTAGATAAAGTATAGTACATAACTCGAGTTGTAAGGCAATTACGTACTCGTGGAATTGTGTAACTTTTCCGGTCGTATATATGCTTCTTACAACTCTCGTTACGTAATATAATATTATTTTTGTTTTTTTGGAATCTATTTCGCGACGTCTGTGTTCATAGTGATTTCCAGGTTATATAGACTAACAACTTTGAGGAGCTTTTTAAAGTGAGGTTCACAAGACTTCTTTTACAATTCTTTTTTGCACCCCATACAATGCTGGAAGCGAGCAAAAACTGCACCTCTGTATAATACCACTTTAGAAGATCTTCTCTGTTTAGCACTGTTTACCGAATATTCGTTTGGAAAGCCTTCTTAGGGATCGTCCTTAGGCTCGAGTGGAGGGGGATGGGGCTTGTGAAGAATCACGAAATATCACGTAGGGAGAGGGGGTGGGTGGGGAGTAGTGAGATATCACGTGTATTTATTCTGTTAACCTAAATTCGGCGCGCCACTTGTACCAAAAAAATACACGTGATTTTGGGCGGGGGGAGGGGCTTAACCTAAAACCTCACCACGTATCACCAGGGGGTGGGGCGGTCTTGAAAAGTTGCTAAAAAACATCGTGACTACAACATGATTAATGGACGACCCCTTATACAGTGTCGAACAGATGTTATTTGTCGTAGTTTCTCATCGAAGGTGCTCCTCTAAATAAATACATAATGATGTATTCGTTCTATTGATCTTGTAGTTTTGTATACTAGATCGTTGACATACGTGCTTCTTGCCCTCTTAATTGATCTCTAAATGAATGGTTCTCTGCAAACACTCTGCATTTCAATAAAAACAAAAGAGAGCATATAGTATCTCTTTTGTTTTTATTGAAATGCCGAGTGTTTGCAGAGAACCATTCATTTAGAGATCCTAATAGTACCTTCGTTCTGTATTCTCGACGATGTTATTCCCTTACACAGTAAAGCTTGTATCGTCGGCGTATAATGTACAATACAGCCCTTCCACATAATTCAGATTCAGAATGTCAGATCGCCCGTCTATAATAGAAACAACGTTGGCGCCAGAATGCTTCCTTGAGGGCGCCAATATTTGTAGTTATAATGTCCGACTTGCAAACTTTATTACCACTCCTCACCGAATCGTAGTCTGCTCTGTCTAGTCTTGCCTAGTCTAGTCACACATTGTCTAGTCTTGTTTGTCTAGTCTTATCTGATTAGTCTTGTTTTTTGTCGCGTCTTGTCTGTATAGGTTGTTTTGAGAAAAATATTTACTTTAAGTGTAATTATTTTCATCTGCGAGATAACAAGAAATCGATTTATCTGTTCCATTTGTCCGTCCATTGTGCGGTTACCGTTTCGTCTATAAAGCATTTTTACGACGTCGCGCTTCAACGGACAAAATAAATGTATGAGATATTATATTATACTAAGTAGATGACACTTTGTTTGTAGAGAATACTACCCATCGCCCCAAATTGCACACAGTCAGACAAACTTAGAAGCGATCCGAATGGACATTCCAGACCCAATGTATAAAGTTTCCTAGAAATTAAAAATCAATAAAATTGGATAGCATCATCAACACCATCTTGCTAGTAAAGTATCTCTAATTAAGCATATTTGATCTTTAATGCAATTGTTTCCTTCTACGATGTCATGCACGTCACAGCTTGTTAGTCTATTCTTGTGTCTATAGTTTGGTCAGTCTAGTCTTGGGTGTGTCTAGTCTTATCCAACATATCTTAATAGTCTAGTCTTGGTGGCTTAGATTTATCTTTCTATTCTTAGTGCAGTGTTTTTTCTAGTCCGTCTAGATAGTGATTCTCAACGACTGTGCCGCGGCACTTTTATGTGCCGCCAAATTCTTGATGTGTGCCGTCAAATTTTAGAAGTACAAACAATAAAAATTATTTGGTATGTACTTTGATATAGCATGCTTGTATAGTTTTACTAGAAATCTGAATTAAACCCAAACAAAACTATTTACTAGCAGAGTTTTCGGCTAAAACGTAGTTCGATGCATTTAAGGCTGGCCGCATACGCACGGTTTCCGGATTCGGTTTCCTGATCCGGATTCCTGATTCGGAATTCCGTGAGATTAGCGCAGACGTTCGAGTTTTTGTATTAGGAATTTACACTGCCAGTAGGTAGAGAGACGCTTTCGTGAAAGCACGTTTAAGATGGACGACGACGAATTCATTTCTATTGCACTTTTACTGGCGCCAGCGTAAGCAGCCTGAAAGGTGGCGCTGATCGTACCAGGGGTGTAAAATTATCGTACTTTTGCAAAAAATATCGTACATTTCCAAATATTAAAAAAAACTATGTTTCTTAGAAAAAAATTTAAATTCCTGTTATTGTGAATAATTATTACACTCAACATCAGATTTTATTAAATTTTATCATTTAATATTTACTCACGTATGTGCGAAATACAATGGCGAAAATTCATGAAAATTGATACTTTTTGATTGACGAAATATACATTTTATATGAATCGAAATATACATTATTTTGCCTCTCCATAATCTCCATAATCTAATAGCAGAAAATCCCAAATACAGGGATCGTAGCTCTTTATAATTGCATGCCAACTATTAGGATTTGAATTTGTTTTGAAAGTAAAAAAATAAACCAATGACGGCTACAAAGAAAGACTGACATTAAATAATTAAATTTTTATTCGTGCCTATAACAAAATTAAAACAAATCTTCCACACAAATATAAAATCTGTTAAATTTTGAATGATTTAAATTTTATTTTTTGGTAGACATATTAAAGAGAGATATTCCTAGACCTACTTAACTTCAACTACTAGTTTAAACTTCAAATATCATTTGGAACAGAATATTATCGAAGTCATTAACATCATCATCATTATAAAGTTTGAGAATACTTCCGGTAGGATTCTTTATCATCCTCTCCTTTTTTTGTACGTTAAATCGTTTGTCATACGACTATATTGTCCCTCGGTTGGTTCAAACGTCGTGCAATCCCTTATTGCTTATATCTTTTGCTTTGCTAAAATTATACCATTGACTGTGGACGTTTGTTTCTTGATTTACTTTTTATCAAATTAATCTGGCTAAATATTTGCTAAGAGGAAAAGGAAGAAATAGAAATAACGTCGAGGAAGGACTTTTTGGAGAAGGAGAAAGAGAAGAAGAAGTCCCTTGTCTCTTTCATCACAGTTAATTGATTTTGACCAAAAATCATCAACATTAATAATTGGCGCCATTCGTCACCGATTTTCTGATATTCGTCAGTAGATACAATACGAGGAACTGTTTCCATCAATGGAAGTGAGCTGGACGTGGCATCTCTCGTATTCCTGAGTATTGCTTTAGAAGGTTGGAGGTTTGATAAGAGCAATACAGGAGCTTCAAAATTGAATCGCATTTTTTCAAAGCCTGTTACAGGCAAAAATTTTCAGCAGTTGTGAAATCGGATTTTAGTCGTTGATTATGACAAATATCCGGAGAGTTTAACTTAGTCATAAATTTAACACCAAAATACATCTGTTGTAAACGCTGTTTTTCATTTGGATGTAAACGCTGTTGAATAACATTTGATACAGCAAATGAATATTTGCTGTATCGATTTTGTTCAAATCTGATAAATGTAATTCTTGCATAGGTATGACTAAAATTGCTTGATAATTTCGACACATTTTATCATGAAGACATGTTAGTACAACAGATTCAGACTGAAATAATTCGTTTAGTTTCGTGAATTTCGGTAGGACCCAATCTAAAATCAAATAATATAGTTTGATAATTGGATTATTAAGAGATTGAAGAATCTGTTCAACAGCAAGCAGTAGCTCCTCTATTACTTGTTCTTCTTCTTAGGGTGCCATACTAGTGTTCTAGCGTAGGCAACCTCTCGCACATACTTGTGGAACGCATCGTCACACTCATATGCGGGACCTTCAGTTTATCGCCGGTTCCGAACGGCACTATTTGAGAGGTTCTCTTGGCAGAATTACTCGTGGTAGTTTGCCATTGCTTGCCACGAGGTAGCCACAGCATAGTTCCGTGAAAAATTTCACGGTTTGTCCGGGGATCGAACCCGGGATCTTCGGTGTAGCGAGCGGATGCGTTCACCACTACACCACTGTGACCACTTGTAGTACTTGAGTACTTGTTCAGTGAAATATAATTGTAAGACGTCCCACTGCTCGAAACATCTGCCAGAAACACCCCCTTATTAGCAAAGGGCGGAGAATTTTATTTGTTTGGATGTTTTGGAAGAAGCTTCGAAATTTGAAATTGTTGAAAATTGTGTTGCCTTTTAGCACTGTTCTTGAACTCGTTAAATAAATATTTCGAGCTAAATCTCGGCAAATTTTTAAAATCTGGTTTGTAAAAATTCATTTTGTTTAATGAAAAAATAATTTTTTTTTCGATATCTAAATATTATCATACATATCCTACAATATGTAAATATTATCGTATATTTACATACAATAGTCAGTCTCTATCGTACATCGTACGGTAGCACGAAATTATTGTACAAGTACGTTTGGATTATCGTACGGATGGCAACGCTGACTGGCGCTAAGTAAGGAAAAAAGGAAACATCGATATTGGGTACACCCACTAAACACCAACAGAATAAAAGGGAGTCAATTCTATCTGAAAAGAGCAAAATTGCGAGCACACCCAGAAGAGTTCTTCAAATTGTATAGGATGTCAATGAAATCCATTGATCAACTTCACAGTGGCATAAAAGAGAAAATTTAAAACAAAATACGTGCATGAGCTTGTTTGGATACGGAAGAAAAGTTCCGAACGGAAATTTCCTTTCGTGTACGGCCGATTAACAAAAATGTATGCGAGCGCGCCGTTCGGAATGACGTCATTCGGTTTTTTCCGTTCTGAATGACCTGAACGCACGGTTTATTTCCGAAACGAACGTTTTTTTTCCTTTCGGAAAATGTACTAACGTGTGCGGCCAGTTAAACATTTTATATGTAAGGCAAGCATTCGGGTCTCAGAATCAGGAATCCTGATCAGGAAACCGAATCCGGAAACCGTACATATGCGCCCGGCCTAAGTCGTTTCAGAAATTAGAACTAACGTAAAAAAGACAATATTTTACTGATTTCACGGTTTTAACCTAGGTTAGGTCATAGGTTATATTGGGTAATATTAGAACAAATAAATCCAGATGATATATCACGCGGTAGCGCGACCTCCCTATCCAAATTAAGAAAAAATAATTCAAATAATTTACCTTGAGACTAGGACGGCCTCCTTACATGCGCTATAATCCGAGTTTTCTATTTATTCAATTTTGCCTCATAAAGTCATGTTTAATTCCTTGCATGCGGATCAATAAAACAGTGATTTATTCACTAGTGAAATAAGTCTCCATGGCAAGGCCTCAAAATAACTCACTTACGGGCTCCGTAAACATAATTCTAAATGTTCAAATTGACAGCGACTTATACAGTCACATAGATAATGCCTACTCAATCAAATCAAACGATTGGCGATCAAACAAGAACATGAGCGAGAGAATATTTAGAAGAATATTTAGAATTATGAAAAGTGATAATAATATTTACCTTGGGCCAAGGAAAAGAGTAACAGATTTCCTTGTTCCTCCCTTGATTTAATTAGTAAAACTGTCCCAAGGTGGATGTCATTATCACTTTTCATAATCCTAAATGTTCGCTCATGGATCGCTCATGGATCGGCAATCACACAACTTATTATACCTACATTTTTTTTGTACAAATCTCATGAGTAATTTTGCAGGAGTAATCTTTCCGCGTCACCATCTAACAATAAGTCTTCGGACGTATCTAGTTACGATTAATAAAACACAAATTAATTAAACACAATAAATACTCTAAACAAAATGTTGACGCACGAATCAATAATTTTATCGTTGCCATGAGAACACCACAATCATGACCAACTTTTCTTGGAATTGTTTCTTGTTTAAACAAAAGCAAAATTGAATGAAAGTTTGTATTTTATTCGCGGATAAAGTTAAGGTTTAACTCGCGAATTTAAATTGAATTTATAAATTCGCTCGTTAAACCTTAATTTTATACCCTTTCATAATAAATGACTATTAAACTCATTTTATTGTCAGTGCGCCGCCAAATTTTGATGTTGTTGAAAGTGTACCGCAAGAGAAAAAAGGTTGAGAATCACTGGTCTAGTCTATTTAGTCTAGATTATCAGTCTATCTTTTATGTCTTATCTTTTAGATCTTCTTCTAATAGCGCCAATTCTACTGGTCTTATTCGCGTGATCTTGTCTGTCTAGTGTTGTTTATCTGGGCTTGTCTGTGTATTCTACCGTGTCTAGTCTATTTTGTTTGTCCCTATTCGTTAAGATGTCACTGTGTGTCTGTCAATTATAATTTAAAATACTTTCATTAATATCCAGTCATTGTTAAACCAACGGAATTAACGGAAATTATTTTTAGGCTTAGCCTTGTCGGCTTAGATTTGTCTTTCTATTCTTGTCCGTCTAGTCTATTTGGTCTAGATTTCATCAGTCTATCTTGTCTCTCTCGTCTTTTAGATCTTCTTCTAATTGCGCCTATCTTATTGGTCTTTTCCGCCTGATCTTATCTGTTCAGTGTTGTCTATCTGTACTTTTCTGTGTATTCTACCGTGTCTAGTCCATTTTGTTTGTTCTTATTCATTAAGACGTCACAGTGTGCCAATCAATTATATCGAAAGTAATCGAGTATATTTACTATGTAGTTACCTTTGGTCACACTAGATGCCACAACGCTTGAGAGTCCCGAAAAATTTCCTCCGTCTCCTTTCCTACGCCACCATCTACCAACTTCATATCTTTTCGTTATGCGTAGATAGCACAAGATAGCAACACGACTCAGTAGAGGGGCGTTAAAATCACATTTTGAGCTAACGAGCCGGCACAAGTGGTAGGACATGTTAGAGTTTTAACCCGAGGAGCTTGTACAAGTGACAAGACATCTCAAAGGGTTATCTAATGTGTTTGTACGAGAGACAAAACAAATTAGATTCACAAATTCATAAAATTTCCCTTACAATCTAACAATATAGATTCATTAGCTATAATATCAACCTTCTATCATTTGGTATAGTAAATGAAGAGGAATAAAAGGAGAATATTGGCCATAATAATGATCAGATCGAAGTTCCTGAAAAAGAATCAGAACAAAAATTCTCTAACTATAAATTGTTAAGTGACGAAGTGTTAAAAGTCCTGGGCGAGGACCCTCTAGCGTCAAAGGCGATTGAAATATCATGTCACTCGTCTTTGTCGTCAAGATGGAATCATTGGGTATCTAATGGAGTGTCAAAACAAGATCTAGAAGACTTGTTAAACAGATACACAAGACAAACAGGCCTAGAAGCACCTAAGTTAAATCTTGAAATTGCATCTAGTTTAGGGGAGGCTTCAGGATAAAGGATAAAAAATCAGTTGGATCGGCTCTGACAGCACTGGGCTCTGCTTTGTCAATGCTGCTGGAAGAAAAAAGCATAGATAAATTATGCTTTGTAGAAAGACTCAGTGATACGGTCAAGATCTTATCTGACCTATACTTCAGGCTCTCAGAATCCAGAAAAGCATTTATTCTGCCAGGCTTGACGAATCAAAGTAAAGACGGATGAATTTTTGTTTGGAAAAAATCTAGACAAACTCAAAGAAGCTCGAGCGCTGGACAAGCCGAGTCAAAATATGAAACAACACCAAGCCCCCAAAACAACTCAGAAATGAGTCAAACATTCTCGAAGGGCGTGCCGGGTAGGAAAAATTATCCGAACTAGGCAGGTTTCCTAGGCTCCACAAATCAAGCGAGACCAGACCCCGCCTGTTCTTCAAATCGGGGCAGCAGTATTTCAACCCGAGAGCACAGACTCAAAAAAAAATAGTACAAGGGCAGGACCAAATAAGTAAAAAAGTAAGTTGTATAGCTGGGAGGTTAAAAAACTATTTAACTGAATGGCAAAAAATTACTGATAATAATTTAAAATTCTATGCTTTCCAACCTTTCGCGTTAATACTACGAGTATTGGTAAAAATTAAAACGGATAGAGCTGAGGGCATTGTAGTGCCCGAGTAAAAATTACCGAGTGGCACAGTAAACCAAAACAAGCTTTCGAACATTAAACAAAATCATACAAAAATTACAATAGAGGTCCTATATTTAAACATCCAAAGTTTAAACCAAAAAAGTAGTGAACTTGAACTATTAACAACCTTCTACAAACCGGAATTATTATGTCTTACAGAAACATGGCTGAACGAAGAAAAGCTGCAACATCTACTTGTAGAAAACTACAAACTATTAAGCTTCTATTGCCGAAGAATGTTCACTGGTGGAGGGGTAGCTATCTGGGCTAGAAACGATCTAACAAAGTTCAAAGAAAATATAAATATATCCAACAACACAATTGAAAAACACATAGAAATCTGCGGAATAGAATTAATTGAAAAACATAAAAAGAAAATAATAATCAACTTATATAGACCACCAGCAGGATACATAGACACCTTTTTATTAGTAATAGAAAATGTGCTCGAAATCATCTTCAATAATTATGGGGAAATAATCATCGTGGGTGACTTTAATATACATTTCGAAAACAACTGAAAAGAAACCACCAATTTAAGAAATATAATGAGATCCTACGGTCTAACTGAACGTGTGGAGCAGTTCACTAGGATAACCGCGACCAGTCAAAGTCGAATTGACAACATTTTTACGAATCTACATAATGTAAGACAAATAAGTGTAAAAGATACAACAATATCCGACCATAGACTGATACTAATGAGCAATACAACCAACAAAACTGAATTTCCCAAACAAACCAAAAAACAAACCAGGAATTTTGGAGAAGCTAATAAAGCGCGATTTGGACAAGCTCTACTACAAGAATCTTGGGAAAATGTGTACAACAATCAAGATGCCAATGGAAAAACGATGGAATTCTTAAAAACTCTGAGAAATCATTTTGAACTATGTTTCCCGTTGGTAAATCTAAATAATCAAAGAAAACCCTGGGTAAATTCGGAGTTAAGATGCTCTAGTAATATATTAAAAGATCTCTTTGTTCTACAAAAAAAGTTTCCATTTCTTAAGGATAAATATATGCAGGAAAAGAAAAAACACCAAAAACTGATACGGGAAACAAAAAGGAAGTACTATTGTGGGCTTATTGTAAATTCACCAAATAAACAAAAAACTATTTGGCGAATAATAAATAAACGATTAAAGGAACAACTTTAAAAGATGTGCACATGCAGCACAACGACAATAGCATGTACTTACAAGAATTTACATCGCAGCAAATGAGTACAATATTACTAAAATTAAAAAACAAAAGAAGTAGCGGACCTGAATGCCTGCCATGCAATTTGATTAGACAATTTTGTATGGAATTAGTGAAACCAATAACCGACATAGTGAATTGCTCTTTTGATACCGAAACGTTTCCGGACATTTTAAAACTGTCCTCAATAATTCCGATATATAAAAAAGGAGATAGAAACAATATCAACAATTACCGACCTGTAGCTCTTATCTCAGTCTTGGCGAAAATAATCGAATACTGCATGGAAGACAGACTTACACCATTTCTCGAGAAATATAAAGTGATTCCACCTCAACAAAATGGATTTCGTAAAAATAAATCCACTATCACAGCTTTTCAAGAACTGCATGAAAAAATAATATCGGAGGTGGATAATGGAAAATGCCCACTGGTTATCTTTTGCGACCTCACCAAGGCTTTTGACTGTGTGTCGCACTCCAAATTACTAGTTAAAACTTTAAACTTTATACTTATGGAGTTCGAGGAAAAGCTGGGTGAAGATGGTTTCAATCGTACCTTCATAGTAGAAATCAGTATGTGAGGGTTGGGAATAGCAGATCCAAAATACTGCCAACTTTCATTGGTGTGCCACAGGGGAGTGTCCTGGCCCCTACACTATTCTCACTGTATACATGTGATTTAATTAAATATATTGGAGAAGATCGGATCACACTATATGCCGACGATGCTAGTGTTTTCATATCCAAAGCATCCATGGAAGAACTACAATCTGAAGCAAGTGAAGTTATATTGAATTTACACAATTGGTTTTCGGGAAATAACCTACGCTTAAACTGTGATAAAACAAAGTACATTAGATTTCAAACTCACAGAAGAAAACCAACCGAGGATATTACTTTAGGAATCGAAGGAAACATCATTCAAAGAACAGGGTGTCTAAAATTCCTAGGTTTGTTCCTGGAAGAGCATCTCACCTGGAATATCATGGCAGACTACATTATTAAAAAAGTAAATATAAAAACATACCTCATAAGAAGGATTAGACAACTCCTACCCAAATCTGCAATATTAGACATATACCACGCGGAAATAAAATCAGTGATATCCTATGGGATTCTAATATGGGGAGCTTCCACACAGCTGTAGAGGGTATTAATAGCCCAGAAAAGGGTAGTAAGAGCCATATCCGGGAAAACAAGAAGGCAATCTTGCAAACCTTCCTTTAAAGAGCTGGAATTGTTAACAATACCGGCATTATATATATGGGAGGTTGCGTGCTATATGCATAAGAACGCAAAGCACTTCAAGTTAAATATAGACCAGCATATGTACAATACCAGAAGCTGCCTAAATCTATATACACCGAAGAGCAACCTAACTCTATGCTCTAAAACAGTTAACAGACTAGGAATTAAAATATACAATCACATACCAGATGTCATAAAAAACGAAAAAATATACAAAGTTTTCAGAAGAAAATTAAAAATACATTTAATTGAAATGTGCTACTATGACATTAATGAGTTTTTAATACGTTAATAAATTATAAAAATTTATTATGAATTACTTAATAATCTATTAAGTAATTTATATATATTACTTAATAAATTATTAAGATATATATACTTTATTTATTTTGTGTCTGTAGATATATTTTAATTGTAGATATTATATTGTGATGCTTTTTTTCTGTGTTAGTTTTTGTGTCTTGCACGAGCACGCTTTTTTCTTTGACGTATCAAATATGTATTGTACTGTACATCCAAAAGATAAATAAATATTTTGATTTTGATTTGGATTTGATTTAGTGGTACCAGACTGGCCTAACCCTGATACCCACTGTTTAAATCACTACTTGTTAGTAATCTAATAATGTTCAAACCGAACTCTAATTTGTTAATCTCCGCATGTAGAACAAGACAACATCCCAGGGTCAATCAGCTGAGTTTGATTGCAGACAGAGTATCCGGGAGGCCTACCTCAGAAAAGGTGTCCCAGTAGAAGCAGCAGAAGTTGTAATGGCTTCATTATCAATGTCGACTATCAAACAGTATGGGTCAGCTTTAAAGCAATGGAAAAACTTCTGTATAGAAACCAATTCTGACTTCTTTAATCCAGACCCTAAATTGCTGCTAAAATTTTTAAACAAAGGATTAAACATACGGTTCATTAAATACAATTATATCAGCGATTTCATTGATCTCGAGTGAAAAAAATTCGGAAAACCCCCAAATGATAAGTAGATTTCTAAAAGGTGCCTTCAAGATTAGGCTCTTGAAGCCTAAATATGCATGTACTTGGGATGTTGCTGTAGTCCTGAACCATATTAAAAAATGGTTTCCATTAAGCGGTCTATCGTTGTCTATTCTTACTAAGAAGACCGTTATTTTTTTAGCCCTCTGTACAGCTCATAGAGCGCAAACACTAGCTAGTATTAACCCTTAACCATCTGCGATACGTCTCAGGTGAGACAATTACTACTACTTTGGGTCTGAGAGATGTATGTCAGGTGGTTAGGTGTTAAGATAGAAAATATTGTGATAAGAGATAATGCAATAGAAATTAGGATAGACGACTTAATAAAGACTTCGGGACCATGCAGGGAACAGCCGAATTTTATTATACACAGATTTACAGAGCAACCGAGATTGTGTGTAGCATCAATTCTTACAGAATATATAAATAAAACTAAAAAATTGAGGAAAAACAAGAAAGAAAAAACTATTTGTATCTATCAAAAGACCGTACAAAGAGGTGAATCAATTAGTAGGTTGGTAAAATAATTATACGAAGACCCTCGTTCGAAGAGATTAATTTCCCTCCCGCAGGAAAATTTTGGTAAAATTGCTCCCTTCCCGAAATCCCATAAAAGAACAATCAATTGTTATTAGCTGTCTACCCTACTTTATACTCTAAACATCTTCTAACTAAATATAAAAATAGGAAGTTGGTTTTTAAAAATATGAAGATGGTTGCGTAGGGAAGGAGACGGAGGAAATTTTTCGGGACTCTCAAGCGTTGTGGCATCTAGTGTGACCAAAGAAAGGTAACTACATAGCAAATATACTCGATTACTTTCAGTAATCTCTTCGAACGAGGCTCTTCATATAAATATGATCGAACTTCGCCGGCCTTCGGCAGGCTCGTTTGATCATTCAATTATAGTTTAAAATTCGTTCAATAATAACCACTTATTGTTAAACCAACATAATTAACGGAATTTATATTTGCTGCACCTATATTAGGAAAAACAACAAACCGGACAGATTTATTAGAATAAACTAAGCAAAAGGAACTAAATAGAGTGTTAACCGATCACAACTTCAACTATCTGTCCTGTTATAAATTTTTACAATTTTAAAGTAAATTTACATAAACGAATGTTCCATGCGTCAATGCGTTATAAATAAAGTTCATTTTTGTAATTAATGGGATAATCACACAAAACACAAGTCATTTATGTTTTCTATAGATAGTTAAAATGTCAATGAATCAATTTAATATAAGCATATGAATCAAGAGCAAATGAATCAATTTAATAAAAGCATCGATGTGAATAAACTAGTTGAAATAAGACGATTAGATCGGCAAGAAAGATTGTCAAGAGTACAAATATATAAGTAAGGATTTCCATGAGTCTTTTGCTGTCGATGTAGCATTCAATTTTATGTCGATATACTCTGTATATATTAAGTTTTGTATGTCTATTTGATCATTCAATTTAGACAATTTGTAGGGTTTCTAGATGATAATTTTGTAGTTTGTAAATGTAAATGCCGTCATGAATTTAATGTAAACTACAAATATTTGCAGAAACTAATAAACAAGTGCGTAGTAAAATATAATTGACCGTGAGTACGCAGTCGACGGTTTACGCGTCGTCCTGTTTACAGCCGCTGCCCGCTATTTACTCATTTCATTTGACAATAACCGACCATTTACTCTACCAATAATTTATTCATTCAAATATTAATCTGCATATTCATTACGATGTCTGACCAATTTGGCCGGAATTAATGCCGCGGATTAAAACGTAATCAACGGATAATTCTTAATTTTGTATGCCGGGTCGAATAGAAATTTACAATATTACCCGGCTTTGCTCGTACACCAATGCCAAAATTACATTTTGTTCATTTAAGAAACAGATCGAATGCACGATTTGTTTAAAAAGTTTTAAATTTTCTTAAAAAATAAAGATATACAAGACTAGATATTTCAAACAAGATACAAAAGATTATACAAGACTAGATGGTTCAAACTAGAAACAAAAGATTATACAAGACTCTTATATTATATTACTTTTTATATTATATTATATCTTTTTATATTATATTTTATATCTTATATTATATTACTTTGATTATAAGACTATTATACATTTAAGATTAGGTATAGAAAATTTGAGAGACGCGACAATAGAAGACGACAAAGTATTAAACATTAACTCGAGAAAATCTAAAAAAACCGAAAAAGAACATATTTTTCGAACGAAATGATGGAAAATGTTTGTAGAAAATTTTTTTGGAAAAATTTTTCGTCATTTTTTTTTTGTTATCCGAAGTGCTGCAAACGGTTTTCCAGTTTATTTCGCTCTAAAGTTACAAATAAATATGTTTTATATATTTTTTCGCTGTCCACCATCTCGCATTTCCGACTGATTTCACGCTGTCATAACTTTTGAACGGCTCACCACAGAGACATTTTTTGACATTTCTTGATTATTGTTGCGGCACCCCAGGCATACGCTCGCGGCACCCAGTTTGAGAACCACTGCCTTAACCCACTGCATTTCCTATCTTCAAAAAAACTTTTCTCATCTGAAAATTCTCTTCCTCGTCTTCTCTTCAAACTAGTTCCCCTAACTAATGATGAAATCTTTGACGATTTTTGCCCGAAGGCTTGAGGAATCGGAGCAAATCGGATATATTTTTGCAGTTCTTTTTCCTTGCCGGTTTATGCAAAAGAACAGTTGCAAATACCTTGACAGACGGGGCAAGTCTGATTCGGGTCCTAGTTTCCGGTTATGTCTTTAGGGGCCACATATGAGACTGGAAGGGATTATATACAAAGATTTATAGATTGTAGATATGGTGGTGACGACTTGTACTGCGACCTTTATAGATCTATTGTACCCCACTCTCATCCTCCATGCGTTGGTGTACTTACCCATTTAGAGCGCCTCCTCTAATCCTGATTCCTTTAGTAATTTCTGGATCTGAGTGGGCTTCAAGGCCTACAGCTCCTCTGTGTTCAGGCAGTGAGCCCCGAGGTACATCTGCCTCTTGCAGAGTAGTGCTCTGCAGTCTTTGAGCAGATGAGGGTTGAGTATGGGGGTTTCCTCTGTAGAGGCACAGAATATGCATCCGTCATCCTCCTCTAGGCCTAGGGCCTTGAGATGTTTTCTAAATCTGCAGTGTCCCGTCAGGACTCCTGTCGGAATTCTAAGCTATATATACAAAGATTTAGAGCACATGTAAGACTAGTAGTTAGACCAGAAAACCACGAGTCTCGTTTAAGGATACAGAGAAAGTTGTTACGACAAAACTAGATTGTGTAATAAGAACGAAGGTGAAAATCTTCTTATTGTGTCTTATCTAGACTATATACGGTCTCAATTTCTTGTACGAGTATGTGTGTAATGCTGTAGTATCCTTGTTGAGATCGTCGTTTAATGTTTAGTGCACTGAACGTTTCCACTAAAAACTCGCATCCATTTCCACGCGAAATTGCGTTTACTTTGTTTTCATATGTTGCCGTTTTACGTTTTCGGACCAAATAGGCTTTGTGTCGATTCGTGTCCTTCTAGACGGCTGGCAGAGGGTCGAGTTTTTGGATCGGCGACTCCCGACTCGCGTTACGACCGATTCGGCCACCTTTATAAGTCGATTCGCCCCACAAAACTACCCTGTTTACTTCCATTTTATTAAATTTTACGGACACTAAATCCATTCATACACTTAAAGCCGCTCTTAATACTCCATCAAATAACCAATATTAAATAAGACAGAGAAGACTAAACGAATACGACCTTATGGACAAGACTTGACAGAAAATACTAGGTTACAAGTCTAGACCAGGGGTCGGCAAACTCTATAAACTTAAGAGACAAATTTTTATTTAAAATTATTTCAAACTGGATCAAGAGCCACGGATGATCTTTTTTCATAAAGTCATATTTTTGTATTTTCTTCCCAATTGACAATGCTTAAGCGCCTTTGCGATAATATTATTGGTGGACTTGACTACCAAATCCATTCAACTTTACCAATATCTTCTGGAAAGGTTTGTGCGCAAAGTTCTTCCTGGTGAGTTAGGCAATGGAAAGATAACACGTCATTGTTCGCGGAATAATTATTGACACACCCATTCTAAGCCCCCGTAAGTTATTAAGCCACGACATTCGAACATTAAGCCACGTCTACCAATATTCTTTCTTCCCATAATCTTCCCTTGTATTATCAATTCTCTCTCTCTCTCTGTCTCTCTGTAGCTCTTACAACTCATGGTAGGTTTTGGCTGACTCAACAACTCTCCTCCATTGGACTCTGTCCATCATCAGCTCCTCCGCTTCCATGATATTCAGGGATCTAAGATCTGATGCCATGTCGTCTCTCCACCGTAGTCACGGTCTTCCTAGTGGAGTTCCTCCTTAAGCTACAACTCGGGAACTAGACTAGGCATCAAAAAAAGTTTTAGATAAAACTTGAAGAGGATAAAATTCTGTATAAATCTAGTTCGCTAATTCCAGCTAATACTCACAGCTAGTTCGTTTAATTAGTCTAATTCCGTCTGTGGATACAAAACGTTATTCGGCGCTTAGTTAATCTATAACTAGAGAACTAGACTAGGTATCGAAAAAAGTTTTAGATAAAACCTGTAGAGGACCAAATTTGCTATAAGAGACTGGTAATAGTTAATCCGTGGATTACAACTAACTGGTCTAATCCGGGCTGTGAAAACAAAAATTTATTTGGGTGTTTTGAAAAATGTGTTTGTGTTAATTTAAGCTAAACTCGGGAACTAGACTAATCATGAAAAAAAGTTTTAGATAAAACTTGTAGAAGATTAATTTCTACATAAGTTTGCTTCGCTAATTCAAGCTAATACTCATAACTATAATTCTCTGTCTGTGGATACAAAACGTTTGTCGACGCTTAGTTAAGCTATAATTCGAGAACTAGAATAGGTGTCGGAAGAAGTTTTAGATAAAACTTGTAGAGCACCAAATTTTGCTATAAGACCCTGGTAATAGTTAGTCCGTGTATTACGACTAACTAGGCTAATCCGGGCTGTGAAAACAAAAATTTGTTTGGGTGTTTTGAAAAATTTGTTTGTGGTAATTTAAGATAAACTCGGGAACTAGACTAGGCATCAAGAAAAGTTTTAGATAAAACTTGTAGAGGATTAAATTCTGCATAAGTCTAGTTCGCTAGTTTCACCTAATACTCATAGCTAGTTGGTGGTTTAGCCTAATTCTGTCAGTGCATACAAAACGTTAAGTTAAGCTCTAACTCGAGAACTAGACTAGGCATCAAAAAAAGTTTTAGATAAAACTTTTGGCAAATTAAATTTCATACAAGACAATAATAATTAGTCGCTGCTAAATCGAGTACTTATAACTAGTCTAATCCGGTTCTGAAACTGAAGCTTTGCGAGCGATACTTTTGAAATTTGTTGCAACTAAGAGTCGTAGAGAATTTAATTTTGAATAAAAACCATTTTTTTGTTATTTACCATTTTTTGTTTGTTTTGAGCGTTAAAACGAGCGAAAAGAAAATGGCGTCGCGTCAACCGCAGATTTTACTTGAGTTGCATTCATCTGTCAATTTCTTCCAAACCGGCGAAAATTTTGAAAAAAGTTTCAAATAAAAGTTTTAGAGAATTTTATTTTCTATTAAAACCACGTTTAGTTTGCGAAAATACGTCATATATCCCAGTCCAGTCCAGTCCACATCAATTTTTTCTTTTAAAATTCCTTTTTAAGTCCTTTTTCATTACCCACCATACATTTAGCTCATCTGTTGCAATGGCAACAATTTTAGTCATGGGATGTAATTTATCTTCAGACTTCTTATCATCACTTAACACATACGATGTAAGTAGATCGCAAATTCCCGCACTATGCGAGACTTAACTGCGAGACACAATAACTAAAACAGCCGAGATCTGAGATAACATGTACGCGGTACGCCGCTGTGCGCCGCCGCCAAGGTCTACGGATACGGACTACGGATATTGTTTTGTACCTTTTTGTGATTTTTGTTTATATTTCAATTCATTTCTGAAGAGCCATAAGCTCACATAAAAAGAGCCACATGTGGCTCGCGAGCCCTACTTTGCCGACCCCTGGACTAGACCAACAAGGCTAGACGGATAAGGCTGCATAGACAAGACTAGGCAAGAATAGACATACAAGATTAGACAGACACGACTAAAGATCGATTCCCATTTGCGCGACACTCAGCTACGCGACGTCGTGCGACATCGCCTGTCAAAAAATGATTACATTAAGATAGAATTGGTAAAACCATCCTACGTTATAGATAATCACACAAACTTAAAACAATTCGGAACAAAGCCTGAATATATAAATAATTCAACCTTTCCGGAGCTCTATAACATTTATTCTATTATCTATAACGTAGATTATCTATATTATCTAGATTATCTATAACGTAGGATGGTTTTACCAATTCTATCTTATCATTTAAATCTTAAATTTAATAACCTGCTAAGTTCATGTCTCTCTCACTAAATGTGAAATTAAAAATATCTAACCCCTAATCACCATGTGGGTTTCAGGTGAGTGTTTTACAAATTGTTTTTAATAAAAGCAAAGCTGCACTGATGAGATAAATCTCGAAACGCGCCTGCAGATGGCTCAACTGACAAATTTCAGATGAGATTTGTTTTGGTAGTCCTAAAAAGGCTCAGTAATTGTTATAGAGCTCCGAAAAGGTTGAATATATTTATATATTCAGGCTGTGTTCCTATTGTTTTAAGTTTGAATGATTACATTGTTTTAAATGGGCACGTCGCGTAGCTATCGCGTAGCCAAAGTGAGAACGTGCCCATTTAAAACAGTGTAAGCGTTATTTGACAGGCGATGTCGCGTGACGTCGCGTAACTGAGTGTCGCGTATATGAGAATCGGCCTTTAGATAGACATGACTAGACAGACACGCATAGACAGACAAGGTCAAGAGAGGTAAGACTAAACAGACTAGATTATTGTTATTTATGAATTTTTGATGAATGTTGAATGAATGAATGAAACAGAGATTATCTAAAACATTCTAGTTTTTCTAGTGGAGTTTAATTCAATTGATTTTTGCTTACTGGGAATATAAAATTAGGTAAATTGAGATGATGTCGTGAACGATGTGGGTAATAATTAATTTGGTTTCGTGATGAACTGTGGTGAATTAGTTAGATCTAGATCATAGACCTGCACACACGTGTAAGTATTCATGTACCGTGATGGAATCGAAGCCGTGTGGATTTTGCAATTAATATTGGCGCCTTAATTAGAAGGGCTGGTGAGATATTACAGGTATAAATCAGGATATATCATCTGTCAAATACCGAATTGACTAATTAGTATCACAACTACATTTATGAGATTATGTATTAAAATTTTATCGAATCTGATTTAATTAAATATTAACTCAAATTGTCTTATTAATGTAATTAATTGTATCTGACTTTTTCTTAGTCTATGACAAGGATGGCGAACCTGTGACTCGCGGGTCACACACTGACCCACACAGGCTTTTTAAGTGACTTATCAATTCTAATTCTAATCGACTTATCTGATCTCTTATCAACAAAGTTCGTCAACCACAAAGGTATGGATATTACAAATATCAAAAAGAAATTTCTTCTCCAATTATTGTATTTTAAATATGTTTATCTACTCGCACACCAAAAAGAACACAAAATAAGTAAATTATTGTATGTGAAGGACCATTATTATAATCGTGTATAACTTAAAGTATAAAAATCGTGCGTAAAAGTCCAATGTAAATTAAATGGAGTTTCATTATTAAATGATTTCTGTTTGATGTTACTATGGCAACAACTCGGGTCAGCAAACAAAAACCATAGACGTAGTGAAAATTTTCTGACCTGTATTAAACTTGAATTAATTTTAAGTCTCGGCCTCTCAGTAGGGCTTCCAATACCGGAATCCCGGGATCCCGAAAACCGAGATTTTAGTCTATTTTTGTTCGGTATTAGAAAATCGGTATTACATAAAAATACCGGTATTTCGATATTTGTATAAAATATATAATTTTTTATTTATAGTAGTTATTTCAATTAGAAAAAATAGTGAAGTTAGTCACTAACTACAAAAATATGTAAAACAAGGATTTGTTGGAGAAATATCTTTAAAATTAGAATGTGAAACAAAATGGAATAGTTATTTATATTAGAAATATTTTACCAATTGAGATATTGTGTTCAAGAAGCCCTTATTGACATAAATTCCGGAATGAAGTTTTGCGACTGAGACTGTAATTTATTATATGCAATTATCATTACCCTTACTCCTATAAAATTAGCAGTTGATGCATTATCTCGCCAAGATTCTAATCTTTTTACAACAGATGAAATAATGGAATTTATGACGGAATCTCTTTCGAATCAAAATTTTGAAATTGCTAAAGAACTTTATGACGCTTTAAAAATCCGCATAGTACAAAGACGAAATGATTTATCGCAGGTATTTCAGTACCTACGTAGTGGAGAACAAGATATCGATTTAGTTCTTTATTTCCACGGTTAATTAAAGCTACTATGATAATAGTATATTAAAGAAGGAGTTCAATAAGCGCGATTTTTCAGCACGCTCCCATGTTTAGAATACGACGAGCGTAACGAGGAGTTTTCTAATGGACAAGTGCGAAAAACGCCTTATGAATGAGTTTTTTTATATTATTTTTTCTATTTTGCGCCCTTTTGTCATTTCTAAATAAAAAAATCGTCGATACATATTGAGAAAATTTTTACGCACTCTGCGAGCCATTAACGAACCCATATGAGTGCTTTAATGACTTTATTATATAGACGCAAAATTGAACAAAATATATAATTCGTTTGATTAGACTTTCACCTGAAAACGCAGAAGAACATGTTAGATCAGATACCGAACAAAAATTTCGAAAAATTCTTGGAAAGAAATCTAACAAATACATTTAGGACTGGCTCGAACTTTGCTCATGAGCATGATAAGTTAAAACAGCAACTTCAATCAGCAATCCAACAAAAACTTTCAGTTCAACCTACAATTACAAAAGTGCAAGGGATGGAATAAAAAAAACCAAAATGCTATTTTTGGGAAAACTGGAAAATATTTACAACTGACGTACGACAATTTAAGTACAATTCTTTGGTTGGCGCTTAAAAGGTTATAAGTCGTATTTTAAAAAATATAGGGTTTTTGGTCAGATTCAAAAATAACCTTCTTTCGATCTATTAAAACGGTATAAGTCTATTTAAGCTGGAAAGTTACAATTAGGGTTGCTAAAAAAGATATGATACCAAATACAAGCAAATTCGATGGTTTAAAAGACATAACCCGTTAACGTTTTATTAAAAAAAAACTATTAAACGATTTAACAATTTTCAATTAATAAATTTGGATCGTCAGCACAGACAAAAAATAATATTTCAAAATGCGCCAAAATCTTTCATGCGCCATTTCCCATAAATGTCTAAACTGTACTTAAGCCCTTTTAACCGTCGACCACAGAATTTCCCCAATAAGTGTAGAAACGGCAACAAGTTACTTATATACAAAGATTCGGTCCATTCTGAAAGACGAAACAATAGACCTTTTTACAGTTAGTTAAGCGCATACGCATCCCGCCAAGTTTGAAAGGCGGGAATATGAAAGTTTCGGGCACATATTTAGTTATACGTCAAAAACTTTGGGCACTTTTTGGCGTATAACATGCGCACAAAAAAAATTCAACTATGAAAAGATCTATTGTTTGGCTATATTTTTTACGGTCATATTTTAATAAAACAAACTCGAATTGCGAAATGTAGTAATGTTTATGATAACTTTGTTCCGAATGTTTGCTTTAAATAATATATTTTTTTATATGTAGAAGGAATAAACCAATGTTTAGGTTTAATACCTATTTAATTTAAATAGGCATTAAAACCCTCTTTTGTAAAGTTTATAACTCGAGAAATGTGTTTTTAAGTTTTACCTTTCTTTTCTTTTGTCTGACGAAAATAATTGTTTTTGATAATACCTGTATCAATACCGGTATTCCGGTTTTTAAAACAAATAATGCCAAAATACCGGTTTTAATATTTCGGTCCGGTATTGGAAGCCCTACCTCTCAGTCTGGATTTGTCTGGCTCTAACGTAACTTAATCTAATCCATATTAAATTTACATTTATCTAGATTACATCGACAACGACCAAATAGTATTCCCGTCACTGTGCGCTTTTACTAGTTACCTATTTTTGCCACGGGGGCGCTGAACGTTCTAAGACACATTGGTTCTATTCAATATCTTATGGAGAATATTGCACATCCTTTAATTGGATTTCATTGTATAATACATCAGTAATTTTTATGGACTTATTCATTAATACGACACCAAAGGAGGTAAATTCTTATAAAGCATTAGAGTTTTGTCTAAAGAGTCCCTTAAAGTTGACTTGGTCCAAATTGAACCTTCACTCGGTTTTTTTTTGCAATTTTTTGCATAAAAAACAAAATTGCAGAAAATTGGTTAAAACAACTTTTATTGAGAATTAAATTCTCTATAACTCTTATTTAAAACACTTTTGTCTGTTTCATCTAGGTTCTGAGTAATAACCTGTCAAACACTCAGCTTTTTCAAAATAACTTGCTATTAAACCTGTGAAGTAAATACCAATTTCTTCTAACGCGATGCGAAATTTTTGCAAATTTTAAAAAGACAAAGACTTAGATAACATTAAATTTGCAACAAATTTTGTCTAAAACGTTTCTTTAAATTCATTACTTTATTGCAGGCATGTCAAACTCATGTGATATTGCGGGCCACATCTATTTTGTACTAAGTTGGGGCCGCATGTTTTTACTGTTAATAAAAATTAATAAAATAGGATTTTTTAGAATGATCATATTATGTATTTATTTTATTCATGTTATTTTTTACACTGAAACTATAAATATTCTATATTTAAAAAAAATAAAAGTTATAATAAACAAAATCACAGTTTAATACTACATCTTAGAACAGTAATTCCCAAACTTTCTGTCTGCTTGTACCCTTTTCAAATATTTTTTAACACTTCGTATCCCTTAGTAGAAAATTTCTGAGATATGTTATTAAGAACAACAACTGTACTTGTCTTTTTTACAGTCTTTATACAGTCATACAGTTTCTTTTATACAGTCTCCAGATTGGGGTCTCAAAGATTAAAATATAGTTATTAATTGTACAAGCGGATAAAATTAAGGTTTAACGAGATTTAAATTCGCGAGTTAAAGCTTCATCTTATTCGCTAGTGCATACAAAGTTTTAATTAATTTTGCTTTTTATTTAAGTTAAATTCAAAGAAAATTTCCATTTGCGTTGCTATGGATACTTTTATTTCACTAGCGAAATAAAACATTTTTCTACTGATATATGTGAAAATGGCATTTTTCCACGGCTTACTTACCCTACATGAAAGTGACATTTTTTCATTCTAGGGATGAAAATATTTTCACGTCTAGAGACGAAAATGAGCATTTTAAATTTATGATTTTCTCTATTAAAACACTAAACTAACCAAATTTGCATGGACTTTCTTATTAATTACATCAATTTCAATGAAATATTTTATGTACAAACGTAAAATGAGCCTAAAACTATTTAAAAAACCGAAATAAAATTAGGACATTTGACTTGAAAAGTATCACCTTCTATGAGAATGCAATATGTCACCGTGGAAATGGCCAAACTAACAATTAAATTTGTTTTGACAGTTCTGACAGTTCGCTTCGAATTGGATTTATTAAAGTCGAATTATGGATTCTACAACCGAAATCAGTAGAAAAAATTGCATTTACTACTCGAGATGAAAGTGTTTTTTTCTGGTTCGGTTTGATTGCTAACTCGCTGGCGCTCGTGAGCAAACTCCCACCTCACCAAGAAAACGCCACTTTCATCTCTTGCTGTAAAATATACTATACTTCATTAGTGAATAAACCAATATTTTATTGATCCGCATCCACGGATATAAACGGGACTTTTGATGGTAAAATCGCATCAAAATTATTAAAAATCTTTTTCTTTGTTATTTGAAAAAACAATGGAAAAAATTTGGAAAAATGTTATTCTTTATGTGTTCACTTTGTCTCTTCACTTGTCTTTATACACGTAAAAACAATCTGCAATCATTTTGTCGTTAGTAAAATAATCTGTTGGTTGTAATTAATTATCAAAGATGATGAAGCTGAATTATTTTTAGATTTCAAACACTATTTTCTTAAGTAATTTAAATATTATTATTTTTATTACTCATGCCGGAAAAGTACTATTTTGGCGCCCGTTTTTTGGGTGCGACAAATGGCCGTTTGCCAATTCAAATTCAAATTATGCTTCGCGCACGCTAATATTCAATAAAAATTGATAAGTTACATAAAAATAATTTGATATTAACAATTGATATTAAAAAAGTGACGTGAAAGTTACATTTTTTTTCATTACAAAATAAAAACTAAAGAAAACGTTTTAAAATGAGAGTATATTCTATGGTGATACCGGAGACTGAGGAGAGTTCTTATGACGACTTCACACCACCAGAGACCACTGAAAAATCAAATTCTTCATTTTTACTTCGTTTTTTTTTTGGATGGCCTCTGGACCCCAATCTTGTAAGATACGTCCCCTAGCATGAGTAATAAAAAATATTATCTGCAACTCGTGCGGTATTGTCAATTGCGAAAAACGAGAGCTCTCAGTTCGTTCGCGAGCCCAATTTTGCTCTCGTGGGCAATTGAAAACTTACTGCCCTAGTTGCACAATATACTATTTTCATCTGATATGCACTTTGGCACACATAAAAAACGAATGTTTTGGAACATCGTTTCGTACCCCTTCCAAATCATTCGCGTACCCCTTGGGGTACGCGTCCCACACTTTGGGAAACACTGTCTTAGAAAATATTAATATACATCGTTTGTTGGAAAGCAAGTCATCAATATTTTGGTGAATATCTTTGGTTGAATAACTGTTGCAATTTATAAATTTGATGATATATGTTGATCGGTTAATTTTGACCTTTCTGAATTTTTGTTATTTTTCATTAAAGAAAATAGTTGCTCGCACAAATGATAACATTTTAGGAAACCGATCTACAGATAAATATAACTTCCATAAATTCAAATCAGCCAAGAATCACATTGGATATCAATTAATCCTATTTGTATGTTTTCATCAACAATTTCAATATCGACAGATAGAAGTAAAAGGACGAAATTATATTTCACAGCTTTTCAAATAAAAAAATCTTCGATCAAATTCCATTTCTAATAATTTAATTTGGTGAGCATATCAAAGCAAAGCAAAGTAAGATAAGTTTTCTTTTCTATTTACCAACTTATTAAAGCGGAATATAGCTTGAATATATAAATATATTCAACTTTTCCGTAGCTCTATAATATTATTAAGTCTTTTTAAGACTACAAAGGTGGACTGAGGGCTAATAAATAGCATACAAATATCTGTTGCGTGTCAACATGAGATTTGTTTTGTAGTCTTGAATAGAGCTTCGGTAAGGTTGCATAAATTTATATATTCAAGCTATATTCCGCTTTAATTAGTTGGTATAATTGTATCTATAATAAGTTTGGTTGCACCCTACACCCCAATATTCAATTATCTTTTTCTATTGGTTTTTTTGCTAATAATTTTTGTTTGAAAGCGTTAATATTATCAAATAGCGTTGAACAACAATAATTTAAGTTTAAGATTAAGTTGATTAAGATGACTTGTAATATCAACGGAGGAAGCTTTATACACTTATACAAGTCCTTTATACATTTTCCATCTTTTTATTCAGCACATTCATAATTTTTTGTTTCCAAAAAAATTATAATATCGTCCAGCAATTTAAAGAATTGTTTTAACAATTTATGACTGGAAAGCCATCGCACTTCCGTATAATATGGTACATCGGTGTATTCACATTCTATATCTTGCAAAAATAAAACAAATTGACGATGATTAAGTCCACGTGCTTGAATATAATTTTGGTGAATTGCTGGTGAATAATACCATGAAATTATCACCACGTTGTTTAGGTTCTTGTAATCCCTCAAAAACTCCCTTAGTAATACCAGTCATGGTAGGTGTACCATCATTTGCAGGTGCACCAACTTTTCCAATGCTAACTTATGCTTCTTCGAAGCTTCCATAAGCGGAACAAAAATATCAGCTTCAGTAGTTGCATGCATGGGAATGACTTCCAAAAGTTCTTCACTTAATTTTAAATTAACATCACATCCGCAAATAAAAACGGCAAGCTGAGCGATATATTGAATGTATCGAATGTTCTTTCATCAGTTGCTACAGAGTACGCTTGATATGTTGATATTATTCAGTTATGTTTCTGATTTCTCAAAATCTCGGCTATTTCATCAACTCTGTTTGCTACAGTATTTGAACTTATTTGTGCTAGACATAATACTTCTGCCGTTTATCAAAAATATTTTGAAATATCTCGGCGGGCCGCAATCTCTGTATAGTCGGGCCGCGTGTTTGACATGCCTGCTTTATTGTGTCAGTCTGTCCGTCTCTCCCTATATATGGCTGTTTGTGGAATCGTACCTCCTAAACAAATAGACCGATTTTGATGCGGTTTTTTTTATTTGAAAGCTGACTTGAGCGACGAGGTTCTTAGCCATAATTTATGAAGATATGTTCATGCGCAAAAATTAATCTGCAACCAATTTGACACAAGTGTTTGTCTAGTTCCGTATATCCAAACTTGCGTCTAAAAACTGGCGTGATCGAGAAGGTTCTATAGTTTATGAAGATCTGTTCAGGCATTTGATGATCTATTTTAACTTATTAATATTTTGATGATGAGCGTCGCCGCGTCGGGGAACTGCTAAGTAAATCAAGCAATAAAACCAGAATGCAAAGAAATAAAAACGAGATTGATAATGATAAAGTGTGGATTATACTTACTATGTGCAAGCAACCTACGTAATTAACTTCTTCTTCTTTTGTTGCCTATCCGGATGTTGGCGAATATTCGGGCTATCGTAATCTTATTCGTGGCTGCTCTAAAATTCTCGGTGGTTTTCAGAGAGAACCATGTTCCTACATTTTTTAGCCAAGAAATCCTCCTGCGGCCTGGACCGCGTTTACTCGGGATTTACCCTTGCAGTATTTGTTGTAGTAAACCATATCGTTCGTTTGGATGAACATGGTATTAACTCATAATGTTCTTGCCTGCAGAATTTATTTTTTTTCTCTCAGTAATAGCAAAACTGATAAAGTCAGGAAGTGAACAAAATCGTTATCAATAAACGTTAATCAATAGTTTAAAAGATACTATAAGAGAGGTTAACCAATTATTTACAGAAATGGAAATATATTGATTCAAATAAAAACTTCAAATCGCTCTTCAGGCTTTTTTTAGTTAATACCTTGTTCATCTGGACCGACGATATCTCTTTTCATTACGCATTATATGGCCCAGGTACTCCAACTTGGGTGCTTTTATGGTGGATATTATCTCCGTGGATTTCTTCATTCTTAGAAGAACTTCTTTTGTGGTTACGTGGTCCACCCAAGAGATTCTCAAGACTCTGCGATACAGCCACATTTAGAATGCTGTCAGATTCTTTGTGGTGGCCTCAGTCAGAGTCCAGGACGTAAGTAACAAAAGAACAATATCCAATCGTTTAGTTTTCATTCTTGATTCATTTACTCTGAAAAATTTGCCAAATAAAGACAACAGTTAAAGACGTCGGCTCTCACCTGTCTGCGCGTTCTGTTTAACGCCAACGTGACGCATACCATATCGAAACTCTGCAGGAATTTAGTAGACATTGATACATCTAAGTTCATACGTTTGTTCTATTAGTTATACCTATGTAGGTATAAGTAATTATACTTCTTCACATAGCGGTCCCCCGACGCGGCGACGCTCATCATCAACATATTAATAGGTACTTTTAATGGAGTTAAATGGGCAAGAAAGAAAATTTATTTTTTTGCTTTTTAGAGGTTTTTTTGTGTCGGGGGTTGCTTAAAATTGTTATTTTCTTATTAGATATCATCCCTTAAATTTGACAACCCAGCTTTTAAGTTTCATACCGTTCTTTGCAATTTTCTGCATAAAAAAACTCGAAATAACAAAAAATGTTGCAAATAAGTTTTTTAGAGAATTAAATACTTTGCAACTTTTATCTAAATTCTTAGTTTTTGAGTTATAGTCTTCAAAACTTTCAACTTTTACTTAAATTAGATTTTCGATTTTTTCAGAAAATTTTCAAAATAGTTAAAAACTATTGCAACATTGAATGTTATAGACACTAATTATCCACTAATGTTGTTTAAACCATTTTTGTCTATTTTGTCTGTTTTTCTCAAATTTGTCCCATTAAGTTTACAAAATACAAAAAAAAAAACCCTAAAAACCGCAATTTTAGCGTGGAGCTGGTGGAATAAAAACAAAAAAAGGCTTGGAGTGGAAAGGGATTTTTAGGGCTTTAGGCTTAGGCTTGGAGTGGAAAATTTGTTTGGTTTTATCACTTGTTTTCTGATTTTTGGAATGATTTGAAACTTCCCTTCAAATCATTCCAAAAATCAGAAAACAAGTGATAAAACCAAACAAATTTTCCACTCCAAGCCTAAGCCTAAAGCCCTAAAAATCCCTTTCCACTCCAAGCCTTTTTTTGTTTTTATTCCACCAGCTCCACGCTAAAATTGCGGTTTTTGGTTTTTTTTTTGTATTTTGTAAATAAAATTGATTTTTTGTTATCTAATAAACTTTATTTTATGAGTAATTACATGATACTATATTATAATTCTTAATTGCAATCTTTATAATCCCTTTTGGTATGGTATTTTTCAAAACAATTCCTGGGATGAAGCGAAGGTTTTGCCTCACATGTTTTGCAAAAATAGCATGTTTCTTTTCTCCCCCCTTTTATTTTTCGGTTGGAACACACAGCACAATTCTTGTGCTTCGCCCCAGGTTGTAAATAAATAAAGTGAGGGGTTGTATCGAGACGTTGTTCTGTATCTGCCACAGCCGCAGTTCTGCGACTTGTTTCGGGTGCCCTAAAGTCTCCAATGAGTGACATGAGCAAAGTTTGTCTGTACTTCTCCATTTCTCTACTTTTTCATTTTTTTACACTCCACTCTTTATACAACACATATGAATTTATAATACAGACATCTAGCCCCCAGAAAAATAGTTTTTTCCACCACTTGAATGTTTTTCTTATAAAGCAGTACGAAGACGTATATTGATCGGCCACATCAACACCACGCATGTATTTATTATAATTAACCATTAGAATGGGTTTTTTTTACTTCGGTTCGTATGTTTATATTTGGCGTACGACTTCCTATGTTTCCTCTTTTTGCCAGAACAGAACTAGGCTTCTTTATCCTATCCTATCCTATCCTATCCTATCATATCCTATCCTATCCTATCCTATCCTATCCTATCCTATCCTATCCTATCCTATCCTATCCTATCCTATCCTATCCTATCCTATCCTATCCTATCCTATGCTATGTTATTCTATTCTTTTCTATTCTATTCTATTCTATTCTATTCTATTCTATTCTATTCTATTCTATTCTATTCTATTCTGTTCTGTTCTGTTCTGTTCTATTCTATTCTATTCTATTCTATTCTATTCTATTCTATTCTATTCTATTCTATTCTATTCTATTCTATTCTATTCTATTCTATTCTATTCTATTCTATTCTATTCTATTCTATTCTATTCTATTCTATTCTATTCTATTCTATTCTATTCTATTCTATTCTATTCTATTCTATTCTATTCTATTCTATTCTATTCTATTCTATTCTATTCTATTCTATTCTATTCTATTCTATTCTATTCTATTCTATTCTATTCTATTCTATTCTATTCTATTCTATTCTATTCTATTCTATTCTATTCTATTCTATTCTATTCTATTCTATTCTATTCTATTCTATTCTATTCTATTCTATTCTATTCTATTCTATTCTATTCTATTCTATTCTATTCTATTCTATTCTATTCTATTCTATTCTATTCTATTCTATTCTATTCTATTCTATTCTATTCTATTCTATTCTATTCTATTCTATTCTATTCTATTCTATTCTATTCTATTCTATTCTATTCTATTCTATTCTATTCTATTCTATTCTATTCTATTCTATTCTATTCTATTCTATTCTATTCTATTCTATTCTATTCTATTCTATTCTATTCTATTCTATTCTATTCTATTCTATTCTATTCTATTCTATTCTATTCTATTCTATTCTATTCTATTCTATTCTATTCTATTCTATTCTATTCTATTCTATTCTATTCTATTCTATTCTATTCTATTCTATTCTATTCTATTCTATTCTATTCTATTCTATTCTATTCTATTCTATTCTATTCTATTCTATTCTATTCTATTCTATTCTATTCTATTCTATTCTATTCTATTCTATTCTATTCTATTCTATTCTATTCTATTCTATTCTATTCTATTCTATTCTATTCTATTCTATTCTATTCTATTCTATTCTATTCTATTCTATTCTATTCTATTCTATTCTATTCTATTCTATTCTATTCTATTCTATTCTATTCTATTCTATTCTATTCTATTCTATTCTATTCTATTCTATTCTATTCTATTCTATTCTATTCTATTCTATTCTATTCTATTCTATTCTATTCTATTCTATTCTATTCTATTCTATTCTATTCTATTCTGTTCTGTTCTGTTCTGTTCTGTTCTGTTCTGTTCTGTTCTGTTCTGTTCTGTTCTGTTCTGTTCTGTTCTGTTCTGTTCTGTTCTGTTCTGTTCTGTTCTGTTCTGTTCTGTTCTGTTCTGTTCTGTTCTGTTCTGTTCTGTTCTGTTCTGTTCTGTTCTGTTCTGTTCTGTTCTGTTCTGTTCTGTTCTGTTCTGTTCTATTCTATTCTATTCTATTCTATTCTATTCTATTCTATTCTATTCTATTCTATTCTATTCTATTCTATTCTATTCTATTCTATTCTATTCTATTCTATTCTATTCTGTTCTGTTCTGTTCTGTTCTGTTCTGTTCTGTTCTGTTCTGTTCTGTTCTGTTCTGTTCTGTTCTGTTCTGTTCTGTTCTGTTCTGTTCTGTTCTGTTCTGTTCTGTTCTGTTCTGTTCTGTTCTGTTCTGTTCTGTTCTGTTCTGTTCTGTTCTGTTCTGTTCTGTTCTGTTCTGTTCTGTTCTGTTCTGTTCTGTTCTGTTCTATTCTATTCTATTCTATTCTATTCTATTCTATTCTATTCTATTCTATTCTATTCTATTCTATTCTATTCTATTCTATTCTATTCTATTCTATTCTATTCTATTCTATTCTATTCTATTCTATTCTATTCTATTCTATTCTATTCTATTCTATTCTATTCTATTCTATTCTATTCTATTCTATTCTATTCTATTCTATTCTATTCTATTCTATTCTATTCTATTCTATTCTATTCTATTCTATTCTATTCTATTCTATTCTATTCTATTCTATTCTATTCTATTCTATTCTATTCTATTCTATTCTATTCTATTCTATTCTATTCTATTCTATTCTATTCTATTCTATTCTATTCTATTCTATTCTATTCTATTCTATTCTATTCTATTCTATTCTATTCTATTCTATTCTATTCTATTCTATTCTATTCTATTCTATTCTATTCTATTCTATTCTATTCTATTCTATTCTATTCTATTCTATTCTATTCTATTCTATTCTATTCTATTCTATTCTATTCTATTCTATTCTATTCTATTCTATTCTATTCTATTCTATTCTATTCTATTCTATTCTATTCTATTCTATTCTATTCTATTCTATTCTATTCTATTCTATTCTATTCTATTCTATTCTATTCTATTCTATTCTATTCTATTCTATTCTATTCTATTCTATTCTATTCTATTCTATTCTATTCTATTCTATTCTATTCTATTCTATTCTATTCTATTCTATTCTATTCTATTCTATTCTATTCTATTCTATTCTATTCTATTCTATTCTATTCTATTCTATTCTATTCTATTCTATTCTATTCTATTCTATTCTATTCTATTCTATTCTATTCTATTCTATTCTATTCTATTCTATTCTATTCTATTCTATTCTATTCTATTCTATTCTATTCTATTCTGTTCTGTTCTGTTCTGTTCTGTTCTGTTCTGTTCTGTTCTGTTCAAAAGGTCTCCTTTGGATAGTTTGTGAATCGGATGTATATAAAGTGCTAAGCACTGTCACTACTCTGGTATCACACCAAGCTAGTGAAAGAGTATTGTCTTTGCGAAAAGCAATTGTTTCTCCTCTCGGTAACTTGTTTTTTTTTATATCTTATGGTTGGTAGTCCTTTTCGGTTAGGCATAATTGTGCCGGTCAAAAAGCATTTATTTTCCAATAATTCCTTAGCCAAAATTAAGTTAGTATAAAATCAATCTGTAAATATGTGATATCCAGCAGCTTCAGGTATAGACGTGAGTAGATTATTGTATATATGTAATACAATTCTATTGGTAAATGATAATTCTGGCTTTATTAGTCCATCAGTTGTTATTTTTCCATAATATGGAACAAAAGAATAGAGGTAGCTTCTCTGGGACTCAGCTAACACATAAACGCGTAGTCCCCATTTGGTAGGCTTCTTTGGATTATATGCTAATAATGAAATTATACCCTTGAAACCTACAGTCGATTCATCTATTGATAAATATTTGTCAGGTACAAAATTTTGTCTACATTTGGATTCGATATATATAAGGAAATTATTCACCCTTTGTGTTCTAGTGATGGGCCCCTGATTCCCTGTTGGTATTGTTTCTAAGTGCAATGTCCAAAATATATGCATAAAAAATGGAATATTGGAATGGAAAGTTTGACTCCAATAATCTTGCAATTCGGGAACTTCGATGAGACCCATGTCACCCAAACACCCAAAAATGCTTTCATTTCAATTTCATTCACATACGTCCATGTTTTCCAAATAGAATATTTAGATATATTTTTTGTAGCTAAAATATTAGCAGCATATTTATTTGTTTCGGATACAATTTTCTTAATTAGTTCATCCGTAAAAAATAATTGAAAACATTGAAGAGGCGTACTACAAAATGATGGAATTTGAGGGCCAGTAACTTTACTGCCTGTTGTAATATCAATATTTGGAAAATAATTATCTTGATTTGAAACATCGACCCACGAAGTATGGTCTGCAACCGGAATATCACAAACACTTTCATCATTACTTGAAATTCTACAAACTCTGCGCCTTCTTCGAAAAATATCGTCGGAAGAATCCGAGACTGTTACGGCGGCAGCCAATGGTCCTGGATCAGATTTTCTCCTCCTCGATGGTACAGGAATTTATCTTCATATTATCTTCATATAGAATATTATCTTCATTTTCATTAAAAAAAATCTCCTATTTTGGTTTTTAATGGTCCGCAAAAAGAAGTATTTATAGTATGTCGAGTGTCACTCGACAGTGGAGTTGGTGGAACAAAATCAATGTCGAGTGACACTCGACATTGGAGTGGAAAGGGTTAAACAATGAAATTCTTAACAGTTTTTGTGTAAAACGTTTTCACGTACTTTGTTGCAACTTCCAAGTTACAACGAATCAAACCCAAACTTTGTCTAAATTTGATTCCCTCTGAATTCAAAATTTCCAAATCAAATTTTTTCAAAAAAAATTAACTCCGTTGTTTAGACAATTGAATTTTCTACAAATATTGTCTAAGCCACATTCATTTCTGTTGCCTAATTTCTAAGTTATAACCAATCAAACTCAAAACTTAGTCCGATTTCACGATGGCATAACTTTTGAACGACTTATTACAGTGACTTCTAGTTTTCACTAATCGATTCAGCGTCCCAAAATTAGTCGGAAAACATATATCATATTCACAAGAAGCTTTTAATTAAAAAAATACTATCGAACCAGCTATCGATCCGCTCGAAGACACTTATACAGTATAATCTCAATAATCCGACACATATGGGACCAGATAACCGCCGTATTATAAGAAAGAGTGGTGGGAGCGAAGAGCGCGAGCAGTCTCCAGACCGCCGGATTACTGGACGTGTCGCCCGATTAACCAACGGCCGAAATATCCAGATTATACATTTTTTTATTTCGACCTTTATTTTTTGCTCTCCACTTCCAAAGTAGAAGTTGCAAAACAAGATGGAAACTTGAATTTTGTAAAAGCCTTTAAAGTGTGAACAAAAAAGTAGTCTTTGACCTCCCTCTTCTTTTCTAAGTGATGCCACTGGCCTAGTGACTCACGAGCTAGTACGCAAAATATAATGAAGAAAATTTGACCCACTACTCAATAGCCATCCCTGGTCTAGGACGTAATAGTTTTCAGTTCGGAGAAGAAACTCATTTCAGAAATGAAAACTAAATTAGACTTGCCTAGATGGTTTGTTAATCTTAATCGGATCTTCAATATTAGATTAAATTGGTTGCAGATTAATGTTTACTCAGGAACAGATCTTCATAAATTATGGCTAAGAACCTCCTCGGTCACGTCAGCTTTCAAATAAAAAAGCCGCATTAAAATCGGTCCATTTGTTTAGGAGCTACGATTCCACAAACAACGACATATAGGGACAGACGGACAGACTGACAAACAATAAAGTAAAGAAATTAAAGAAACGTTTTTGACAAAATTTGTTACAAATTGAATCTTTGAGCCTTAAACAAATCCTAGACTAGCCTGTCTTGCCATGAATATTACCTGTTTATACTTATTATTCATTCTAAAAAAAAAATCAAATTGTTGTATAATTAAAAAACTATTTCTAGTTTTTTTACACGTTTTTTATGAATCAATCATGTTTTGAATTCTCAAATCACACGGGAAAAAAGAATTCCAAAGAAAATACCGATTGCGTAAAATAATCGGTTTGCCTTTCTACATTCGTTGTGCAACATAGCCTTATTTGAGCGAAATGTCTTGGATTTTATGCGCGCAATAAATTTTACAAATTGTTGGCGAAATTGCGCCGCGATACGCGCAGGTGATTCATTCATTCTTATGGAAGGCATAATTAAAGCGAATGCGAACGATAATTGCAAGGGATCTTGATATTATTCTATGTACAGATTTTATAATTAGAATGTTTACTTTGTACGCCATTCATAATGATATTCCTTTCATATACAAAGTTCGACTCTTTTAGATACTTGAACTTTGAAAATTATTGGTTTTCATTAATCTTACTGCATTTCACAGACCTTTTTTTTGAGTGGCGCAGCTGTAGATTGTACAGACAAGTGGTCCAACTAGGCACTTCGGAAACGCTTGTCGCATGGCTTCAGAGTGCTAGTTGTTTGTGTCTAGCTAATTTTAATTTATTTGTTTCTCTATACTATGTTTAGCGTCTGATTCTTTGCTCGATAGTTTGTATAAATTTCTGTACCCTATCCCAATTTTGTTTATCCTCTGGCATATGTCCAATGATTGTTCGTGCATTTAATGGAGTGTCTATGTTTTTCACTACTTCGTCCCTTTCGTTCTCCCATTTATAACAATCAAAAATTTTATGGTGTACTGAGTCTGTTTTACCACAGTATTCACTCAGACTATCCGCTGCTCTTCCGATCAGGTGTACAAAGTCTCTGAAGCAACCGTGACCGGTTAGGAATTGTGTCAGGTGGTATGTTCTCGCTTAGTTCTTACATTTATTTCTGGAATTAATACTCTCCTATTATATGTTTCAGGCATTTGATGATCCATTTTAATGGAGTGTCTATCTTTTTCACAACTTTCTACATTCAAAAACTGCCATACATTGGCAAACCGATTATTTTACGCAATGGGTATTTTCTATAAGCCTAGTCCATTGTCCTTTCGCCGTATTTGTTCATCTTTCTTGCTATTGTTGTTGTAGGCTTGTTCTTGCTTTTTTCTAGCATATAAGTTGTTTCCCGATTTTTTTAATTCTATTCTCTCTTTTTCCAGCAAATCAATAGGTGCAATGGCCGGGATAACTATTGCTGCCTCTCCGGACACAGTACGATATGCACAGCACACCCTCAATGCAATCTTCCTTTGGACGGATGCTATTTTTCCAGGTTGGTCCTGGGATTAGTACCTAGTTTGCGCTTTCTGCTTTGCCGCTTTGCAGAAACCAAACGATCCGGATCGTTCGGCGCGTGTGTCAACGAGGAAGAAGGATGGGAGGAAAACACAGAAGACCAGGTTAATAGCTTTGAGATTTGTTTATTTGTAAGTCGAAATATATAATAGGAGAGTAATTGATTAATATATTTTAGTTTAAAGCAATTTTCAGTTTTAAAATTATTAATCTGTGAGAGTGAATTAGTGCGGGTCGCGAGTGAAATAAATTACATTTAAAACAGAGTGTTAAGTAAAGTCGGGAGTATTAAATCCGCGGAAAGTCAGATCGTTAATTGCCGAAAATTCTTGTAGTGCGCGAGTGTAAAGTCGGGAGTGTTAGTTTCGCGTGAAATAAAATGTATAGGGAAAGTTTCCGAAATTTTTTGCAAATAAAATTATGCCGTTAACAAAGACACAGTGTTAGATTAGCGAGTAAACAAATCAAAACCGTGGTTAGGGTAGTGATGGATCCTTTCAATGGCTGGTGGATATGGTTGGGGGAGCGGCGCAGACTGCAGGAGACGCCTGTAGGGCAGGAAGGACGCTTGCTGCTCAGGGTCTCAGAAAAGTGCAGGCTACCATCCACTGTACAAAGGTTGGTCCTGCAAGAGATTGAGCACCAAGATGTCAAGTAGTGAGTGATTTTTAAGTTTTTTAGTCGCGGTCGCAAGTGCTCCGATGGAACTTTGCCACTCAAGATTCGGATTAGGTTTTGGGTGGTCAAAGTTCTCGAACGTCCGCGGAAAATTTAAATGGTTGTTTAGACCGATCTGGAAAATGGAATTTGAAATGGTAATTTTAGTTTTTGGTTGAATTAGCGGTAAAGTGGAAGGAAAAGGAAATACGTTTTCCGTGATTTTGCCACAGTTTCAGATAATTTTTGATTACAATTGAGACGATTACAGCAATTCATTTACTACAACAATTAGTTCGAAAAATCATACCAAGTTAGAAAACGGAAATATTTCGACCGTTTCAAAATATCCTCTTCCAGAGTCTAACAGGCATCGTCAGCTAGATTTCCTATGTCTAAGCAGACTCGATCTAGAAATCGCGTCTGATTAGTACTTAGCTTGCGCTTTCTGCTTTGCTGTTTTGCAGAAACTGAACGATCCGGATCGTTCGGCGCGTGTTTCAAGAAGAAAGAAAAACACAGGAGACCAGATTGCTAGCTTTGAGGTTTGTTTAATGATAAGTTGAAACATATAATAGGAGAGTATTTGATTCATATTTTTTAGTTTAAAGCAATTTTCAGGTTTCAAATTAATAATTTTTGGGTTTTTGTTTTTTTTTTGTTTCCTTGTTTCCAATTTATTTGCCCACAATGGTGCACCATATAGCATAGATCTGGTCCCGAACCTTTTTGCACTTGAGAGCACATTCTATAGTACCCGTCAGGTAGCGGGTACCATTTATACATAATACACATAATTACAAAACACATTTATTTAAAAAAATAAAATTTTAACACATAATTAACGTTTATATTTTAATGAAAATTACTAAATTAAGTATATAGTTTACAAGTCAGTGTGATCTTTGGCACTCCATTTTATTGGCAATTGCTTCATAATTAAGGGTGTATGGTGATATTCCTGCTCGTAAGCAATCATCAAGATGTTCGTCAGTCAGTCGAGATCAATATTTTGATTTTATAATATTCATGGCTGAAAACAATGATTCCATTTGCTCTGTCCAAGAATGGAAATTTATTTCTGTCAACTATATTCCAGAAGTTTTCATCTGATACATTGGATTTTAAGATAATGTCGTTCTGAAGATCCAAAAAGGAGAAATGGAAAATTCCAGTTCTTCTGCCCTAACTTGAATAAGCTCTGCAATTTCTGCAGCTGTATCGGTTACATTAACTTGGCAAGTAAAAAGATTGACTAAAAAGGTGAGCATTGGCTCAATCATATTAAACTGTTTAAATCGTTTTTTAAACTGGTTTTTAAGTAATTAGTTGTAAGTAATTGAAATGTTGAAAAGTCAATTTCAGCGTCTCTCATCAATTTTTTTCATATTTGGAAAATGTAAAAGTTTCTGCAATTGAATATGTGTTATCCACAAAACCAGTTTGGCTTTAAATGAGTTTACAGATCCTATCATTGTAGCTATATGTAAGTTTTTCCCCTGAAACTCTAAGTTTAAATTATTTAATTTTTTCATTATATCTGTGATAAAACCCAAATCCATAAGCCAGATAGAATTCGTTGATTCAGAAAATTTGTATTTTTAGAATTAAGATAAAATTTTATTCCTTCAATTAAATTGACAAATCTTGAAAGAGTATTACCCTTACTAATTGTAAGCCAACGTACTTCACTATGAAGAATAAAATCCGGTTCTTCAGAATTTTCCAATAGGCGGTGTTATAAGTGTCTGCTCGTATAAGGTTTTAAGGTGCTCGTTTATTTTTTCATTCTAATAACCACTTTCATGACGTGTCCGAAAGGAAGAATCTTTCCACACAAAACTTTCTGATGGATAATGTAATGGTAAGACATTCTTCTTCTTATTGTGCCATATCCTCAGTGGACGTTGGCGATCAATATGGCCCATCGGATTCGATCCACAGCCGATCTGAACAAGTCAACCGATGTTCTTCCGGTCCATTGTCGCAGATTCTTCAACCAGGAGATCCCTCGTCTTCCCTGTGACCTCTTCCCCCCGATTTTTCCCTGCATGATGAGTTGAAGTAGCCTATATCTGTTGCTGTTTCTCATGATATGGCCAAAGTATGACAGTTTTCTGTGTTTGACTGTTGTGAGCAGTTCTCTGTCCTTCTGCATGCGTAGGAGTATGGTTTCGTTGCTAACATGGTGGGTCCAGGAAACGCGAAGCATTCGACGATAGCACCATGCTTCGAAGGCCTCCAGTCGCTTACTAGTTGCCTCGGAGAGTGTCCATGCCTCCACTCCATACAAAAGCTTAGAGAAGACGTAGCATCTAAGTATGCGTGTTCGAAGATGGATGTTCAAGCGCATGTTACACAAAACATTCTTCATTTTGGTTAAATGTAGAACGTGCCTTCTCTATGTTGATCTTTACTTCACGACTATGATCCCATTGGTCATTGAGGTCTACACCCAAGTACGATATTGATGGTACTCTCTGTAGTTGGCCCCCATTTACCAGGAATTGGGCATTAGACGCATTTTTGCTGACGATTAGAATTTTTGTCTTTGCCACATTCAATCGCATATTAAGTGGTTCGCATGCCTCTACTACTTTATCAATCAGTCTCTGTAGTCCTTCGGCACTGTCGGCAATTAGTACAGAGTCGTCTGCATACCTTAAGTTATTAATTATTTCCCCGTTTATCTTTATCCCAATCTGTTCTTCTTCGAGTGCATTCTTAAAAAGGTTTTCTGCGTATCGGTTAAACAGTAGCGTGGATAGTACGCAGCCCTGTCTGACACCTTGTTCTACTGGAAATTCCTTTGACATTATATTTTCCACACGAACACATGCTGTTTGTTGTCTGTACAGATTGTTGATTATTCGTGCATCTCTGTCATCTATTCCTGATTGCTTTATGGTGTCTGTTAGCAAATCATGGTTAACCCTATCGAATGCCTTTTCGAAGTCGATAAAACACGTGAAAACATCGCAATTCACGTCTCTTGCTCTCCGAATCAGAACACTCAGACCAAAAAGGGCATCTCTAGTCCCCAATCCACTCCTAAACCCAAATTGCGTCTCGCTAATGTCTTCTTCTAGTTTTTGATATATTCGTTCGTAAATAATCTTAAGAAAGACCTTCATGAAGTGACTTGTGAGACAGATAGTTCTATAGTCTTCGCATTGTTTAGCTGTGGTTTTTTTAGGAATCGGTATAAACGTAGAGACTAGCCATTTCTCGGGTATATCTCCCGATTCATATATGTTGTTAAATAAGTCCGTGATTAGGTCTAGGTATTCTTCCTCAATGAGCTTTAACATATCGCCAAGAACTTCATCTGGGCCCGGGGACTTGTTGTTTTTGAGTCTTCCAATTGCCTTAAGAACTTCTTGATGAGTTATAGAAGGTCCTGTTTGTGCTGGGCTATTTGTGTTAGAAACTGTTCGGCTATCGTCAGCATAAAGAGTCTGTATGTATTGTTGCCATCTTGCTACTTTGTCAATCACATTCAGTAGTGCAGTCCCGTTTTTGTCGGTAATTATGTTATTCTGTCGTGGTTTGTTTATTCCAGCTGCATCCTTTATTTTTTTATGTGTATTTAAAACGTCATGTTTTCTGTCTAGTTCTTCTATTTCAGAGCATTGTTCTTTCCACCAGTTTTCTTTGGCTTCTTTGATCTTTTTTTTAATGTTGTTGTGGATTTGCTTATATGACTTTAAGTCTTTGCTCTTTGTTTTTCTTCGTTCTTCCATCAAACCTAAGATCTCATCTGTAATCCACTTGCTTTTCTTTTTTCTATGATTTGTGTAAAGGTTTTTATCTGCAACAGTTTTCATTGCATTGGTGATGGCTTCGACTTGTTGTTCTATGTTGCGGCTGGCAAGGCTTCTGATCTTGTTCATACCTTCTTTAATCTGGTCTTTAACTTGTTGCATCACGTTGGGGTCTTTCAGTCTCTGTATGTCATGTCTCTTCAATTGGGGCTTCTTCTCTGTTCTCTTAAAGCGTACTTTAAGTGTTGACAGCAGTAGGTTATGGTCGGTATATACGTCTGCTCCAGGGTAAGTTTTAGTGGATGTGATGGAGTTTCTAAACCTTTTATTTATTGTAATAAAGTCTATTTGGTTTCTAATTACACACTGTTCGCGGTCGGCCGGCGATTTCCACGTATATAACCTTCTTGGAGGTAACTTAAAGAAGGTGTTCATTATTGAGTGCTCAATTTCTTTGCAAAACTGGATCAGCAGGTCTCCTCTCTCGTTTTTAGTTCCCAAACCATATCTTCCTACTATATCTTCTTGTTCTCCTTTACCCACTTTCGCATTGAAGTCACCCATTAGTATTGTGATTTCCGTCCTTTTGGTCTGTTTTCGTGCTGTTCTTATATCTTCGTAGAATTGTTCGATGTCCTCGTCGCTTCCTTCGCTTGTGGGTGCATAAACCTGTATTATATTAATTATGCAAGGGCTGGAATTTAGTTTCATTATTGCCACTCTGTTTGATATTGGTACAAATCCTAGAACTGCTGTATGTACCTCCTCCGTGACTATAATTGCAACACCGTTCTTATTCTGTGTTTTATCGTCGCCTGAGTAGTAGATGTGATAGTTATCTACGTCAGATCTTCCAGTACCCGGCCACCTCGTTCCACTGCATCCGAGTATGTCGATCTTCATTCGTTCTAGTTCTTTTATGACGTTTTCCGTTTTTCCTGCCTTGAACATACTTCGCAGGTTCCATGTTCCTATTCTATAGTTTTTATCTTTGGTTGAGGTCTTTGGGATTCGCAATAGAGTTTTTTTGTTTGTAGCAATATTCAAAACAGTCCCCCCCGGAGATCCGATTGGGAGACTTGGTGCTCCGGTACAATATTTTGTTTTGAACATGGCCATTGATTGTACTAGGGATATCTGTGACGATCTTTAATGTAGTGGTTTCCCGTTGCCTTCTACATCCTATGCCGTTGACCGTATTGTTCGGTTCATCCGCCTTCGGGGGTTATTTCTAACCCCCTGGACCAAAGAGAGCCCAGCTTTTTCCTAAGAATACGTTTGCTACTTATCCCGGCAACGGTTCGGTCCCCCTCTGCATTTGCCATCATCATGATGTTACCATACTCTACCACGTGGAGGTTGCAGATAGGGGTTTTCCCTTCATCGGACAGAAGACCCGAAGGCATTCCTTCTGCCCTCCAGTACTTTAGAGTATCAGGTAAGACATATAGTTAGGAAATGATTTGTCTTTTTTGCAGAGGGCGATAAATCTATTGTTATTACTAGACATCGGATTATATGCACTATCAACATGCCAAAATATGCATGCAAATATGCACTTACTATGCGTGAAATATGCACTAAAAATGGGCGAAATATGCAAATAATATGCACAATCACAATTCTATTTATTATTGGTTTTTACTTATTTTTTACAATATACAGTTGTAGTACTTGAGACAATATTCAATTAAATATTTTTTGTAATGGACTCATAACAGCACTCATATACGTGCGGTTATGGCTCACCGAGTGCTGTTATGAGTTAATATTTTCTAGGTTGGCACTGAAATTCAGAACTGTCAGTGTCAAATTTTCGGCGAGATAGTTTTTAGGTTATGTGATGTGAGTAAATCGCGAATACACAAATTTCGTTAATTAATGGTAATAACAGCACTCGGTAATAACAGCCACAACCGCACGCATATAAGTGCTGTTATGAGTCCATTACATACTCAAAATATTTAATTGTATATTGTCACAAGAACTACAACTGTATAATATTGTAAAAATAAGTAAATTCCAATAATAAATAGTATTTTGATTTTGCATATTGTATGCATATTTCGCCCATTTTTTGTGCATATCTCACCCATTTTTGGTGCATATTTCATTACTGGCGTAAAATATAAAATAGTATAATAAAGGACGAGTTCAGTAAGCGAGATTTTTCAGCACGCGTCCAAGTTTAGAAAACGACGAGCGTAGCGAGGAGGTTGGTTTTTTCTATTTTGCTTCTGTAATGGATTCATAACAGCAATCATATGCGTGCGGTTATGGCTCGCCGAGTGCTGTTATTACTATTAATTAATAAAATTTGTGTATTCGCGATTTCCACACATTACATAACCTCAAAACTATCTCGCCGAAAATTTGACACTGACAGCTCTGAATTTCAGTGCCAACCTTGAAAAAATTAACTCATAACAGCACTCGGTGAGCCATAACCGCACGCATATGAGTGCTGTTATGTCCATTACAGACGTAAAATAGAAAATAGTACAAGTGAAACTTGTCTGAGACGGAACCCGTAAAAGACGAAAACCTGCATTAAACGAAATTATTTTGCCAACTGTTCATTTTCCCATTTAAAACAACCCGTGTAAAACGGAAAATAATTTTTAAGACGGAAACGGATTTTGTCATAGTTTATGGTAGTGGTAGGCAATCTCCTACGCTCGTCGTTTTCTAAACTTGGACGCGTGCTCAAAAATCGCGCTTACTGAACTCGTCCTTTAATATACTATTTGATATTCTAGAGCAAACTTGTGACGTGTGTCACTTAATATTAATTTGTAGGCTGAAAATGACCTCTTTACGCCAACTGACGTTATTGGACATAACTTGAAATTTGGAATCACTTCTGCAAAAACCTCTTCAGGCAGGCATTTGGCTGATGCTTTTTATAAATGCATTTACTTTCTTTATTCCTTCAAGACCTGGGTTTTTATAGAGAACAGAATTTAATTTGCCACGGAACTTTTCTGATAGTGAACTCGGAGCTTCTTCGTTGCTCTGTTCAATCATTTTTCGCAATATTTCCAAGGGTTTGCACAAAGGAAGGTTTTAAGTTTCTAGAGTCTCAATTGCGTCGGGAATATTACTACAATTGCGTTACAATTAGTGCAATGTTTTGATTAAAGGAGCCTGAAATGCCGGCTGGCTAGAATTAATAGACCTTTTCATAGTTTTCTTGTGCGCATGTGTCAATTTCCGCCATGTTATACGTCAAAAAGTGTCCGAACTTTTTGACCTATAACTAAATATGTACCCGAAGCTTTCATATTCCCGCCTTTTAAACTTGGCGGATGCGCATGCGCTTAACTAACCGAAGAAAGGTTTATTGCAATGGCTTCTGAACTGTCAAATTGACCAACTAATTGTTTTATTGCCTCGAAATTCTAAGCATAAAATAATACAGCTTTCGACTATGTTTCCTCACCGCGTTAATATTGGTTCTGGAGGTAGTGCTAGGTTTGGTGGTCGCTCTTTATATTTTTGTACGCGCGATGCTGCTTTTAAAAACACTTTCTTTGTAGAGGAAATCAATTTATTGACTAGTGCAAGCCGGTAGTAGGGTTGCCGAGTGTGAGGTGCCCGAATGGCACGTCACTGGCTGCGACCTGCCACCGTTATCGCCTAATAGAAAATACATTTCACTACTGAAATAAGCACTATAAATGAAAAAGTACTAAAATATGCAATAATGATATTAACATAGCGTTTTATGCGTTTGCTTATGCAAATAAGCAAATGCATATAATCCGATGTCTAGTTATTATCAAACATTGCTGGTGCATGCTTGTGCAAAGGCATATCTATGGATTTGGCGTATGTTATCCTCGCCTGTTGTTCATCCTTTCATTGGTAATATTTTCAGTAGTTCTTCTTTTACACTAGAGTCACTAAATATCATTCTCCCCATAACTGCTTACTGTTCTGTATCGGTTATGTCTGTAGACTCGTCAAGTTGTAGTGAGAACCATTCACATATCTCCAAATCACTCTTTAATTGAGTTTGAAAGTCTTTTGAAATGTTGTATATTCTTCTGGTGACGGTGTTATCAGACAACTGTAAGTCTTGTATTGCTGACATAATCTTACGCTTGTTGGGAAATCCGTCAAATAAGCAATCGGCACCAGTAAAAAATGCTTCTTTTAGCAATTTCCCGTCCTGGAAAGGCTTTTTCTTCTTTGCGAGCATGTGAGAAATTTTCAAAGAAGCAATAGTGGCATATTTAGATTTTACCACATGTCTGCTGAAAATTGACTAATAGGCAGACAGTGTCTATTTTAGTTGAGATATTTTCTTCTTTTTTAATTCAGATTTAAGTGCATAGCTGGTATTAAAAGTGGAATGGGTTGTCAACACTACTGCCGCACAAGAAACACATTTATCTTTAATATTAACGATACAATATTATTCTTCCCAGTCAGTATTAAAATTATAGGTTCTTTGTCTTTTACTCATTTTGAGTTTACAATTTTTGAAACTTGATTTTTGAAAAAAAGAGTGTATTTCAGTTTATTCTAAATCCGACTCCGTAGTATTTCTCAAAATGGCGAACTTTAATGCACAGATACAAAATTTGTAACATGCACAAAGCAGAGATGCTATGCTAGTGCAAAAGTGAGATAGACCGCAGTTTTCGGACGAGAGATAGATTCTTTTACACTTTAAAAATAGTATGCCCTACAATATGAATGTAATATAATTATTAAAATGATTATAAAAAATATAATCATTTTTAAAATTTCATATAAATTTTTGTATTATAATAAATATTTAATGAATATATTGGCAATTTATAAGAAATTAAAAAAATAAAATTTACTTTATTTTTCATAAAATGGTCTGTGGGCGCCATGGCGCTCGCGGGCATAGGTTTGGGGACCCCTGGCATAGAGGATTGCGCTACAGTGCCCAGTAACTTGCGTTTAGGGTTTCTGGCTCCTCCTACGTTTGGCAATATTTGCTCCATTGCTGCGAGAGTTTTTAGACCTTTTCCTGCAGCCTCAGTAAGGTGTGCAGCGAACGTTAGCCCTTTATCAATTATAATACCCAGGTATTTAATATTTGGTTTGTGGACTATTTCTTTGCTTCCTACTTTAAATTTTATTGGTCTTAGTTTTCTTTGCCCTGCCAGTAGCACTGCCTCCGTTTTCTTGGGCGCCAATTTTAGCTTCTTAGTCACAATCCACTGTGATACTGTGCCCATTACACGATTTGCTGTACTCATTATTGCTTGTTCGGTTTTGGCAGTTACAACAAGCGCCAAGTTGTCTGCGAATCCAATTAATGTAGCGCCCTCTGGCAGTTTAGTTCTTAGGATGCCGTCGTATAAGAGGTTCCACATGTAGGACACAATATAGAGCCCTGAGGAATCCCACAACTTACTTCTCTTTCGAATGTCTCATTTTGGGCTTACAGCACTAATTTCCTGTTGGTTAGGAAACTTTTTATCAACAGTAACAGATACGGAGCTATGCGTCTCTTTGTTAGTTCACGCATTATTTTCCCCCAATTGCCTGTATTAAACGCATTGCGCACATCAAAAGTTATTAAAGCGCAAATTTTTCTTGTTCTATTTGTGCCCGTTCTAGCTTTCTCTGCGATCTTTAAATCTGCATCGATTGCATCTATTAGTTGACCTGCCTTTTCTAAAACCGTACAGCCTGCCGGATAACCCCAGTCCGGCATCCAGCTCCTTTTGTAGTCTCGTTAGTAGGAGTGTTTCCTGAAATTTTCCTGACACGTCTAGTATACATAGAGGCCTGTATGACGATTATTATTATTATTATTTTAAAAAGTTTGGTCCGTTGTGGATGCCGGGTTTGCCGACCCTTCAAACACTGCGGCCTTCTTGTGGCCTATTGTATTCTGCATTCACATTCACTTATAGGCCCAGAAACCTAGTTGTTTTTGTAAATTGCGCTAATTAATATTTTTCACATTTGCCTTCTGGTACAAATGCGGCCGGCACTGGGGATAGAACTCGGGACCTCTATACTTGTTAGTTAGCGCTCTAACATGAGGCCACGAGCGTCACCACTACACTACTGGCGCCGGCCTGTATGACCATGGTTCCCCAATTGGTTTCTCTCTCTTCTTGATGAGAATTAGTCTTGAACGTTTCCATTTGTCTGGAAAGTTTTCCCTAGTTAGGAGAACGTTCATTACTTCAAGAGTAAACGTAGAGTGATGCTGGGCGATGATCTTGATCACTTCTTATGGCACGCCGTCTAGTCCTTGTGCTGTTCCGTTACGTATTCGATTTATTGCGTTAAGCAATTTCTCTTCGTTGAATAGTGGTGTTTCCATTACTTCGGGTTGTTTCCAAAGGAAGTGCTCCTGGCGTGGGTTAAGAGCTTCAACCACCTGAAGCATTCCCTCCATCGTCATTTGTACATTTTGGGCTTTGATTTTAAGCTTTTTTTACAGATTTGGAAGGCGTCTCCCCATATATTATTGTCAATATCTTCGCAGAGTTTCTTCCTTTTATTAGGTCGCACAAATCCTATTTTGATTTCTTGTAGAGTTTTTTCAGGTCTTGGGCATCCTCTTCGTTTTTAATTCGTTTGCGCTGGAATTTCCTTCTTACAGCGACACATGCAGCCCTCATGCTAGCAATTTCATCGTTCCACCAATACACCAATTTTCTTCATGATGGTCCTCTTTTTTTTATTTAGGTGGTATCACATGCCTTCGTCATTATGTCTACTAACGTATCCGCGCTTCGTTTGCGTGTTCGTGCTATTTCTATTGCAAGATTTGTTGCTATTTTCTCCTTATCAAAATTCTTTAGATTTCATCCAATAATTCTTCCCTGGCGAATCTGTTTTGTGCCTTCTTCTACGCTGTACAGAATGCCCCGATGATCGCTTAGGCTTTCTCTATCGAGCACTCCCCAGTCTTGGATCATATTGGATAAGCTTATTGTTGAGAAAGTAATGTCTATTATGGATTGGGAATTTCCTATAACGAATGTGCACGCAGCTCCTTATTTTATAAAACAAGGTTCACCTGCCTAGTCCATGACTAGGTCGCCTCTCTTATCCACCTTTGGGGATTCCCAATATGGGGACTTAAAGGGGGCGTTAAAGTCCCCAGCTATTAATACTTTCTTCCCTTTGCGTCTCATATCCTGGCCTAGTTCTCCTAGTATTTCTGCTAGCTTTTCAATGTTTTCGTTTGAAGAGAAGTAGCAGCTGTATATAATAAACTGTGGCAACTCAACCCATACGAAACCAGGTTCGTTTCCTGTTTGTAAGACAGGTATCTTAGGCTTAGGTTCGGTGTTAAGGTGAGGTGGTGGCTCGGATAGCTAGGCACTTGACCGTTGAGTCAGACAGCGTGGCTTCGAATCCCACACAGAACCAAAAGCAGCAAAAATTAAAAACTAATGGCTGCAACCCATCACACTCAATTCCCCAATCCGGCTTAGGCAACCGTGGGGTCTTAACTGCCTAACACCTTCTCTGGAAATTTGTCGTTCGGATTCGACGTTAAACCGCTAGGTTCCCCATATTCAAATCTTAGTGCTGAGGTTGGATATGTGACAGAGAAGAGGCGGGTGCCCAGCAGTGGGAAATAAAAAGCTGATGATGATGGTCTTAGGGTTAATGATTCAAATGGCTGTGTCTTTTTTATTATCCGTGAACCAGGTAGGGTGATGGATCACTTGTTTGTTAGGCTCGCTTACGAGTAGTATGTCCATCTGGAGTTCTAGAGCCGTCGCAATGAGCAAGTCATAAGCTGCACGGCATCTCATTGTGTTGACTTGAATGATTTTTGTCATTTTTTTTAGGCATATCATACGCTTTGCCTCCGCCAAAGTTTTCTTGTATCGTGGACACGCTCCGGTATCAGACCGATGGCCGTTAGTATTGCATATTGGACAGTATAGTTGGTTCTTGCAATATTTTGCTTTGTGACTTTCTAGTCCGCAACCAAAGCAAAGGTTTTGCCTGTCTGGCCCGTTTCATGTGCTGCTATAATGCCAATTCATTCATATCACCTATTGAATTCTTTCCCTTTTTCTACAATGTACCCATCCAACTTTTACCCTATCCTTCTTTACGTGTTCTTTTGCCTGTTTTGGTGGGACCGAGACAGTCGCCACCTGGGTCTCGCAATAGGATGCTCTGAGGTTTTTAATGTCTATTCGGTCCTTTTTCCGCCGATTTCCACTGCTTCTTGGAGGGCTACAACAGGAGGGCTACTACAGACAGACACACGACTAGACAGACACGACTAGTCAGATTACACAAAAAACAATTTTACGGAAAGTCAATACCATACAAGAAGGACGAGAAGTGTTTTTTTTTGACAAATGTCAAATCTACCGTGCACGTATAAAAACCTAAAGCTCGTGCTAAAGGTGCACACCAGAATTTCTGCAACCCCAAACAACCAACATAATGCCTTTAAAAAGGCCCTCTTGAGAGTCAAATGCCAAGACGTTAAAAACAATCTCAATAAACATTGAGGGATTATAAGAATCCAAAGAAGAACTATTATCAGACCTGTGTAAGACCACCGCATGCGATATACTCTGCATACAGGAAACCCACCGGGTAGCCAATAACAGTAGACCAAATGTCCAAGGTATGCAGATCATAGTTGAAAGACCACATGAGAAATACGGTAGCGCCATATTTGCGAAATCAAATATAAAAATCTTATCATCAGATCACACGGAACAGTCCGACATAGAAATTCTAACTGTTGAACTGAAGAATTGCATAGTCACTTCCATTTATAAGCCCCCCTGCGAAACCTTTCATCTTCCACGATCCTAAAAGTTTTGACAATCAAAAAACAAAAAATGTTGTGGGTGACTTTAATAGTCATAGCACTACATGGGGCTATAAAGTAAATAATGACGATGGTGACAGAGTGGAAACATGGGCAGAAGCTAAAGGTCATTCATGACCCAAAACTTCCATATTCCTTTAACAGTGGCAGATGGAGTAAAGGATACAACACGGACCTAATTTTTGTAAGTGAAAACATAAAACAACAGACCTTCAAGCGAATTTGCAACCACATACCACGATCACAACATCGCCCTATACTATGTGAAACTATGTCGAGGATAAGGTACAACAACGTACTATTTCAAAGGAGATTTAATTTCCAAAAAGCAAACTGGCTCAAATTCTCGGAAGAAGTAGACACAAAAGTGAAGACCTTGGGAGCAACTGCAGAAAATTACGGAAAGTTTGGTTTCAAAAGTAGAAATAGTAAAGCAAACATCGAGGAAATTTATTCCCAGAGGCTGCAGAACAAGACACATCCCAGGTCTAACCCCAGAACTGTCTGAACAATTTAAAAAATACACATGATCCATTTAATGAAAAAAACAATTGAAAAAGGAGACCTGTTGATGGAAGAAATATCAAGAAATATCAGAAGAACATACTGGCACTCCCTTATAAGCTCCACCGACATGAAAAATACCAGGCAGAAAGCCTGGGGATTAATAACAAAAACTTGATTGTGATCCATCAATACCAAAACTGCTGGGACCTGTAACAGCAAATCAGGTGGCACACCAATTACTCTTGAATGGGAGAATCACAAAAAATAAAGCAACGAGTCAAAGACTAAAGTGTGGAGAGAAAGACAAGGAATCAGAACAGGGAATATTGAAAGAAAATTTCTCAGTACGTGAACTTGAAAAAGCCATTGACGAACTTAAAAACCGGAAAGCCGCAGGACTGGAGCACATATATTCTGAACAAATTAAGAATTTTGGACGACAAACCAAAAAATGGATCCTAGATCTATTCACTGGTATTTTACTTACACACTTGATACCCAAAATTTGGAGAAGAACTAAAATTATCGCACTATTGAAACCTGGAAAGTCCCCAGATGACCCAAAAAATTTCCCTCCAATTTTCCTGCTCTGTCACCTCTATAAACTCTTCGAGAGATTACCCCAAGGTAGTGCCTTATCTCCAACCTTGTTCAATATATACACTAACGACCAGCCTATACTATCCTCCTTAGGCATCAGACATTTTATTTATGCCAATGACACAGCCATGGTAGTCCAAAGTGAAAATTTTGAGGTGGTTGAGAAAGCACTGGAAAGTTCATTACAGCTAGTAGGTGATTACTACGACTCAAATTATCTGAGACCAAACCGCTCAAAGACACAAGTCTGCGCTTTCCATCTCCATAATAGGCTAGCCAATCAAAATTGAATATTACCTGGAAAGGTGTCGAAATCGAACACACACCTTATCCTAAATATCTAGGAGTTACCCTAGACAGATCCCTTGCATATAAAAAGCACTGCGAAAATGTAAAATCAAAAATTATTTCAAGGAACAGTTTACTGAAAAAACTTATAGGATAAAACTGGGGAGCAAATGCCCTTACCCTCAGAGTGTCTGCGTTAGCACTATGCTTCTCCGTAGGAGAGTATGCAAGCACGAAAACGGTTGACGTGGCATTGAATGAATCCTGCCGCTTGATAACTGGGTGCCTAAAGAGCACACTTCTCCACAAAGTCTTCCCAATCGCAGGCATCGCACCTCCAAACATTCGACGAACAATTAATGCAGACTCAGAAAGATCCAAACTCGAAACTGACAGTCGACATATCCTACATGGCAAGAATACACACAGGTCAAGATTAAAATCAAGAAAGAGTTTTATGAAATGCACAAATACCTTAGCGAACTCCCCCCAACAAGCCCGAATAGATGCCTGGAAACTAACCGTAGGCCATATTGAAGATGATCAGATTTCACCAGCAGAACACCTCTCTGCAGGATATAACCTCGATTGGCCTGCCTGGAGAACACTCAATAGACTAAGAACGGGAGTAGGAAGATCAAAAGACAATCTAAAGAAGTGGGGCGTAATACAAAAAGACACAAAATGCGACTGCGGAGACGAACATACCATGAGCCACCTATTGATCTGTCCAAACTGCCCTACAACATGCACTACTTCGGATCTCCTAAGAGTGACACAAAATGCAATTAATGTGGTGAAACATTGGGAAGGGAAAATTGAATAATTAGTAACTAACCAAATATCACCTTACTTATATAGTAGTAAGAATAGCCAATTCATCTGTGATTTATATATTTTACTTTATTTGATTTTATATTGACTCATGTTCTATTTATATTTATGCTTATTTAATTGACTCATGTTTATATTTATGCTTTATATTTATATGTGGTTGTTTGACACGAATATAATAATAGGACGAGAAGGATGAAAGTGTTACATTTTAGATAATTTCTGGAAGCAATAAATAGTTTAATAAATAGGCCATCTGTTTTTTGTTGTGTGGGGCAATAGACGTTTCGAGAAATAGTCGGAATTAATAAAACTAAACGAAAAAAAAATTGGAATTTCCTAGTAGCGCCACAGTTTGGCACAGCCGTTAATTTTAATAGGCGGCAATAAAACAATAGTACCAACCCTCAGGGCATAAAGATATAACACTTCTGTTAGTCATCAAAGTGTCTACTTCAACCGCTATATTTATCCATCCACCCCGAAAATATCCGCAGCCCCTCGTATCTTTTTGCCAGTTGTATCTAAAGCAAACAATTGTCTGTTAAGATAAATATTTCATGTGCAGTGCCACCAACTAGTACAACTACTTGTCACTGTCCCCGAGTGCACTAAATCAAACCCGCGCTGGATGGAGATCGTTTTATTATCTAACATATTTTTGGGGTGGAAATGGATATTGTCGATTTTTACTCGCGTCAGCGTTCACTTCATATTTTCCTCATTTTCCTTTCTTAGGGTGAAATACAAATATTATCTCCAATAAATCCTCACAAAATATACAATAATATTAACATTTCACTAGAATGCCAGTAATATCCTTGATTAATAAAGAAAAATGGAAACAGAATATATTAAAAATATGCTAGCAATAGCACATCTATTCTAATTTGGAATAATAAAATATTATTTAATATATTACTTAACTTCAATATTTTAGACGTTGCACGTTTAATAGACTAATAAAATCTGCGATGAAAAATTTAACTGTTTCTAATATTAGCAAATAAAATCGTTTTTTTTTTCTTCCTTTCATTAAATTGCGTTAATAATTGCGAAAATATATGACATAGTGAACGGCGAAAATATTTTTCGGCCGGGTCGTAGAGATCCTCTTTTAAAGTATATTTATGGAAAGGGTTGCAAAATGTCTTCAATTCCCCCAAATGTGCAGTGGACAATGGGACGAATTTGCATTTCGTTCGGACCGTAAAACTTACCGAGCGGAACACGATCTGACTTTCGCAACACGAAAATAAAACAACACACTTAACAGGAATGACGATAAAAAACAACTAAAGAACATAGAACGAAAAATACTACAATGAAGTGGAGTAGACTAGTTTAATGTATTAAAGGGATGATGATTACTTGTATTTATGTCTGTCAAGTCTTGCGTGAATAATCTTGTCTGTCTAGTTTTGTCTGCGCCGTTTCATTTAGTTTATATTAGGGTTTCACACGTACCTAGATTAGTCTAGTTCATTATTATAACTCCATACTTTAAGCTAAATATATAGTTTCTAGTCTAACATGCACTACAATCATAACTAGTTCTTTGTTTAAGATTGCTACCACAGTTATTTTTTAGGAATCAACAATGACAAAGACAAAAAAAAACGAAGAAAATACAATGGCCAGTCTAGCCCTGTCTGTCTAATCTAGTCCATCTAATCTTATATATTTAGTCTTGTCTGTCTAGGGTTGCTGTTTGGTCTTGCCTTGCCCGTCTAGCCTTGTCTGTTTAGTCTTATCTGTTTAGTTTCATCTGTCTAGTCTTGACTGTCTCCGGAGTTCACTGAGAAAGAACTGGAAAAGGCAGACGCAAAAATCAGGATAAAAAAAAACAACAGGTCTAAATCAGATTCCACCCGAACTATCATCAGGGTATCGATATAGGCCAAACATTTCCCAGTTTCTAGAGGTAATGAACGATTGCCTGAGAAAGGGAGTCTTCCCAAAGAAGTGGAAAATATTACGGCTAGTTCTCCTCGTGAAGCCTAAGAAGTCCAAAAACGAAATTACCAGAAACAGACCCATATGCTTACTGGACATAACGGGCAAATTACTATAACACCTTTTGTTAGCAAGAATCTTTAGAGAAACGCAGGAAACGCAAATCGACGATTGACGCAATGAGAAAGGCCGAGGAGAGTTTAGAAGACACGAGAAAAGACGGTTACAAACGTAGGAAGTACACATTACTAATAACACTTGATATCGAAAACGCTGTTAACAGTGCAAACTAGAAAGGGGTATTAACCGAAATTGGGAAAAAATGAAGTACAACCATCATCATCATCATCAGTAGTGCTACAGCCCTACAGGGCCTCGACTTTCTCCAGCCCCGTCCGCCATCGTTTCCGGTCTCTGGCAAGGACCTTCCAGTCAGCTGCACCAATTTTTCTGGCTTCCTCAGAAACGCTGTCTTTCCATCTCAACCATGGTATCCCACTGCCTCTACTGCCGGTTGGTATGGCCTCAAAGTTTCTTCGCGTTGACACGTTGTTGTTATAGCGTGTTAACGTGAGGACGCGTCTCGAGGTTTTGTACCGAAATTCTTTCGTGAATTTTATTTTCCCCAGGCATCTTCGCCGTGACCTCCGTGAAAGTGGTAATTTTTGTAATGCAAACTTTTGAGGTCTGTGTGAGGATGCGTTCGGCCTGAATCGCCAGGTCACGACGGAATCGCAAGTTTTGATCAATTCTGAGACGACTGACGTGCGGCGTTTTTCAAATTTCACCTGAGGGACCGTACCACCTGGGTTTTTGAAGGTCAAAAGGGTTCTTGGTGATGGTTCAACTGTGAATGTTCGTCCGCACGTTGCGCATCCCCAGGTTTCGTCCTCCGCCCTGCCGCGCCCCTCCCTTCGAGGCGCGTTTTGCGTCGGATCTCGAAAATTCTTCCCGGAAGATTTAGCTGGCGTCGCGCCATGTTTTTAGAGCCCTAGCTCGCCGTCCTGCGCCGTCGCGTTCACCTGGCGCAAGAGAAAATGCAACTTTTTTTGCCGACTTTGCAATCACTTTCACGGACGCCCTACACTTATTTAAAGGGCTCCAGGTCGCCGATTGCGTTCATTCTCTTTAGAACACTTGGTGGCAGCTTCTCCAAGAAGGATTTTTAAACTGCGACGACTTTTTTCGATTCTGTGGCAGTTTAACACGTTAGCTGCCACTTGTACAGCCGGTTGCCAATTGACATGGTTCCTACTGTGCCGAACGAAATATGCGGCAGCTAACGTCTGAAAGAGAAAAGTTTGCAAAAAGAATATAATACCAGAGGCGTTTTACGGGGCTCACTAGAGCTTCCAAACTATTTGACAGATCTGAGCGGGATCTGCGTCGTTCGGTCGGCCATAGAACCTAGTAGTTTGTTTGGGAGTTTAATCCATATTATAGATGTCGCGTTTTTTGAAATTCCAAGTTGAGCGACACGTGGGCTCCGCCGAGCCGCGCATTTTGGTACCGGCGCCGCGTTGTTGCTACTACGGAGTCGCCCGCCACAGTTCGAAACGTATCGGCTCTCCTTCGCCTGAAGGTGCGGTCAGTCTGACCGCTGCAGTTTCGCCGATTCTGGGGACAGCGACTCGAAACTGCACGCGTTCGATTCGGTACGGACGCCGGCGCCCCTTTTGTATTTCTTTTGCTGACGTTGGAAAATATCACTCTTTTTTTGCACTCTCTTTTTACATTTTTTGACTTTTTTGACCCCGCTCACCGCGCGGCCCAATCCGAATTTTGCGGCACGAGGCGATGCCGCCTGTCGATACGCGTATTTCGGTACCACTCGCGGCTTCCTGCATCGCTCCCTTCAAACGGTGCGTCCGAAATGCCGAAAAAAAATCCGCAACCGCCTCTTTGGCCAGCAATTTGCGAGTTCTACGGTCATCGGCGAAAATTTTTGGTTCGCATCGCGCAGGAAAGATGCGGGAATTTAAAAAACTGATCGGAAATTCCGTCGGGTCCCCCGATCCGAAAATATCTCCTTAAATGTGCAGGGAGCACTGTTAAAGAGCACCTTCAAGTTTGCTGCCTTCTGCAGCCAATCGTGCCGCGGCGGACTCGCGATAACATATGGTAACTGTGAAAGTTGGCGTGAATACTCTTCATAGTTTCCTTGTTCAGGAATTATTTCAGGATGCTCAAAGCATATACAGCTTTATTTAGTTTTAATCAGCTCCGCTGCATGCGTTGTCCATCCGAGTGTATAATCCAGGTGAATCCCAAGCAGTTTTACATTGTTCTGTAGTTCAATATTAGTATTTGAGTTTGTAGTCATCTTATTGTATGGTCTTGTATCCAGTGTTCCCTCTATTTTTTGTGACACGTGTGCGCACTTCTTTAAGTATGTGCAGTTTTCTCCAAAATAAAATAAATTGTGCGGCAATTAAAAAGCGCACATAATAAAAAAATACAATACTAATATAGCATATTTTGTAACTAGAGCGGTAGGTTGTCAATTTGACACGAGAGTTAAATTGGGCGCACGAACAAAGTGAGTGCGCACATTCGCTCGAGAGGGCAATTGACAATACCACCCGTGTTACAAACAATATTTTTTATTACTCATGCGACAAGTTTTGGATCCAGGTGCCATAAAAAAATAGAATCAAAAATGAAGTGTGTGGATTCGTTATAAGAACTCTCCTGAAGTCTCCGGTCTCACCATAGAATTTACACTCATTTTAAAACGTTTTCTTAATTTTTTATAATTATTTTGTAATGAAAAAAAAATCACTTTCACTTATCAACGTCACTTTCACGTAATTTTTTTAATATTGAGGTCTTGGTTGTGTTTATTTATTGAATTTAGTTTATTGAATATTTGCGTGAATTACCAAAGTTTTGTGGAAATACTACCAAAAGTGGCATTTCTCGTACTAAAAAACGTGCGCCAGATAATACTTTTAACGCATGAGTTATAAAAAATAATAATTAAAATTCAGTTCAAATTTTGTGTAACTAACGAACAAGAACAACAATTTACAATTACTTATTATTGAAAATTTTTATTGGTTTTTAATTCACGAAAAAAATGACATAAACTTCATGAGTTCTTCTATAATTAAAGTCTTTTTTAAACAAAATTTGGAAATTAGATCACTTGTATCTTGATTAAAATATTCAATTAATGCTTCATAATTTGTAATAATTTGCTTTTACTGCAAAATGTCGTTACAACCACCAGACCTCATTAATAGCTTGAGAAGCTATAGAGTTATTTTACACTTCTGCTACACCGCGACTTTTTCCAAGCATTACGGATGCGCCATCAGATTTTTATCTTCATCTTCATCTTGTTTATCTTCATAAAATTGTAGAATTGTAGAAAAAAATGAAGACATTCGATTCCTCTTTAATTGGATTATCCTAAGGATAACAGTTTTATATTGATCAGATTTTCTAAACTTAAAATTTGGTTGTTGAAACGTATGGTCTTTAATCAAAAATTAGGGTATGAAAATGTGATATTTTAATTTCATTTATTATTTCAGATTTTATAACAGTATTCACCACTTCCAAAATTGAAAAAGTACAGTTTTTACTACGCAAACTTTCTGGAATATGACGTATTTTGTCACGTGGTTATATATTTCTTGAACCGAAAGTAAAGATATGTTCATTTTAATTGCCAATAATAAATTATCAATTACATTTTCCTTATATGGATTTTATAATTATACAGGTGCAATTTTATTTTCTGCACGAAACAAAAATTTTGTGCGCGCGAATATTTTTCATGTTTATAATGTATGTGGTGCGCTCCCACGCGCACCGCTTATAGGGAACACTGCTTGTATCCCGCATGGATTTAAATATTGTGATCATCGTTTTTCCATGATTCAGAACAAGTTTATTCTCGTTACACCAGTTTTTCATATTTTCCAAGGCGGTATTGGTGTTAGTCGGTATGGCATCTATTGACCTATTTCCTATCAATATGCTTGTGTCGTCTGCGTAATGTATAGTCAAGTATCTCGTGTTCTTTGTAGATTTAGGTCTGGGAGGGCATTCATAAAGTATTAACAGTGGAGGTCCTAGGGTGGTACTCTGAGGTATCCCCAGATTAATGAGTCTGGCTGTGGATCTCTCCCTTCATTGCTCCCTGACTCTTTCTGTTGTCTGCACTCTATTTTTTCGAAAGCTTGTGATTAGGTCAAGCGCCGTTCCTCTAATTCCACAGCTAAATGCTTTTCTCGCTATAATGGCATGGTCCGCTGTGTCATACGATTTTGAGAGGCCTATGTAGGAGTATCCCTCATGTTTCATTTTGCTCCTCCAGTTGCTGAATAATTTCTTTTAAGAATAGGAAGCAAGCGGTCTCTATACTTCGTCCTTTGATAAATAGACAGCATTGTTTTACAGATTAATTTCTCCATTATTTTAGAGACAGAGATTGGTCTGTAATTGTTGAGCAGGGTAATAAATTCGCTCGTAAACTCGATAGCACAATATGCAGAAAAAAATCATAAAAATGATATTAAATCTGCGATGTGCAGTTAATAGACGGAGTCATACCCAAAGAAATTGTAATAGATGAAAAGGATAGGAACTACAGTAATGGAAATGGGGGAAGAAAGCAGTACATAAGATTGCAGTCGGAAAATAAATGGTGCCAAAGATGGAGTAGTATACAGGAAAAGCAAAGTGTTCAAGGAGGTTGATTAAGGATCACAAATAATGGATTAACAGAATGTCTGCAGGAGTGTGGTACTTCCTGTCACAGGGTAGCCATGGGTGTTTTGGGGAATACTTATATAGATTTAAACAAAGGGTCAGAAATCAATGCATGTACTGCCAGCAGATAGACACCGCAGAATACATTATTTTCCTCTGTGATAGGTGGTCAATAAAACAATGTTGCTTCTTCTCGATGTGCCTTATCCTCTCAGGACGTTGGCGATCACATTAGCTCATCTCACTTTATCCACTGCAGCTGGGAACAGTTCAACTGAAATCATATTCGTCCATTGTCGCAAGTTTTTCAGCCATGACACCCTTCTTCTGCCTGGCCCCATTTTTCCGTCTATTTTTCCTTCAATTATGAGTTGAAGCGCTCTGTATTTGTCGCTTCTCATTATGTGTTCAAAGTAGCTTGTTTTTCTCTGTTTGACTGTAATCATTATTTCTGTTTGTTTCTCCATGCGGTTTAGGACCTCGATGTTGGTTGTATGGCTTGTCCAAGGAATTCTCAATATTCTGCGGTAGCACCACCTTTCAAAGGCCTCCACTCTCCTTTGCGTTGTTTCTGTTAGTGTACACGTTTCCACACCATAAAATAGTGTGCTAAAAACATAACACCTCAGAACACGGAGCCTGGTTTTTAGGTTGAGCCTGAGATTGCACAGCACATTGCGCATGCTGTTAAATACTGCTCTAGCCTTTACCTAGCCTTTATCTCAACCGAATGATCCCAGCTATCATTGAGCACGCAGTCCAGATATGTACATTTCCTCACTCTTTCCAGGATGTTCCTGTTTACAGTTATTTCAGCGCTAGCATCTGGGTTTTTACTTATTACCATTGTTTCGGTTTTATTTATATTAAGTTTCATGCCATATTCTTCGCAGACGGTAACTACTCGGTTCATTATCCGCTGCAATCCTTCTTTGCCGTTGCTCATGATCACGGTATCATTCGCGTATCGCAGATTATTCAAACATTCGCCGTTGATAATAACAGCATCTGTTGCGTCTTCCAGTGCTTTTTTAAATATTTCCTCCAAATATACATTAAACAGTAGAGGTGACAGTATGCACCCTTGTCTTACTCCTTGCTTTATATTGATACTGTCTGTTGTATTGTTTTTTATTCTTACTTTGGCAGTTTGATTCCAATATAGGTTTGAGATGATACGAAGATCAGCAGCTTCTACACCCCCATACGCCAGCACCTCAACAAGTTTATCGTGGTTCACGAGGTCAAACGCTCTGCTAAAATCTATGAAACATAGGTAGACATTTGTATTGACATCTCTGCATCTTTCAATAAGTATTTGTACAGCGAGCAGAACTTCTTTTGTACCTAGTCTTTTTTTAAAGCCGAATTGAGTGTCACCTGTAAGTTCTTCTAATTGATTATATATTTGTCCATGAATTATCTGGAGGAGTAGTTTTAGAGCGTGGCTCCTTAAGCTAATGGTTCTGTATTCCTCTCATTTTTTGAGTTGGGCTTTTTTGGCATAAAAATAGATGTTAACCAGTCCTGTGGTATTACTCCTGTATTGTATATAGTGGTAAACAAGTCTTGTATGTTGTCAATGTATTGATTAGCAAAGAGTTTTATAACCTCAGCTGGTATACCGTCTTCCCCGTTTGCTTTCTTGTCCTTTAGCTGCTTTGTTGCACGAATAAGTTCCTCCCTTGCAATCGATAGACCTTCAATATCTGACTTGGTTTTCCTGTTGTCGCCCCGTTGGTCCTCGTCAAACATTTCTTCCACGTATTCCTTCCATCTCGCAAGTTGAGCCCCTAGGTCTGTTATTGTCTTTCCATTCCCATCCTCTATGATTCCATGATGTTGCTGCTTTCGTGTTCCTGCTGCTTCTTTTATCTTTTAATACAAGTTTGTTGTTCTTTTAATACATTTGTTGTTAAGCATTGCTTCTTTCGCTTTCCTAATTTCCTTTTTGATCTTTCGGTGAATTTCCTTATATTTTTGCATTTCCTTATTTCGATACTTTTTTCTTTCTTCCATTAATTCAATTAGGTTGTCCGTCATCCATGCTTGTTTCCTTTACCTTGTCTCTTCTGCTATGCAGTTGTCGATAGTACTCTTTAGAATTGTTTTAATGCTTCCCCATTTTTCTTCCGACGTTGTTGTGTCTCTAATTTTCACGGTTTTTCTTTGGTTGTTTATCTCTGTTATTATACGTGACTTTGTTGGTTCTGCATTTACTGTGTTGAAGTCTTTACTAATATCTCTTTTCCTTGTATCAATTTTTTTCTGTCTGACTTTTACTGTTACCTGCAGAAGATTATGATCGGTTGGTATGTCTGCCCCAGGATATGTTTTTGCTGATTTTATACAATTTTTAAATCTTTTATTAACAATAATATAATCAATCTGGTTTCTGACTAGCCGGCCTACTATTCCATCTGCCGGACCTTTCCAAGTATATATTCTCCTAGTCGGTAATTTAAAGCAGGTATTCATTATCCAGTATTCTTTTTCCTGTCAGAATTGGATTAATCGTTCACCTCTTTCATTACGTATCCCAAGGCCATGGCTCTTCTGTTACATTTTCAGTTTTACCTTGACAAACCTTAGCATTGAAATCTCCTAGTATAATGTTAACCTCTTCTTTTCTTAGGAGGTTCATTGTTTTACTTACACCGTCGTAAAACTGTTTAATTTCTTCTTCACTGCTTTGGCTTGTTGGTGCGTGTACTTGCATTATATTTAGATTGACAGGCTTGCAACTTATCTGCAATAGAACTATTCTATCTGAGACTGGAATGAAACCTCTTATTGACTTATTTATCCCGTTAGCCACTATAATAGCAACGTCGTTTCTGTTTTGTGTGGTGCTATCGCCAGAATAATAGACTGTGTGCTTAACTATTACGGTTGTTCCTGTGTTGGGCCATCTGACTTCGCTGCTTCCCAAGATGTCTATGTTCAGTTTTTCCATTTCGCTTATCAAGTTTGCTGCTTGAAAAAACAATGTTTACACAGGCAAATATTTGGGAGGAAGTTAATACTGACAACATAATTTAAATTGTGTTTCAATCAAAGAAAAACTGTAATTACATAAAAGAAATGATTTACGACATTATGAAAAGTACAACTGATAATGAGAGAACAGAAAAGGCAACCAAGCGGGAAAGTAACTAGATTGACGATAATTCCAAAACCTATATCTAACGCCTTCCAGTTCGAAGCTATACCCAGGTGATCAGGAACTGGTTACAAAGATTTCAGCAATAGGAGAATAATAGGAGTACAGAACACTCCTCGGGAATAACTGGTCCTAGCAAAATGTTTCTCCTTTTGCGTAATAAAAAATAATGAAAAGTCCTGATTGTCTAACCTTGTCTGTCTAGTCTTGTCAGTCTAGTTTTATTTTTCATGTCTGTCTACCCATGTCTATCCATATGTGTCTATTTATTCTTGTCTGTCTTATCTTATGTATTGACTTATGTTTGTCTACTCTTTTTTCTCTAACACAATCTGTATAGCCTTATCTGTCGTGCCTTGCCATGTCTGTTTAGTGTTTAGTTTTATAAGCCTCGTCGGTCTAATATTGTCAGTCTAGCCTTATCAGTCTAGCCTCGTCAGTCTAGTCCTGTCTGTCTAGTTTAGCTTGCCTAGACTTTGCCTTGACTTGTTTATCTTGTCTCTATATGGTTTGTTGTGTATGCTTTATCGCTCCATTCTTGTTTGTTTGTATTCAGAATTAATTTAATACGTGCAAATATAGTTTACAGTTACTAGAGTCAGATTAATAATGTTATTAATCCATCAAACGCGGAACAAGCTAAATAAAACAAAGGGTTCTAAAACTATATCCTCAGTGTTCCAGAAGACAAAAAACCCACATACAAAAGGACGAAGATAATGATTAAAATGTATTTTGTGTGTTGGTGCGATAATTTCCGTTGTCTTAATGCCGGATCGTAATGTTTTCCATGCGGAGATATCCATTCGATTTAAGTGTGGTCGTTTGTCATCAAATTTAATTATCGGTCGTTACTTGTGCCGTTGTCTCTCCGGTTTTTAATTGGATATAAAGGACGTAAAAACAATTGTCACGTAGAGTAAAACGTTATGAGTTATCGAGAAGATTATCGAGCGCTCGTCGGTGATCGTTCCAATGAAATAAGAGATTAAAAGAGAAAAGTATATCCTCAAAAAACTCGCAGACATAAAACTACACAGACAAGACTATACAGACAAGACTAGAGAGACAAGTCAGACAAGGGCTAGGATTAGAATAAATAAGTACAATTAGAGTTTCAGGATTAAAGCGAATATAATCTGAACAAAATATAATCTGAACTGCAATATAATCTGGTATATATTTTACGTTTTTTTTCTCTCCCTATGTCGTTTCATATCTTTTTTTTTTCTCCTTTCTCAATATGTAATCTTATTTTACTTGTGTGTGTCTGTGTGTGGCATCGAGTTCGGAGTTGAACGTGGTTGTTGGTTCCAATTTTCCTTCTATTTGCATCTGAAAATATGTGCTGAGCGGAGGCGAGTTCCGCACAAAAGGTGCGAATATGGCAGCGTTTAAACTTGGCAAGGGCAGACACTTATTGTCACGATTGCCCTCGCCAATCATAGAGAATGCAAATTCGCATTACGCAATCCGGGCACACATCCAGGAGAAGCGGCACACTGTTTTTTTTTGTCTGTTTGCAAAAGGACAATTGTATAAAAATAAAATACGAAAAAATCAGAATTTGCATAATAGGCAAATTATGATCATAGCGTTTGTCTATACGGGTAGATCTAAACCAGGGGTGGGCAAATCCTTTAACTGTCGGGTCACATTGTGGCTGTCACAATGGGGGTCACAAACTGTGTAGCACTGCACTGCAATAATAAAATTAATAGTTATTTTAATGTGCAGTGTCTATGAGACAGTGGCAGGTAGTTTTAATTTTCTTACAGTAATCCATTTGCTTACAATGCCTATCACCTGGTTGGCAGTTTGCCTTATCCCGTGTTCATTTTTTTGCAAATTTAATAAGTGTGGCACCCTCTGGCAGTTTTAATCTCATTATGTCATATAGGACATTCCATAACGTGGGGCCCATTATTGAGCCCTGTGGAACCCCACAACTGACTTCCACTTCCACCATCTTGTTTTGAGCTTGCAGTACCAGTTTTCTGTTAAGGTAGCTTCTTAACATACGCAGCAGGTATGGAGCTATGCGTCAAAGCATTTCGCACATCAAAAGTTATTAACGCGCAGACTTTTCTGGTTCTTGATGTACCTGCTCTTGCATTCTCTGCGATCTTATGTTTTTGCCTTATCTGCAATGCCTTTTCTAAATCCATACTGTCTGTCGGATAATCGAATTCCGGCGTCAAGTTCCTTTTGTAATTTTGCCAGTAAATGTGCTTCCAATAGTCCAGCTACGTCTAGCAAGCATAGAGGCCTATACCATGATTGTTGACCAATCGGCTTGTCTTCTTTCTTTAGAAGAACTAATCTTACTTGTCTGGGAGGACAAACTAGACAGACAGACAAGACTAGACAATCAATACTAGACAGACATCTGGATTTATAAAACTAGATCAACTTTATTCGAATAAAGCAAGGCTAGATGGACTAAGGTTAAGTTTATTACGAAGGTTTTATAGCATGAACAGTGCAACAACGATCCCAAATAATAATCCTTACGTAATCCACTTGAAAAAAATAATCTAAAGCAATTTGTAAACTTTTTCATAATTCGCTCATTTTATACTCATTATCCACTTTAATTAGTTTTTCTTTTGGTGTAACAATTTAAATTTTCTCGCCGTTTTTTTCCCTCCGTGCGTCCGATAATCGCCAATTTTAAATTACCTCCACTGTTGACCCAGTTGTATGCGAACTTTTTCGCCGAGGAAATTGAAAGTACACTCGCAATTATATAATTGGTACCTGTTTTACTACTAAATTGTTTGCAGTTCCCAGCCGAGATGCCATTAAATAACAATATGGTCTATTTTAAACTATCTATTCATACTTATCCTACTTAGTTTACTTTCAAAACGTCGCTTTTTATAATAATTTCCACTGCGAGATTAAATTACTTGGTTTATATTAACATTCTGCAAACGGCAATTAGAGTAGTCGAAGAACAATATTCAAGAGAAAGAAACACATTTTACAGAAAAAACAAAGCAGATTAGACAAACAAACATTTGCTGACAAAACCTGGAAAACAATTCTATGGTGTAGTCATTTTAATGGTGGGTTTTTAAGGGTTTTGCCGATTTCAATGCGATTCCATTCCGCCTTTGTTTCCTCGTTTCGCGCAATCATAATTCCCTTAATTATTTTCTTTTTTGCCTTCTCGTTCATTATGCCCGTTTTCTTTTCCATTTCGGGCTGAATTTACATGCAAAAGGATTTTTGTCCTTCAATGGGAAGATGGATGAATGTTGACGTTAGCAATAATTATTCTTACGAAAAGAAAGAAAAAAAAGAAACTTTTTGTCAGTCCATTAATAAAGTAAACGAATTTCTTGAATGCCCCTCTTCGAACGAGAAGGAAAACTCTATATCAAGTTTAAAACTTTACTAATTACAGATCGATTTAGTCTTGCTTGTCTAGTTTCGTTTGTTTAGTCTTATATTTTCAGCCTGTCTAATTTTATCTAATTAATTCTGACTAGTATTTTCTCTCTAGTCAAGCCTATCTAGTCTTGTCTGTCTAGTCGTGCCAGTTTAGATATCTGTCTAATCTTGTCTTGCTCAATCTTGTCGCTACAGTATAATCTCGGTAATTCGGCCGTTGGTTAATCGGACGATACGTCCAGTAATCCGGCGGTCACGCTCGCGCTCTTCCCTCCCACCACTTTTTCTTATAATTCGGCGGTTGTCTGGTCCCATAAGTGTCGGATTATCGAGATTATACTGTATATGTCTGGTTTTATTTGACACGATTTCATTGTCTAGCCTTGAAGTAAATTTAGTAAAGGTAATTAAAATTAAATAATATAAGCGTAGATAGTTTTAATAATGTAGTGGCTACAACCTGTACGATAATCGAACAATCATTTGCTGCAAAATTAACACCTGTTGGTGAACAATCGCCCCCCGTTCCTGGTGTACCTGCAGCGGTAATATCCTGGATTATATGCAATATTGATTTCCGCGTCGCAGCCTAGCTGCTGTCTGTCACCCGAAATGAAATTTAATATCGATAATATTACCACAGGAAAAGCTGATTTCATTTAAAAACGTGCGAGAGAACATATTTCACGGACGAAACGAAAACGTTTTTTTTGTTTTATTTTCTCGTTAATCTCAATCTGTGTTGTTTTGCGAAAGAGATTTGCAATTAAATCGTTTCGTAACGAGTGTGCGAAAAATTGTATTGTTTCTGTCAACAAGATTTATCGTGTTTGTAATTCGACGGCAGATATCTTTATTAAATGGTTAGTTTACACCTCTGCAGCGTCTATAAATCTAAATAATATGTAGCTGGGAGAAAAATTGCCGTAATTGCAGAGGAGAATTTCCTTTCTCCGATAATATCTAGGCTGAAAAATACGTGATTATCAACCTCAGTCTACAAGCAATTGTTAAACGAAACGAAGAAACTATTAACCAACTACATTTCACTAGTCTAGACTTGTTTCTACTGCTTAAGCTTACCTACTTAGTTGCGTCTGGAGCTAAGTATTTAATATAAATTGCACAGTTTCTTTTCGGATATTTTTGCTGCGAGAAGATTAATGTTACAAGCCAGTCCATATTGAATTAGGAGTAAACACGAGGAGGTTCATAAAAACCAGAAGCGTTGTTATTCTTAAGGTCTGCGAATAAGCAGCAACGGGTATTAACTTTTTACGGACAACTCAGATTCTTTCTCTTTAATTATCCTATGAAAACAGACGTGCAGTCTGTCAGATATGAATTTTCCCTGCTCGTTTGCTTTTTAATACTTTAAGTGACACCCAGTTAATCCCGACGCACTAAACAAAATCAGCAGACCGACAAAACTAAACAGACACGAATATATAGTTTAGACTGGACAGAGAAGACTAGACAGACTAAACTAAACAGACTAGACTAGACAGAAAAGACTAGACAAACAAGATTAGACAGAAAAGACTAGACAAATCAGATTAGACAGACAAGACTAGACAGCTTATTGATTTATTCGACTCTTTGTCGCTAGGACTACGTCTACGCTCTATGCTCTATACTCTATACTCTACTATGCTCTATACTCTACAGTATGCTGGTACATAATAATTATTACATAATGATAATTACATAATAATGTATCTATATAATAAAAAAAAAATGCAAAAAAGGTAAATATTTAGTGACTTGGTCGTGATCCAATCTTTTTAGTTTCATGACACGTTCATCAAAAACCATCATACCTTCTTTTTCGACTTCCTCGTCGAGTCGTCCTCATTTCCTGGCAAGGAGCATCCTGCCTAAAACATTCTTTGATCAGTATGTTGTCTCCATTCTGAGATAACAGTACATGTGGAGCTGTGTCTTCTTCACCGCACTGACATGGTGGTGATTCCCTTTTGCCGAAACGATGCAGATATGACTAAGAATTACCATGGCCAGTAATGAGTTGGATCGCGTGGTGTCTAAAGTAGTCCAAAGGCCAGTGCTGGATGCATCCGATCGCTGTTGCCACTCCTTGTTAATGTTGGCGTTAATCCCGCATTTTATTGCCTGGCTTGGCACTTTTTTTACTCTTACTGCACTATTGTGATGTACCGGGACTGTGGAGTCTTGACCAGAGGCTTGTATTGCCAGACTGTCCGCTCTTTCGTTGCCTGTCAGACCGACGCGACGTGTGCTCTTACCCAAAGCAAAGTTTAGTTTTTTGTGAGATCTCCTTATAGCTGCCACGTTTCGAACTGTGTTTCTGTTGGCGAGGCTATGTTTTGAAGGGCATCTAGAGTAGATCTGCTATCGCAGAGAATCGAACATTCGTCCATTTTGTCCAACTTCTATAGAATATACGCTAACGCCCGGTTAATTGCAATTAACTCCGCTGGAAATATAAAGGTGGTACTCGACCAAACGAAATGATTCTAAATGAATTGAGTGGACTATTTTTAACAATAAATTTAGCGTTTGTATGTCAAATCGGGATGGTCTCGTCAGGCTGCAACCGTCTCTGACCCGCTCCGTGGAACGTTCTTCCGTAGCCTATTTAAGGGAGGAAATAGGAAGAAATAATATGAACAGGAAAATACAAATATGGAAACCCTTGAATCAAATTGTTCCGGATGGGATAAAAGCCGTTGCTGTCTTCCATGCGGTGATCGAACCACCCGATATTGACTGACAACTAACAAACGCGAGCGTGTCCAACATGTCGGCTGAAGTCAGACGCACGAACCTGTCGCGGACTCGCCGAACGCTCAAAATACACTGCCCGATATTTCATATCGCAGCGTGATTTTCAACATGTCGGCTGAAGTCAGACGCACAAACCTGTCGCGGACTCGCCGAACGCTCAAAACACACTGCCCGATATCTCATGTCGCGGCGTGATTTCCGGCTAATTTAGCACGGTCTCGACCCAGGTCGGGGCACCTATCGCCCTCCTTCGGATAGAGGAATAAAACCAATTAGACCAACAAAACTGGTCCGAACATGAATCTTTTCTTTTTTCGTTGTAAGCTGCAAAAGCAGTTCCAACTCCAGCGTCTGATTTTGAGCCATCTGTGAATATTTTCATCCGGTAGGAATTAGTGGGTGAAGTAGAGTAAACGATGTTGCGAAAATAGGCGCGATGTATAAGGTGCTCTAAATGAATCTTAGTTTCGACAAGGTCGGTGGACACGCTAGGGCCATTTACTTCTCTTATGGTCTGGTTTTCTAGGGAATGTCTGGTTTGGTACAATGAAAACTGTTTTAATTGAAGGTCGGAATTTTATTTGGAGTCAGATTGGAAGTGTTTCATCTTCCCCGGAGATAACACAGGTAGCCTCTGTGGACACCGTCCGATAAGCTTTGGACTCTTTTTAAGTGCAGACCCGTTGTTAGCTTTTTCCTTTACTCCACAAGACTAATGCCAAATGGGAGCGGCGTATAATAAATCGGGTTCAATTGCTCTGCTATAAATCTGTTTTAATGTTATTTTGCCTACTCCCCATTCCTTCCTAGCCACGAAGCCAAGTTGAACGATCATCTGTTTGGCCTTACCACAAGCTAGTTTGATGTGTAGTGTAAAGTTTAGGTTTCTATCGATTGTGACCCCCAGGTATTTTAAATGATCTTGACACTTGATCTGATTACCTACTAATATAGTACTAGTGTAGTGATGACTTGGTCATGATCCAATCTTTCTAGTTTTTTTTGGCAGGTTCATCAAAAACCTTCCACCACATATCTTGTTTTTCGACTTTTTTTTTAGTCCAAAGACCAGTTCTGGGCGCATCCCATCGTTGTTACCACTCCCCGTTAAGGTAGGCGTTAATTCCGCATTTTATTGCCTCTTTTGGCACTTTTTTTACTCTTACTACACTATTGCGACGTACTGGGACTGTGGAGTCTTAACCAGAGGCTTGTCTTGCCAGACTGTCCGCTCTTTCGTTACCTGTCAGACCGACGTGTGCCCTTACCCAATGGAAACTCAATTTAGTTTTATGTGAGATCCCCTTATATCTGCCACGTTTCGAACTGTGTTTCGGTTGGCGAGGCCATGTTCTGAAGGGCATCTAGAGCAGAGCTACTATCGGAGAGAATCGAATATTCCTCCATTTTGGCCAAGTTCAGAAACATAGAATTTATGCTAAGGCCCGGTTAATTGCAATTAACTCCGCTTGAAATATTGAGCAGTACTCGGCCAAACGAAATGTTTCCAAATGAATTGAATGGACTGTATTTAACAATAAATTTAGCGTTTGTATATCAAATTAGGATGGTCCCGTCACTTACCTTCATGCTGCAATCGTCTCTGACCCGCTCTGTGGAACGTTCTTCCGTAGCCTATTTAAGGGAGGAAATAGGAAGAAATATTATGAACAGGAAAATACAAATATGGAAACCCTTAACTCAAATTGTTCCGGACGGGAGAAAAGCCGATGCTGCCTTCCATGCTGTGATGGAACCACCCGATAATTCGATTGACATAAAATTAACTAACAAACACGAGCTTGGCCAACATGTCGGCTGAAGTCAGACGCACGAACCTGTCGCGGACTCGCCGAACGCTCAAAATACACTGCCTGATATCTCATATCGCGTCGTGATTTACGGCTTATTTAGCACGGTCTCGACCCAGGTCGGTGCACCGGTCGCCTTCCTTTGGATAGAGGCCAAAAACCAATTAGACCAACAAAAGTGGCCCGAACATGAATCTTTTCTTTTTCGTTGTAAACTACACAAGCACGTGAGCTACAAATTCCAGCGTCTGATTTTGAGCCGCCTGTGAATATTTTCATCCGGTAGGAGTTGGTGCGTGAATTAGCGTAGACGCAAAGGTGTGAAAATAGGCGGGATGTATAAACTGCTCTAAATGGATCTTAGTTTCGACAAGGTCGGTGGATACGCTAGGAAAAGCCCTTGCGTATCTTAGGGCTTTACTTCTCTTTGGGTTTGGTTTTCTAGGGAATGTCTGGTTTGGTACAATGACGTCTGTTGTAATTGGAGGTCAGAATTGGATTTGGAGTCAGATTGGAGAATGAAGTGTGTTATCTTCCCCGGAGATAACACAGACAGCCTCTGTGGACACCGTCCGATAAGCTTTGGCCGCTCTTAACGTGCAGACCCGTTTTTAGCTTTTTCCTTTACTCCACAAGTCTTATGCCACATGGGAGCGGCGTATATTAAACCGGGTTCAATTGCTCCTCTATAAATATGATTTAATGTTATTTTGCCTAATAATCCCCATTTGTTTTTTCTTAACAAATTGAAAAGAAATTTTGTTAATTTTAATTAAACAAAATAACATTAGTTTAGTGATTTTAAATTATTTCACTTATGCACTTGATAATGCTTCAATGGAAGTTATGGATAGGATTGCCAATTTCTTGACATTACGAATTAAAGTTTTTTTTTCAGTTTCACTCTAGGAATGACGCCATCATGGCCAGGGAAACACTTAACAACTCGACACATTACCCATTCTGCTGGTGGAAGGTTACCCTCTTTCAAAATGACTACTGCTTCGCTCAGAATATCAGGTTCAGATTTAGAACCAGATTTGGAGAACCAGATTTAAAGACCATTTGGTCCTTAGATTTAATACATTCAAATATTCAAATCTCCTACGATTCCAAAAGTCTTGTTTGATTTTCTAAATGTGTTCCCAGGTAGACAAACGGTTGGTTGCAACTTTACCAAAGTCTCGATCGCGAAAGTTGGTCAAGGAATCACCAATTACAAAATGGCCAGGGGTGAGGACTATTGGATCATTAGGATTTGAAGAAATGGGAGTTAAAGGTCCTGAGTTCAATATGGCGAATAACATTTCATATCCGGCAACATGATGTAGAAGTCTTTTGAAGCTCTTAACTGCGGCTTCCCAGTCAAGTTTTGCGTCCCAAAGTCTTTGTATAATTATCTTTGCTATAATAATGACTTGTGCTAACAAACCCAAAGGATTGAATATTTTTGCAATTTCCAATAAAATAAGTTATTTTATTATTTTAATCTCTTCAGCAAATGAAATAGGTTTCACGGTATATATTATGTTATCTGAGCTTGATTCCCAACAGATAGCTAAAGTTTTCATCGTAGTGTCCCCTAACTGTAACTGGGGATTAAAATTTTCCTTTGATATGCCTTTCAATACTGCCATCCCATTTGAAGCCCATTGCTGAATAGGTTATACCAGCTTTTACAAGTATTTGTATACACAAAAACGTTACCAGAGATTCAACCGGTCGATATATAGTAGCGCTACCATTCAATCCAAAAGGACCTGAACTAGGAGAGTCGTATAACCAGCCAGTGAAACGATTTTAAAGCACTGAGCGAAAGTTTAAGAATGACCCAAATTTACAAAATCAATATAAGAAAGTGACGCAAGAAAACAACAATTTAAACCACCATGTAACCAGTCCAGGAACCATAGTCAAGCTCAAAAGGTTATTACCTTCCACATCACGCCGTGATTAAAGAAAGCATTATGACTACAAAAATGAGAGTGGTATTTGATGGCCGTATTTTTATTGCTTCTTGTACATTTTGAGCTCCGCTAAGTAAATCATCAACATAAAAAATCCTCTAATAGAATTTTAGCTGCAATTAGAAATAAGGAACCCTCATCCTGGGCTAGTTGATGCAAACAACGAGTAGCCAGGTACCAAGCGGGCTTTTGTCTTAAGGTTACTGCATTTAGCTCGTAGCATTGTATCCAATCATCAGTTTTCCATAAAATGCGTTGGTATTTTCTGTCTTACTTTCCAATTAAAATTTGTCGGTACATTTTCTTAATATCGCCAGTTATTACTATCGGATGTTTTCGAAAACGAAGTAATAAAGAAAAGAGATCCTATTGAATTGTGGGTCCTGTAAAGAGTGTATCGTTCAAGGATACACTTGTTGTATTTGCAGAGCCATCAAATACCACTCTCATTTTTGTAGTCATACTGCTTTCTTTAATCGTGGCGTGATGTGGAAATAACCTTTAACTTTAATAGCCTTTTATAATAGTAACCTTTTGAGCTTGACGGTGGTTCGTGGACTGGTGACATGTGTTTTAAATCAATGTTTTCTTGCATTACTTTATTGATTTTGTAATTTTGGGTCATTGCAACTTTCGCTCAGTGCTTTCAAATCGTTATACGACTCTCCCAGTTCAGGTCTTTTTGTATTAGGGTAGCGCTACTATATATCGACCGGTTGAAACTCTGGTAACGTTTTTGGAAATGAAGTTCACCTTCCTGTTCTTCAGAGGTGAGTTTGCTAGTATTCGGACATTCTTCTACTTTCCAAAATTCTTTTAGATCAAATTGTGTTCGATATTTCCTCAAAGGTGCGGCCCCACAGAAAATCCAACCGAGTAGTGTCTTTTGTAGGTAAAGGTCTTGCTGCTCAGGTAGAGAAATCTTTATTTGGCCAATACTTAATAATGACAGAGTTGTACCTGCTGCGATGAGAAGATCAATTGGTCCTGGCTTATAATATCTGCTAAATTGAGATTGGAAGGTATTTTTAATGATTCTTGATGCATTGGTTGATTTGGTACCATATGTGAAATCATTGGAATAATTAAAAATGTCAATATCTTTTGAAGTGTATTTATACGTAAGGCGATGGTAGCCGTGGTCATTTCATTCCAATAAGTGGTCATGGTATTCAATGCACCGACAGGTATGCAGCATGCAGGTACTTGTTTCCAGCTTTAGAAACTTTTCTAAACCTTTTGTCATAAAATTAGTAGTAGAACAGGTATCAAGCAGCACTCGGAAGGAAACACTTTTTCGAAACTTATCTAATACATTTAAGGCAGCAGTGACCATAATGTCGTTTAACAATGCATCTACTACTAAACTTATGTGATTACACTTTGGTGTAGGCAGACCCTTGGTAATGGTGTTTTGATTTACTAGTCATAAATGGTTATTTTCATTATTGATAAAGTTGTTCTGATTTAAATCAGATGGTACATTATCATTTCGTTCAAAATGTAAGAATTGTGACGTTTGGAACATTTTTGACATGAAGCCTTTGATAAACACGTGTTGGCTGCATGTGCTTTCCCAAAACAAACATAGCAAAGATTTCCTCAGCAACTACTTTGTGTCGTTCTTGAACAGACAATTTTCGAAATCTTCCGCAAGTAAATAATCTATGGGGTTCATTACAAACAGGGCAAGTACGTTAAGGTAATTTATGCATTTGTGGGTTGATTGGCGTTATGGTTAGTGAAAAGCGTTTACGAATGTGGTCGGTTTTGTTGATAATATCGTTTTGGTGGTGCAGTTGAGTTGTATTGTAAACTATCCCCGCACGTGGCTCTTTTCTCCAAAAACTTCAAGAGATCTATATAGGATGGAATTTTATCACCGTTCAACGTAAGTTCCCAATGCTCTCAACTGTCCGCTCTTTCATTACATGTCAGACCGACGTGTGGCCTTACCCAATATAAGCTCAGTTTAGTTTTTTGTGAGATCTCCTTATAGCTGCCACGTTTCGAACTGTGTTTCGGTTGGCGAGGCTATGTTTTGAAGGGCATCTAGAGCAGATTAGCTATCGCAGAGAATCGAACATTCGTCCATTTCGTCCAACTTCCATAGAATATACGCTAACGCCCGGTTAATTGCAATTAACTCTGCTTGAAATATAAAGGTGGTACTCGGCCAAACGAAATGTTTATAAATGAATTGAGTGGACTATTTTTAACAATAAATTTAGCGTTTGTATATCAAAGCGGGATGGTCTCCTCAGGCTGCAACCGTCTCTGACCCGCTCCGTGGAATGTTCTTCCGTAGATTATTTAAGGGAGGAAATAGGAAGAAATAATATGAACAGGAAAATACAAATATGGAAACCCTTGAATCAAATTGTTCCGGATGGGATTAAAGCCGTTGCTGCCTTCCATGCGGTGATCCAACCACCCGATATTGACTGACAACTAACAAACGCGAGCGTGTCCAACATGTCGGCTGAAGTCAGACGCACGAACCTGTAGCGGACTCGTTGAACGCTCAAAATACACTGCCCGATATCTCATATCGTAGCGTGATTTCCGACTTATTTTGCACGATCTCGATCCAGGTCGGGGCACCTGTCGCCCTCCTTTGAATAGAGGCCGAAAACCAATTACACCAACAAAAGTGTCCCGAAGATGAATCTTTTCTTTTTCGTTCTAAGCTACCAAAGCAGCTCCAACTCCTGCGTATTCATCCGGTAGGAGTTGGTGGGTGAAATTTCGTAGGCGAAGGTGCGAAAATAGGCGTGATGTATAAGGTACTCTAAATGGATCTTAGTTTCGAGTGGTTTTGTGGCCCTTTGGCTCTTTTCTCCAATAACTTCAAGAGATCTATATAGGATGGAATTTTATCACCGTTCAACGTAAGTTCTCAATGCCATATTGTGCTGGGATTAAGTTTTGAGGGAATTAAATCAACCAGGGGAATATACCAAAACGACACTGGTGCCTTTAAATTTTCTAATGCTCTCGTATGTTGGTAAAAAGTATCGACTAGCTGGTTGATTGACGACGCTGTTCGCTGTGACGCTGATCTTTCGTTAGATGTGGATATTCTCGTAAAATAGACCAGTAGCGTCGAGTCATTTTTCGTGCTGATTCATATTTATCTCTTAAAATATTTAGGGCAACTGCAGAATTTTCATAAGTTTGTTCAATAGATCCAATTGCATTTGCTGCGCTTCCAGTAAGTGATAGCATGAGGCAATTTAATTTCTTAACAGGAGGTACATTTTCTTGATCAATAACAGTGGAAAATAAACTGATAAAGGAGGATCACTTTTCTGGTGAACCATCAGATTTTGGTAAAGCTATTGTAGGTAGTAAGACAGCAGCATTAGTAAATACTGCAGTACGGTTCGCTCATTTGTTGCTACAAGTGGTGGAATAAGCTCTTGTATAATAACTAATGAGCGAGATTTTTCAAGATTGAACGTTTGAATGTACATAATACGAGAATGAATCTTGTTTTCATCTAATTCTTCTAAGTGTGATTGAATTTTCTCAAAATTTTGAAAAGATTTTTCTGTAGATGATGATTTGATTAAATGAATGTTGCGGTCCGCTGGGGCTGCATCGGCAGCGTCCAATATTTTTCTCAATTAGGTAATCATAGCTTGGATATGTCCACGTTGTTTTCTAAGTTTACTGATTTCAGTCATATTGAATCACTTTATGGGTACTGAAGGAGTCGATCAAATTAAACTTTGGGATTTAATGGAAATTTTCACAAGTGTGGGATAATAAAGACAGACGGTTATTGGCCAATTTTTGCTGAAACATACAAGACCAACTTACCAACAGCTGTTAAAATTGGATTTGAATGTAAGTAAACTTTCTCGTTGTTGACTTCTTGGACTGTTGCTTGGATTGATCGAATCTTAAGACCTTGGCACCGATGTCTTCAGTTTTAGTCTTTGGTACTATTCTCATTCTCAGAATTACTCATTCTCAATTTATCACTGGTCACAATGATTTAATTACTTAAACTCCGGGGATTTGGTCCAGAATACGGGTTTTTTTGAAACTTAGTGTTGCGGAGTTTTCACCTGGTGTAACTCTTGTTAATCGCCTTTGGTACTGTTTAAATATATATTAACGGATAGCAAAAATGAGCTTCTACGCTGCCTGGTTCAATTCGTGTTTTTGTTGTCCTAAAAATTGACATTCGACGCAACGGCTGGTAAATTTCTGGCCACATGACAAAAAGTGTGCGCATGCAATCATCTCGGAGTTGCCACTTTAACATCTCTTATTACATGAAACCGAAAAATGTGTTGCGGAATTAGTTGCAAGTTTACATAATAACATATTTACTACCGAGAAAATATCGATATATCCTAAACAAAGTATTGATATTTTGATATGCATATGGGGTAATATTTTTCTTTAAAAAAAAATAAACGTGGCAACGTCGAGGTAGTTGTGTGCGCCTCCACCATTTGTTACTTTGAAAATGTCAATTTTTAAGACATCAAAAAACACAAATATTTTTAGAACCAGGCAGCGTAGTAGCTTCATTTCTGCTTTCCGATCTTATTTAAACAGTACCAACCACGATTAACAAGTGTTACGCCAGGTAAAAAGTTCGCAACACTAAGTTTCAAAAAAACCCGTATTCTGGACCTAACCCAGGTCCGGTTCCAAGGACCTTATTTTTTCTTAACAAATTGAAAAGAAAGATTGTTAATTTTAATTTAAAAAAATAACAATAGTTTAGTGATTTTATTAAACCACAAAAAAATACAAAAATGATGTAACAGTTTCACGGCGTAAAAACACAAACAATGATGCTCGGCGAGCGGTATCTTTTGATTCTTAAAAACAAAACAATAATGGATAGCTCAGCTAGCAGTGTCTTTAAGGTTAACTCACACATTTCCAGAGGTGCCAATCACTCTGCGGGTGAAACCTTCCAAAACTAAATGTCACCAGAAATCAGCATATCAACAAAAATAAAAAAGTATTGTTCAATCACCATTCCTTCCTAGCCACGAGACCAAGTTCACTCTCATCTGTTTGGCCTTACTAAAAGCTAGTTTAATGTGTGGTTTAAATAGGTTCCTATTGATTGTAACTCCCAGGTATTTTAAATGATTCTGACACTAGCTTGGATCTGCTAGCTTGGATATCTAGCTTGGATCTGCTCTTTAGGATTTTTGCCAAATTTTTGCGACGACAAAATATATTATTAGTGTATACACTCGATACTGCTCCATGTAATTTGCACAAATTAATCTCTTTTAATTAATTCCTTAAAATGCCATCTATAAAATGCATTGGCACTCCTAGGATTAGTGTAGGTTTGGTGTCCCACGACGCAAAAGAAAACTTTCATCTTTTGCCCACATTTAGTCTTGGGAAACGCGTCGCGTTAACACAAGTCTATAAACATTAAAAAAATTGCGGCACACGCGTTCCGATTTTCCGAGATTTATCTCCTCTCGGTTTATCACGAAACAGTTTCTGGGAAACTTTGTAAATGTTTTCGAGTCGTTCGGGATTCTTATCTGCTTTATTGCCGTAATTAAATCCAGGGACATTAAAACCTGTTTGTTTATAGATATCTATGAAGAAATTTGTTTCGAATTGTGTTCGACTTGATTTAAACAATGTTTTCAAATGTCTACATACTTGCTGACTCTCCAGAATGGAATACTTTTGCGTTAAATTGGCGAAAAAAATCTTAAATATTTGTATTTTCATGCTTCCCTAGTTTTACTCTGCAATTATGTTCCTTTTATATCACATCATGACTATTTACTTTTTATCTTTGCTGTCTGTCTATCTGCTACCTGTATTAATTGTATTAATTAAATAGTGAACCTAAGTTGTTTTTAATATGTAATGGTTATATTATTAGCTTTTATTGTTAGATCTGAGTCAAAGATTTGTTATTTAGTTAAATAATAATAAAGTTTAATTGATTGCCAATATAAAAAAAGTGGTAATAACAATAGGTAGATCACGATCTACATGCTACATATATGCACTAATAACTAATCGTTCTATAAACGGTGGATTTAATTGGGTTCGAGAAACATTCACAATTGCACAACGCGATTGTTAAATGGAAATAATTTCGGAATTTTCTTTGTTTGAATATTGCAAGTTACAGAAAAAGTTGTCGTTGCGTTTTAGTTCTCGGCACAATTTCTATAATTTAGTTTGAACAACTGTGCGAGTAATTAGTGTAATGCACGCTGCATTTCCGTATTCGCTAACGACTTTATGCACCGAAAGTCTATAAGAAATAATTTAATAATTTATACGGCGGATTTGTTTCGGAAAATTGTTGCCGCATAATGTTTGTCTCTCTCTTCGGTGACGGTCTGCCTGCGTGCTCGGTCCAAAGTTTCCCTTCGTAAGGAAATAATGAGCTTACGCGACTCATTTTCAAAAATTATCCTCGCAATATAACCTCTATTAATGTCATGGGCCCCTCCCTGTGGAATATACAATTCTATTATTAATCAATATATTGTAAAAAGAATTTACGATTTAATGTGTCAGTGCACAAGATGTAGGTCATACATAAAATAACGGAAGGATTAATATCTAAAAGACAAAGAGCACGATCTAATGATGTCTAACAATAGTACGGACAATCTTCAGTCACTTTTGGCACATGAGTTCAAGATACTCCATGTGAGCCGTTTCGCTGCGTCAAAGTAAGCGACTATGAAACGGTCAAGACCTATAGTGTTAGGGACTGAAGGCCTGCAGTCTTACAAAAAACTAAAAAGCGACCAAAAACTGGATGTTAACTTAACTATTGGTAGATTATCACGGTACGTCCGATTCAATTGAATTGTGTGCCAAAGCTTCTACGCTTGATGATTCAGAGATGTTTGTAGATACAGCGCGAGACAAACCAAATGAATGGTTTCGTGTCAGAATTTTGCAAAACGTTACTTTTACACCCAGCACTAACCGGATCAATGTTTATTGACTCGGAGCCTTGTGTATTATTAATGTTCTAGTTGAATACACGAAATTTGAGAAAAATAAAACCTAAAGTTAGATCAAACGTTAGATCAAAATTATCCTCGCAATATAACCTCTATTGATGTCTTGCGCCCCTCCATGTGGAATATACAATTCTATTGTTCTAGTTGAATACACGAAAAGTGAGAAAAATAAAACCTAAAGTTAAATCAAACGTCACGTTATTTTTTTTATATTTTAACATTGCGATCAACAAGATTTCTTAATGAAAAGGCCAAATTTTAAGATTATCTACAAAAAAAAAATCATTACGATTGTCCGCTTTAGTTTAATATTTGATATACCTAATATTCGAGTCCGGATTAAAACAGTTTGAGGAAATTGAAATAAGTGCTTAAGTTATTAAATATGCATTAAAAAGGAATTTTTAAAGGAAATTTATAACCTAAATTTATTTTTCCTGAAAGAAACAATTTTATAATAGAATATTTTGTAACTAGGGCGGTAGGTTGCCAATTGGACACGAGTGCACATTCGCTCGAGAGGGCAATTGAAAATACCGCCCGTATTTGTATCTTACAAGTTTGGGCTCCGAAAAACGATCCACCCAAAAATGGTGCCATCAAAAAAAAAAAAAAAAAAATGTGTGGTGGTGGTGTAGATTCGTCATAAGAACTCTCCTGTATCATAATATAATTTACACTCATTTTAAAACGTTTGATTTCATTTTCATTTTGTAATGAAAAAAGAATTTCACTTTTGCAAAATGCCACTGTTGACAAATTCACACTGTTGGCGTCACTTTTTTAATATTGAGATCTTGATTGTGTTTCTGATTTTATTTATTTTATTGTTTTTTTTTTAATGTAACCTAGCGATATTGAATGAACAACTAAAAGTGGCATTTCTCGTACTAAAAAACGTGCTGAAGATAATACTTTTAATGCACGAGTAATAAAAATGAAAATTTTTATAATTTTTTTTTTTCAGAAACAGGCAATAATAAAATTTTATGTAATGATGTTCCATTCCATTTGCAAAGTTTCGTCTCCTGTCACTCAAAATGTTTTTGAAACCCGAAATAGGTCTTTCCACGTCAATACCTGTTATTAACGCATATATAAATTAGCTGGGTACTTATGTAAATCTGGAGACATTGCTTCCTGCCAAGACTGAAGCTATTCTTTTTAATTTCTGAAATCCTTCGTTGGTCTCCCTAAGCTTTGCTTGTATTGTTGGACTATATGATCCGGCAATGCTTCTAATAGCATTTTCGAAATCATTAATTATTGCAATCGACGCAACCAATGACATTACTTGTTTCTCAAGAGACTTTATTGTGTCACTCACGAAACTGAAAAATTGCTTTTCATAAAGGCTAGGTTCTTTTGCAATTCTTGTTGATTTAAAGCTGCTTGATAGCCTTTACTCGACTTGCTAGCTACTTCGCGTAGCTCATATATAACTGTTTTCCAGGGAAAAAAATGGATATTTTCCAAATGATTTGTTTAATAAAATGCGGCTATCCAACTTGTCAGCACAGGTTCAGGTGGCGGTGTTAGGAACGCAATGGAGTGTTTGGAAAAAATTGTACTAGCAATGGTGCTTTAACAAATATGTTTTCATTAGCAAGAGAAAATTGCTGCCTTGTAGTTTCAGGAACTCTATTTAGATTCTAGATTGTAGTATTGGTGGTGACAACTTGTACTGCGACCTTCGTAGATCTATGGTACCCCACCCTCTTCTGTAAACGTTGGTATACTTACCCATTTAGTGCGCCTCCTCTAGTCCTGGTTCCTTTAGACATTTCAGGATCTGGGAGAGATTCCAGGATTGCAACTCCTGTGCGTTTAAGCAGTGGGCCCCAAGATACTACGTCTCTTGCGGAGCAGTTCTCCGCAGTCTTTGAGCAGATGTATGCGGGTTTCTTCTGGCGAACCACAGAATCTGCATCTGTCATCTTCCTCTAGGCTTAGGGTCTTGATGCGTTTTCTAAGTCTGCAGTGCCCCGTCAGACTCCTGCCAGAATTCTAAGCTTGTTCCTGTTTTGTCCCAGGCAAGCTTTTGTTATTTTTTGGTTAACAGATCCCAGCATTACTTTGGATTGTCTCAATCGTGGAATCCTGCTTGGCTGTCTGATAGGATACCAATTCGTTTTTTTCGATAATTCCTGTCAATGTTGAATTGTGCACATCTTTAATCTTGTCCCAAGATACTTGGGAATGTTCCCATGAATGTGAAGTAGGTTAGGTTTTAGTAAGGTTAAGTAGGTTTCAAAAGGTTAGATTTGCTGTTGACTTTCTAAATAGAATTGGTGATATGAATAAGATGGTTGCCACAGTTACTACGTTCGTACTTACATTGAATTGAAAAACTCACAAGCTTTTTACCACACTTATTGACACACATAAGTGTGGTAATAACATTGTGAATTTTTCAATTCAACCTAAGAATTGATGATGATGACAATTTGTTCAAAAGTGTTTTCTTTTCTGATGAGGCTACATTTTTTGTTAGTGGGACAGGTAATCGTCACAACTACAGAATTTGAGGGTCAGAGGATCCTCATGAATTTATTCAGCATCAACGTGACTCTCCCAAAGTTAATGTTTGGTGCGGCTTGGTGGAAGATCTTGTGATTGGTCCTTACAATGTTGTAAAATAAACAATAAAGGGGACAATTACCACGACATGTTAACAGAGTATGTGAATGGACTGTATTTAACGAAAAATTAATTTGGTGGTTGAATCAAATCGGGATGATCCCATCACTTACCTTAGGGTTACTCGCGTCTCTGCCGAGTGGTGGAACGTCCTTCCGTCGCCTATTTAAAGCGAGGAAAATGGGAAAAACAATAACTATCGGGATATAGATACCCTTAAATTGTGTCGTTCCGGACGTAAAAAGCCGCTGCAGCCTTTTGGACCATGATTGCAACACCCGTTGTAGATTTAGCTTGACATTTATAAGTTATACGTACACAATGTCGGTCGAAGTTGTTCGCCCTTTGATTTGCTTGGTCTCGCTTTCCGCGCTCTAAGCATATTCTAATTATTGTGAGCTCGACCAACGCTCAAATCATACTGCCGGAAATATAAATGCGGGCGTGATTAATAAGTAATCGCGAGATTTCGGCCCAGGTCGACACACCTGTCCCCTTCTTTTGGTAGATGCCGAAATCGATTCTAATTTCGATTGAAAATATGGATTTATTAAAATTTGCGCGAAGAGTATGTCTTTCCCCAATTGGATGAAGTTGAGGCGAAAAAAGGGCTTGTGTTTTTCCAACAAGATGACGCTCTACCTTATTGCAGTAACGACGTGCGCGCGGATCTATACAGTTGCTTTTCGGCAAGGTGGATAGGGAGAACTGGCCCAATCTCTTGGCCACCGCGAAGCCCAAACTTTACCCCATAGGCTTTTTTCTTTTGGGGCCACATAAGAAATGTTGTGTACAGCGAAAATATCCGAGATACCAATCATTTACGCGAAAGAATCGTCGCGGCGGTTGGGACAGTTACACCTGATATGTTGGTGAATACGTGGAATATTGTCTCGACGTGTGCAGGGCAACAAATGGATCCCACATTTGGAGCAATCTGGGATCAACAAACGTTGCAGTATAGGATGCGCACGAACAACGAGGTATATGAACTATATAATAGCCCAAGTATAGTACAAGAAATCAAGTCAAACAGATTAAGGAGTAATGACTCAAGGCTAGTTAAAATGCTCTGGCAAGAAACCCCTAACAACAAAAGACCACTGGGGCGCCTAAAGCTTCGATGGCGGGATAATATCCGCAAGGACCTTCAAACCCTGGGGTGTTCAACTGGGAAGAAGCCACTCAGGATCGGAGAGAATGGAGCAGAATTGTTGCGGCGATCAAGACCCACTGCGGGTTTTAAAGCCATGGGTGGATGGATTAACGTACTATCGCCACCGTAGCTACATATGTGAACAAAATGGATGGTTAGATTAGGTTAAAACGGAGCAGAAAAATCCAGATAACATATCGCGCGGCAGCGAGACCTCTCGATCAGAAATAAGAAAAGATATTGGGTAAGGGTTAGATTAGGCAATATTAGAGCATATCTGGAGATAAATCCAGACCACATATTGCGCGGTAGCGCGACTTCTCGCTGCAGTGGCGTTATTACGTAAATACCTAATAACTTATTTAATTAAATATTTAATTTTATTTTAAATAAGCGGTTACCCTTTTCACCCCCTTTTCTAATCACTGGTCTAATTGCCATTGTACCTCTTACAATCCTGATGTAATTCCCATCGAACTTCTTACAATCCTAAAAAATAAGCATTTTTAGGATTAGAAGCGAGTCCTTAGATTGTATACACAAACTAATCATGACAAGCACATGATTGTCATTCCATGAAGTAATTGTAATATAATTATTGGTATCAGTGAGAAAGTCATATCTGCCTCTATCTTTTTTCTGCATGGCTTTTTCTATCAGCACTGGGCATTTCTGTATTCTGTTCGTCATAATTGTTCCCGTACATCCATAACCAACTTCTTTTAATTTATGTACTAAGTGCAAAGACGAAAAGAAACGATCTCTATAGATCTTGAATGGCACAACTTTTGGAAGATTTTGAAAGAATCATTACAACAGATCCACCAACTCCTAAACTTTTGTCATAGCGATTTTCTTTACCCCGGTATGGTAAAAACTGTATAATATATCTAGTGGTTCACAAACACCACATTTTGTTCCCATATCGAATAGGCTTACCACAAATAAATTATTTGGCAGAATGCCGTCCATAATAAGGAACCATGCTCTCATCTATACTCAGATATTTTGAAAGCTGAGAATACTTAAAAAATCGATTATTCAACTTGTCAAATGTTGGTCGTATTTTAGCAAATGTATCATCAGGAAATGTAGTCACAGTGGTGTAGTGGTGAACGCATCCGCTAGCTATACATGAGATCCCGGGTTCAATCCCCGGCCAAGCCGTGAAAATTTTCACGGAACTATGCTGTGGCCACCTCGTGGAAAGCAAGGGCAAACTACCCCGAGTAATTCTGCCTAGTAAACCTCTCAACTAGTGTCGTTTGGTACCAGCGATAAACTGCTAGGTCCCATATATTAGTGGATGTTGCGTTCCACAAGTATGCGCGAGAGGTTGCCAAAGCTCTCGGAGAGTGCGGCACCTTAAGAAGAAGATCATCAGGAATAAGATTATCATTGTCGGCGCAATGTGTACATTTCTTGATATTATGTCCATTAATGTTCAAACAAAACTTGAAAGTACTCTGTTTTATTATATGTACTCGTTGATGTAGTTTTTCATTAATTTCAATATTAAATTTATACTTAAAACTAGGAAGTTCTTTTTCAAACACACTACCGTATAATATTTCGATATGTTAAAAATAATTATCAATAAATATGTGACAAACAAGAGCAGAAACTTAACAGAACATAACAAAAAGCCTTAGATAAAAATATGCATATTATTTTAAAAAAAGCATAAACAGTGCCCTTTTGGCATTTTTCGGAACAAACATTTTTGTCATATCACTTATATTTGCTTGGAATATATACGATATGCTTAATGCCTTGAAATCCGGACTCTAATCATTAGAAATTCTAAAACTAAAATAGTCTTGTGTGCGACGTTGTGTGCGATATCAAATTTATTACAAAACGACATTTACAGAAAGATTCTAAATCCGCACATTCTGGACTTCTCCGTCGTTCTCCGTAGTATTACATGAGTCCTATTGCGACTTGCTTCTTCTTTTTCTTTGCGTGCCTTATCCCTTGGGGATGTTGGCGATCAACACAGCAATTTCCGCTCTATCTACAGCCTGTCTGAAAAGTTATGTGGAAGTGAACGAGAACCACTACCTCAGGTTTCCTAGCCACGAGTTTCTTCTTCTACCTGGTCCTCTGTGTCCATCTACTCTTCCTTGCAAAACCAGCTGTAGTAAGCGCTATTTCTGGTTTCTCATTATATGGCCAAGATAGCCAGTTTTTATCTTCTTGATTGTGCTCAGAACTTGCCTCTGCGTGCCTATTCTTTGCATTACCACCTCATTCGTAATTTGATCCCGCCAGGATATGCGGAGCAGCTTTCTACATACCCAGAGCTCGAACGCCTCTATCTTCCTTTCTGTTGCTTCCGTTAGCGTTTCCGACTTGCTTAAAGAGAGTAAATATTTACGTTTAATTCCATTACTTATTATTACTCTTATATTATTTATTAACATAAAACCAATTTCCTCTATTATTACCAAGAAACGTCGTACGCGCATTGATTTATTATCTGGAAGGATAACAACACCTGCACCGCACAAACCCGAACCAATTACATAATGTTAATTATTCAGAAGCCCGGTAGTAAATGTAAGAGATAAAGTATAAATAATAGTGTGCAGTGGAAACTAGAAAAAAGAGCGTAAAATTAACATTTAAATTGCGAATCTAAAACTGTTTTCGCAGTATAATTAAAGGAGTACGTTTATTATAAGAGATTTTCCGTACAAAAGCAAAACGTAACTTTTAGGTTCTATATAATTTGCCGTTGTTTGGTTTAGGATTTTGCGTGAATTTATTATAATGTGAGTTGCACGGTTGAAATTTTCTAAATAAAGTCATTGTAATATCGTTGCAATATCTCGACAATTAGTTCGCACACGGAGCGTTTGCAATTTAGTTTTAGAACGTTTTAGTTTCTGTATTTATGGCAGATACAGATATGAATTTCGGTCGGTCGCAGCACCGCTCCACTTGATTATTTGAATTCAAAGTGTTTGCTTATTTAATTGCTTTTTGTTGGGAATTAGTTTTCAAACAAATGTTATTTATAAAATAATTTAAAAAAAAAACAAAACCTATAGTATTCTGCTACTACAGTTATACTATTTTTATCATTAGTTTTATCATTTTATCATTAGTAAATTATCTAAATATTAAGTTAAATTCCTCTAGCAATAGATCCAATAGATTACTCTACATCAAACCCAACCTTTTTGTGTAGTGCGTCAAAATTTGTTCATTATATTTTTCGACTAGCTCGTGGCTCACCAGGTCATTGGCATCATTTGGAAAAGAGTATGGAGATCAAATTCTACTTTTTTCGTTTTCACCTTTAAAGGTGTTTGAACCGTGTCTCACGAAAACAAAAAATTTCCAGTTTTAAAACAGCCCTGGTCTAATCACTTACCTGTTAGGGCTGCTCACGTCTCCGCCACGTGTGATCGTCCTTCCGGCGCCTTTTTTAGGGGAGGAAATGGGGATAATAAGTGGAGGGATTCCCTTAAAATTGTTGTCTTCCAGACGTTGGATGCCGCTTCAGCCCTTTGGGCTCGTGATTACACCCCTGGTTAATTTATTTAAAAAGACAACAATTTATAATCAACGAAATTGAATAACCAGCTAACTAACTAATTATTACGACGAACGCGGGATATCCAGACAAAATCACTAATCAACGAAATTGAATAATCAGATAACTAACTAATTATTCCGACGAAAGCGGGATATCCAGACAATATCATTAATCAACGAAATTGAATAACCAGATAACTGACTAAATATTCCGACGAAAGCGGGATATCCAGACAAAATCATTAATCAACGAAATTGAATAATCAGATAACTAACTAATTATTCCGACGAAAGCGGGATATCCAGGCAATATCATTAATCAACGAAATTGAATAACCAGATAACTGACTAATTATTCCGACGAAAGCGGGATATCCAGACAATATCATTAATCAACGAAATTGAATAACCAGTTAACTAACTAATTATTACGACGAACGCGGGATATCCAGACAAAACCATTAATCAACGAAATTGAATAATCAGATAACTATCTAATTATTCCGACAAAAGCGGGATATCCAGACAATATCATTAATCAACGAAATTGAATAACCAAATAACTGACTAATTATTCCGACGAAAGCGGGATATCCAGACAAAATAATTTATCAACGAAATTGAATGATTAGATAACTAACTAATTATTCTGACGAAAGCGGGATATCCAGACAATATCATTAATCAACGAAATTGAATAACCAGTTAACTAACTAATTATTACGACGAACGCGTATATCCAGACAAAATCATTAATCAACGAAATTGAATAATCAGATAACTAACTAATTATTCCGACGAAAGCGGGATATCCAGACAATATCATTAATCAACGAAATTGAATAACCAGTTAACTAACTAATTATTGCGACGAACGCGGGATATCCAGACAATATCAATAATCAACGAAATTGAATAACCAGATAACTGACTAATTATTTCGACGAAAGCGGGATATCCAGACAAAATCATTAATCAACGAAATTGAATAATCAGATAACTAACTAATTATTCCGACAAAAGCGGGATATCCAGACAATATCATTAATCAACGAAATTGAATAACCAGTTAACTAACTAATTATTACGACGAAAGCGGGATATCCAGACAATATCATTAATCAACGAAATTGAATAACCAGTTAACTAACTTATTATTACGACGAACGCCTATATGCAGACAAAATCATTAATCAACGAAATTGAATAATCAGATAACTAAATAATTATTCCGACGAAATCGGGATATCCAGACAATATCATTAATCAACGAAATTGAATAACCAGTTATCTAACTAATTATTGCGACGAACGCGGGATATCCAGACAAAATCATTAATCAACGAAATTGAATAATCAGATAACTAACTAATTATTCCGACGAAAGCGGGATATCCAGACAATATCATTAATCAACGAAATTGAATAACCAAATAACTGACTAATTATTCCGACGAAAGCGGGATATCCAGACAATATCATTATTCAACGAAATTAAATAACCAGATAACTGACTAATTATTCCGACGAAAGCGGGATATCCAGACAAAATCATTAGTCAACGACATTGAATAACCAGATAACTAAATTATTCCGACGAACTCTGGACATCCAAACAAAATTAATAATCTAGCAAATTGAATAACCAGATAACTAATTGATTATTCCGACGAAATTGGATAACCAGATAAAATTAATAATCAACGAAATTGAATAACCAGATAACTAACTAATTATTCCGACGAACGCGGGATATCCAAAACAAAAATAAGATAAAATTAATAATCAACGAACTTAATGGAGTATGCTATGAGTGTTTCCGCCGAGACTGGAAACAAAATGGTGAATCCAACAGTCAGTACATGAGCACATGTACTGACTCCGATTCGGTTCGATGGACCACGTCTCACGAAAATCAAATTTTCTCATTTTAAACTGGGCTGGTCTGATCACTTAAGTGTTAGGGTTGCTCGCATCTCTGCCATATTCCCTATTTCAATGGAGGAAATAAGGATAATGGGTGGAGGGATTCCCTTAAAATTGTTGTCTTCCAGACGTTTGTGGTCGCCGCAGCCCATTGGCTCGTGATTACACCCCTGGTTAACTTGAAACTATTTACTGCGTGCACGTGTCGGTCGAACTTGGCTTCGCGTTTCGATTTTGGTCTGCACGCTTCTCACTCTCGAAGAATGCTACTGCAAAAATATAATTTCGCGGCGAAAAAAATTATTAAAATCGCGATATTTCGGCCCAGGTCGATACACCGATACACTTCATACACTTGTATCATAAAATACTATTTTGGGATTTCCCCTTGTTTTAATCGATGCCGAAATCGATTTAAATTTCGAATTAAAATATAGATTTATTAAAATTGGCGAACACTTAGGTTACATCGACAACTACCTAATAGTGTTCCCGTCACTATGCGCTTTTACTAGTTAGCAATTTTTGCCACGGAGGGGCTGAACGTTCTAACCTTATTGTGTCAGTGATTTGAAGAATTTTGTCTGCCAAAATAACAAATAAATCTGTCAAGTCTGTCAAAATAGAAATATTTTTTTTTTAGAATCAACAGTATTTTAACATGTTTCGTGGATAAAATAATGTTTGATACTTGTGTGTGAAAGGCTTTTATGCATGAGTTGGGAAGTTAAATACTTTAATCGCAATGAGTTCGTCTTCAAACACTTGTGTCATAAAATACTATTTTGGGATCAAAAACGCTTTTAAAACACGAAATGATTCTCTTTTTTCTTTTGTGACAAATATGTTTTTAGTAGGGAAAGATAGTTGTTTCTAGATCCTGTTCCTCCTCCAACCTCCACTGACCTTGACCTTAACACTTCCTGTTTCCGGTTTCGACTTCCGGTTTCGACTTCCGGCTTCCACTTCCGGTTTTGACTTCCAGTTTCCGGGTTTGACTTCCGGTTTTGACTTCCGGCCTCCATTTCGGGAACTACTGGATGCGCGGGAAAATTAAAAAAAATTAGACGCGAGGCGGGAAAATTCAAAATTAGATGTCGGTGGAGCAAATGAGGTATGTAGTTGAGTGCATATATCAAAGAGACTAGATACATGAGACTAAATACATGAGACTAGATAGACGGGGCTAGATACATGAGACTAGATAGACGGGGCTAGATTCATGAGACTAGATAGACGGAGCTAGATACATGAGACTAGATAGACGGGGCTAGATTCATGAGACTAGATAGATGAGGCTAGATACATGAGACTAGATAGACGGGGCTAGATACATGAGACTAGATAGACGTGACTAGATACATGAGACTAGATAGGATTGAACTAAAATATATAAGGAATTGTTTTTCGGTTAATTTAATAAACATTTTAAGATTTTGATTTACCAATAGTCGGTTAAGCGTTGCCGGATGTTTGGCAGTCATAACAACTTCGTATTATTTTATCAGCGGTGCGCGAGCGTAGAAATAATATATTTAGTTTACCTTATCAATTTATGGAGGTTGTTTTGTGTTTAATTTAATAAAGATTTTATGATTTTGATTTATCGGTAGTCGGTTAGGTGCGACTGGTCGTCTAGCGCTTATAACAATTTCTCGTCTCAACTTGTCTGGATCACGTGACACATACGAAGCATTTTGATTGGCTCATTGAAAATCCGTTTGGGTATAAATAGGAGACAAACTACTAATAATGAATTAGTTATATCAACACAATGTCAGTATCAACACCACCAACAGCGTCCATGTCAGATTCGGGTATAGGTTCACCTACTTTCTTGCATGACTTACTACAAGATTTCAATGAAGAAATTAATAGTGAATGTCGACTCATAAACGAATTTAGCTGTCCAATATCCAAGACATTATCAGCTTCAACTGGATTCAGCGCGGTTAGAGGCTATTACCCCTGTCTTCGTATATTCAACTCCCAAAGAAGATTCACATTAATTCCAATCGAATGCTTCGCATAAAAACTTGAATGGCAAAAGGTGAATACGTTCTTTTCAACATCATCGATTAAACCGCGAAGAGGAGTTAAAAGGAAGTGTCCCAACTGCAACCCTTTGCTAGAAATTCAAAAGACGGAAATATTATATACCGAAATAGTACCCGGTTGCTATTATAAAAAGACATTTTTCAACAGAAAAAGAAAGAAAAACAGTAGGGAAAGATAGTTGTTTCTAAATCCTGCTCCTCCTCCAACCTCCTCTGACCTTGACCTTGACACTTCCGGTTTCCGGTTCCGACTTCCGGTTTCCTGGTTTAACTTCCGGTTTCGACTTCCGGCCTCCATTTCCGGAACTAGTACCCGCTTGCGACAGCTCCACCATAACTTGTCACCCATCAGCTAAACGGAATAGAAGCAGATATATCACATTATAATAAGAATATTTTTCAATAAGAATTATATGATCGAATGATATCATTCTTATTGAAAAACATTCTTATTGTAATGTGATATATCTGCTTATATTCCGTTTAGCTGATGGGTGAAAAGTTGGGGTGAAGTTGTCGCAAGCGGGTACTAGTTCCGGAAATGGAGGCCGGAAGTCTAAACCGGAAGTCGAAACCGGAAACCGGAAGTGTCAAGGTCAAGGTCAGAGGAGGTTGGAGAAGGAGGAGGATCTAGAAACTATCTTTCCCTACTGTTTTCCTTTCTTTCTCTGTTGAAAAATGTCTTTTTATATTATATGTACGTGAAGTAACTTTTTCATTGGAAATTACATACACAGTATTTTTATTCTCTGCAATCATACAATATTTATCAGACCATTTTGTTTGGTATGATCTGGGATTTGTATCGTTTTTCAGCCATATTACAGGGTTACAACTAAAACCATATTTAATAGTAATTTATGATACAAGTGTGTGAAGAAGGGCTTTTGTGCATGAGTTTAAAGCACGAGCCTTTCACACACGTGTGTCATACATTATTTTATCTACGAAGCATGTTAACATACTGTTCAATCTACAAGAAAAATATTGTTCCTTACCGATGGTCAAAATTGTAATTTTGACTGACAACATACTTAAATCACTGACACAATAAGGTTAGAACGTTCAGCGCCTCCGTGGAATAAATTGCTAACTAGTAAAAACTCACAGTAACGAGAACACTATTTGATCGTTGTCGATGAGTAGGGAAAGATTTTTCCTTCTCGGCCCTCCACCTCCACTGACCTTGACTTTGACACTTCCGGTTTCGACTCTCGGTTTCGGCTTCCGGTTTCGGCTTCCGGTTTCGATTTTGAATTTTCGCGCGCACAGTGCAAGAACCGGAAATGGGGCGGCCGGATGTGGGAAACCGGATGAGAGAAACGGGAAGTGGGTAATTGGAAACGAAAGTCGAAACCAGACCTCACACCCAGCGTGGGGTTACATGGACCTCACACGTGAGACTACATAGACCTCACACCCAGTGTGGGGTTACATAGACCTCACACGTCGGTCTACATAGACCTCACACACTCATGTATGAAAAACCGGTATTTGGAAACCGGAAAAGGAAGTCGTAACGGAAAACGAAGGTAGAAACCGGAAGTCAAAACCGGCAGTGTCAACGTCAATGGAGGTGGAGGGTTCGTCGTTGTCAACGTCAATGGAGGTGGAGAAGGGACCATCTTTCCCTACTTCGATGTAATCTAGGTAAACCGAGATTTAGTCTAGATTAGATTATGGTTAGGTTGCCATAGTAACAACAAACAGAAATCGTTTAATAATGAAACTCTATTTGATTTACATTGAACTATTACACACTATTTACTTTTACACACGATTATAATGTCATCCTTCACATACAATAATGTATTTATTAATGTGTTCATTTTGGTGTGTGAGTAGATAAAATATAATAATTTGAGAAGAAATTTCTTATTGATATATTGAATATTTATACCTTTGTGGTTGAAGAACTTTAATAGGAAAATAATAAAAGTATTGCGTTGTTACATTTCAAAAAGTTCTAAAATCAATGCGCGGGTCACGTAAAAAGGTTGTGTGGGTCAGTGTCTGACCCGCGGGTCATAGGTTCGCCATCCCTGCTCTATATAAACACTTATATAACATTAAAGGCCGATGTTTGAAGGTGACAAGACCAAACAAAACCAGAAAAGAACAGACAAGACTAGTGAAGACTAGACAATACCAGATAAGGTCAGTCAAAATCCAACAAAACCAGACAAGGCCACACAACAGTAGAAAATACTAGCAGAACCAAAACAAGACCAAACAATACCGGAGCAAACAAGATCCAACCAGACAAAACTGACCAAGATGTTCTAAGACCTGGCGAGTCCATTTAAGACTAGACAAAACCATATCAGACTAGTTCATTCAGACTAGACCAGACTATACTCTGCCCGGCGAGAGAATGCATCATCCCGTCTCGATGAGTTTAGCATTGTACTGCGCATACCCCCACTTTATTTCGAGTGCGCGGTGTTTAGTTGTCCGTATTTGAAAAATTAAACTGACGCGTATTTCTTAACTCAAACTAATCAGCGCGTACCTCGGCGCGTCCCTTGCCCCTCATAACTCGGCGCGGTACAGCTGCATTCTCTCGCCGGACAGAGTATAGGTAACATTAGACAGGACAGTACTAGACCGGACAATACTGGATAAGATTATACAGGACCGGACGGGTTTGGACGTGAATGAAGCTGGACGAATTTTGACGAAACTATACGAGACTAGGTGAGAGTATACGAGACTAGGCAAAACTAGACTGGACCGCGCAAGAGTAAACGAGTCTAGAACAGGCTAAGCAATACCAGGCAAGTCCTCACTGGACTTGCCTGGTATTGCTTAGCCTTTTCTACCTGAAGTACTATCACTGGAGGAGGGACACTACAATAGAAGACGTAATGCAAAAGAGGTAATGTGTAGCAAGACAAGATAATATGTCTAATAATATCTTGTCATGTTACCATCTTACCATCCATGCTTCCATTCGATTCTTCCGATCTTGCCATTCCACCACAATAAGTTTTCTGTTGTTAAACGTATTCAGAAGTGGTTTAATCTAAATATAGAATTTACCTGTATTTTAAAAGTAAATCGGATAATTGTAATTTGGGATGGATGTGCTGAATGGAATTGTGAGAAATAGAGTGGAACACATTTAGTTCTCGCGTGTATTAACAGCGCAAACAGTGTATAAAATTAGATTTCGGATATTAATTTCGTGTCGGCGTTTGTTTTTGTAGTACGAAACACACGTAATAGTGCTGGATTTGCAGTATAATGCATTTGTAATGGCCTAATATATTCCGCCTGGAACACAATAGTTTGTGGCGATGTTCAAGATTTTTTTTATACACCAGCGATAAACATAGAGAATGGTTGATAATAGGCTATATAGAGTACACTGAAGTGTTTATTATAATGAACTGAAAGCAAGTGTAATAATGCAAGTAGACAAGATAAGTACGTAGGTCTGTTTAGAATTATATGTGAATATCAAGTTTATCTTGTCTGCCGTCAAAACAGTTATTGAAGTTAAAATATATTACAAAATTTTGCCAAATGCATTTATTTAACTAATATTTGTTACTTTCTTTAGAATAAAAAATTATAAGTTTATTATTTGGCTAAAGAAAATTTAGTTTTAACAATTTTAAAAATCTATCGAATTTTTCTAATCTGTATAATGTTGAGAAATTTGCAAAAACAATAATTTTATCTTTAACAATATTCCACACTTCACGCTAAATTCATGTCTTTCTCCACGAACGTCAAATTCAAACCTAACCTCGCCAGTCGTGCACGAGGTGTTCACGTAAATCTATTACAATTATGAATAGGATGGTTGCGACAGTTACTACGTGGTAATTCATACTTACATTGAATTTAAAAATTCCAGAATTCCAGAATTTTTGAATGCAATGTATGTATTACAATTTATTATTCATAAAAGCAAAGCTGCACTTATGAGAGATAAATCTCAAAACGCGTTGCAGATGATTATTCACTTAAGTTAAACAGAAAGATTTGATATTAAAAACAATTATATTTATTTACTACTCGTTTAGTGCCACGTAAGTGGACTGGGGCTAGAAATAACATGCAAATATCTGTTGTATTATTCAATATAGTGCGTAGCATTAACAAGGGAAGTAGTTGTTTCAACATGAGATTTGTTATGTAGTCTTAACAAGACTTAATATTATAGAGTTACGAATAGGTTGAGTATATTTATATATAAAGGCTATATTTCGCCCTTAATTAAGTTTTTTTTTTAATATTTCTCTGTCGAAGTCGTACCAAATAATTTCAAAAAGTAACGTATCGGGCTTTGCATATTTAAAAAATTATTTACAATTTACAAATTTTCTTATTTGTCAAAAAATTCATTTTTTTTCTTTATTTGCAACAGATCCGTCGAGCGGCTCTCAGTATTTAAGCATCCAATTTAGTAAAGTAGCGTCTGATCTAATAATGTAGAAATATAAATAAACGCTCGCTTATTTACATTCATTTGGTTACCTTGTTTCTAAGTTAGTAAAATGATAATTGTAGTAGCGGAAATGTTATTATTTATTTACTGGGCGAGTTTCCCATTACATTCAAAGTTAGAGAAAAGTTTGCAAAAACGAAACAAATAAATTTGGAGTTTTGTTGTGTTTCAGACAGATTTAACAAAATGTTATCAATATTATATAATTTAACACAAGACGGATATGAAATCACTGATCTTATTCAATTTTTCATTTTCTTTCAATATTTGCGTAGAGAATTCTTGTAGAAATATGTAACTTGTAGAAATATGTAACTTAATTAATTTCTAATCAAAAGAATTATAAAATGAAACTAATTGAATTCAATATAAACTTGCGTACATATAAATCGGCGCACTGTAACCTTTTGCCTTTTTTTTTAGAAACAATTTATGAGATCAAATAAAGAAATATGCCGTTTGAAAGACTATTTAATATGCTTTTATATGAGTTTAAATTTATCAAGAATGCTTATTGTTTATAGGCGTAGCAACCGGCAAACAAAAACGAATGTATTTATGTGGTGGCTATTACGAGAATAACAAACGTGTGAAAAATTATAATTGCCTTTGCAATTTGCACATTATTGTTTTTTCATAATTTGATTAGTTTTCAAGAGTGTTAGTTTAATGCATACTAAGTACATCGCAAAAAGCCGCCTAAGTTTTTGTTCTAATTGAAAATGGACTTAGCCAGCCAGCTATTGCTCGACAACAGGATTTTTCAAGATCCCAAAATTATAGCGCAAGGCTCGTGTAACTGCTAGTTTAAAGCCTAGTAAAGTATCAAATGACCCCTACAGTTTTAGACCAATATCTCTTCTTTGCCACCTCTACAAGATCCTAGAGAGAATGATTCTGAATCGTTTAACTACTGTAGTTGATCCTCTCCTTATCCCTCAACAAGCTAGATTCAGACCAGGCAAAAAGTGCACTTCAGAAGTCCTACACCGCACTCAGTTCATAAAAGATGCTTTTGAGAAGAAAAAGGTCACAGCTGTAGCTTTTGTTGATCTCTCCGCTGTATACGACACCGTAAATCATAGAATGCTGTTACATTAACTCTATAATTTAACTGACGACTAAGGATTCACTATGTTGATAGTAACACTTTTACAAGATTATCGGTTCTTCGTCGACTTCAAAGGACACCACAGCCGATGGAGAACTCAAAAGAATGTATTACCCCAGAGAAGTGTCTTGTCTCCCATTTTATTTATTGTGTACACCACAGATCAACCACAACCTGTAGGGTGCAAAAGTTTCATTTACGCTGACGACCTTGCTTTCGCTGCCCAAGCAGAACAGTTTGAAGTCGAAGAGCATACACTCAGCCGTGCCCTAGAACAACTTGGTACTTACTATGAAAGAAACCAGCTCATACCCAATCCTAGTAAGACTCAAGTATATGCCTGCCAGTTAAAACATAAGCAAGCTAGTAGAAAACTTGAAATATTCTGGAATGGTTCGTTATTAGATCATTGCTTCCATCCCAAATATCTAGGTGTTACCTTAAACCGTACACTTACATACAAGGAGCAGTGCCTTAAGTTGAAGCAGAAGATCTCTTCGAGGAACTGCCTCCCACGTAAACTATCAGGGACTAACCGCGGTACCCGTCCTCAAACATTAAAAACAACAGCACTGGCCTTATGCTATTCAGCAGAAGAATATGCCGGTCCTGTATGGTACAAGTCAGCTCATGCAATGCAGGTTGATGTTGCCTTAAATGAGAGCTGCAGGATCATTTCAGGCTGTTTGAGGCCAACTCCCATCAATAAAATAAATTTTCTGGCATAGATCGCTCCACCTGATATCAGACGTGAAGTGGCTGCAAACAATGAAAAGAGTAAATCTTCTACTATGATCTCACACCCACTCTTCGGATATCAACCTGCTGAAAAGAGATAAAAATCGAGGAAGAGCTTCCTAACAATTACTCAACCACTGCAAGGAACAGCAGCAGCAGCACGAGTTGCAATTTGGAAGGAGAGAACTAGCAATCTGTCGGAACGGATAGAACCTAACGAATCTCTACCTCCTGGCTTCATAGAGAACTGGCCAATCTGGAAGTCCTTGAACAGACTGCTGGTGGAAGTTGCAAGATCACGGGACAACTTATTTAAGTGGCATTTTCCAACCAAAACTGTCCAATATGATTGTGTCCAATTCAAACTACACAACGCCTCTTATGCTGTTCATTGTGCCCATCCAGCTGTACAATGAATGATTTGACTCAAACTAATCCAAGTGCTCTCGGAGTGGCTAAGTGTTGGAGAGGGACTGTTTAAAATTACAAAACTTATTTGTGTACTTGTGCCCATTTTATGTATCTTTCATGTTTTATGTTTTGTACTTTTGACACGAATAAATAAATAACTGGACATGACACGCGCCGCGGTTCGAAGAGTCTTCCAACGTAACGGGGAGACTAAATCCTTTCATAGACAACCTGGTGCAGGCAGGAGGATACAACGGCTGAGGATGACCGCTTTATTGTGTCAACATCAACAAGAAATCGTCACCTTAATGCCGTTCAACTGCAACAAGAGCTCCGAGATTGTTCTTACACATCCTATCGCATCTCTTGTTCACATTCATCTGGTAAATACGAACTGTTCATCCGCCACGTTTTCTTCCATTATTCTCTCGAGCCTTCTATTTAACACTCGCAATAATATTTTCGCTGCTTGTCCTACTATACTGATGGTTCTGTACTCACTGCACCTCTTTGTGCCTATCTTTTTAGCCAAAGGTCATCAGCGTCTTCAGGAAGTCTTCTGGCCATTAATATTACATGAAATTAACGACAGTGTAGTCTTCTCTTCTACAACATGTAGGCTCTATAGAACCAGAATAAGATTATGAAATATATAAAGACATAAAGACAATATTTGTCATTTAATTTACAGTTTAAATTTTATAGAAAATTGTTCATGGTGAACGTTTTCAAGCCAGATCGGAGCCCGAGGACGATTCGCTCTGGCTGCCGCGTAATTTTTGGAGGCGCCCCATCCAAATGCCAATTCCTTATCCCCAAGAGTATAGAATATAAGATAATATATAGAATAAGAATATAGAATATCTCCTAACTCTCCCGAAATCCAATTACGCATCATGAACATATCGTCGACACCACATGTCAATCAATATCGTCAACACTATCGACTATAGACTTACCTCCAAGACCGCCGTTACACTACGAAAAGAAGACAGTAAAAAGAAGCAAATATTTCCGATGTTTGTCTTCTCGTAACAATGAAATCTCTATACAAACTACCACCAAAATATATAAAGCTATATGCAGACATATCATAGACTATGGACATATAATTATGACTAACGCACGTAGAACGACAACCGACATACTTAAAGTTGGTGAAACTACATCGTTACGCGTAACAACGAAATTAAAGCATCCTAATAACATCCTCAAGAAGGCAGAAACCTGACACACCTACGTTTTGCAGATGATATTGTCCTTATGGGTAATAGCATTGAAGAAATACTTATCATGTTAGAAGAACTTAATCAAGCTTCCAAAAAAGTCGGATTTAATATGAACCTGAACAAAACATAGGTAATGAGCAACACTAAGCAGCAGATATCTATTGACGGTAATATCATAAAAACTGACTACCAATACATATACTTAGGCCATCAAATTAAACTATTCAAAGAAAATCGAACCGATATTTTCAAGCGAGTAAGATTAAGTTGGGGTGCCTTCGGAAAACTAAGATAAGACATTAAAAAACAGGAATGTCCCAATGTGCATAAGAACCAAGGTGTTCAATGCATGTATACTTCCTGTAATGACCTACGAGCTAAAAACTACCACCTTGACAGAAAAGAGCGCCGAGAAATGCTTGGAATATGCTTGAGGGACAAAGTCAAAAATGAAGTGGTACGCACTAGAACAGGCGTAACAGATGCGTACAGAGGCGTAACGTAATGCAACGAGTGGCAAACCTCAAGTGGAGCTGGGTAGGGCACGTCGCAGGGCAAGCCTCAGACTGTTGGACAAATAGAGTTACATAGTGGAGACCACGCAGAACTTAGAGAAGCGCAGGCAGAAGTCCCTGCGCTACGTAGCGCTCCCTGAAAAAAGATTAGTAGGTAAAAGAGGATCCAAGATAGAAAAAATTGGAATAAATTAGGGGAGGCCTATGTTCAGCAGTGGACTTTGAAGGGATGAAGAAGAAGGAGAATCACATCTTACATAATCCACCCAAGGATCTCGTATGAACTGTTTGTCGTATGAACAGTTTGTCATATAGACAGTTTTTTGTACATGTTGTTTTTGAACAAGAACACACTTAAATGTGAATGAATCACCAAACTTAAGCATTTTAAGGAAGTGTCTCGTATGGAGGCTAAATACTTCTTATGTAATACTGGTTTCGTATGGAAACTCATATATCTTCTTGTTATACAGACAGTTTGTCGTATGGACAGTTTGTTGTATAAACAGTTTGTCATATAGACAATTTTTTTTACATGCTGTTTTTGTACAAGAAACATGTTTACGTGAGAATGAATCACCACACTGACGCATTTTTTAAGTAAGTGTTTCATGTCGAGGCTAAATACTTTTTATGTGATAATGGTTTCGTATGGAAACTCATATATCTTTTTTGTTATACCGACAGTTTATCGTATGGACAGTTTGTTGTATAAACAGTTTGTCATATAGGCAGTTTGTTTTGACAGTTTCTCATATATACAGTTTTTGCACATGTTGTTTTTGTACAAAAACATACTTAATCCACCCAAGGATCTCGTATATAAGACCAAAATTCCATTTATCTCAGACAGACATAAAAAACTATGAACCAGGTTTGAAGACAGATACATTAATTGGACAATCATTGACTCACTTTGTATTAAACGCGACCTAAAACACCACACTCGCAAACATACTTCAAAGACAGTATGCAAAACACTGTATGACGGTCATGACGAATATGACGACTAATCATTCCATATGTCACCTCGTATATATTTTTTTCAAATTATGTATAACATAGACAGATTAAACTTCCTGGCAGAAAGACCCTGTTGTCGATAACTATTTGTTACTGTTGGGGTTACAGTTTTCACCTGCGGAAAGTTTTAAAAGATTTTATAATGCCTTAATTAACGAACTCGTATTGTATTATTACGTTTCGTACATCAGGTACTGTCTGTTCATTCATTACTATGGTCGGTCAAGGTGGGGCGTATTGTCGCTCCACCGCTTTCCGGGTCTACCTGGGCTTCTTTTCCCTCTTGGCGAATTATCCCGTGCTATTAGGACCAACCCAGCCTGATGTTGTCCATCCGGTCCACGTGGCTGCCTCACATCTCTTTTCGTTCTTCTATCCAGTCGTTTATGGGTTATACGTCGGAAATTTGCCTTAAGTCCGTGCTCCTATCCATTAAGGTCTTATTATTGATCTTTCGTATCAACGACATTTCCACGCTCTCCAGTATTCTTTGTGTTGTTGTTGTTGTTTCTGCTGTGTATATGGCTATTATTCAGATTACAGTCTTGTAGATGCGTGATTTCGTGTGAGTATTTAGGTATCTGTTTTTAAAAATGACCCCCTTAAGGCATCCAGCAATTCTTGATGCTTTCATGGCTTGCAGCCTGACGCCTGCATCTATATCCCCAAAAAGCTGATATCTCGACCTCAAGGTAGTTGAATTTCATCACTTGTTGAATGATTTGGCCATCTACCTCTAATTTACATCGTATTGGGACCTTCGATGTTGTCATGAATTTCGTTTTATGTGTTGATATGGCCATGTTTAATTGTTTGGCTGTTTGATTAAACGTGTGTCGCAGTTTTTTGAGGTTTTCCTCATTGTCGGCGATAATCGCTGCATGGTCTGCGTAGCAGATAATTGAAATGTCTTTAGTGCCCATTGGGTAACCCTTACCTTGGCTGTTTTTTTTTATGAATTCGTCAAACATTACGTTTCGCACATGATAGTAAAAACTATGATAGTATTTTAATCTTAAATGCATATCTTCAGAAAATGTGTCTCGGGGGGCACAAAATTCAAATCTTGCTAGGGGCGCTCATGACCTTAGCTACGGCCCTGACTGTTGGTGACAATAATGATTGTTATTATTATTCTAATAATTAATGCACATTTTCTTATATTCTCAAAATTTATCAAATAATCTACAATCTATATTTCTGTATTTCCATTTTGTTTAAACAGTTTTAACATTAATTAATTTGATATGTATTCAAAGCAAGCCAGACGTTTATGAAGTTGTTAAACAAACTTATATCTAGTTTTAATTACATATTTTTATATTTCTATCTTAAGCGGCGTAACTGTATAGAGAGTAATAAATATTTTAATATTTATTGTATTGTCGCAGCCATACAAATAACAAATTATTTATTCAGTCTTTCAAAACGTCCGTTTCATATTAAATTATTCAAAATTTATGAATAAACATGATCGTACTTTATTTGTTTCTATAAAATAAACCCGAAGCAAGTGTTGAAAATATCGTCGTGTGCTAAACAGTGCTAATAAATAACATATTGTGTAAATGTTCTTTGTCGTGTTGGAGCTTAGTTTTGCAGGGAATCGATTAGTTGAATTGTAGAATTTTGCACTTCGATTAATTAATTTGGATCGAGTTTAATATAAAGTTGATGTTAAAGAAAATGCGATTGGGACGGAAGCCGAGAAAACAGTTTTCGGAAAAACTATTTTTTATTAATTTGCAATAAAATTAAATAAAATTTATTATAAAAGTTATTTGTGAAATATGATGGTAACGGGGAAAGGGGACGCGTCAACAGGCCCGAATAAATTTTAATTAAATTAATATTTAACAAAAATATTAATAATAATAATAGAACACGTTCGATTAAAATTCACGTCGGGCTTTTATTATTTGAAATATTAATTTCGACATATGTGAATTATTATTTTTGATTAATGCTTGGACCGGTTATATAATATTTATTTCGATTTCAATCTTCTTTTGTAAATTATTAATAGACTAGCTGACCCGGCGAACTACGTATCGCCTCAGAATCTATAATAATTAAAAAATATCTTATTAGCTAAATTAAAGTCAGTCATGATTCGCGTATCGATATCTAGTAATATTATCGTGCAGGATTATATAAAAGATGGGAATATAATCCTGTCTGTCCTCTCCCTCGCGTAAGGTACGACGTATAAGGAAATGCCAAATCCAAAAGGCCAAAACCCAAAAGCCCAAAACAAAAAAATAAAAAATCCAAAACTTCAAAAGCCCTAAATCCAAATGTTGAAAATGTAAAAGCCCAAAGTGCAGAATCCAAAAAACCAAAATCCAAAATTGCAAAAGCTCAAAATACAAAGTTCAAAATATAAAAGTCCAAAAGTCAAAAAGGTCAAAATCCAAATGTTTAAAATATAAAAGCGCAAAATCGATATGTACAAATGGCCAAAATCCAAAAGTTCGGATACATGTCGAAATAATGATAGCAAATAATGTGCGTCTCTGATTTGGAGATGCTGAAAGGTTTGATTTAGCTATTGTAATGTCCAAATGAGTTTCCTTTTCAAGCTAATTGAGCTGTTGACATGCAGCACGAAATGTTGGGCACACTGCATCATTGACAGTTCGAAGTGATTCAAAGGATGTCGGCCCACGAACATTAGAGAGTACAGATACGTTCTTGCAAATGGATCGTTCTGGCAAATAAAAAAGAAGCTTGTCAATGTTGTCGCTGGTGGTGTTGCAGTACGTTGAGCAACATTTGATGCGTTGAAATAAACTCGTTGACCATTTTCTAGATGCACCGCCAAATGTAAAATATGTGGATGACGTTCATGAATGGTCATCATGATCGGAAACCATGGAACAGGGGACCGGAATGATCGGGGAGAAATGCTTATGAACGTCCTAAAAATGCAAAACCTATACTTGATGAACAGCTTCTTTTACAAAAAAGAACATCGCAGATGGACCTGGGCGAGTCCAAATGGAAATGCTGGAATGGAAACAAGAAATGAGATTGATTTTATAATAACTGACAAAAAGCTTATCGTCAACGACGTCACTGTATTAAATAGTTTCACAACAGGAAGCGACCATAGAATGGTAAGGGCAAAAATAACTCTAAACCTAAGTAAAGAAAGACGTAAGCTGGCAACAAAGAAAAGACAGGCAGGTTGGACAACACCAGAACAAGTTCACAAATATGTAGAAATGATAACTACCAACTTGGAAACTACACAGTTTGAATATAGGCACAAAACAACAGACGAAATAAATAACAAAATCGTCGAAGCTATAAATGAAGCAACAAAGACATAAAGCAACAAAGACAAAATCAGCAAACATACCAAAGTGCTTATGAAACTCAGAAGAGTGCTAAGACAAAACAGCGATAGAAACTCAAAACAACTAAGAGATTTAAGCAAGACAATTACAAAAGACATCAAAAATGACATACGTCGATACAACACAGAACAAACGAAACTAGCTATTGAGAACAACAGAAGTATGAAGGTATTAAGAAGAAATATGTCAAATGGAAGAAAAGAAATCTTCAAACTAAGAAACAGCACGGGAAAACTAACCACAAATAGAGACGATATACTGAAAATAGCGGAAGAATTTTACGCAACTCTCTACATGAGTCGGCTACAAGAACAACCAGCGGAACCGACACAAACACATACCGGGAAGGTCATAAATCAGGGGTCTGAAGATATGCCAAGTATATCGATAGCCGAAATTAAGAATGCTCTTGCAGAGATGAAGAACAACAAATCCCCGGGTGAAGATGGCATACATATCTAATCCATAAAACAAGGAGGAGACGCTCTACTACATGCCATAAAAGCACTATTCAACACCTGCTTAGAAGAATGTGCTACACCTGGCGAATGGAACAACGCCTCCACAGTTATTCTACATAAAAAAGGCGATATAACACAGCTCGGAAACTACAGACCGATAAGTTTGCTACCACATCTATATAAACTTTTCACTAAAGTAATCACCAAAAGGTTAGAAAATAAACTAGACGTCTACCAACCCAAAGAACAGGCTGGGTTTAGATCGGGATACGGGACAAATGACCATCTTCAGGCTATAAAAACTCTCATTGAAAAGTGTAATGAATATAATAAGCCCCTTGTCCTGATTTTCATAGATTTCGAAAAGGCGTTCGATACAATTGAATTACCCGCCATAAAAGCTGCTCTAGACCAAGCACGAATAGACTATCGATATACAAAGCTAATTGAACATATTTACCGAAACGCTACAGCAAGTATAAGGCTACACGTTAATACCAACAAATTTAAAATTGGCAGGGGAATTCGCCAAGGGGACACTATCTCCCCAAAACTATTTACCACGTTTCTCGAATATGCTTTTAAAATGGTATCTTAGGAACACCTAGGAATTACAGTGGATGGAGAAAAATTTAACCACCTGAGATTCGCAGACGACATCGTCCTAATAGCCGACAATATCAAAAATGCAAAAACTATGCTCAACGACCTAAAACAGTCAACGGAAAAAGGCCTTAGGATGAATAAGGGAAAAACAAAAGTTATGACCAATCTAGTGCTCAGCGATCAAATCAAAATAGATGATGCTAATATAGAAGAAGTAACTTCCTATATATACCTGGGGCATCAGATACGCATAGGCCGCGAAAACCAAACATGCGAAATACAGCGCCGCATAGGCTTAGGATGGGCAGCGTTTGGAAAACTAACTAACATCTTGAAGAGCGAACTACCAATGTGTCTCAAACGGAAAGTGTTCGAGCAATGTGTGATGCCGGTAATGACGTATGGGTGAGAGACTTTAACACTAACAAAGCGTTCCGCAGCAAAACTGCAGGTAACACAGAGGTCAATGGAACGGGCCATGCTAGGCATTTCCTTACGAGACAGGGTACGAAACGAGGTTATCAGGGAAAGGACGGGTGTCTGCGACATTATAACACGCATCTCCAACATGAAATGGAGATGGGCAGGCCACGTTGCCAGACTTAGGGATGGCCGATGGACTAAACGGCTTTTGGAATGGAGACCCCGTGCCGATAAACGAAGTAGAGGTAGACCACCAACTCGATGGACCGATGACATCAAGATGGTGTCACAAAACTGGATGAACAAAGCACAACATCGTGATGCCTGGAAAGAGTTAGAAGAGGCTTATGTCCTGCAGTGGACGCAAACGGCTGGACAATGATGTTCATGAATGGATAAAGTCACTGGATATACAAAGTACCGCAATGAGGGCGGCCATTATATGGCAACCAGCGACCGGGAAATTTAAACGTTTATTACCGATCAACATTGCTATGTGATTTTGCTTAGTACAGATATCATACATTCTAGGACTGAAAAGAATGTGCAGGTCAATGTTTCAAAGAAGGTGCAAAATGCAAGTTTGCCTCAAAAAAAGTAGTACGAATTTAATATAAACACATTTATTTATTTACAAAGGTATACAGGAGAAATACAAACAAATCAAACAAACATCATTTTTGTTTTTGAAGTGAAAACTTCTATAGCCGCGCTGAATGACATTTGGGTAGGGGGTAAACTGATACATTTGCGTCATCGTCATCAATAACTGCGTTCTATAGAAAAAAATTCTATTACAAAAAGATGTGTTTAAAAGAACACATCTATACGCATATGTTTGAAGTTGGCTCTGAACGTCAAACTTAAAAGTCAAAGTTCTTGGCAGTGTTTACAGAACGTAGCGTTTTTAAGGAAATATCAACCCGTAGAATTAGTGTGCAGTACAAGAGTAAGTACTTTTACCGGATGTCATAGTAGATGTACTAGTGCCGGATTATTGGAAAGTTTTTGGCAGTGTTGACAGAACGCAGCGCCTCTAAGGAAATATCAACCCCTATAATCAGTGTGCAGTACAAGAGTAAGTACTTTTGACGGATCTACTAGTAGATATACTAGTTCCGGATTATTGCAATGTTCAGATTAGAGATGCCACTAATAGTGATTTTCCGAATACCGAATATCCGGCCACGCTATCCGAATATTCGGAATCCCAATATTTGGCGCGGCTTTTGCGTAAACTTTCGAAAAATAGGAGCATATCCATTATTTACCTAGCGCTTGTAATTTGTTATTTCTTGTTTTATTGCACGGTTTTCAGACCTAGTATTTCCTAGATATAAACTTGATATAAAAGTCGTTTTTTTATTTTTAGTAGACATACATTATATTTACCTATTAATTATATTTAGAATTCAGAAGTTAATCCAGAAAAATAGAAGTTTAAACTAGAAATGTTCGGTAATTTAATTTTTTGGGTTCCGTGATAGTTAACTCCTACCAATCTGGTTTCTTGGTTCACATACTGGTACTAATATTGCAAAAGAACTGAATGGTATTGCAAAAGATGGAATATTTCTCATAGCAAGATATATTTACTTGTCCACGACAGTGAAGCCAATATTATAAAAGGTGTACGAGCCGCAGAATATGATTCTGCCAGGTATTTTACTCATTCACTACAACGACCTATAGAGGAATTAGAGTAGGTTGGGAAGTTTAAGTATTTAGGGTTTGTATTTGGGAGTGGGTGCGGTAATAAAGAGCATATAGAGTAAATGGTGGCGGGAAAAAGGTTCTTGAAGGTATGGGGAAAAGAGTTTAGCACAAATTACCAGGTGAAGGAGATGACATGGAAGGCTTGTTGGCCCAGTATATTGATGTATAGTGCTGAAGTATGGGGGGTGAGGAAGAAAAAGGCGTGGAAAATGTGCAACTACAATTCTTTAAAAAGGGCCCCTGAAATTAGAATTATTGAAAAATCGCTAAAATCTTAAATGGAAATAACACAGATGGTAGCTGCTGCAAAGTGAATTGTTACACATTTTAACCACTCAGGTATAGTAGAAGAAAAGCTTAAATCCATTCGACTAGAACTTGACTTGCCAAACCACCAATTAGTGCAAGATGTAAGCACACGTTGGAATTCTACATACTATTTAATGGAGAGATTATTAGAACAACAGCGAGCTGTTTCTACATACATAACTGATCACGAGTCATTAAACAATCTAACTCCTTCTCAGTGGTTGTTACTGGATTAATGTATCAAAGTCCTCAAATCATTTTAAGAGATAACAAAAATAACTAGCTAGGGTATTTCTTGTAACTCCGAAGTGATTCCACACGTTGCTACATTGTTGAAATACCTGGGGAAAGAATAGACAGCAAATAGAACACCAAATTTGCTAAGCATCAGATCCTCACTACAAGCTGAGCTAGAAACACTGTACAACTTTGATGAACATGACAAATACCTGGTTGACACTTTTCTTGACCCCCTGGTATTAGTTCAAAAAAAAATTTCTTTTAGAAGCTCTGAAAATGAATTGTGATGAGTCTTGTAGTACCGATATATTCTTCTCCACTTCGTAAGAAGATACATACCAATGAAAATGACAAAACTATTGACGTGCGACATACACGACAGTTTCTGGAAGTCGTTACAGAAAATATGGAGAAAGATGAGAAAGTGGTAAAGGAAAGTGCTTTTGTAAATGAGATTGATTTATCTAAAAACGGCTCGCCTAGATAGGACAGCAGACCTTTACAAGTGGTGGTCAGCAAACGTAGAGCAGTATCCAAAATAGAATTCGTAGAAATGTATCTATCACCCAGTAGCAGTGTATACTGTGAGAGGCTATTTTCAGGAGCGGGTATATTGTTAATGAGGGTAAACGCAATCGGTTGCTATCAACAAATGCTGAAAAAATGGTTTTCATTCATCACAATTTACCTCGGTAAATTTTGAGTATTAATAATTTGTAATAATTTGTTGGTAAAATATATTCATTTGAACGTAAAACAAACGGAACACAGCCTGAATATATAAATATATTCAGCCTTTCCGGAGCTCTATAACAATTATTGAGTCTTTCTAGGACACCAAAACAAATCTGACATCAAATTTTTGTTATTTTATAGCTTTAAGTTCACTTTCGTGGCACTCATCCCGGAAAGACTGAATATATTTATATATTCAGGCTGTGTTTCGTTTATTTTAAGTTAGTATGATTTTCTATAACGTAGGATGGTTTCACCCATTCTATAATCATTTGAATAATATGTGTGATTGTTTCTTCATTTTTGGTATTCCGTATTCGGCCAAATAGTTGACAATATTCGGCCGAATACCGAATATTAAAAAAGTGGCCGAATAGGACGAATGCCGAATAGATACCGAATATTCGTGGCATCAGTGGCATCATAGTTCAGATTACTCGATTGTATCGAAGAATTCATGGTAAAACACGAATCAGACCCATCAAATTTTTAGGCAACTAAATGTACTCGTGTGCTCTCCAAAGGAAGGAAACTCCAAATAAAATTAATTTGCAGCGATAGAGATAGGAATTAGAAAAAAACTCTTGCAATAGTTAATTCAGAAATTTATAAACATCGAACAATGACAGCTGAGAAAGAGGAAAAAATTAAACGTCGTATAGAATATTCCAAACAAAAATTAATTTACATACAGATAAATCTTCAGAAGCAGTTATAAGGCATTTTTCTAAAAGTCAAAATTTCCATAACTCACAAATTGCAGACCCATCAACAAGAAATGAGCCATATATCCTATCAATTCATTTTGCTGACCTATCAACACAGAATCAACCAAACATTCCAGATTCAAATTCATATTATGATGATGACATTAACAGTCATTCTCCTTTCAGAATTGAGTTATGTTCCAGAATTACATAAAACAAAACTAACAAACTATGTACCAAATTTGATTAATTAACATTCTGATAAATCCTCAAAACCAGTTTTAAAGTTGTTTTTTTTCAAAAGTTTTCACTTCAGTCGGCAGTGCCTGACTGCCTATTTTTTTTTTCTACCAACAAATTCTCTCATTGCAAGACTACGGATGTCTAAAGAAAATTTTAGAATCTGTTTATTCTGCTTATTCACCTCACGCAGAGAAAAATAAAATCTGCTATTTACAAACATTTTAACTAAATGTTTTAAAATCCCACGGCAAGAAGGGATTTTCCTTGGGACTTTACTTGGCTCAACTTGTAGCAAATGTTGCACGAACATTTCTTTGCAATTTTCCGATAGCAAACGTATTCTTTTGCGATTACTGCTCTCAATCCTTTCCTCAGGTTCACTAACTTGATTTACAACTTCCTCGATAAACATTTTTTCCACCCACTAGTATGTCGACAGACTTCACTAACAATACATCAGGAACTGCATCAGGACGTAATAATTTCCGGCCATCAGCTCTCTTCTCCTCAAATTGAGTCTCTGAGAAATGGACCTACACAACAGATTAAAAAAGTTTCTCTTACAACTTTACTTCACCATTTCTCTAAATACTAACCTCACATCGTTTCTTCTAATAAGTGTTCTCCGCCAATCTCGACTATCTTTTTTAGCGTCACCTAAGAACATTAAAATTATAATAACCTGCGTATGTTAATAGAACAAAAATTTAACTTACCTGACGGCAATCCGAAAAGTCTGATCCCCAGACCCCAGTTGGTTTCTATTTTTACAATTAACTACACAACAACCTGGCATTGTTTCAAATCCACGAATAAAATTGTCAAAAACACCTTCACACACTAAAAAAAGAAAGCTACTTGTCTGAGATGTCAACAATGTCAACTAACTGTCACGTGTCTGCCAATGTAGGGCAAAATCTACTTTCTCTCTCTAGCACACGTTCAATATTTATTGCGGAACTTTGCATATCCAGTGACTTTAAGAATGGGGAATGAATAGCACCATCTATTGGAATAGCTTAAGTTATAGATTAAGTAGTTTCGACTGTGCGAATATATGTGACGCTCCATAAAAAAATGCGAAAATTCAATTATTTTCATTATTATTACCTTTTTGCGTGAAGTTTTCCAATATTTTAATAATAAAAACTATAATATCAAGGGTGGAGGGAGACAAATGCAACAAATCAAAAATCATAAAAATCGTTCCAGCCGTTCTTGAGTTTTTAAAGGTCAAGATTCAAACCCGACTGTGTTTTATATATTATAAGATAACAAGTAGATTACCAAACTTGGAATGCACGTTAATTATATAGATTTAGAAGCCTAGAAACACAAGACTGAACATAAAGGATGAAATAATCAAAACTACAGACGGCACTAGATAGACAACTGTAAACAGACAAGAGTAGACAAACAAGAGTTAACATGAAAGGCTATAGTGCAGAGACAAGACTTGGTAGACAATACCACGCAGACAAGACTAACAATAAGCAGACAAAACTAGGCAGACAAGATTAGACAGACAATACTAGATAGACAAGACTAAACAGGCAAGAGTAAACAGACAAGACTAGTCAGACAAAGCTAGATCGACAACACTAACAATATAAGGCAATATCCAGATACGCTCATGTACATGTGACTAGGTTTGAACCACGGCCAAAAATTCTAGATATAAAGACTACATACATAAAACTTGGCAGAAAAGACTAGACCGATAATAATAACAGAGAAGATTAGTCAGATATGATTAAACTGAGACTAGACTTCACAGACAAGACTAGACAGTCAATAATAGACAGACAAGACTAGACAGACAAGACTAGACACACAAAACTGGACAGACAAGACCAGACAGAAAAAAACTGGGTGGACAAGACTAGGCAGGCAAGATTACACAGACAGGACAAGCAAAGCTGTACTTATGAGAGATAAATTTCGAAACGTCTCTACAGATGCCTATCCACTTAAGGTATCGGAAAGACATGATCTTAAAAGCAATGTTATTTTTACGTTTTTGTGAATTGCTACGAAGGTGGACTGAAAGCTGTAAATTAACAAATTTCACATGAGATTTGTTTTTGGTAGTCCTCAAAAGACTCATTAGTGTTATAGAGCTCCGGATAGGTTGGATATATTTATATATTCAGGCTGTGTTCCGACATTATTAAGTTTATAATCTGAGTTGTATTTTAAAATTTTGCAAATTAATCGCTCACGCAATGAAAAAAAGTGTTTTGTATGCAATCGGGTGTTCTTAATGCAAGATTTAACTTTACCGAATTATGTGTTTGTAGTCAAGACGAGATTATGCGGGGGGAGTAATGTATTACAATATTTAAGGGGGAATATTGAAAGGACGAGGGAGAATAAATTCGGAGATTAAAAAATATTTGAACAGAAAGGATAATGTGAGGATAAAATATCACGGCGAGAGAGAGAGAGAGAGAGAAAAATATGTATCGACGAAATTACTTTTCAATTCACGCCTCGTTTATGTTTTACCGATTATTATCAGTGATTTATTGGATATAAAATGTGTATATAAAAAAAATATTGCGAGATTGTGTATAATAATAAAGGCAAATAACCGGATTTTCTTTTCAAGGAGGAATTTTTCCGGCAAAATCGTTGAAACGAAGAGAAATTTGATAACAAAAAATGATAAATTTGAAATTGTATAATAAATATAATTTATACTTTTTGCGGGTTTAGAATACATTTTCGGACAAAAAATGATAAAATTGTTAGTTTAATCGATCGTAACCGTAATATTTTACTGCATACAAAGTTTAATCCGTTTGGCACAGAAGCATATAGATCCCACACAATAGCAACATTATACCTATTCTAGTTTACTGCAATATTATAATTATTATTCCAGTACATTATAAGAATATTGAAAAAAATATTCGTGAGGAGACGAAATTTAAAACAATTAAAGTCTATAGGAATAATATATGTGTAATAACATTAAGGGCGAAGTGTTCTTCTTCTTCTCCTTATTTTAGTTAGGTAGCATCGCCTGTATTATCCTGACGCTTCTCTTGTGACATAAAAGTCCAACTGTCTTTCCACCTTTTGGGAGGTTGGCCTGTTGTTCTTCTGCCTTTTGGTTTGCCGTCTCAGACGATTATCGCAATTCTGTGCTTATCCATTCTCGCGACATGTTCGTTCCACATTCTTCTTCTTTACGGAGCCCAGCCTACAACGTCTCCCACCCTATATTCCTTTCAGATTTTGGTGTTTCGTGTTCGATCCCGAAGTGTGTGTCCACTGATGGCTCTTAGCGTTCGCATCTCTGTTGTTCTGAGAGCTTGTTTTGCAATCGACGTGTCCGCTCGGGTTTCTGCCGCATACGTTAAGATGGGACGTATGCAAGCCTTGTAAATACGAGTTTTGCTGGGTTAGTTTATTTAGCTAATTCCCGAGGAATCCCTGCAGATTTATAAGCATCACGATCCCAATTAAGCAAAAAAAATTCAATGTTCAATCTCTAACTAATTGTAAAACCGCAATTTAAACTTTTTAGTCAAAGTATAAACAAGTTTTTTATTTATACCTTTTTTGTTTGCAAACCTTTTTCAAAAATTCTTACAAATTCTGTATCCTTGCAAAATTCTACATAAAAACGACCTTTTGTTTGCGGAAATATCTCAACTTTTAACCTCGTCTTATCCGACCGTTAAATTGCAAAATTTGCAATGAAAATGGTATCAAAAGTATTCCACATTTGATCCTGAATAATGCTGTGAAAACAAATTCGAAAAATCCTGAAAAAATCAAAAGTTTTGCAAAAAACAAAATTTTTCCTGCTGGAAAAATTACAATTTCCTTCATAACTTTCGTAATTTTCGTCTGATTTCTAAAATTCATACTGCTACTTTCTCATCGCGATCCCAACAAAAAAACTAAATTTCGATTTTCAACCCCAAACTTAAACAGCAATTTCAACTTTTTAGTCTACGTATAAACAAGTTTTTTCTTTGTAACTTTTTTTTTGCAAACTTTTGTTCAAAGATTCTTATAATTTCTTGTTCCTTATTAAATTTTACATAAATGCGACCTTTTGTTCGCGGAAATATCGCAACTTTTTACATCGTCTTATCCAGTGCCGGCACGTGCGGCTGGTCGGACAGGCGATCGCCTTACGGCGCCATATTTTTAGGGCGGCATATTTTTGTAGCAGCGATTTTTTCGTGAGTTTTCAATGGTTCTTAGTTCTACCTTCTACTTCTAAATAAAAGATGTCATCAAAAGAAATTCAAAAATCACAAAAGAAATCACAAAAGATGAGATCAAAGAATTTTTTTTTAATTATTGAATTTTTGGCAAAATTTAATCCATTTATTAGTGAGCATTTACACAGTTTCAAAAAATCCCAATTGTTCTCATTATTTGAGCAAAGAAATTCAAAATAATAATAAATTTATTGGTAGAAAAAGTACGTGCTACTATTATTTCCAATATTATTTCCCAAATATTACAGCATTATTTTGGATTGCACTCCAGATGTTAGTAGAATTGAACAAATGTATCTTGTTATTTGCGTTCTAAATAAAGATAGTGAAGAATTTGTTCCTAAAGAATATTTTATCTAATTTTTACCTGTAGAATCATCAACTGGGGAGAGTTTAACTGATTTAATTTTGCAAGAATTAGATAAATTAGGTCTCAAAATTTACAATTTCCTTCATAACTTTCGTAATTTTCGTCTGATTTCTAAATTTCATGCTGAATCTTTCTCACCGCGATCCCAACCAAAAAACTAAATTTCGATTTTCAACCCCATACTAAAACCGCAATTTCAACTTTTTTTGAAACAAGTTTTTTCTTTATAACTTTTTTGTTTGCAAACATTTTTCAAAAATCCTTATAAATTTTTGTTCCTTATTACATTTTACATATATGCGACCTTTTGTTCGCGGAAATATCTCAACTTTTAACTTGACTTCACCATCCATCTTGACTTCACGGAAATATCTCAACTTTTAACCTCGTCTTATCCGATCGTTAAATTGGGAAATTTCCAATGGAATTGGCATCAAAGTATTCCGAATTTGATCCTGAACAATGCTGTAGAAACAAATTCGAAAAATCCTGAAAAAATCAAAAGTTATGCAAAAAACAAAGTTTTTCCTGCTGAAAAACAATTTCCAACATAATTTTCGCCCGAGTTCAAAATTTCTTGCAGATTCTTAACCGTCGCGATTATCCATCTTAACAATCTCGACGATACAAACTTCCTTTGTAACTGTGTTTTATTATAATTTTTATTAAATTAAAGTTTCAACAAGTAACTCGACAACTAATCAATTAGATAACTATCCTCTGTATAAACGCGACTGAACCGAAATTGTGCAAGGTAGCGAGGCAAGTGCGCTTTACCCGATATTCTACTCTACCTGCGTGTAAACGAGCTTTTAGGAGTTTTTTCGTAAATTTTTATGGAGGATTATTTGTCGGCTATAAGTTTGGCAAGGTTTTTGTGACGAAAATAAATTAGTTAGGATTTTTGTGATTGATCCAGATGCGCCAGAGGCTCATCCAGTGTTCGATTTTAGTTATGAATTTGTTGCCGAGATTGCAGTATTTCGATGTAAAGCCCAGATAACTGTGTCATCTGCGAATTGTTGAATGTGGCAGTAAGAAGTGGACGGTACAGCAAAATACTTCTTCTTTTTCTTATTTTAGGCAGTATGGCCTTTATTATCCTAACGCTTCTCCTGTGACATAGAAGTGCAACTGTCTTTCCACCTTTTGGGACTTAGGCCCGTTATTCTTCTGCCTGTTGGCTTGCCGTCTGTAACGTTTTTTGCAATTCTGTGCTCATCCATTCTCGCGACATGTTCGTTCCACATTCTTCTTCTTTTCCGAGCCTAGCGTACAACGTCTTCCACCCCACATTTCTTTCTGATTTCGGTGTTTCCTGTTCAATCCCGAAGTGTATGTCCTGATGACTCTTAGCGTTCACATCTCTGTTGTTCTGAGAGCGTGTTTTGTAATTGACGTGTCCACTCGGGTTTCTGCCGCATGCGTTAAGATGGGATGTATGCAAGCCTTGTAGATCCGAGATTTGCTGCGTATACCTAGCATGTTGTTCATCCATATAGCGTGGCGCAAGCATCTTGATATCTTTGCAGCTTTGTTTGCTTGGTGTTTGATGTCAAGTTGCAGGTTTCCCCCACTGTATAGTCGAATTCCTAGGAAATCGAATGACATTCGGTTGTTCAATAATTTCATCGTTGATTACGATCTTGCATCTCGTGGGTTCTTTGCTTATTGTCGTGCGCTTTGGTTTCTTGGTGGAGATTTTCATGTTGTACTTCGTCGCTACTTTGTTGAATTAGTGAACTAATTTTTGCAGCCCGTTCTCACTGTCTGCCAATAGCGTGGCATCGTCTCATCATCGGGAGACACATTTGATTGTGTTATTGCGTATTCGGTATCCAGCTGTAATTTCTTTGGTCTTACTGATGATCTGATCCATGATTGTGTTAAAAAGTATCGGGCTAAGACTGTCGCCCTGCCTGATCCCCGTGCCCGTTTGGATTAACTTTTTGAGTTTTTGGTATCTTTGTTGAGTTTCCGGTATTTAGTAACTTTATTACTCTTATCAGTCTGTTTTGTACGTCTTTTTCTTTTGGAGTGTTGATGTCGGCTAGCTTTACCCTGTCGAACGCTTGTGTCAGGTGTAAGAAGCAGACGAACAGGGGTGTATTAAATTCGAGGGCCTTTTCAATTATTTGTCGTATTATTAAGATCGCGTCTATTGTGGATCAGTTTTTCCTAAAGCCTTGCTGTTCTTCATTTAGTGGGATGGTTTCATGCATGATATCCGCTAGTATCTATCCAATGGCGCGACAGCCCAAATCGGGCCTTGCCCTCCTCTATTTTCTTCCTCCAGCCATTCCTGTCCTCCGCCGCCTTTCTCCAGTTTGGACTTCTGAGCATGGAACGACCGTCCCCCTGGATTTTGCATAGGGTTCGCACGTTCCATGTTCCGATACTCATTTCCTTGTCTCGCTTGGGTCGTCTTCTCAGAGTCCGTCCTGTCCGAGGCTTCTTTAGAGGTTTCATAACAAAAGGTTTATCCGGGGTGGGGTTGTTCGGAGGGCCACTTCTCCCGCTCTCGTCAGCCCTGACCTTTCTTTCCACCGGGGTTGTGTACCCGATCTCCAGACAGGTTGCTCAGGTTGCTCGGGGTTCCCCAGCTCTATATTCATAGACAGGCTACTAGGAGGTGAGAGTCGGAATTGGGTAGGAGAGGCTATGCGAAGCTAACAGGAATTAGCACGTGTGGTACGAATGCACTATCCCATTTGAACCCCTATCTCCGCTAGTATGCTTGTGAATATTTTCATGATTTAATATGGATACACTTTACTACCTTTTTTTATATATAGGGACGATTTTATTAAATAGTTTCCCTGATTCTTCTCTTATTACCCCCATACCCTATTAACCCCCGTACTTGATGATTTCATTGCCGATACCTTCTTCGTCCGTTGTTTTACAATTTTCCAGCCTTTCCATTGCTCGTGTAATTCGTCAATTTCTAAGTCATTTGTTTCAGGTGACTCTGGCTGTTCGTTGATATCGGGTTCACGCTATAGTTGCTTAAAGTGTTGCATCTATTTACTTTCGCTGATGTCAGTTATATTAGTTTGTTCGTTAATGTCTCTTTTTAGGGTTCCGTACCGAAAACGGAACCCTTATAGGATCACTTTGTTGTCCGCTTGTCTGTCTGTCTGTCTGTCACTCCATCTGTCCGTCCGTCCGTCTGTCTGTCTGTCTAGATGATTTTTCTCAGGAACGCGTATAGGTAACAAGTTGAAATTTGTATCAAATACTTGGGTCTGCGGTCTCTTTCTGCTGTGAAAAAATCAAACTTGTAAGTCGACGCAATCAAAAGATATGAACGTTTATGTCGCATATCTTGCGATTTCACAAGGGAATCAAAACCTATAGGATTCTTCCCGTTGACCTAGAATTATGAAATTTGGCAAGAAGCGGTGCCTTACAGCACATGTGAAGGGAAAAATGTGAAAACCGTAAATATGTAGTTTAATTACAAGAAAAATGCGAATTTACTATTAGAAACTTATGAAAATACACTAATGTGTTGCGTGGTATTGTCCGGTACCAGAAGCATATGGGTTGCATACAGTTAGGTCCTCCTAAAGATACCTAATTTACAAGTTTGTACGGAACCCTCGGTGCGCGAGTCACAACTCGTACTTGGCCGGTTTTTGTATTCAACTTATCGTCTTCCAAATGCGTATTTGTCCTCCATAGATATCTCTCTCCATTTCGCTTATAAATTTCTACCAAAATTCTTCCTTGATATGACATATTGTATTGTTAGATTTGTTTCTGAGTTGTTTCTAGTGCCGGATCGTCTCTGGTGACGGGTTGTTTCAAAATTGTATGTATTCCTTCCTCTTTTCGGCAGCTACTGCTTTGACTTCTGGTGCAAACCATGGTTTGGCTCGTTTACGATGTTTTGTTTTCACTATTCTGGTGCCCACGGCTTCTGCAGCTGCTTTTTTAATGTTGGTTAGGGCTTTACCCCATGCATCTTCAACTGAGTGATTGCTTGTAACTGGTTGCCGGTTTACGTGTTCTTTTAGGCGGTTCTAATATAGCTTCTGTGTGCTGTGTTTCTCGAGCGATTTGATGTTAAATTCTCTTCTTTCTTTTTGGAAGGATATATTTTGTTCTTGCAGAGTATTAGTTTGTGTCTGAATTTACGTTTTCTGAGGTTCCTCACGTTTTTCATTCCTTTACGTTTTCTCAGGCTCTTTACATCTTCAATGGTTTCTGGTGGTATCGCTCTATTCGTTATGACAAAGTCGATCATTGAGCTGTTTCCTTGGGCGAAGTGGAGTTATTTATACAAGTATCTACATATATCAGGGATTAAAATGGACAGTCGCCATTATTGTATATCGGATGCAATAATAAGGAGCAATTTTCCATGGTGTTCATTTAAACAAACGCATCTTCTAATAAAAGTTTAAATTGCAAGAAAATCGTAAATTTAAACTATTTATTACAGCGTAATATAATAAGGTGTGGACAAGGACAAAGAAATACTATCAACGGATCCAAGTAAACTATGAAAAATGGGACAATATCCTGTTCGGTTTTGAGCGCTTGCACTTTAGATAGGTCTGTGAAACCGGACGTCCTTCGACCGCGAGCGCAGTGAATGAAAAACGAAAGTGCGCTCGCCGCGCACTAAAGACAGAAATAAAATGCAAAACGGATCAGAAATGCAGCACGGATTATCTGCAATCTCCGCGATTTATCGCTGCGATTTTAATTGGTTAATCGTGGCGTATGAGAAATCAAATTGTGACATAATAGTTAGAAATCCGTGGGAAATCTCATATGAAATTCATACAAGTGTAACAAACATAATTTCATATATCTAATATTGTCTATCTTGTCTTATATGTCTAGTTTTGTTAATCTAGTATTGTCTGTGCGCTCTTGTCTGTCTAGTTTTGTTTATATAATCTTGTCTAGTCTTGTTAATCAAATATTTATTTTCTGTCTAGTCTTGTTTTTTTTGTCTTTTCGATTTATCTACTCTGTCTAGATTTGTCTATCTAGTATTGTCTGTTTAGTATTGTCTATCTACTCTTATCTTGTCTAATCTTGTAGGTCAAATCTTGTCTGTGTAGTTCTGTGTGTCTAGTCTCGTTTGTCTAGTCATATCTAACTATACATGTCTATCAGTTTCAAATCAAATCAAATCAAATAATTTAATCGCCTGTAAGTAACAATATTACTGTAGGTTAAGTCTAGTTTTGGTGTAAGAACAAACAAGTAGCATAAGGCAGACATATATTTGAATTTTTATTTAAAAAATATGATCAAATTCTTGAAGGCTGTAGATTGCCTGGGCGAGTAGCATATTTTTAACACTTCTCCTAAATGTCTTTAGTGATTTTCCATTTTTAATTGTGGGAGGCAATTTGTTATAGATCATGATTCCTCGTTGTTCTGGCCCTTTGCTGCAGAGTACTTAGTTTGTTTTCTGCTTATATAGGTTTTCTTTACCTCTGGTATTGTGGACATGCTTATCTGTATGTTTATTTATATTTGCCTTGTTTTGGTGTATAAGACATGCTTCCAATATATATAGACTAGGTACCGTCAAGATCCCTAAGTCACCAAAATATTGTCTGCATGATACACTATTCCAATTATGGCTCTAATGATTCTTTTTTGTATTATCAGTAATGGTTTTATCTGCGAAGAAGACCCCCATATAGCTATGCCATAGGAAATGATAGATACCACTTCCGCAAAATAGAATGTTAAGAGGTCATCCCTCGATAAAATGTCTCTTAAGAATCTTATTTGATATACCCTTTTGTTAAGGGTTGCACAAATATTTTGAATAGTGTAATTCCATTTGAGTTGTTCTTCTATGTAGATCCCCAAAAATTTTGTGCATTTTGCTCGTTTAATGTGTTCACCATATATACATATTTTAAAGTCCTCTGCATATTTACTTCTTTCGGTTTGATTTTTTGATGGTTTTTGACGGTTTGATCAGCGATGTAAAGTAAAAAAAGCATCGGTGACAATACACTGCCTTGAGGAACACCTACATTTGTTTCAACAGTTCTGGATTGAGCTGAGCTGTTTCCGTGTTTAACTAAACGAATTGGGTACGGTTTATCAGAAAGGATTTTAACCACATACCTGCTTTCCCTCGTATGCCGTAGGAATGCAGAGACGGTCATGTGGCACACAATCACACGCTTTTGATAGATCGCAAAAAATTCCAATAGGATATCTTCCATGATCTACCTCACGGATGATGTTGTTGGTGACTTCCAAAATAGCCGATTTAGTTGATGTTTGTGTCCGTCTAGTCTTGTCTATCTAGACTTGTCTGTGTAGTCTTGTCTGTACGTAGTTTCCCAGAAAATTGGAAAAAAGCCAACCTTGTTCTGCTAACGAAAAAAAATTTCCCATACACGAGCCTGCTTCCTACCGACCCATATGTCTATTGGATGTCGCAGGAAAGCAACTTGAGCAGCTATTGCTCGCTAGAATAAAGTCAGAACTGAATGAAGGAAACTATCTATGGGTACATAGATAGACAGACACATATACATAGACAGTTAATATGGGTTTAGCGAAGGAAGGTCGAAAGTGGATGCTGTGTTGAGGGTCATCAGAATACCGGAAGAAGCCTCATCTGGGACCAAAAGAACATGGAGGATTATTGCGTTGATTACTCTGGACGTCCAAAACGCGTTCAATTCGGTAGCATGGAGAAACATCTGGAGGAACTAACAAACAGAAGATTTCCCCCATACCTGTTGCGTCTACTTGGCAGTTACTTTTCAAACAGAAAAATCAAACTCAAAGCAGGCGGCAAAGTCGCTGAATACGAGGTATGCAGCGGGGTTCCACAAGGCTCTGTCCTGGGTCCTACGCTGTGGAACATCCTGTATGACGGGGTGCTGAGACTTACCTGGGGGGTTCAGAAATAATAGGATTCGTTATAGGATATAATAATAGGATTAATAATAGAATAGGAAAACGACATAATGAGACGCGCCAACACCGCCATCAAACACCAAGTGAATGAATGGTTGGAAGGGAAATGTTTAAAACTAGCCCCACATAATACAGAAGCCGTGTTTCTAACAGGAAACAGAACCGCAGGGCCTATATATTTTAAAATTAAGAAGGTGAAAATCACACTCAAAGAATATATTACATATCTGGGAATCACGATCAACAAAAAGCTTTCTTTTAAGGAACATTTAAAAAGAATTACCTCAAAGGCCCTACAAACTACATCAGCTCTGGAAAAGCCATTAGCTAGTATTTTAGAGGCCCAACAATTTCTTAGTGCTAGTTTTCTCTAGACTACCGAGAGTTTATCGATGGCTGACTTTGATGTGAGATGTTTTGCCCATATAATGGCCCCATATAGCATCACTGAGTGGACAACTGAGTGCTCTACGTTTACAGCTATCTGGCCTCATCTACGTTGGGCATGCGTTTTTACATTTCTGGCAGTACTCTCATACCTGTTGCTGTGGCTTGGTTAAGATGGAGAATGAAGTAGAGACCATTATCTAGGTATTTTAAAGACTTTTGCCTAGATAATTTTAAATTATCTAGGTATTTTAAAGACTCGGAGTTATGCTAACTTAGTTTCTTTGAAACGTTATGGGCGCAAGCTTCCTTAGACCCGTTAGTAGAACAGCTTCTGTTTTCTCTGGAGGAGATTTAATTGTTTGATTGCATCCAACTGTTAATTTGGGATATTGCTTGGTTTGCAGCATCAATGTCTGTTCCGACTTTGCTGTTGTAGATTGTAGATTTGGTGGTGACTTGTACTGCGACCTTCATAGATCTATTGTACCTCACCCTCTTCCTCGAATCGTTGGTATACCTATCCATTTAGAGCGCCTCTTCTAGTCCTGATTCCTTTAGGAATTTTAGGATCTGGGTGGGATGCAAAGACTGCAACTCCTCTGCGTTCAAGCAGTGGGCCCCAAGGTACATTTGTTTCTTGCGGAGCAGTGCTCCGCAGTCTTTGAGCAGATGTATAGGGTTTCCTCTTCTGAACCACAGAATCTGTATCTGTCATCTTCCTCTAGGCCTATGGTCTTAAGGTGTTTTCTAAGTCTGCAGTGTCCTGGCTTCTAAGATCTAAATCGTCTGAAAACCCTATTAGCCTAGGTCCATGCGGAAGTTTCAACCTAAGAACTCCATCATAAAATATGTTCCACAGAATGGGGCCCATAACCGATCCCTTTGAAACACCACTACTAACTAGTATTTTCTCGGTTTCGTCATTTGTTAGTAAAATGATCGTTCTACTGGTGAAATGACTTTGAATCATTCTTAGCAGATGGGGAGCAACATTGGTTGCCGTTAGATCATCGATAATGAGTCTCCAGTCGGCTGTGTTATAAGCTTGTCGTACGTAAGGTGTTATTAATGCACATATTCTTCTTGATCTTTGTGTGCCGGATATAAAATTTTCCTGACGGCTGGTTAGTAGATTTGCCTTCTTTGAAGCCGTATTGGTTGTTCAGCAATCCGGATTCAGATTCAATATCTGTATTTAGCCTACGTAATAATAGCTTCTCCAATTAAGTAGGAACAAGCTTAGAATTTTGACAGGAGTTCTGACGGGACACCGCAGACTTAGGAAACATCTCAAAGCCCTAGGCCTAGAGGAGGATGACGGATGCAGATTCTGTGGTTCAACAGAGGAAACCCCTATTTTTTTTTAAGTTTGGTCCGTTGTGAATGCCGGGTTTGCCGACCCTTCAAACACTGCGGCCTACTTGTGGCCTATTGTATTTTGCATTCACATTCACTTATAGGCCCAGAAACCTAGTTGTTATTGTAAATTGCGCTAATTGGTATTTTTGACATTTGTCTTCTGATACAAATGCGACCGGCTCTGGGGATAGAACTCGGTCCCTCTATGCTTGTTAGTTTGCGCTCTAACATGGGGCGACGGACGTCACCTCTACACCACTCGCGCCGGTTCGTTTAAACCCCCAAAGACTGCGGGGCACTACTCCACAAGAGACAGATGTACCTCGGGGCTCACTGCTTGAACACAGATGAGATACAGGCCTTGAATCGCACCCAGATTCTGAAATTTCTAAAGGACTCAGGATTAGAAGAGGCGCTCTAAATGGGCAAGTACACCAACGCTTGGAGGAGGAGGGAGGGGTACAATAGATCTATAAAGGTTGCAGTACGGGTCGTCACCACCATATCCAACATCTATAAACTACAAGAGCTTCCCCAACGTATCTAACATGCATAATGGCCTGTATGATGTGGGCTCCCTATTGGTTTATTGTTTTTTCGGAGTAGCACCAGTTTTGCACGTTTCGTCTTTTGGGAAGTTTCCGGCAGCTAGATGCTCCTTCAAATGGACAAGGACTGAAACGAAAAAAGCAGCAACATCTAAATCATACGAAGAATGGCAAAAAGCCTGGGACACAATCATAAACAGACAATGGACCAGAAAATTAATTAGGGAAGTGAAGATTTGGACCACGAGGAAACACGACGAAGTGAACTATTATGTAACCCAGGTGCTTAGTGGCCACGGGTGCTAAATGGATTACCTGCATAGAATTGGTAAAGCAACAGACAGTCTCTGCGAATACTGCGGAGAGGAGGACGGGGTTGCTCACACCATCTTTGAGTATAACAGGTGGCATGTGGAGCGCTAAAAAATCAAAAATATAGTCCATGCCCCTACAGTGGTACAGTACGTGCTCGAGTCCGAAGAACAGTGGCAAGTGATGGATAGTGTAATATATAATATCATGTCACAGAAAGTATGCGACGAAAGGGCTCGCCAGAAAACGGAAGCAGAACAAATATTGGTTTATACAACGCTATCCCGAAGAAATGCGAGGAGCGGTTTCGAGATGTGCGAGATGTAGAGGGTAGACATATGTTATCCACCACCATATTTCTTTATGTATGTTGTGTTCTAATAAATGTTGAACCTTCAAAACAATAACAAAAGATGGTCCTTCATTACGTCTAGCAACTGGTCTAGGAACTGCGGTTCCTGTTCAACGGTGAATTTTATTATATTTTATTTATTATTATATTTTTATATATTTTATTATATTTTATTTATTATTTATTATTTTATTATATACAATTTTCAGCCATCTTGGTTGCAACCAAGATGGCTGAAAGTAACAACACAGTTGAAGTGCTCTGCAATTATTGTGCAAAAAATGTGTGTGAACCAGTGTTTTGTATAAAATGCAGCATGCATTTCCATCCGGGATGTGTATCCCATTCTAAAAAAAAACCACAAATGTGATCATGAAATAAGTGATAGAATAGAAAAAACTCACCTAGAAATTATTTTTTTTGGAAGAGGATAACGTAAGAATCTTACAAAAGGAACATTTTCTCCTAAAAAAATTATTGATGGAGATGGAAGATAAGAACAGGATTATGAATTGCTATCTACTTACGTTAGAAGATCAAATCCAGGCATTAAAACATCAACAAAAAAAATTCCTTCATGTCAACCAAATACCACGCATCACACCTTAACAAGTAACACCTCTGACTGTCATAACATAACATTAACACATAAAAATCAACAACAGAACGGTTCGGAAACTGCCAACAATTCCGTGATAGTCGAAGAAATTGAGCGAGCATCGGAAACGACCTACTCGAACAAAAAGCAACAAAATAAAATAGATAGAGATAAGCCTCAATCCAGCAGAGATAAAGAACCAGCCTTCAGTGGACGAAAAAATCGCGAATCTTTTGCTAGCGCAAAAGTCAATGAAGAAGATAAAGTCACAGGTTTTTCGGGTAGAGAAACTCAACCGAAAAAACTGTGGCTATACATTTCCCGAGCGAAAGAACATATAACTGAAGAAATAGTCCAAGATTACCTTAAAAAAAATACAGGATTACCGAAAAGAGACTTTATAGTAGAGAAAATGACCTCAAAAGTGCACATAACGGACAATAACAGTTTCAAAATAGGAGTGGATCCAATTCTAAAAGAGAAGGTCTATGATAGGTCCTTCTGGCCAGAAGGAATCTTACACGAACGTTTTAAATTTAATTCTACATCTAAATATCTAAACAGAAGCCGCCAAACCACAAATTTTCAAAAAACCTACATCTACAAACGGAGAAAATAAAATTAGAAAATAACTCCAAAGAAAGAATACAAATAATTAACCAAAACACACATGCTCGAAGAAAATAAGAATTGTAAATTCCTTATTTTAACAGAGCATTGGAAAAGTTACGAGCAATTACGAGTCTTGCAAATCTCAAATTTTCACCTAGGAGCATTGTATTGTCGCAAAGTAGGACAACATGGAGGTGTAGCTATTTTCTGCAAAAATATCATTAAATGGACGGCAAGACCTGATATCGATAAGCTAGCAGAAGAACTCATTTTTGAAATTGCAGCTATAGAGGCAATATTGAATGAAATTGCAACAATAGATGTAGCAATTCATCGAGCCCCTCTAACTAGTTTTCATAATTTCTTAGACAACTTGCATCAATTGCTAATAAAATTAAATATAGAAAAAAAACAATGCATTGTAGCTGGAGATTTCAATGTGGACACGCTAAAATTAAACTATGAAAGTAGACAACTTAAGTCTATGTTTCAATCATTCAACTTAAAAATGGCGGTTAAAGAGCCTAGTCGCCCCCAATCGTCAACATGCATTGACAACATAGTTATAATAGCTGGCATGATGTACACGGTCAAAACTACAGAATATTATATTTCTGATCACCTTGCCCAAATAATAAGTCTAATTGCGAATAAAAAACAGAAAACTGAATTTCGAGTCAGACACTTTTCTCCAGAAAACAATACAACATTTTTGAAATTGCTTTCCGAAGAAACCTGGTTAAAAGTTTACACGCAAGAACAAAATGACATAAACAACCAATGGAATAGGGGTAAGCAGTACAGTGATGGGTCATTTTAGAAATCGAGCAATGAAAACAATAAATTGCATGCTTCTATAAAATTAATTTACGAATTATTATAGTGCTAGTAATTGTAAAAAACGTCACTTTTCTATTTAAATAATAATACGAATCAAAAATTTAAAATTTTATAGAAAATAAGAAGATAAATATTTTATTCATCAAAAAATTCATCATTAGTTATTGATCATAAGAATGTAGTGATTGTCTAGTGGATTTACAGTAATTAGTCAACGCTTTATAATAAATAAAAGTAATTTGAAAATATGAAAAACTATTATGAACTAGTGGACACTCCAGTGATGAACACTTCAGTGATTTAATAAAAGAAAAATATTTAATTATTGTTAAAAAAAAAACAATTCAAACATAGATTTATAATTAATGTTATTATTATTCATTTAATTGCCACCAATATTTTCTTGATCCTCAATCAACTCTATGATTTTTTTCCGCCAGTTTTTTTTTCTAAAGTTTTCTGCTTTTCTTTTTGTTTATCTTTTTCTTTTTCTTTCGAATTGGTAAAACCATATCCTATGTTATAGATAATCATACAAACTTAAAACAATCGGAACACAGCCTGAATATATAAATATATTCAACCTTTCCGGAGCTATATAACAATTACTGAGTCTTTTTAGGACTACCAAAACAAATCTCATGTGAAATTTGTTAATTATTTAATAGCTATCAGTCCACCTTCATGACACTCAACAAAAACCATAAATATAACATTGTTTTTAAGATGTCTTTCCATTAAGTTTGAAATTGCCGTGATCAATTTCATAAACATTTTGTGCCTCACGAGGGGCTATTATGTTTTTCATTTTTGGACATACCATAAAATAAGTTTCATCACCATTGGAAACACGAGTCGGATCTTTTAATATGTTTAAATATTTAATTTTTGATAAATAATCATATATTTCACCACTTTTTAATATCACTCTCACTTACACAAGAACTGGCTTTAGTTGCTCTTTCTGGAAATCTTTCAATAAGAATCGGATTCCTTTAAAGAAAGGCTTTATACCACTCATTTCCTAGAACATTGTCACAAAATGGATTTTTTATTTCACTTTGATCCAAAAACTCTTTGACAATAGCTTGTATAATGATCTTTTTCTAGGAAATCCTCTTCGTTGACAATCAATTATCCAACGTACTAGGTCCTTTTCTTGCATTGCATCCTAATACAGGAGACGGACCTGTAGTGGATTTGATGAATGCATTACTAAGTCTAAATCTAAGTGTTGGTTTGGAATTACCATAATTTTTGAAGCTGTGCATTGTGACATCCCATTTTAAAATGCATTAATAGCATCTTCAATTTGATTATCCGTATATTTTTATATAAAACTGGTAAATAACTGGCATATTTTACACGAGCTTTGTTTTGGTAGTCCTAAAAAGACTACTAAAAGTAATTTTTATAAAGCTCCGGGAAGGTTGAATATATTTATATATTCAGGCTGTGTTCCGATTGTTTTAATATTGTACCTTTTCTTACGTTTGACATTTTATGTATATTAACACTCGCGTATTTAACCTAGAAATAAATAAATTAGCATTTTTACTAACTACAATAACAAATACATAAATAAATTCAAGTAAAATAAATTTTTCATTTTTAATTGCTTTAAAATTGTGTACTGAATATTTTTCTTGTCCTTTATTTGTAGGTTAAACACTCTAGGAATAACTGTCAGTTTCTCTAACGTCAAAATACTAATTGGTCGGATGACCTATCACTATAAAAACTGATTATCGTGCGATATTTATTGTCTTATCATATTTTTCACAATCAGTACTTTATTTTTATCAAAAACCTTTTTATTTCGATAATTTAAACCTGTATTCATTTACAAATGTCAGAAATGAGCACAAAAATCATTTTTAAATCGTGAAAATATCTAGAAATAGTAAGGTTCCTTTTTGTACATTTCTGTCTAAAATGACGTAAATCTCGGACTGGTCATTTTATTAATTAAATACACACATGAAACGTTAAGTTATAACAAAGTTGTGGGTTGTATCCAATACAGAAAATAATTTAGAATTTTCTTCTGTTAATAAACAATTATGTCACCAAAAGATTGTCTTCAAAAGATATAGTTTTCAAATTATGACCAATCACTACCTACTGACCAACAACTGTACTATTTACCCCTATATTTATGGAAAAATTCCTATTTTTTTTTAATAGCAGTTATCCCTGTTTATTAAAGAGTAAACAAACAAACAATAATCATAGATAGATATTCATGTCCAGAAGTTAAATCAATTCGAAAAAAGCTAGAGTTCTTGTAAATACTATCAAAATTTGATGAGAAAAGCAGGAAACAATACAACAAAACTAGACGAAAATATAACCAAGTACTAAAAAGAACAAAAAGCGTTCAGTTAGAAAATGAAATAAGGAATTCTAATAATACTATGAAATCAACTTGGAAGGTAGTCAACCAAATCGTTAACTTAAAAAACAATCACAATAGTACAATTTTCTCTTTAGAACAAATGAACATCTTAGAAATAGTCAACAAATTCAATAAATTCTACTCAGACAACCCCATGCAATTGTCTAGACAAATCGAACATATAGAATACTCAGATTCAATAAACATAAATAGCAGTTCAATATACTTTATACTTAATTCAATGAATCTCAACAACTAAAGAAGTTCTGGAGTAGATGAAGTTCCTGTAGGTGTGATAAAAACCGTCGTAAATGAAATAATAGAACCATTGGAATATATTGTAAATACCTCAATTAAATATGGAGTTTTTCCAGACAAATTAAAACACTCCGTAATTACACCAGTATTCAAGAAAGGAGACTAATCACTTGTAGAAAACTATAGGCCCATTAGCTTACTTACTATCGTCGTTCTCAAAAATATTTGAAAAAATAGTAGCTAGTAGGACTGTTACTTTTTTCAAGAAATACGATTTATTAAACAATACCCAGCACGGATATGTAGATGGACGGAACATAGAAACAGCTTGTTTCCACTTTCTCAACAATATCTTAGAGCAGTGTTCTTCAACCGGTGTTCCATGGAACCCTAGGGTTCCACTAAAACATCCAGGGGTTCCGCGAATCAATGCTAAAAAAATCTGAACTTTAACCGGCGCGGCGTTGGAGCTGACGGATAATATTCTAGAAGAAAATAAATCAAGATCTACTAGCCGAAAAATACGAAAGAATGATGAAGATTATTTGAATTTTGGATTTACCTGGATTGGTGTTAAAATGAGCCAAAGGGTTTTGTGTGGTATGTGAGCAAGTAGTCAACAGCAGCAGTTTCAATCCTGCAAATTTTGCATTCTGCTTTGCATTCTGCAAAGTTTAAATCCTGCAAAGTTAAAGCGTCAGTTGGAAAATAAACATCCGACTTTAAAAGGTAAAAGCGAATATTTCAAAAGAAAATGTCTTGAACTACAGCAGAAAAAGAATGCAAGTCGTTTGAAAAATCCTAAAGATGGATTCATTCTGCATATGGAGGAATCTATAGATGTGGCTGGATTAGCAATTTTGTTAGTTTTCGTGAGATACATACAACAATCCAATTTTCAGGAAGATATACTTTTTGGCGCAAAGCTCTGCCAACTCAAACAACAGGTGAAGAAATATTTAATTTACTTAATGCATAAAGCTATGGTTGGTATTATAAAAGGCGTAATAGCACGTTTAAGGAACATCAAAGCCAGCTATTGCTGCCTTCATCGTCATGCTGTCGCTGTTAAACGGACACCAAAAGCATTGCTTAAGTTCTCAATGAGGCTGTTGAGATAGTTAATTTTATCAAAATTCAGACCCCTAAATACCAGGGTATTTGCCCTATTGTACGATGATCTGGGTAACTCCTGGGTAACTGGGTAACAAAAAAATCTCCTACTGCATACTGAAGTAAGATGGTTATCCAGTGGAAAGGTTTTGACTAGACTCTGGGAATTGCAAAATGAAATTCGAATCTTTTTATCTGAATGTGAATTTTCTGGAAAACTTAGTGACACTAATTGGCTTCAAAATCTAGCCTACCTTGCAGATATATTTTCGTACATGAACGAAGTTAATCTTTCACTTCAAAGACCAAATACTGCTGTTTTTAAGGTCAATAGCAAAGTAAACTGAATCAAATCGAAAATCAAGGATTGGAAGGAATGCATCACCAAAAGTAATATAGAATGTTTTTCTAATTTAAATGATTACCTGGCAAACAATAATATCGTATTCGGCCAGAATAAAAAAAAAATCATATTTTGGAACATTTAACGGGATTGCAAAAGACATTTTTCGAATATGACAAATTCAGTAGTGTCAAATTTATTTGAAAAACCGATTTTTTAAAACCGGGTTTGAAAAACCGTCAAATCCTAATCATAATCGTCTTGTTCGCTTTCTTTTTATTAGTTTCAAAATAATCACGTAATTCAGACGTATCACACAAAACAATGAAAAACGTTGTCTATAATTGTGACAGTTCTAGCAGTGTTTGTGCTTATTATTAACATGCCCTTAGAGGAGAAATATTATGAAATTGCATTATGGGGATTAGTTTGTCTCTAACCATAGTAACTTTTTTTTATTGTGGTTTGGTGGAAACTTTCACTAAATAAACCCCGTTTTCCACTTGGCTTTTTCAGTATGCGCCACCCCGGTTACGGGTATTTTGCATTGCTTCAGGATGGGCTGCCCGGACGGTTAGTGCCTTCCTGGTTGAAAATGCCTCCTCGGCGGGACCTAACCGAGGAGGACCTAACTGTATGCAACCCATATGCTTCTGGTGCCTGACAATACCACGCAACACATTAGTGTATTTTCATAAGTTTCTAATAGTAAATTTGCATTTTTCTTGTAATTAAACCACATATTTACGGTTTTCAGATTTTTCCCTTTACATGTGCTGTAAGACACCGCTTCTAGCCAAATTTCATGATTCTAGGTCAACGCGAAGTACCCTATAGGTTTTGATTCCCTTGTGAAATCGCAAAATATGCGACATAAACGGTCATATCTTTTGATCGCGTTGACTTACAAGTTTGATTTTTTCACAGCTGAAAGAGACCGCAGACCCGAGTACTTGATACAAATTTTAACTTGTTACCTCTACGCGTTCCTGAGAAAAATGGTCTGGACAGACAGACAGACGGACAACAAAGTGATCCTACTAAGGGTTCCGTTTTCGGTACGGAACCCTAAAAACTAGTTCGTAAGGCGTTTTTCAGCACATGTTCACTAGAAAAACACTAGAAAAACCAAACTTGGACGCGTGCTGTAAAATCGCGCTTACTGAACTCGTTATCGTCCTAATATGCTATTAATGAGTGTTATGATGTGGATACCTTGCCAATAAGGGAAAGAGAGCGATTTCTAGATATATGTACCGACACTGCATTACAATTTACATTTGGACCGGATGACATTGGCCCGTTTTGGATAAAATTAAGGGAATTATATCCGGAAATTTCCAAAAGCGCGGCTAAGGAAATGATGTCTTTCCAAACACCAGGAATTGATGTCTTTCCAAACAACCTATCTCTGGGCACACTAACCTAACCTTTTCCACATACGTCGCTGCAAAAACTAAGTATAGAAATCGGCTTGATGCCGAAAATGATATGCGTCTCCAATTACACCGATTCAACAAGATATTGATAAATTATGCAGTCACAACACAAGCACAACGAAGTCATTAATTTTTTAAAGATTTTTTCTTTTGATTATAATTTTATTTCTGTGTATGTATAGTACAAATATTTTATATTTTATCAATTTATTTATTATGAGACTTTTACAAAATTTTTATCTTCATAACATGTAATGCGATTCCCCCCTTAATCAAAGTGCTACTAAACAGAGGGTTCCATAAATTTAAAATTCTCAAAAAAGGGTTCCGCGGAATGACAAAGGTTGAAGAACACTGTCTTAGAGCATCTAGAAAGCCATGAAATTCCATGTGGAATCCTAATCGATCTATCAAAGGCGTACGACACTGAGAACCATAAAATTCTGGTCAGTAAACTTGAAAAGTATGGCATAAGAGGTATCGCTCTTGACTGGTTCAAGTCGTACTTCTCTGGTAGAACCCAACAAACAAAATTAAATTCAGAATGTGGATATTTAAAATCGAATGTGAGAAGTACAAGAGTAGGGCTACCGCAGGGAAGTATATTAGGTCCTCTATTGTTTTTAATTTATCTGAATGATTTACCCTAGCCCTAAATAATACTCAATATAAAATTCTAAACTTTGCCGACGACACAACGCTTCTAGTAGCAAACAAAAATATGGATGAAGTGATTATTAGTGTAAACTCTGCCTTAAACCTAGTTCAACAGTGGTTTAAAAAAAATAAACTAACAATAAATCAGCAAAAAACAAACATTATTATTTTCAAAACAAACAGATCTCGACTGAATTATCCAACACAAATTGAAATAGATAAAAACACAGTTTATATAAAAGTGATGCTTTTGGGAATACACTTTGACGACACTTTAAATTGGAGAACACACATTCACTTCTTAGCTAGCTATTTAAATAAAACGACATTTTCTTTAAGAATATTACAAAAAGTTCTAAGCCCAAAAATTCTAAAAATGGTATACTATGCAAATTTTCAATCACATACCGGTTTGGCATAATTTTTTGGGGTTCTGGAAAAAACATTACAGATGTTTTCAAGATACAGAAACAAGCTCTAGGAATCATATTGAATCTGGCATATAATCAATCCTGCAAAGGAAAATTCAAGCAAGCTAATATCTTAACTGTACCGGGACAATACATTTATGAGATACTAATTTATAATTTCAAGCATAAAAATAACTTTGTCAAGAGCGAAACCAGCCACAATATACCAACAAGAAGAAAACATTTGGAATATGTGCCACCAATTCACAGTTTATCATTAACAGAAAAAGGTACCTATTATAGGTGTATTACATTCTACAATCACCTGTCCAGACATATAAAGGATATAAAAAAAGTCAAAATATTTAAAAAATAAATATTCAACCTCATAAATAAGTTAGAACCCTACAGTGTGGAAGATTTCATCAATGGAGAGAGAGAGCAGAGTTGAAAAAATTATTTTAATATTTTTTATTATTTATATATTTTACTATTTAATATTTGTATTTGTTTGACATATTTCCCTTAGTTATGTAACTTGAATAAGGAAATAAACTAATTTGATTTGATTTGATTTTATTATTTCAGGAGGTATTCCGTCCCTGGGCCTTTTCCTTTACGTATCCGCTTTACTGCACTCATTGCTTATTATCTCTTCTTCCGTAAACGCTAGTACCTTTTCAACTATTGGTTTGACTTGCTACATATCTGATATTTATTTTTCCTGCAAATTTGGCAGGCATCTGTCACAGTCTAGGTCTTTGCACAGTTTCTTCACAGTTTTTGATTGGCCGTATTTATTTCATGCCTCTCCTTTTCTTGTTCTTTGCCGCTAGCATTAAGCCCTTAAGCTTGCAATTTCTTCGATCCACCATTATACTATTTTTTTCCTTGTGGGTTTGACTTGTTTGATAAGTCTTGTCGGTCTAGTATTGACTGTCTAGTCTTGTCTGTTTAGTCTTGTCTGTCGGTTCTCCTCGGTAGTGTAGTTGACAACATACCCGCCTCTGAATGCGGGAGACAGCCGGGTTCGAACCCTGGCCGGGGACTGAGTGCTCTGACTGCACAACTAGGCCGGTTTTCACTAACCTTCCGGACTGCCTACTCTGAATGAATGCAAAATGTGCGATACTGGGGTGGTGCCGTCTTCTCTCTCGCTAATATTATCTATTTAATCTTGTCTGTGTAGTATGTATAGTTTGTCCGTCCTTTTTTAGGGTTCCGTACCGAAAACGGAACCCTTATAGGATCACTTTGTTGTCCGTCTGTCTGTCTGTCTGTCTGTCTGTCTGTCTGTCTGTCTGTCTGTCCGTCTGTCTGTCTGTCAAGACCATTTTCTCAGGAACGCGTAGAGGTAACAAGTTGAAATTTTCAACAAATACTCGGGTCTACGGTCTATTTCGGCTGCGAAAAAATCAAACTTGTAAGTCAACGCGATCAAAAGATATGACCGTTTATGTAGCATATTTTGCGATTTCACAAGGGAATCAAAACCTATAGGGTACTTCCCGTTGACCTAGAATCATGAAATTTGGCAAGAAGCGGTGTCTTACAGCACATGTAAAGGGAAAAATCTGAAAACCGTAAATATGTAGTTTAATTACAAGAAAAATGCGAATTTACTATTAGAAACTTATGACAATACGCTAATGTTGTCGTAGTGGTATTGTCAGGCTCCAGAAGCATATGGGTTGCATACAGTTAGGTCCTAAGGTTAAAAAGTATGTGTTGGCACCAAGCTGTTTATACTGAAATTTATTTGTTTATATTCGTTATGCATTTCATCACGTACGCTCTATATCAGGGATGTTATGGAGATCCGTAACCGTAACCGAATCCGATATAAAAGTTTCGAATAATTTCGGATAATTTTTACTGATATGTTGTAATAATTCCTATAAATATATTTCAATATCTAATAGAAAATATATAATAGACAAAAAGGAATAATGTTGTTTTTGTTTATTATAATTATGATTCTGCATTTTTATGTAGATAAAACTTATAAATATTAATAACTTATATATCTTATATGACATATAATTGTAGTACCTACTTATATTGTTGTATTTAGTTGTATGACATATGATTGTAGGTAGTACAAATAATAACATAGAAATAAAATAAAATTTTTTTACAAATTAGCATTCTACTTTTATTATTCCTTAGAAATCTGATATCTGTAACCGAAACTATCCGAAACTAACGGATTATCCGAAAAAAATTCTTATCCGTAACCGTATCCGAAACCGGTATAACATTATTCCTATATCCGTATCCGCATCCAGATCCGAAATTTCATATCCATAACATCTCTGCTCTATATACATAATATATAAGGGTATATATTATGTCTAAATTTTGCTTGTTTCTAACCGACATGCGACATACTCAAGTCCCGTAACATCCTGTATATATTATATTTCGTCTAATTTTTCTTTATAATCTACATAATATGTTGATAATCTACATAATAATACTATACTATAATCTACATAATCTACATAACATGTTGTAGATAATATGATTTAAGTATATTATACTTAAATCACGTTCGCCCTATATTTTTTGGTAGTCAATTGCCCAAAAAACAGTCAATTCAACAACTGAATGTTAAGAGTATCGAAATAGATCTAGAAATAGTTAATATATTAGTTTATATTAGATCTAGAAATAGTTACATCTTAATATAAGTTAGTGTATAAGTCTAATACTAAAATAAAGTTTTCTTTTTATAAGTTTAAAAATATTCGCGTTATTAAAAAAAAATACCCTGTATACCTGTATACAGGGTATATAGGTATACAAGCAAAATTGAGCAGTAAAAACAAATAGTGAAGTACCAGAACCCCTAAACACTCATAGTGAATGGAGGATGTATGGTAATAAAATAGAGGGTAGAATTCTATCGTACGACAACGACATGTTGAGGTTATGCTTGCAGCGGTACTAAGATGGTCGTGATTTTATGAGAGCCACTTGTCAAGTTAACTGAATGTGCTTGTAACGTCCTCCACAAAAAAAGATACCTTACTTACAAGTTTGTACGGAACCCTCGGTGCGCGAGTCACAACTCGCACTTGGCCAGTTTTTTTTTTAAAGTTTGGTCGAATGTGGACCAAGGACCATGTGTGTTATTAAGTACCCTTCAAGCATTGAGGCCAAATGGCCTATTGCATTTCGCCCACATTTTTCAGTTCATAGACTCAGTGTGTTATTTAAATTGGCGTTATTTAATTACGCATTTGTGTTCTGGTATAAATGCGCTCGACATTCGCTTCCGGGATCGAACCAACCACCTCCAGATTTATAGTTACCCAGACTTTAACTCAGCAGACTGGATCCCAAGCCACCAGTTTGGATTTCGTCGACACCATTCAACTGTTCAACAATGCCACAGAATCGCTCATAAAATAAATACCGCATTTGAAGAAAAATAATATTGCACTTCACTATTCCTAGACGTTAGACAGGCATTCGACAGAGTCTGGCACGAGGGCTTATTATACAAAATAATAAAGGTAATTCCAGCTTTCTCGAACTTACTCAGATCATACCTACACAACCGACAGTTCAGAACCAGAGTTAACGAAGAAGTATCTGCAGCATTTCCCATCAACGCTGGGGTCCCACAAGGTCCTCTACTATATGTGCTGTACACCTCAGATATACCCGAAACACCAGACACAACCATAGCAACATTTGTAGACAACACAGCAGTACTAACTAATCACTCAGACCCCAACATCGCCATAAAACATCTCCAAGACTACATACATCTACTGGAAAAGTGGTTAAAGAAGTGGAAAGTTAAAATCAATGAAACTAAGTCCTGCCATGCAACATTCACGTTACGAGAAGGTCTCTTTCCATTAGTTTATTTCAATAACATAGAAATCCCCCAATACTCGACATTCAAGTACTTAGGATTACATCTAGGCAACAAACTCAATTGGAAGAACCACATTACCAAAAGGAAAATACAGATTGATCTCAGACATAGAGAACTCAACTGGCTCATCGGCAAAAACGAGTTTAACGCTAAGCAACAAATTACTTTTATATAAAACTATTATCAAACCTATCTGGACTTATGGCATCGAACTCTGGGAATGTGCCAGCAAATCGAATATTGCGATCATGGAAAGATGCCAAGCTAAAATATTAAGATCAATTGCTAACGTTCCATGGTACGTAACAAACCACATGATCCAAGAAGACTTACAAATTACCCCTGTGACGAAAGAAATTAAGGAAAGACGAAAAAAGCATCAAGACAAAATAGAATCACACACAAATTCACTAATAAACACGCTTCCCCAACACCAAGTCCTCAGAAGACTCAAGAGACGCTGGCCAACTGACCCTTAACGGTACTCAGAGGTCCTATCGTTGGATGGACACATCATCACGCCAAATCGAATCATAACTTCAGTTCATAGAATAGGAAAAAACAATTATATATTCTGATTGTTGAACAAATTTAAAAAAAAAAAAAGATTTGTAGTTAACGCTCTATGTAAATTACGAAGCCGACAGCTTATATGTTTAGTTTTGTCTGTATAGTCTTGTCTGTCCAGTCTTATCTGTCAAGCCTTATCTGTGTAGTCAGGTTATTTTAGCGTAGTCATGATATTCCAATTTTCTTTATTATAAACTTTATTATTTTATTATTAACTTATACAAATGTTGTATGAATGTACTTGAAATTCAGTTTAATAAATATGAGGATTTTCTTAGATAAAAGCGTTCGTGCAGGTCCCTGTTCATTAAAACACAGTAGTGCAATTAGCCGTTTGAAAATTATAGTATAAATGTCAAGCTTTGTAGTAGAAAACTTAATTTAAATATAATAACAGCTCTTTTTGGCTCTGCTCCTCTGTGTTGAACAAACGGATTTTAATTCCAAATCTAAATAATCCCGTACTCGAACGAATAGTTTAACTTGGTACTGGGAGCTGGAACAGGTTATTATCAATATTCAGAATTAAAATTCGTCTGTTGAATATAAAGGAAAATCGAATACAGGGTTTAAACTAAACTAATTATAGATATAATCATACCAACTTATTAAAGGGGCTTCATGAAATTGGACCCCAAATTGTTTTTCTCGATTTCTGCCAGAAATTCCCCGAAACTATTGCAATTTTCAAGCAAGAACTACTAGAACTACTCGAAATCTTGCCAGCACTCTAAAAAAAATTCAATTTTTCAAAAAGTCAAAAGGCCAAATACGCGAGTGTCTAAGTTCACTTTCGTGACACTCAAAGAGAAACTAGATAAATAACATTTTTTTAAGATCAGACCTTTCAATTTAACCCTTTTAATTTAATTTTAATTAAAATTGAATAGCCATCTGCAGACGTGTTTCGAGATCTATCTACCATCAGTACAGCTTTGCTCTTTTAAATTATAAAATGGAATACACTTACATTAATTTGAAAACCATGTGCTGGGCTTTCGAGGATATGTTGTTATGACATGTTACGTGGAAAGATGATGACATGGAAAGGTTGAATATATTTATATATTCAAGCTGTGTTACGCTTTAATAAGTTAGTAAAAGAAAATCCGTAGTTAAAACTTTAACTAATTTTATGGGAAATATTGATTATGTTTGTTATTAGATAATTACATGTTTAGTGGAAACTAATTAATTGAAATGGTGTTATAAATCTCGTGTGTAATTAGTAATAAGATAATATCACCTGCGAGTGATTACTTGGAAGGATAGGGGGAGGATTGATTTGTATGGGAGATAGAAGTCTAAGTTATACAGACTGGATTAGAAAATATTGATTAAGGAGACAAGATTAGGCTGTATAGACAGGGAAGATCAGGGGAGATTAGGATGTATAGACAGAGAGCATTGATCTAGAGAATATAAATGTTCATAGATTGGTAATTTTTATAACATAGTGTCTAGATTCAAGGGATTTGCTTCAGACATGTTTATAACATCCTCATTCTTACGCAAGCCCTGTATTAGTTTGCATTTTTTCTTCTCGTTTATTGATTTGATTTATTGATGTAAGATAAATATGGAAACGAAATCATTGTTGAAAGTTTAGGTTCTGATTTGAACATAATTTTCTTAAATTAAGGTGGTTTTGTTGATTCAGATAAAATAAAACTTTATAATAACTTGTCGAGCGTTTGGGAGTTTTAGAAGAATGAATAGACTTTGAAGTTATGCTTGTAAGAAGACAAAAATTAGTTTTCTTCTGGATTATAGGTCAATTTCTCGAAAATATGACATAACTTGCTACGGAAACAACATAACCGACGAACATACATTCCAAAACATGTCAATTGCCTCACCTCAAAAACTGCCGAACTTCTGCAAATAAAGAGAAAACTTTTAGAACGTTTATAACATATCAATAACACCGAAAACCTTACAACATTTTCTACTGCCATTTAAATAATTTAGTGGAAAATAATTCAATCACATAAAATATGAATTTCCTTTTGTTTCACCAACACTTCCGCCCTGAATGTTTCATATCGTGTTTTTCCTTCTCATCATTTATTTACCAAATGTCACTTTTTTCACCTCATCGAAAGAAATATATATATATATATATATATATATATATATATATATATATATATATATATATATATATATATATATATATATATATATAGAGGGAATGTATAATATGGGGATAAGAGGGATGGAGAGAAAGAAATGTATGTATTTGTCAAACATACCTGTCGGGGGCAGCTGATATACGAGATTAAAGTCGTAAGTGAATGTTGGAATTTTATTAATACTTAAAAATGTAATGCGATATATCATTGAAGCAATTTTCTGCGTGTTCATTTTGATTTATCGCTGGCTGTTTTGTCTTTTCTATTTTCATCACGTTTTTTCTTTCCCTCCTCGTACCTTGATTCCTCAATTAATAACACAAACTAAAGATCGGACTGTTTCCATCTATGTACCATAAACTGCCGCACGAATAACAATAAACTTATTAATTAAACATTAAATTATTTATTTATTGAACGAACAAAATAATAGTATATTAAAGGACGGGTTCAGTAAACGCGATTTTACAGCACGCGTCCAAGTTTGTAAAACGACGAGCGTAGCGAGGAGTTTTCTAATGGACAAGTACAGAAAAACGCTATACGAACGAGTTTTTTAAAGTATTTTTTCTGTTTTGCGCCCTTTTATGCCATATCTAAATAAAAAAATCGCCGATACATATTGAGAAAATTGTATCGCACTCGGCGAGCCATAACCGCACGCATATGAGTGCTGTTATGAGTCCATTACAGACGCAAAATAGAAAAATCATATTTGGATCTCAAATTTGCTACTATATTGGAGCTGTAAGCAACAAGTTTGTATAGGTAATAAATTGAATCGATCGGTTCGAAATTAATGCGTGTTTATTTCGAGGACGAAGCAGAGGTACGGGAGAAAAAGTTGCAATCGGAACGGATTTACGCATTAGCTTCGCAAATTTACAAATAACCAGGCGGAAGTTGAAAGCGAAAAATAGCAAACTCCACGCCATCGAAATCAACTTGTGTCTTGTTTATAGTCCCCTTTGAATACATAATATTCCATTTCCCATTTGGAATATAAATGAAACCTAAAACCGTGTCTGTTTGATCTTCGCGGAACATTCTCTGTTTGCTCGGATTTTATTATCATATTCCACTCGGTTTTCATTTATATAAATTTACTGCACAAACTACTTTTTTTTCATAATATATTAACATACATATTTATTAGTGAGGCAAAGGAGACTAAATAAATCAAAGCTGGGAACAGACAAGTTTAAAATGCAGACAAATTTAGACAATCAAGTTATTACCTACTGCATTGTACACCCAAAGCCATTGTACACACTGGATTCAGCAAGGATAATACTTTTTTCACGCTAGTTATCCAAATTTGAAGAACGTCTGCTAATATACACTGATTGTGAGCCGAATATCATAGACCTTAAATGAGGATTGCAATCCGGTGTCATTTTCAATCCAGCCGGATCCGGCCAAATTTCCAACGATCCGTCCGGATCCGTCCGGATCGTTGGAATTAAATATAACATAATAAACTTAACTTAATCTACTGAGATCACAACAATTAGGTATTTGAGCATGCTAACAACTCTTATTTTTATATTTATGACAGACATGATGATGAATCTGTCTAATTAAATATAATATCTATTTAAATGTCTATTAGTTTAATCAACTTACTATAAATACCTTATTTGCCAGTCCATAAGGCGCATCAGAAAATTCAACCTACTTTTTGTGTGCCTATAACGCGGACCTATGTTTTAGAGCTCAACCTCATCTTCATTGATCTGTCGTTGTCATATTTTTAACCCTTAACCACCTGGGTCCGGCCACTGAGACCGCAACGGTTTCACGAATCGTGTGTATCTTTTTTAAAACAATACCCACAACTTAGAGCGCCTGGCTAATTGTTCATTGAATCATAGCAACAAAATGTATAAAGTGGGTTGGTCATCAAATGAATGTAGACGCGTAATAAAGATATTTGAAATATTCGAGCGGTCGCTGTGACCGGTCCCGGGTCTTTATGAGAGTTTTAGTAGCTTGCACATGAACGTACCTTTGCAATTTTGCCATCCAAATCTAGAGTTGTTCACACAAGTCTTTTTGGTTTTACTAATAACATTACATTACTGTCGTACATCCCCAAAAAATAAAGCAGTTGTTTTAGTTTCATTGATACATAACACCAAAACTGTTGATGAAGAGAGCACAAAACCTGAAATAATCATGTAGGTACTATAACAACACAAAGGGAGGGGTTGATTCATTAGATCAAAAATGTGCCAATTACTCAATTGGACGTCGAGCTAGGTGTTGTTCTTTAGAATGCTGGATATAAGTGCTAATAACGCGTTTGTTTTATATAATTCCTGTAAAGACACTCCCAACATGACAATATTCGATTTTTTTTTTTTTTTTTTGGCAGGGCAGTTAGTAACACCACATATGCAAAGAAGATATGAAAACTTTCATTTATCATATGAACTTCGCCCATGCATCCGCAGAGTACTAGGCATTCAAGCAGAAATTCTCTAAGGAGATGAAAAACTGTCAGAGAGAAAAACTTGTTACATGTGTGACCCGAAGTTGAAAAGAAAAACATTCTTGGCATAAGTATGCCATTATTGGCATAAGTATGCCATTATTGCAAGAAACCAGTGTTTAGAATGCACAAATAAGATTTGTCGTAACTGCAGCGAAAATATTTAGGGTCATATTAGTGCCTTGCAATTTTTATGTTAAATTTTTATTTTATATATTAAATATTGGTTATTATTATCCCTGTGGTTTATCATTTTTTTATATTTTATTGGTAATGGGAAATAAAGTTCTTATATAATTTTAATAATTTAATCGCCTTACTAGTTTCGATGTGAAAACTAATATCTTAATCATAGGCTCTAAATTGTTTCTATTAAATTAAAAATTATTATTTTTTATGATGTTATAAAATTATTATGATGTTATAAATAAAGAAATAAATTTTTAAATCAAAATTTGATGTTTAAATAAACAAATTAACAAAAGTTAATTTTTTATTGTATGTTTCAATCTATGATTTTCTACTAGTTTAATCCTTTAAAAAAGAGAAATTTTTAACTTTAGTCACATTTTTCAAACAAGTTCTATAATGAGCGATTTTTACTTAGATATGCTACAAAATTGCAATTAAATATTATCTTGTTACCTAACAATTTTTTATTTTACAAATAAAAAAAAATATTTAAAGGTTTTATATGGTTTTATTGCTTGTACTCATTCCAATAAATAGTTCAAGCTACTTAAAGCATATAAATAATAATTTCAACTTAGTGTAATTCTACAAGAAAAGTTGCGGTCTCGATGACCGGTCCCGGGTATCTACGTTAGGGTTTTTAGACCCAGGTGGTTAAGGGTTAAAGATAGTAAGAAAGTGGTTTTAGATTTTCAAAATTTGGTTCTTTTTGAGAAATTAGAGGTTACTAGATTTTCGAAATTCTTCCAAATAGTCTAACAGTAGACGAAATAGCGAGAGTCTATGAATGTTAATTTTGCCAAATATTAACCTCGTCTTCAATAATCTGTCGCTGCCTTATTTTTCAAAATATTTACAAAACGGTTTCAGATTTTCAACATGTGAACTTTCTGGAGAAATTTTAGGTTTTTAGATTTTCCAAAATTCTTCCAAATGATCGCGTAGTGAGGAAAATAGTAAAAGTCTACAAATGTTGATTTTGTAAAATCTCAATCTCATCTTCAATGATCTGTGGCTGTCTTATTTTTCAAAATATTAACAAAACGGTTTTATGTTTTGAAAATTCGGACCCTTTGGAGTAGTTTGTGCTTAATAGATTTTCAAAATTTCTTCAAATAGTTGCACAGTTAGAAAAATAGTGAGAGTCTACAAATATTTATCTGGTAAAATTGCAACCTCACCTGAACTGATATGAGGCGATGAGAGCAAAAGTGGCCTAACCCACAAAAACATGAAAATACCAATAAATCTAGATTTTGCATCCCAACTGCACTCTACTGACATTTTACGGTATCAAATATTGATTGCCAAATCGACTGATACATTGCAGTACCTAGGCCTATTCAATAATCCGTAAATCATGATTTTGTAATAATGCAACACTGGCCTAATCCACATAGCAACTAGGTAGTAACATGAGTACAGTGATAATGACTGCCCAAAAGAAAAAAAACCATTCATAATCAACAATAACAATGAACAAGGAGCACTTCTTTTCCTCACAGTCTTTGGAAATCAATATAACCAGAAGAAAGTTATCAAAGACCAAACAATAAGTAGAGTGGCTTAAAATTCAATGTCTTACATTTGAGAGCATCGAGCCATTTTGCGTGAAATATAAATATACAAACCAAGAAGACATATGCTTTTGAATTGGACCTAAAAAAAAAACATCACAAGTCATGAACAGTTTGGAGTTGTTATATCCAAACAGTAACTGTATAAGTTTAGAAAAGGAAAAAGACCTTCAACAACTCATATATTCATTAATCTGTCGCTGCCTTATTTTTCAAAATATATACAAAACGGTGTCAGATTTTCAAAATTTCGACTTTCTGGAGAAGTTTTTGGTTTTTAGATTTCCAAAATTCTTCCAAATAGTCGCAAAGTGAGGAAAATGTTAATTTTTTTAAATCTGTGGATGTCTCATTTTTCAAAACATTAACAAAACGGTTTTAGTTTATCAAAATTCGGACCTTTTGGAGTAATTTGTAGTTATAATATTTCCAAAATTTCTTCAAATAGTTACACAGTTAAGAAAATAGTGAGAGTCTACAAATGTTAATTTTGTAGAATCTCAACCTCATCTTCATTGATCTGTGGCTGTCTTATTTTTCAAAATATTAACAAAACGGTTTTAGGTTATCAAAATTTGGACCTTTTGGAGTAATTTGTGGTTATTGGATTTCCAAAATTTCTTCAAATAGTTCCACAGTCAGGAAAATAGTGAGAGTCTTAATAGTGAGCTGTCTTATTTTTCGAGATACTAACAATTTTTTTAGAAAAAAAGGTGCGCGTTATGCACCAGCAAATTCGCTAATTATTTATCACAAAATCAATTTTGGTTTTGAAAAAATCATGTGGCGTCATGCGCACCATGCATTTAAAGTAACTACCCATGCCACAGCGCGATTATTTTACCAAAAATTAGCATCACCAAATCCGGTGACCGGATCCGGTATATTGGTACCGGATCCGTTAAACGTTTAGTGATGCCGGATCCGCCGGATTACCAGATCCGGTTTTCGGAATTGCAATCCCTAACTTTAATCCAAATAGAACAGAGATCACTCATAAAAATCGGAAAGAACCATGATACCATAAACTCATGTTATACAAGCGTAATATTTATTTAACGGGAAAAACTGCTTTAGCTTCGCACTTGCCTTACCATTAACCCTTTCACTGCCATGTCAATTTTAAGTATTTTAAAATTAAACAATTTTAAGTATTATTTTAAAAAATTCCGGTAGTTATGCAACTCCTTTCACATTGATCACCTATTGTTTAAAAGCGGAAAATTGTGCTCCTCTATAATCCTTTGCTCCTCCATAACTAGGCGCCCGGCGGCGGCGCCGGTTACACTGACGCAAAGTCATAGGTTCAATCTACAGAATTGCGTCGAAAATTCGCGAGGCCGCCGCGGCACGTTGAACCCATACGGCGGCAAACTTGAAGGTACACTTTTACAGTACAGTCTGCACATTTATGGAGATATTTCCGGATTGGGGGTGCCGATCAGTTTTTTATATTCCCCCATCTATCCTGCGCGATGCGAACGCAAATTTTCGCCGATGACCGTCGAATTCGCAAATTGCCGGCCAAAGAGGCGGCTTCGGATATTTTTTTAATATTTCGGACGCACCGGGTGAAGGGTGCGACGCATAAAGCCGCGAATGGTGCCGAAATACGCGTATCGGCGGGCGGCATCTCCTCGTGCCGCAAAAGTCGGATTCAGCCGCGCGGCCGCGGGGGCGGTTCAGATCGCGAATCCATAAATGCAAAAGAGGCGCGGGCGTCCGTTCCAAATCGAACGCGTGTAGTTTCAATTCGCTGCGCCTAGAAACGGCAAAACTGTAGCGGTCAGGTTGACCGCACCTTCCGGCGAAGGAGAGCCAGCGTTTCGAACTATGGCGATTCTATGGGAAATTTTCTAGGCGTTCAAAGTCGTCACAGCTTAAAAATTCTTGCCGGAATATCGGCGGGCAAGTGTTCTGAAGAGAACGAACCCAATCGGCGACCTGGAGCCCGTTAAATAAATGTAGGGCGTCCGTGGAATCAAAAAAAAGTTAGGTCTCTTGCACCAGGTGGACTGGACGGCGCAGTACGGCGAGAGAGGGCTCTAGAAATGTGGCCCGACGGCATCTAAAGCGTCCGTGAAGACATCCGTCGAGATCCGACGCAAAATGCGCCTCGAAGGTAAAAAAATCGTGATTTTAAGATTCGGTCTGGTGCGTCCGAACCTGAGGGGGTTGAGTCGCGAAAGTGGCACCGCTCGACGTGGCTCTCAGTTCTACGCCTGAAAAATGTACAATCCCGTTTTGCGCCGCCGCCTCCGCTTCCTTCGGGCCGTTTCCGCAAAAATCTCGATGTTTGACGTTTGAAGTGGGGTTTTGACCCTCCGGAGAGGCGCGGCAAGACGGAGAACGAAACCTGGGGGTGCGCAACCTACGGACGGACATTCGCAGTTAAAGCATCGAAGACGCGCGGTTAAACCAGCGAGGATCTGCCGCCCAATTTGACCCTTTCAAAGGTCCTTTTCGGTCCCCCAGGTTAAATTCGGAAAACCCCACACGTCAGTCGTCGCAGAATTGATCGAAATTTGCGATTCCGTCGTGACCTGGCGATTAAGGCCGAACGTGTGCCCAAACAGAACCCCAAACGTTTTCATTACAAAAATTATCACTTTTACGGAGGTCATGGCGAAGATGCTCGGGGAAAATGAAATTCACGAAAGAATTCCCGTAGAAAAATTCCGGAGCGCACGGCGATTTTCGATAACGCTTCCGGGTCGCGTCCAAAAATTCGGATGGATTTATTTGGAAGAAAATGTGTTTTTCGCACGTCCCAAAAATTTTAAGCAAAAATGTCGAAAAGTGGGGCGATAGTCGGATGGCCGGCGATGTTCCGGATACACCGGCGTCGGAACCAGGTCCGTGCAACGCAAACTGTCCGAGTTGTGTGTGAAAAAGTGAAAAACTTGCAAAAATTCGCCCAGCCGCCCCCGGAGACGGCAGGTCGGTAAAATTATTTTTAAGAAATACCCGATTCTTTTGCAAATCGGTTGTGGGAGATTTCCAATTTTTTTTAATTTACAAAAAAACGCTTTCAAAAAATTTTTCTCCCTCTTTAAGTTCAGTGATGGCTCGTTACTCGTTTAGTAATCCAGCGCGAAACTAGATGGCGCTGGTGAAAAAAAGAAACCCCGGGCTACATCGCCCGGGACGCAAAAATCCAGGAAAAAAGTGAGTAATACGCAAGTATAAATGCGCTGTATAAATTGTGGGTCCCGGGTCACATCTCCCGGAATGGCGGTGAAGGGGTTAAAAGCTGGACAAAATAGTATAGGGTAAAAGGCTCTATTAAAGGCTAGATCTGCTGATGGATGGTTCCAATACCTATCGTGGTTTCTGGTCTCCTTATGTTTTTGAGGTGGCTGATCACGAATCATGGCGGGATAGCAGCATAACACGTAACACGAAGTTCAACCTGGTCCATGCGCTGATCTTTTCTGTATTTGGCTATGCGGCGGAGACATGGACACTACGTGCGGCTGACCGTCGTCGAGTGGATGCGTTCGAAATGTGGTGTTGGAGGAGAATGCTTAGAATACCCTGGACTACACGACCTACGAATATCTCTATTCTTAACGAGATCAAACCCAAACAACGACTCTGAAGTCTGGTTTACTCGGACATGTAACGAGAAGTGACAACATGGAAAAATTGATGGTGCAGGGTAAGCCAAAAGGCGGGCGAAGAAGAGGGAGGTCTCCCTGCCCCTGGATAGATACCATCAGGCAGCTTCTCCACACTTACATTGAGACCGCTGTACGTGGAACATCTGACAGATCGCGATTGCAAGATACCATCAAGCAGGGGATCAACACACTTGAGTGGGCCTGATGGAGGCCGACATTCAAGACCTGTCACTACACGTCTGCCAAGACGTTAAGAAGAGAGGGACCACGTATCTGAATCAAAATGCAGACGAATTTTTGAGGGAAGCATATAATTTTCGAATATCAAGGAACTCTCTCAAGATCAAATCAAATCATAATCAAAATTTTATTCACCCATAAAATAAAAATAACAACAATTCTGGGAAATGTTTAAAAAAAAGTTTCAGCGTCTTTCACCTTGAATGAGCATAGTGCTTGTTCTATTAAATGCACTTTTAATTGTTTCTTCTTCTTTAATTTCTTTTGGTAGCCCATTGAATTTCTCTATCTCCAATTGGAACGGCCGTTTGCAGATCGGGAGATTTACCCTTGAAGAGTATAGATTTGAATGCCCTCTTATGAAGTAATTGTGTTGGTCTCTAGCTAGTTTTAGGAGATGTTTTTGCCTATGTATGAAACATGCAATTTCTAGTACATACAGTGGCGGTAACGTTAAAATTTTAAATGTTTGGAAGAGGGATTTGCAGGACTCTCTGATGACAATTCCCTTAATAGCTCTTACCACTCGCTTCTGGGCAATAAATAGTTGTTTAGTGTATGTTGATGAGCCCCATGCTAATATTCCGTACTTTAAAACTTATTGGACTTCTGCATAATATATTGTTAAAATAGCTTACAATTTTTCCTATTGATCTTATTAAATAAGCTTTCTTGTTATTTTTTTTATATGATGTAATCTATGTGATTTGTTCACCCCAAAGTATCTTCCACGTAGATTCCTACAAATTTAACTTGGTTGGCTAGCTTAAACTCAATGTTTTCTCTTTTTAATGATATTGCCTCACAAAGCCTTCTCTGTGGTCTAAAGATCATATACTTTGTTTTCGAGCCGTTTAAGAACAAGTTGTTCGCGGTAAACCATTTATTTATGGATTCCAGTGGTATATTTGCGTCATTATCATTTATCATTACCTCCCTGTTTACAAGTTATCCATATTTATTCGACTGATTTTTAAATATAACAGATCCAACAGTGCCTTAATTTCAATGAAATATGTGCTTCTTGCAGATCGGTCCCTCTTATAGTTCTCCCTGACGCTTTCATTTTTTTGTTGGTATTTGTAAAAATTGTTTCTAACATATCGTCATAGCAAATTAAATTCCTACAGTCGAATATAGACTTTGCGTTTTTACCGTATTGTTTGGCTACTGCCAAACGTGTAACTATGTGTGACTGACGCGTTCTTATATTTAGTTGGGATGAATTTTCGTTCTAATATTTAGCTGAGAGGAATCTTCCTTCAGAGAGATCCTTTACAATGAAAGATTTCACAGTTAGTGGTAAATCCTCGCTATCCCTTTCTCCTTCTTGCTCAGTATCTGGATCCGTGAAACGAGCCTCTAGATTGTCCCCTTCGATTTCATATTCCTCATCGTCAAATGCTTCGTCCTCATCTAATATATAATAACCTTTATTTGCAGAAAAACTGCTTATACAAAATTAAAAATCAATAATCAAAATACTTTTCAAACCATAGAAATAAAGTCTTAAAACTTAAAAACTAAACTAGACTATTCCTCTGTTTCCTCTGTTGAAACCCCTTGCACCTTCCATCCTTTTATCCTTTCCATCATTACCAAACCACTACCATCCTCATTCATGCACTGTTTCCATTTCTTCCCGAACACTTTCAGTCCACTCTCCTTTTTTGCACCCCTCAAACCAATGCACCCACACGTCCTTCCCTACCCCATATACTTCACAGTTTTTATAGTCTTTATGTTTTCCATCCACTAATTTCGCCCTCTTTCTTTAAACCTGGCTTGGACATTAAGGTCCATTGTTGATTTTAAGTATTTAGGAAGTTCAAATATTTGCATTTCTACATAATCGTTACTATATCTACTCTCCATTATTTTCCTTTGACGTTCTTGCAGTTCAACTTCTTTCAACCGCGCCAATAGCCATTCGCCAACTCGCACGCCTTTTCTCTTGAGTCTCTCCACTTCCATGATAGATATACTACCTACTTCATACAGTTTTCTTCTATTCTTTCCGTAATTTGTTTCTTGTCTACCATTCATTCCTTCCAAACTTGCTCCCCGAATACTTCTTTTACAATTCTTTCCTATGCCATTCCACTCACCTTACATGCATACCTTGCTACTCGTCGGCTTGCTTCAATTCTTAGTTTAAAAGCGTTTAGCTCCTGCAGTAATATGTAAGAAGGAGATGATTTGTCTAATTGCAGGGACTTTTTAAAGAATTGTAGTTGCACTTTTCCACGCCTTCTTCTTGCTCTACTCCACATACTTCTAGTCCATACATCAATATATTCCGCCAACAGGCCTTCAATATGCATCTCGTTTGTCCAGAAATTTCTGCCAAACTTTCCCCATATTTTCCAGAACCTATCTCCCGCCACCCACGCTTTCTTAGCCACGTACACTATATACTCCTTATCTTATTACCACAACCACTCCGAAATAGAAACCCTAAATACTTAAAATGCCCAACCGGTCCTATCTCCATTCCCTTCAATTCGAACCTCTCCTTCTTTTACCGTCAGTTTCCTTTCCTCAGATCAAAAAATCTCTCCAATCTCCCAATCATATCTTTCAATTCCTACGCAGATTTTGCCAGGACTACTACATCACCTGCGTATCGCACCTGCGACTCCACATTTTCTTCCTCCCAACCACCACTCCTCGTGCTTGCCCAGCAGCCAGGACCTTCTCCAAATCTGCCACATATATATTGAAGAGTGCCTGGCAAAGCGGGCAGCCTTGCTTTAAACCTATATCTAATTTGAACGCGTGCGACTTACTCTATACCATGTTTCCTTATACAATCACTCTCAATTTTGGAGATATCCACCAGATATCCCCTTTCTTTTCACACATGACCACAACATTTTCCTGTTTATAGTGTCATATGCAGCCTTTAATACCAGGAATAGATCCTCATCTATTATAAAAACTTCTTCCAATAAACGCAATAATTCTGTCTGCTCGTTTCCGTAATTCATTTTTCTAGATTTAGTTTATGTTTATAACCACAGTAGCCCTCACGGTAACCCCCACAGGAAATAAAACAGTAGTGGTGACGCCGAGTCTGATGACTCTGAGACTCACACGGCTTATAATTTTCAACAAACAACAATCTTCACGGATAAAGAACTCCAGGAACTAGGGCTAGACAACAAAACCCGCAGACTCATCCTAGAAACTTTGACCAACGCCCATTCCAAGGTTAAATTTATAGACGAGATTTCAGAAAGCTTCGAAATAAAAACTGGAGTGAGACAAGGAGATGGACTTTCCCCACTTCTCTTCAACTGTGTCATTGACAAGGTTATGAGAGAATGGCGCAAGGAATTGAACAATTTGGGTGCTCAGAGTGGTATATACCTGGAACGTAAGAACGATGGACTGGTTGTAGATTGCCTGGTCTTTGCAGATGACATGGCACTGTTTGCTGATTCTCTTGAGATGGCAACAATGCAAGTAAATTGCCTCAGAAAACAGGCTGGCAAAGTGGGTCTTTAAGTGTTGCTGGAGAAAACAGAATTATTTACCAACAATAGAGACGCAAACAGAGAGATGTTACTAGAGCAGGGAAACATCAAGAGGACTGATAAATTTAAGTATCTCAGCGAATGGATTGAACCCAACTTATCAGAAAGAGCATCATTTATCCAAAATAATCAACAAGTTAGAACTAGCCTATCCACTGACTAAGAGTACTTACAACAAAAAATGCCTGCCACGCAACCTGAAACTTAAGCACTACACATCAGTCTTACGACCAGAAGCCCTGTATGCCATGGAGTGTCTTTCCTTGAACCGCGGAGGTCTGTTAGAAAAATCAGAGAGAGGAGGATCCTCAGGAAGATCCTAGGCCCGGTAAAGGAAGATGGGGAATTCCGAAGTCGGCATAACTCTGAGCTCTACGAATATATTGAGGTGCTCTCTGACTGTGCAAGGAAAAGAAGGGTAGCTTTCTATGGCCATGTTGCAAGACTGCCTCCAAACCGACAAACCAAACGTCTGTCCACCTTCTGGCAAAACAAGAAGGTTCGTACCACTTGGTTGACAGGAACCGAGAAGGATATTAAAGAACTGGGAATAACAGATCTCCAAAACAGACAGTTTGTGAGACACGCCCTGAAGGAAGTCCGTGGATTTCAGGAAAAACCCTGAAGGAAAGGTACACTCTGGACAGAAGAGAGAGGAGTTACACGGCAGAAGATGCGACATTACTGCGCAAAGATCAAAGCCCAACAATTGAACAAGCGTGGTCCAAAGTAGGCCCATTCGAAACAAAAAGAAGAAGAAAGGTAATGAAAAGCGCAAACACGTAATTTTTTCCCCGCCCTTTTGACACCAATTTTTGTGAGGCACGAGTCTGAGAGACTCGGCGCGACGGCTCCAGGGTTTAAAAAGAAAACTACATGCTCGCATTTATAAACTAATTGTAATATAGTGAACAAAACTTTATGAAGATTCATTATTAAAATTGAAACTTAAATTGAAAAACTAAAGTTGAAACAAAATGCTTCTGTCATGATTCATTTCTTGCGTTCCATACGAACCCTCTTGTAAAATTCTGGCTATTCTATACACTTCCAAAATCAAGAATGATGATTGTCGTGTCCAAACGACATATGGATGCAAATGCAGAGCAGCATTTTATCACACGAAATAGATTTAAATCGAAACGAGGTAGTGAATGTCTAATTCAAATTAAAAAAAAAACCTTTTGAATGAGTTATCATCTTTACTACCCCAAACGAACTACCTCGTTTCGATTTAAATCTATTTCGTGTGATAAAATGCTGCTTTGCATTTGCATCCATCCATCCATATTATGCATTTGCATAATATATATATATATATATATATATATATATATATATATATATATATATATATATATATATATATATATATATATTATATTGACGTAGGCAGGTTGCGAGACTGAGTCAATGGTGTTTTACTTTAGCGATTATTGGCTGTTGAAGTGTATAGTTGCAAAACAATATTTCAACTAAGCTCCTTTGTCGCTTCATTCAACGAAATATTCGATGGACTATATTTGCGGATTTCATAACACAAATATGGCCAAAGGTTGGAGAATGTTTAAATTACATATCGAATAACACAATTATTAATTCCTGTTTTTTATACTGCTAATAACAATTCCTGTTTTTTATCCTTTCTATAAATAAAACGAAGGAATAAAACCTTTCTGAAAGTTTTAATGGAAAATTTAAAAACGGAGGTGATTTTAAACCACGTTTGTGTGAAATTGCGGCGTCGAATTTTATCGTCGATTGTGAGTAGATCGAGTAAAACTTGTTGCGTCGGGGGATTAAAAGTGGCCGTTTCCCATGTTTAAAGTGGACAAGCGTGTAAGTGGTCAGATTAGACGGGACTTAAATCGCCTCGCGTGATAATTACACTTAATTTCATCGATGCAAGAACAGACTGGAGAGCCGTTCGATATTCTCCTTAGCGGCATATTTGCACTGTAAACAATAACCGCATTGCCGTTACGCGGACCAAATCAAACAATTCGCCAGCGTAATGTTATGCGTGTGCGCTCGATATTTGCTCTGCCCATTCCAATTATCAAACGGTTAGGGAACGGATGGGTTTAATTAAAATGCGCTAGATAAATAGCCAAAGCTGTAATTATTAGCTAAGGTTATTGGTATTTTATACCGACTCCGATTATGATATATACTCTCCGGCGGAATTTATTTGCTATATTAAATAAACAGCACATACACTTTTCGCTGGATTTCAATTTAGCACAACAACAAATAAGTTAAATTCGATCCAAAATTTCGTTTCTGAATATTTCAGTAAAATCACAAATTTTCACCAAGACAAGACTAGACAAGACCAGACGCGATTAACAAGTTAGGACAAAACTAGTCCAGGCAATATATAACACGCAATTACTTGGACTTGGACAATAAGTAACAATTTTGTTTGCACTTTGAGTGTGTTTGTATTTCCTTTCTAGTAATCGTTTAGTAATCCAATCGACAGGATTGCGAGACTGCGTTTTCGAGTCGGTTTATTCAATTAATATTATCAATAAGCTTTCTAGTTTTTGCTACGTAAAATGTCAAATTAATTAAAACTAAATGTTTTGCTAAACTGGCAAAACTAATTGGCTGCCGTTACGTTTAAGGATACGGGAGATGAATCAGACAGAATATTACAAAGGAAATACCATAGTTCTGAATGTTTTTGAAATGTGTTATTTGTATGTGAAAACGAGATTTTTTCAATTGTAAGTATTAACAGTCGGCTGACTAGACCAGATCGACGAAACAAAACAGACAAGATTAGACAGACGACAAGACTACAGAGACAAGACAAGACTAGAGAGACAAGACAAGACAAGACAGACATGACTAGACAGACAAGACTAGACAGACAAGACTAGACATACAAGACTAGACAGACAAGACTAGACACACAAGACTAGACAGACAAGACTAGGCAGACAATACTAGACAGGCAATACTAGACAGACAAGACTAGACAGACAAGACTAGACAGACAAGACTAGACAGACAAGACTAGACAGACAAGACTAGACAGACAAGACTAGACAGACAAGACTAGACAGACAATACTAGACAGACAATACTAGACAGACAAGACTAGACAGACAAGACTAGACAGACAAGACTAGACAGACAAGACTAGACAGACAAGACTAGACAGACAAGACTAGACAGACAAGACTAGACAGACAAGACTAGACAGACAAGACTAGACAGACAATACTAGACAGACAAGACTAGACAGACAAGACTAGACAGACAAGACTAGACATACAAGACTAGACAGACAAGACTAGACAGACAAGACTAGACAGACAAGACTAGACAGACAAGACTAGACAGACAAGACTAGACAGACAAGACTAGACAGACAAGACTAGACAGACAAGACTAGACAGACAAGACTAGACAGACAAGACTAGACAGCCAAGACTAGACAGACAAGACTAGACAGACAAGACTAGACAGACAAGACTAGACAGACAAGACTAGACAGACAAGACTAGACAGACAAGACTAGACAGACAAGACTAGACAGACAAGACTAGACAGACAAGACTAGACAGACAAGACTAGACAGACAAGACTAGACAGACAAGACTAGACAGACAAGACTAGACAGACAAGACTAGACAGACAAGACTAGACAGACAAGACTAGACAGACAAGACTAGACAGACAAGACTAGACAGACAAGACTAGACAGACAAGACTAGACAGACAAGACTAGACAGACAAGACTAGACAGACAAGACTAGACAGACAAGACTAGACAGACAAGACTAGACAGACAAGACTAGACAGACAAGACTAGACAGACAAGACTAGACAGACAAGACTAGACAGACAAGACTAGACAGACAAGACTAGACAGACAAGACTAGACAGACAAGACTAGACAGACAAGACTAGACAGACAAGACTAGACAGACAAGACTAGACAGACAAGACTAGACAGACAAGACTAGACAGACAAGACTAGACAGACAAGACTAGACAGACAAGACTAGACAGACAAGACTAGACAGACAAGACTAGACAGACAAGACTAGACAGACAAGACTAGACAGACAAGACTAGACAGACAAGACTAGACAGACAAGACTAGACAGACAAGACTAGACAGACAAGACTAGACAGACAAGACTAGACAGACAAGACTAGACAGACAAGACTAGACAGACAAGACTAGACAGACAAGACTAGACAGACAAGACTAGACAGACAAGACTAGACAGACAAGACTAGACAGACAAGACTAGACAGACAAGACTAGACAGACAAGACTAGACAGACAAGACTAGACAGACAAGACTAGACAGACAAGACTAGACAGACAAGACTAGACAGACAAGACTAGACAGACAAGACTAGACAGACAAGACTAGACAGACAAGACTAGACAGACAAGACTAGACGGACAAGACTAGACGGACAAGACTAGACGGACAAGACTAGACAGACAAGACTAGACAGACAAGACTAGACAGACAAGACTAGACAGACAAGACTAGACAGACAAGACTAGACAGACAAGACTAGACAGACAAGACTAGACAGACAAGACTAGACAGACAAGACTAGACAGACAAGACTAGACAGACAAGACTAGTGCTTTGTGCCGAAACTGATTTCGCTGCGTTTTACCGTTCTCGAAAAACTCGAAAAAAACCGAAAATGCACATATTTTTCGAAAGAAATTTTTTTTGAAATTTTTTTGTAATTTTTTGACGCGATTTTTTTTTTGGTTACCCGAAGGAAATCTAAGTGCTGAAAACTGTTTTCCTGTTTATTTCGCTCTTAAGTTACAAATAAACAAGTTTAATATATTTTTTCGCTGTACACCATCTCGCATTTACGACTGATTTGTCGCTGTAATAACTTATGAACGGCTCCCCACAGAGACTTCTAGTCTTCACCAATCGATTCAGCGTTCCAAAATTAGTCGGAAAGCGTATATAATATTCCCTAGTCGGCTTTCAGTTAAGAAATATCATCGACAAATGCGAGAAAATCGTTTTTGGCAAAATCGTAATTTTTTTAGCTACAGCAAAATTTAAAAACGTATATGAAAGCTGAAAGCATTTTTGCTGCTCATTACAGATATGCAAATTATATTTCGCTAGCTCTTTCCGTTCACTATCGCCTGCAATAATTGAGGATTTTTTTAAGAAATTTCGGCGCTCGATTAGTAATCTCGGAAAGTCGTGAAATTCCCGCGGACAATCTTAGTGTATTGATGGGAAAATGACCTGAAAACGATGCCGCAATCTGTTTTTGATTATCAGCAACCGTTTCCGGGACATTTACTTAGAAAATCGAGAATCGGGTTAATTTTCAGTTTGAAATCTTGTCTGCTTGTGTACGTTTTATTTAGAATTTAACATATTGTGTTGTGTAATCTAAAGAAGTCTAATTTGGTTAAGTGTTGTTTAGTTGTGTATATTATCGTGTAGACATGCATAATCGTGTCTTATTGTCGGTTAGCGATAAATCTGTAGTATGGAAATTAGTGTATGTAAGGTGCGCTAACTATGTGGTCTAACATGTCAGTTAGTGGATCGGACAATGGTATTATTACTCCCCTCAGGTCAGTGAGCATTGCTGACCGGACATTTGTCTATTTCAAGCGGCGGCCGCAACTAGACGGGTCGTGATTTTTAGCGGTGTTAAATTGTCCGCAGCCGGCAATATACAATCACCAAACGGCACCGCCGTAAAACCTGTAAACGTCACTCACGATTACCGGACCCGGGGAGAGAAAGGGCACACGCACGTAGTTTAACTACCGAATCGATGCGGGGTGAGCTCGACCTCCGATACGTGAGTTATGAAGGAAACTTATGCTCGGGCGCGGGCGCTCCGATTCCTGAACTTTCCGGTCGGATGTCGGGGACAGAGTTAAAAAAGTTAAACACGCGGTTGCAACTTTTTATTTCCCTTCGTCAGTTATACTTCGGCTTTGATGTTAACGTTGCGTTTAATCGAAGATTAAGAATCTATCGAGTTTGAAGAAACCCTCCGCGGTTTGACAATTCCTCTAACAACAATTCCTCTAACAACAAAATCTTGTCATAATCATATCACAAATTTTTATTTCACAATAAAAGAAAATATTAAAGTTTCTATTATGTTAACCCTTAACCACCTGCCATACGTCTCAGGTGCGAAAATTACTGCTACTTTGGGTCTGAGAGACGTATGTCAGGTGGTTAGGTGTTAAAGTTGCATTTAATCGAAGATTAAGAATCTATCGAGTTTGAAGAAACCTTCCGCGGTTTGACTATTCCTCTAACAACAAAATCTTGTCATAAACAAATCACAAACTTTTATTTTACAATAAACGAAAATATTAAAGTTTCCATTATGTTAAAGTTATTATTATGCAAATTTACTACACAATTTGGTTAAACTTCCTAGAACAAGAATAACACTTAACACCACTCGAGTTTCGGCTGGCGAAGGTCATTTTCAAGTGCTCGTGGTCAGCTTCAAGTGACCTTCACCAGTCGAAACTCGAGTCGTGTTTTAAGTGTTTAGATTTATATAACTTCGCAAGTTAATATAATATTCTTACAAAATTTGTGGTCAAAACTTTGTGATTTTTTGAATTGGTTTAATTAATTTAAAATGAATAACCACGTGGTAACGGCTAAAATTCGAAACATCTAGATAATTTGAATTTTCTACACTGAATCGCAAATTTCTAATCGAAGCACCTAGATATTTCTAGACTGAATCCTGCGATGATAAAAATCTGGAACAATCAAATTTTTAATTTCTTGGCAAAATTTAGGTCCTAGCAATTAATTTTAACAGCTATTCAAGGTATTAACCCAGAGATTTGTAAGCAAGTTCATTTAACTAGTAAAAGTTTTAATGATAGTTAAGCATTTCGAACCGGACGTATTGGCTCAATTACATAAGACTTTATAATTAACGATAATAAAAAAATGTATGCGAAAAACCGAAGAAAATATATGTAGGTCGCAGCTGTCAACCGCAAGTAAACTAAATAGAATTTATTAGCTCGTTAAATGCGTTTTTTTTTTTAATTGCTATGTTAATTTAATTTATGGTCGCCCTTTCAGCCGTGCGATTTGTATTTACGCTCTATTCCGTCTAACCACTTCAAGTTATTGTTAGATCAAATCGTGACTTTCGAATTAACAATCACATTTTACGATTCATTTTCATTATCGTTAAATTTGCATCGCGCTAAACGAATCATAAACTAATTCAACAGAATTTAACGAATTTAAGAAATATGTAATTCCCGTCTGCCTAGTCTTGTTTGTATGATAGGAAGAGTAAAAAGACAAGATTAGACATACAAGACTAGACCTACAAGACTTGGTAGACAAGACTAGGTAGACAAGTATATGTATAAAAGTGTATACAAGTATATTATACAAATTCAAATTCAATTTATTAATCTATAGATGTAATAATCATATAAATTACACCTACCACTATTTTCACCAACCACGTCCCCTTTATAGAAGAAACTATTTAGTTGGAAGAATATAGTGAATCTGAGCTATTAAATTTGATCGCCAAAAAATTAAAAAATAGAAATTCGTATGGACCTAATGGACTGTCCTGTCGCCTAATCAAATACAACTTGCAATATTTGGTAAACCTCTAGAAAAAAATTGTAAACTGTTCCTTCGATTCTGAAGAGTTCCCACAAATACTGAAAGTAGCTTCTATGATACCTATCCACAAAAAGGGAGATACGACTACAATAAATAATTTTAGACCGATTAAAATATTAGAATACTGTTTCCTGCAAAGACTTATTTCTACCCTTTTTGGTAAAACAGAATTATTCCGCGAGAAAAGCATAGCTTCCAAACAGGAAAATCCACAAACATAGGCATCTTCTGTGATCTGAGCAAATCTGAGCCGTTGATTGTGTAAATCATGCTCTATTAATTAACAAGATCTATGGATATGGTATAAGGGGGAAGGCTGGAAACTGGCTACAGTCTTTCTTGAAAGATAGAACCCAATATGTAAAGATATCTTCAAACCTTAAATCTAACATCTCACCTAAATTACCTTTTAAAACAGGTGTTCCTCAAGGAAGTGTGCTTTCGCCGACCCTGTTTCTACTCTACTTAGCAGATCTAGTTCCATACATCCATGGCATTTCTGCACCCTGTATGCGGATGACTCTAGCTTTCTTATGTCTGAATGCAACTTGATAGCTAGTCAGCAAGAGGCAAATAACCTCCTGAAATCTTTAAACTCTTGGTTCTCAGCTAATAAACTATTCCTCAACTTGGAGAAAACTGAATTTGTCGTATTCCAACCACACAGAGCTAAGTATATAGAGGATATATTATTAAGATTTAACAATATGCCTTTAAAAAGAGCAAGATACTCTAAATGTCTTGGGCTAAACGTACAAGAATACTTATCAGGGCACAATCAAATTGAAGAGTTATGCAAGTCTAAATAAAAAAGCATAATGCCTTCGCCAGCTGAGAAAATTCCTTGACATCCCCGATCTAAATAATAGTTTATCCCCGATAAACTATTATTACGCAGAGATTCAATCAAAACTTAGCTATGGAATAATAGTTTGGGGTACATCAACGGAACTGGAAAGGGTCTTAACAACACAAATGAGGATAATTCGGTTACTCTTAAACCTCCCAACATATATCTCATGCAAGCAGTAGGTACTTCGTGGAATTGAAAATATTAACTGTCCTTGGCCTATACATTATGGAAACAAGCAGTCACATCCATAAAATTAAACATACCCTGCCCAAAAATATGAAGAAGCATAACTATCCCACCAGGGCACACAAAAAACTGTGCACTCCTAGATGTAGACTGACGATATACAGCAAGGGCCCAAATATTAATGGAATTATCCTTTACAATAAACTCCAAACCAGTCTCACCGAAGAGAAGTCCCACAAACAATTTAGAAGAAAACTTAAGAGAAATACTTGTCTCTACATGTATATATATAACTATCAAGATTTTGAAGATTTACTTCATTCACTTTAAAGAACCCATATGTATTATATGTATATACATCTTTCTGGGAATAAATTTGAATTTGAATATGTAGATTACACAAGTCACAGTTGAAATACAGAAGCACATAAAAAAATAAAAAGTACACATCAATAAAGGAATCACTTACACTTTAAGAGCATTTATATAAGAGGTAAGTTTTAAAGCGTAAGTGGAACCTTTTTGTAACTGGCTAGCCCCTTAATAACCAACGGTAACTGGTTATAGATTTAAATATCTATTCTATTAGGAGCACCCTTGGATATGGTGAGATTACTGTTCACCAGTCTTAGGTTTAAGTTATTTCTGGTATTTCTGGTATCATATCTATGGCGGTCATCTCTTATTCCAATTACATTCCTATTTTTAAAAATATGACCTGCTAACTTCTATATATAAATACAGTATAATCTTGACAATCCGGCCGTTGGTTAATTCGACACGTTCAGTAATCCGGCGCTCTGGGGAAACACGTGTCTTTTCTTTACGCTGCCCCGCGCCTGATATTAACCTCGTGCACAGAAGAAATAAAATCAAAACAACATCATCCAGTGTTCTTCGAGAAGGTCTGGCTAACACACCCCGCTTTTAACTCTGAAAACTTATGTGATTCTGACCAAGTTAACTCCACTCTACAATTGTCTATCTTTTCTAAGTTTGCACATATTTTTCTGTATGTACCTGCACGTTCACCTATATAGATACATATTTTATTCTTTCTGAAATAGAATTGTACATAAAGTATGTAAAATTGTTATTGTTTTCTGTTAATCCTGATAATCCGGAACTTTTTGATAATCCGGCGGTTTTCTGGGCCCCTATGTGTCGGTTTACCAAGATCATGTACATGGAAGTACATGGAACGCTGAGGATTTTAAAGTATGATCTGCTAGAGGCGGTCCTTGTTTTGCCTGTTATTGTTCGTATTACCCTTTTTTTGCAACAAATAATCCTAGACTAAGTGAAGCAACTCCGCAGACTAATATGCCATTAGCCAGAACCGTATGAATTTCGGCATGGTATACGCTAACATCCTAAACCACCGTTAGTTTTAATTTTCTTAACTGATACGACTTACGGTTCAGCTTATGAATTGCTGCATCAGCAGTTGCAGTCCATGTCAGGTTTTCCTCTAGGTAAATACTTAGGCAATTTGAAGAGGAATGTCATCAGTAGGGAAAGATCCTATGTTCTATTCCCACCGCCACCAAATGACCGGGGGGTGTGAGGTCTATGTAAAAAAACCTAACCTAACCTAACCCCACGCATAAGGGGGTGTGAGGTCTATGTAACCCCACGCTAAAGGGGGTGTGAGATCTATGTAACCCCACACCCCCCGGTCATGTGGTTGCGATGGGAATAGAACATAGAATCTTTCCCTACTGTCATCAGAGACTTTTCTTCGACTGCATTAAAAAATAATATATAGCTGGTTCTTGCAATATTGAGGTGTAAGTTATTGACACAGAACCACATGTATAGTTTTATCAGGATAATGTTCAATTGTACTGCCGTTGCTTCAGGTGAATGCTCAGAAACTAGAATGCTCCAATCATCCGCATACAGGGTGCAGTGTTTAGGGCCGATAAAATGTATCATGCCAGCTGTATAAAGAGAAACCAGCACCGGTGCTAAGATACTACCTTGCGGCACGAATATTCTCAAAACTTTAGTATTGGAGTATCCTGTCCTCCCTTCTGGATTTATTCTGACGTATTGTCTTCTATTATTTAAGTAGGACTCGAACCAATGCCTCGAACCAGTCTTTCCTCTAATTCCATAGGTATATACTTTGTACAGGAGATTTTCATGTGGGACGCAGTCAAAGGCTTTTGACAGGTCGCAGAAGATTCCCACCGGCCATTTCTCATCGTCTACCTCATTAACGATTTTTGTAGTAAAATTCACTGATTGCTGTGGATTTTTGTTTGCAGAATCCATGTTGCCGACGAGGAATTAGATGATGTCGCGTAATAAAAGGCATTAATCGCTCTTCCATAAAATATTCAGGGATTTTTGCCAGAACCGATACGAGCGAGATCGGTCTGTAATTGAGGACCCCGCTGCAAAAAGGGGATTACTCCACTAAAGGAGTTTTCAAGTAATTTAAAAGAACGTTCAAATCTTTTTGTTTCGAAGGTAACAGTTTCTATTTTTTCCTACAGTACTAGGATACCAGTTAGCTAGTGTAGACGTATAATTACTAATAAAATATTTAGGTGTCACTTAAAAAAAAAATATGTTTGAGTTATCCCTTTTTTGCCCCAAAGTTATAGTTTTGGATATCAGACTTCACAAAAAAAAAAAATATATATTATAATTTTAATAAACTTTACTCGAAATGTAATAGAAATCAAAATTATATTATATTTCTTAACAAAATAAAAACGGAAGATTACTAATTTATACTAAAAAACAAAGTTTTAACGTCCTCCCTAGTATTCACTAAACGTATTCATCATCATCTGTGACGTCGGTATTTTCATTTTCGTTGGAATCTGATTTCAACTGCTGATAATACCATACATCGTTTGGTGGTACATATTTCTTAGCTAATTTCATTACATTGTCATATTTTACCTTCTTCACAGGTAATTTTGCACCATAAGCGGAACGGGCTTCGGATAATACCGGCAGTACAGCTGATTTTTGGATAACGAAACTTGAAAGTATCAAGATATTAGTAGACTTACTGCACTGTATGGCAGGAAGATCAGAACTGTAAACGAAGACCTAATGGCTTAAGTTGAAGTATGTATGATGTTGTTATATTTCCTTGGCAAGTTTAGTTTGTATTTGCTGGAGTCGCTCTTCTGAAAGTGAGGTAGATTTGGACTCATTTTCAAATTGATTACAAAGTTGACATGTATCTGTCCTGGGATGACCAAATCTATATTTAAAATTCGCCTTAAAATAACGGAAATAAAAGTCGTATGTTACTTTTGGTTTAAATTCTGAGGATTTCCTCAGGTTTCCTCTTGTCTACTAATTTTTTCATGTCAGGTTCAAAACTTTCAAGGTATAACTCGTATATTTTTTTCACATTGAGTTCAGGAGAAAGGTAGTACGTTTTGTAATTTTTGTTTCTGCTGTAATGAGAACCACGGCGTGGGAAACTTTTGATGTGAAGCTCCACTTGTGAAACAATTTCTTCTGGTATTGCATTTGGTCGATTATGATGCTTTCCTCTACGCTCGTTGGGTGACGTCATTTCATTTGAAACTGATAATTTTCTTGCCAGAAGCTCCACCCTTTTTTTCGAAGCGCCATGGATGGCACAAAAGGCTATTTTACAAACATCTATAGTAGTGTTTCCAATTCGAATTCTATATTTATATACACCAACGTGAGGTCGGTATCTATTACTTGTTGGACGAAAACGAACCGGAGCATGACATGAGATATTACCAAGTAGATAACGGTCTTGTGCAATTTTATCAGCAATAGCATTAAATTTTGCTAAAACTATGTCCCGCATACCACTATCAACTTTTTGGAAACACTTTTTTCTGCATTGACAGGGGTCTCCTACGACTCTAGCGCTTTTAGGTTGATTTTTATAGTTAGTATGTGCGAAACCTAAATAAGGAAATTGATTATATAAATATAGAGAGAGCGAGAGAAGTATTTTTGTGTCAAACCTGATGCCAGCATTCTTTTCCGAATATTTCTTTTCCAGTTACGTTCATTTATCGTTTTCCGTTTCTTTATATTAGATGTACTTTGATTCAATGGAAAGGTAACCTCGCTTTCTGTTTCGCTATCTGCAGTTTCACTATTTTCGCCAGGTTCATAGTTGTCTGAAGAACCAGAACTAAAGGGCTCATTTACTTCACTTAAATTACTCATCTTTACTATTGTTTACACAAAATTTTCTCTTGAAACTGCTCAATAATCATTAGGTACGGCCGCTGCCGCTTTGTGCACAAGCGCGTGTTTTTCTCGTACCAACCAGCCGTATACTATGTTTGGAGCAAAAAGGAGATAAATCCGGAGAAATCCCCTTTTTGCTCCAAACTATACTAGGGAATAAATTCATTTAACGCTCTAGTAAGAGTGGTATTGGATGGATTTGTGTCGTTCTTGTACCAAACGATGAAGAATAGTCGACTTTATGGTTTGGCATACAAAAGTCATTATCGTAAAAAAATGGAGTTATCCCCTTCTTGCAGCAAGGTCTTGAATTGTTGAGTTCTGTCTCCTCTTTTGAATATAGGTGCAACTACTGCGTCAGGATCCTACATTACCATGTACCTTTTCAGAAGCGAACGAGTAATTGATAATATCGGTACTAGGTTTCTTCAGTTCAATAATCTATAAAGTTCACTAATCAGTTCACTTTCGAACTCCTTAATGATATTAGCAAACAAGGAGTCTGGGCCCCGGAATGGGGTTTTTTCTTTTAAAAAAAACTATAGACATTTCACTAACAGAGAAATTTTCAAGATAAATGGATTTGGCGTTTCGGAGAATATGGCTATTGTCTATGTAGGTTGACGGTATGTTTTGAATAATTTTGTCAGGTGCTGAGCTAAAACGTCATTAAAAAGCGAAGCCACTGCTCCTGGAACTTCTACAAGTCTTACATTCTCTATTAGTTAAATGTTTTGCTTATCTACTCCATGCTTTATTGGTCCACATTTAATTTATTAGTTACAGTTCGTCGACTGTCTTCCAAAGAGTACCTTGTTTGTTAGAGCATTTTTCAATTTTGTATCTGAAGAAATTCCTTCTAGTAGAGATAAGGAGGTTAAAGTGCTCTTTTTTAAGATATACAGGTCCTTTAAATTTCTACTTGAGATTTTAATTTCTCTTGTTATACAAGAAGTGGGAGTAATTGTCTCTTCTTTAATGGACAGTATTTAAAAATGTATATTTGCATCAATTTGTTAAAAGAATTAATCTTTGTCTCGCAGTCCTTAGTTGGGAAAATACAGACAATATTATATACCGGAGGTTCTCCAACTGGATGCCGCGGCACCCCAGGGTGACGCGGATGCCTGGGGTGCCGTGGTGCGTGGTACCATGGAACGTATGCCTGTGGTGCCGCAGCAATAATGAAGATATGTAAAAAAATGTAAATAGAAAAATACATGAGGAGGTAAACGAATTTTAGTTCCTACTTTTATTGTAGAATTATGTACAATTGGCTAGAATCCGGGTCTTTGAAACGGAAAGGTGATGCACGCCACTGGTGACGCTGAAAGAGCCACATGGTTTCATGGCAATCTAAGGATGCTGAAACCAGGAAAATTTGAAGGTGCACGCCATTGGCGCTTTAATCGCCACCTGCTGCCGCATGTGGTAGACTATAGTGAATTGTAAATGTGCTTCCAGATTATGCCAATGAAATCGCTATAGCAAGCGTTGCATAGTAATAGAGTTTTTGAAAGAATATCACACTCAAATCCTGTTCTTTTTTTAATATCACGCAATTCTGTGCGAATGAACGAAGGCGGTAGAGTAATATTTAGATAAAAAATGTATATTGCCACATTGCCCTCATTTTGGATCTGGAGTTTGCGAGTATGTGATATCTTGATTTTTATGTCGCTTCGCGGTGTGCAACCTAATCTAACCTGGGTTAAACCAACGGTCCTTGCCACATTGTCCTATATTGGATCGAGAGCTCGCGCTGCCGCGCGTATGTGGTCATGATTTATCTGCGGTTTCGCGGTGGGCAACCTAATCTAACCTGGGTTGAACCAACGGTCCTTGCCATATTATCCTAATTTGGATCCTTCGGTTTAGTCACAAAAGTAAAAGTAAAGAAGGGGTATTTTCTTTTTTTGTTACATGGGTTTAACTGGAGAACGCCGTTGGAGGTTTGCAATAAAAATGCATGTCAATAAAAATGTAAAAATGCATGTCAATTTCAATAGACAAACGTATGCGCTATCTATAACTGAAATATTTTTTAATGTATATGTGTTGCATTTTTCAAAATATAGTTATTTAAATATCTTGCCATCTGGGCCGCTTTGAATTTGAGGGGGTGAGGTTGACGCCAGATCAAATATTTTGCAAAATACACAAGGGGATTTATAGAGTGATCCTTTCTGTACAAATGTGTAAAATTTTATTATTCCACGTAGTGTGAAACTTACTAAAACAATCGCGAATTCCAACCAAAACCGAACTCGAAAATATCAAAATATTCAAAAATAGCTACAACGTGTGTTAACCCTTCATAGATTTCAATGAAACTTTCTACCAGAAGTACCCGCTGACCGAATTTGAAAGCTCTGCCCCCAATGGGGGCCGCGTGGCGAATTATTTTTGCTTCAAAGGTTTTTTACTTTTTTTCACCAACGCCTCAAAATAGAAAATTACGACCGGGATCTCCAAATTTTGTAAAATCGTTCGATTTAGCCACAAAAGTAAAAAATATTAAATGTAAAAATTTTATCTTCTAAGAAGGGGAAGGGGGGTACCCTTCTCTGAATTTCGATTTTCAATTTACATGGGTTTAAACGGAGAACGCAGTAAGAAGTTTGCAAATAAATTTATTTTGCAAAAACAGTTCGCTGTGGAAAGATGAACATGACAAACTTTAAAAAGCTGTTAAAAAACATCACGTGATTAATGGACGACCAGAAGGGTGTCGCGAGATTTTTTTAGCTTGATAAGGGTGCCGCGGCAAAAAAAGTTTTAGAACCACTGTTATATACAGACAGTATTAGACACATAGCATTACACTGCTCTATTGAAAAATCTTTACAATTTGAAAACCAATTACAGACTAACAACATTAGCAGAACGACTAAACTCTAGATACTCTAGAACCAGACTTAGTGAAGGACGAATTATAGCGTGAATATATAAATGTATTCAACCTGTTCATGGCTCTATAATCTTAAGTCTTATTAAGACTACAAAACAAATCTCATTATGAAATAAGCAACTTCCTTTGCTAATACCACGCAGCATATTTAATTATACAACAGACATGTGCATGTTATTACTAGCCCCAGTTCACACTTGTAGCACTAAACGTAGTACTAGATAAATAACAATGTTTTTAAGATCATATCTTTCCATTTAACTTGTGAATAGCCATCTGCAGTTGCGTTTCGAGATTTATCTTTCATCGGTGCAGCTTTGCTGTTCTGAATTATAAATTGGTATACACTTACTAGAGCACCTCGTGCATGACTGGCGAGGTTAAGTTTTAATTTGACGTTTGTGGAGAAAGACATGAACTTTGCTGGTTATTGAATTATATGATAATTTAGTATTGGTGAAACCAAACTAACTATAGATAATCATATAAACTTATTAAAGGACGAAATATAGACTGAATATATAAATATGTTCTGTGTTCTGAATAAATATGTTCTGAATATATAAGCTGTTCGTAGCAATATAATTTTAAGTCTTATTAAGACTACAAAACTGGAACCAAACAATTTTATGGAAATGCAAATAGAACCCCAACAACCCAGCGTCTATAATTAACAATTCTTTCATTGATAACGCTGAAAACATAACAAAAACCTTACTAATATTCCCTTCGGAAGTAACATACCTATAACTCATAGGTCAATGGTGGTAGACTCTTGCGAGTTATAATTTTTTTTTTTGAGAAAAACCTAACCCAACGTGGTATATAACTAACAACTCATTTGTTGCTGGTATTTTCCTCGAACTTCTAAAAACATCGACAATCGCACTAATATTTAAGAATAGTAATAAGAATGGTAGGGTGCGTTGTTGAACAGTGAACCAACCTTTTTTCTAAGTTATATAACTTGCCAGAAAATAAAGCTAAGAATATCGTTTTGGTGTCATCGTTTAGGTAATTTCATAAGGTTTCTCAGTTTCATGTTACAGAAAGCCAGAGTAACAAACTAAGACCACAAAGGACGCTTTTTTCAAAAATGAAATTTATCTCACTGTGTACTATGGGTAATTTACACTGAACCACCCGTATTTCAACAGTGAACCATTATTTCATTACTAGTAAATAATGCTTATTTTTGAAGAAAAAAAAACACGCAATTTTTGAAAATCATATTTTATTTTTGTAATATTCAATATAAATTAAAAAAATGTTTCTTCTAACAAAAAAACTTCTTAAACATCGAACCGCGAAAAAAAAATAACATCAAAGTGCGTCAAATTAAATATTCACGCCATATTAAGTAAAGATAAATTCAAGTTGAAAGAATATTTAATCAGACGTTTTGTACCTGACACACGAGGAGGAGGGAGAATCATTTTAATGTCACTTAGTTTCACATTTGCCATATCAGGTTCTGAAGGAAATATAAACGTTTTATAAAGACGATCCTTTAATTTTAGGTATGAAACACAATATTCATCACCATTTTCCGTTTCCAGAATCTTTGCAATGTAATAAACGACACGTTTTCTAGATTGCAGCAATACAAGGACATATTCTTCAATCATTGGCTTACGCTCTAAATCAGGAAAATCTTCATTTATGATTTCATATCCTTGGTCGTCTTCCTCTTTCGACTGTAGGTCTGTTTCGCTTTCAAGTATTATGTCTTCTACTTCACTCGTTTTACTGTCTTCGTTTAGTAAAACTCTTCTTTTATTGTTCCTCTTATTTGGTGTTTTTTTAAATTTTACTGGACGATGGAAGCATTTCATTTCCAGAATCTTGTAGAACTTTTCTTTTATGCAGACCTTTTCTATTTAATGCAGCAGTACGTTCCTCGGATATTCTTTCCATTTCTGGCGTGTCAGTTGCTATCATGTTTTTGCCCAGCTTTCTACCTTTCCGTTTGTGGGAACGAGGGCCAGCCTTTAGCAGAGGACGGAACATTAGTGAAGTGATGATATGTTCCGACTATGGTTGATGATTTTCATTTTTCCATGATTCTTCATCTGATTTCTTGTGGTGTCACGTTTTGGTAAGAACTATGATGTTCTGCTGAGAGTATAGATGGATTTTCTCGATCAGGGGTAACAACGGGATCATAACTTGAATGGCGTGTCTCTGGAGTCGAATTCTGGAGCTGTTGATGATTATTGGTTTTATACATGTCGTGAATAGCAGAATCTTTAGCATCAGACAATTTTTGAGACACCACAGGTACAGGGTGGCCTGTCACGCTACTTGGCATGAAGTCTTCATCTGAAAATATATCCTTATTATAAGGAAAAAATTCACATTTTGCGAATGCTGTCGATATATTTAGTAGAGTCATAGATCTGGGTTAAGCATGACCAATGAATCTTGCTATCTCGTAGGTTGTAACTGGTTTCCCTGGGTTCTGTAGCATCCATGACTCAAGTACGGAATAATAATAGGTCTGTAAATGGCCCATCAAACCCACATCTAAGGGTTGTAGTTTGTGTGTAGTGTGGGGATGAAACGTACGAAACACCTGATTGTTTCGCTAAATCTAGAGCCTCAATGGACAAATGTGTCTCATGATTATCCATTATTAGCGGAGATGGATTTTCTGATGTCGTGCTTGAATATTTAACGAAATGTTTCATTGCCTCCACGAATAAGTCACTAGTCATCCAACCTGAAGGACTCGTGAGCCCTCAACTGCCTGGAGGTGTACATCATAAAGTTTTTAAAGTTTTTCCGAGGAAATATTATAGCAGGGGGCAGAGCGTTGCCTGTAGCAGTAACCATACAGCATGTAGTGACAAGAGTACCCTTTTCTCCACTAGTCACTTTATCCACTTTAGCTCCTGCTGGAGCCACAACTTTCTGAGGTTTCTGGACTGTGGTTGTGCCGGTTTCGTCCAGGTTAAAAATTCTAGTTCCATCCGCGAATCTAGGCTCCCGTTTGAGCAACTCTTCCAAATTATTAAAGAATATTGCCACAGTTTCGCGGTTAAATGAAGTACCTCGTGTGAGACTTACAGCTTCTGGTCTCATCACCGAAACATCCGATGTCTTTTTTTAAAGAAATGAAACCATTCTAAACCTGCCAATTCATCTCTTTCCCAAAAGCTTGGCATTTAAATGCCATTAACCTTTGCCATTTCGTACGCCACTTTCCTACATTCTTTCGGTCAAGCGGTCAAACCGTAGAACATTCGTGCACAGTCCTTGTAGTATTTTAATAATATTTCTTCATGTTCTTGAGCAAACACTTTATTAACATCATACCTACGCACAAGTGATATATTATTACCATATTCACGTTTGTTTTTCACGTAACGGCACAATGTAGGGTTCGGAATTTTACAGTTTTTTGCCGCCGTCCTAATAGAGTTACCATTTGTGTTTTCCTATTTTCCGTTCCTTATTTTTTGGCCTTGGCATCCTAACCAGGATCGTAAGGTACACAGTGACCTGGTTCACTGTTCAATACACACACTATTCAACTTATGATATAATAAAAATAGGTTATACACTGAATTGTCACAACACAATATGTTCATAAAAAGACTAATCCTACAACAATGTTAACACCGCACAGATTTTGTTCATATAATTAATAACAAAGGAGAATATTATGTTTTTTTTGGCGGGAAAGAAATAATCCGCTGTCACTCGTTACGCGCAAGCCCAGACCGCCGGCTCACTATGGGGGTGGGGAAGGGTGCCCACGAGGCAAGTTTTAACACGGGTTTTAACATGGGTTATGGGCCAAATTGACAACTTCACAGTTTTACCCATATGGCGATGGTTCAGTGTGTCTGGTTGGTTCACTGTTCAACAACGCACCCTATGCATATTATAGACCTAACAGAAACCTATCCCCTATCACTAAGATTGTAGAGAATGTTTTGCATGTAAGGATTCTATATATGATCTATATATACATATATTATCATTGGCGTATGCCAACATAGTTTTATCAGAGGGAAAAGTATTGAACTATCATGTTTGCACTATATAACGATAACCAAGATATCACTTCGGGTTTTCTCTTTCATTGATTGAAGGCATATGACGTTGTTGACCACTATATTATCCTAAGTAAAATGGAAAATATGGTATCAGAGGGATAGCGCTAGCATGGGCAAAGTCATACTTATTTAATCGTACGCAGAACACAAAAATTTAAGCAACTTACAACTACGTAACTTCAAGGACGAAAACGGTTAAGATGGAGATACCTCAGTATTTTGGGCATAGCTTTATTCAATATTTATGTAAGCGATATTTCTTCAACGTGACAACAGAAAATAAAAAACCTAACCTAACCTAATTGTCTATTCCTTTCTGCCACGACTTGTCTATTTACTTATCTGTCTAGAGTCCTGAGAATTATATCTTGTCGGTCTAAAATCGTCTTTGTCTTGTGTGTTCAGTCTTATCTCCTTATGGCTCGCGTACACCTAATCCGTCATCGGCCGAAGTTTGCTCGGGCGACGACGGCCGAACTCGGACAATTTTATCAAATACTTGTAAATGAAATAGAGCACGTACACAAACACGACCGTCATAGTATGACGATGCGCGTGCATAAACACGACCGTCATCGTCGAACGATGACGGTCTCTCTTTCTTTTGCAAGTGTTTGATTCATTCGTCCGAGTTCGGCCGTCGTCGCCCGAGCAAACTTCGGCCGATGAGGGATTAGGTCTACGCGAGCCATTAGTCTTATCTGTCTGTCCTAGAGGGACCCTATTACTGTTTCGCTCTTTGATATCCTCTTTGCATTCGTGTGCCATATATACGATGCATCGAATTAAATTAATCATTGCATAGTAGGTCAGCTGCTTCGCTTACTATAAAACTAATCCTTCTAATGAAAAATATTAATGCCGAGAGTTTATAGCTCATGTAATGTATGTGTTGTTTCCATGTTTTCCATGTGAGCTGTCTAAATGGGATCCCAGAAGAGTAACTCCATTTTATTCGATCATATGTTTAGTAGTACATATTAAATGTTGCAGTTTTTCAGTGTTGCGTACTAAGCCATTTGCATTTATCCATTTGCGAGCATCATCTAAGGCTGAATCTGATAGTTGTTTGTGGTTGTTTCTGTCGTTATCGATATTGATAAATGATGTATTATGCGCGAAGATGCATGCCCTGTAGGTGTTAACATTGACAATTCGTTTATATAGATATCGAACAATATGGGACCCAATATTGATCCTTGGGGAACCACAAGTTTAAGACTATTTTTTGCGACTTTGTAGTTCTTTGAATCGACTATTTGCTTGCGGTTCTCAAGGTATGATTTTAGTATTGCTTCTGCCTCCCCAATACAATTTCTCTGTTAGTATCCGGTGGTTTGCGCAGTCAAAAGCTTTGCTTAGGTCTAGGCAGGAGATCATTGATTCTTTTCTGTCTTCTAGGATTTCGAATATCGATTTCACGACTTCTATAAGTGCTGCTGGTGTAGATTTATTTTCTCTAAAGCCCATGTTGAGCCGAGCATAGAATATTGTTCTGTTCGAGGAAACTCACAAAAAGCGGATAAGCTCTGCAGACAAAAGAAGCGCAAATTCGAAAACGAACAAATTCTAAAAATGGAAAAAGATTTTCGAGCATACAATGCTAGAGATGCGTACAAATATCTGAAGCAGAAGAGAGAAGGTTTTAAACCCCAAACAGTTTATGCAGAAACGGGAAAAATCATGTGATCAACGCGAGATAGAGGAGACTCGGAAAAGTTGCTAAATCCGAGCACTACGGATAGTAGACTGCATACAATAGCTCCAGTAACACAATTAAGACAAGCAGAGCTACTGCAGACAATGCACCATATCTGATGTTCTGATGAATGATGCTGATGGCACTAGTCTTCTACTCCATAGCAGTGTGGAAGAAGTTCATACTAACTCCACGTTAGGTTATTACCCGGTTATTAAATTAGTTCGACATGATATTGTAGTGTTTAATTGCTTTATTAATGAAATGAATATTTCTTGATTTGATTTTGTATGTCTACTCAACTAGACAAATAAGACTACAGAAACAAAACTAGACAGATCTGACTACACATATGTCTAATCTTGTTGGTATAGCTTCACATATTTTGTCTTGTTTATGTAGCATCACATATTTAGTATTGACCGCCCTATGTAGTCTAGGTCCATTTAGATAATTGCTAAGTTATTATTGTTATCGTATTTGTAATTACTGCCACGAATAGTTGCCAATAATTCGAATGTATGCGGTAAATTTGCGGTTTCGTGAGTCGCACCTGTGCAACAAGTTCCATAAACTGCGTTAACATAATTTAGCAAATGGTATTTTTTTGCGACAGGTTAACTATGAAAAACTAATTTGCAGTGGACAGATTAATTTCGCGCGCCGAATAGTGTTTATTAATTAAAAAGCAAAAAGTCGCAATATTTTCGCAGCACGGTCCCGTCAACACCTGCTGCAATCACGACCGAATTAATTGACTTTATTAACAATGTGCGAAAATTTTATAATTAACAACTGTGGAATAACTGCAAATAATTATACATGTTTTGTTATTTTTACGCCAGTCCCGTTGAATCCTCTTTAATATATACGCGTTAATATATACGCGTTTAATATATAATGAATACGCGTTTGTTTCTCAAGCTAGCAAGCAAAACTAGATATTGCCTTAAGGCAACTTATAAGTTAGTTCAATCTTGCCTTACAGAATACTCTACTCTAGATAATCTTGTTTTACCTAGACGAAATCAGATTGACCTCAAGGTTTCGATTTTTCGGGCATAATTAATATTTTGCAATAGCGCTCAATTTATTAATGATTTTTTTAATGAAAGAATTTTATGCATTTTGATGTGTAATTGTCCACAGAAATGTCCTGAATTAATTGGAACACGTCGATAATGTCCAGTTGGGGAAGTAGTTGCGCGAGCGGATGTCGAACAGCAAACGATATTCTCTTATTTCATCCGCAAAAAACATTATTAAACGTGCTTTATTAAATTCTGCGCGGCATTCCTTCTGCTTGTTTCAATGAATCATTGATTGAATTCGACACTAAATATAACCATAAATCTGTTAAATCGAAACATCTTAGCCTCAACAACAATTACATTTATCTAACTTCCATCTGACAACAATCATATAACCCAACCTAACTTACAAGTGTATGCAACTAAACAAACCAGATTAACCTAAACCCATTTACAAATACATACTACCACATACATAACAAACAGAAAAAGCGGATTAATTATATTAGCGGACTAATATAACAAACACAAAAATTCTATATAATAGTATATTACGTAACGAGAGTTGTAAGAAGCATATAACGTACAGAGTTCGTAATTGCCTTACAACTCGAGTTATGTACTATACTTTATCTACGACCACACTAATTTGTTTCTATTTAATAAGAAAAATATGCTTGATGTAACAAATTTATTTCTTATTAGGTACATTCCTTTAACATTATAATAAACAAATAGTTGTATTTTCATATAAAACTGTTACTCGACAATGTTTAACTTGAAAGAAATGAAAAGAAACACAATCTTAATGGTTACATACCTTATTATTTAGGTTAAACTGGAATACTTATTTGGGTTAAACTGGAATAAGAGTGCTCATAGATATAGGCAACCGAATGTACTTCTTCGTCTTCTTTCCGTAGCTCTATAGTCCTATGTGGGTTCTGGCTGATTGCACAATGCGTTTCCACCCCTGTCAGTCCATCAACATCTGAGGGTCGTAGTCCAATCCCATGGTACGTAGGTCGCTGATTACGTTATCGCGCCATCTCAATCGCGGCCTTCCCAGTGGTCGTTTTCCAGCGGGGTAGTTCTCCCATGCCAATTTTTCCGTTCGTTCGTTTGGCAATCTTTGGACATGTCCCGCCCATCTCAATCTCATCCCTTTGATCACATTTACAATATCGGGTTCCTTGTACAACACAGTGAGTTGTAGTGAAGTTTTCACTATTTTTTCTAGTTCTGTAGAAAAGATGGACTGGATCCGGTATCGGCCCAAACTCTCTCCGGAGTACCTTCCGCTCGAAAACTCTCAATTTTCGTTCGCTATCTTTTGTAAGATGTCCACGTTTTACAGCCATACATTACGTATATGTAGATTCGTATTTTGGCTCTCCTATTAATATGTTTGGATCTCAGTGTTTTGTCCAAAGCATACATACATCTGTTGCCACTCTGAATTCTGGCTTTGACCTCTTCTGTTATGTCATTATCGGCCGTTATTACCGTTCCTAGATATTTGAAGCTTTTCATCCTCTCGAAATTAAAATCTCCAATCAGCACATTCTGGACTATACGATCTCTTTGTGCCTGCCTTGATACGTACGTGTATTTGGTCTTAGTTTCGTTTATGGCTAATTCCATTTTAAGTATTTCCTTTTCTATCTTGATGAACTGTTCTTTGACTTTAAGAACTGACCTGGCCATCACATGGATGTCATCCGCAAAGGCAAGTGGAAGTTTTGGTTCATCATTAGTTTACATCTTCACTTTAGTATTTGAAGCACTTATGGCTTTCTCCAGCGGTATATGGAAGAGCAGTGGAGATAATGCGTCTCCTTATTTCAGCCCGTTGTTTATGTCAAATGCGCTTGAGGCAGTGCTTCCAATTCTAACTCTGCTTTTGGATCCATTTACACACATTTGGATAAGTTTAATTAGCTTTTGCGGGATTAATAGTTCTGCCATTGCTTGCCAAAGTTCTACTCGCAAGACACTGTCGTAGGCTTGTTTAAAGTCAATAAATATTTGGTCCAACCTTTGATTAAACTCCCAGCACTTTTCCAGAATTTGTCGAATAGTGAATATTTGGTCGACTGTAGACCAGTAAGACGCACTGGTAGTCACCACGACGCCTTCCACTATAGGTGTTAGACGCTACAGGATAATTATCGATAGTATCTTGTATGCCGTATTTGAGATGAGTTGCCCCTGTAATTGGCACACTTCATTTTATCCCCCTTCTTGTGTATGGGGATTATAATACTTTCTTTCCAAATGTTCGGTATTTCTTCCTTTTTCCAGATTGTAGTAATTATCTGGTGTATATGCCGATGCAGATCTTCACATCCATATTTTATGCATTCCGCTGGTATGTTGTCTTTCCCCGGCGCTTTTCCGTTTTCCATCCTCATTATGACATTTTGGACCTCCTCCAGACTGGTATCTTGAGAGTGTACTCCTGTTGAAAAGGTACTCCTGAGAGTATTTGGGCCGATACTGGATGTAAATCCAGTATCGGCCCAGTATCCAGTAATCTATAGGAAAATCTGCCGTGTGGTAAGCTTGTGCATTTTGGTTGTCGCCTACTTGAATATTAAGAAGTCCACTAAAGTAGTTATGCCATTCCGTTATAATTTCTTGCTCATTTGTAATTAGGGTCTCATCATCATTCTTCAGGATGTTCCCTGTTCTTGGTCTGAATCCAGATTTTGCTTCGCCCGCCTTCCCATAGAATTCCTTTAGATGATTGCCTCTGAAATTGGTTTCCAATTCTTCCAGTATTTGTTGTTCAAGTTTCCTTTTCTTTGTCCGTATTATTAATCTGGCTTACCTTTTATTACCACTGAGATATCTTCTGTTTGTCTCATTGGGCTCTTGTATTGTTAGAATTTTGGCTTTTAATCTCTGTTCTAATATCTCCCGACAGTCATCGTCGAACCAGTTCTTATGCTTCTTCTTTTGTGTTGGACCCAGTATTTCCTTGGCATCATTAGATATTGATCGCTCTATTGTAACCCAGATCTCATTTACCTTCTCATCTTCATAGGTTTCTCGAAGGTTTTACAATATTTGTGTTTGAAACTCGTTTTTGGTTCTTTCGTCATTTAGTTTACATACTTCCCACCTATTTGATCTTCCGCTCTTTTATTGGACTTTTATTGGTTAGAGATGCGCATTCTCAGCTTTGCTCTTACTAGGATGCGGTCGAGCAATTAATTCTAAGTAAACGAAGACAAAGTTATAATACGAATGTTTGTTTTAAATAATCTAATTTGTTTTTTTTTAATTAATTAACTAAATTCTTTAGTTTGCTTATTACTGGGTGATAATATAATTTAGGTAATTTTTTAAAATTCTATTAGGATTGTCAAGTTGGTGAAAATACTTCCGATCATCTGCAAGAACGAAAAATAGATTTTTATTCAATTTTTGGATTTCGCTTACGCCTAGTAGAAAACTTCGATCGATGGTGAAAAGGTTGCAAATGGAAAAACCTCGCAGTTCAAATTTCATCTTGAGATGTGGCAAAGACTTCTAAAAACAAACCAAATTATGTTTCCAAACACACAATATTTACAATTGGACAACCTTTTGGTAATTTTGATCGTAAACCGCCAAGATTTCTTCATATAATCCAGCAATCTTCTTATTCTACAACCCAAAACGTTCAACAAATTTAAACTAAAAACAAAACTTTCTCACCTCTTGTATTGTTGCTCCAAAGTAATGTGTGAAAGCTATCAATTCCTTCATGATCATGCAATACCAAAAACTTAGAAAAATCCGTACCAAATTCCCTTGGCTCTCAGCCGACCATATAAAGATTAAGAAACCCACACAGAAGAGGTACGACATGGAGAATTTAATCAATATTTGGAATCCAAACTGGAACAGAATTATCCGCATCCTCAAAGTTTCAAAATAAACTGATTTTAACTTCTCCAGCCTGTTCAAAGCGTCAAAAGGTTCTAAATTTTCTCTCTTCAAATATCTCAAAATGGAATTCATGTTGGAATATCTCCGTTTGAGTTCTCTTAATATACAAAATATCAAAGATTCCAAAGGGGCTGAAACTATGTAGCCTATTAGATAAGCTACGTTTGTCATTACAGAAATTACTTTCATGTCTAAAATGTACAAAAGCACGTGGTTAGTTACCATCAGAGCTATGAAAATGTAGGAGATAATGTAATAGAAGTAGATTGAGATTTTGGTTTGGATGTAAATGGTCTTCCTAGGAGAAAGTTTTTTCGAGGATTTCAGCTATTTTCTGAAAGTTTTCAATCACTTTGACAATCTTCTCAAAATCGTCAAAAGATTTTTCCATAATTCACGGCGATTTCGACGAGTACGTCTAAATTCGTTAGTTTGCTTTTATCCCAAGTGTACAAAGTTTCACAAAACGTCAAAATTAAAATCGACACAAAGTATTGATAGTGGGCAAAATTGCGTGTCCTGTAGGCAAAACGAATTGATTTATCGATTTGTTCAAAGTGTATCGGGTAAGACCAAGTAGGCTTAGTGAAACCACTAAAGGATTCAGAGCTTCAAGAAGATTCAGAACTCGTTAATACTAAGTGGTGTTTGTTTATGGGTGGAAAGCTGATGAAAAACTAATTGAACCTTTAGCAAACATTTTTGTACTGTAGGAGGGTGATCAAATTTGTAACAATGCTTCCAATAATCTAAAAATTGTTAGTTTTAACAAATAAGAAATGTTGTAAGGTATATAGCAACGAGTTGCTAAATACGTATTATTTTTATTGCTCCAGACAAATTGTAAAAATCATTGAATTTATTAAAATAAAAAAAAGTGGGTACTAAGACTTTCAAGGTTAGAGACTTGATACAATTCAAATCTACACCTACATTTATTGTATATTGGTGATAAGTATAATTTTTTTTTAACTGTCAGTGCTGTACTGTTAATCCATCGATACTGTTTTTGTATACTCTTATTTTTACATGGCTTGGGTTCTCGGTCGTTAGATAATATGTCGGTTGTGATGCCGACAACCGAGGATGTTAACTCGGATGTTGCCGATAGTTTTAAGTGTTGCAAATCTAAACGGGTAAGCCAGTCCTTCTGCGTAAATTGCGCATCCGTCTTTCACATATCTTGTCTGAGCAAACAGAAATTGATGAGACTAAAGTAATAAAAGCTCTACGTTTATTGGTGAGCAACTAGCTCGAGAAAATGAGTTATTAAAAAAGCTCGTCCGCGAAATGGAGAGCAAAAATCTTCTGGAAGGAAAAGAGTCCGCATCTGCACCTCTGAAGCTCCGTACATCGAGGACGTTCCTTGCATGTCTCGCGTCTACTAAAATGTGGTCTATCTGATTCCTTGTGATACCGTAATTTGATATCCAAGTCTGTTTGTGAATGTCCTTGTGTTCAATGACCGAATGTACGCAATATCAATTTCCGTTAGTTTGAATTGTGGCACGGGAGGCGCTGAACGTATGACACGTAGTACTAGCTCTCTACCAATCAACTAATCGTAAACCAAACGCACGTGTGTGTTATCAATCATAACTTATCATTAATCGCGGACTGTTACATACGTGTGTGTTATGATGTATTTACATAGTCCACGAACTGTACAATAATGGGCATTTACAATAGTGGTCGTAAATAAATATATTTAACTTGACATAACTTTGGCTTTACCTTAATGAAATGAATGAAAAATTAGTCTTGCATTATAAATAGTGTGCAGAGTTGAATGAATTTATGTAAAACTGGTGGAATAAGAATTATAGATATAGTTGTGGAAGTGTAAATAAGTGGAATTAATATGTAGATGATTTGTTTGTGAGATAGACATGGAATAGAGAGTGGAAAACAATTACTCACTTTGTTTGAATGGCATTATAAAGTTGGAGCTATCGTGCGAAAGTCGAATAAATGTAACAAGTAACTTTGGAATTGTTTTATAGGAAGATAAAATATCGGTATGGATGTGAAGGAAGAAGAGTCGAAGTTCATAGAACTGCGCCACCCACTTTAATATCTCATTTATTCTCCACAGATAACTTAAACTTCCCGAAAGCAGATTTAATAAGATTAATATAATAATATTCGAGTTTGCCGGAACTTGGAACTAGGGGGCTTCGCAAAAATAAAAGCCGTTTAATTGCTTTTTAATGCCGACTAGATTATCATTTTAAGTTATATTACTTAAAATTGGAAAAAATACTAATTTATTGGAATTAACTCGAATTAAGTCGGCTAGTTAGATTTGACAAGTATTTTTTGTCTATATACAGGGTGTTTACCGTGTTGTGATTCTATTTTTAATGGATGATTAAACATCTTAAAAGAGGGTCTTAATGTATATATCTTAACAAAAGTTGCATTTTGAGAGAGACATTACTGTTTTAAATTTGTATAACATAGGGTAAACCGACAGTCATTGGACAATTAAGCAAATAAATTTGTTAATTTTTTTTTTTCTGGCGGGTATCATACTTTCTTAGTTACTATAGAGATATTTTGAAACTAGATAAAATGAGCTATCATAATAATGAATTAAAAATCTTATCTCTTTTGAGTAATTGAAAAATATCAGTATAATAAAAAATATGACCAAAAAACATAGTTATTGGACAAAATTTATAATTATTGGAGAGTCAGTGACAGTTGTTGGACAGTAGGTGAATATAACAAATAAATAGTTAAATAAGTAATAAAACACCATCAAATAATTTATTTTTTTATTAATGGTACATAAATTGCTTCTATAAATGTGAAAACATTCATAAAAATGTCCAAATCCTGAAATCATCATTATTGTTCGCTACGCGATAACAAACATGGCACACATATAGATCTAGTGTTATATCTTCTGGTACATGTTCTTGGTGTTTGTAAGGTACACATTTAACATGAAATATTGAAGAGCACATGTCACAACACAAACGATTGTTGATTTTCGTCGGCTTTAAACATATTTTGCAGGTATTTGAAGTTTCCTTCACTTTTTTTTCTACTCGGCTTTTCATTTTCTTTTTTTTTCTTTTTCTTTTTTTATTTTCCTCTCTTCTCTTACTCTCTGTCTTTCTTCTTTCATCTTCAATGCTGCTTCCTTTTTCTCTTTTTGCTCATTAAACATAGCTCTATACTTATCTGATGTTATTGCGTATGGATATCTCACTTTTTTTACCCTTTCGTTCAGGCGTTTTAGGCATTGTCAAAAACGGTGCAAATTGACTGTTAGATATAATTTTAAACGCTGGGCTTTTTTCAACTAAAGTTGCATCACTAGAGGAATGTTCTTTTCCTTGTTCTTGTATAAGAGGCGTAATTGTAGCATCTCCTTTTTTTAGTGGTGTACTGACTGTTGGTATACTTGGTTGAAAATCTTGTGAAAATCTTTTCGTAATTGAATTATTATTGCAAGGAATCAATTGAGGATTTTGTTCTTGACAATTTGGTTTTAATGCGTGACATTCATAATTTTCGGTAGCCATTTCTAGTTCTGAAGGAATATCTTGAAAGTCTTTGTAAGTGTTATTATTTGGTTCTATTGGCGATAAGTTTAAATCAACTAGATCTGACATTTGTATCAAATCATCGGATGGTACCCGGTCTTGGACCGGTGGTTCAGTAATAATTTCAGGTGCTTCATGAGTAGTATTTTGTTCTGAAATAGATGTGTCAGGTACATGTTTCCAACGTTTTTCAGATGAAGAAGGTGAAGATGTAAATGATTTGTAAATTTTATACAAAATTTGAAAATCTTCATTAGTACTGTCTAAGTTTTCGTAGGATTTCAACTGTGTAAGTTTCGTTAATCCAACTAATTGACCGAACTGAGAAAATGTTAAAACACCTTCTGGATCTTGGTGGTTCTTAGCCTGATTAAGCTTGTCGCTTCCCAAACATTTATCGTAGTCTATCGCATCAGGATTAAATGGCACCAAACCACAGGCTCTGAATCCATTAATAAAAGTTTCAGGCTTAATAGATGTTTTAAGAGAAGTTTTAAGAGCTTCTTCAAGTATACTAGCAAAATTCACCTTTGTTATTGATTCACCTGGATTATTCATAAGCCAAGTCCTTGCTGTATCTTTCCAAGCTGCCTTAACCGGTCGAAAAACAGCTACATCTGCCGGTTGTAAAATGCGTGTTGCATTCGGATATAATGCTATAAGTTCAATACCCAATTCCTTGCATAATTTGCTAACATTGTAAGTTAGATGGGTTTTGTGTCCATCAAGGAAATATATTACTGGCAGTGTTACTCCTTTTTCGGGTAAATAAGGGTGAAAAACATTTCCTATATACTCAAAAAACAATTCCGAAGTCATCCACCCATTATCACTTCGACCTACACCCCAGTCTTTTGGAATTCCATCAGCATTTTTTTTTGGGATTCTCTGATAGTTATAAACAACCATAGGCGGACAGGCTTCGCCAGAAGCTGAAAAGGTAAACATAACCGTAATTGACTCTTTGGAATTATTGGTGTCTACACTGTATACATATTTAGTGCCTTTGACAGCCAAAACTTTCCCTGTTTTTGGGCACAACTGGAACCCTCTTTCATCTCCATAGAATACTGGACTAGGATCGTCCAACAAATGCAATAGATCAATTTCTTTTAAATACTGGTGTATTTCAGAAAACCATTTTCGTATGTCTCGTTCAGAAATGTTTGCACTAGACTGCGTAACTCCCTTACTAGTCCGTTGAACAATATCCGGGTGTCTTTTTAAAAATGCGTTAACCCATCCATCTCCAGGATAATTATCCTTAAAAGGATTTGGCCGAGGATTTTCTTCAAGATATTTGGATACACTTCCTTGCAAATTTTCAACTTTTACAGGGAAACCCTTTCTCATTAACCTCTTAATCCAAAGTTCTAAGATAGACTCTTCTTCTTCTGTTAAAACTGGTCGCGGTCCGAAGTCCTATGTTCAGGGTTATTTAACTTAAAATGCAAAGTGGACTTGGGAATATCATATTTTCGAGCAATCTCTCTGATCTTGGGTTTATCCGTTTCCCGTAATTTTTCTACATACACGATACATGGTCTTCTTCTTCTGATGCCGCCTTCTCATTGAAGGTTGGCGACCACCTTTCTGAATGCGTTTCTGCCTCTTGCCACATGGAACAGTTCTTCAACATTATTTCCTGTCCACTCTCTTATATAACAGGGACATACAAGTAAACGGCGTAACAGTAAAAAGATGCGAACAGTTCTGCTACTTGGGCAGCATCATAGCAGTGGATGGAGGGGCCTACCTAGACATCGCCAGAAGAATCAACAAAGCGAAGGGAGCGTTCGCCCAACTGAATAACGTTTGGAGCTCTTCAATTCTTTCCCGTAAAACGAAACTCAAACTATATAATAGTAATGTCAAATCCATCCTGTTCTACGGCAGTGACACGTGGAAAGTAACTAAAAGCAGCACAAACAAACTGCAAGTTTTCGCAAACTGGTGTTTGAAACGGATCCTTGGAATCCGATGGCCTGAAGTGATATTGAACCACGATCTGCTTCGTTCTACAAACCAACTTCCAGTAGACGTTGAAATAAAGAGAAGAAAGTGGAACTGGATGGGACACACCCTACGGCGCAATCCACAAAACATTGCAAAACAAGCATTGGACTGGCATCCCCAAGGCAGTGAGCGAAAGAGAGGAAGGCGAAAAACTACATGGCGACGCACAATTGAAGCCGAAATCACCTCCAGCGGCAAATCGTGGAATGAGTTGAAGGTCGTGGCTCGAAATAGAGTCAGATGGCGACAATTGGTAGAAGCCCTATGCCCCACCGGGGGAAAGAGGAACTAAGAGAGAAGGAGACTCTCTTGTATTACGGAGCCAGGATTTTTTCTTCCTATTCCCTTCTTCCCTGCATTACGACCACGTACTGTATTATTTTGTATAGGATTTTCCATAAGGCGGCTGGTGCTAGGTTGTAATGTAATTTCCCATAAGCCGGCTGGTATAATGTTATTTCCCCATAAGGAAGCGGCGCTAGAAGGAACAGATACCTACTGATTATGCCGACGAATAGCATGTGGATTTTCGACAGCTCAATTATGTCTATTATTACTGTTATTTATGCGTTACGTTTAAACGTTGCTTCATCAGTAGCCATACAATGGATAAAAAGTTTGGTATTTCAGCATGTTTTTGTATAAACCATCGGAAAACTGTAAACGTAAAAGATGATCTGGAAAACTGTAAACGTAAAAGATGATCTTCAAGTTGTAAAGAATGTACATTTTGTACCAAGGTGAGCAAAACTCGATGTCTCAGTTCTATTATAAGAAAACGAAAAAACGAAAAACGAAGTTCCCCACTTTATAATATATTTGGGTTCTTTGTGTCGTTTCGGAAATGTTTTCGTGAAAGTCTTCTACCTCCTCGTCTGTGTGGTTTGTAGAGGGGGCGTAAGCTATAACGATCTTGATACTCATCACTTAGTTTCAGTACCATGTATATTACCCTGGGACTTGTGAAGCGTGATATTTTCTTTGCCTGTCTTAGGTGTACTGAGAAGCCTTGGCCTCCGATGGCAGATTGATCTTTTCGTTTGTAGTAGAATAGGTGGTTCGATTTGAGTGTTAATCGTCATTCTTCCTTTCTTTTTACTTCTGATAGTTTATCTATGTTCCTGTGTATGTGGTCTATTTCTTCCGCGAGCTCAATTACTTTCGGATGCGGTTGACAGATCTCTCGTATTGTACATATCTATTTGAAGTTGTCCTCTTTTGTGGTAGCCTGGTCTAACCAGGTCATTTCTCGTTCCCTCTGCTTGCCTTTCGTCTACCTGGTACCTTGGCCTGTTATCTGCGAGCTGCCAGGGGCCAAGGGCTCTTCTCTTCAACTGTGTCCTTGAAAAAGTTATGAGAGAATGGCGCAAGGAACTGATAAACTTAATCATACAAAGGATACAATTGACTCTCACGCAGTGTTCGCCAGATAACTCAATTTGAGGTCAACTTGGCGAGATATTTGTCAAGTACTACTAGATGGATCTACTTGGACAAGATTTAAGATTTCTTCTTCGGTATCCAAAATTCGTTGGTATCGGCTAGATCAGCGCTGTCCAACTTCTCTTAGCCAGCGGGCCATTTTCTCTTTAGCAAATATTTCGCGGGCCAAAAAGGATAAGTAAATGAAAAGTCAGTTCATGTCAACTCAAAAGCTGATTCAATTTTATTTATACGAAAAAGTCAAAGATAATAACATTTTTTCGACAATAAAATTTATATTTTTGCACAATAAATATTGCGATATATTTATTGTTAAAATGAAATATCATCATGACATTTTAATTTTATATATTTCATGTCAGAGAATGCACGCTCGCAGATAGATGTACTTCCGAACATAGAAATGATTTGAAGTCCATCATCTCTCATTTTTGGATATTTTCCTTTATCCAAATGTTTGAACACTTGTATTCCAGTTGCTGCACTAGATGCAATGAATTGGTCAGCCTGAAGGTCGCATAATTCCATTTGATATATAGATTCAACGGAGGTAATATCGATATTGAATGAATCACTAAATAAATTAGTACTCATCTTTAAATCATCAAATTGAGAAAATCTTCTATTAAAATCCTCAATAGGCAAAACGTTAAAATTTACTTCTACGTTACAGGCGTTCATTTCTTCATACATCTCTTTGCAACATTCAAAATGAAATAAATTATTTTCCTGCAAATTTAACTTTAAAATTTAACATTTTAATTTATATCTGAATCTTGTAACATGTTTATAAAGACAACACACATCTTGCAATTTTCTTGCAAGAATTTATTCAAAATATTTAAATAATTTGTATTGTATGCTAGGAAAGCAAGTGAACAAAGAAAAATTTTATCACCGAAATTTGCTGTCAAATCTTCATCGATGCCAACTTCCGTTAAAAACTGATGAATTTCTTTTCTAAGTGTAAAAAATGCACATGTAAAAGCAAATCACCATACTCACCTTGCAGTTCGTCCAAAAGACTTTTAAATTTTCGATGTGTAAGAGAACGAATTAAATTTGTTATTTTGCACACCTTGTCCATTACGTCTTTTAGTTTTAGTGAAAGACCACATAATGCCTCCTGATGCACAATACAATGGAACATTAGACAATTTATTCTTTCTTTTTGTAAGATTCCTGCGAGCCCAATATTTTTCCCGTCATAGCTCTGGAATCGTTAGGCAATAGCGGTTCACTTGTCAAATCCGCCATACGGAGCTATTGCAAATTTTAATTCATTATAAATATCTTCATCTTCACCTTTTGTTGTTCCGTGTAATGATCGTAATTTTAAAAATTGTTCTGAATAGTCATAGTTTTCATTTACGGTTTTTATAAAAATAACCATTTGACTTGTGTCGGAAATGTCTGTACTTTTGTCCAATGGTACGGTAAAATAGCAGCAATTATTGATTAGGTTTTATAATTTATTAATGACATGTATAGGTACTGATCCCGTTTATACGTCGTCTTACAGGTGGATGAGTAAGAGAAACTGTTTGAAATTTTGTTGCCATTTCGTTATTATTAAAAGCTTGATCCATTTTCATGGCACATTTTGTAATTAATTCTCCATCCGAAAAAGGCTTTTTTGCTTTTGCAATTTCTAAGCAAACTTCAAACGATGCACTGATGCTTCTTGAGAATTTGTTACTTGGGTAAAATAATTCTTTTGATAGTTCTGCTGTTTTTTCATTTTTTTTTAATAATGCTATTCACGAGTCCCCCGTGCACGAAAAATACTTTTTTCATGCATTGATTGGTAATGGCGCTTTAAGTTGTATTATTTGCACAGAGCACTCTGTGAACATTCTAAACACTGTGGCTTGCCCTTGTTGAGAATAAATAAATAATCAAACTCCCATCCTTTTTGAAATTCTCGATTTTCAGTATCAATCTTTGTTTTCTTAGACGCACTCATAATTAAGGATTGTTTCAATTAACAAATAAATATGAAATTCAGTTAATTGTATTTTATTGCATTTCACAGAATGACAAATAACCCACGGTAGATATAAACATAAGTCCGTTAACTACTGTTGTACAAGATAGGCGGCTCTCGGCAACAGTGATACCTTAAGGGGGAAACCACATTAGGAGGTTCAAAAAATCAGATTTTCTTTTTATTGCATAAATCGTTAGCTTAACAATCCAAGAATACGCTGTCGAAATTTCAAATCGAAATTCGCATTCGTTTAGATTTTATGAGCATGGAACCGAGTGCACATCGGCTACAGGCTACATGCTCGAGCGGAGCATTACCTCGTTTATCTCGAAATGACTTTTTTCACATTTGCGTGCAATCTTACTCAAAAAGTTTAGAACCGATCATTTTGAAAATTGATAATATGATTCTTCGTAAAATATCTAATTATATGAACCAACTTGTGAGATGATATCATGATTTTAAGGGTAGTTTTCCTTGCATAATTAGAGAAAAAATCGTGAAAATTGAAGAAAAAATGTTTCAACACTCGCAAAATTTTCAATTGATATGTTCATGTTCATATTCTTAGGAAATAAGTAATTAATGTAAAATCAAAACCTTTTTGATTCCACATAAAAATCGGAATGGCTACACTGCACGCAATTGGAAAACTATACTTACAACCTTCGGCGGACATCACACCGTACCTGTTATTTTTGGCTGAAATTATTCAAAAAAATTCACAAAAATTGTTCGAAATATGAATGAAATGATGTCAAAATTTCATTAAATTCTAGTTAATTTTTCCCACAAAAAAAAACTCCTAAAAAATCAGTATCAAACAGCCTCCTAATGTGGTTTCCTCCCTTAATGCTTAATGCAACCGCGGCTACAATCCCCGCCGCTCCTTATGCCACCATGTAAACTCGAGACGGACAAGAACGGACAAGGCGCATAGAAGAAGCGCGCCATAAAACCATAATATGTCCATATATGACCATTAAACATAAGGTTTATATGTATATATTGTATATATATATATATATATATATATATATATATATATATATATATATATATATCTGTAAAACAACCATATTTATTCATCATTAGCATTTTTATAATTCTTATTGTAGACGGTTGAATTATAACTATTATCTAAAAATATCATATATTTTTATATTTTAAATGTATACAGATATTTATTTAAAATTTGATGTAAAGTTTACTATAACTCGCGGGCCGTAAAACAAAGCTTCGCGGGCCGGATACGGCCCGCGGGCCGCCAGTTAGACAGCGCTGGGCTAGATTCACCATCCCGATGTCATTCCTCGTACCCTCTGCTTGCCTTTCGTCTACTTGGTACCTTGGCCTGTGATCAGCGAGCTGCCAGGGACCAAGGGCCATCTTCTCTTCAACTGTGTCCTTGAAAAGGTTATGAGAGAATGGCGCAAGGAACTGATCAACTTGATTATACAAAGAATACAATTGACTCTCACGCAGTGTTCGTGAGACAACTCAATTTAAGGTCTGCTTGGCGAGATATTTGTCGAGTACTACTAGAAGGATCTACTTGGACAAGATTTAAGATTTCTTCTTCGGTATCCAAAATTCGTTGGTATCGGCCAGATCCACGATCCCGACCTTTACTTGTTTGCAGTATACCAATTTCTAGTCCACGGGTTACTAAAGCGGTGAATTTTTGTGGAGTAGGTTGGCATGTTAGGAAACCACTCAACGTACATTCGACTTCCAGCAGCAGAAATCTTGAGTAATTCTCCATAAATTAACAACATGTCAACGTATTTATTGTCGGTGCGATGGACCATTTTTACTTTCCATGTTAGGATTTATTCGGAAGAACTTTATTCGGAAGATTTATTCGGAAAGAGTCGATACAGTTGACGAAAGACGAAACAGCTTGACAGAAGGGAAAAGTTACAATCATCAGCCTAATTAGTAAGAAATTCACTGATAATTTATCGTTTGGATTTAAAAAATTTAACAGTGATAGTTCTTTTATTGTGCACCTTTTGTTAAGATATTTTAAGGTTAATGCTCGCTCCCCTTTTAAGATCCTTTTAAGAGAAAATAAAATCCGAGTGTAAACCCCTTGTATAGATATCATCATATGTTCATTCAAGGCTAGGATTGATTATACCTATCTGTGAGATGAACACATCGTTGTTCTGTAAGAAAAGTGATACAAATCAAAAGTTCAAAAGTTGTTTGTCTATACAAAGTAAAACCTTGGAGCTTCAGACATAAGTTTAGTATACGTGTTTAAGTCTAGTTTTAGTGTCTTCTTTCTATCGGTTCCAGGTGGCTATCCAGATGACAAGAAGAAAATCACGTCAAGGACAATAGTATATTTTACAGCAAGAGATGAAAGTGGCGTTTTTTTGTGAGGTGGGAGTTTGCTCACGTGCGCCAGCGAGTTAGTAATCACACCGAACCAAAAAAAACCGCTTTTATCTCGAGTAGTAAATGCAATTTTTTCTACTAATTTCGGTTGTAGAATCCACTATTCGACTTTGATAAATCCAATTCGAAGCGAACTGTCACAACTGTCAATACAAATTTAATTGTTGGTTTGGTCGTTTCCATGGTAACATATTGAATTTACATAGAAGGTGATACCTTTCAAGTCAAATGTCTTAATTTTATTTCGGTTTTTTGAATAGTTTCAGGCTCGTTTTATTTTTGTACATAAAATATTTCATTGAAATTGATGTAATTAATAAGAAAGTCCATGCAAATTTGGTTAGTTTAGTGTTTTAATCGAGAAAATTATAAATTTAAAATGTTCATTTTCGTCTCTAGATGTGAAAATATTTTCATCTCTAGAATGAAAAAATGTCACTTTCATGTATGATAAGCCGTGGGAAAAATGTCATTTTCACATATATCAGTAGAAAAAATATTTTTTTGACTTTCGTCGTTTTTCTTTCGGATCGACGATATTATTTTGAGAGGAGCAAATAGCCTGTTGAAAAAGGTATTAATAATTCTCGAAGGACCATGTACGCTATGTACAACTTATTTGTTGCCAGTCAGTAATTACATAAAACTGCATTGGTCTCCCTTTGGTCTCCCTTTTTATGACCGCCACTATTAAAGTTCTCTTACGTACTACCCTGTAACTCAGTATTTACAAGTACCCCTACTTGGGGTTGAAAGTGGGGGGAACGCCACCCCCTAACCGGCACAAGTCTCAACATAGTCTTAATTGAATAAGTTTGTTTTGAAAAAAGGAAATTATCTAGAATTGTATAGAAATGATTTCCAATGTAGTTACAATTACTCTATACGTTTCTATTTATCTATTGTTATCTGCTATTGCGGAAATGCATCAATTTGTATCCTATTGTAATCCAATTTTCTATTCGTAAGTGTGCTCCATTGTGATCCATTTTTAATAAAGACGTGGACCCGGGGTTTTTCTCGTGTTACAGAAAGCAATTTATCGAGATAAATATGATAAGGCCTTTGTGTGTGTGTGTGTGTGTGTAAGCAATAAAGATTTTTTAGGATAACATAACTGGGATATTGCTCCCTCTTGCTATACCAGTGAACTCTCAAAGAGCTCTAGCACAGACGAGGGAATAGTTTAGATATTATATTTCCCTCTGCATAAACACACGTTTGCCCCGCCGAAATTGTTTATTGAAAAAGGAAATTATTTTCTTAGACGGAATTTAATTAAACGTTTTATATAACAAGTTTCGAGAAGCAATCGTAGGTTTGCAACTTTGGCTCTAGCTAACTTTTAGATCTGAATTAGTAAAATTCTACGTCATTTAACGTTGTGATTTTAAAGTTTATTTTGCAATGCAAATTGCAAACTGAAAATAAGTTTAAGGCTCTGTAACGTTAGTGTGGAATTTAATAAAAGTAGATTTTAATTTTTGACTGAGGATTTTATGTTGCTGCAAGTTATAGTTAGTGTGAGTTTATTACGGCGGATAAAATTTGTTGGAAAAGTAAACGCTAAAGCCGTTCCGTTGTCCCCGGCAGCTCTAGCGATCCGATTCCATTTACTTTGTTCACAGAATTACCGTTATTACCGGCATCAAATAAAAATTATAAATTGTAAATGCGAATTAAAATTACATTTTTTATTGCCGCTAATAATTACGTTATTTTATATACAAACTTTTAAAGATTATACTAAAATCAGAAATTACCCTAAACCATTTTATAGATTTGTTTTAATTTACTTTATATGTAATTTACACACAAATATCAACATATTTTAGATTAGTACTCCTTTAAATAAATTAAAATTAAAAAGCCGTTTCTCTTTCTTCTTATTTCAGCCTAGGTCCATCCACTCCCAATGAAGGCCTCTTCCAATTCTTTCAACGCTCTTTTATCTTGAGCTTTCTGTACCCAGGTCCGACCAGCGGTTTTATGGTGTCATCCCGCCATCGTTTTTGGGGCCTGTCTGTGCTGAATAGTTATATGTGAGCATAGGCTTTGCATACCATTTTAAATTTGGATCTTAACTTGTTGGTACAATGTTGGTCCAACTTTCAAGCACGACTCTAGATTTTTATTTGTTAGTTCACTTAGTTTACTTTTTATTATTGCAAGAGAACGAACGCTTGGTTGCTCGAATATGTTGACCCGAAGATCAGCACCCTAAATGCCAACATTTTCACCTCACTGTATCATTCTGAAAGGCTATTCCATGTGCCGAATGTGAGTGCCTCGACTCACGGCATTTCTTTTAAAGCTGTCCACTTATGCTGCGCGACGTGTATGCATTTCTAGACCTCCAACTCCTCCAACTTGCTCTTGAGTTCTGTGGACTAGCCACTCCACTAATCTTTGCTTTTCAGATCCAGAAATTGCATTTGAAGAGATCCAGCATGAATTCCAAATTAAAATATTTTTATTTGTGTTGAGGGGATTTATTATGAACGCAAGAGTAGTTATGTTTGTTTCGAATCTCTTAACAAATCCCCCATCATTTTTTCATAGCCACGCTTCAGTAGTTCGTGCAAATAGTTGCTTTAGTTTCATTGAGATATTGCTTTACATATATTAATCGAAGTAATTTGCCCCTCTCCATGTCTCCATCAAAGAGAAGTAATTTTTTTCAAAACAAACCACATCTTCCTGCAATGAATAGGCTTGGTTTTCCTTTTCTTGCAGTTTTATATTTAGCTCATTTTGTGATAACTACAAGCTGAATTATAGCAGCCATTTTTTTTTTCCAATTAGTGATGGTCAATACCTTTTTCACTGCGGAATGTTTTTATTTCACTCAAGCAAAAAGCAAAACGTTTCTATACGTTACTTCCGGAAAGCCATCGCCGGAACTAGAAAGCCGCATTTTTACATCGAAAGAGCCATATGCGGCCCGCGAGCCGACCCCTGGCCTAGGTCCATCCACTCCTGAATGAAGGCTTAAAATTCTTTCCACACCGTTTTTACTTGAGCTTTCTGTACCCAGTTCCGACCTGCAGTTGTTATGGTGTCATCCCGCCATCGTTTTTGGGGTCGGTCTGTGCTCCTTTTAGTTTCCTGGGGACGGGCGCTAGTACGTAATTTTATTGAACCATAGCGGGGTCCTGTCTCACCACATGGCTGGCCCATCGCTATTTGAGTTTACCGATACGTTGGGCAATATCGGTAACCTCCTAAGTTTCCTATATATCTTCGTGTTTTATTCTGTCTCTCAAGCTAACTCCTACCATAGCTCGTTCCATAGCCCTTGGGATTGTTTTGAGTTTATTTGGCCATTATTGTGTTAGTGCCGTGGTTTCTAAATCGTATGTTGCTGCTGGCATGACCATGAATGGTATAACTTTAGCTTGAGTTTTCTGGGGATCTTTGGGTTTTTTAGAATGAATCCCAACTTGCCAAATGCAGCCCAGCTTAATACTACTCAGCTTGAAAGTCCCGCCGTTTGGTTTTGTTTTCCTAGTTTAATGGTGTGTCCTAGGTATGTGTTTTCGGGTACGTTTTCTATTACCTGGTTATCTACGGTTATTTGGATGTGGTTTCTGCTAATGATTCTGTTTTTTCCCAGGTTTTAGTTTTAGCCCGATCTTTGTTGATGCTTCGAGGAGTTGGCAAATCATGTTCGTTACGTCGTTCATCTTGTCGCTGATCAGAACGATGTCGTCTGCAAAGCGTATGTGATTAAGGCGGGGAGTTCAGTGGATATTTATGCCCCTTGCCACGATAGATGTTTAAAAACCTTTTCGAGTGCCGCGGTAAACACTTTGGGTGATATAGTGTCCTCTTGGCGAACATCTCGCTTTACTGAAATTTTCTCTGTCACCATGTCTTCTTCTATTCTTACTTGGAATGTTGCAGTTTGGTATATATTTTTTATGATGTTGAGATATCTCGAGTCTATTCTAACATTTTCCAGCGCTCTTAAAATTGCTCTAAAAATGTTTCCACCGAATCGAATGCTTTGTGACGATAAGCAAACGCCAAATGCAATGGGACGCTTATGCTGCCATGGGAGTCGGCATGGTGTGTAGATGGTCAATTGTACTAAAACGTTTTCGAAAACCTGCTTGCTCGACTGACTGCTATTGGTTCAGTTTGTTGGTTAGCCGGTTTGTTAATGTTTTAGTGAATAATTTATATAGTTGTGATAACAAGCTTCTTCTTATTATTAGCCTGTTCTCATCCACTCCTGAATGTAGGCCTCTTCCATATTTTTTTCCATTCCTGCTTGTCTATAGCAGCCCTCATCCAGTTTTCCCAGAAATCTTCTGGATGTCCAGATTTTAAGCAGATAACAAGCTTAAAGGTCTATAATTGTCGATGTTCCAGCTGTCCCCCTTTTTTAATAGTACGAATATAATTTCCCCTCATAGACATTTGTTCAAACAAAATTTTATGGCTTCCACTGTCTCCTCCCTTCCTACTTTGATGAACTCCCTTGTAATTCTGTCCTCTCCTGGACTTTTCCTTTTCTTCATTAGTTTCATTGTCTCCTCTTTGCGTGTTACTATTATTCATTGGTCGTTTAGTATCTTAGTTATTTTTGTTCTGCCTTTGGCCCTTTTTAACCGTTGTACCTTCATGTTCATGTTGTCTTCTTTCGTGCTTTGTATGAGTTGGGTGTTATAGTTTCTTAGGTCTTTCCAGAATTCTTTTTCAGTTAAGTTCGTGGTATTCTTCGGAGGTTCGAGGTATTTTCTCTTTTTGTTCTATTAGTATTATTGTATTTTCATTAATTTTCTTTTTACTCCTGTGTTTCAATTTTAGTTTCGTATACACTTTGTTGGTGGTTACTTGGATGCTTTTTATGATTTCATTGGATATCTGGTTAATGTTCATTTTCTTGAGTGTTTCTCTGTTTTGCAATTTTACTTTAGCACTTTCTGGAACTCGTTCCTATGTTTATGTAGCTTATTTAGGGTCGGGTACATTCGTTTCCCGAGTAATTTATTTCTCTATCGTTTTGTTTAGTACCGCGGAGGCGCTTACTAATCGATGGACACTGCCCAAGCCAAATTGCTTTAATGCTGATCCATTTTAACGAATTTCTCAGTTTATTTGATATTATCTAGTCGATTTCGTTTTTCATCCGCTCATTCGGGCTTCTATACGTTCTCTTGCTTCGTGGTGTTTTCTTGAAGAATGAGTTCATACAGAATAGATCTTCGTTTCTGAGACACTCGGGCAGCATTTCCCCTCTGGCATTTATCGTGGCTTCTCCCCAAAATTTACGATATTTGGGGCATCGGTTTTTCATTTTTGGCCGATCTTTGCATTGAGGTCGGTCCAATAGTTGTCACGGATTTTGCGTCCTCTATTTTTAGTACCTTTGTGATATCTTCGTAGAGTTGTTCTGCTTCTTCGTCTTCTGCGGTGCTGGTTGGCGCATAGCATTGAATTTCTTGTAGGCTATATCTGTTATTTAGACTCAGCATAACATAAATTACCCGGCTGGAAACAGATTGTAGTTTTGTAACGAAGTGTTTGAGTTTCTTGTGTATCATTATCTATGTTCCTCCGATATGTGAGTTCGCTTTGTTGTTGTTTTTTAGCAGATGTCCCGATTTTAGTACTGTGTTTTTTTCGCCTTTTAGTCTAGTTTCGCTCAAGCCGAGGATATCCCAGTAAATGCAAAAAATAACGGTTAAGGGGTGACGGCGATTTTTTTCCCTATAAGACTGGCCCAAATGTCTACCTCACGCGGTACCCCCGGCTAGACAACGAACGAGTAACGGCGGAATAACCGTTCCATTAGACGAATTAAGGAAGTGGTAAAAATAACATCATCTAATCGTAAACAGGGAAACTCGCCAACCCACCTAGCAAGCGTGGCGTTTCACAAACAACCTTTCATAACAAAAAGCCGATTATTTCATGTTAACTATACATTATCCTAGTAATATGGTTTCTTAGTTATAATATTAGTATTAGTTTTACCTAAATGGTATGTTACTAGTATTGTTAGTATTGTTAATTTCACTATCTTAATCTAAAAGAATCCGTGTACGATTAAAATCTTCCTCCAAAGATATCCATGTTTTTCTGCCTTGTGCTTCTTTGGTCCACAATGTGCCAGCTATTTTTTTCACTTCATCTTCTTAGCGTGTTATGGTCTACCTCGACTACGTTTGCCTTGTGGGCCACTCCACAGTGTCGTTCTAACAGCTCATCTCTGTCTTGCTACATGGCATGCCCATTTCCATTTTAGTGTCTGGTTGTAGCTCAAAACATTAATTGTTCTTGCTAATTTCCTAATTTCGGTGCGTTTTAATTTGTTTAGTTTCTTCATGTTGCTTCGTTCTGTTCCTCGTTGACAGATGATGATTTTATAGTTTGCATTGGCAGTGAATTTCTTGACTAAGGGGTAGTAATTTATATTTTCTTCCTTATCTCAGTTCTTGAAACTTGCAACCATAAGTCACCAGCCATCCATAAGTTCTTCGAGAAACTCACGTTAAGTTGAAGACTGGAAAAACCCGCCTCTCCCAGTATGGTCTCCATCTAAATATGAAAAAGACGGAATATCTGGAGTTAAATCCAAGTCACGGTACCATTCAAGTCAGTGGAGAAAACCAAGTCAAGACCAACTCCTCTAGGTACCTTCGTCTCGTCTACAGAGTGATTGCAGCTTCAGTGATGAAGTAAGAGCCAGAGTAAATGCAACCTGGATGCGGTGGAACAAGGTCACGGGTGTACTTTGCGACAAGAAAATGCCACTTCACCTCAAATCCAAGATACATCGGACAGTGATACGCTCTGTTGCACTATATACAGTCGAATGTCGACCATCTGACAAGATTTCTGAACGTCATCTACATGCCATGGAAATGAAAATGCTTCGTTGGAGAATGGGCATCTCTCTTATTGACCATGTGAGAAACGACACATTCCAGAGCAAATGGGTGTCGCTCCAATTGTAGACAAAATGAGTGAAACGACTCAGATGGTATGGCCATGAACTGCGAGCAGCTCTTGGTACTGTGGTCAATTCTGCCCTCCATTTTGAGATTAAAGGCCAGCGTCCCAGAGCAAGACCGAAACAGGGATGGCAGCGATAAAGATCGTGGGCCTAAAACCAAATGACGCACAAATCCATGAAAAAAGGCGGTTATTGGCCAAGAAAGCGGACCCTGAACCAGCGGGACAACGCGAAGAAAATCGCGTCTTCAATCTTCGAAGAAGAAGAAGATTGGCAGGGAATTTCTATGTTTGTGAGCCGTATGTTAAGAATGGTGAAAGGGTTGAGTCAATGACTTTTGTTTTGCTGTTTGTTGGCGTATTGCTTTTAAATTTATCTTTTAGGCTCTAGAATTTTTTCTGTATGCTTCTATATGCTCTATATCCTTCTTTCAATTTGTGATCCATTGCATTTTCACTATTTCTATGGTTTGTGGACAATTTAAATCGATCTTTACGAGGTGTTATTATTTGCCTTATTCATTGCCATAGTCTTTTCCAGCTTCATTTCTAAGCCTACCTCAACACCAACTCAATGAAGTTATGCTATCATATGTTGTAGCTAGTAGCTTATCTCTGATTACAAAACCAGATCGTGTGCAAACCTCAGATGGCTCAGATGCGTACCTTGTATATTGTGTCCGGTATATTTCCAATCTAGCTTGCCAATAATAGATTCCAGGATATTGATGAATATTTTTGGTGACAGAGCGTTACTCACCTTTTTATGGGAAACTCGAACCCTGTGTTTCTAATTTAATTCTACTCGTATTATTGTTATAGATACTTTTGATGACTTGTATGTATTTATCCGTTTCTCCTTGTTTCCTCAGGCTCTACCATATACTTGTGTGTGCCACCGTTTCAAAATCTTTTTGGTAATCGATAAAAGCGATATACAGGGGTATGTTTCGCTCCTGGTATTTTTCTAAAATTAGTTCCAGCGTGTAGATAATTCCGCCATTGCCCGGTCCCAAGGCCGGGATGAGAAATGAGGAGGGTTCGATGACAGGCTCAGCAACAAGCCGGTCGGTAAAACAACTCCAGTTCTATCTACAGAAAAGGCCCTGCAATAAAGCGGGATTAATGTTAGCAAGATAATGATGAGTTCCAGCGTGTAGATATGGTCTATTGATCAGATATGTGTGTATAGTGTAGATATGGTCAATTCCTTCCTGAAAACTGCTTGCTGTACCGGTTGTTTTGCTTCTGTTGTTATCTTATTCTCGTCTTTACTATGCAGGAGAAGTGTTTGTAGGGGATCGGTAGCAAGCTTGGACTATAGTTCCCAACATACTTTGGATAACCATTTTCATAGAGGAATATAATGTTCGATTCTGACCATTGCGCAGATATATCGCTATTTTTCAATATTAGATTGAATAGTTTGCCCAAAGGTACAGCTAAAGTTGCGTGCCATTTTTATTTATTCGTTTGTGATGTTCTCTGAACCTGAACCTTTTTCTAGTTTCAACTATTTTATTGCTTCAATTGGCTCGATTTCAGCGACAGGTTTTATGTAGCCAGTACTCGCATATGAAGGTTTAATACGACGCATAAAACATGATGATTTCATATGCAATTGCTGCATAGTTAGCAAATCAAGTACTACGAGAATTCTACGAGTAAATGAATTAATAAATAAGACGTAAATAGTATATTAAAGGACGAGTTCAGTAAGCGCGATTTTACAGCATGCGTCTAAGTTTGGACGCGTAGCGAGGAGTTTTCTAATGGTCAAGTACTGAAAGTCGCCTTGCGAAGCAGTTTTTTATCGTAAATTTTCTATTTTGCGCTCTTTTATGCCATTTCTAAATAAAAAAAATCGCCGATATATATTGAGAAAATTTTATCGCTCTCGGCGAGCCGTAACCGTACACATATGAGTGTTGTTATGAGCTCATTACAGACGCAAAACAGAAAAATATATTTTGGCTACTGATATAATCTTCCTAGTCTAGTTCTGTTTAGTGTGTATCTCTGCACAATACTTGCCTGAGCCCTATCTGTCTAGTCCTATCTCTCTAGTCTTGTCCGTCTAATCTTCACCGTCCAGTCATCTCCATCTAATCTTCAATGTTTCCTCTTGTCCTTGTAGCCTTGTCCGTCTTGTCTTGTCCAAGTACTCTAGTCCAACTAGTTTAGTCCAACTAGTCATGTCCGTCTAGTCTTCTTCGTTTAGTCTTGTTCGTTTTGTCTTTTTCGTCTAGCCCCTTTTGAACTGTTTATTATCAAGACACATCAAACACATCAAGATTTATTATCCATATATTAAGTTATTAAATGTGTATTGGACTATGTTGAAGCGATTAAAGTTAGATGAGTTTAAGACCAAGACGTGACTATCTATTATCTAGGAAAACGTGTCTGGATAGATGATTAATGACGGTTTCTGATGCGAATTTTGATTCATTTCTTACATTTCTACAAATGTTATCAGAACAGTATCAGTTGGACGGGGTGACAGTATCAATGGGCGAAGGGTCACGCGGCGGGACGGACGGGAGGGGAATCATAAGCGCGCGACTGGGTTTAGTGTCCATAAAGGGCGGCCTGTGTCAGAGTCAAGCGCTTGTCTCATAAATCACCCTGCAGTCTACTACTAACAGCTGGATTCTAGATCACTTTATCCTATATTCCAACTATTTTAATACATAAATGTTATTCACATATATTACCTATATAGATAAACAAGAATAATCAGAAAATATTATAATTCCAAGACAAGATTTGAGAATTATGTTACGAATATTTATGAAGGTTTTGTGTGTTAAGTTCCAGTCTTAAAATCAAGTTAATATTTTACGTAGGCTGGATCTTATATAACACATATTAAACGCATATAGAGGTAGGTTATATGTAAGTTATTTTAAACTTAATATAGGCCTGAATATATTAGAACAAGAGTATTTTATGGTATCACTATAAGGGCCTAAAGAGCTTAGAAGCTCTAAATATACATGTCCTCTTTTAATATTTATGACCCTGCGTGCGTTATTTTATAACTCCCTGTGTTTTTTCTCCCCGTTTTACCCCAAGAAATTTCATACACTAAAAAACACTTAAAACGAACAATGTGAAATGCGTAAATATTTATTGTGCAATACAATTTATTACCTTTTATTTGAGAATCTTTAAGAATGTCCTTAGAATTGGATGCAACAAAAATGGTTTATCTGTCTAGACTCGCCTATATAATAAAAATAATCATTGGTGGTATATTCAATTTCAATTCAATTCATTTATTGACCACAAGATGTACATAAATACAGATACATATGGGTACGTCAAAAAGAAACAATGTATACAGAAAACTATATGGAATTGAGAGAATTCACAAACTCATTATAGTCGTAGGGACACTGTGAAATAAGTAATTCTCTCATTACGCTTCTGAACCTCTTATATAAGGTCTCCTCCGTGAGGCTCGTTGGGAGCTTATTGTATATAATAATGCCTTTGACATCTTTGGCTTTGCCACAAATATCCAACCTTACTTTGGTAGGGTAGAGCTTAAGGTGTCCTCGAGTGCAGTAGTCGTGCCTATCACTGTTCCGAGGAATCCTTAGTTTCATTTTGTGGATGTAGCACGTAGTTTCAAGAATATAAAGGCCAGTAACTGTTAGCAGATGTAGGGGTATAAAGAGCGACCTGCATGTACGACCGCAAAAGTGGGAATGCCGACTAACGCACGAAAGATCCTTTTTTTGCGCTTTTAAAATTCGAGATATTTCGGGTGACGATTCCCACAATACAATGCCATAAGAAAGCACTGACTGGATCTCAGCATAGTAGTAGTTTAGTAATTCGGTTTGATTGAGAATTTTTCTGATGAACCGAATGCAATATGCTTTCTGATTCAGTACTTTGCATATGCTCTGAGTTGTAGTGTGCCAAGTTAAGTGCTCTTCAATATGTATTCCAAGAAATTTTGTGCATTTTGTTCGATTTTCCAGCTTTTATTTGGATATTTTCTACGTATTTGCTTCTGTTGGTTTGAAAAACTATGAATTCAGTTTTTTCATGCTAAGAAACAGTTTATTGGAGGAAAACCATTGTGTTACAGATTCCATGATTGTGTTAGATTTTTAAATTGAAGATTGCAAATTGTTTTCAGATATTAAAAAGCTGGCGTCATCAGCACATAACGTAGAATCAAATTCGGGTAGGTATGCCACTAAATCCGCCAAAAATACGATAGTGTTGGTGAGAGCACATTACCCTGGGGGACCGCTGTTTTCGTCGCAATTGTTGGAGACATGCCTACCATATCCAAAGAGTTTATTTCAACATATTGGGATCGGTTTTGTAGGAAGGAGCATAACCAATTTCCTGCTTTTCCTTTTATGCCGTAATAACCTAATTTTTCAAGCAATTGGTCGTGGCATACACAGTCGAAGGCTTTACTTAAGTCACAGAAAATATCTATTGGGAAATTGCCCTTGCCTACATCAGATAAGATTTTATTATAAAGTTTTAGGATAGCTGTGCTAGTAGATATCCCGCTCTGAAAGCCATGTTGTTCCGGTGGTATTATTTTATGCTTCGCAATGAAAGGGCGAAGTCTCTCCAGGAAACAGTATTCTAATATCTTAGACTGCACTGAGATTAAAGCAATTGGTCTGCAGTTATTGAGGACTGTCTTGGCTCCCTTTTTATGAATAAGTAGAATAGTGGTCAACTTTAAAATTGCCGGAAATTCTTCGGTATTAAAGGAAAAAAAAGTAGCAGCTTCGTTAGATGTTCTAAATTCTCCTTAATTAAGCCACAGGGTAAACCATCTGGCCCATGTGAGTTTTTATTTTTTAGATTTTTGTTTAGAAGATTGAATAATTTTCTTTCACAAAAATCCTCCAAATACATGGTTTCCACGATAAATTGCATGTGGTTGTTTGTTATGCTAGTCGGATTGATGTTTTTAATAATTTGCTCTGGCGCTTTAGCAAAGAAGCTATTAAAAGCCATAGTAATTTTATCAGGATCCCTAATTAGACTATCTTCTTCTTCTATAGCTCTACAGCCCTGGGTGGGCCTTGGCTTGAGTTACAACATCCTTCCATCTCTCCCTGCTGTTAACCAATTGCAGCCAGTTTCTCACACCTAATATCTTTAGGTCGTCGATGCAGTCATCTCGCCATCTCTTATGTGGTCTACCCCGAGCTCTTCTTCCATGTGGACTCCAGTTCGTCACTATTTTCGGTCCTCGGGTACTTTCCATACGCATAACATGTCCAAACCATTGTAACTCTAGTGACTTTACATGCTTAATGATGTCCGCTCCTCCAATTAGTATGTGCAGTTCATGGTTCATTCTGCATCTCCATGTATCACAGTTTTCCTGTACGGGGCCAAAGATTCTGCGTAATATGCTTCTTTCGCAGACTCGTAGTGCATTTTCGTTGATCGTAGATATGGTCCATGTTTCACACGATTAGACTATCACCTATTTCTAATTCGACTTGTTCGCATTTTTTTTTATTCGTGTTTTGTTTAATTATATCCCATACGGTTTTTTGCTTGCTGTCTGAATTAGTGATAATATTTCTAAAATAGAGTTTTTTGTGCGTGTAATTAATTTTACATGGATTTTCTTTTGATTTTGGTAATGCACTCGTAGATGAGGACATCTTTGTTGCAGAATGTAAAGAACTTTTAAATTTCTGCTAGAGATCTTTGCTTCTTCAGTGATCTAGTTTTTATTGGAGATATTCGTTCGAGAAGGAGGAAAGCTATTATTAAAGTGAAATTGCAAGATATTTATAAAGGCTAATGCTTTTTCATTACAGTTGTCGCTGTTAAAGACATCGGACCATGCTTCCTCTTTTAGGTATTTCTCGAATGTAGATTTATTTTGAGAAGTAATTCTACGCGCCATTACATTTCATTTCTTGTCTGGTTCGCTTCCCTCATTGCACAGAATTATCATCCTATAATCAGAGAAGGTGCAGCGTTCCACACATGTAGATAGATCGTCTACAAAGGTGGCAAAAATGCTACCAATTAGTGTAGAAGATGACTTTGTAATACGGGTATGCTGGGATACCAGTCCTACTAAACCATAGGAAGACAACATGTTTGTTAGGTTTATTGTGTGTGAAGATTTAACGTCAAAATTAATATTAAAGTCTCCAACTACAATAATGGATGAGACTTTGTGGAAAGCATTATCTAATAGATTTTCTTGGGTCCCCATGATTGTTTCTAGGCAGCCGGTAGGCGGACGATAGAGATTTATAATTACTGCGGAAAATTCCTTGGTTTTCCATATAACAGCAATTATTTCTATGTGCTTTTCCACAGAACAGCACATTACTTCAAATTTAAGAGCAGCAATTGGAACCATATCGGAAGACGCCCTTGCCCATGTAGCGACCCACCCAACTCTAGTTTGTGATCTACAAAAAAATCAATTAATTGATAGTTTTTAATGTGAATGAGGGATAGGTTTATTCAGATGTTAGCCAAGTTTCGGATAAACAAAGAAAATATGGCTTCGTTTCTGCTAGAGATAGTTCCAATAGTTTGCACTGGAGCGATTGGATGTTTAGGTATAATAAGATGATAACTCTTCTAATCTGGCTCGGGGTTGTTATTTTGGTTTCTTAATTTTCGTAACTACGGTTCTCGCCTGTTTTTTTTTTCAGTTTTTGGAAAAAACGATTGATGCACGTATTTTTGGGCCATAAATCTAGTTTCATGATTTCATCTCGGTCTTCCGCTGGTATTGAGACTTTGAACGAGGAATATTCTTTAGGGTCTTTCGAGATTATTTTTCTGCACAGAACCGTTTTAAAGTTTTTTTTTTTTTCAGATAGTTTATAACATCGATTTCTGTAAGAGATAGTTCTAATATAAAAACATGTACTGAGGCATAATAGGTTGCCGCTTAAATCTCGGATTCCTCCGAGTTTGTTCCAAAGATAATATTCGATTTTCTGCTTATTTTCTATGGTGTTGTTTCATTATCGCAGCTACGGTGTTTATTTTTATCTCTATTGGATTTTAACTCGGAAATTTCAAAGTTGGAGTTTTCACTATCTTTATTTTTGCGAGAGTTTGGTCGTGGATTTAAGTTTGTTTCTGTTTTTTTTAGAGTTGTTTTTGGAAGAGCCAGGGACTGAGACTATCTTATCGTTATCCTTGACATGAATATGTATCGACCACTGTCTACTTGACTTATGTATTGACCACTTGATTGCCTTTTAAAATTGCTACTTCTTCGCTAAGATCATTGATTGTGTTTTTAAGGGTCTCAATTTCTTTTCTAAAGCAGCTGCCCATTTCCTCAATGAAAATTGGACTTGTGGAATAACTGACAATGAAATGCCGACATTCGTTAGATAGGGCTCCTTTCATGGTTTGAATATCTTCTCGAAGGGCATTAACAATGTTTTTTAGCGGTTCTACTTCTTTTTTTTATAATCTGCTCCATTAGCTCAATAAAAGTAGGGCTTGAAAAAAAACTGGTTACATTTTCACCAGATTTTTCTTGAAAGGTATTGGACCTCGTCCCAATCGGCATTTTTACGTAAGTACTTGCACTGAAACGGAAAGATTTTCGGGTTTTCTTTAGCTACACTCGACTGCGACCACACTTTTCGAGCGCTGAGACTCGACTGTATATGATATGAGCCTATATGAGCCTATGAGCTATTAACTGCACATACAGTCGTCGTATTTATACCTCTTTTACCACTTATAAATACGCCTACCTGGTGTTTTCGAATATATCATTTATTCCAAATCTTGAGTCTAATCCATTTTGTCTATTTAAACTTCGCTGTATATATAATAGTAATTTCTAATGATTGGCTCGTCGCAGTCAATTTAAAACACTCTTGAGTTGCTCTATAAGAAAAGTATTTATTTATGAACAAAATTAACCGGTGTGAAACTGGAAATAACTTTCAGCAATAAAAAATTTGCGTAAAATTTTTATTTCAAAAGGCTATAACTTTCTTACTGATAGGGATTTTTCAAAATTTTCTTCACAGAACTGTTGCACAGTAAGTCACCTCATAAAATATTAAAACAAAATTTAATTTTCTTTTTACACATAGACATAATAATCATATTAAAGATCAACAAATATTCACATTTACTCACTTCTTAAACGCGGAACGTCAAAGTGTATTATTTTCCAAAATTTTCCAACATAATTTCCATCACAAAATTTTTTCCAAAATTCCTAATAATAAGCGCACAGCGATTATTTATAAAAGTGCATTCCACGCAGTTGCCATTTAATAGAAAAATCCAAAGAGGTAGTTATTTTCAACATTTCTCAATTTTTCTTTCAAATATCACTAGGGAATGAATGTACCTAACAACGAAATAAAACATTTTTCGAAATATAAAAAAACAATTGAATAACGACCAAACTTGAAATGCAGCTGCTCCACGTAGCACCGTTTCATAGCCAGAACGTCAAATTGCAGTAAATTTTAACTTTTCTCAAATTTTCTTTCACACATCACTAGTGAATAAATGTACTTAGACATGTGTAAATGCTTTTGCAAAAATTCGCAAAAGTAAATGTATTCCACCCCACTTTCGTTCGCCGGGCACTGTTCTATTGCAATAGGGGTAAATAGAAGTAAATTTCACATTTTCGCACATTTTCTTTCAATTCCCACTAGGGGATAAATTTATCTACTTATCTATCGAAGCATAAAAAAAAATCGTACAAATAATAAAATTTCACCAAGACTTAAAATACACCAGCTCGACGCAGCACTGTTTTATTGCTGGACCGTCAAATTGCTCTAAATTTTAACTTTTCTAACATTTTCTTTCATTTCCTACTAGGGTATGTACTAGGGTACTTAAAATTTTATGTCATCGTCAAATGCAATTATTCTTGCGATTTTTTTTAAATGCTTAGACAGTTAAGTGATATTCATCCCCTAATAGGAAATGAAAGAAAATGTGAGAAAAGTTAAAATTTAGAGCAATTTGACGGTCGAGCAATAAAACAGTGCTGCGTCGAGCTGGTGTATTTTAAGTCTTGGTGAAATTTTATTATTTGTATGATTTTTTTTTAATGCTTCGATAGATAAGTAGATAAATTTTTCCGCTAGTGGGAATTGAAACAAAATGTGAGAAAATGTAAAATTTACTTCTATTTACCCCTATTGAAATAAAACTGTGCCCAGCGAACGAAAGTGGGGTGAATACATTTACTTTTGCAAATTTTTGCAAAAGCTTTTACACATATCTAGGTACATTTATTCGCTAGTGATGTGTAGAAGAAAATTTGTGAAAAGTTGAAATTTACTGCAATTTGACGTTCTGGCTATGAAACGGCGCTACGTGGAGCAGCTGCATTTTAAGTTTGGTCGTTATTCTAATTGTTTTTTATATTTCGAAAATGTTTTATTTCGTTGTTAAGTACATTCATTCTCTAGTGATATTTGAAAGAAAAATTGAGAATTATGTCGAATTACTACCTCTTTGGATTTTTCTATTAAATGGCAACTGCGTGGAATGCACTTTTATAAATAATCGCTGTGCGCTTATTATTAGGAATTTTGGAAAAATTTCTGCTTGAGAAATGAAGGTAATACTGTGGCCTAATAGGTGATGGAAATTATGTTGGAAAATTTTGGAAAATAATACACTTTGACGTTCCGCGTTTAAGAAGTGAGTAAATGTGAATATTTGTTGATCTTTAATATTATTATTATGCCTATGTGAAGAAAGAAAATTAAATTTTGTTGGAATATTTTATGAGGTGACTTACTGTGCAACAGTTCTGTGAAGAAAATTTTGAAAACTCCCTATCAATAAGAAAGTTATAGCCTTTTGAAATAAAAATTTTACGCAAAATTTTTATTGCTGAAAGTTATTGCCAGTTTCACACCGGTACAAAATTATACATTTTTTAAAACAATATTATAAATTCTTATAATAAAATCTTACCTATAAGAGAAGAAGCGATAATTAATGTTTTTAATTGTAACGGTTAACGAATTCACGGTTTGACAAAATTATAACATAAATAAAAAAACAAATAATATCTGTTGTCTGGGTTTCGGACTACTATGATGCTGTTTTAAGAAGAGTAATATTAAAGATTATATAACTCATCATAAAATTGGCCAATAGCAATTGAGAATTTTACTTAGTTACCGGGTATTGATTGACCAAAAGCAAAAACAATGAATAATAATGTAAATCTAGAGCCATGATTTAATAATTGTCCTGACAACAAAACGTTTTGTATTTACTAACAAATGTTAATTGAATTCGATATAAATCGCTTATTGTTAGTTTATTATCACGTTTATTATTATTCGTTATATAATCGTAACGAATACCACTCGAGCAATCTAAAATAATCAATTATTTTTCACTCGTAACTCGACATAATCCTTAAAAAACCACTCGAGCTACGCTCTCGTGGTTTTTCGCAGATTACGTCTGGTGACTCATAAAATAATCGATTATTTTCGATGCTCTTGTGATATTATAACTGAAAATTGTATTTTTCTTTACATCTCCCTCCTTCAGGGAAAAAAATATCTATAATGTATCCCCTTTACGGTTCATAAACGCATGAACTGGGGTTAATTTTGAAATATGTTGATACCATTGGAGGTTTTTGAGGTTCACGGTCAACAAAAAGAAACTTACACCTGCTATCGGATCATTCCACGAGGTAAGCATATATTTTGACATCCAAAACTCAAAATGCCAATGATTTCATCAACTTGGTGAACTCTACAGAAACTGACGACATTGGCATGATGTTCTCAGACCAATATCCGTTTATATATCAAAATATAAATAACATGCTTGTTTGTCAATTTTTGCCTGTCTAGTGCTCTTGTTTGTTTAATTATCGTTTAATTACAAACACGTAACATTTGTAAATATATGAAAATGGTATGTAAATTTGAATGTTAATTGTTTGAAAGCAGCAATTAAAAATTAATACGTAGAAATTAGTATTCCGTGTATAAATGTGTGTGTTTAGGAGTGAAACAGGATATGATAATTAGCAATAGAAGGGAGCAAAAAGGAAAAGCATATTTCCGCAGAAACAGGTTGAGCTGGCCGTAAACGTGGGAGAAACGCTAAATATAGCAATTTCAAAATTACCCCCGAGGTAGAAGAATTATACATTTGTTATTTGCTTTTAATAATCTTTGTGATATCTCGCATCCGCTGTTTGCCAACTGCATTAGCTGTATGCAAATTTTCGCAAGTTTACTATGTATATCTTCAGGATATCTCCCTTTAAATTCGATTATCGTTTACTTATCGAATATTATTTCCATTTTATAAACCTTACTATTATTTTAACAACTTTTATTCAATCTACATTACATGAATAAATATTTTACGACTTCTAATCAACTGTGTGCATAATTTATGAATGAAACATGATTAAATCAGTTTAATAAGTAGATATCGTATCGTTAGTTCAATATTTGCTACTATTATTTTTTAGATAAAGAGTGACAAATTAAGAGTGTCCTGATTTTATGTTGATTCCTGATTTAGATGTTTCGAAATCCAGACAGATTTCTTATAATTCGGACTAGGTCATTTCAAATTGGGAAAAGGAATTTTAAATTATATCGAGAATTTATGATGTTTCTAAAACGAATTTGCTGAGTTATATTTTTGAATTTATCTAGCTGATGAATTCAGAATTAAATAATAATTAAAAATTTTGACAGTGACCGTGTACAAAAAAAAAAAATGTTTGGCGTGCAGAGGTTAATATGAGCAAAGGCTCAAAATTGATCAAGTCGAAAAAGCAATCGAAATCGCCGGCGAGCGAGCGCGAGACAGAACTGCGTTTTATAAATTATGAGGAGGAGGAGGAGAAGTTCCGGCAGAATTCGATAGACGAATATTTCGGCGAAGGCGATTCGGCACCCGCGGATTTGGACCCCGTTTCGAAATTCGAACATTTCAAATCGGACCACGACATCGAGCTGTAGCTGGAGGTCGAAATCGATGAGAGCCTACGGGATTTGCTATCCCAGACCCGACCGAATGACGGATTCTCCGACGTTCTCCATGTCACCATCATTCATCAGACCAATTCCAGGCAACAAACCAAAATCAACGTCAACTACAACGAGGTCTCCGAGTTCATAGAGATGCTCAACCAACACAATACCCAGGAAAAACTCATCAATAAACTCAACGGCAAAGCAAACATAAACAGGAATTAACAGATTGTTGAAAGAATGTACCAAGCAAAGGATACCTGGAGTCGGAGAATCGCACCGACGCTGACGAGACAAGAGACCTCGCACCCGACAGAACCACCGTTTACACCCCGTACACCTTCAAAAACATGAAGAAGAACCTGCCCTGTTTAAATCCGAACGCCTCCGAGGAGAAGCCGGGCACCCCGTGCCTCTGCCAGCACTGAGGCATAATTGACGTGCGCCATCCCCCAAACGCCCAACCCCAAGTTAAACCCGGGAAAGAAACTGAATGTGAACAAGTACGACGGGACGAGGAGCAAAAGTAAGAGTAAGAGACGAACCTCTTGCTGCTGAGAGAGTTGCGTCAGAAGATCATGGCGTTGGATAATCGGTTGAATCAACAGGAGGAGAGTTCAGTTAGGAAGGATTATTGAAATACTTAATTCATAAGCGGTTGATTCAGTATTCTAATAAACTATGAGGTGGGAGGGATGTCAAAACGATTAATATAGCGACGCAATACAGTAAGACCACTACCAAGGATGAGAAGTTTAGACTAAAGACTAGGAAGTACTGCGCTCACAGCGTGAAGCCTAAGAATTCCGATGAGAGTTGCTACTCGGATTTGTCTCTGCTCAAGAAGAGAACGAAAAAGGAGGATGTCGAAGAGCCGTGGCTACGAGTACGAGTTCAGGAAGGATAAGGACAATGCGAACGCCATAAACGATCTCAAGTACAAGATCACCAATTTGATCGAGGAGAAGATGAAGAGTCCCAAGAAGAACAAGCGCAAGGTGAAAATGGAGAAGCACAACGAAATCCTGAAACTTGCACCGAACATGGACGACATCAAGATCTACGAGAAGAAAATAATCTACAGCACCTGTAAACCCGCAATCTCACCTTTGAAAATGAGCTCGCAAACCATATGTGCAAGCAGCTGTGCGATCTCGTATACAATAATTACCAGGAACGGCACAGCGCCAAAAAATGCGATGATTATGTTTTCAGGAAGAACATCGAAGCGCGCAAGAAGTGCTTGAACGTTGACGATGTGGCTAGGGAAAGCTTTCGAGGGCTGCAAGGGCCACGAGAAGAATGAAAAGTTGGATGTGTCGTACGTCAAGGCCTGGCAGGAAGAAAGCACTGAGGCGGAGCTCGGCTCGAACCGCAAAGGAAAAGCATGAAGCATACAATTCAGGATAAAATAAATTATTTGAAGCTGTTGGCGAGGAAGAAGAACGTGGACGAGACTGAGTTGTGGAACAACATTTTGAATCAGGCGTAGAAGTACATAAAGTCTAACGAGGACACGATGTCGATTCATTTACCCAGCGGAAAGAAACCGCGAGATTTCTGAGTTGGAGTTGACATGTCGAACCTGAAGGTCAGAAATCGGTTGAAAGTTAATCGAGAAATCACTTCACGCTGTCCTTCAGCTCCATTGCTGATTCACTGCGATTTTCCAATTTTTAAGCTTTTTAGCGAAACGTTAGTGTTTTCCGACCAATTTTATGATGTTCTTTTTTTTCTCATCTCAATGTAGGTTCAGGGATTTGCGTCCCTTAAAACACTGCGGCTTTATAGGCCTAATATATTCCCCCACATTGTTCCATTCTAGCAAATATCCAGACATAGTGTATTACGTCCAGAAGTCTACGTGTCTTGTGATTCGACAGTAGTCCCTCAGCTGTGATGCTTTTTGACTTTTATTCTCCTGCGCGCGATTGCTTCGCACTGGATGATATGAGATGCAGATGCGCAAGATGATATGAGAAGCAGTTTCATCCTCTTAGTTTCAGAGTCTGCCTAATGGTTCATCTTTACAGATGCCTATTTTTTGTGTGTGTCCTTTTAGTACATATTGTCCCGTTCTCATGCAATAGTTGCAATCTTTTTCCTAGATAATTGCAGGATTTCAGTTGTCAGATATGGAATCTAACAGTCGTTTGCTGTGTTGTTTGCCACTTCTGCCGACCCATTCTAATTGGTGACATTTATTGGTCCACTCTATTGTTACTTTACAAGTCATGGTTTTGTTGATGTATAACTTTTGCTTGCAATTGGAAGCACTGCATCAGCGGCCTCTTTTGCAACGTCTTCCGCCTTTTCGTTTCTCTCCAGACCTATATGACTAGGTACCCACGTAACCGTAACGCTGTTTAGATTCTAAAGGCACTCCGAAACTTTCCTAGATTTTATTCTATGATATGTTAGGGCGTTTATAGCCAGAGGGAAGTTTGAGGAAACGCTCTGTGAAATCGTACAGAGAGGCCTCAAAGTAACTAGTAGGTGGTATGAACAGTGGGACTGAGACTCAACCCGAGCCGAACCACGGTGAAACCATTTACTAGAAAGAGAAAACTAAACTGCCTACACCCCATACTGTCAGATGGGAGGGCAGTAGAATACAAACAGGAGATGAGATATGTGGGTATAACACTAGATAGCAAACTCCTATGGAATAGACACGCTGAAGCAGTGGTAGGAAAAGCCAAACGCGCTCTAATGGTGTGCAGAAATCTGGCAGGGAATACGTGGAGTTGTAACCCCACAATTCTGCGATGGATATACACTATGATAGTGAGACTTGTGATCACTTACGGGGCAGTTGCGTGGGGAAGTAGAACCAAGCTGGCCTCTATGAGGAAGCAGCTTGAAAATATTCAAAGACTGGCGTGTGTCTGCATAACGGGGGCTATGGGGTTGTGCCCGACAGCTGCAATGGAACTGCTGCTGGATCTGACTCAGTTGCACCTTGTCGTGGAGATGGCCGCCAGATCGGCGATTGTAAGGTTCAGCCAGGAAGGAATAGGCAAAGGTAAAATAATCTGGAGCAGATACCGAAACAGCGTCGCTGCCAAAATCCCCTGGCTGGAAGCACCAAAAGACGAGATGGTATGCAAATACCATTTAGAGAAAAACTACACAGCAATGTGTAGTAGTAAATCCGATTGGAGCGACGAATCCTCAGCATACCACATAGAGCAAAATGCTATCAAGTGGTATACAGATGGTTCGAAGACAAACGAAGGTACTGGTGCAGGAGTGTTTGGACCTCGAACCAAATACTTCGAATCCATGGAAACAATCCCAAGTATCTTCCAAGCAGAGGTACACGCAATCGAAAGATGTGCACAATTCAACCTCGACAGGAATTATCGCAAAAAACGAATTGGGCTTCTGTCAGACAGCCAAGCAGCCATAAAGGCCATTAGCTCTTAGACTATCAGATCCAAACTGGTATGGTACTGTGTGGAAAAGCTAAACAAGCTTGGCAGATAAAATAAAGTAACGCTATACTGGGTACCAGGACACACCGGTATAGACGGAAACGAAGAAGCCGATCACCTAGCAAACAAGGGATCCAGTAATCCCTTTATAGATCCGCAACCCTTTTGCGGTATGATTTGGTAACACCATCCACAAAAGTTTAGATGAAGAAATAAGAGAACAATGGTTGAAAACCTGGAAAGAACTTCCACGGTTGAGACAATCCAAAGTAATGCTGGGATCTGTTAACCTGAAAAGAACAATAGTTTGCCTGAGACTAAACAAGAACTAGCTTAGAATTCTGACAGGAGTCCTGACGGGACCCTGCAGACTTAGAAAACATCTCAAAACCTTAGGCCTAGAGGAAGATGACAGATACAGATTTTGTGGTTCGGCAGAACAGAAGATCTGCTCATAGATTGCGGAGTAGCTCCGCAAGAGGCAGATGTATCTTGGGACCCAATGCTTGAACGCACAGGAGTTGCAGTCCTTGAATCCCACCCAGATCCTTAAATGCCTAAAGGAATCAGGACTATAGGAGGCGCTCTAAACGGGTAAGTATACCAAGGGTTAGAGGAAGAGGATGGGGTACAATAGATCTACGAAGGTCGCAGTACAAGTCGTTACCATCAATACTAAAATCTACAATCTAGGGCGTTTATCGCATCCTGACTACTATTGATATTTCTACTTTTTTATAATATTTCCCAGACACATGTCTCGATTGCCAGAATTTCTGCTTAAAAGACCGTGGTGTGCTTCCACAGTGGCACCGTTATGTTACACCTAGCAGGCAGTCCACAGATCTCAGCGGTAGTTCCACTGTCCTTCTTGCAGCCGTCTTTCTACTAGAATGGATCTCCTTGACTTTTCTTATGGTAGTTTCCTACTGTCCACTGTGGTTGTGATTTGAATTGTATTTCGAATAAAAAGCTTTGAAGCATCGAGTCTCTTTCCTTGTTAAGGATTGGCTCTTTGGTTACATCCGTTATTGTGGAATGCCCTGATTGACAGGATTTGCCATGTATTGTTGCACTTGTATCTGAAAGCTCCCATCCTTGCCTCGCGTGATGGAAACATCTAGAGGAGGCAGGCTTAACATTGCTTCCAGAACACCTAAAGGTGCGTTTCTCATCAACCCCGTAATTAGTTACCAGGCTAGTCTCTGCACGCTAGAGAGTTTGTTTATAGCCTGCTTCTGTTTGGTTCACCAAATTGTGGACGCATATGTCAAGATAGGTCTCACTTAGGTTTACCATCCGTCCAGGATTAGCCCGTACAGTCCAGGTTCTTTAGTGCTGTCGGGAGTAATGTCCTGGGTTGCAAAAGTTCCGGTATTTAAGAACATTATGCCGCGCGAGGATTTTTTTTTAATTCTAGACCTATATATTCGACATAGCGTTTTTAAACATTCTAAACATTCAGGCTGAAAATTGTCTGCGCCGTGGCATTCACTGTGGAATTGTCATCTTTTCTGCTCGATCCCCACACTTAAACCCGCTTGATTTTTTTTTATGGGGCTATCTGAAGTCACTAGTTTATGCTACTCCAGTGCAGAAGTTGGACGAATTGCGAAATCGGAAAATTGCTGGGTGTAACTAAATTAGACATAACCCTAGAGTGTTAGAAAGAGTTCGGCACTCAATGACGAGAAGATTGAAGGAAGTCATTTCGAACATTAGATTGAGCAACTTTACATGTACTTTTGATAATAAATAAAATAATTAATAAAATAATGAAATAAAATGTTGTTATTGTCGCAAATTTTGTTCACCCAGTACCTTCGAAACAAAGGGTTTTTCAGAAATCAACAAGAGACAAAATATTCTTGGAATAGGCCAAGAAATAGTTTATCTAACACCCTGTATAATAACACGGTGCCATTAAAAAAAAAACAAGAGAATGTAATTATTTCGCACACGCCTCACATGTCATGTTTGAAATAGAATGTTCATTGCAAATAGGTAACTCGCATACCGAACATGATTTACGTGTTTCGCGATGTTCTTTGGACACGCTGCCTGGGGTTTCGAAGATTCAGATGCTGTTAGCTGGACGTATGATTTATAGCTCTCCCAAAAAAACCTAAAATCGCCACTTTCGCTGTGAAATGCCCAATAGTTTGTGCATTTTGCCTACGATTTTCAACGTAATGGAGAGTATACAGTTCTCTGCCGAGTTACCGATAAATAATAGTCTTTCGTACGATTTTTTTAAAGCTTATTGTTATTCTCATAGTAAAGAATATATGTAGCAAGATACGCGATATAGAGAACGTTGTAAAAATTGCTAGAGGCCACCTTCGAGTACATCTTTTTGTAGTATATCTACCAAGCATTTTATCCATCGTGTCCTCTCCAGCTTTTGATCAGTTATAAAATTCGATAATTTCTGCATAATCTTTGCACCATCACATATCTTTGCTTCCTGAGGCATTGATGATAGCATAAACACCTCCATATATATACTCCACCTATCTTTTCTTCCTGCTGCATTGATGATAGCATAAACTTCTCTATATATATATATACTCCACCTATATTTGCTTCCTGCTGGATTGATGATAGCATAAACACCTCCATATATATGTATACTCCGCCTGTGATGGGGATGACTGAAATGAGTAGCTCTGACACATCACTTCCGATCCCAAGCCCGGAAAAGGGGGAAGGGTTGAGCATAGGGCTAACAACCCGATCTTGTAAAAAGAGATACTGTTACGAAAACCAACGATTCGTCTGGGAACAGGACGGACACAAGACGACGGCCATGGCTATGTAAGAAGGATATGAGTATTGGAACCCTGAATGTACTAAGTTGGCACAGACTAGGAGCAGCGCAGAGGACGATAGGACAGTTAGATTGGAAAATCTGCTGTATTAACGAAGCTGTATTAAGCTGTATTATTTCTGCTGAACTAAGTAAGTCGAAACCAACGCCACGAATTTGGAATTGGTTTTGTCGTACGAGAGAAACTGATAGGACCTGTTATTGAGTTTAGACCTGTGAATGAACGGATCTGTCAAATCAGATTTGCAGGAAAGTGGTATAACTATTCGACGTTATCCCTACACGCACCAACTGAAGAAAAATACGACCTAAATAAGGAATCCTTCTATGATGAACTAGAAAAAGCTATAAACGGAACACCCAAACAAGACATGGTAATAAGGTTGGGAGACTTCAACGCTAAAGTAGGAAAAGAGGAGGCCTTTAGGCCAGTAATTGGCAAACATAGCCTGTATGAAAACTGTCTATAAAAACTGTCAGCACCCAACAGTCTATTGATAAGATCAATAATGTTCGAACACAAGAATATCCATAGGCAGTCCTGGATATTCAACGATGGAGTAATAAGGAACCAAATCGACCATATATTGGTTAATGCAAAGTATAGCAGCAATGTAACCAACGTAAGAAGAGGCGTGGATGCTGATAGTGATAATTTTTTGGTTAGAGCTAAGGTGCGAGCAAAAATATCTAGCCAAAAGTACCAAAACACAGTCAAGCCCCCTATATCGAATACTGAAACATTTAAAGACGACAACAAAAAACAAGAATACCAGAGGAGTTTAACAGCACAACTGGAGGCAACATCCAGACAGAGGATGTTGCGAAAATATGGACGAACATAGAGAGGTCAATACTCGCAAGTACACAAACGATTGTGGGGAAAAGAAAGGCTAAAGGAAGGTACAGGTACGTGATACGACAAGGAGTGTGAACAGAAGATAAGCGCAAGAAACTTAGCCAGAATGGACCCAAATGAGACAGGCAAGACCCAAATGAACACATTAGGGATAAATACAGACAAACAAGAACAGCAGCACGGAGAACATTTAGAGTCAAAAAAAGAGCGCACGAACAAAAATTGTAGAAGAACTGGAAACAAGTCGAACAAATAACCAAACTAGAAATTTTTTTCAATAAGTGAGAAAAATTAAAAGAGGCTTCAGACCGAGGACTGACATGTTTCTTAAAACAGATAACGACGAAGACTAGTGACAGATAAAAACGAGGTGTTGGAGACGTGGAGAAGCTACTTGGACCAATTACTGAACGCACAGAAGGACCTAGGAAGAGGTACGGTCACATATTACACCTCAGATCCACTGGTCGAGGAGCCAACCCTTGAATAGCTAACGAAGGCGATCATGAGAATAAAGAATAACTAAGCGCCGGGTAAGGACACAATACCGGCAGAGTGTCTCAGATATGGAGGAGAAACTCTTATCAAATACTTCCACACCCTCAGACTCCAAATTTGGAAGGAAGAGAAAATACCAAGTAGTTGGAAAGAGAGTGTCATCGTGCCCCTACAAAAAGGGCGACAAACTACAGTGCTCCAACTATCGGGGAATATAATTGATAAATACGAGATATAAGGTCTGGTCCCTGGTACTACTCGAAAGACTAACTCTATGTTGAACACCAGCTAGGCCAGTGGTACTTAACCTATGGGTCGCGACCCAAGATTGGGTCGCGAAACATGTTTCTTGGGTCGAACCAAGAGAGTTTTTGCCCTAATTTTCTGAGAAAGAATAGGTATATGAACTATGTAACCACTCATTATTGATAATAATAATCTTTATTGTCACCAAAAGGAACAAATGGCTATCAACCATAAGGTCTTTTTGCCATCTCATTTTAATTTATTAGGTTATTCATTCAATTTTGCTTTGAACGAATAATAGCTTTATTTATCTTTCACTTGAAAAAGACCTTCACCAGTCGGAACTCGAGTCGTGTTAAGTGTGTAGATTTATATAACTTCACAAGTTATCTTTGAAAATGAGCTAGTCAAAAATTGGTAAAAATAAGTAACTAGACATAGACACTATTAACTGTAGAGATTTTGAACTCAAAGACTTGGCCCATGTTAGAAGGTTACAAATAAATACGTATATTGGCTTGGCCTATTTTAGCCAGATTATCCCATTTTTGATTGTCCGACTAAAGGCAGATTATCTAGTTTTTGCCAATTTTTGACAGTACACCCACGAGTATCTGCATGTTCTGTCTCATCTTCCACGTGTTCTTTACATCTTCCTGTTCCCTTGCATCCGAAGGTCCTGTCTAGTTAAACCTATTCATGTCATGTCTAGTTTTGCTTATACAAGGTCCTGTTTACTTTTGCCTATCCAAGGTCCTGTCTAGTTTTGATACTTACCCTAGTAACGGTAACAACGGGAACGTTTTGAAATTTATCCGAAAAAAAATTGTAAAAAGTGGTAAAAGTGATTAATCTATTAAATATAAATAAGTGGGAAACATGCGACCTAGCAGTGTTGCTAGTATGACTGTAGAAATCTGCACCAGTCTTTATACTAAAACTTTTGGATTACATTTCAACAAATATTGACATTTAAGAACCGCCAAATTTAGAGGGTAGGTATCAGTTGTAGCGTCTGACCGCTAGCGGCTACGAACGGCGTCTGTACCGACCTTTAAAGCCGACCGTAAAACTCAACCTCACGTCCTTATGGAAATGTTGTCTCATAGATTCGGAACTAAGGTTAGGGCGTCCCCTGAAAGCGACGCGTGTTGGCAAGGCCCGGTCAACATGAAAAGTGTGCAAAGGTAACCGGTGCATGGGCGGCGACGGCTAAACAAGCGAGCCCCTACTTTCTGTCTCGCATCGTTGAACGTCGGGACTATGTCTGGTCGCCACAGCTAACTAGCTAAAGCACTTATGAAGAGGCACATTGACATCTGTGCAGTGACAAGATGGAGCGTACAAAAGTCTTGTGACATTGATGTGGTTACAAACTGAACAACAACGGCTCCCGTGGTATAACCAGCGGCGCCGGCATCATCACATTAACCAAGTTTGATGATGGAAGACAAAATTTAATTCTTCAGTGCCTACGCTCCACAAACCGGCCTGAGCCTAGAAACTAAAGATGACTTCTGGTCTCTGATTGATGAGAAGACTTCTGAAGTGAAGGCAGAGGTGGGTTGATATGATCCATAATGACCTGAAGACTGCACATCTACACCCAGATATTGCTGAAGATTGAAAGGAATGGAGACAGCGGATCCTCACAGCGGACCCTGCTACCAGACGGGTCAAACGCTAGGAAGAAGAAGAAACAGGTCCTGTCAAGTTTTACCTATTCATGTCCTGTCTGGCACAGTCTAGACTTCTTCTTGGATCATACAGTCCCAGGTGATCGTGAGAGCATTTTCCGCATGTTCTGTCATATTTTATTCATGTTCTGACCCATCTTCTATGTGTTCTATCTCATCTTCCTATTCCCATGCATCCGAAGGTCCTGTCTAGTTGTACCTATTCATGTTCTGTCTAGTTTTGCTTATACAAGGTCCTATCTACTTCTGTTTATTCAAGGTCCTTTCTAGTTTTACCTATACATGTGCTGTCTGGCACTGTCTAGACCTCTTCTTGTATCATGCAGTTCCTAAGTGATCGCGAGAGCATTTTCCGCGTGTTATGTCATATCTTCTGCATGTTCTGTCCCATCGTCCACGTGTTCTATCTCATCTTCTTATCCCCATGCATCCGAAGGTCCTGTTTAGTTAAACCTATTCATGCGCTGTCTAGTTTTGCTAATACAAGGTCCTGTCTACTTTTGCCTATTCAAGGTCATGTCTAGTTTTACCTATGCATGTCCTGTTTGGCACTGTGTAGACTTCTTCTTGGATCATACAGTTCCCACGTGATCGTGAGAGCATCTTCCGTGTGTTCTGTCCCATCTCCTGCATGTTCTGTCCCATCTTCCACGTGTTCTATCTTATCTTCCACAGTTCTTATAATCACGTATAAATAAGTACTAAGTGATCGTGAGAGCATTTTCGCTTATTATGTCACATCTTCTGCGTGCTCTGTCCCATCTTCCACTTGTTCTATCTCATATTCCTATTCCCGTGCATCCAAAGGTCTTGTCTAGTTAAACCTGTTCATGTCCTGTCTAGTTTTGCTTATACAAGGTCCTGTCTACTTCTCCCTATTCAAGGTCCTTTCTAGTTTTACCTATTCATGTCCTATCTGGCACTGTCTAGACTTCTTCTTGGATCATACAGTTCCTTAGTGACCGTGAGAGCATTTTCCACGTGTTCTGTTACATCTTATGCATGTTCTGTCCCATATTCCACGTGTTCTATTTCATCTTCCTATTCCTATGTATTCAAAGGTCCTGTCTAGTTTTACCTATTCATGTCCTGTCTAGTTTTGCTTATACTAGGTCCTGTGTACTTCTAGTCAAGGTCCGGACCGGATCAAAGTCCGGTCTAGACTTCTTCTTGGAACATACAGTTCCCAGCTGATCGTGAGAGCATTTTCCTCGTGTTCTGTCACATCTTATTTATGTTGCCATCCTCCACCTGTTGCCACTTTTGGCAGTACACCCACGAAGATTTTTTTTTAATTTGGTCTAGAAAATCTTTCGTTTCGTTTTTTGGGTCGCGCTATAAACATATTCCTCAAAATTGGGTTGCGGCTCAAAAAGGTTGAGAACCACTGAGCTAGGCGACTACCAATGTAGGTTCAGGAAAGAAGATCAATAGTAGACCAGATCTTCACAATACGTCAACTAATGGAGAAGTGCTGGGAGTACAATAAAGTCATACATCAACTCTTCATCGACTTCAAACAAGCGTACGTCAACGTCTTGAGGGTGGCGTTGTGGAATGCTATGATGGAACTGGGTATTCCGAGTAAACTTGTCAGCTTAACAAAGATCAGCATGGAAGGCTTCAAAAGTGCAGTACGGATCGGGGCAAAGCTATCAACCTTTTGTACGATAAATAATGGCCTGAAACAGGGAGACGCCATCTCCCCACTCCTCCTTAATATAGCTCTGGAGAAGGTAGTGAGGAAGGCAAAAACGGAGACACTGCTATATAGAAATCGGGGCCCGCGTCTTATATTGGCCTTTTCGGGTGACATAGACATCATTGGAAACACAACCAGGAACGTTAAAAAAGTGTTTAAAAAAATAGAATCTGCAGCGGAAAATATGGGCCTAAAAATAAACGAGAGTAAAACCAAGTACATGACCACATCAAGGACTAAACGTAGGGATAGGATAGGACAAAATGTGACGATGGACCAATACAACTTCGAAAGAGTCCAGGAATTTAAATATCTGGGTGCCACTATCACGTCGGACAATGATATGACCACAGAAATTATCAACAGAATACAAAGTGCCAATCGATGTTGTTTTGCATTGTAGAGAATAATTAAATCAAAAAATGTATCTCGGACGACAAAAATAAGAATATTCCATATATACTCCATTATAAGACCGATTATGACTTACGCCTGCGAAACCTGGACAATGACAAAAAAGAACGAAGACCGGTAGGTAGGAAGATCGCGACTACGGTGGAGAGACAACATAGCATCATATCTTAGATCCCTGAATACCATGGAAGCGGAGGAGCTAATGATGGACAGAATCCAAGGGAGGAGAGTTGTTGAGTTAGCCAAGACCCACCATGAGTTGTAAGAGCTACAGAGGGAGAGAGAGATAAACACCGCTTTTTTGGCATATAACTAATTTAGCACAGAGGCCAGTTCTCGGCTTTGAAAACTCCATCACAACCGCTGATGCGGCGTAATCGGTCTGGTAGGGCTAGCTTTCTTCAGTACACCGAGATTAACCTGAGTACAAGGAGGGATCGCATTAACTCCAAGATCTCTCTTAAACCACGTGACTTAGCGGATATGGATGCGTTGGTACAACGATACACTTCCAGAAGATGGAGACCTCTGGCAAGTCAATAAGGCCGTATATAGCGCCGCAAAGCGACTTGTCCCGGAAAGTTGATGTGAGAGATCGTCCGAGTTGGTCGAGAAAACCGAACGGCGCTTACAACAAGTTGAGGCCAAAGTTCCGTCGACGAGAAGGCACGCATCTCGAATCCAGTGTGTGATGGATTTTATCTTCAGCGGCAGGGTGTTAAGTCTAAGATCTTCACACCTAAGATCAGGCGTGTAGCAGCCACTCTACGCCGCCACCATCACACACTAAATCGCTAGGTGCTATAGACCATCAAGCGGGACTGTATGGTTACTTTTTCATGAAAGATATACACAGTGGATAATTCTACTCGTTTTTTTCAAGGCAGTCATAGCTGGTTTTAAGGCTGGTAGCCAAAAATCCCGGGATAGTACAAATTTTGTCTATGGCAGAGTATTGAAATAGTTATTGTAATGTTTTGGCCGGATCCTTTGTACGGTGGCACCAAGGCTTTGAGAACTCGCTCACCAACGTTTTTCTCGCGGATGGCGCTCGATTTTCCAATATAAAGCTGTCCAGTGAGTGGATACGAATTTTCAGCATCAGATATTCACCATACCTTTGATTCCGTACTTCTTATGTAGTTGTCGCTACTCTCGAAGAGGTTCGAACCGAGTTCGAATTTAATAAAAAATAAGTAATTTGCAGGATTTTTCTACAATGGACCTGATTTTATTAATTGTCCTGGTCATTTGCAAGTAAGGCAGTAGGTGGTTACCCGTGTGGCCGTTTTTTAAAGAAATGGCAAATCTTTGGTTACTGACCGAAGGGTTAAAGACGGTTAAAAATTTGTTCTATATTTTTCAAACCTTACAGACTAGACTCATTTCTAGTTGTATCAAATTCTTTTATTAAACCTGACGTATTCTTTCTTGTCAATGTTTTGATGACCGCCGGAGTACACAATAAACACATTATCAGAAATAAGAATGTTTGCACAGAAAATATATATTTGCCATCTACCATAAACAAATATTTACTCGCTGTTTTCTATTCTCATTCGACTAGAATTTGTATTTACTCTCCCCATTTTTACAACATTTTTTTGTTCGTTCGCGACGCGCTCCTCGTGGAAATCTATATAAATACACGACGAATCCCGCAATGCTCTTAGGAAATAGTCGCCACAGAAAACTGCGAAAAAAAAAACAACAACGCGAATATCTCAATATTCTTAAAAACACTCAAAACAAAAACTAAAATTTGCAAATTCTTAATGGATTTCTGTTCTAATTCCGTCCGTTTAAATTGCAAGGGATGCGATGCGGAGAAAGAAAAATGAAAATTTACATGAAACAGCAAGTGCAAGAACTTTTCAGTTAAATTAAGTAAAGTTTATATAGAACGATATTCGGATTAACATTATAACCGAACCAAGACTTGATTTGTATTGGACTATAATTTGCAATGAGTAAACAGAACTGGGAAGACAAGACTAGAGGAGACAATTTTCTTAATAAACCCTGTGTAATTATATTTGATGTTGGGGTTGGTGTGTAATCTGCGTTGGAGTAGAACTCGATCGTTTCGGGCGGCTATTAATGACGGGGCCGTGCGATACCCTCGAATCTACCCCACCCCCCTCCGTTTTAAACAAAACAATGCACATGGGGAAATGGCGGATGTGTCGTTTATTTAACGCGGTCCTGCAGGACGAACCAGAAAATTGGACAATAAACTTGATTTAAGGTCACGAAATTTCCGTATTGGGACCCAACGCCGAACGCCGGTTACAACCGATATTATTTATCTCACCCCATAAACAATACACATAAACGGAACAGAATCTAGATAAGATTGGAAAGACAAGTTTGTATAGAAATATACTATTTGACAGACTCGACTATATTCGTTTATGTATTAATTAGAGCGTTGTACTTAGCTGTATGACAATTAGAAATGCAGGAGCTGTAGTACTATTAATAATCTACGTGCACTATAATCTCTCGGTATTAACATATTGGTTGCAAGATGTTCTCTCGACTGATTGTAATGGGTAACATATATAATATTATCTGTTTGATTACGCCTTTTGTTCCAACACATGGAATATTCACACTTTAATACACAACATTTATATTAGTGAAACAATCTTGAATGATAGTAGCAACCTTGGAGTGTCTACTTTGATTATTATTTTGTTCATTTGCTTTAATAAAATGTGGTAAATTGATTCTGAGGAGGTTTATTTATAACGATAAACCTATACGCGGTAATTAATTCTCGTATAATTTTATGTGTCGTGGCGGGCGAGAACGGCCAGCAGGAGTTCATTTTCGATGGGGCAATAACATATAAAAATATTTTTCATAAAAATTTATCGCCCGATGTATTTTTATGTGCAATGTTTGCGTTTCGCGATGAAAATATTAACGGGCCCATTTGAAAATTGACACGCCGTAAAATCAACGAATTTATAAGGGCATAAAGAAAATAAACCAGAAATATTGCTTGAAATGGTTTTGGTTTAATAAATCTATTCGTTGTAATTGTTGTGTAAAGTGGTGACTGTTGTTGTAGTTTGATGGTGTTAATAAATAAATAGTTACTTGGAAACTGCGAGTTTTTGATTAAGGATATAACTTACGTAATATTTGGTTAAAAGAGGGAGAGTATTGTAGCACAAGCGACCGATATAACGGTGTAACAAATGTTATTACAGGAGCACCTTCATTTAGGATAAGCTGAGGAACATTCGATTTTCCGTCGGCGCATAATCCTTCGGGATTTATCTGAGTGTTTAGTGACATCCGCTCACTACAGCTAGCCCATCCAGCTCACACTAACTACTTCCACGCCTTGCGGTCAACAATCCGGACCTTCATTTATTACCTAGGTCTCTCGCCAAATTTACACCTAACTAATAGGAAACTTTAAGCGCTCACCGTGTTTAATGCATAAGCCGATAGTTGACCGGGATAATATTCCTCCTTTTGCGCATTCAGCTCGCCATTGTCCGTGTCCTGACCACACATAATTTCCAAGATAATTGCGACGTCCCATTACAGGACAATTCATCGTCAAATCAATGGGAACTCGAAACTATTACTGTTACAAACAAACCAATCCGAACGTTTACTGTTCACATTGTTCGGGATTCTCGATTCAATATCAAATACTACTTACTACATTCACTCGCAATACTAATATCAACTCGCCCTATTTCCAATTCTTTATTCAAATTACTTATTACTTTAATTTATAACATATAACTAGACTGACTAGTTGGACGAGATAATCTCGTATGTCTAGTTTCGCCTATCTAGTCTCGTTCGTCTAGTCCTGTCTGTATAGTCTAATCTGTCTAGTCCCGTTTGTCTAGTACCGTTTGTCTATTCTCGTTTGTCTAGTCAATCAACCATTACATATAGTCTTATTTGTATGGTCTTGTCTGTTTAGTCTCGTCTGCTTAGTCTCGTTTGTCTAGTTTCGTCTGTCCAGTCTTTTCTGTATACTAGAAACTATCTAAGATAGAATTGGTGAGAGCATCCTAGGTTATAGAAAATCATACAAACTTAAAACAAACGGAACACAGCCTGCATGTGTAAATATATTCAGCCTTTCCGGAGCTCTATAACAATTATTGAGTCTTTCTAGGACTACTTGGTACTTGGCATTACCGTATTTACCGTTTCTGAATAAATCGAAAAATACTGAAATCAGTAAAAATTGTTATTCTCAGCACCTTGTGAATCGATTGATCCAAATACCGGATATGTTTTGGGGCATGGTAGTAGCTTCTAAGAAAAAAAATATATAAGAAGATGGCACTAAAATTGGAGACTGGTTTTTTCTGTATTTAATAATTAATTTTATCTAACTATGTTATTATTTAAGTGAAAATATGTCTACATCTAAAACATATAATCCAAAGTGTTGCATTTGTTCAAAACTCAATAAACAAAAACCGGCCAAGTGCGAGTTGTGACTCGCGCACCGAGGGTTCCGTACAAACTTGTAAGTAAGGTATCTTTTTTTTGTGGAGGACGTAGCAAGCACATTCAGTTAACTTGACGAGTGGTCCTCCTGAAATCACGACCATCTTAGTACCGCTGCAAGCATAACCTCAAGATGTCGCTGTCGTACGATGGAATTCTACCCTATATGTTATTACCATACATCCCCCATTCACTATGAAAGTTTAGAGGTTCTGGAACTTTACTATTTGTTTTTACTGCTCAATTTTGCCTATATACCTATATACCCTGTATAAATGTATACAGGGTATTTTTTTTAAATAACGCAAATATTTTTACACTTATAAAAAGAAAACTTTATTTTAGTATTACACTTATTCACTAACTTATTTTAAGATCTAACTATTTCTAGATCTAATATAAACTAATATATTAACTATTTCTAGATTTATTTCGATACTCTTAACATTCAGTTGTTCAATTGCTTTTGGGCAATTGACTACAAAAAAATATAGGGTGTACGTGATTTAAGTATATGTAGATTATAAAGAAAAATTAGACGAAATATAATATATACAGGATGTTACGGGACTTGAGTATGTCGCATGTCGGCTATAAACAAGCAAAATTTAGACAAAATATATACCCTGTATATATTATGTATATAGAGCGTACGTGATGAATTGCATAACGAATATAAACAAAGCAAATTCAGAATAAACAGCTTGGTGCCAACACATACTTTTTAACCTTCGGACCTAACCGAGGAGTACCTAACTGTATGCAACCCATATGCTTCTGGAGCCTGACAATACCACTACGACAACATTAGTGTATTTTCATAAGTTTCTAATAGTAAATTTGCATTTTTTTTGTAATTAAACTACATATTTACGGTTTTCAGATTTTTCCCTTTACATGTGCTGTAAGACACCGCTGCGTGCCAAATTTCATGATTCTATGTCAACGGGAAGTATCCTATAGGTTTTGATTCCCTTGTGAAATCGCAAAATATGCGACATAAATGGTCATATCTTTTGATCGCGATGACTTACAAGTTTGATTTTTTCACAGCTGAATGAGACCGCAGACCCGAGTATTTGATACAAATTTCAACTTGTTACCTCTACCCGTTCCTGAGAAAAATGGTCTTGACAGACAGACAGACAGACAGACAGACGGATAACAAAGTGATCCTATAAGGGTTCCGTTTTCGGTACGGAACCCTAAAAACGCGAGGTACTTCAAAATACATAAAATCTGATGAAGATGCTGAAGATTTTTAAACGTTCTTTGATCATCCAATTGTAGTTGGCGATGTTTTGTGTTATAATTGTCGTTCAAAAAAATATAAGAAAATGAAACTTGACGACGAGGATTATCGAGGATACATCGTTAGAGGATGAATTACCTTCAGATACAAGTAAATTGTTGTAAAGAACTGATTCGAACTTATCATCGATGACTTTGTCTCAGTCAAGTACTGACGGTCCATCATTTAATTTAGAGGTTGTATGTGATGATGATACAGAAGAATGTATTGAAGTTCAAATTAAATTAACTGTTGCAACTAACAGATATTGTTGCGTGTGTTCTGTTTCAAATCGAAATCTGGTAGTTGTTTCTCAAGATGCTCGTATGCAATGCTTTATTAACCGTTAAGGTCATTCTACCGGCCGGAACGGCCGAGCGCACTTTAAACTAATTATTATTTATGGTTAGAATAACATTTCGACGAAACGCCTTTTGGTAATCTCCTATTGCTAATGAAAGATATGAAAATAGTTTTTAAAAAATCTTTATGTTTTAAAAATTGCACAATTTTTACATTTCTTAAAAAAAATTCGCTAGACTCCTTCTACCAGCCGCAGCGACCTGGTGCGACAGCGTGTTATCAGACCGCGGATTAAGTTTTATTTACTTACATTGTTTTCCTATATTTAACTTCTACGAAATTCGACATTTCGACGAAACGCCTTTTGGTAATCTCCTATTGCCAAGGAAAGATATGAAAATAGTTTTTAAAAAATCTTTATGTTTTAAAATTTGCACAATTTTTACAATTCTACAAAAAACTTCGCTAGGCTCCTTCTACCGGCCGCAGCGGCCTGGTGCGACAGCGTGCCATCAGACCACGGATTAAGTTTTATTTACTTACATTGTTTTCCTATATTTAACTTCTAGATATTTATAAAAATATGTATAAACTATTGAATGATGAAAGCATTCGTCTGCTAGCAGAAATCCAAGATTCACACGAAGAAGTGTCAGTATAAACTCTTTCCATAGAGATAGTAAGAGTGAAGAGGAATTACCGATAAGTTATGAAGAAATAACAGGTACGTCAGATGAAACCACACATCCCTAGCTAGATCATAGTGTGGTACTGCTCTCCTCAAACTTCTAGAAGAACTCCAGGACATAATAGTATTAGAGATTCCATCAAAAAAGTGATTTTACCGCCATACACTACAATTTAGGATCCTGTGGATGCTTTTCGTTTACTTTTTCCGGACAATATAGTATCGACGATTACCAATAAAGAGACTGTTAGAGTACACGGAAAAAAACAAAACAAAAAACCGTGGGAAGCAGTAGATATGATCGAGATCCATGCATTTATTGGTATATTGTTTACTGCTGGGCATCTGAAATCTGCAAATGTGAGTATTGACTCTCTATGGAGCAAAAAATATGGACCGCCAATTTTTCGAGCAACTTTTTCTAAGAACAGATACCACGAAATGTTTTATACGAAAGATATTACGAAATTGTAAATTTATTAGATTTGATGATAAAGAATCAAGATCACAACGGCGTGCAACGGATAAACTTGCACCTATTAGAGAACTGTGGGATCGAATAAATAATAATTTTGGAAAATTCTACATGCCATCATATAATCTAACTGTAGATGAGCAATTGTTTGGTTATGTCGCAAAATGTCCACCCAAGCAATACATGCCGTCAATTAGTCAAACATTAGTCAAACATTAGTCAAACCAGAAAAAAACGGAATAAAAATATTTTGGCTAAACAATTCTGAAACAGAATACCCACTAAAAGAAATGCAATATTTAGGAAAAGAGGGCTCAACGTGCCACCAACCTGGGTAAAAATATCGTACAAGATTTGCGCGGCAATTTGTTCACTACAAAACAATTGGCTCTGAATTCGTGAAGAATCTGAATTCGTGAAATTCGTAAGAGTTCTGTTCTCACTATTACGGGAACGGTACGAAAAAAAACCGGCCAAGTGCCAGTTGTGACTCGCGCACGGAGGGTTCCGTACAAACTTGTAAGTAAGGTATCTTTTTTTTTGTGGAGGACGTAGCAAGCACATTCAGTTAACTTGACGAGTGGCCCTCCTGAAATCACGACCATCTTAGTACAGCTGCAAGCATAACCTCAAGATATCGCTGTCGCACGATGGAATTCTACCCTATATTTTATTTTATTACTATACATCCCCCATTCACTATGAGTGTTTAGGGGTTCTGGAACTTCACTATTTGTTTTTACTGCTCAATTTTGCCTGTATACCTATATACCCTGTATAAAGGTTTTCGGGGTATTTTTTTTTAAATTACGCAAATATTTTTAAAGTTATAAAAAGAAAACTTTATTTTAGTATTACACTTATTCACTAACTTATACTAAGATCTAACTATTTCTAGATCTAATATAAACTAATATATTAATTATTTCTAGATCTATTTCGATACTCTTAACATTCAGTTGTTCAATTGACTGCTTTTGGGCAATTGACTACCAAAAAATATAGGGCGTACGTGATTTAAGTATATGTAGATTATAAAGAAAAATTAGACGAAAAATAATATATACAAGATGTTACGGGACTTGAGTATGTCGCATGTCGGTTATAAACAAGCAAAATTTAGACATAATATATACCCTGTATATATTATGTATATAGAGCGTACGTGATGAAATGCATAACGAATATAAACAAAGAAAATTCAGAATAAACAGCTTGGTGCCGACACATACTTTTTAACCTTCGGACCTAACCGAGGAGGACCTAACTGTATGCAACCCATATGCTTCTGGAGCCTGACAATACCACTACGACAACATTAGTGTATTTTCATAAGTTTCTAATAGTACATTCGCATTTTTCTTGTAATTAAACTACATATTTACGATTTTCAGATTTTTCCCTTTACATGTGCTGTAAGACACCGCTTCTTGCCAAATTTCATGATTCTAGGTCAACGGCAAGTATAGGTTTTGATTCACTAGTGAAATCGCGAAATATACAAAGTCCGCGACAGACGGACAGACAGACAGACAGACACACGGACAACAAAGTGATCCTATAAGGGTTCCGTTTTCGGTACGGAACCCTAAAAATAAGGTATTTTCGCAAAATTTTCAGGCGAAACCTTCCCGAGAACAATTTTGGGATTTACAAAAAATCTCACGTTAGTGTCATACGTTCCAAAAATGGGAAAATCTGTTATTTTATTATCAACAATGCATCATAGTGATGCGAACACGGAAAATCAGAGAAAGCCGGAAGTGATTATTGATTACAACAAAACGAAAGGCGGCACAGATCTTGTGGACAAGTTGATCAAAACTTATACATGTAAAAGAAAGACAAATAGATGGCCTGCATTTTTTATGAACATTTTAGACATAAGTTTATTGGCTGCATGTATTACATATACTAACGTTTATAAAAATTGGAATTCGAGAAAAAAAGAGAAAAGAAATACTTTTATAGAGGAAGTTAGTGGGGCTCTGATTTCACCGCATTTACAGCGACGACAGAATCAAAATTTGCGAAGTAAGGGTTTGAAGGAAAGTATTTATTCTGTGCAAGAAAATTCTGCCAATTCTTCAACATCTCCTCCAGAAAAGAAACGGCGCATGCAATGTCATTTATGTGGAAGTAAAAGGAGTGTTCCAATATTTTATACATTGTAAAAAGAATACTTGTGATAGTCATACCAATAAGTATGTAAATTAATAGAAAAATTAAGCAAGAAACTGTTTTGTTTCTAAATAATATGCGAAAAAATATTTTGTTTAACCACATAATCTAATATAAAAAATATGTAGTTAATTTATAAAAACATTTATTAAACAAAAATAGAATGAAAAAGAACCAAAAATCTAAGATATAATTGAAAAATAATTCTATAATAACATTGCCATTGCACTAAATAGTCACCGGCCGCTCAGGCCGCTAGGCGTAGGATATCTGACTACTTGCTAGTATGACCTGAACGGTTAAAAAAAGAATTTTCATTCCGGATAAAAATCGATGTTGCAGCGATCATCTCCTAAAAAAACGTTTTTATATTGAAGATTTGAATTTATTGAAAGTTTATTCTAATAGAAGTTTTTTAAAATCGTCAGAGTTAACTAAATTGATGGAAAGCTTGCCTTTTGAATGTGACTCTACACTTATTGATAAAATGGATGATTTTCGTATATCTGATGAACAGCTTTACATATTTACTGGATTAAGACGCGAAAACATAATCGAGTTGCGGGATTTATTAACAACTATGAGAAATACAGATTCTCGTACGGTCACTCAAGCTCTTATCGTATTTTTATTTAAGCTACCTACTGGTAATTCAAACAGATTGATATCAGCGAATTTACAATTGGAGAATGAACAGTTGGTTTCAAAATATTGTGACCAAGTGATATCATTTCAGAAAATCATTTGAGAAGGATGTTTTACCTCGGTATTTTGGTTTTCGATCTGTGTCTCGACATGATCTCATAATTCATCACTACTTTTAAAAAGTTTGTTTGCTGATCGCAGTGATAAGCTTTTCTTGATTTACAATGGAACGTATGCTCGTCACCAAAAGAGCTCGAATAATGCATATAAAAGAAAGTCTTGCTCTCGACAGAAGAAAGTACCGTTATGTAAGCCATTTACTATTTGTACGACAAATGGATACATAGTAGATATGTTAGGGCCCTATCATGCCAACATGAATGACGCTACTATAATGAAAGACATTATCGATACTCCTGAAGGTATTTGCAATCTATTGGAACCTGGTGATGTTTTTGTTGTTTGTCGTGGATTTCGTGATGTTCAGGCGCACTTGGAAGAAAAACGTTATCAAGTATTGATGCTGGCATTGAAAGGCAATCGAAATCACTTAACAACTTCTGAATCTAATGCGTCAAGATATGTCACCAACATTCGTTGGGCAGTCGAAGCAGTACACGGAATACTGAAACAAAAATTAGACTATATTTTTGACCAAAAATTCGACAATAAAATGTTACCCAGAGTCGGTAGTTTTTATAGAATTGCATCATTTCTTCACAATCAGTACAACAAAGGTCTATCTTCTGATGCAGAGTATTCAGATGAAATTGTTGAAATATTGATAAAATCTCGGAATAATACTGATCATACATTAGCTGAAGAAGTGGTTGGCAGAGAAAAAAACTTCCATTTGAGACAATTCTGTCTAGTGATTTGACAGATTTTCCAGAAATGACCGTAATGACTTGAAACTTTTATGTACGGGTTCCTATCAATATAAACAAGCAATATCATATTTAGCAGAGACGATGGACGAATCAGATAATATGATCATATAATATTCAGTTTGTCACAGATAAAACTAATATATTGAACGCTCAAGTACAATCTCGCCATATTGGTAGAAAGGTTTACATATGTTTTATTCAATATAAACCAAATACAAATGGATGGAGTGGAATATCAAGATATAGCTGCGAATGTGCTAATGGACTGAGGACAATTGGTTGTTGTTCACACGTAACTGCAATAATTTTTTACCTCACGCAGAGACGATATTTGGCTAAAATCCCCAGACCAGTAGCAATACTTAATACTTTATTCAATTAAGACAATATCACCACTGTGATGGATGAAGATAGCGACGAGGACCAGTCACAAATTCATAAGAAGATTTTTATCATTAACAGATCAATATAATTAATAGATTTTTTAATAGTTTATAATTAAATATGTGTTTGTCCGAAGATGAGGACTTATCTGTTTGAGATTGGGTGAGATTAAAAAGTTGGGAAAAGATTAGGTCAGTTTGCTTGTTTAGGAGATTAACCGAAGGATTTCGGGTTTTTTTGAAAATTTCTGAAGACTCTAGGAGATTTAGTTTCGGGCCTTTGTTGCAATTATGCAAGATTTTTAGATTATCTATTTCTGGGAATTTATGATTGCATTCGAGACAATGGTTTGAAAAAGAACTAGTGTCTTTTTTCAGACGAAAAGCGCGAGAATGTTCTGAAAACCTTGTTGAAAAACTTCGTCCTGTCTACCCTGTACTACCATGTACACGCTATTGCATTCGGAACAGTGAATTTCGTATACGCCGGATTTTTTAATGGGATCGATTTTGTCTTTGGCATTAAACAATATGTTGGACAACTTAGAGGAGGGTTTAAATGCTACTTGAAGATTTTGCATTCGAAGGACATTTGCGGACATTTTCGAAGGACGTTCGCTTGTTTTGCCAAAATATGTCAGGCAGATGAAAGTTTTGTCTGAATTTGAGGTTTTCGGATAAATTTGGGCCATTGCGAATTGGGTTCGTTTATTATTGATAATGTTTTGGATGAGTTTTGTTGGGAAACCATTCTCTGTAGCGATTGAAATGATGGTACTTAATTCTTTGATTCTCTTTTCTGTGGAAAGGGGGATTGAAAAGGCTCGATGTATCATTGAATGATAGGCCGCTAATTTGTGTGTTATCGGGTGAAATGATGAATACGGGATTGTAGAGTTAACATTGGTGGGTTTTCTGTATATATCAAATTCTATTTTGTTGTTTTTGTGAATTAGAGTAAGGTCTAAGAAGTTTATTTTGTTGTCTGTTTCTACCTCGATGCTGAATTTAATTTTGGGATGAACGTTGTTTATTAGGTTGAGAAATTAGTCTAATTGACGTGTACCACTAAAACACGCTATTACGTCATCGACATATCTATACCAAAATGAAATATGTTTTTTGGAGAAATCTAGTTTGAAGATTTTTTCTTCGATAGTTGACATGAATAGATCGGCTAAAAGGGGACTTAATGGCGATCCCATTTGAATCCCATTATTAAATTTGAAGTAATTTTGATTAACACATGTTTCCAGGGCTTCATAAAGTTCAGATTTTATAAGATGAAGACAAGCTTTCTCAATTAAATTTTGTATGATTTCGAGACACTCTTTAGTAGGTATAATAGAAAACATACTACTAACGTCAAAAGATACGAGTTTGGAGTTTATTGGGGTTGTTATTGGTTGGAGGAGTTCCGAAAGGGCGAGTGAATTTTTGACAGAATATTTTGGGGTAAATTTGGTGTATTTTTTGAAAAGAGTATTCAGTTTAATTGCCAAAACTCTTGCTACACTGTTAATATAGGAGACAACTGGTCTAATGGGAGAATCGGGTTTGTGAGTTTTAATGAAACCATTGAGTCTGGGAGCTGTGGGATTCTGACTTATGATTTTAAATTTCTCAAATTCGGAGAACAAAGTTGTAATATTTTTTAAGAGACTTCTAATTTGAAATTGGAATTTTTGTGTATGATCCTTTTTCAAGGGAGTTAGTTTTTCTGTTGAAATGAAAGAGTTCATTTTATTAATGTACTGTTCTCTTTCCAGGACGACTCAATTTTTGTTTTTATCGATTTGATCACTGCGGAGTCTGTGGTAGAATTACGGGCGTACGATTTTATATGATCGGCTATTTTGGCTCGGGGTATACGAGGTTCTTGCATTTTTTTTAGCGCGATTTCTGACTCTACAATTATTGTGGATTTATCGGATTTGTTATTGATGAATGGGGTGTAGTTGGGGTTTTGGGAAGGAAAAGATTGTTCAATAGGACTGAAGATAAATTTTGAGAAGTTGATAAATTTAGACACTAGATTCGGTTTGGACATCACTTTTTGAGATTCGGACTTTTTGTTCTTTACGAGAACGGATAGTTTCTTTTTTAAATTTAAATATTTTAGGTGGTTGACCCTACTTACATTATCACGAACTAAGTCATCAAAGATAGCGAATTCTACTGGATGTAATTTAAATGTCAACTCTGAATGCAATATCTTGAGATAATGTTGAATAACATCTCTCCTCCGATGAAGATTTTTTATTTCGGTTTTCAGAACATTCTCGCGCTTTTCGTCTGAAAAAAGACACTAGTTCTTTTTCAAACCATTGTCTCGAATGCAATCATAAATTCCCAGAAATAGATAATCTAAAAATCTTGCATAATTGCAACAAAGGCCCGAAACTAAATCTCCTAGAGTCTTTAGAAATTTTCAAAAAAACCCGTAATCCCTCTGTTAATCTCCTAAACGAGCAAACTGACCTAATCTTTTCTCAATCTCAAACAGATAAGTCCTCATCTTCGGACAAACACCCCAACAGAATAACAATTTTTACTGATTTTCAATATTTTTCGATTTATTCAAAAACGGTAAGAGATAAAAATCTGAAACTTGCAGCATGGAAGTATCTTATGAGTACTAACAATTCCTAAAATTATGAGCCAGATACCTTTCTGGGGCTGATTCGGTATTCTTATCGTCCCATGGCCTTTATAAGTTATTTTATAGCTTTCAGTCCACTTTTGTGGCACTCAACATAAAACATAAAATAACATTGTTTTTTCGAACACAACATTGTTCATTCGTCTTTCCGATACCTTAAGTGGAAAGCCATCTGTGGACGCGTTTCGAGATTTATGTCTCATCAACACAGCTTTGCTTCCATGAAAAATAATTTGTAAACCATTCTCTTGAAAACCCATGTGGTGTTTAGGGTTAGATGTTTATAATTTAGACATTTTTTAAGAGGGACATGAACTTAGCAGGTTATTGATTGAACTGATAAGATAGAATTGGTAAATTTTGGTAGTCCTAGAAAGACTCAATAATTGTTATAGAGCTCCGGAAAGACTGAATATATTTATATATTCAGGCTGTGTTCCGTTTGTTTTAGCTTGTATGATTTTCTATGACGTAGGATAGTTTCACCAATTCTATCTTATCAGTTCAATCAGTAACCTGCTAAATTCATGTCTCTCTCACAAAATTATAAACATCTAACCCTAAACACCACATGGGTTGTCAAGTGAGTGGTTTACAAATTATTGTGCATGGAGGCAAAGCTGTGCTGATGAGAGATAAATCTCGAAACGCGTCCACAGATGACTATCCACTTAAGGTATCGGAAAGACATGAAATTAAAAACCATGTTATTTTTATGGTTTTTAGGGTTCCGTACCAAAAACGGAACCCTTATAGGATCACTTTGTTGTCCGTCTGTCTGTCTATCTGTCTGTCCGTCTGTCTGTCAAGACCATTTTTCTCAGGAACGCGTAGAGGTAACAAGTTTAAATTTGTACCAAATACTCGGGTCTGCGGTCTCTTTCAGCTGTAAATCAAACTTGTAAGTCAACGCAATCAAAAGATATGACCGTTTACGTCTCATATTTTGCGATTTCACAAGGGAATCAAAACCTATAGGGTACTTCCCGTTGACCTAGAATCATGAAAAGGGAAAAATCTGACAACCGTAAATATGTAGTTTAATTACAAGAAAAATGCGAATTTACTATTAGAAACTTATGAAAATACACTAATAATAATACTATACTATAATCTACATAATATGTTGTAGAAAATATGATTTAAGTATATTATAATTAAATCACGTACGCCCTATATTTTTTGGTAGTCAATTGCCCAAAAGCAGTCAATTGAACAACTGAATGTTAAGAGTATCGAAACAGATCTAGAAATAGTTAATATATTAGTTTATATTAGATCTAGAAATAGTTATATCTTAATATAAGTTAGTGAATAAGTGTAATACTAAAATAAAGTTTTCCTTTTATAAGTTTAAAAATATTCGCGTTATACAGGGTATATAGGTATACAGGCAAAATTGAGCAGTAAAAACAAATAGTGAAATTCCAGAACCCCTAAACACTCATAATGAATGGGGGATGTATGGTAGCACAATATAGGGTAGAATTCCATCGTACGACAGCGACATCTTGAGGTTATGCTTGCAGCGGTACTAAGATGGTCGTGCTTTCAGGAGGGCCACTTGTCAAGTTAACTGAATGTGCTTGCTACGTCCTCCACATAAAAAGATACCTTACTTACAAGTTTGTACGGAACCCGCGGTGCGCGAGTCACAACTCGCACTTGGCCGGTTTTTTGTTGAGTGCCACGAAAGTGGACTGAAAACTATAAAAAAAGTTACAAATTTCATGTGAGATTTGTTTTTATAGTCCTAGAAAGACTCAATAATTGGTATAGAGCTCCGGAAAGGCTGAATATATTTATATATTCGGGCTGTGTTCTGTTTATTTTAAGAAACTATCTAATCCCGTTTGTCTGGTCTCACCTGTCTAGTCTTCTTTGTATAGTCTTGTCTGTCTAATCTCGTTTTTCTAATCTCGTCTGTCTAGTCTTGTCTGTATTGTCTTCTCAGTATAATCTAGTTTGTCTAGACATGTCTATCTAGTATCGCCTGTCTAGTCTCGTTTGACAAGTCTCGTCTATCTAGTATCGTCTCTCTAGGCTTATCTGTATAGTCTAGTCTGTCTAGTCACGTCTGTCTAGTCTCGCCTGTCTAATCTCGTCTTTCTAGTCTTGTTTGTCTTATCCTTTTAATTTGTTTTCAAAATAAATTATGTTAATTATTTTTGTGAGAAAGCCTGGATAAGCTGGTTGGATATGGGAGACGTGGCACAGTTGCATGGGCTTTGGGATAATTTAACTTCTACTTGTATTGTTCGGCCGAATTACTCGACTGGAAGAACATAGACAAACGTGAGATAGCATTTATTATAATTAACTCGAACAAATAACATTCGTGGAAGAGAATAAATAAACAGTAAGTTCATATTAAGAGGTAAATTTATATTTCATGTTATATTTGTGAGTGCATCACTGTGAATTGTTTGGCTGTAACTTTTTCCCGAAACGGACGTGAAATATCAACAAAATATTTTAACCATATCAATAGAAATCTAGTTTTATTTACCAATCTCTATTTTTATTTGAATTATTTGAGATAAATAGCGTAAACAAATTTAAAAATATCTTACAGACAATAATTTTTCTTTCTGAATTACATTTGATTTATTGGTTGATTTTCTCACATAAATATACCTGAGAGGAAATAACAAACATCATATATGAATAACGTTATGTATTAATCAGCAGAAATTAATCGCTTGCATTCTTTATACAAACTGCGATCAATTACAGACTATTATTCTCATTAAAATGCAGCTGTGATTAATACACTGCATGTTATATTCAGCGATTGTTGCTACTTGCAGTTTTTCTATCCATATTAATTCTGATTGAATTAGTTTAGTTTTTGTTTCTTTTGTGTCACGGATGTATTGGAACCTTGAGTAACGAGAAAGTACATCGTGAAGTGTTGCGATATTTATCGGTAACAATGGTTGAAGTTAAACAATGCGTTCTTGTTGGACTCGTCGAGCAAATTGTGTTTTGTACCTCGAATTGCTTCGTTAACGGTTTTCAATTAACAACTTTCTTTGGTGCGGTCTTGAGGAAGAACCTTCAACAGCGACTATTATATTGAAATTCCTAAATTGTATAGAGGATGCAGATTATTTTTAAGAGTCTTTCTTGCTCTAAGTAAAATAAAATTTCGTCATTAATCTTTTACTTCTTGTGACTAAATTTTTGTTCATTAATAGCTGCCAAAAAACGAAACTGCTTTGCCCTAATTGTTATTTGAATGCGAGACGACAGATTAAACCGTGTAAATCTGTAAAAATATCACATCGAGTCATAGTTCTCCATAAGGCTTGTCGCACACTGTGTCCGCTCCGCTCAGCTCACATCAGATACGATCAGGTCCGCTCCTCTCAGCTCCGTCATTTTTCCACACATTGCATCCGCTCAGCTTCGTCACTTTTCCACACACTCAATCCCCTCCTATCTCTCCGCTTGGAGAGTTAAATATGTGCTGCTATCCTGGTTGCATAGATGCCTTAGCGCATATATGAAAAAGTTAGTGTTGCGCCTGCGTGAACCATCCGCCAGCATCCGACCTCCGGTCTAGTATTCTTGACAAACAGAGGAAGATATCGGAGCGGAGAGGAGCGGAACGGAGCCAAGCTAAGCTGAGCGGACGCAGTATTTGCGTTTCTATTTAAATACGTGGGTTTTATATTTTTCTGGGATGAAAGGCTAAGCTGTACTGAGCGGAGACAAGCCTAAGATTCCCTCGGACAACAACGAATATCACTACATAGATCAAGCGGCAACAATTCTTGGAAAGCATCTAGGGAGAAGTTCAATATTCTTCTTTAAAATTCCATGATATGTGCAATAAGACATACTTGTTTCTTAGGCCAGAAATTGCAATGATTTTATGGACTCATCAAGCACAAGTTGTAGATTTGAAGCTTATTGTGAACCAAGAGGCAATGAAAGTGGAGTTGAGATAAAAATTATCGTCATAGGATGTTGATTGATTTTTCTCTCATTTTTCTTGCATGTTTTTTCCTTATATAAATCTTTTCAGCGGTTTCGAAGTAAAAATGAATAATAAAAGGAATGGAAATTCAAAGAATATGTTTCCAGCACCCAACATCGATTCGATATCGTTTTCTGTATTTGTATTATACACAAGAATTTCTCCAATTGTCCTAAATAAAAAGAACTCAAAACCCCGTTATTAAAAGAAAATGTTTATTTCCACAACGCTTGTATTGATTAAAATAACAATAAAATGATTAAAGCTTTGCATATGGAAATACAGCCGACAAATGTAAACCTGATTACGCCCGCTTACCCTTTTTCTGTTATCAATAATTTTCCACAATTTTCCATTAACGGCGCGTTTTAATGGATTTTCTCTCGACGAATTACATGGAAACGTAACAATATGTGTTGTTTACGCTTTCCCCGCAATACGTTGCTACCGAACCGCTGCGAAAACATTCACTTATCGTAATTTCAATCAAGCAAAACGTAAATATTTCCAAAACCTTCCCGATTTAAACAAAAGTATTATTTTAAATAATTATCAATTTGTTGAAATAACAACTAGATGTTAAACATTTATACATCGCACGTTATACCACACGTACACCACAAGTCCTGTCTGTCTAATCTTATCGGTGCAGTACTAACCGTCTTGTACTTGTCTAGACTTGTTTGTCTAATATCGTCTATCCACTATCTCGTTCTGCATACCCTAGTCTTGTCTGCCTACTCTCGTTGGTCTAGTTTTCCCTAACACATATTGTCCGTCTAGTCTTGTCCGTCCGTCCTTTAGTCTGTCCGTCCGTCCGTCCTGTAGTCTAGTCTGTCTAGGCGTGTGTCTAATATTGTTATTTTGGAAAGGGCGGGGGCGTAGCAAGCACTTTCGTTAATTTGACAAGCCCCCCCATTGAACTTCACGTGCATCCCGGACTGCTCCTCGCATATATTCGTGATGTTATACTGGAAAAGGTATTTCCAAATCTGCATTTCTTATTTGCAGTATTCCTTACATCCCCCATTCACTATTAGTGTTTCGGGGTGCAGGGAGTTTCAGTTTACCCAACTTTGCTGTGTATTTGGTTAGATTTGTCGCGTGTCCTGTGTTGTTCGTTCGCCCTGTTCTTTTTGTCTTAGAATGGCTCTTATAAAGTTGTCGGTGACAGCCCAGCTCTCCTTATCCACCAGAATTTCCGTTACCAGTGAGTATTCGTTCAGTATCGTTTTTGTCTTTTACCGATGGTGTGTCCTACAACTCCCAAACAATATTTGCATGCGAGAGATGGACTGACGAACGGAACATATGGACCAAATATGTTCCGTCCGTCAAAACCTACCTAGGCGGAACAGGTAATCTCTATGATAGTAATTTATCACCGTGGTGGTGTCCTGTAACCCACGGGACTATATCAGGTATAATTTTGTCGGTCCACCTCCTTATATATTATACCTCAAATATTTATTGGTTGGTGATTCTTTAAACTCTGGCAAACAAAATCATTTGTGCCACTATGCGAGAAATTTCTGCGCAGAAAATAAAGCTAATCGGCAAAAGCCTTACAAAAAGAATCATGGACACATTTTTAAATTGTAGCTGACTGTGACGATATAGAAACTGCCTTTATACAACTGATGCATTGTTATAACTATAAACAAATTTTGTCCAATTAGGAAAATCAAAATCAAAACCAGATCGTGAATAACAACGAAAGTTAGTCTGTCAATCTGTCTAGTAAATATCTAAAAGACAAAGCATACAAAGTGCAATTATTAGCAACGATATGTTGAGCCAGATCACCGTATATAAGGAGAATAAGATGGGTGCTAGAATGCTTCCTTGCGGAATCCCAATTTTTATACCTTTAGTTTTTGATAAACTTGTTTTTCCTGCATTTTCCAATATTATTCAAAAGCAACATGCTGCATTGAAATATAAACATCACACAGAAAAAAATGCATCAGTGTCTGCTGCCTACAACTAGAAGAAATTTTTATAAAAATAAAATAGGGAAGTCATCAAATGAATAAAAAAACTCTATGGCAAATGATTGACGAATTGGATAATAAAGGTAAGAACTAAGCAACATATATTAATAAAAGGTCAAGGTAATTTAATAGAACATCCTGACACAGTTTTATATCACTGCTGAAAGAACATTTTATTACCGCGCCTGAAATGATAATCAAAGACATTCCATTAGCTGATCCAATTGATGAACACATAATGTTTAACGACAAATCTATATATTTAGAGCATTTTAGCACATCGGAAATGTCTATTATTAAAAAAAAACTAAAACATAAATCTAGTGCGGGCCGGATTTATTTTCAAGCAGTTTAATTGTAGTAAGTCAACGGTACATGATAAATCGGCACCGGATAAGTCTGCACCGGACGACTCGGCACTTCCAACTCGGCACCGGACAACTCGGCACCGGAAAAATTCGGCACCGGATAAGTCGGCACTGAACAAATCGCCACCAGTCATCAGAGTATGAATATATAAATTTTCTATTATAACATAGGTTTTGGTAATATCGAAAACAAAAGAAAACTTTTTATAATTAAAGAATGTAACGCGAGCCCCTTGAAAGATGAAGGAAATTTTAAACTATTTATTTAGTCACCTTCTAGCCAACAGTAGAGTTCATGGTGACATGAAAACAGCGTTAAATTAAAAACTAATAATAAAACATAAATAACTGGTTAAAAGGATAAGAAGTTTAAAGTATATTAAAAATACGAGTGCCGAAATGTCTCGGTGCCGATTTGTCCGGTGCCGACTTACCGGTGCCGAGTTGTCCGGTGCCGAGTTGTCCGGTGCCGAGTTGTCCGGTGCCGAGTTGTCCGGTGCCGATTTGGAAGTGCCGAGTCGTCCGGGTCCGGTAAGTCAAGTAGTAAGGAACTGCACAATGAAGTTATTGAGCCTATTACTGACATTAGTAACTGCTCATTTTCTACAGAAATAGTGCCAGACATTTTAAAAATATCAACAATTATTCCCATTTTTAAGAAAGAAGATCGTATTGATAGAAATAATTATAAACCTATTTCGTTCGTGTCATGTTTGTCCAAAATTTTAGAATATCGCATGGAGTACAGACTAATGCCATTTATTTTCAAATGCAGTTTAATTGCACAGCAACAACATGGATTCTGAAAAGAGATATCAACAGCTACTGCTTTAATTGAGTTTTACGAAAATATTATCAAGAAGGTGGATGAAGGAAAGTGTCCTGTCGGTATTTTTTGCGACCATACCGATGTATGTGTCGATTACGACAAATTACTAAAAAAGTCATATTCATATATTCTCGTCAAGTAATATTCATATATTATTCGTTTTAGAGGAAAGGCAGTTCGCTGGTTCAAGTCATATCTCAGTAATAGACAATAATTTGTCAAAGTTGAAAATGCAGGAAAAACAAGTTTATCAAAAACCAAACGTATAAAAATTGGGATTCCGCAAGGAAGCATTCTAGCACCCATCTTATTCTCCTTATATACGGTTGATCTGCCTCAACATGGTAAACATTGCACTTTATATGTTGATGACACTACCATCGTGATCTCGAAGGCTTCTCAACTATATACTATACTTGAAGCAAATAAAACACTAAATGCAAATAACCTACTTCTAAATTTTGCCAGCTCCAGACCAGCTACTTCTTCTTCTTCTTCCTGACGCTACAGTCCCATTTGGACCTGGTCCTACCGTATTCTCTCGTTGCCTTGCTGTTGTTTTCCAATTACGAACTTTCAATATTTGTTTGGCGTCCTCTTCCTCAAGACCAGCTACGTGGCCTTCGAATGTCACCTAAGGAATCTTACCGATGATCACCCATTACAAATTGGTAACATTCGAATCAATAGAACCAAGGTAGTAACGTTTCTAGGAGCCCACATAGAGGATCACCGAACGTGGAAAATAATGATGGTTAACATCATCAGAAAATTAAACGGCTAGGCCTCATAAGAAAAGCGTGTCAAACGGTGGACGAGGGGGTCCTTCAGACTTTATACCATGCTGAAATCCACTCGGTCTTAATCTATGGCATATTAGTTTGGGGAGCCTCCTCATATATGCAAAACGTCTACCAGTAGCAAATCTACCAGTAGCAAAACGTCTACCAAGCGAATCATTAGAGCTTTAACTAATATCATGATGCATATCTACATTATGTAGACCAGTAGGGAAAGATGGTTCGTTCTGGTACCTCCACCTCCACTTCCGTTATATTATTGTTTGGTTTAATTGCTAACACCTTATCTCGCTCAACCTTACAACTGTGGTTTGCTCTAATCAGCTGATTTTGCAGATAAAGTTCAATGTCAGTTATCCTATACGAGCCAGTTGGTATTTTAATTTGTTTTCCATCCGCGTGCTCAAATAGATTATTAAATCTTCTTCAATATTTGGAATAATTGTATGTGTAAAATCCAATGAGTCCTAAGAAATATAATGTGTCAGGGCCTAATTCTATCGGTGGTTAATAATTCACAGAGAGCACATTTGTTGAACTTTGCAGTGTGAATGTCTGAGACATGACTGATGGATTTATACAGTGTGATTCGGGAGGTAATGGAAATATTTGAAAGTACGATTTTCATTTGTTTCATAGATATTTTGAACAATAGTAATGTATAAAATTAACTTAAATTAACTGAACTTACAATCAAAAACTAAACAAGTAGCATTACTTCACGCGTTAAGTCAAGCATTAAGTGCCTGTAAAATGGGCCTGGTAATCAGTTTCAGTGAACGATTATAGCTCTAATTAACGCCGCAGCATTAAGAATCCGATCTAGTAGCGCATCCCTTGTATCCAGTTTCATAGCATAAACTAACTAAAAAACTAACTTCATCCATCTCCAAAGACAATAATCTAGGGGAGTTAGATCTGGTGATCTCGGTGGCCACAAGCGCGGGCGGCTTCTGCCAATCCAGCGATCGCCGAAATGTGTATTTAGAAAATTTCTCACAATATTTGCATAATGAGGAGGTGCTCCAACATGTTGGAAGATAATACGTTGTCGAATATTCAAAGGTAATTCGCCCAATATTTCTTCTAAATGGTCGTCCAAAAATATGAATAAACTTCCTCAGTAAGACGCCCATCTAATACAAAAGTACTAAACAATTTATCATTTAGAATGCTGAACCATACATTAATACTAAGCCGATGTTGGAAACTGTGTTCTTGCATGGCATGGGGGTTTTCTGACTAAATTAGAATAATATGTTACGCCAACGATGGAGCGCTAGCTGCTGACAACGAGTATGATCTACAGAGACTATTATCTCATTTCTCAAATAGCCGTAAGAGATTCGTATTATACGTTGCCACTAACAAAACCAAATGCCTAGCAATAAGTAGAGAACCTCTCCGATCCTGCCCAAATAATAGAACAACTACACCGCTTCAACTACCTAGGGACAGATATAACGAGTGAAAGAATATAGACTGACGAGCTGCAAAGACAAGCCGATAGTCAATAACAAGCCTTGAGAATATCTGCATGCCTTAACGATTGCATATGTCGAATTAAGTACTTAAAACCAGAACAGAAGGTAAGAGTATACAAGTCAGTAGTAGGACCAGTACTAACATATGACTCACAAAAACGTGCGGATACAGTTAAAAAAAAACAGATGTTGGAAACTGTAGAAATGAAGACACTTCGAAAAATAACAAATAAAACCTTTAGAGATCATATCCGAAGCGAAGACATTAGACAAGAATGTAATATGCAAAATATTGAAGAATGGATAGAACAGCGCATAGATGAATTGAATCAGCATATTTCCAGAATGAAAGAGGCCAGACAAGATAGGATAACAAGAGATAGAAGACCCTACAGGAAGCAGCCCCGGAAGACCAAAGAAAAGGTGAAAAGATAATCTGTAATGAACAAACTATTAGCTTAATAATAATAAGAAGAAGACCATTGTTTGTGGAGTTTCAAATTGGATTGCAATGCGCCTTGTATTTATCCCTGGATTTTTTTCTACAACATCCAGAATATCTTTTTCAAGTTCCAAGCCGAGTCCTTGCTATTTTCAGAAACAATACGTGCAATATTTCAGTGTCGCTATCACCTGTAAAATCAGTTTGAAACATTTGCCTATTAGGAATTTTTCCGTTTGGAAAAGAACGTCGATACTCCTCTACTGAACGAACGAATTACTATTACAAAATCCATAAACAAACACCATATATGCATATTATCTATGACTGGAAATATGAGGCATTTTTATAATATCGTAAAACAACTACAACTTTCACTTTTTATCACATTTACCTAATTAATGTTTTGTTTCAAATTGGCATTTAGGACAACGTTGTCAAATTTAACTTGATTAACCTTTTAAAAAACCTAAAAAACCTAATTATCTCTGAAACAAATGAAAATCGGACTTGAAAATATGAGCTTATTTTGCTATTTTTTTGCTTCTTGGACATGTCTTTGAAATATTTCCATTTCCTCCCGAATCACCATGTATAGCTGCTATTGGTTTTGAGAATCGATTAGATCCGATTAAAGCTGATTAAACCTGTTGCGTGGGGCTACATAGACTTCACACCCTTTTTAGCGTCTGGCTACATCGACCTCACACCCTGTTTAGCGTGGGGTTACATAGACCTCACACCCTTGTAGTGTATTAAAGCTGATTGAGAGCTGATTAAAGCTGTTTAAAACAAATTGACAGCTGATTAGAGCTGATTACAGTGATTACATGCTGATTATATCTGCTTAAAAGCTGATTAAAGCTGGTTAAATGTTAATGAAAGCTGAATAAAGTTAATTAAAAGCTGATTAAAGCTGATTACAGCTGATTAAAAGCTGATTAAATCTAATTAAAAGCTGATTAAAAGCTGATGAAAGCTAAATATTGTTAATTAAAAGCTGATTATAAGCTGATTAAGGGAGATTAAATCTGATTAAAAGCTAATTAAAGCTGCTTGAAAGCTGATTAAGCAATACCCCCTCATATATGCAACCTTATCATTCCCTTGAGAATTCGTATTTAGGCGATCAGAAGTAGAGGTGGAGGCTACAGAACGAACCATCTGTCCCTACTTTCACCACATTTTTTGAATTAAACATTTTAGCGGTATCCTGCATATACATATGGGAACTATCGTGCCACGTATTTAAAAACAAAAATAAACTTTTCATCGCAGAGGAACGACATACATACACACATTACGAGATATTGCCATAATCTCGGACCAATAAGAAACAACTTAACTATATACAAAAGTGCACCGAACAGACAAGACTAGACAGACGAGACTAGACAAACGATACTAGACAGACGAGACTAGACAGACGGGACTAGACAGACTAGACTATACAGACAAGACTAGACAGAGGAGACTAGATAGACGAGACTAGACAGAGGAGACTAGATAAACGAGACTAGATAGACGAGACTAGACAGACGGGACTATTAAGACAAGACTATATAAGCAAGACTAGACAGACGAGATTAGATAGACGAAACTATACAGACGGGACTATACAGAGTAGAGTATGCAGACGAGGCTATACAAACAAGACTAGACAGACGAGACTATTCAGACAAGACCATACAAACAAGACTAGACATATAAGATCATGTAGACGAGACTAGACACACGGGACTATACAGGCTACACTTTGCAGGCTGGTCTGGAGAGACCAGATAGATGAGACAAGACAGACGAGATTAGACACACCAGGCAAGACAGACAAAACTATACAGACAAGAGTAGATATACGACACTAGATAGATGTGACTAGACAGACGGTACTAGACAGGTAAGTCCTGACAATCAAGACTAGGGACACTAGACATACAAGATTATATAGGTAATACTAGGCGGACAAGAATACACAGACAAAACTAGACAAACGTCTAGACAGTGAAAACCCAAGTAGACAAATAAGCGTGAATTTCTTTAAAATGCAAGAGAATAGATAAATGAGTTTAGGGTTGAGTAGTCTAAATGTCTCCGGAGCCATGGAGAATGCCTGTTGACAGATTTGACCAATCAGCAAAGAGGATGGAGTGTGACAGCGCCTCTGGTGGCCGCTATTTAACCTCACTCTTCACCGGATTATTGCGTCTCTCCACTCTGGACTCCTTGCACGACTTACTGTATTTGTCAACTTGATGTCGACGGATGAAAATCCTGCAAAATTGTTTTCATTCGCCCGGAAGAAGTGAAAAGCAAAAAACGGGGATGAAAATGAAATAAGAGGAAGAAAAACCAGCACGGAACTTTAATTTATTACTTTTCGGCCGGTGTTTCTATTCGACCTAACCTTTTACACTTTGTTGTCTTAAGCAAAGTCATTAAATATTTTCTAATTATTCTTTCATTCTTCTAATTATATTGCTTTAATTTTAAATTTTATGGTTTGTCTATCCGTCTTGTCTATCTAGTATTTCTGTCTAGTCTTGCCTGTCTAGTGTTGTCTGTCTAGACTTGTCTGTCCAGTCGTGTCTGCCCAGTCTTGTTCGTCAGGTGTGTGTCTTCTTAGCCTTGTCTGCTTAGTCTTGCCTGTCTAGTCTCGCCTCTCTAGTATTGTCTGTCTAGTCTTGTATATCTAGTCTTGTCTGTTTAGTCTTGTTTATTTATATTTAAGCTTGTCTATTTATTCTTGTCAGTGTAGTGTTGTCTATATAGTCCTGTCTGTAAATAGTTTTATCCCTATCTTGTCTAGTGTTTCTATCTAGACTTGCCTGTCTACTCTTGTCTGTCTAGTCATATCTGCCTAGTCTTGTCTGCCTATCTAGTATTCTATGTCTAGTCTTGTCAATCTATTCTTGTCCGTTTAGTGTTCTCAATTTAGTCTTGTCTACCTAATCTTCTTTGTATAGTTTTATCCATCTTGTCTTGTCTGCCTATCTAGTATTCTATGTCTAGTCTTGTCAATCTATTCTTGTCCGTTTAGTCTTCTCAATTTAGTCTTGTCTGCCTAATCTTTTTTGTATAATTTTATCCATCTTGTCTTGTCTGTATAGTCTTAACTTGTTTTGTTGTTTTGTTTAATATATCTACTTTTGTTGTATTTTTCAATTATCAAATGACGGGAATTGTGAAAACTGAAATACCTAGAAATAAAAGCATTGCCTAAGTTGGCAAACTTTCAATTGCTTCTTGCAGATGCGCAGACAAAGTTGTTACTGCTGTAAACGCGATGAAAAAAAAAACAATCAACGTTCTCATTTTCCGTTTCTGGAGTTGCCTGCGAATAATACGTGATTTGTTTCAATCCGCCTCATTCGAGACGAAGCATTCGGGCCAAATAATTTTTCATTTGACGCAGTTATGGGACGAAATGATAAATGAGACCAGCGAAAGCAAACGTGGACCGAAAACGCAAACACACAGCAGGACTTAATTTCGCAACGCAATTATGTCCCTTTTTTATCCCTCGTGTATTGTTATTTTTCTCTCAGTCTAGCCGAGCGTTTGTAGAACACGCGTAAGAAACTGCGACAAAAAAATTCCACATAATGCCCCACTGCAGACAACTTTTTACTTCTAACATTTATTTGACAATTAGTAGTCCAGGTTTCTATTAAAACGTCTGTTTCGTTTTAGAGTCTTATGAATAGACAGTGCAGATTAAAGTTGAATTGACAAGAAATTCGAGTAAATAAATAGAAGGAAAAGTTTGCTTTAAAACCTGCTAACATTAAGTTGTCTAGACCAGTGGTAGCGAACCTATGGCACGCGTGTCACAGCTGACACGTAAGAAAATTTTATTGGCACGCGAACTATTTCTCACGCCTGCCTTCTAAACTTCTTAAACTTAACATTAAGTATCTCAATCTACGTTTCTGCATAATCAAAAGTGTAAAATATAAGACGTGTTATATTCAGGCTAATACGCTATCTTATTTTCATTATCACATTGTAAAAGTTGACCTGGCACGTCAGCATTTCAAAATGTGAAAATTTAAGAAAAAAATGGCACGCGGCCGAATAAACGTTCGCCAACCCTGGTCTAGACTAACTAACTTTTTAACAATTTAACTAACCAATTGTTGTTATTTACATAAAATACAAACACTAGATGCTGCCTTGGCAAATAGCGGCCCACGGGCCACATGCGGTCCGCGTCGACTTTTTATGCGGCCCGCGAAACAACTTTAATTACAAAAAATATCTACGTATCATAAAAACACAAAAGAAGTTGGTTTTGTGATTGTGACCTAATAATGATTGTGACCAAAATGTGATTTAACTGAGAAAGCAATTACAAATTTATTTATACAAGCCACAAAAATTCCCCGATATATCCCTCACTATGAGAAAACCTAAAAATATTGTTGTTTCTAGGCGAGTATACATGCAATAGTCCTGGTATACAAATAACTTAAAAAACAATTAAATGTACTGCGGTCCGCGGTCAAATTTTCAAACGTAATATGGCACTACAGCCTAAAGATTTACCCATCCCTGCACTAGATTATTTGTATTTATGGTATATGAGCTTATTGCACAGCAGTCAGCTTAGCTGCAACTCTATACATTATAGAAACTAAAAAACAAATAGAACTAAATATAATAAGCTTTTATGGATAATTGTAACTATAAGAACTAACCAGAGTGTTGTTGGAATTATCATAGAAATGCGGAAATACTTGTTGTTTTTGTTGGTTTTTTTTTGAGGGTGGTTTTCAAAAGTAATTGCAGAATTTAGAAAGGGAGCAGTCTTCAATCGGTCGTTTTGAAATAATTTCGTGAAACGCAATAACAGTAAAACAGCCGTTTAATTTAATTTAATTATCCGCGCAGAATGAATGTGCACGAAAAGCCTACAGAATTAGTACGTTCAGCAAAAACTTTAGTGGCGTTAATGCCGCCGGCGATAATGTATGTTCCCGTGCAGAAACAACAAAATGTATTCTGTTCAACTTTACTGTACATGTGGAGGCCCGGAAATTTTCTTGTCGGCATTCATCTTTAAAGACCTAGAATAACTTATTGTTGCTTTGTTTTTTGATATAATTTAGTTTTACTTCAAACGTCAGATCAACATTACTTCAGAGGCTTTCATTATAAAGTTTCTTCTGGCAAACTAGCGCGAGCAATAGAAAATATCTTTTGAGCGTAAAGAATTTAATTAAATATTAAGATAAATAATTTATTTATTTATAGTTATCTACTCGCTCATTAAAATGAACACGTTAATAAATAAATTATTGTATGTGAGGGATGTCATTATTATAATCGTGTGTAAAAGTATTCAAATCGTGCGTAAAAGTCCAGAGTAAATCAAATGGAGTTTCATTATTACACGATTTCTTTTTGTTGTTCCTATAGCAACAACTCGTGTAATTAAACAAAAAACATAGACGTAGTGAAAATAAATTTTCTGTCGGATATTAAAATTGAATTAATTTTTCTTATTTTGACTCAAGAAGTCTCAGTCTGGATTTATTAATGTATCTTAACCTAACCAATACCTAATGATTAAAACCTTTAGATTAAATTTAGATTAAAATTAAAGATTTAAATTTTTAAATTTAATTTTAGATTTAATTTAAACTTTAGATTAAATTTAGGTTAAGCTTGATTGCATCGACAACGACTAAATAATGCCCTCCTACCATCCTACCCTATATAAATATAAGCAAAAGAAAAACAGGCCAGACATTCAAAACATTTTTCTCACGTCATATTCATCTTCACCTTGAACTTGTTTTCATTAACATGTGAAACTGATTGGTCGTTGGCTCGCGCTCGTCTCGATCTCACTATTATGTTTCGAGGATTAATAAATATGTATGGAGCATGTATCAAGTAGGCAATTGGCCTTATATATCGCTTCCGTTTGTTTCTCGCATGCCCCTTGACTAATTTACAAACACAGAAAAACACAGTGAAAAAACAACAATAAAACCAACAAGATTTAATTATAATTCAATCTTGCTCCAACAACCTCGTTAATTCAACGATAAATTAAGTAAAGTAGATTCACTTGTAACAGAGACTGATTCATTAGAAATGTAATGAGATATAGAGAGAATAATTAATAAATGAAGCTACATAGAAACGACCAAAGGTTAGGTAGGCTAGAGATACAAGTATATAGAGAGACGATATTTACGACGACGCGTCGTCGTAGATATCGTCGCGGCGATACAATTTTGTCGGTAAATAAGCAAGGTCTGCCGGACGGACTAGACAGAATAGATAGAATAAATGGACTGGGCAGAATATACAGACTGCGCAGACTAGCCTAAACAGAGAAGATTAGAAGGACAATACTGGAGTGACTGGACTAGACAGCAAATACTAGACAGACAAAACTAGACAAACAAGACTAGACAGAAAAGACTACACGGACAAGACTAGACAGACAAGACTAAACTCACAAGACTAGACTAGACAAGTATAAACAGGAAAAACTAGACCATATAATTTCGTTTCACTTACAATAAAATCTGTTTTATGAAACAGACAAATATAAATAAATATTAGGTAGGTTAATATTGTGGGTGACCGAATTCCTCTGGTCGGTCACGTCGGGGTCACCAATATTTGGTGGTACACGCAGTAGAATAATGTATCACTCACGGTTTGCAGAGGAATTTATTTACATGGATATATATATATATATATATATATATATATATATATATATACAAATGTTCAAGAGATACAAACACTGTTGAGGGACTGAGTGGAGCTAGACTCTCTGAACTTGACTCGACTGGTCTGGTTGACTGACTGCTGGTTGTGTCTGGTTAACTGGGTCCACTGGCTGGACCGGTGTGTCTGAGTCCACTGGCTGAACTAGTGTCACTTCGCTGACTGGGTCCACTGGTTGGACTGGTGTGTCTGAGTCCACTGGCTGCACTGACTGGACTTTGTTGGTTGGTTGCGCCTGTTGGTTAAACTGAACTGGAATCGACTTCTGACTGTCTTGCTTGACTGTTTGCTTCTGACTGTGTTGCTTGACTGGTTGCGCCTGACTGTCCTGTTTATTTGGGGGACCAGGTATTTATGTTATATCCAGGTATACTAGTCCCTCATCTGGGGGTGATTATTTTTCTATATTCGGCAATTTGTTGTTTTGGCAATTACCTATTCTCGGGAAAAACATCTTGTCGTAATTTCCCCGGGGATTACACCATTGACCTTAATAAAATATTTTTGGTAATTCGTCCGAAAATATTTGCGTAATCACCGTAATGCCCTCGTAAAACTAAAAGTACAAATATTTCTTAACATGTTCGAGGATTACATTACCGAACCTTATAAAATATTTTCGGAAATTGTCCGAAAATATTTGGGTAATTATTGTAATGCCCTCGAAAAACTAAGAAATAAAAATGTAACGGTTAGAGTGCCGCTACAATATTAACTCCGCCCCGCCATCTGGAGGATGAATCGAGTAGTCTTTTGAATGGCGGTGCCGGTACCAATCCCGGCTAAAGGAGGACGGTTGAGCGGGGGGCTAACCCACCCTCGTCAAAAGAACCCAGTTACGAAAACTGCAACTTTGCCTCGGAATCGGAGGGATAAAAATGGTAAACGATAAATGCAATGGAAAAGGACTATGAATATTGGGACGTGGAACGTCCAGAGTTGGTACAGACCCGGAGTCTCTACGAACGACGTGCATCAACTCGAAAATATAGGAATGGACATAGCAGTTCAAGAAATAAGGTGGCCCGAAAACGGAAATATAAAGATAAGCAAATCTATTATATTCTTTAGCGCTAACGATAACGGGAAGCACGAGTTTGGAACGGGCTTTGTGCTTAGAGACAAACCAATGAAAGAATATACTACATCGGACTTAAAGGAGAATGGTACAACACCTCGATCCGTGACGGTCATCACGGATTAGGGTGTTTCAGTCACCAACCAGGTCATTCGGTCATCAACCGAAGAGAAATATGAAGATACCAAGGATGCTTTCTACGATGCCCTGGAGAGAGCTATAGATGCAATGTACAAACAAGACATGCGACTACTTTGTGGAGACTCTAAAGCCAAAATAGGTAAAGGGCCTAACCTAAGTCCCGCAATAGGTAAACACAGCCTCCATAATGTCTCCAATGATAATGGCAAAAGACTTATAGAAATAGCCGTAGCTAATAATATGCTGATAAAACCAACCATGTTCCCACACAAGGACATTCATAAACAGACCTGGGTCTCGAATGATCAAATTACCCGAAACCAGATCGACAATATCATTATAGATGCGGATCACGCGAGCAATATTTTGGATGTGAGAAGCCTCAGAGGAATAGATTGGTACACAGACCATTACTTAGTCCTAGCAAAAGTCAGAACTAGAATATCGACAGACAAATACAACAAAACCAAGTCAACCCCACAATGGAACATGGACGAACTGCAAAATGAGACGAGACAAAAACAATATACAGAAAAACTCAAACAAACACTAAACTCTGAAACAGAGAGTTGTAAAATTGAAAAGCTATGGGATGTAACTGCAGAAATTGGTCCGAAAATGTCTTTGGAAAAAGTAAAAGAAAGAGGGCAAAAACATGGTACGACGAAGAATCCCAAAAACAGCTTGGTAAAAGACGAACAGTAAGGAAGAGGATGATACAACTACAAACAAACGAAAGTAGAGAGAAATATGCAAACTGTCGGAAGAAACAAGAAAACAAATAAGAGCGAAGAAAAGAAGATATTAACGACAGAAATATGAAACAATGGAAGGAGATTGTCACAAACCGGGCTCTAGACAGTTCTACAGACCAGAGAAGCAGGGTTTTAAGCGCAGATCTATACGAATACTGAAAAACAATCAAGGTCACATGATACTCAATGACGAAGAACAAATTGAAAAGTGGAAAGGATATTTTAAAGATCTTTTAAACGTAAAACAGGAAGAACCGCACAAAGAAGAAACATACATCACAGTGGACCTAACAGTCAAAGAACATTCTTTCCAGGAAACCCAAAAGGTATTAAATAAACTGAGGAACTTCAAGGCACCTAGCTCGGACAAGATACCGGCAGAATTTCTAAAATATGGGGAAGAGGCACTACATCGCCAAATTCACCGACTAATAACTCTTAGGTATATGGGGAAAAGAAAAAATACCAACAGGCTGGAAAGAAAGCATCATTGTGCCAATTCACAAAAAAGGGGACAAATCAAAATGCTCCAACTACAGAGGAATCTCACTGATAAGCACCACATATAAAGTTCTATCAAACATCCTACTATGTAGACTAACCCCATATGCAGAGAGCCCCCTAGGAGAATACCAAGCCGGATTTAGGAAATACAGGTCAACAATAGACCAACTCTTTACACAGAGGCAGCTCCTGGAAAAAGGATGGGAGTATAATAGAACGGTGCATAACCTCTTCAGGAGGTGTATTTTATAATTGTGCCAAAACTATCTGATGTTTGGCAATTTTTTTTGAGAAACTGAAATGACTTAGACATTTGCGGTTTTCGGCAAAATGTTTATTCATCTTTTGTCTACAAACTGGGATTTTTTTCAACATACAATATTACAAAATGGCTTCAAAAATAGCGGCTCCAGGTAGTAATGTTTTTAAAATAAATATTATCTGCGCGAGGGATTCAAGCTGCAATACGTCACCTAGAAGCATAAAACCAAAAAATACTTAAAGTTTACACTTCAAGGAGGCATATATACCAAACAACATGAAAAAAATCACTTATAGAAACAAAATGGCGGCCTCTTAAAAATAAGGTACAGTTTTGTCGCATGATTTTTGCACTTTGGCCTGCTGTGAAAAATCGTTAATCATCCAAATGTTTGCAAATTTATAGGTATAGATGTCCGAGTATTCAGTTTACTATTCGGCAGTTAAAACGCGAAGTCGATTGGTTGCACGGTTTAAAAATTACAATTCGCGCAGATTCGAAAAATCTTGTTTCAAGAAAAACGGTTTCAAGTTTGGACAACTGTTTTTCCTTGTACAATTTGATTAGCTCGATCAATGTGTCTACGAATAAAGTATTTTATAGGTTTTTGTGGTCGCTGAACACGAATTTGTGGTCGGATTTGAAAAATTCAAAATAGCGGATCCAATATGGCGGACCACAAAATTAAAAATATTTTATAAAAAAATACGAATTTAAGGTCGGTTTTGTTTTTTGCCAAAACCAAAAATTGCCGTCCCCGGATACGAATAAATGTGATGGAGTATTGCCTGCTGCAGTATTAGCGCTTATTTCTTCTTGGACGGCCTGATTCTGGGTGAACTCGAACACGGCCTTCGAAGCAACTAGCGTGTTTCGTATAAATGCGTCATACATCGTTTGGCTGAAGGTGTTCGAAATGTCCATTATGTCACACAAAGTTTTCATGCTTTTCAGTCCTAAGAGACGCATTCCAAACAAGAGACGTCGATTTATTTCAAAACAATGACTCACGTGGGGACTTCACGGTACTCGGCGCGATGTGCAGGAACACGTGATGACCAAGTGGAAGGTTACTCCTGGTCCGGTAGATAGAGAAAATTTGACGTCGTTGCCACACGATTTGCATACCAGACATTCACTCAGAAAGGTGAAAATCTTCAAGAAATGGCAAATGCCGCAGTTGCTGCTTATGTCGACGTGGATGTCCATATGATCGGCGGTCTTTAGTTTCTTCGCGGACGCGCTCACGAACTCCGTATCCGTTTCCGCCGTAAATTGATTGCCTTTTAGATTGATTAACTTTTTAGACTTCGGCCCGCTCGACCATGTTTTTTTGGTCCTCTCATTTCGCGGCGGAAACACGACTTGTTATGTTCCCCACGAGAATAACACTGAATTTGTAGGTTAAAGCATACCGGCAAATTCAAAACACATCTTTGGTCGGTATACAAATTCGTTGCAGAGCGCGCGGCGAATTTGCTGCCTGAGTGCCGGTCAGCGCTCAGAGCAATGGACCATTGAAAGCCGTGTAGCGAAGGAACTAATTCACGGACCGCCAAATAATTTTAACCAAATATTCTACACACTTGTAGCATTGGATTTATGTAATTAAAAAAAAAATCGATTTTTTGAAAAAAATATATAACTACTTACTCCCTACTCCGTCTTCATAGATTTCCGGCAGGCATGCGATAGCATAGAGAGAAGTCAGGTCTGGAATGCGATGGCAAAACTCTCAATACCAAAAAAGCTGATTCAGATGACTAAGGTTTGTATGGAGGGTGGAGTATCTAAAATGCGAATAAATAACAGTCTATCTAGTAGTTGCAAAATACACAGTGTGCTTAAACAAGGCGACGCCCTGTCACCGTTGCTTTTCAACCTCGCTTAGAGAAAGCCTTGAGATCAGCGGAAATAAAAACTAAAGGCCCCAAACTACTATTAGCTAACGCAGATGGTTAGCTTTGAGGCTAGGAAACGATTACTGTCAGGGAAAGCACCTGGTCCAGACAATATTCCAAATGAGATCATCACAGAAGTGGTGGAAATGTGGCCAGAGTTGTTGCTGGAAACTTACAATGCGTGTCTTCGAAAGGGAATTTTCGCTACGCAATGGAAAAGACAAAAACTCGTCTTACTGAGAAAAGGGGACAAACCATTTGAAGAACCATCGCCATACCGACCGATATGCCTCCTGGACAACATAGGGAAACTTTTTGAAAGACTAATACTTAGGAGACTTGAGACATATATCGAAAACAACGGAGGACTGTCCCAATGGCAGTATGGTTTTCGAAAAGGTCGATCAACCGTGGACGCTATTGCTGAAGTAATTAGAGCAGCAGAAAAGGTCAAAAATGGAACACGGCAATCGAAAGGTTATTGTGCATTAGTGACCCTTGACGTTAAAAACGCCTTTAATTCAGCAAGGTGGGATGTAATTATGAAGGCATTAGCATCAAGACAGACACCAGAATACTTGAGAAAGATGATAAGCAGCTACTTGAGCGACCGACGGTTGATATACCACACGGACGAAGGTGAAGTTGAGTATGAGGTAACGGCGGGTGTCCCACAAGGATCGGTCTTGGCACCATTCTTGTGGAACATTATGTACGATGGCTTGCTAAACCTAGGCTTGCCTTGAACAGCGCAAATAGTTGGGTTCGCAGATGACGCCGCAGTGGTAGTGACTGCAAAGGAAATAAGTACACTAGAACTAGCAACTAAACCCTTCGGCGGGCAAATAATTGGTTAAAAGAGCAGGGTCTAACAATGGCAGTTCATAAAACAGAAGCGATACTTATCACGGATAAGAGACTATTCACCCCACCGAAACTCGTTCTGGAAGGGCAAAATATCCCTTTATCGAAATCATTGAGGTACCTTGGCGTCCAACTCGATAGCGGTCTGAGATACACAGACCATATAGCCAAAACATCGAAAAAGGCAGCGTCTACAGTGACAGCTCTGGTAAGGTTGATGCCGAAGATTGGAGGACCGAGGGAATTGAAACGGAAACTTCTCAACAATGTGGTACACTCAAAAATTCTCTACGCGGCGGAAATATGGGCGGGCGTAACGAAAAAGATTGGAACGAGAAAACAACTTACAGGAGTACAGAGAAGATGTGCTCTAATAGTAATTTCTGCCTACAGAACGGTTTCGGAGGCCGCGGCGCTGGTACTTGCAAGCACACCCCCAATAGACTTACTGATTCGCGAGAAACAAGAAGTCTACGAAGACCTGCAACAACACAGGGCGAAAAAATAAGTAAAACACGAAAGAGCAGCCGCTAAGGAAAGAGCACGTAAGAGACTCATGGACCGATGGCAGACAAGATGGGATAACGACACTAGTGGCAGGTGGACATACAGAATTATCCCTAACGTAAAAGCATGGTATGAAAGGTCACACGGACATATGAGTTACCATCTTACACAGGCACTCACTGGTCATGGGTGCTTCAACGCATACCTCGAACGGTTTAAAAAAAGAGACACTGCGGAGTGTTTTTATTGCGGTCATATCCCAGACGACGCACAATACACTATCTTCATGTATACAGAATCAGAGAACGAAAGAACTCGACTCGCGGAGACACTAGGCGGTACAAAACTAGAAGAACAGAACATTATGGAAGTTATGTTAGAAAGTTAGCATAACTGAGATGCAGTACAAGCTTGCATAACCGAAATCATGTTGGGAAAAGAACAAATGGAGAGAGAATGGAAGGCAATTATAATATCACAGGAAACACAATGAAGCTAACATGGACGACTAGATATGTGACGAAAAGACCGAAAAATGGTTTATCACACGACTACATAACTAATACGACAGAAGACGAAAGACGAAATCAAAACGAGTAAAGGACAATAAAAATAACAATAAGGAAACAATTGGTACAAACACCACCACCCACCTGAAGTAATGCTCACGCAGTTCCGGGTAGAGTGTAGTGTAGAGACAGTGGAGGGGGTTTATTGGGTATGCTGGTCACGAAGAACTCGATCAGAGAGCCCCACACTACACGGGTTTGAATATCCGGTGTGCAACAATGCATTCCCCCTCCTCTCGGAAAAAAAAGCTAACGCAGATGACATCGATATCATTGGAGACTCCATCATAACCGTAAAAGACATTTTCAACAAGATCGTAAAAACAACGGGTGAAGTGGGACTAAAAGTGAATGAAGAGAAAACCAAATACATGTGTATAAACAGAATGCGACACATTTAACACTTTTAATTTCGAAAGGGTAGAACGTTTCAAATACCGTGGAGCTACAGTCACTGCTGATAACAACGTCACTGAGGAAATCAGTGGCAGAATCCATTCTGCAAACCGCTGCCTATACGCACTAAACAATCTTATGAAATCAAAAAATATAACAAGAATATCAAAAATTAAAATTTATTAAAGCATTATGAGACCAGTAATAACATATGACAATGACCAAAGTAAACGAAGAAAAACTTAGGCGTTCTGCACGAAAAATCTTCAGAAAAATCTTTGGACCCCAGCACGATCCACAAATCGGTATCGCTTTAGAACGAATGCTGAAGTGTAAGAGCTATACAACGACAGCGATATAGTCCAAGAGATTAAATCATAACGACAAAGAGGGAAAAGTCACGTACACAGGCTTGAAGACGAAAGACTTGTAAGATCGGTGTGGGAAGAGGTTCCAACAGGAAAGAGACCACTCGGACTTCCTAGAATGCGTTGAGAGACAACATTAAATCAGATCACCAAAAGATGAATATTCCTTTTGACCACAGATTGATGGAAGAACATATTAAGTGGAAAAAAGTGGTGCAGTCAGCCAAGACCCACCCAGGGTTGTAGAGCTAGAATTTATAAATAAATAAATATGTTAATATTGATGTTGTGGGAGAGAAATCAATCTGGAATTGAATATATTTTCAGCAAGTAATTTGTATGTAGTGGCGCAGCGAGAGCGCGCGGACGTCAAATACACCTGCAGAAAAAAGCAAATTCTGCGACAAAAAAAAAATCGATGACAAACTCAGCACGCGCTTGCATATTATTTTGGCGTTAATGATGACGTGCGGATTGAGCTGACGCTGGTCCATCATTTATATAAATATATTTAGCAAAAAAATCTATCTGTATAAATTTTCCAATGACGGAGATTTTTCATTCGAACGTGTGCTTTTCTGCCCGTTCACACTTTTTCACTATGAATAAATTTCTCTCTCCCGCTCACTGCAACCCTCTTTCTCGCACCCTACATATGTAACACTTTGAACGCGATTTATACTGCATAAGTGATACTGGACGTCTGCTAAAATAATAATGGAATTGTATATCGAGCTTGTAATGATAAATTTCCAATATTTATTATCCACATTCCTAGAAGCGAAACTACATTTTTTATGGCTATTACCACAATAATTAGTAAATATACAAACGAATATGCTGTAACAGTCATGAATAGAATAAACGCGTTGTCGATATAAACTAAATAGAAAATAGAGAGGGTATAGAAAGGCATGATCTGAGTGGCAAGACTGGACAAACAATTGTGGAAGAAATAGACTAGGCAATTAATATAAGACAGAGAAGATTAGATAGTTTTTGTCGACACGTGGCTGTGTAGTCTTCTCTGTCTAATCTTGTCTCTCCAGTCTTGTTTCTATACTCTTGTCTGTATAAGCTGTATAACCGTGTCTGTCTAGCCATATGTCTAATCTTGTCTATTTAGATTTGTCCGTCTAGCTTTCATTGTCTAGTTTTATCTATTCAATCTCAACTAAATATTTATGAATGAATATATTTACTTACTTTCCGTGTCCGGCTCATACGACATCTTTCCAAAAAATAGCGGCTGCAATAGCCTTGTCGTTACATAAAATTAAGTCTTCGTGCGTGCATGCTTCATCCAGTTGTGGGCAGACCAGTATGTGGCTCATATCCTGGGGCTGGCCACACGCACACAGCACATCGCCGTTCTCAGACATTCCCCACCTCAACAGATTTGTCTTGCAGCTTGCCACTCCTGTCCTGAGCCGATTTAGGGATTTCCATACCGCGAAAGGGAGGTGTTTGCCTGGGGCCATTTCTTCTTTTGGGGGTTCCCGAGTAGTCAGCTGTTGGGTCCACCTAGTGATATGGTTATTTTCTATGGACCCCTCGAGTGTGTGTGATCTTGCCATTAAGCTCTTCCTTGATCTTAGGCGTCGACCGGCTGGCTCGTGTTAGTACAGAGGATAGTACAGTTGGTACAGAGGATGGCGAGCATCGGTTTCCTGTTTCGTCCTTTCTGCATCCGTGGTGACGGCTCTTCGCACAGATGGGGGTGCCACGCCAATAAGAGGGTACAAACTATTAACTGGAGTTGGCTATAGGCAGCCTGTCACTATTCTTGCTGTCTCGTTTATAGCGACGTCCACATGTTTCGCGTGAGCTGAAGCGAGCTGAAGCAAACCGGTGCGGCGTAGTCCGCAGTGGACACACAGAGCGCCAAAGCCGAGGTTCTGAGCGTTTCTGATTGAGCTTCCCATGCTGTGCCTGTGAGTTTTCGCAATATGTTATTACACGCACTAACTTTGGCTTTAGTATTGATGCAGTGTTGTCTGAAGGTCAGAGTGCGGTCCAGGGTCACGCCCAGGTATCTCGGCATCGGGCAGTGCTCCAGGCGTTCGCCTCGCCAATGTATCTCGAGCTCCCGTCGTGCTTCTTAGTTTTTCAGGTGGAAGGCGCAGATCTGAATCTTCCTGGGATTCGGCTTTGGGTGGTTTTTCTGGTAATAGATTGCCAGTTCTTCAAGGGCGACCTCCAACTTCTCCTCCACCTCGGTAAACTCGGTGCCCTGGGCTTTCACAGCTGTATAATCGGCATAGATGAATAGCCTTATATTGTCAGGAATCGGCTGGTCGTTTGTGTACACGTTGCGCAAGAGTGGGGACAGGACACTGCCTTGCGGCAGTCCATTCTTCTGGACCCTCCATCTGCTTTTCTTGTTTTGGAGTGAAACATAAAATCTCCTGTTCTGGAGGAATAGACCGATGACCATAGTGAGCCTATAGTCTTTTGTTGTTTCATAAAGCCTTCTTAACAGCCTCCTATGGTTGACAGTGTCATGAGCGGCTGTCCAATCGGTGAACGTTACTCTAGTAATCTTCCTTCTCTCAAAACCATCCTCTATGTGCTGAGTTAGGTTGAGGATTTGGCTATAGCATGATTGCCCTTGACGAAAGCCGGCCTGCTGTTCGATAATCTTTGCATCCAAAATCTCCGCTGTTCGGTTTAGAATGAGTCGTTCCAGCAGTTTGAAGAGTTGAACCTTGCCAGGTTTCAGCAACGCGACCACACGAGCCTTCCTCCATTCTTTGGGGATATTCAGTTGCGTCACACATACGTTGAACATATTAAGGAGCCATTGCAGAGTCTGTGGTCCAAAGTTCTTGATCTGTTCTGCCCTCAGATCGTCCACGCCCGCCGCTCGTTTGAGTTTCATCACTTTAATCCCAGCACAAGTTTAGTCATGAATCAGTAATGATCACCCACAAGTTCCACAAGGTCATGGGAAAAGGGGCACCGAGGGAGTTGTTCTCATGCTCCAGGTCACTGCTAATGTGCTCTTTGGACTTCTTGCCCTTTGTTTTACCATTCAGTAGCACCCAACTGCTACTTGATCTGAAGTAACTGGAATAAAGTTCCGAACTGGTTTTGTGGCGTCACCACTCAGATTTTTTAGGGTCTTCCATGCCCGTCTGCTGTTGACCTTTATATCTAGGTTTTCTAGCATGTTACACCACTTGGCCGTTCGGTCCTCCGCCATTTTTGCCATAAGTATTTCTCCGGCCTCAGTTGTTTCCTCGGCAAAGGGGTCTGCGTCATACAATTCTTGGTAGCGTGAAAGACGGGGTTTCGCATCTCCGGATAAAGCAGGGATGTACTCGGTGCGACAGCCTCTGGGAATGTTTTTTCTTGAGGCCTTCCCAACCAATTTTATAAATGCTTCGTACATCTCTGGCTGAGGGGCGATTCACGCTATCTCTATATGGAGGTGTTTGCTGAACTTGTTCCAATTAGCCTTTCTGAAATTAAAGCGTCTTTTGAAGGTTACATCCTCTGGTTTTACTGCGGCGCTGATGGAACATATTAACTGTCAATGTTGAGTTCGCGGTATTGGTTTCCCGATGCTCTTTTCGCATTGTGCTGCCACCCTTGTACTCACGAAGATGTTGTCGTGGTTATATCCTCGTCTCCAGCGACCACTGTGGAAGGAGAGTGGGAGTTTGGGATCGTGTATTATCTGCAGTTCGTTGGTTTCGGCCCACTTTTCGAGCTCTGCCCCATTCTCATTCGTTTCACTGTAGCCCCAGGCCAAGCTTTTGCAGTTGAAGTCGCCGATGACAAAGTTGATGTCCTGCTCGCGGAAATCGTTCGGGATTGAGAACTTGAACTTGACATCCGAGGGTTTGTACACTGACGTCACTGAAAAATTTGGAGTACGGATAGTCAGCAGCTCGATATTATCTAAATCTATCATGGAGGTGGAGATGACGTCAACACCAGGCTTGACAAAAATAGCGCTCCCATACTGATCATGTGGTCTCTCAACAACCATCTTCATGCCAGCCACCCTTGGTCTGTTCCGCGTGATGCCTCGGTGGGTCTCCTGTACTAGAAGAACGTCGCATTCTGTTTGCTAGCACATGTCCGCCAATAAAACTAGAAATTCCTTCAATATTAATTGAAATAGTAACCAAGAATGGCCTTGAGAAAGGCCTCCTTGGCAGGCTTGTTGTAACGACATTGTTCATTTTCGTTTATCGTAGATCCGGTGTTAGAAGAATTAGCCGTTGAACACGTTCAACATTTCCAGGGTACGCCCGATTGTGGTTCTCATGCGAGACAGCGCAATCTTCTTCTGTGTTCCCCAATACATATATAATGAACTTAAATTTGCAGAGAGTAGTTTGTTGGTCTTAAGAAACTTTACTGTGAATTAACAAACAGATTTTCGAGTAAGTTCCGATATGAGACGTTCAATTTGAAGTAGTGAAGACACTAAACTTAACAATTAATATCTTTCAAGTTTCACTAATTTTCTTTGTTCTACTAACTTATGATAAAGCTTATAATATTTAGTGGAAATAAAATTCATACGGTACACTTCGTTTCATTAGATTATATTGCAAAAGTGGCTTACTAACTATAAAACGTATCGTAGTTTCCCTTGTAAGCCGCTTACTTATATTATACGGCAAAAATAATAATAAAGAGGACAAACAAAAATATTTCCGCCATATATTTATACAGCAGCAGCTTTAGAACGGGCCATGTTGTTTCCACGCAGTAAATTTCGCTGCTCCTCTTCTTATTGCAACTAAACTCGATATTATACAACGAACTTTATAACCTCTACTAAATCTAAAGATTCCAGAACCTACATCTTTAATACATCAGACTTAATCAATATACAGAACATGCCACAAACTAGATTACAATACACCCAACATTATTACATTAAGACTTCGCAGTTAATTATTGCTTGTTTTGAGTTATCTCTCTAGTATTATCCATCTAGCTTTGAGAATTGTCCAGTGGTGTTAGTCTAGTGTTGTGAATTCTTGCCTTGTGGGTCTATCTGTCAAATGTTGTCTAACCAAAATTTGACAGACAGACAATTTTATTATTGTCTATGAAATATATTCTTATTGTAGTCCATGTTGGGATGAGGAGAGCAAATTAAATAAAAAATTGTAGTTGATATGGATCGCAAGTTGCTAAAATATGTGTCATCTTCAGTTATTTGTAGGAAGAGCTCAATAGATTTAGATTGAATTGATAGGGATCGGGATATTGGGGGGCGCACAGTGGCTTCGGATCCGCCCTTATCCGCTGCACGATAACATCGCGATTCGTTTTATTCCCTCCCTACAGGAAATTATAAACGCATAGGGGAATAAGATCCTGTTATTTTTCTCACCTCAAATGCCCAATATTTAAATCATTTCTATTTAATATTTACATGCTAAGGGAGTTTAGATTAAGTCGGAATAGGTATTAGAGCAAACAGACAAATATCTATATTGTATAAAATAGAGATCTCTATTAAAATTTACATGGTTTTCTGATATTTTAAGTAAATATTATCTAGAATATCAGCTAGTTCAGAGCCATAAATGTTCTATGAAAAAGTCAATTTAAATCGAGAAAAATTCCGTAGATTGTTATATTGTTTTGTCTAATCTAGAATAGGAATAGTTTCAATAGATTAGTCAAATACGTCGCTTTTAAAACGAAAATCTAGATAAGTTATTAACCCTTGATTAGGAATTGGAATGTCTGCCTAGATAATTTATTAAAATCAATAACAATTTTAAATGCAAATTATTGTGCGATGAAGACGTATTTCCTTCTGGGACTTTTTAGGAAATTGAGTCGAAGTGAATTGTGCCCATTTCTCACCCTCTATTTACTCCATAGTTTCTACATTTCAATTCGTTTATGTTATGAAACTACACCCCACGGTGCAGCTTCCATGCTCACATCACATTTTTCTCCGCTATTTTCAATATAAAGAAAATACAGAGAAAAAAAACTGGAAAATAAACTCGAGATAGTATATAATAATGGTTTGTCTAGGACTATACAGACACAACTGTACAAACAATGCTAGATTGAGGACGCTAGAAAAAACAGACAACACTAGACAGATGAGACTAGACAGCCAAGACTAGGCAGATAAGACTACACAGACAGGACTTGCAAACAGGACTAGACAGACAAGACTAGACAGAGAAGACTATTCAAACAAGACTAGACAGACAAGACTAGGTTAGATTTTACTAGGTTAGATTATGAGAGTCTACATTAGATAGACAAGACAAGACAGATAAGAATACAGAGACAAGGATATATCTGACAGTCAAGACTAGACAATAGTCTAGTAATATTAATTAGTTGGCTAAAACTATTTTTGTTTAGACTAGATACATAAATCAATAAATTACTTGTATCTGTCTAGTCTTCTTTGTCGAGTCTTGTCTGTCGAGTCCTGTCTATCAGATCTTGTACGTAAATTCTTATCATTAACATGTCTAGTAATTTGTTTCTATTAATCGTTGTGAACAAATGTTAACCTTGTAAACTCGGGCAGTTTGTTTTCACTTACGACCGAACGTTTCGCCCAGTATTTCGCAAAACATCTTCCGCATACGGTAAAGCTCATCACGTCCTCTTCATTTCCACTTGTGTATCTTGTCTGGATGCGGTCTGCAGATATCCCCAGTGGCTTCTCAGTCGCTGCAACTCCCTAATTTACTCGTCGTCTGCGCTCGCCTGCTACACGTACCGCCGCGCCCTTCCTCCCGGTGAAACACCCTTAAATTTCCCCGATAAAACGCAAAAACAACCTTCACACTATCTGCACTACATTCAACGAATAAATTGAAATCTATTGAGATAAATGGAGTTTCGTTGTATCTAAGACAACTTTGACGACACTAAATAGTAAACAAAAGACGCGCAAGACTAGACTGGATAGTCAATACTAGACAAACAAGACCAAACAGTCAGGACTAGATTAACAAAATTTGACAGAGAAAATTAGACAGACAGGACTAAACATTCAAGACAATCCAGGCAAGACTGGTCAGACAAGATTGGGTAGACAGGACTAGATAAACTAGATAGACAAGAATAGAGAGACGAGACACGACTAGACAAACAAGACTAGACAGACAAGACTAGGCAAGACTAGACAGATAAGACTAGACAGACAAGACTAGAGAGACAAGACCAAACAGACAAGACTAGACAGAAAAGACTAGACAGATAAGACTAGACAGACAAGACTAGACAGACAAGACTAAACAGACAAGACTAGACAGACAAGACTAGACAGACAAGACTAGACAGACAAGACTAGACAGACAAGACTAGACAGACAAGACTAGACAGGCAAGACTAGACAGACAAGACTAGACAGACAAGACTAGACAGACAAGACTAGACAGACAAGACTAGACAGACAAGACTAGACAGCCAAGACTAGACAGACAAGACTAGACAGACAAGACTAGACAGACAAGACTAGACAGACAAGACTAGACAGACAAGACTAGACAGACAAGACTAGACAGACAAGACTAGACAGACAAGACTAGACAGACAAGACTAGACAGACAAGACTAGACAGACAAGACTAGACAGACAAGACTAGACAGACAAGACTAGACAGACAAGACTAGACAGACAAGACTAGACAGACAAGACTAGACAGACAAGACTAGACAGACAAGACTAGACAGACAAGACTAGAGAGACAAGACTAGAGAGACAAGACTAGACAGACAAGACTAGACAGACAAGACTAGACAGACAAGACTAGACAGACAAGACTAGACAGACAAGACTAGACAGACAAGACTAGACAGACAAGACTAGACAGACAAGACTAGACAGACAAGACTAGACAGACAAGACTAGACAGACAAGACTAGACAGACAAGACTAGACAGACAAGACTAGACAGACAAGACTAGACAGACAAGACTAGACAGACAAGACTAGACAGACAAGACTAGACAGACAAGACTAGACAGACAAGACTAGACAGACAAGACTAGACAGACAAGACTAGACAGACAAGACTAGACAGACAAGACTAGACAGACAAGACTAGACGGACAAGACTAGACAGACAAGACTAGACAGACAAGACTAGACAGACAAGACTAGACAGACAAGACTAGACAGACAAGACTAGACAGACAAGACTAGACAGACAAGACTAGACAGACAAGACTAGACAGACAAGACTAGACAGACAAGACTAGACAGACAAGACTAGACAGACAAGACTAGACAGACAAGACTAGACAGACAAGACTAGACAGACAAGACTAGACAGACAAGACTAGACAGACAAGACTAGACAGACAAGACTAGACAGACAAGACTAGACAGACAAGACTAGACAGACAAGACTAGACAGACAAGACTAGACAGACAAGACTAGACAGACATGACTAGACAGACAAGACTAGACAGACAAGACTAGACAGACAAGACTAGACAGACAAGACTAGACAGACAAGACTAGACAGACAAGACTAGACAGACAAGACTAGACAGACAAGACTAGACAGACAAGACTAGACAGACAAGACTAGACAGACAAGACTAGACAGACAAGACTAGACAGACAAGACTAGACAGACAAGACTAGACAGACAAGACTAGACAGACAAGACTAGACAGACAAGACTAGACAGACAAGACTAGACAGACAAGACTAGACAGACAAGACTAGACAGACAAGACTAGACAGACAAGACTAGACAGACAAGACTAGACAGACAAGACTAGACAGACAAGACTAGACAGACAAGACTAGACAGACAAGACTAGACAGACAAGACTAGACAGACAAGACTAGACAGACAAGACTAGACAGACAAGACTAGACAGACAAGACTAGACAGACAAGACTAGACAGACAAGACTAGACAGACAATACTATACAGACAAGACTAGACAGACAAGACTAGACAGACAAGACTAGACAGACAAGACTAGACAGACAAGACTAGACAGACAAGACTAGACAGACAAGACTAGACAGACAAGACTAGACAGACAAGACTAGACAGACAAGACTAGACAGACAAGACTAGACAGACAAGACTAGACAGACAAGACTAGACAGACAAGACTAGACAGACAAGACTAGACAGACAAGACTAGACAGACAAGACTGGACAGACAAGACTAGACAGACAAGACTAGACAAACAAGACTAGACAGACAAGACTAGACAGACAAGACTAGACAGACAAGACTAGACAGACAAGACTAGACAGACAAGACTAGACAGACAAGACTAGACAGACAAGACTAGACAGACAAGACTAGACAGACAAGACTAGACAGACAAGACTAGACAGACAAGACTAGACAGACAAGACTAGACAGACAAGACTAGACAGACAAGACTAGACAGACAAGACTAGACAGACAAGACTAGACAGACAAGACTAGACAGACAAGACTAGACAGACAAGACTAGACAGACAAGACTAGACAGACAAGACTAGACAGACAAGACTAGACAGACAAGACTAGACAGACAAGACTAGACAGAAAAGACTAGACAGACAAGACTAGACAGACAAGACTAGACAGACAAGACTAGACAGACAAGACTAGACAGACAAGACTAGACAGACAAGACTAGACAGACAAGACTAAACAGACAAGACTAAACAGACAAGACTAGACAGACAAGACTAGACAGACAAGACTAGACAGACAAGACTAGACAGCCTATTTGTATTTTCCTTCATGTGCAGACTAGGGCACGAAGGCCAGCATTCCGTCCAAAGGACACTATGCTGGTTATAACGCTATCAGTTTTACTTTTCTCTTTTTATGTAGTTTCCCGGGATCTCTGAACCATCTCTGTGGAGTTATTGAATTCTAAACTGTTCATCATGATCCAGTCTAGATAATTGTTTCGCATGTTTATCAAAGATAAGCCACCACTCTCTCAATTTTGAAACTGTTAAGATGTCATCTTCATCCTTGGGCCAGGTAAGTTCATGCATCTGCATATCTGTCTCCAAAGATCGTCTCCATATTTCGGTATCTGAGCAATAAAATAGCACGTGTGCCGCGGTGTCATTTTGGCCACACTCACAGAGGGGACTTTCTCTTTTACCAAATCTATGAAGGTACGCTTTGAAATTACCGTGGCCTGTTATTAACTGGATTGCGTGGTGGGACAGACTGATATTGAAACCCCTCCAGGTCTTAATGGACGGTATAAATTGCTTAGTCCACAAGCCTGTTGTAGCCAGATCCCATCTGTCCTGCCAGAGCTTCTCGAAATGCCCTTTGGAGCACGATCTTAAAGCCTGTTTGGGCAATTTACTAAATGAAATTGGCAGATCTTCCTTGTTAGCTGCTTGTTTGGCAAGCATGTCTGCTCGTTTATTGCCTTCAAAACCAGCGTGTGCCTTAACCCAATGCCAACGGATCTTGTTCTTCCTTGAAACTCTGGCAGCTGTCTTCCAAGTCTCCAACAATAATTCAGTGGGTGAATTTAAATTCTTCAGAGCATCCAGAATAGATCGGCTGTTACAAACGATTGAACAGGGTCTGCTGCTGTTATTTTCCACATAAAGCAAAGCTTGCAGCATGGCCAAAAGTTCAGCTTGAAAAATTGAGCAATACTTTTCTAATTTAATCAGCTTATGGTACACTTCCTCGTCTTGAAAGTAGACCACGAATGCAGCCCCCGTACATCTGATCGAACTCGAACCGCCCGTGTAAACCCGGAGTTGAAATATATTACTCAGTGTCAAATAGTATGTAACCAGCGACAATTGTGAAGGATGAACTAGTTCTTGGGTATTTACGGTCAGTTCGAGCTCGCTCAGTGCAACCGGTAAGCCCGTTATATCTCTAATAATCGTATCGTCTGCGATCTGGTGTGAGTTGTGGAGGGCCAGCTGCTTGAGACGGATGTCGGCTGGAAGGAGACCCGTAATCACACAGGCTGCCTCAGAGGAGACTGTGCGATACGCTTTTGCAGCACGGATGGTGCTGAGGCGCTGTACGCTCAAAAGCTTTAGGCCTCCCTTCACGCCACACGACCTCTGCCATATTGGGGCAGCGTATAATAGTGCGGGTTCTATAGCGCCACGGTATATATCAATCAGCTGTGAACTCCCCAGACCCCACTCCTTTCGCGCAGCGATACCCAACTTTATGCTGAACCGTTTTACCCTACCACAAGCCTGCTTTATGTGTTCTCTAAAGTTCAGGAATCTGTCAATTATGACACCTAAGTACCGTAGGTGTTGTTGGCATCTAATTTTTGTATTTCCAAGAGTGAATACGGGACTCCTTTGCTTCGAAGATCTGCCGAAAAAAAGGGCCTCGGTCTTTTGGGCATTAAAATTAAGTCGGGTTTCAATTGCCCACTGGCAAAGATTATCTAGAGCCCGATCAGTTTTCTCCTTTAAGCCCGTGATGGTTTTGCTTTTGCAGAGTAGAAACGTATCATCCGCATAGGCAACAATCTCGCAATCTTCAGGCAAATCTCTTTCGAAAATGGTGCCATATAATATATTCCAGAAACCTGGACCTGACTTTGAACCTTGTGGACAACCTTTGCCGATACTCCTTTCTAAGTATAAACCAGGTTCGCTGATTATTGCTCTGCGATCTACAAAGTAAGACTTGGCTAACTTGATTAGATTGTCAGGACAATCTTTTTCAATCAGCCTGTGGATAATAAGCGGCCACCAGGCGTTGTCAAATGCCCCACTTATATCCAAGGCTATGGCTGAACAATAAAGCTTCGATCTTAATGCCTCCCTTATAAACCTGACCGCCTTTGAGATGGCCTGAACAGTTCCTGTGCCTCTTCTAAAGCCAAACTGATTTTGATTCACCAACTTGTTCCGATAAAAGTGATGGTCAATTCTCGAGATGAGAAGACAATCCAACACCTTTCCGGCCACTGGAAGCAAACTTATTGGTCTGAAATCTTTTATGGATAGCGCTGGTTTGTTGGGTTTAGGGATAATCTTTATTAGTTGTTCTTTCCAGCAGGACGGGAATATGGACTTGCTCAAACACTTGTTATAAAGATTAAGAAATGTGTTTGGTGCTGAGTTGAAGGCAGCCAATACTATGTCAGAGGTAATGCCATCCAGCCCAGGGGCTTTCTTCGAGCTCATACTTTGTATAACTCGTTTAATCTCAGACATAGTGAACGGTATATCGTCTTGCCCTCCTTGACCAGTTTCAGCAAGTAATCTGACAAACGTGTGTTGCTGAGTGTCCTCCTTCTTATCGTCCTGCGGAAAGAATGTCTCAAGAAGTTTGTGAGAGGTTTCAAAGATATCTAATGAATTATCCCCAACCTTAAGGCTACTCAGATAGCTTGTAGAGGTTTTTCTACCTCTAAGAACCTTGAAAACAGGGCCCCATGGGTTTTCGTGTGAAGATCGAGTGCAGAATTCTCGCCACTTGAGTTTCTTCGACTCTAGAATTGCGTTTTTATATTCATTTGATTTAGCGTTATAAGCTATTTTACTATAATGTCTTTGTTCGCCTCTGCTCTTTTGATACAGTCGCCGTAGCCTGTTGTTTTCCTTGCGCAAGGCAGTTAGTTCAGCAGTCCACCAAGGCACGGAATGTCTAAAGTATTTCCTTGGAGGAAAGGTATCTCGTGCTGCCTTTTCCATGGCAGCATTTAATTTATGGGCGAATATTGAAATATCTTCAGGGGCAGAACACTGGTGAAGCTTTGGGGCAATGTTCTGGAGACAGGACAAGAATTTCTCACTAAACTCTGCCCAGTCCCCTTTTCTTGTACAGAAACCACGTTGAGCTTCTGGCAGCTTGGTTTCATTTCCTATTGACCAACTGATGTACCGGTGATCAGACAGACTACTCTCATCGGGAAGATGCCAATCAACAATCTTCTTGCTCAAGGTGTGGGTGGAAAGTGTTAAATCGATAACGCTTTGACCGTTGTGACCGATGAAGGTAGGTTCCGACCCGATATTCAGTATGGCCAAATTATTCTCTAAAATTAACTTTTCCAGGCATTTACCCCTGTTGTCCTCCAGTGCGCTACCCCACGAAAAGGATTTCGCATTGAAGTCGCCAGCAACTAAGACTTCGGACTTGGAACTAACCTCTCTAACGATTTTGTTGAGGGCGTCTAGGTTATCACTAAATCTGTCCAGCTCCACCGGTCTTGTTTGTGGAGGAAGATAGACTGAGATAACGTAAATATTAATTCTGCCGCAAAGGATTTGCGCTACTGTCATCAGGCTACTGGACCGATCAGGATCAAGCATGACGGTAATCCGAGAGTCGATTACTACTAAAGCGGCTTTAATGGTAGATTCATCTGGCTTTCTAGAATGTAGAATTTTATAGTGGGCCGGAAAGCCTGGGAGTTTTCCCCGAAAGACGTGAGGTTCTTGGATGAATACCATTTGAATTCTATCTCTTTCAATCTTTTCCAAAAGGGCCGCTGTTGCAGCTTTACATCTACCTAAATTAATTTGCAAACATCTGATATATTCATTAGGTTTAGTTTTCACGGCCATTGTCGGTGAAATTGATACAAGCGGTAAGAGATTCGAAATGGATTATCAGCACTACCTACTACGCACAAATTGACATACATTACAAAACAGATAAATAAATAAATTAATAAATAGATCATAAATACATAAATAAGTAAATAAATAATTGAAAAAGTAAAATAAGTAACAGACAAGCAATGACGTGAGAACCAGATAAACATATTTGCGTACTAAATAGAACTGAAATATGTAAGTAAGCAAATGTACAATAAAATAAAAAATTTGAGAATAAATACATAAGTAAATAAAAGAAAAAATAAATAATTGAATAAATAAAATAAGTAAAAGACAAGCCATGAAATGACACTCGTTAAAAATATTTCCATAATAAGTAAAATAAGCTGAGCAGCTTCTAGATAAATATGTAAAATCGAAAACAGATTTTGAAGTATGGGTATAAAACTTATTAAATAAAATAAAATAAAATATTTGATAAAACTTGTAATCACGATTTGAAGACTGGATTTACTGTTTATCTTTATTTGCTTTGTCAATATCTTTCGCCGGGGATGGTATCCTTGGGCGAAGTCTGTTTTTTTCCCATCTGTCCCCCTTCTTCTTGATCCAGTTCTTTTTTGGGTCTGGTTCCGATTCGGAGCCATCTTCGGAGATAGACGGAGAGCGGATAGGAAGACCGCCACGTTTCCGTTTGTCTTTTTCAGATGTCATTGGTGTCCTGAAGGTTATGGCTGGTTCCTTTGATTTTGATTGTGGCGCTGCTATGATTTGAGCTGAGGTAGATGAACTGTTTTGGACGATGTTGTCTTCTTCCAAAATATTGCAAGCACCGCTGCTCGATCTCTTTTGTTGTTCGGCCTCTTTAGCAATGATGTCTTTAATAGAGATCATAATAATGGGAATTAGAGCTGCAGCCAATTCCTTAACATCTATTGTGGGTTTATAAGACTAGACAGACAAGACTAGACAGACAAGACTAGACAGACAAGACTAGACAGACAAGACTAGACAGACAAGACTAGACAGACAAGACTAGACAGACAAGACTAGACAGACAAGACTAGACAGACAAGACTCGACAGACAAGACTAGACAGACAAGACTAGACAGACAAGACTAGACAGACAAGACTAGACAGACAAGACTAGACAGACAAGACTAGACAGACAAGACTAGACAGACAAGACTAGACAGACAAGACTAGACAGACAAGACTAGACAGACAAGACTAGACAGACAAGACTAGACAGACAAGACTAGACAGACAAGACTAGACAGACAAGACTAGACAGACAAGACTAGACAGACAAGACTAGACAGACAAGACTAGACAGACAAGACTAGACAGACAAGACTAGACAGACAAGACTAGACAGACAAGACTAGACAGACAAGACTAGACAGACAAGACTAGACAGACAAGACTAGACAGACAAGACTAGACAGACAAGACTAGACAGACAAGACTAGACAGACAAGACTAGACAGACAAGACTAGACAGACAAGACTAGACAGACAAGACTAGACAGACAAGACTAGACAGACAAGACTAGACAGACAAGACTAGACAGACAAGACTAGACAGACAAGACTAGACAGACAAGACTAGACAGACAAGACTAGACAGACAAGACTAGACAGACAAGACTAGACAGACAAGACTAGACAGACAAGACTAGACAGACAAGACTAGACAGACAAGACTAGACAGACAAGACTAGACAGACAAGACTAGACAGACAAGACTAGACAGACAAGACTAGACAGACAAGACTAGACAGACAAGACTAGACAGACAAGACTAGACAGACAAGACTAGACAGACAAGACTAGACAGACAAGACTAGACAGACAAGACTAGACAGACAAGACTAGACAGACAAGACTAGACAGACAAGACTAGACAGACAAGACTAGACAGACAAGACTAGACAGACAAGACTAGACAGACAAGACTAGACAGACAAGACTAGACAGACAAGACTAGACAGACAAGACTAGACAGACAAGACTAGACAGACAAGACTAGACAGACAAGACTAGACAGACAAGACTAGACAGACAAGACTAGACAGACAAGACTAGACAGACAAGACTAGACAGACAAGACTAGACAGACAAGACTAGACAGACAAGACTAGACAGACAAGACTAGACAGACAAGACTAGACAGACAAGACTAGACAGACAAGACTAGACAGACAAGACTAGACAGACAAGACTAGACAGACAAGACTAGACAGACAAGACTAGACAGACAAGACTAGACAGACAAGACTAGACAGACAAGACTAGACAGACAAGACTAGACAGACAAGACTAGACAGACAAGACTAGACAGACAAGACTAGACAGACAAGACTAGACAGACAAGACTAGACAGACAAGACTAGACAGACAAGACTAGACAGACAAGACTAGACAGACAAGACTAGACAGACAAGACTAGACAGACAAGACTAGACAGACAAGACTAGACAGACAAGACTAGACAGACAAGACTAGACAGACAAGACTAGACAGACAAGACTAGACAGACAAGACTAGACAGACAAGACTAGACAGACAAGACTAGACAGACAAGACTAGACAGACAAGACTAGACAGACAAGACTAGACAGACAAGACTAGACAGACAAGACTAGACAGACAAGACTAGACAGACAAGACTAGACAGACAAGACTAGACAGACAAGACTAGACAGACAAGACTAGACAGACAAGACTAGACAGACAAGACTAGACAGACAAGACTAGACAGACAAGACTAGACAGACAAGACTAGACAGACAAGACTAGACAGACAAGACTAGACAGACAAGACTAGACAGACAAGACTAGACAGACAAGACTAGACAGACAAGACTAGACAGACAAGACTAGACAGACAAGACTAGACAGACTAGACAGACAAGACTAGACAGACAAGACTAGACAGACAAGACTAGACAGACAAGACTAGACAGACAAGACTAGACAGACAAGACTAGACAGACAAGACTAGACAGACAAGACTAGACAGACAAGACTAGGTAGACAATACTAGACAGACAAGACTAGACAGACAAGACTAGACAGACAAGACTAGACAGACAAGACTAGACAGACAAGACTAGACAGACAAGACTAGACAGACAAGACTAGACAGACAAGACTAGACAGACAAGACTAGACAGACAAGACTAGACAGACAAGACTAGACAGACAAGACTAGACAGACAAGACTAGACAGACAAGACTAGACAGACAAGACTAGACAGACAAGACTAGACAGACAAGACTAGACAGACAAGACTAGACAGACAAGACTAGACAGACAAGACTAGACAGACAAGACTAGACAGACAAGACTAGACAGACAAGACTAGACAGACAAGACTAGACAGACAAGACTAGACAGACAAGACTAGACAGACAATACTAGACAGACAAGACTAGACAGACAAGGCTAGACAGACAAGGCTAGACAGACAAGACTAGACAGACAAGACTAGACAGACAAGACTAGACAGACAAGACTAGACAGACAAGACTAGACAGACAATACTAGACAGACAAGACTAGACAGACAAGACTAGACAGACAAGACTAGACAGACAAGACTAGACAGACAAGACTAGACAGAGAAGACTAGACAGAGAAGACTAGACAGAGAAGACTAGACAGACAAGACTAGACAGACAAGACTAGACAGACAAGACTAGACAGACAAGACTAGACAGACAAGACTAGACAGACAAGACTAGACAGACAAGACTAGACAGATAAGACTAGACAGACAAGACTAGACAGACAAGACTAGACAGACAAGACTAGACAGACAAGACTAGACAGACAAGACTAGACAGACAAGACTAGACAGACAAGACTAGACAGACAAGACTAGACAGACAATACTAGACAGACAAGACTAGACAGACAAGACTAGACAGACAAGACTAGACAGACAAGACTAGACAGACAAGACTAGACAGACAAGACTAGACAGACAAGACTAGACAGACAAGACTAGACAGACAAGACTAGACAGACAAGACTAGACAGACAAGACTAGACAGACAAGACTAGACAGACAAGACTAGACAGACAAGACTAGACAGACAAGACTAGACAGACAAGACTAGACAGACAAGACTAGACAGACAAGACTAGACAGACAAGACTAGACAGACAAGACTAGACAGACAAGACTAGACAGACAAGACTAGACAGACAAGACTAGACAGACAAGACTAGACAGACAAGACTAGACAGACAAGATTATACAGGCAAGATTATACAGACAAGATTAGAGAGACAAGACTAGACAGACGGACGTGACAACAATGGATCCTATTCCCCCCTCTCCCCAGTCTTCTTCACCTGGTAGTAGTGCCAGGCCACCCAATGCTCTTATTGTTAGAATCAGTCCTACATCTCCTACTTGTAATGACAATTTGCGTGGTTCATGCTCAACCCAGCACAGGGACACATTATTATGTTCTTCCTTCGCAGGTTTCTCCCCGTTTCTCCCAGCATCCTGTGCTTCTGCGAGCTGAACCCTTGAATATCCTTCGTGCGGCTAGACCTAAAAAGAGGGTTTGGTTTCACCTTAGCAACTTCCCTCCGGAGACAAGTTAATCTCAAGTGACGACTTACTTCACTCCTCCTTGAATCTTAGGGACTGCTTTTGTAAATCCCTCATCACTAGTAAGAGATATTACACATTCAAAGTGAAGGGTGTGAATACGGAGGATAGAAGGAAGCATGGATCCAGGGTTGTGGCCCGCCAATATAGTTATAATGGCTCGCGTACACCTAAACCGCCATCGGCCGAAGTTTGCTCGGGCGACGACGGCGATTGAATCAAACACTTGTAAAAGAATGAGTGCGCGTACACAAACACGACTGTAATCGTTCGCCGACGCCCGAAAACGGCCGATCAACACGATGATCCGAACTTGTTGGGATTTCTCGCCAGACTGCCGGCGTGTACAGTGCAAATTGAGTGTATTTATAGTTAAATTTTGTTGTTATCTACCTAAACGACTATGGATATTGAAAAATTAATTAGTTGTGTTTATAATGGACCAACCCTGTGGGATAAACATTCAAAAAATTACAATAATCGAGATGTTTCGAAACGGTTATGGGCTGAAGTTGCATCCGAAATGGATATAGAGGTTCCAGACATAAAAAAATGGAGCAACTTAAGGAACCAATTTCGTAAAGAATATAACAAATGCAATGAACCAGGTAGATCCGGTGCTGCGGCGGATCACAAATCACCTTTGTGGACATATTACAAATCGTTATTATTCTTGGCAAAACAAATCGCACCGAAACCTTTAAACGGAAATGTGCCTGAACCTCCCAGCCAAGAAACTGAAGATGATACGGAATCATCCCATTTTTCTGAGTATTCGTCTGTATCACAGCCACAAAGAGTACCGCAGCCTGAACCCTCACCTTTTTCGCAGCTTGCACCCTCACCTTTATCGCAGCCTGGACCTTCATCTTTTTCGCAGCTAGGAGCCTTGAATTCGAGCCAAGCAGTAATCTCCCCGTCACAACAACATACTAGACCACACACCAAAACTATTCGTGTACCTTTAACACAAGCTGGAAGACTTATGAAAAAGCGAAATATTGATGTGGACTAAGAGTATTTAGAGATGGAAAAAAGAAAACTTCAATTATATGAGTCCAGGTCAGCAGATAAATCTGCAGATGATCCTGATCGTAACTTTTTGTTGAGTTTGCTTCCATACTTAAAAGAAGTGCCACGAAATAGAAAAATCTTTATTCAACGAAAATTGTTAGACGTGTTCATATACCCTACCTCAGTTTTCTCCTGTAAGCCGCTCCTCTGAAGAATTAAGTCGCCCCGATTCTGGAGACTTGTCATCACACATGTCATTTTCTCCATACGTTGTCGATATTGAAGAGCCTTTGCCACTGACCATTATTCAAATGACACCTTCACAATCATCAACATCTGCCCAGGGCCAACTGTACACGATCACTTATACAGATTAGGGCTCCAACTTATAATAATAATTTTTAAATTTATTATGTATAAATAATATTTCATTAATAAAAATAAAACCACTAGGTCACTGAACAATGAATTTTTATTTCAATTTCACACGTTTTTTTATTACAGTAGGTTTTAAAATAAAATCGGAAAAATTATAATAATTATTGAAACCTATTTTCATTACAAAAGAAGTGTTTGAAAGCTTCACGAATATTATAAGCTTCAGTCGTACTTCTGTTTTGCCCTCTAGAAGCAAAGTTACTTCTTTGACCTAAATTTCTTCTTTGATCTGAGGAATGATAGTGATTTGGTTGTCCTTCTTTGTCTATAACAATGTTGTGTAGTAAACAAGGACACTTTACAATAGTTTCAGCATTTTCTGTAGTTGTTTCTATACATTTGGTCAAAATCCTCCATTTTTTGTGATATTATATCAAAAGCGCATTCAATTACTACTCGGGCAATTGATAAACGTTCGTTATAAATTGTTTCCTGCTCTCCCAGGTTACGTCTTGGATATGGCCTCATAATATACCTCTTTAAAGGATAGGCTTCATCTGCTAGTACTACCAAGGGCAACAAAGTATTTGTATTTGGTAAACATTTAGAAATATTTAAATACCAATTTTCAAACTGACGATACAATGCCGAAGTGGCAAACGTACCACCATCGCTTTGTTGTCCATAAGCTCCTACTTCAATAAATAAAAATTTGTAATCCGGGATTGCAACCGCTTGTAAAACAATGGAAAAAATGTCTTGTAATTGTAGTACATACTACCAGAATTAGAAGGGAATTTCATTCGAATATGTTTACCATCCAAGGAACCCATACAATTTGGAAATCCCCACTTTGACCAATATAATTAATTCAGCATTTTGGTGGATCATTTCGTCGGTTGGCATAGGCATATGATGTGATACTAGACTATCAAATATAGCCTTGCAAGTCTCTCTGACAATTATTCCAACGGCACTATTTGACACTAAACGAAAATGCTAAGGATCGAAAAGAATGTCCAGTTGCAAGATACCTGAAATGAAAAGGTAACATGTTAATAACTGTGTCACAAGAATTAACTACTTAACTAACCCTACTATAAATCTATAAAATTACATCAATCTATACTTACCGCAATGTTATTGCGAGTCTTTCAGTTGGTGATATACATTCCCTATAGTTTGTATTCTGCTTTGTTATTAGTGGTTCGACTGAATGTAAAATATATTGAAATGTGCTAAAACATGTTCTAAAATATTCGAAGAACTTGATGGGTTGTAATTTTAATTCTTCAAAAAGGTGGTGGTATTCACCCAGTTGTTTTCTGTACATAAATATTTCATTAACCCACACACACCGATGTCGACGTCGACGAATTAAATTGCGGTATGAATTTTCTAAAAGATACATTTCTTCTAATTCCTCCATTTTAAAAACACGTTTTCAATCTTGTAAACAACACTGAATACAGTCAGCTACAGAATACTGGCAACGTCCAATGTCGGCACAAATTATACACTGTGCAACACTGTTGCACTGTTCCAGTGTAAGCACATACACGTCCGAGTTACTCGTCCGGGTAGTTCTGTCCGATATCGGCCGACAAAATCGGTTTTTGTGTACGCTTAGCATAAGGGACTTTGTGCATATCGCCAGGTCTAAATCTAACCAGCGTGTATCCAAGCCCTAGGACGTTCCGACTACAAGGCCTAACGGCAGTGGCAATAGTAACGACAATAGCATTACTGCCCTTTTTTGTAAATGCACCTCCGTCCCCTCCTGTCAGATCGTTTCAACGTTTATACTATCAAAATGTGTGTGGTCTCAATGCCAAATTTGATTTTTTCTCTGCCCGTTTTGTGTAGCCTTGATGTGGATATTGTTTGCCTCACTGAGTCTTGGCTTCATGGCAATGTTCTCAATACTAAATTAATGCCCCCACATTTTTCAACATACAGAGGTGATTGTGACTTCGCCTCATCTGGTCTCTCGCGAGGTGGTGGAGTGCTTATAACCACGAGCAATAATATGCTTGTTAGTTCGAAATTGGTTGACATATACATCTTTAACTTATTTATAACTATTGATGTTATTGCCTATTCCTGTTCTTATTGCCACTCTACTTGCCTGGTAGTTTGCATTTCCATTCCCCCTAATATCTTGAATTCGTGTTTGAAACTGTTTTTGATCATCTTGAGATTTTCTTGCTGTCCTGTGCACATGACAACATTATCATAGCGGGTGACTTCAACAGTTCCTTTAACCTAGTTCCTTGGAAAGCCTCTGCTATTGATACCTTCCTCATCTGTGCGGTCTCAAGCAATTGAACTTCATTGTTAATAAGAGCAATAATATGATTAATCTGTTGCTCACCGATATAAATGTCGTCTTATCAAAAGAAGATTATCTAGTGGTCCCCGACAATGCATCATTCCGCTCTCTCAGCTTTGTTCACGCTGCGTGCCAAGGAAATGACTTCTCGCTTTCTTAACAATGGTCTGACTAGAATCGATGCGATTTCAAGGAACTATATTTTCGTCGAGCTGATCTCCCATCGCTTTATCTAGCTTTAAGCGACTCTTATTTTTCTTTCAGTGACAACTGCCACTCGTCCAGGGATTTTCTAGATTCCTTGTATTCTGTTTTGTACTCGGCTCTTAATAAATTCGTACCTCCTCTTCTCGTGTTAACTATACTGCTTGGTTTAGTCCCTCTATTATTGATGATCTACGTAGAAAACTTAATTTGAATTTGATTTGAAAAAGATCACTTCACCATTCGTGTTTGAAGTCTAAATCCACTTTTGACTAAGTTCAAACTATTGAGAACTCGAGTGAAGTGCCAGATAAGCTCGGCCTATACTAAATATGTGAAGGTTGCTTACAACAATATATCTAAAGATCCGAAGAGTTTCTGGTCCTTAAAAATCAAAGCCGAATACCTGGTTTAATGTCTTGTGATGATCTCTTCTTTAGTTCACCACAAGCCATCGTAGAAGGCTTTGCTAATTATTTTAAGGGTGTCTATAAACACTCCTCTTCTAAATCTAATTTATTGGATACGAACGCAGTGAACCCTCCACTTATTGAACTTAATCGTATCTCTGACGAACAAGTTTCTTTAGCAATTAATCATCTCTGTGACCAGCGGTACTGACATGATTCCAGCTTTTCTGATACGTGATTGTGCCCATATCTTTGTGTCTCCTTTCAATAAACTATTTAACCTGATCCTCTTTGAAGGCGCTTTTCCTGAAGTTTGGAAATTAACTCAGATCTGTTCTGTTCATAAATCTGGTCATCAATCCGATATAAAGAACTATCGACCTGTAGCGGCAATGAGCCGTTCCATTTTTATTTTTAGTTTTATGAGGACATTACAATAATTACCCAAATATTTTCGGACAATTTCCCAAAATATTTTATTGGGGTCGAAATACCTGGACCCCCGAATAAACAAAACAGTCAGAAGGAGTTCAGTCCACACAGTCAGTGAAGTGACACTAAGTCAGTTCAGTTCAGCCAGTGGACTCAGACACACCAGTCCAGCTAGAGGACTAAGTCAGTTCAGTCAGCGAAGGGACACCAGCCCAGCTAGTGAACTCAGTCGGCGAAATGACATCAGTCCAGCCAGTGGACTCAAATACATCAGACCAGTTAGTGGACTCAGACATATTAGTCCAGCCAGTGGACACGGAAAGTTCAGTCCAACCAGTGGACCCAGTCAATCAGACTCGTTGCAGCTCCGCCATTCCCTCAACAGTGTTTGTATCTCTTCTATATTTGTATATATCGTCAATGTTTTCTCTCTGCAAACTTCTGCCAATTCCTCTGCATACCGTGAGTGATATACCTATTCCACGGCGTATCACCACAGGCCCATTTCCATACTTTCTAATTTCTCGAAAATCTTTGAGTCCGTCATATATAACTCCATCTACTCTTCCATTAAGCACCTGATCTCCCTGAACCAACATGGCTTCATGAAAGGTCGCTCATCAATCACCAACCTAGTAGCCTACACAGATTTTGTCTCTTCAGTTATTGGTAACAGGGGTGGACTATATTTATACGGACTTCTCTAAGGCCTTTGACTCCATAGATCATGCTTTAATTGTTAGCAAACTTCATTCTTTTGGGCTATCCAACAATTTGTTATCCTTACTATCTTCATACCTTGTTAAAAGAAGTCAATTCGTATTCTTCTTCTTCTTAAGTACCATGTTCTTCTAGAACATTGGTCACCAACAAAGCTATCCTTTCTCTGTCGACGGCAAGTCTGATCAAAGAGCTCGAGTTGAGTTTATGCCAGTCACGTAGATTCTTGAGCCATGATGCTTTTTTGCGGCCCGGCTTTCTTTTACCATACATTTTTCCCTGCATGATGTTCTGCAGTAATCGGTTTTTTTCGCCTCTCATAACATGCCCAAAATATTGCAGTTTCCTTCTTTTGGTGGTTGTAAGAATTTCGGTGGAATTATTCAGACGTATGTTACCAAGACGAGTATTACCAAGTTGGATACTTTTTCCGTCCGTGAAATTTTTAATATTTTCCTGTAAGCCCACATCTCAAAGGCTACAAGTCGTCTTTCTTCGTTCTTGTTTATAGTCCAGGCTTCCATGCCGTACAGCAGCGTGGAGAAGACATAACATATGAGAAGTCGGATTCTTAGAGTTAATTTCCGATCTCTACAGCACAAGACCCTACTCATGTTTTTTAAATGCTGCTCGAGCCTGCTCATTCCTTGATTTCACTTCAGTTTGTCTATCCGCGCTGTTAGTTATTATGCTGCATACATATTTTAGTTGGTTTACTTGCTTCAGTAGTTCACCCCCAACTGTTATGTTAGCTATGATATTAGGTTGCTTGCTAATTACTAATACTTTGGTCTTTTTTGCATTTAATCCGAGTTCGGCCATGGCGTATTTTTCGATGTCTGCATTCAGTATCCGTTGCAAATCTTCCTGACTGGAGGAAAACAGTACCGTATCGTCTGCATATCGAAGGTTGTTTATGCTTTCGCCATTTATAATAATGCCGGCTTGTATATCAGTTAGTGCTTCCCCAAATATTCTTTCAGAGTATACATTAAAGAGCAAGGGCGATAATATACCACCTTGCCTTACTCCACGTTTGATCTTTACTTCCGGTGTATCATCACCCTCTATTCTAATTACTGAAGTTTGGTTCCAATATAAATTTTCAATTATCCTAATATCCCTTCCGTCTAGTTCTATTTGGTCTAAAGTCTCTACCAATATATCATGTTTAACCTTGTCGAATGCCTTTTGGAAGTCTATGAAGCATGCATAGACATCAACTGACATATCACGACTTCTTTGAGCCAGGACATTTATGCCAAATAGAGCCTCCCTTGTGCCGAAGCCATTGCGGAACCCAAATTGCGATTCGCTTAAGTATTGTTCACACTTGGAATAGATCCTGCCATGATTAATTTTGAGAAATATTTTTAGTAGGTGATTCATTAAGCTGACTGTTCTATAATCAACACACGTCTTGGCAGTAGTTTTCTTTGGCAAGGTGACATATATGTATCTAAGCCAATCGCTTGGTAACTTTCACCCAGGGTAAAATTTTTTGAATAATTCTGTTATCACTTTTAATGCTTCAGTGTTATCGATTAGTTTATATATTTCGCTGGTAATCTCGTCAGGTCCTACTGCTTTACGGTTTTTAGAACGTTTTATGGCATATTCTACTTCAGTGAATGTAATTAGAGGTCCTTCATACTTTGTTAATTCCGATGGCGTTATTGGTCTATCATCTTCAAATAAATTTCTGATGTAGTTTTTCCACTCCTTCAATTTTTCTTCTTTTTGATGAATCACCGTTCCATTTTTGTCGTAGAGTATACCCGATCCTCTGCTTGTTCTAAATTTTTCTGTAGCCTCTTTGACTCTTTTATGCATGTTGAAGGAGTCGTATGTAGCTTCCAGAGCTGCTATTTCCTTACATTCGTTGGTCTGAATGATACTTTCTAAATACTTTTGTACGCCTGTTGTTCTTAAGAATTCTGCGCTCTTCCATCAATCCTATTATTTCGTTAGTCATCCAGGAGTTCTTTTTAGGTTGGGCTTTCCCCTTCAGGTTTTTGCACCAGATTTCCCTTATCGATGTTTCCATTTTCGTCCATTGGGCATCTATGTCTATTTATTCGCTGGAACTTTCAATTTTAAGATATTCATTTTATTCGTATTAATGCGTATTCCACAGTGGTTAGATTTTCGTTGCCACCTCTGGGGTTCCACAGGGGTCTAAGCTAGGACCGTCAATCATCATCATTCAATATTTTTATTAACGACTTAGGATTTTTCTCTATTTCCTCCTCACTTATTCTTTGCGGACGACTTCAAAATATATATGAATGTAAGGCATACTGGTGATTGTCATCTCCTTCAAGAGAACCTCAATATCTTACAGAGTCACCACCTCTGTAAGATATTGAGGTTCTCTTGAAGGAGATGACAATCACAAGGATGCCTACCATTCATAAATATTTTGAGGTTGTGAACGGCAATCAACCTAGGCAAATGCAAGGTACTCACCTATACCCAGCTACAGCATCCTATCATTTTCAGTTACAGACTGGGCAATGCTTGCCTTGAACACTGTGAAACACTGAAGGACCTAGGCATTGTATTTGACTCTCCCTCTCCAACATATTAAATCGACAGTTTCCAAGGCATCGAGGGTACTTGGTTTCTTCATTCGCAATAGTCGTGGCTTCTCTAACAACTTGGCGATATCGGTTCTTTATAATAGCTTTGTCAGAACCACAATGGAGTATGGCTCTATTATCTGGAACACGCATACCATTAAGAATATTTTTGATTTGGAGATCATTCAGAGGAAATTCTTGAAATTCCTCTGGTATAAAACCTATGGCTGCTCTCCACCTGTACACCCTTTGTTGCTGTAGGAGTTTGGTTATCGGTCACTTAAATCGCGTCGTATGCTGGCTGGTCTTTTTTATTTAAGGCCAATAATAGTATCATTGACCTCTGTCTGTCTGTCCGTCTGTACGTCCGTCTGTCTGTCTGTCAAGACCATTTTTCTCAGGAACGCGTAGAGGTAACAAGTTGAAATTTGTATAAAATACTCGGGTCTGCGGTCTTTTTCAGCTGTGAAAAAATCAAACTTGTAAGTCAACGCGATCAAAAGATATGACCGTTTATGTCGCATATTTTGCGATTTCACAAGGGAATCAAAACCTATAGGGTACTTCCCGTTGACCTAGAATCATGAAATTTGGCAAGAAGCGGTGCCTTACAGCACATGCAAAGGGAAAAATCTGAAAACCGTAAATATGTAGTTTAATTACAAGAAAAATGCGAGTTTACTACTAGAAACTTATGAAAATACACTAATGTGTTGTGTGGTATTGTCAGGCACCAGAAGCATATGAGTTTCATACAGTTAGGTCCTCTTAACTGTTACTTACAAGTTTGTACGGAACCCTCGGTGCGCGAGTCACAACTCGCACTTGGCCGGTTTTTTTTTATTAAATTACTCAAAATTAAAAAATTAAAAATTAAGACTATATAGACAAGACTAGACAGATTAGACTATACAGACAAGACTAGACGGAAAAAAATCAAATGCGCAAACCAACTAGACAAACAAGACCTTATATGCAAGACTTGACAAAATTATATAGAATGGACAGTTAGGATATATTTTAGCAGGTAATAAATTATATGCAGATGTAATTAGTGAACTTGCAAACAAGTGTAATTACATGGAAAGTGTTGCTGAAAGTGTTTTTTTTTTCAAGGCAAACTTAAAACATATTATTACGACTACTTATTTTGCAATACCTCGTGCTGTGTGAACCAGTATTTATCGGCTCTTGGTTTACTAACTGCCTTGTTTGCATATTTTCAATTTACTGAAGATTCCAACAAGTTAAAGAAGTATATTATAGTGATTGATTTGCATTACATAACTTGTATTAATTATCTGCACTTGCAGTTGTTACTTAAGCATTCGTTCATTTATTTAACAGTTTTGTTAAACAGTAAACTTTAATTTCATTTAGGCAGCTTCACTAACGGCTGGCTCTAGCCTATATGACTTCAATTCGTAGACTAATTATAGTTGTATGTATGCCATTTTATTCACACACTAGACTAAACCTACATTTTGCAATTTAGGATAAAGTATGTTCAAACTTAAACGCATTGGAATTAGTTTTAGATGTTTCGCAAAAGTTCCATTAGTATTTAAATTGTCTTTCTCTATGTTGCAAATTGAGCGTTTTCTGTTTTCCCATTATGCCTGTATAAGTATCAAATTCCCCGTCTCTTGAAAGTCTAATTTTAAACTAGAATACTTCAAACTCTTATTGCTCCAAAAACTAACTTAAATTGATCACAAGAGCCTCCAGATTAAAGTGGATGTTTAGTTTTTACTTAAATACTCTTGTCCGTTTAGCATTATCTGTATATTTAGTCATATTTTTAGCGTCTGTCTTGACACACTCTTCTTCAATAATAGTTTCGTTTCTATTCCAGTCGACAATAATATCACCTGACCTTAATTACAATCTAATGCAGTGCAGATTTCTATTGAGATTGCAGCGGAGGCAAATTAGCGCGATGATGTTAAAAGACGCTGCCGCTAAATCCTTTGACAATATCGCGACAGACTAAATCTAATTAGTTTAAAATATTCACGAGCATCCGCTTGCGCACTATTAGAATAATAATTATCGGCACTATCTGTTTGTCATAGTCAACAATCCCTATTCACCCCATAACCCAAATCTAATCCACTCCAATTACCTTCCAACATTATATAGACATACTATTAATTTGATTTAACTAAAATTGATCTTATAATTTTATCTAATCTTGTCTAGTATTGACTGTCTAGTTTTGTTTGTCTACTATTGGCTAAAATTAAACCAGTGAAAAAAATGATTGAATAACATTCCAGCACATACTGTTATAGACTCAAATTACACCCGAACACTCTCGCAAACCGATTTCTCACTCGACATGGAAGTCGCAGATTGAAAAGTAGACTCCCACGTGGCCTGGTGATATGAGTGCCAAAGGATGTAGAGGAATTGACCACTGGGTTGTGCAAAGTACCAGGCAAGTAGAGTGGTAATAAGAACAGGAACAATAACATCAATAGTTATAAATAAGTTAAAGATGGATGTGTCAACCAATTTCGAAGTAGAAAGCATATTAATATTGTTTCATGGTTATAAGCACTCCACCACCTCGCGAGAGACCAGATGAGGCGAAGTCACGATCACCTGTGTATGTTGAAAAAACCTAGAAGAGCTGACGAGATTACACAAAATTTATTGTCATTAGACAGATCGTAAATAATCCCGGAGAATTTAAATTAAAAATTGGTTGTGTAATATTGTTTGTCTAGTCTTGCCTAGTTTTGTCTGGTCTGTTCTATTCATTCTATTACCTGATTGTCTTTTTCTTCATTAATTTAATCTTGTAGATGTCATGTTGTGTGGTTTTCTTTGTTGGATTGTAATTGGGGTGGTTTTCGAATGTTTTATTAAACATGTTTGAAAGTGTTTTAAAAATGGTATGTGTCGAGTGTAAGCGTGTTTAAATAGTGGCATCCTCGAGCAAACATTTGAAATGCGAGCGGAATATAAATGGCGAAACTTGAAAACTTTTCTGGAATAAGAAAATAAACTTTTTTTCTGGGATGTTTGGGGTATCGATCGCCGGGAGTATCTTTTAAAACCTAGCACCAATTCGTTTTCGTCGCCCCACTAGATGAAGAGAAAGATACATGTGTTAAATCTACATATACAGGCTTGTGCGAAAGGATGAAATGTAACGATTCGCGCATATCTCTCAAGCGGATTAATTGCAATTTTTAACATTGTAGTCGTAAAATACGAGGTATTTTCTGAGAAGCTGGCTTGAATAATAATTTGTACAAATTTCTTATTTTAAATAGAATTCTTGACTTTTAACCGCATCCTTATCAGTTTATTTATATGTTTATTGATCAGATTATTCATATTGGTTTGATATATTTAACTCTCATACATATAGGGACATTACATAAAATAAAAATAGTATAAAGTTATGTATTTCATCTACGACCACTATGGCAAACGCCAATTATTGTACAGTTCGTGGACTATGTAAATACATCATAACACACACGTATGTAACAGTCCGCGATTAATGATAAGTTCTGTTTGATAACACACACGTGCGTTTGGTTTACGATCCGTTGATTGGTTGAGAGCTGCAACTACGTTCTCATACGTTCAGCGCCCCCCGTGCCACAATTGAAACTAACGGAAAATGACATTGCGTACATTGGGTTGCCTATATCTATGAGCACTCTTATTCCAGTTTAACCAAAATAAGTACTAAATAATAAGGTATGTAACCATTAAGAATGTATTTATTTTTATTTCTATCAAGTTAAATAATGTCAATTAAAACTGTTATATATGAAAATACAACTGTTTATTATAATATTAAATATTGCACCTAATAAGAAATAAATTTGTTACATCAAACATATTTTTCTTATTAAACAGAAACAAATTAGTGTGGTCGTAGATAAAGTATAGTAGATAACTCGAGTTGTAAGGCAATTACGTACACGCGGAAAAGTCGTGCGTAACTGTTCCGCTCGTACGTAATATGCTTCTTACAACTCTCGTTACGTAAAATACTATTAAGCTACAAACACATGAAATTAAAAAAAAATCATATGTTGTAATGGTTAAATTGAATGAGAACGAACACATTCATATTCTATTTTAATCTACAAACACATTAAATTAAATTATGAAGATGAAATGCATTTATTGTAATTGTTAAATTAAATGAGATCGAACTAGGGTTTCACACGAGAGTCTCGTTTCTGATCTCGGCCCGGGCAACTGTAATATTTTCTTCGTCAATTTGAACCCGATCCACGGCGAGATCAGATACGAAACTCTCGTGTGAAGCCCTAGATCGAAAGCATTTAGAGATACAGAAATTTGTTCTATGGTTAACAATTATCATCCCAATAGAAAGCTAATAGCACAGTCAGTAGCGGTAATACTGTGAAGATGTTTGATTTAACTGACACTGTTTGAAGTAAAGAACAGGAGTCCAAGAACTGTAGCTGTTGAAGACAAACCAAAAAATTTCGGTAATGTTTGAAGTGCAACCGCGATTACACGACTACTTCAAGGCTCCATCAGTCCGGCGCGGAGCGATTGCAGCGTTCTTGCCGTTCAACGCTGCACTAGCGCGGCTTTGGCGGAAATCGCGCCTGTCGATCTGAACATGTACATAAGCGAAACTTCCTCGCCGACCTGTGAGCTTCCATACAGAATTTGCTTCATTCTATTTTTTTGCTCTATTTTTATTTGCTCTTTGCGCCACCGACTAATAAGTCTGGTGCAATATACACAAAAGACTATACAACAAATTGGTAGAAGGTAAAATATATACAAAAAGGTAAATACATTCTTAATGGTTACATACCTTATTATTTTGAACTTATTTTGGTAAAACTGGAATAAGAGTGCTCATAGATATAGGCAACCCAATATACGCAATGTCAATTTCCGTTGGTTTGAATTGTGGCACGGGGGGCGTTGAACGTATGAGCACGTAGAAGCAGCACTCAACCAATCAACGAATCGTAAACCAAATGCTGATATGCAGTTAGGCATGGGCACTCGCGAAGTGCTATTTGGCAATAACGTATTGACTCAAAGATGTATGGATGTGAACATAGAGGTTCACATGTTGAACATTATCGGGGGACATGGAAGGAGCCTCCACGTAGATTGCGAGTAGAGAGTGTTAATTTTTAACATTTTTCCGGGGCGTCCCCCGGAAACGGCAAGGGCCGGCTAATCCTTCCTACACCGAGACACCAAGCGAACCATCGATAATGGATCGTTTTTTATCAAAGCCTACATTTGAGACGACCTCAATTAACGTTGAAAGACTTTCTAAGGATAAGGAAACCATTTTATCTGACCTGGCAAGAGCCACCAAGCGCGACATCTTGGTAATCCAAGAAACCCACAGAACCCCCACTGCACGGAGACACAAGATCGCGGGAATGAAACTGCTCTTGGAAAGGTCCCATGATCAGTAAGCAAGCGCCGTATTTGCAAGACCTGATCTTGAAATCCGATCTGCTGCATTCACGTCACATGACAAAATTAAGATTCTCACAGTAGAGGTAGTCATAGCAGTAGTGGTAAGTCCCTCACACGCACGTCAATATACAAACCGCCCAATGCAGCCTTCGAATTTCAAGAGGCTCCCAACTTCCGGCCGAAAGAAGGGAGGATCGTGCTGGGCGATTTCAACTGCCACAGCATAATATGGGGATATAGCCATACCAATGAAAATGGTGCTGAACTGGAGAACTGGACAGAGCACACGAACTTGCACCTGATACGCGACCTAATAGCGGTCGTTGGAGAAAAGGCCGTCTTCGTACCTTGACTTTACTAGTTGTTTATTCGTGGGTCCCAGTATTTATATTACGTCTAGGTACACTGGTCTCTCCTCTGGGGGGTGTTTATTTTTCTTTCTTCGGTTATATCGTCCCTTTGGTGATTACCGATTATCGGGTAATGTTGAAGAAGACCCGGATAACATTTTTGTCTCCGACAAACTTGTTCCCCTGTCAACAAAACATGTAGAATATCCACTCCCAAAAACACAGCACCGCCCCAGTAAATGCGTAATCTATGCAGCAGTAAGGCCTGAAAGTGTTCCATTCAAAAGGCTATTTCATTTCAGGGAGGCAAGATGGAATGAGCTTGCAGCTGACCTGGACCATGAAATCACCTCTCTGGAAGCAAAGCCCGAAAACTATTATGCTTTCATCGACATCGTCAAGAGACTATTAAGAAAACAGATCCAAAGGGGATGCAGAACCGAATACATACCAGGTCTTCCAACAGAATCCGCAGACCTGTTAAAGAGATACCGAACCCTACATGTGGACGAACCCTTCTCTGAGGATACCATAAATACGGGCGAAAATCTGATGCAAGCAATCTCTAGACCAAACTCCGACTAGTGGCGAACGATGATGGAAGATCTGGATATGAAGCAGAACAGCCGACGTGTCTGGAAACTTATCGAAAATCTTAGCAACGACCCCACAAGTGCTACTCCGTACCTGACAATGGTCACTTCAGACCAGATCGCAACACCAACTGCTAATGAACGGAAAGACCCAAAGAAGGATCACCAAAACTCAAATACAAAGGGATCCTGACAACGAAACCGACTATCTAGTTGAGTTATTCACAAGCAGTGAATTAAAAACCGCCATTAACAGCTTAAAAAATAAGGGTGGCGGAGAGCAGAACAAATAAAAGATTTTGGAACCAACTTAAATGAATGATCACCAACTTAATGAACTGCTGTGCAAGGAAGTTGCAAATCCCCAAAATGTGGAGGAAGGCTCGTGTAGTCGTGCTGTTAAAACCGGGAAAGGATCATGCAGAACCTAAAAGCTTTCAACCTGTATCATTATTATTTCATATCTTCAAGGTCATCGAAAGATGGATACTGAATCGCATATCTGGTAAAGTAGACGAAAGCATAATACCAGAGCAAGCAGGGTTTAGACCGGGAAGGTCTTACTGCGCCCAAGTTCTAAACTTAACACAACATATTGAAGATGGCTTCGATCGCAAGCAAATTACCGGTGTAGCCTTTATAGACCAGACAGCGGCATATGATACCGTAAACCACCAAAAAGCAGTGGGGAAATTGTATCATCTCACCAAGGACTATCGCCTAGCTGGACTGGTGAAAACTCTGTTAGAGAAAAGGCGCTCCTATGTAACACTGCAAGGTAAAAGGAGTATATGGAGTGACCAAAGGAGCGACCTACCACAGGGAAGTGTACTGGCTCCTATGCTTTTCAACGTATACACAAATGACCAACCAACCGACCAACAGACATGTAGCTTCATCTATGCGGATGACACATCCTTCGACGCACAAGGGAAAAGCTTCGAGGAAGTCGAGAATAAATTAACTACTGGCTTAGAAAACATGGCACAGTACTACGACATAAACCAGTTGAAGGCGAATCTCAGCAAAATCCAGGTATCTGCATTTCACCAGAGAAATAATGACGCACGCAAGAAATCGCAAATCACATGGAGAGAACAAGAACTCGAAACTTGCGATACTCCAAAGTACCTGGGCGTAACACTAGACCGCACACTATCTTTCCAAAAACACTGCCAGAATACAAAGGCCAAAGTTGCGCTAGAAATAATATCATCCGGAAGCTCACTGGCACAGCATAGGGAGCGCAGCCTGATGTGCTGCGTATGTCGGCCCTTGCTCTCTGTTTCTCCGCTGCCGAGTATGCGGCATCATTGTGTTACAACTCCGTACACGCAAGACATGTCGACGGGGCCTTAAACGAGACGTGCACGATTATATCTGTTTGCCTGAGACCGACACCTGTCGAGATGGTATACCACTTATATGGAATTTCCATCCGAAACAGCACTCGTCAAACGCAAAGTAGCATCCGAATCGGAGATAGACGGCACCCTCTACACGACTAACAACCAGAATGGCGACGACTCAAATCAAGGAAGAGCTATCTCCAACATACGCAACAACTGCAGAGATACCTAAAACAACGCCGTATAGAGCTATGGAAAAAAACAACACCCAAACCTGCGGACCAAACCCAGAGAGGAGCTACCACGGGGAAAACTTTAACCATACGCGACATGGAAATCACTGAACAACGCGCTGCAAATCAAACAGGATGAGATGGGGAATGCCTGTGGATGACGAGCTGTGTGAATGCTTTAGAGCGACAGTCACCTTCTCAGATGTCCCAACATGGGAGAGGCATGCACGATGTAGGACCTAATTGTGGCAAATGACAGGGTGATGGCCAACGCTGCCAACTATTGGAAAGGAAGGGCCTGAATGTAAACACTGGTGTCTCAGACTCCTGAAATGAAATGAATAAATAATGCATTGATAATTTCAGGAAGTAGAATTGATTGGAAGTAGAATTCAGGAAGTAGAATTGGAAGTAGAAGTGTACTTCAAAAGAACGGTTTAGAGCGGCAGCATCAAACGTGAAGATTGCATTGCTGTAGCAAACCTCTGAGAAGAAGACTGCACATGAAAAAAAATGAAGAAAAGCGATGTTTTTCCAATAAAAATATAATTTCTTTAAACTTAAGTTGGTTCAAGATTTAACGCACGATGATTAGCGTTGAAGATTGAAATTTTTAAAAAAAATTTTGGATGTCTGCAGCAGTGCATACAATTTTGTAAATAATGTGATATTTTCAGGTTTTTTTTATGGGGGAAATTATTATATAGGAAATTTTTTATGGTAAACTAATGAGAGTATTCAAGAACCTCATACTCAACACCTCCAAATCTTAATGTTTGGGGTGCGTTTTTAAGAATAGAATTGGGGCCATATTTTATAAATGGTACCTTATAAGAATGGTACCTTATCAGGCTATGGAAGGAGGTCCCGGGTCCTACACAGGACTGTAGCACCAGTAGATAATGCTGTATGGGTAATAATTCCAGGGTCACCTTATCAGATTAAAGTTACTTAGAATTTTTGCAAAATTAAATTGTTCTTCATCTTCAGGAAGAAGGGGATTTACGAAGCGATACTTGCTTTCAGCGGGATTGAGTACCTCCGCTTTACTATAAGTACGAAATTATCATAACCAAATGTTTCGAAATAGTTGGATTGGACGAAGACGGTTTATTGAATAGCCTGCTTGCACGTTTGCCGGGCATTACTCTTTGGCACTGCTAAATAAAACTACATTTGCTACATAAATTGACCTTCATTATATTCCATACTTTTGCCCTACCCTGTATATTGTATCTACAAAAAAAAAAGCGGAGAAAAAAAGATTGTATCGCCCCTTAGTAATATTTTTCGAGCGTTTATAAAATATATATCATTACAATTTTTGCATGGAGAACATTTTTTTCTGTACATAATTTCCTTGAATTTCCTTCCATCCATATTTTCCCTTCTTTATCGCGCGGCAAGTTGCAAAGACAGCCATGTGATTTGACGTATCGTAGATCGTTTTCCCCCTTTGTTTTTAATGAGCACACGAAAAGCCCTTGTTACCATGACTATCCCTTCATTTGTCATATATTTATCTTCTTGCATCATCGCCAACTCGATACTTTATGAAAAAAAAACCTATATTTACCTCTTTCAAATTTAATCCCATAGAAATCCCTGTAATATATTAAACAACCATTGTTTTGCCCAAACTGGATGGGGATCCATAACGGCGGGACTTAATGGTGTAAACACTTCGGGCTCCCTTTTTACATGCACACGCCCCCATTATTATTAACCGTTCATTTACAAGAACCCTTCAGTTGTTCCCATACTTCTCCTGCTGCCTGCTTCTTCCACTGTACTATCAATTACACAATCGATAAAAAAATCCGACATGTAACATTTGTCAATTGTTTACCGACCCTTGCAAATATTTTTTTTGCATTATTTGCTATTGAATAGTTTATAGCCGATCATTCTGAACTCTTTTTATAATGAGTTTTAAAATATTTTAAAGCTTTTCTTTAATAGCTATTAATAATTTTTTAAACTGGATAGACAGAACTAAATTAGGTACTAAATTAGACACATAAGACTAGAGAGTCAAGTGTCAACTGACAATAGTAATGATTACTGTTAGTATTGAACATATTTTGTGAAATTTGGTAGGAGGATTAGTATGAACCGAAGGCCCATTATGCCGCAATTACGCGTATCTTTGCAAGTACTTAACCTATTTAAACTGGGTTGAGCGATTCATAATTAATACGTCCCTGCAGGCTCCGGATAATCACGACTTTTAAAACAAACTTAGAAAACCCCATTAACTACCGCAATGTATTCAAGACAATTATTTGCTTAAACTTAGATGACAAGAAAAAACTAGAGACTATAAAATTACAAAGAGAACCGAAGAAGAAACAGATTAAATAGGCGGAGCAATTGACAAGTTAACAATCCAGTTTGGAACAATCGTAAAAAGTTTCTTTAGGGTTGGACAGTAAACACTAATATTTAATATTTAAACTTAGATGTTAACCCATGTATATTGTTGTTAATTTTAATTATTTTTATTATTCATGCGCGAAGTACATCCTGACGCGCGTTGTTTAATATGAGAAATGACACTTCACATTGTCTTTCCACATAACCTGGGTGACGCACGCAAATATTTAATATCGCTAGGTTACATTAAAAAAAATAAATAAATAAAAATAAAATAAACACAATCAAGACCTGGCTCGATATTAAAAAAGTGACGTGAAGTGTCAGAATGTTTTTCATTACAAAAAAATAATAAAAATTAAAGAAAACATCTTGTAAAATGAGTGTAAATTCTATGGTAATACCGGAGACTGAGGACAGTTCTTATGACGAATCCACACCACCGGATATAATTGAAAAAGCAAATTCTTTCCGATTTTTTCCCCTTTTTTTTGAATGGCCCCTGCATCCCAAACTCGTAAGATACATCCCCTCGCATGAGTAATAAAAAATATTGTTTGTAACATGGCGGTATTGTCAATTCTTCTGAAATTGACAACTTTCCGCCCTAGTTACAAAATATACTTTTTTTCAAGGAAAATGCCTTTAATGTGTTTATAAATAATGAAAAAAATCTAAAATCATTAACTTTTGAATTACGGCCTGGGACCTACGGTCGTTAGCGACCCACATGGAACAAGCAAATATGTTAAAAATCAATTTTGATTAACGAATATTGAAGCAAAATGATAATATTTCATTCTTGCAGGTTAATAGTATATATTTATTATTGTTTGTGTTATTACGCAAAATATTTATCAAGTAGCGCTACTTTAAATTTATTACGGGCTTTAATTGTTTTGCTCCTGCAAAGAGCATAGCGTCTTCTGGGCTGATCGAAAATGGTTGGCGAGTCGGTTAAGGAACGATTACTTCGTTTGTTGGTCCAGATCGAATTCTTGGTTCACCAAATATAATTAGTAATGTTTTGACAATTTCTCGACGATACGAAAGGTTATCTAAATTCAAGCCATATGCTTTACTTAGACTCCAGGAATTGTTCATTATCACGTCAGATATCCATAATGTAATAGGCATGCATCATTTCTTTCCTCGTAAACCAATCATATAATTGGATACGTAGTTTTCCATGAGATCGACGTTCCCCATAAATTTATTGTACATTCTACCTACATTTAGTTGGATGATATCTTTTCCTTTTTCTCTTTGGCACAATAGATTCTTGCTTTTTGCAAGGGTTGAATATCGTACTGGATGGATAATAGTGTTACGACGGCATTATCTTTCCAACGAATTGCCGCAATATTGTTTTCTTTATAAAATCTGCTGTCATATTCACCGCGATGATTTTTCTTGTAGCTATTTACAGATGGCAAAGGACATTTCTCTTCTGTTTTCGCGTTGTACCTCCGAATCCTAATTTTCCCAAGCTACCCATAAACCTCGCAGATGAAAAAAAGTTACCAAAATACAATGAAAATTCGGATTCGGGATAATTTAATCTTAAAGTATAATTAATTATAAAGATAATTTAAATCTTTTAAGAATTTTAGTAAAATCCCAAACCAAACCACAGACGGAGAGGTTCGGGGAGAGTTCAAGTTCCTTGCAAATTTTCTTCACATTTAGTAGATCATATGTTTCTCTTTAAGTTAACTTACTGCAGACGTATTTCGAGATCTATCTCTTATCAGTGCAGCTTTGCTCTTTTAATGCCACGAAAGTGGACTGGCGGCCAGTAAATTACACAAATATCTGTTGTATAATTCAATATCCTGGGTAGTCTTAGCAAAGGAAGTAGTCGTTTCAACATGAAATTTGTTTTGTGGTCATAAAAATTTAGTAAACGTAAAGCAGCGCTTTCACTAGCTTTAATTATTTACCCCGTCGAAAACTATATTAGGAGAAATCTGAAGATGTTTGCAATAAATTGATAAATTTGGGATTGTAAACAGTTATTTGTACTGAGTGCCATAACCCAAGATTTAAATCCAAATCTAATTGGCATGCCACGGATAAATTATTTACATCCGTGGCGTCCGAAATATGGAATCATAGACTCACCAAAGGATATATTTTGACATACTGAAATTTTCATTTGCTTTTCCAATTAGAAATCGTACTTTCGCCATGCGATCTTTTGTATTAATCATCTTATCAATATGTAAGTTTGATATATTTAAATATATTTCTCCGCATACTTTTAGAAACTAATTTATTGCAAACATCTTCAGATTTCTCCTAATATAGTTTTCGGCGGGGTAAATAATTAAAGCTAGTAAAAGCGCTGCTTTACGTTTACTAAATTTTTATGACCACAAAACAAATTTCATGTTGAAACGACTACTTCCTTTGCTAAGACCACCCAGGATATTGAATTATACAACAAATATTTGTGTAATTTACTGGCCGCCAGTTCACTTTCGTGTCATTAAAAGAGCAAAGCTGCACTGATAAGAGATAGATCTCGAAATACGTCTGGAGTAAGTTAACTTAAAGAGAAACATATGATCTTAAAACAATGATATACAGTGGTACCTCGACATACGAGTTTAATTCGTTCCGCAACCTTGCTCGTATTTTGAATTACTCGTATCTCGAAGCAAATTTCCCCATACAAAACAATTGAACTACCATTAATCCGTTCCAACCCCCAAAATGTCACCCCAGTTATTTTTGTTACGTGGTTTTGAATAATAAAAACGTATTTATAAATGACAAATATTTATTGTACAAAAACAAAAAAGAGAATGTAAAGAAATAAATTAGATATCCTCACTGGTCTTTGCCTTTTTCGCTACATTTTTCTCGCTTTCACCTGTAGGCCGTTTAGAAAAAAACATGTCCAAGGAGGTTTGTTTCTTCCTCCCTCTCAGAATGTTCCGGAAATCAGTTAGGCAAGTGTCATTAAAAAGATCAGATGCACGACATGTTGCAACTTTTTCTGGGTGTTCCTTTTCAACGAACTGTGAAACTCTCTCCCACATTCCTAAGATCTCACTTGTAGAAATAACTTCCTCCTCCTCTGACTCTTTGAAACCAATTTCTTGCATAACCTCCGTATGCTGCTGTGACTTTAACTCTTGTAAACCTCCTAAATCTCCTCAGTCGTCAGTTCCTGGGTGTGCTCCTCGACGAGCTCGTTCGTGTCTCTCTCTCTTCCACCTCTAGACCCATAGATTTCTCCAGAGACACAATCTTCTCCTCTACTGACATACCGGGTTCCAATTCTTCGTAGATCCTTTCAGCTACAGCTTCAGGCCAGAGCTTTTTCCATACAGAAGTCAAGGTTCTCGTTGTAACACCCAGTGGTCCTTCCAGAACTCTCCAAGCGCTAGGTTTGTGGTCTCCGTCACTTGAAAGCAGCGCGGAAACAGATGCTTGGTGTATAGCTTCTTAAATTTAGAAAACACCTGCTGATCCATGGGCTGCAGGATAGGAGTGGTGTTGGGTGGTAGGTAGAGAACCTTTATAAATTTGAACTCCTCGAGGATGTCATCTTCGAGGTTTGGTGGATGAGCAGGGGCATTGTCGAGGATGAGAAGGGCTTGCACGGGTAGGTTTTTTTTCCTGTAGATATTTCTTAACAGAAGGGCCGAAAACCAGGTTTACCCACTCCACAAAGAACTTCCTGGTGACCCATGCCTTCGGGTTCGACCTCCACATAACTTGCAGTTTTCCTTTCAAAATCTGATGTGACTGAAATGCTCTGGGGTTTTCCGAATGGTATACGAGCAGAGGCTTGATCTTGCAGTCGCCACTCACATTGGCGCACAGTGCTAGAGTCAATCTGTCCTTCATAGGTTTGTGGCCTGGCATCATCTTCTCCTCTGCCGTTATATATGTTCTATTCGGCATCTTTTTCCAGAACAGCCCTGTCTCATCACATTTGAAGACTTGCTGAGAGATATATCCTTGGGCTTTTATTAGATCGGAAAACTATTTATAATAATCTTTTTAATTTTATGATTAATTTAATGTAATCCTCAGCTGCCTTCATATCTGAGCTTACTGCCTCACCATGCCTGACAACGGAGTGAATACCGGTCCTCTTTTTGAAATTCTAAAACTAGCCCCGGCTGGCTTTAAATGACTCTTCCGATGCCTCGTCGATGCAAGTCTGCGGGGTTTGCTTCAGAAAATCTCCGTAGATCGCTCTTGCCTTCTCGCAAATGATAGTATGCGTCAAGGTATCTCCTTGGAGCTGCTTCTCTGTCATCCACACCAGCAGCAGTTTCTCCATATTTTCATGAAAGGAGGTTGGAAATTATCGTAAGGCCCTTAGCCGGCGTTATACTCTTTATCGACTCCTTCTGTTTAAGCACAGTACATATCATGGACGTACTACACTCATACTGCCTCGACAAATCAAGGCAAACACTTTGCTCATGTTTTTCTATAATTTCACGTTTTAATTCAATACTCATCATCATTTTCTTAGCACTTGACTTTTCACAAACTTTCTTTCGATCCATGGTTATTAAAATAAATGAACTACAATTTTAAATGTAAACGCAACACAAAACGCGAACACAACTTATCACAGCGGGAGCACGCTGCTAACTGCTTCACTGACCGTGGTGGCGTGGCACGCGCAAGCACGTGCTACCGGCCGACCTGCTAATTAAACCGAACTCGTATCTCGAATTTTGCTCGTAACTCAAGGCAAAAAATCACACGCTCGCCGGCTCGTATCTCGAAAAACTCGTATGTTGGGGCACTCGTATGTCGAGGTACCACTGCATATCTAGTTGTGTGCTAGTTTCTTTAGTGCCACGAAAGTGACTGGGGGCCAGTAAATAATACAAATATCTGCCATAAAATTCATTCTACTGCGTGGTATTAGCAAAGGAAGTAGTTCTTTCAAAATGCGATTTGTTTTGTAGTCTTAATTTAATTTAATTTTGATTTCACGAATTATTGCTCAACAGTTTACAGGACCAATAACATAGCAAATATAAATTGGGTTTCAACTAGATTATACAATAATACATGTAGACAAAAAATATACACACAAGGTTACATACATTGCCCTCATAGAACAATGAAATATAAATTAAAAATATAATAATCCTCAATAAATAATAAACAATGAACATATACTTAATACAAGGCATAACATGCAAAACAAAACAAGATAAAATATAAATGGAACTTGAGTTACAGAATAAGAATAACATGTTAGTCTTTTGATGGCTTCAGTTTTTAAAGCTGTGAAGGTCCCAAAAATGTCACAAATGTGACTAGGTCCCAAAAATGAAGGCCAATTGTATTGTAGAAGGAGCACATGTTATACTGGGGCGGAATCATGGCGGGTTATAAAAAGCATGTGTTTACTAGCGCCTCTAGGAACTAGAAAATTAAGACTGTTGACAATTTCAGTAACATGTATCCTGCCAGTAATAACATATGGCCTCGAGACAATAGAAAGTGCAAATAAACTCAGAACAACACAGAGAGCAATAGAAAGAACCTGTTAAGTGTTAGCTTAAGGGATAAAATAAGAAACGAGGAAATACGCAGAAGATCCAAGATCACAGATGTTATACAACGCACTGCTCAACTCAAATGGCGTTGGGCAAGACACTTAGCCCGACAAGATCCAGCCAGATGGAAAAAAATGGCATCCAAAAAAATTAAGAGATCTACAGGAAGATCTCAAAAACGGTGGAGAGACGACATCGTCCAAGCCGCGGGACAAACCTGGATAAGAACTGCACAGGACAAACAGGCATGGAAACAACTGGAAGAGCCCTACATCCAGGAGTGGACGGCACTAGGCTGAAGAAGAATAATAATATGAAGAAGAATACACTTTCAGGAGAGTCTAGGACACCATGAACGGCCTTAAATAAAAAGACAAGACCTACCGGAGAACGTCGAGACCTCAGTGCTAGAAACCCGAACTCGTCGAGCAGCGAAAAGTGATCAATATGAAGCGGAGGAGAAACTCCGAACGTCTTAAACCAGAGGAATTTTAAAAATGTCTTCTAAGTTACTTCCAAAGCGGCAATATACTTTTTGAAGTGAGGATCCCAAATAATTGAACCATATTCTAAGTTGGTAGAGCACCCTGAGCGCCAAATTATTGTTAAAACTTTATGAAAAGTGGACACTGATGAAAAGATATGTTGCACAAAAGAAAGTTAACACTCAAATATAATACCAAGGTCTTTGGCTGGTGTATAGCGATGAAGCCCGGCATTATACAAGGTATACCTGAAAGGGTGCTTCATGCCTAAGCTTATGTAGCCTAACCTAATGCTAACCTAACCTAATGTTACTACAACTAACCTAGTGAGACAAAAGCTGCGGAAAGTAGAAGGACTGGACGGAAAATGGATGGAGTTTAGTGTGGGGTTACATAAACCTCACACCGTGTTTAGCGTGGGGTTACATAGACCCCACACCCTGTTTAGCGTGGGGTTACATAGACCCCACACCCTGTTTAGCGTGGGGTTACATAGACCTCACACCCTGTTTAGCGAGGGGTCAAATAGAACTCACACCCTGTTTAGCGTGGGGTCACATAGACCTCACACCCTGTTTAGCGTGGGGTCACATAGACCTCACACCCTGTTTGGCGTGATGAAAAGTGGATGCAAGTAGAGGAAAAGTGGATGCCAGAAAATTGAACTCTTTGGTGTTTATATAAATGAAAAACATTAATACGATCTGGGTGACAGACAAGTTTTAGAAATTTCGCTTACTCATAGGAAATTATTCGGATAAATATGTGGTCTGTATAGTCTTGTCCGTTCTTGTTCGACCTTGTTCGGTATTGTCCGATCTTGTCCGGCCAAAAACAAATAATCTCATTTGAATCAATCCGTAATATGTTTGCAATCAATTATGTATGCATACACGAATGTCCGCTACCCACCCGCAACTCATTTTGAATTTTCTCCGCTCGCACACCGCTGATAAGATAGCAGGAGTTGTTATCGGCGCTAAACGGCCAGCTGCGCCTAATCGCCAAGCCGGGGCAGTAGATTGAAATAAAAACAAATATGAAAAACATTTCTAAGAAATTGATTACACTGACATACACAAACATCCGGCTATGCTTAACCGGCCACTGAATCTTTATTCAAAATCAAAATCTTATTATGTTTATTAAGTTAAACGATAAAAAACAATCGAAAATATATTTTAGTTGAATTAAACAATCCCTTATATATTTTAGTTCAGTCTTATCTAGTTTCATGTATTTAGCTTTGTCTGTCTAGTCTCATGTATCTAGCCCCGTCTATCTAGTCTCATGTATCTAGCGTCGTCTATCTAGTTTCATGTATCTAGCCCTGTCTATCTAGTCTCATATATTTAGTCCCGTCTATCTACTCCCATGTATCTAGCTCCGTTTATCTAGTCTCATGTATCTAGCGCCGTCTATCTAGTCTCATGTATTTAGACCCATCTATCTAGTCTCATGTATCTTGCACCGTCTATCTAGTCCCATGTATCTAGCCTCATCTATCTAGTCTTATGTATCTAACCCCATCTATCTAGTCCCATGTATCTAGTCCCGTCTATCTAGTCTCATGTATCTAGCCCCGTCTATCTAGTTTCATGTATCTAGCGTCGTCTATCTAGTCTCGTTGATATATGTAGCCAACTATACACCTAATTTGCCCCGCCGAGATCTAATTTTGAATTTCCCCGCCTCGCGTCTATTTTTTAATTTTCCCGCGCATTCGAAAGTTCCGGAAATGGAGACCGGAAGTCGAAACCAGAAGTCGAAACCGGAAGTCGAAACCGGAAGTCGAAACCGGAAGTCGAAACTGGAAGTGCCAAGGTTAAGGTCAGAGGGGGGAGGTGGGTCTAGAACATACTATCTTTCCCTACTGGCATGGAAAGAACTGTAAGAGGTCTACACCCGGGAGTGGATGGCACTAGACCGAAGAAGAAGAATAATAATAAGAAGAAGACAATTTTAGGAGAGTCTAGGACACCATGAACACCATGGCCTTAAAACTACCTCAGTGCTAGAAACCCGAACTCATCGAGCAGCGATAAGTGATCAATATGAAGCGGAGGAGAAACTCCGAACGTCTTAAACCAGATGAATTTTAAAAATATCCTCTAAATAACTTCCAAAACGCCAATATACTTTTTGAAGTGAAGATCCCAAATAATTTAACCATATTCTAAAATGGTAGAGCACCCCAAAGCCCCAAATTATTGTTAAAACCCCGAGAGTTGCGAATTATGAATCCGAAAGCTTTCGCGGCCTTGGACACTGATGAAAAGATATGTTGCACAAAAAGTTGACACTCAAATCTAATGCAAAGGTCTTTGACTGGGTCATAGCGATCAAGCCCGACATTATACAAGGTATACCTGAAAGGGTGCTGATGCCGGATGAAAGTGACAGTTTTGCATTTGCTAAGATCTAACTGATTGCTATCGCACCAATTTTCCAAGATATTACGGTTTGCTTGTAAAACCACAAAATCCTCGGGGCGCTTAATAGTCATGAATATCTTAAGGTCGTCTGCGAAAAGGCAGGTGCGGATAGAGACGAAATCAAGTCATTATTAAATATATTAAATAGCAAAGGACTTAAGTTGGACCCCTGAGGAAAAGACTTAATAATATTATAGAGTTACGGAAAGGTTGAATATATTTATATATTCAATCTATTTCACTTTATTTAGTTAGTATCTTTACTTAGATATAAAGGAAGAATATAATTATTTGACCACGATTTACATAATGGGCTAGTTAGATCTAAAGATATCCATTTACGGGAAGTTTTCAATAATTTAGATTTCTTCGCAGATAGTTAGAAGATTTTCATATACCTTCCAACGCCATGACTATCTTTTATTAGAATAATTTGTGCTTGCATCCAATGTGAATTTAGATGATACGGATAATCCCAGTCCTTTTATATGGTGTAGAAGCTTGGGCCCTCAACGTGTATTGCGAGAGGAAACTAAAAGCCTTCGAGATGTGGGCTTACACTAGGATGTTGATAATATCACGGACAGAACACGCGACTACCACACTTGTAGTGTTTCCTAGAAAGAGAAAGACAGAGAGTGCCTACAGAATGTAAAAAAAAGAAAACTGCAATTTCTGGGTCACATCATGAGAGGTCCGAGATTCTGCGACTCATAATCCAAGGAAAAATCGTGGTAAAAAGATCTATTAGAGCGAGAAGACTCTTCTTAGGAATCTGCGAAAATGGTTTTATGTCACGTCATCTGACCTATTTAAGGCGGTAGTTTCCAAAATCACAATAAAAATGATGACAGCCAATCTCCGCAATGTACACGGCACATGAAAAAGAAGATACGCTTCACGGCGGGCAACCTAATCTAACCGGGGTTAAAAGATCGGTCCTTGCCACATTGTCCTATATTGGATCGAGAGTTCGCGCAGCCGCGCGTATGTTGTCTTGGTTTATCTTGTCTTCGCGGCGGGCAACCTAATCTAACCGGGGTTAAAAGAACGGTCCTTGCCACATTGTCCTATATTGGATCGAGAGTTCGCGCTGCTGGGCGTATGTTGTCTTGATTTATCTGCCCGCTTCGCGGCGGGCAACCCAATCTAACCGGGGTTAAACCAACGGTCCTTGCCACATTGTCTTATATTGTATCGAGAGATAACATAGGACAATGTGGCAAGGGTCGTTGGTTTAACCCGGTAAGTTAGGTAAATCAAGACCACATATGAGCCGAAACCATGCAATACCTCCGAATAATGTCGTCACAGCTAGTCGGGAATAAGGATTGACACGCAATGTTAAGAAAGCCAAATACATGCTTGCCACCAAAACTGAAGTGCTTAATGAACATCTGTATATGGAAGGAAAAGGCTAGAAAGAATCGAGACCGAGGTACAAGCGTCGACTGCTACGTGTTCCGAAATAAAGATGCGTAGATATTGAGAAAACCCGTGCATCCTTTGTGAAGATTAAAAATCTGCTCTGCAGCCGCGACCTAAGCCTGGAACTGAGAACTAAGATGCTCAAATGTTACGTATTCCCAGTCCTTTTATATGGTGTAGAAGCTTGGGCCCTCAACATGTATTGCGAGAGGAAACGAAAAGCTTTCGAGATGTGGGCCTACAGTGGGATGTTGAAAGTATCACGGAAGGGACACGCGACTATTTTGGTGGTTCCTAGATAGAGAAAGACAGAGAGAGCCTACAGGATGTAAAAAAAAGAAAATTGCAATTTCTCGGCCACATCATAAGAGGTTCGAAATATGGGATTCTACGACTCATAATCCAAGGAAAAAGCGTGGGAAAAAGATCTAGTAGAGCGAACTTAGGAATCTGCGAAAATGGTTTTATGTCACGTCATCTGACCCATTTAAGGCCGTAGTTTCCAAAATCACAATAGGAATGATAACAGACAATCTCCTCAATGGATACGGCAGATAAATAAGAAGATAATTTGGTGAATTCACTTAGAAATTGTGCTTAGAATTTCTATGTAATCTAATTTAAATGTTAGTGTTGACCAGTAAACTCGGAAATAATCTTGACGATACGTGTATTTTTTCGGTTATCATTCAGATTAGTCTGAGGCTGTTCATTCTCTAGATTCGAATACATTATACGTCGCTTTTGTGCGAATTTTATTTTCGCCTGTTTCTTCCGTCGAGTTTGCGCTGCGGAATTGTATCAAACATTTTTAATATGCGTTTTAAACGCGCATCGCTTGCAAACATTTCTCTCTTATAGGAAGATCTCGATGCTTATTCGCAAATATTATTAAAAAATACCTCTACCTACACACCAAAATTGCATTCCAAATAATAGTAAAATCAAAAATACAATGTTAAGAAATATTCGTTTATCTTGACTATCTACGCAGCTTAATCTATCTATGTTTATACTTCTCTATCTATTACTCTAATAATAACGGTCTAATCTTGTTTGTTTTATCTCAGTTTTCATGTGGAATACTCTCATTTTCGAGTCTCTTTGTGAATTTGTTACCAATCTTGTTTTGGGATAAATATTCTAATAGGTTCGGTAATTGTCTTGGTATCTAGCTGATTGTAGTGTAGGGGTGGTAGGTAGATTAGAAACTGCAGTAAATAGGACATTGTCTTCGATAATTGCATGATTGACATATTATATCTGACAGCCTTAGCAATTGCCCCGCATTATCGACTGCGTCAATTACCAGTAGTCCGCCTGAATAATTGGTCTATTATTGCTTTGCATTCAGATTGATTGATTATTGATGGACGTCAACAATAAATTTTCTTTAATATTTTTATCGAGCTTTTGATAACATTTAATATTGGAATGTGTTTACGTTTTCGACGGTGGGATTTTATAAGGTCAGGGGTAATCAATCAGCAGTTTAAGTGTTTCTCGGTGTTCTGTCCATCTATCTGTCTAAGTGTAAGTGGGTAGCAAAGGTTGCTTGCATTCTGTCAAGGGTGGATTAGTACAGACTTGGTTGCGAGAAAGGTCCGGTCAGCTTACTAGCCGCTCCGTTCTGTTATTTCGCCCGCTTTTTTGTGTTTGTCGAGCTTTTTGCTGTGGAGGTAATAAATAGATGAGGGCAGTTTCCTGGGTAAGGTAATTCCGGCTTTGTAAGATGTCTTTTTGAATGCAAACTGTACCAGTGTTTTGGTTGGAACGCTTTTAGTCATGACACGGGTCGCTCATTTTGAGCCCCCCGTCCGCAACAAAAATAACAACCTCGCTTATTTTCTGTCTTTCCATTTTATTTTCCTATTTCACATAATAGAACGTACATTCCGTTATTACAGGGTTCTTGCCATTTTTTTCCTGTTTGATTTCTCACAAAATCGTCCCTATTGTCCTCATTGCAAATGAAATGAAAACATTTAGATAACATTTCTTTTTATTCTCATAGCACTACAAAACTAATTATAAGCTTGTTTAATCACAATTGAGCTTACAATCAATCTCATTTTTGAACAGTATGAACTAATAATATTTGTGTCTATCTACTTTTCAGTGTGTCCAGTCTTGTCTGTCTAGTCTTCTAGTCTCTCCCTAGTTTTGTCTGTCTGTTCTTGCCAGACAAGTCTATTTAGCCTTTGGATTGTCTAATCTTGTCAGTGTGGTCCGCTCCGTAACTGCTCACTAAGGATTTGAGAATAAGATGTAGCCAGTTGACAAATCTGTTAAAATATTGTCTAGATCATCGATTCACAACCGGTGGTTCGCGAACTTCCTGGGGTTCGCGGGGTGTACAAAGGGGGTTCGCGAAAATAATATTGCAATGGCGACATTTTGAATTACCGAAGAAAAATAAGCTCAAGTAAGAACAAAATAAAACACACCCAATGTAATATTCAGTGGCGTAACTATACTATCTGAGGTGCGTGGCAAATTCATTGGATGAGGCCCCAGTAAGAATCGTCACGTTGTAATTTAATTTTAACGTAATTTAGTTTTCAACAGTGCAAGCATTTTAATTAAATATCTAATGAACTAAATTTTCAAAAGCATAGGTATTACATATTTATAATAAAATGACAATTTAATGTTAACAATATATTTATTGATACAATTCTTTCTCTCTTTTCTCTTTCTGTACCGAAAAAGTATCAAGAACATCATCAAAGTTTAAAGATCGGGTCACAGTACTTTCAATAGACAAATGGCCAAGTTACGTAGTCTGTCTTGTCCCATAGAGTTCCTTAACACGTTAACGCCGGCGTGTACCATCGGTGGTACACGCTGGCCGCTATACTAACACACAAAACCGAGCGCCGGTCTCAGCTTGTTAAATAGGTTTTTATTAATTTGGGCTTCGAAAATGATTTTGCAGCACTAACTGTAGTCACAGGAATTGTAACAAATGGCATTATTTTTTAATAAAAATAGAATTATTAATAAATAAATCATTATTATTAATTCTCTAACACACGAAAACTTTTCTATATCGTCTCTGAAGATGGGCCGAAAACTGAGAATTTCCCTGGTAAATGATTCAGATATGTCTTTATTGTACATTTCAAGAAATTCTAGAGATTTTTTAGTAGATCAGAATCATTTAATTTTTGTAAAGTGGCAGGTTGCGAAACACTGAAATTGCAAACAATTTCATTCATTGGGAGGAAACTCGATTCCAGTTCATTAATAATGATGCCCAATACTCCAATATGTATGTTTCTTCTATCTTGATGTCCAATATATGTTCACTTTGAACAAACTTTCCGGATCTTGGAGACGCTCTGACGAGTTTTAGAAAATTCAGGGTTGATGGACCACTTCTCTGCTACACTGTTTGCTTCCTTTTTTAAATGTTCAAATTCATGTCGATACCTTTCTATTTTTTCCAGACAAATTTTCAAACGTTTTAAGGCATTTGCAAAGTCGGTGGCTTTAGACTTAACTGTGTTACAGACTGCATCGATAGTTTGTAGAATTTTCCAATGGAAAACCAATAATATAATGAAATTATTGTTCTCGGTCTTCTTAGGTGAAATAGCTTCATTTCTTTCAACCGATTTACTATTTAACAGAATTGTTTTCGTTAGCGCTTTTTGGACTTCAATAAACCGAACTTTTATAGCAAAAATGGTGTCAACGTCCTGTCCATCTAGTAGGATTCAATGTTCTTAATGGTATCGAAGTTGAAGATTTCCGTTTTCCATCGGATATAAAACTTGATAAGATATTTCATCTGTTAATACTATGCCCTAAAATATTATGAGTTTGTTGAATTGTGTCAAAGAAATGTTGCATATAAACCTCTCTTACTGCAGATTTAAGTTATGAGTATATTTTGTTAAAAATGATAGGATACCTCTAAGCTCGCGGCCCTGTGGGCTCCCTACCACCCAATAGTTACGCCACTGGCAATACCCATATTTTAAATGAATATTAGCAGATAATAAAATGTCTAGTGTCTCTTTTTTCCTGTCATCAAACGAAGATCCTTGAGGCATCAATTCGAGTGATTTATAGAATTACAAATCTGGAAAGGCATATACAATGGCAGAAAATTTCATTGGACCATGTGCAAACGATATCGTGAAATGTATTCTTGAAGAAAAGGCAGCCCGGAAAATTGATCTTGTTCCCTTATCAAACAATACGGTGTCAAGTATAAATAATGTGGAGAACGTACTTTTGAAGATTAAAATTGAATTGACGAGACGACCGATGTTGCAAACGCTGCAGTATTGCTTGTATATGTTAGATATATTTTGACAAGTATCGTTCAAGAGGAAGTACTATTTGCAAAACCTTTGAAAACCTATATAACTGGAGAAGCAATTTTCGATATGATCAATGATTATTTTGAAACAAATGGAATGACCTGGTCTTATTGTGTGGGTGTGTGTACAGATGCTGCAAAATCAATAACATCACAATTTTCTGGTTTTGTGGCACGAGTAAAGAAGATAAACGAGAAAATTGAATGGACTCATTGCTATATTCATAGACAAGCATTGGCATGTAAGCGTATTCCTGCAGAATTATCTACTACTTTAAGTGATGCTGTATAAATTGTAAATTTTATAAAACCACAAATGTCCGTCTATTCCTTGCGCTTTGTGAGAACTTTGAAACTCTTCACGTTTCTTTAGTACTTCACACGGCTTTCCCGTGACCAAGTCTTGACACGCTTGTTTCAATTAAGATCTGAAGTTCAAACATTGTTTTATTGATCATCTGTTTAATTTGTCCTCTTGTGTCATTTCTCTTCTTGATAATCTTTGGCTGCAAAAGCTTGCATAATTAGCTGACATATTTAGTAAATTAAATGAATTAAATCTATCATTGCAAGGCGGGGGAGTTACCATTTTCCAGAACCTGATCTAAGACATTATCAGATATTGCGCCATATTTTGATTTGATTGCTCCACCAAATAGCCCCAATTATTCCATTTTTTAATTTAACGTATGCTTAATTAAGAACCAGTTGGTTTGTTGAATTGATTTTTATTTATAACTATCATTTTAGTTTTATAAATGTTTGTACTTGCTTTACTTTACGATTATGTTTTCTATACATTTTACTGTGCTATATGGAAAATAAATGTTTAATAAATAAATGCCTACCAAATTCTATTACTTTTTTATCTGCCAGTATAAGGGGTTCGCTGAATTCTTTCGGATTTTACAAGGGGTTCGCGTTGAGAAGAAGGTTGGGTAACACTGGTCTAGAGTATTAACTGCTGAATGTTTGTTGACTTGAACATATAGGGTCTTCCAATAAGAGGTTTCATTTTCAATCGCCCGCCATTTTAACAGTTGTCGTGAGTCAACTACTTGACTACTACTTTAACTACTTGACAGATGACAAATAAAAACTATGCCATTTGTAAAAATTGAAGGATATACTCTTCAACAACGCATTGAAACTTCGCGGTGACAGTTCGGAAAACTAAAGCATTTCTGGGCCGTCGTGAAGTACCTTCTCCGCCAGCAATTGTGAAACTGGTGTAAAAGTTTGAGCTGTTGGGACACGTTAGTGATGTGAAGAACCGAACTCGTGCATGTCGCTCAAGAACAACTGAGAATATTGCTGTTGTAGCCCATTGTGTTGAGGACAACCCAGGTTTGTCCATTTCTCGTCGATCTTTGGAATTGGGCATTCCCCAGACGACATTACACCGTATTTGGCATTAAGACTTAGATCTAGAGGCTTTTAAAGTTCAGTGGCTTAGGTAAAGGATACGGGATTAGTTTTAAACTTAGTGTTGCGGATTTGTTTCCTGGTGTAACTGTTGTTAATCGTCTTTGGCACTCTTTAACTAAGATCTGGAAGCAAAAATTACGCTTCTACGTTAGTTCAATAAATATTCGTGTTTTTTGTTGAAAATAATTGTTGACATTTTCAAAATGACAGATAGTAAACCATTTCAGTTCCTTCTCTGACGAATAATACCAACCTAATATCCTACCCATATTATGTAAAATATAAGACTTTTTTATTACACATCAAGTCAACATCGATTGGGAGTATGCAGTTTCCATGCGTTTGGATGCGATTTCCAGAAATTTTGAGTTATCGTGTCATTTAAGTAGTGAATAGAACTATTCTCGAGTTTTTGGAAATTCCATTTCTTCAAGTTTCAACACATCAAGTTTCTTAACTCGAGAATTCGACTTATAGAGTCTAAGCGATCTCTTGCTTTGATTTTGCGTTTTTTGATTTTTCGTTTTGGTGACATCGAATTTGTTAGTAAAAACTAAATAATTGGAGGTCATTTTAATATTATTTCTAGTTACCTATTTTTTGCGATAATTTAATGTTTAATGATAACTTAGTATAATCGAGTTATAGAGTCGTATTGAGTTATATATTCCGAATTTGTGGAATTTAGTAAACTAGTAAATTATGGGAAGACTTACAATAGCCAAACTTCGAAATATTAGGGACGTCAACTTTTTTTCGAATTATCGAGTTTGTTGCCCAGAGAATTCGACATATACAGTCTAAGCTCTTTCTTGTTTTGATTTTGTGTTTTTGGAACGTTCACTTAGTACATTCAAGTTATGGAGGTCGAATTGAGTTATATAGGGTATTCCAAGAGGGACTTCCGAACTTACACTTCCGAACTATACACATGTCGGATTGGCTGTCATTTATTCAGTCTATTTTGCCAAAGCACCATGGACTAGGGCTTCACACGAGAGTTTCGTTTTTGATCTCGTTCCGGGCAGCCGTAATATTTTCTTCCTATGTTTGAACCCGAGCATTGCCCGATCCCAGAGCGAGCATAACATTTTCTTTATAAATTTAAACCCGAGCAATGATGAGATCAGAAACGAGACTCTCGTGTGAAGCCCTACCATGGACGGATATAGCGTTCAAAAACACATGCAAATGATGTTTTATCAAAATGTGTGTTCTGTTCGGGCAATGTTCCGCGCCCTGTGTCCATTTTACGGTCGCCATAATCGTCCTACCGAGAGGACTATTCGCAGTGTGGTGGATAAAACCAGTACGATGACGAAACGCAAGATCTGCCGAAAACATCGCCGCTGTCCGTGAGAGTGTGCAGGAGAATCAGAGGCAGTGGATTTCGCGTCGCTCACAAGAACTCGGCTTTTCGCAGACCACAACTTGGCGAACTTTGTGTCGTAATTTTGCTAAATCACCATGGACTAGGGCTTCACACGAGAGTCTCGTTTTTGATCTCGTTCCGGGCAGCCGTAATATTTTCTTCCTATGTTTGAACCCGAGCATTGCCCGATCCCAGAGCGAGCATAACATTTTCTTTATAAATTTAAACCCGAGCAATGATGAGATCAGAAACGAGACTCTCGTGTGAAGCCCTACCATGGACGGATATAGCGTTCAAAAACACATGCAAATGATGTTTTATCAAAATGTGTGTTCTGTTCGGGCAATGTTCCGCGCCCTGTGCCCATTTTACGGTCGCCATAATCGTCCTACCGAGAGGACTATTCGCAGTGTGGTGGATAAAACCAGTACGATGACGAAACGCAAGATCTGCTGAAAACATCGCCGCTGTCCTTGAGAGGTGATCTGTCCGTGAGAGGCTGTCCGTGCAGGAGAATCACAGGCAGTCGATTTCGCGTCGCTCACAATAACTCGGCCTTTCGCAGACCACAACTTGGCGAACTTTGTGTCGTAATTTGGGCAAAATTCAACTGAACCAGGAGATGAAGGTAAACGACCATAGACAATGACGTGTGTTCGCTGAATGGGCCCTGGAGCATTGGGTCACATGGGCCCAGGGCCGTTAGTCTAATTTTCATAAAAAAATTATCTTCAGCGATGAGGCCCATTTCTGGATGAATGGATACGCCAATAAATAAAATTTTCGAATTTGGGACGATACCAATCCACATGAGATCCAAGAGCGTCCAATGCATCCCGAAAAAGTCACTGTTTGGTGTGGATTTTGGGATACCGGCGACATCGATCCATATTTCTTAGAGAACAACGTTGGCCAGGCCATCACCGTCAACGGTGAGCGCTATAGGTCCATGATTACCAGCAGGGAAAGATGGTATGGTTTAATTCACCTGCTCCTGCCATGTATTTTTCCATAAGCTGGCAGGAACAAAACGGGACATGTCTACGCCTTATCAGTAGTTCTGCACGTGACCGTTTAGGTTAGGTTAGGTACGTTAACTTAGATAAAACCTAATTACTACAGGGTCATCGGTTGATTAAACCTAATTACTATCTAATTAAACCTATTTATTAGCTAATAAACCGGTATTAACCAGGTAGTAATCAGGTTTTAACAGCTAATAAACAGGTTTAATCAGGTAATAATCAGGTTTAATCCTAATTATCATGGTTTATAATCTAGACTTGATTAAGCCTAATTACTATCGGTTTATCAGCTAATAAACACGTTTAATAAGGTAGTAATCAATAAAACGACGGTGACCAGGCCATCACCGTCAACGATGACCGAAATAGGTCGATTATTACCAGTAGGGAAAAATGGTATGTTCTAATTCACCTGCTCCAGCCATGTAATGTTCCACAAGCTGGTAGGAGCAAAACTGGCCACGTCTACGTCTTTTTCAGCATCATTAGTTCTGCACGCAACCGTGATTAGGTTTAGGAGATTAGCTTAGATTAGTTACGCTAACTTAGATAAAACCTGATTACTACAGGTTTATCGGCTGATTAAACCTGATTGCTACCTAATTAAACCTGTTAGGTAGCTGATAAACCGGTATTAATCAGGTAGTAATCCGGTTTTAACAGCTAATAAACAGGTTTAATCAGGTAATAATCAGTTTTATCATCTAGATTTGATTAAACCTGATTACTACCTGTTTATCAGCTAATAAACTTGAACTAAATTTAATTAGATTGTCATCATCAAGATCATCAGCCTTTATGTCCCACTGCGGGGCACCGGCCTCTGCTCTGCCACATATCCAAACTCAGCACTAAGATTTGAATATGTGGCAGAGAAGGGGCATTTGCCATGGGCCCCATAATTTGAGGGGACCCGCTTTCCAGGATTCCAAGGTAGCAAAATCAAATAACGCGCGCTCCCGCACTCTAGATTATTCTCAAATTATAACTGAATTTGCTGATGCTAAAGCACGAAAAGCATCGAATAAATATTTAATACCATAACCTCCCCATAAATAACTGTCAAAAATGTCAAAGCAATTTATTTCAAAATTTTGGTGCTAAGAATTCATGGCTAATTCCACCACTATAAATTATAACCAAACCAACAGATTGATGTTTGGGGGATTATTTCTCAGCTGTACTGTAATCACAGAAATTAGTAAAAGGTTAGCGTCAGGAGGGGCATCCGGCTGAAAAAAAAAACTTCCAAAACCGTACAAATATGACAAGTTCTGTAAATTTAGCCTCGGAAGCTGCTAGGGCGTTCCCCGGAAGCTACGCGCAAGGGTCCCTGCGCCTGCCCCTTGTGAGAAATGAGCAAAGGCTACCGAGTCATGGGCGGGCTCGGCTGAAGAAGCAAATCCCAATGGGTATTTTCTGTGACCTCACGAAAGCATTCGATTGCGTATCACACTCAAAACTAATGAATAAACTAGAAACCTATGGCATCAGGGGAAAATGTGGAAGATGGCTCAGATCATATTTGGCAAACCGAAGGCAATATGTACAAATCGAGAATTGCATATCAACCACTGTTAATAGAGAAATGGGTGTCCCACAGGGTAGCGTTCTCGCCCCTCTTTTTTTCACACTATATATCGCAGACCTCCCACGTTATTTAAGCGGGGTCAAAAGTGTGTTCTACGCTGATGATGCATGCTTTATCATCTCAGAGGAGTCGGTGGAAACAACTGAAGTAGCAGCCAAGAACCTTCTATATAACTGGAACAATTGGTTTTCAGCAAATAATTTTCATTTAAACACAGAGAAGACAAACTATGTTATTTTCCAAACGAAGCGTCGGACCAAAGCTAATGACTATTCATTAAAAATTGGTGATACGAGAATAGAAAGAAAGTAGTATTAAATTTCTAGAAGTACTTCTAGAAGACGAAATACAATGGAATACTCACTTCCATAACATTGCCTCCAAGGTAAATCAAAACGCCTACATGCTAACAATTCTACGAAATAACATAGATCTATCGCTCTTGCTACGAATCTGCCACGCAGAGGTCCAGTCCATTATCACATACGCGATTATTATATGGGGGACATCACCACAACTAGATGTCGTCTTCAGGGCGCAAAAGAGGGTCGTGCGGGCTATTAATGGTTTATCGAGCACAACATCATGTCGGCCACATTCAAAACCCCCATCATCAAAACCCTAAACATTTTGACGGTTCCATCCATATACATCTGGGAAATATCATGTTATATTTTCAAAAATAAACCCAACTTACCAAAAAAACAGAGATCAACACTCATACAATACTAAAGGCAGGAATCTAATACGAACACCATTTGCCAACTTAACGCTATGCAGCAAAGCACCCTCTCATATAGGAACCCATATCTGCAATAATCTACCTACTCAACTACAAGAGGAAACTTCAATGAGATTATTTCGACAAAAACTTAAAAGTCAAGAATTTGGTTGAGTGGAGATTGAGTGGCCGAGGGGTCGTATAAATGCTCCAAGTGCAAAAACGGCATCTTGAAACTGTCTCGGGAGGGTTGGTTGCTGTTTTGGTACCTACTTATTAACGCCACCACCACAGAAATTGCATGCACATTGTAGTGGAAAGACATAGGTCTAGTAAAAAATATTTGTTTTTCTTTCGGGGAAATATTTGGGTTTTGTAATAAAACAATTTGCTTTCAACCAAATAACTGACGTGTATAACTGGTCACATAACTGAGAATGTAGATACAATAGACCTTTTTACGATTAGTTAAGCGCATGCGCATCTGTAAAGTTTAAAAGGCAGGATTATGAAAGTTTCGGGCAAATATTAAGGTTATACGTCAAAAAGTTCGAGCAATTTGTATGTATAACAGGCGGAAAGTGACGCATGCGCACAAAAAAAAATCAACTATGAAAAGGTCTATTGGGTCAGCGTTGCCAAATTTAATTTTGACGACACATAAATTATTAATTTTTTTCTGCGTCACATGTTTGTGTAAAGTATATACAAAATTGGCTCCCAGTAATTATTTGTCTATTATAAATATTCAGAATATTTTAGGAGATCCCGACTAAACAATTCAAAAATTACTTGAATGGAAATTGATACCAACACTTGTGTAAAATCAAGACACCGAGCACAAGTGTAAGCAGTGGGAGGAGGCGCAGGTCCAAATGGGACTGTAGCGCTACGAAGAGAGGGAAATTGATACCAGCCGAGTTGGTTAAACCAACGGTCCTTGCCACATTGTCCTATATTGGATCGAGAGTTCGCGCGGTAGCATAGTAGAGTCGAGTTGAAAATGTAGAGTTGAGTCCAATATAGATCCATTATAGGACATATATATTATATTTTGTCTTGATTTATCTGCCCGGTTAGATTAGTATACTAAAAAAAGTATTGATATTTTGACAGGGCCGACGCGTCAAAATATGGCGCCTAAGGTGAATACAACTTTCGCCGCCCCACCACCCATATATAAACCACCCACATATTAAAAAAATTTATAAACCACATCAATGTCGTACTCCCATGCTATATTCGTACTCCCATGATGATATATTTAATTTACTTAATAAATAAAAAACAAATATAATTCTAATAGGTATGGATACTTTGAGAGAATATATATCTCTCTCTCCTATGGCTCTACAGACAAAGGTTGGGCCTTGGCCTCCCTCAATTTATTCCTCCAGGGGCTTCTGTCTATTGCTACCGTCTTCCAGCCTCTAATCCTTAGTAACCCTCTGGAATCTTATTCTACCGCGTCCTACCATCGTTTCCGTGGTCTACCCCTCGGTCTCTTCCTTACCATTTCGCCTTGGAGGGCCAGTTTTGGCAGCCCTTCCTCATCCATTCTTGTGACATGGCCTGCCCACCGTAACCTCAATATCTTTGCGTATGCGGATACTGGCGGGTCCTGCAAGGTCTGGTACAGCTCATTATTGTATCGTATTCTGTACCCATTTTGGTCTTGGAATGGATCGAGTGTTCCACGCAATACTTTCCTCTCAAAGATATCTATTTTGTTGCTACTGATCTCGCAGCCATATGTCAATATTGGTCTGACAATTGTTTTGTACACCCTTGTTTTGTGTTTCTACGCACGTGTTTTGATCGGAAGATATGTGCGAGGGCTAAGTATACTCCGTTCGCCGCTGTGGTTCTGGCTCTTATCTCTGCTTCTTCGCTTCCGTTGTTTTCTAGGGTCACCCCTAGATAACGGAAGCTGCTGACTTGGTCTAAGTTGTCTTGTGTTGTTATCGCCATTGCCGTTGATCTTGCCTGCGTTAGCACTTGTTACGCCTCTGTCTTTGTTACGTTAATTTTCATGTCCCTGGCTGCTTCCTTCAGGAGGGTGTACGCTTCTTCTGCTACGGCTTTGGTTCGGCTCATGATGTTGATGTCGTCGGCATATGCCGCTAGCCGAACAGTTTTGTTAGTGAGTAAGTTGTTTCTGCCGATGCCGTTTTTTCTGACTACCCATTATAGCGCCAGGTTGAAGAGGGTCGGTGCTCATCCATCTCCCTGCTTCAGTCCCTGCGCGTATGGGAATACTTCGGTTAGTTGTGCTTGTACGCGCACTTTTGATCATGCCTACAAATCTTGTCAGTTTCCCTGGTATGCCAAGTTTCTTAAGCGTCGTGTACAACTTTGTGCGGTTGACCGAGTCGTAAGCTTGTTTGAAGTCCACAAATATGTTGTGCACATCCGTATTGTGCTCCCATGCTTTTTCTCCTGGCTTTCTTCTTTGCACAGATATTAATGATTTCGTAGTCGTAGTTTATATTCTCTGTTATCTCATGCTCTATGGCTTAAATATATAAATTAATTAAACTTTGTTGGGCCATAGAATATCGCAAATAATTTTTATTTTAGAGAACGAACGTTCCCCACTGGCAACGGAAATAGGTAAAGTGAGTAGTAATATTCTTAAGCAAACAATAATATTAGGAAAATTTTCAGATAAATGAGATAATTAAAAATTTCAATTTCAATTTTTTTAGACCGATTTTCTATTGGCTTGTCTGTTCCTTCGTAAATAAAAACCTCTAATTCTATTTGAAAGACTTGCTTTCAAAATCTGCATGTATTTCCATTTCATTGCGTTATTTCTTTAGCTTTAATTTTTTTTTTCCATCAGAGACAAATTTGCGCTACTTAGTATTTTAACAGATTCCGATAAAATCATATTTGGGCTTATAATATGCCGCCATAAAAATATGGCGCCGTAAGGCGATCGCCTGTCCGACCAGGCGCACGTGCCGGCACTGTATTTTGATATTCATTTGGGATAATATTTTTCTTAAAAAAAATAATACACGTGGCAACGTCGAGTTAGTTGCGTTTGCATCTACTATCTGTCATCTTGAAAATGTCAACAATTATTTTCAACAAAAACACAAATATATTTATTGAACCGACGTAGACAACGTAGAAGCTTAATTTTTGCTTCCGGATCTTAGTTAAAGGGTGCCAAAGACGATCAACAACAGTTACACCAGGTAAAAAGTCCGCAACACTAAGTTTCAAAAAATCCCGTATTCTTTACCAAGTCCAAGTTCCGTTAACAAAAGAACTCACGCTTTCTGACCATCAACAACGTCGTTTCTTTGCTGATTGGGTACTCGAAATGCATCAAACTGATCCGGAATTTCATCGAAAAATCATCATGAGTGATGAGACCCATTTTCATCTCGGAGGCTACGTTACGAAGCAGAGTTGTCGCATTTGGGGTTCGGAAAACCCAAGAATTATTGCTGAAAAGCTTTTCCATCCTCAACGTGTGACCGTTTGGTGAGGTTTTGCCCTGGCGGGGCCATTAGACCTTACTTATTCGAAAATGAGGCAAGGGAAACTGTTACGGTGAATGGATTGAGCAATCGAGCGATGATTAATGATTTTGATTGATGTGAACGAGGTTTATTTTCAACAAGACGGCGCTACGTGCCACACAAGTAACAATGCCATCGCTCTTTTGCTTGAAAAGTTTCCTGGCCGTGTGATTTCTCGAAGAGGTGATCACAATTGGCCACCGAGATCTTGTGATTTAACACCTCTAGACTTTTTTGTTAAGGGCTACGTGAAAGATAATGTACATGCTAATGGCCCACAATCGATTCAAGACCTCAAAAATGGAATTCGAGAAGTTATCGAGGACATACAGCCGCAAATGTGCAAATTGGTGATGGAAAATTTCAGGAAAAGGATATGGTTGTGCAAGCGTAGCAGTGGCGGTCATTTGGCTTATTGTTTTCCATTATTAATGGAATACCCTCCTCTTTACAATTAAATAAATATCCGATGATTTCGTTTAAAAATACTTGTACATATCAAAATGAAACCTCTTATTGAAAGACCCTATATATTTTAATTAAATGTTTTTGATATTTAGAGCAGAGTATGAAAAACATTGTAGATATAAGTAGGTTTTGTTAGTTTTTTTTATGTCATTTTTCCCTTCGCAAAAAAGTAAAAATAAGTTTCTGCAAAAGTTCCGGGCGCTTAACTGTGGGCAAACTCCATAAAACGAGATGTCATATATAAAATTTTACGCCTTCAGATAAATCCAAGTGAATTAAAAATAAAGCAGATTCCTCAAACTTCCGCACCAAACCACATTAAATAAACAAATATTAATTAAAATCGGATAATATCACTTCTAATAACTATTTTCGTGCCAATTTAATCTAAACTGTGCTTAATTCATATTACTGTGCTTAATATAAACGAGATTTTTTGAGATCATTATCAACATTTTTGGCAAATTTTATTAGTTCCAGTAGTTCGTTGCATATGTTATACAAATTGAATTGTGAACAGTGAATTGTCAGTTCATCTATTATAAATTTATTGTCAATGTACAAGCAGGAAATCTCGAAAACCATTGAAATTCATTTGTACTTGAAGTGTTATTTGTTTAATTACTTGTGAGATAAAAAGGGTTTTAGTGATAAAAATCGGGTTTTATATCCCACTAACATGCCTTTATTTATCAGCGGCAGAAATTCGAGATTAGCATCCGAGTTGTTTCTCTGTACGCAGATGAAGGGGGACAGTATTTATTTATTTTCCGCCGCCTTTATTTTGCATAGGCAAGCTGCGGAACGACATAACTTCCGTCTTATCGGGGGGCCCTAGGCTTAAGTTTCAATTTATACAAGCGTCCTTTGGTAAGCTGCCGCGACCCTCAACGCGGCCCACTTATTGTTTCCACCCCTCTGCCGCCTTCCGCGCTGATTTAATCCGATCGCTTTCCCATGAAATTTGATTTTATGTCAAAGGTACAAGAGTTTATTGAGTTTTACTGGTAATATACACCGGCCGATAACATAAAAAGACTCTGCTGACGGTCGGAATGCGTAAGAGAATATTCGAATGCTCTAAATAACATTTTCAACCAAACGCGAATTTACCAAAGTGAATTCCCTTTTTCAAATAATTTTTAAAAAACTATTCCTATCAACTACATGTCTGAACTCTTGTCTGCCTAATATTGTCTCTATACTGCTACCAGTCTAGTTTGTTTTGTCTGTCTAGTCTTGTCTAGTTTAGTTTGTCATCTGTATAGTTTAGTTTGTTTGGTCTATTTTGTCATTAATTTCGAGCTTTGTGTATATTATATTGTCTTTCTAATCAAATTTATGTATTTATGAAGATTGAGATAGATAAATTACCCCTTTGGTGATGGAATTTTTCTTCTGCAGAATATGATTGAATAATGCAAATTGAATTTGAATAAATAATTTCCCACTAACCGGGCGACGGGGGCGAAAGAGAGGCAAAGAGGAAAAAAAGTCTTATGGTTATGAACGTGATGGAAATCGGTCTTTTAAATTGCGTCCGTAATAAATTATTAAAAGATCGAAGGAGCTCATCGCTGTGTTTGATCCGAGTGATGAGGGATTCGCGTCTTCGGGGGCGAAAGGGCGCGGGGCAGCGGAATGATGAGAGGAGCGCCAGTTCACCCAACACGGCGACAGAGGCCACAAATCACTGGGAAGACGAAGCCCGTCACTTTCATAAATCGATTTTATTACACCGAGCGAAAAGCTTTTGTACGTCTTTGATTACCTCCAAGATTTTTCTAAAAAACTTCTTGACCTCTAAAACAACAAAATATTAAACCTATTATCTATTTGAACATCAACAATTTCTACGTATAGCCTATCTAGTATTGTCTATTTAGACTTGTTTGAATTGATAGTCTAGTTTCGATGAGGAAGACTAGAGAGGCAAATCTAGTTAGAAAAGAGTAGGGTCTAGCCCTAGGGCAAATAGCTCTGGGCAAGCAAGACTAGAGATATGAGACTAGACATGCAAGAGTAGAATAGACAGATAACACTAGGCAAACAATAACAGACACACAAGCCTAGACAGACAAGGCTAGACAGACTAGACAGACAAGAATTTAATTTTTTCTTTCAAATTTTTACAATAAACCAAAGGAGGAGTCTTCAAGTGAACTAATAATAAACCAAAGGAGGAGTTTTCGAGTCTTCAAGTGAACTGTGCCCGGAGGAATACGGTGCCTCCCACGCGGCCGAAGAACCAGGATGCGGCAATAAAAACGAAAACCACTCTGGAACGGATCTTCGGCTTGAAGAAGCACTTCAAGGACCATTACTTCACCGACGGATCGAAATTCGACAGCAGCAACATGAGCGACATCGTTAACGAGCAATTGCCGTTCAAGTATCTCGACGGTCCATGTCCTAGCGGTGACAATCGACGGAAAGGCGAAACAAACTCAAGCTAAAATACTACGAGAAGAACTCTTACAACAACAGACATCAAAGGGATTTGTTGGCGAGGTTGCACACTCCCATGCAAGATCTTAAGTCCGCCAGAACCATTTTGGACATAGATTCTGAGTTTTAAAACATAATCCAAGGAAGACCGATCGTGGAGAAGTTCAACCGAAATGGAGGAGTCTTCGAGTCTTCAAGTGAACTGTGCCCGGAGGAATACGGTGCCTCCCACGCGGCCGAAGAACCAGGATGCGGTAATAAAAACGAAAACCACTCTGGAACGGATCTTCGGCTTGAAGAAGCACTTCAAGGACCATTACTTCGCCGACGGATCGAAAGTCCACAGCAGCAACATGAGGGACATCGTTAACGAGCAATTGCCGTTCAAGTATCTCGACGGTCCATGTCCTAGCGGTGGAAATCGACGGAAAGGCGAAACAAACTCAAGTTAAAATACTACGAGAAGAACTCTTACAACAACAGACATCAAAGGGATTTGCTGACGAGGTTATACACTAAAACCACCAAAACCATTTTGGACATAGATTCTGAGTTTTTAAAACATAATCCAAGGAAGACCGATCGTGGAGAAGTTCAACCGAAATGGAGGAGTCTTCGAGTCTTCAAGTGAACTGTGCCCGGAGGAATACGGTGCCTCCCACGCGGCCGAGGAACCAGGATGCGGTAATAAAACCGAAAACCACTCTGGAACGGATCTTCGGCTCGATGAAGCGCTTCAAGGAGCAAGTTACAAAAATATCATGTTACAAAAATACATAGATAACATCATGGAGATTATGAGGACGGAGATCGTGACCGGCTACCGGGTGGATGACGCGATGTTAATCGAAGAGAATTTGATCGAAGAGCGGAACATGATCGGCGATATCACCAAGCAATACAACCTCTACGTAAGCACCTTCGAGGATTTCTTGTCGCAAGACCACGGCACATCCATGGCGTCTCTGCGGCAGAACGAAAACGAAGCCAACAAGTCCTTCGAGAAGTATGAACAGTACCGAATCATGGGCAAAGAGTTCGGAACCTTGAAATCCCAAGTGAACAATCTAGAAGAAAAATTGAGGAACTGCAAGCTGTACCAAAAGTTCTTGTACCTTGTCAGTCCGATACACTGGGGGAAAGTCCACGACCAGTACTACTTCAACGACACAGGTTCGACAGACAACGAAGAATCCATCGGCGAAGTCAAGTAACGACTTTTCTTCGCCGGCGACCGAGGTAGTGTGTTTGAAGCCGGCCGAGTGGGTCTCCTCGGATTCTTCGTTGTCTGTCGAACCTCTGTCGCTAATTTAGTAGTGGTCGTGGACTTTCCTCCAGTCTATCGGAATGACAAGGTACTAGAACTTTTGGTTCATCTTCCAGTTCCTCAATTTTTCTTCGGCATTGTTCAGTTAGGATTTCAAGGTTCCAAACTCTTTGGCCATGATTCGGTACTGCTCATACTTCTGGAAGGACTTGTTGGCTTCGTTTTCGCTCTGTTGTAGTAACGCCATGGATGTGCCGTGGTCTTGCGACAAGAAATCCTCGAAGGTGCTCACGTAGAGGTTGTTGTATTGCTTGGTGATATCGCCGATCATGTTTTGCTCTTCGATCAAATTCTCTTCGATTAACATTGCGTCATCCACCGTCATCCACCATTGAAAGGGAATACATCATTCAGAACTTCAACGAGGACTGCAAGAACGCGCACGAGCCGCTGCTCTACTTCCAAAATCCGAAGGAGCAAATCAACGTGTTTCGGTTCATCGAGCAAAATTTGAATGCATTCCGAGGAACTGGCGCTCCTGCTCGAGAATATCAAAGAAACTATCGGCCACCGCCGAGGCCAACTACGGGAGCGAAATCAAGGATCTTCAAGAATTGATCGATAATTTGCAAGCAGAAAGTCTATTTGAGGAGGTGAGAGCTAAGATGTTGGAACAGTTTGCCAAAGAGCTGATCAACGACGAGTTTCAAAAATTGATATGCGACGAGACTACGTTAAACCTGTACGTGATTGTTGAGGACGTGTACGAGACCAGGGTGGCGGCTAACTGCACCAAGTTCAGCGTCTACGACATGATAAAAGCCGTCGAGATGAAGTAAAGAGAATTCCTCCTCAAGGTCAACTACCTGTCCGTTAAAGTTCACAAGATCGAGATCGAATGCTACAATGACCAGATAGAAAAGACTAGACAGACAAGGCAAGACAAACAAGACTAGACAGACAAGACTAGACAGACAAGACTAGACAGACAAGACTAGACAGACAAGAGTAGACAGACAAGACTAGACAGACAACACTAGACAGACAAGACTAGACAAACAAGGCTAGAAAGACAAGACTAGACAGACAAGACTAGACAGACAAGACTAGACAGACAAGACTAGACAGACAAGACTAGACAGACAAGACTAGACAGACAAGACTAGACAGACAGACTAGACAGACAAGACTAGACAGACAAGACTAGACAGACAAGACTAGACAGACAAGACTAGACAGACAAGACTAGACAGACAAGACTAGACAGACAAGACTAGACAGACAAGACTAGACAGACAAGACTAGACAGACAAGACTAGACAGACAAGACTAGACAGACAAGACTAGACAGACAAGACTAGACAGACAAGACTAGACAGACAAGACTAGACAGACAAGACTAGACAGACAAGACTAGACAGACAAGACTAGACAGACAAGACTAGACAGACAAGACTAGACAGACAAGACTAGACAGACAAGACTAGACAGACAAGACTAGACAGACAAGACTAGACAGACAAGACTAGACAGACAAGACAAGACAGACAAGACTAGACAGACAAGACTAGACAGACAAGACTAGACAGACAAGACTAGACAGACAAGACTAGACAGACAAGACTAGACAGACAACAGACAAGACTAGACAGACAAGACTAGACAGACAAGACTAGACAGACAAGACTAGACAGACAAGACTAGACAGACAAGACTAGACAGACAAGACTAGACAGACAAGACTAGACAGACAAGACTAGACAGACAAGACTAGACAGACAAGACTAGACAGACAAGACTAGACAGACAAGACTAGACAGACAAGACTAGACAGACAAGACTAGACAGACAAGACTAGACAGACAAGACTAGACAGACAAGACTAGACAGACAAGACTAGACAGACAAGACTAGACAGACAAGACTAGACAGACAAGACTAGACAGACAAGACTAGACAGACAAGACTAGACAGACAAGACTAGACAGACAAGACTAGACAGACAAGACTAGACAGACAAGACTAGACAGACAAGACTAGACAGACAAGACTAGACAGACAAGACTAGACAGACAAGACTAGACAGACAAGACTAGACAGACAAGACTAGACAGACAAGACTAGACAGACAAGACTAGACAGACAAGACTAGACAGACAAGACTAGACAGACAAGAGTAGACAGACAAGACTAGACAGACAACACTAGACAGACAAGACTAGACAAACAAGACTAGACAGACAAGACTAGACAGACAAGACTAGACAGACAAGACTAGACAGACAAGACTAGACAGACAAGACTAGACAGACAAGACAGACAAGACTAGACAGACAAGACTAGACAGACAAGACTAGACAGACAAGACTAGACAGACAAGACTAGACAGACAAGACTAGACAGACAAGACTAGACAGACAAGACTAGACAGACAAGACTAGACAGACAAGACTAGACAGACAAGACTAGACAGACAAGACTAGACAGACAAGACTAGACAGACAAGACTAGACAGACAAGACTAGACAGACAAGACTAGACAGACAAGACTAGACAGACAAGACTAGACAAACAAGACTAGACAGACAAGACTAGACAGACAAGACTAGACAGACAAGACTAGACAGACAAGACTAGACAGACAAGACTAGACAGACAAGACTAGACAGACAAGACTAGACAGACAAGACTAGACAGACAAGACTAGACAGACAAGACTAGACAGACAAGACTAGACAGACAAGACTAGACAGACAAGACTAGACAGACAAGAGTAGACAGACAAGACTAGACAGACAACACTAGACAGACAAGACTAGACAAACAAGACTAGAAAGACAAGACTAGACAGACAAGACTAGACAGACAAGACTAGACAGACAAGACTAGACAGACAAGACTAGACAGACAAGACTAGACAGACAAGACTAGACAGACAAGACTAGACAGACAAGACTAGACAGACAAGACTAGACAGACAAGACTAGACAGACAAGACTAGACAGACAAGACTAGACAGACAAGACTAGACAGACAAGACTAGACAGACAGACAAGACTAGACAGACAAGACTAGACAGACAAGACTAGACAGACAAGACTAGACAGACAAGACTAGACAGACAAGACTAGACAGACAAGACTAGACAGACAAGACTAGACAGACAAGACTAGACAGACAAGACTAGACAGACAAGACTAGACAGACAAGACTAGACAGACAAGACTAGACAGACAAGACTAGACAGACAAGACTAGACAGACAAGACTAGACAGACAAGACTAGACAGACAAGACTAGACAGACAAGACTAGACAGACAAGACTATACAGACAAGACTAGACAGACAAGACTAGACAGACAAGACTAGACAGACAAGACTAGACAGACAAGACTAGACAGACAAGACTAGACAGACAAGACTAGACAGACAAGACTAGACAGACAAGACTAGACAGACAAGACTAGACAGACAAGACTAGACAGACAAGACTAGACAGACAAGACTAGACAGACAAGACTAGACAGACAAGACTAGACAGACAAGACTAGACAGACAAGACTAGACAGACAAGACTAGACAGACAAGACTAGACAGACAAGACTAGACAGACAAGACTAGACAGACAAGACTAGACAGACAAGACTAGACAGACAAGACTAGACAGACAAGACTAGACAGACAAGACTAGACAGACAAGACTAGACAGACAAGACTAGACAGACAAGACTAGACAGACAAGACTAGACAGACAAGACTAGACAGACAAGACTAGACAGACAAGACTAGACAGACAAGACTAGACAGACAAGGACTAGACAGACAAGACTAGACAGACAAGACTAGACAGACAAGACTAGACAGACAAGACTAGACAGACAAGACTAGACAGACAAGACTAGACAGACAAGACTAGACAGACAAGACTAGACAGACAAGACTAGACAGACAAGACTAGACAGACAAGACTAGACAGACAAGACTAGACAGACAAGACTAGACAGACAAGACTAGACAGACAAGACTAGAAAGACAAGACAACATTCAGTGTTGCGAGAGACATGCTCGACTATTCTTCCACTTTAGTCAGTTCAGTGGAAACATCGAGCATCTAAAAATTGGCGATCCAGTCCAGTTTGAGATGATCTACTACCGGGGCACAGGAAAACCGATTGCCAGCGCCGTGACGAAAATTGCACCAGAAGTTGTGATGAGTGAGGAGCGAGTCACCGGCACAGTGACCACCGAGATTAGAGGCGAGGGTTCAACGGGGGCATTCAAGGCAGAATCCGTTACGAAAATCGTGGCGAATGTTTCTTTTTACCATACACCAAAGATGACGTTGGTAGCAACGTCACATTACGTTTCGGAGACAAAGTCAGTTTTCAAGTTGCAACAAATCATCGAGGAAATTTGGGGGCTTGTCATGTTGGGTTGGAGAATCCTGCACATCCTGTGAAATATCAGGGAGTCGTGTGCTCGTTAAAGGAGAGTTTCAGGTTCATTGAACGAGCTGACGTTGTTAAAGAGATCTTTTTCCATTTCTCAGAGGCCAAAACAAAAGAGGGACTCAGACTTGGCGACGACGCCGAATTCATCATCCAAACAAGAAACGGTAAAGAAGTAGCTTGTAATATAAGGAGATTGCCACCGGAAACGGTGATTTTCGAAGATTTGTGATTTTCGAAGAAACGGGATATAATGAAGGGTCAAGTTTTAAAGCCGCTTAACCCTTAGTTGCCCAGGCCTGTAGAATGATGACTTGCTGTGAATTGTATTTTCGGTGAACTTAAAAGTACCGTCGGTGGACAAAGCTTTAATAGAAAAACAAACGTTCGTCACCAGACTGACCCTCTGCCAGGAAGGATCAGCTATCGTGCTGCAGACCACTTCGAAGTGGTCTGCAGCAAATGGTCTGCAAAAAATTTCTTTTGGGGAAAAAAACCAGAAGGGAGACTTCACCCTGCGTCATGGTAATTGGGTTCAATTTAAAATCGCCACCGATCGCAGAGACCAACTGAACAGAGCCACCCACATCTCCTTGTTGGAAGAAAGTTTCGTCGTTTCCGGCGAGAAGTGGGAAAGGCGTCGTGGCTTCCTTCAAAGACGGCTTCGGCTTTATAAAATGCTTGGAAAGAGAACCGAGGTTTTCTTCCATTTCAACGAAGTCCTAGATGTGGATAGGACATCGCTATCGGTGATAAATTTGAATACACCGTCGTGCAAGATCAGACGAGCACTTTTACGAATAATCGACAGAGCGCAATCCGCATGAAATTGTTGCCGGCAGGTACAGTCCAGTACGAATGTCGCGTTGAAAACAATTTGACGGGTGTCGTCTCCAAAGATGTGCCTAGCAGTTGGGCTCATCGCAGACCCACCTATACTCTCAACGGGCACAACGGGGAACAAACCCATCCTGTAACTGATCTTCTACACTTTGAACGGAAATAAGAAAAGTGTTGCGTTCTATTCCAAAGATTCCGAGCAACATTTTCCTAGACTTGGAGATAAGATACAATTTAATATAAATCAAATAAAACGTAACAAAGAGCTCATAGCAGTAGACGTCCAAGTGGTCCAACAATCTTCTCAGCAACCACCAAACGGAATAACGAAGCATAACAATCCCAAATTTACGAGCGCTTTATCGCCGCCATTAAAGATAGTTTCGGGTTCATTGAAACCGTGCATCATGACAGAGAAGTCTTCTTTCATGTTAGTAATTTTGATGGTGATACAAGTCAACTTGAGTTGGGTCAAGAAGTGGAATATAATATTGGCGGGCGGTTTAATTCGGGTTCGTGTTCCTCGGCAAAGAACGAAAGTTCTTTGAGAAAAAAGTGAAGAAATGAATTAAGAAATGAGAGTGAAAGTGATCCCGAAAGGAACAATAATCTTGCCGAAAATCTCGAAGGCACGGTGACGCGTCCGCTGCGCTCCGTCAAGCCCGAACAAGACGAATACTCCGCCTGCTCATAGTGAAAACCGACGACTACAAAAACAAAGAGCTCGAATTTGGCATCATTGGTCTGAGGAACAAGCGTGAGCTCCTCCAGGTCGGCGACGCCGTCCAATTTCAAATCGACTAGCTCGGCCGCGCCGCCAACATCAACGCCATCAGGAAGAAAATAAGGACCACCGTTGACGGCACCAAAGGACAGTTCGGCTTCTTGGCTTACGAGGTTGGAGAAGGCAGGAAGTTGTTCTTCCACATGTCTGAGGTTAAAAATAATGTTAACTTGCAAATCGGAGATCAAGTTGAATTCTTCCTTGTTACTAATCACAGAAGTGGGTTTTCTGCCTGCAATGTTGTTAAAGTTAGTGATATACAAGCAAGGCCAGAGAGATTGATTAGCAGATTGCGTACGATTTCATTGGAAGAAACTGGGCCAAAACTAACTGTAGTGAGACAACCGAAAGGACCGGATGGTTCAAAAGGTTTTGCATTAGATTCCAGGAAATTCATTTACCCGGTACACTTACTGAATAATAAAAATATCATAGTCATTGGTAGCCATAAAAAAGCAGAAAATAACAATGCAAGAAGGAAACGGACATAATTTGCAATGGGTCAAGTCATTTCTATCATTAGCAAATAACTTTCTTAGCAGTGAAGTTGGATCTATATACTGTATTTTATAAATCTATTGAACAAGACTAGAGAGACAGGACTAGACAGACAAGATTAGACAAACAAGATTAGACAGACAAGACTAGACAGACAAGACTAGACAGACAAGACTAGACAAACAAGACTAGACAGACAAGACTAGACAGACAAGACTAAACAGACAATAGTAGACAGACAAGACTAGACAGACAAGACTAGATAGACAAGACTAGACAGACAAGACTAGACAAACAAGATTAGATAGACAAGACTAGACAGACAAGACTAGACAGACAAGACTAGACAAACAAGACTAGACAGACAAGACTAGGCAGACAAGACTAAACAGACAAGACTAGACAGACAAGACTAGACAGACAAGACTAGATAGACAAGACTAGACAGAAAAGACTAGGCAGACAAGACTAGGCAGACAAGACTAGACAGACAAGACTAGACAGACAAGACTAGACAGACAAGACTAGACAGACAAGACTAGGCAGACAAGATTAGACAGACAAGACTAGACAGACAAGACTAGACAGACAAGACTAGACAGACAAGACTTGACAGACAAGACTAGACAGACAAGACTAGACAGACAAGACTAGACAGACAAGACTAGATAGACAAGACTAGACAGACAAGACTAGACAGACAAGACTAGACAGACAAGACTAGACAGACAAGACTAGACAGACAAGACTAGACAGACAAGACTAGACAGACAAGACTAGACACACAAGACTAGACAGACAAGACTAGACAGACAAGACTAGACAGACAAGACTAGACAGACAAGACTAGACAGACAAGACTAGACAGACAAGGCTAGCCAGACAAGACTAGACAGACAAGACTAGACAGACAAGACTAGACAGTCAAGACTAGACAGACAAGACTAGACAGACAAGACTAGACAGACAAGACTAGACAGACAAGACTAGACAGACAAGACTAGACAGACAAGACTAGACAGACAAGACTAGACAGACAAGACTAGACAGACAAGACTAGACAGACAAGACTAGACAGACAAGACTAGACAGACAAGACTAGACAGACAAGACTAGACAGACAAGACTAGACAGACAAGACTAGACAGACAAGACTAGACAGACAAGACTAGACAGACAAGACTAGACAGACAAGACTAGACAGACAAGACTAGACAGACAAGACTAGACAGACAAGACTAGACAGACAAGACTAGACAGACAAGACTAGACAGACAAGACTAGACAGACAAGACTAGACAGACAAGACTAGACAGACAAGACTAGACAGACAAGACTAGACAGACAAGACTAGACAGACAAGACTAGACAGACAAGACTAGACAGACAAGACTAGACAGACAAGACTAGACAGACAAGACTAGACAGACAAGACTAGACAGACAAGACTAGACAGACAAGACTAGACAGACAAGACTAGACAGACAAGACTAGACAGACAAGACTAGACAGACAAGACTAGACAGACAAGACTAGACAGACAAGACTAGACAGACAAGACTAGACAGACAAGACTAGACAGACAAGACTAGACAGACAAGACTAGACAGACAAGACTAGACAGACAAGACTAGACAGACAAGACTAGACAGACAAGACTAGACAGACAAGACTAGACAGACAAGACTAGACAGACAAGACTAGACAGACAAGACTAGACAGACAAGACTAGACAGACAAGACTAGACAGACAAGACTAGACAGACAAGACTAGACAGACAAGACTAGACAGACAAGACTAGACAGACAAGACTAGACAGACAAGACTAGACAGACAAGACTAGACAGACAAGACTAGACAGACAAGACTAGACAGACAAGACTAGACAGACAAGACTAGACAGACAAGACTAGACAGACAAGACTAGACAGACAAGACTAGACAGACAAGACTAGACAGACAAGACTAGACAGACAAGACTAGACAGACAAGACTAGACAGACAAGACTAGACAGACAAGACTAGACAGACAAGACTAGACAGACAAGACTAGACAGACAAGACTAGACAGACAAGACTAGACAGACAAGACTAGACAGACAAGACTAGACAGACAAGACTAGACAGACAAGACTAGACAGACAAGACTAGACAGACAAGACTAGACAGACAAGACTAGACAGACAAGACTAGACAGACAAGACTAGACAGACAAGACTAGACAGACAAGACTAGACAGACAAGACTAGACAGACAAGACTAGACAGACAAGACTAGACAGACAAGACTAGACAGACAAGACTAGACAGACAAGACTAGACAGACAAGACTAGACAGACAAGACTAGACAGACAAGACTAGACAGACAAGACTAGACAGACAAGACTAGACAGACAAGACTAGACAGACAAGACTAGACAGACAAGACTAGACAGACAAGACTAGACAGACAAGACTAGACAGACAAGACTAGACAGACAAGACTAGACAGACAAGACTAGACAGACAAGACTAGACAGACAAGACTAGACAGACAAGACTAGACAGACAAGACTAGACAGACAAGACTAGACAGACAAGACTAGACAGACAAGACTAGACAGACAAGACTAGACAGACAAGACTAGACAGACAAGACTAGACAGACAAGACTAGACAGACAAGACTAGACAGACAAGACTAGACAGACAAGACTAGACAGACAAGACTAGACAGACAAGACTAGACAGACAAGACTAGACAGACAAGACTAGACAGACAAGACTAGACAGACAAGACTAGACAGACAAGACTAGACAGACAAGACTAGACAGACAAGACTAGACAGACAAGACTAGACAGACAAGACTAGACAGACAAGACTAGACAGACAAGACTAGACAGACAAGACTAGACAGACAAGACTAGACAGACAAGACTAGACAGACAAGACTAGACAGACAAGACTAGACAGACAAGACTAGACAGACAAGACTAGACAGACAAGACTAGACAGACAAGACTAGACAGACAAGACTAGACAGACAAGACTAGACAGATAAGACTAGACAGACAAGACGAGACAGACAAGACTAGACAGACAAGACTAGACAGACAAGACTAGACAGACAAGACTAGACAGACAAGACTAGACAGAGAAAACTAGACAGAGAAGACTAGACAGAGAAGACTAGACAGAGAAGACTAGACAAACAATATCAGACAGACAAGACTAGTCCGCTAGACTTAACAAATAAGACTTTATAGTCAAGATTAGACAGACAAGACTAGTTGGACAAGGCTAAATATAAAAGACAAGACAATACGCAAGACTGGACAGACCAAAATTTATTAAATTGCAAAGTGAAAACTAAACTGATACAATCGTATAGCAGCAAACAATATAATAATTGTTCAAATGGAATATTCCAGACACATTGAACTAATTCCATCGCATGAACTGTAAATTAAAACTGTTTACTCAATAGGTATTGGCATTTCATTGACGTACTATTTCCACCTTATCACCCGTCACAACGAGTGAATATTACAATAAACTAGATTGTACTAACTAGATTGTACTATACATCTCTGCGCCCTATTTACCTAGCATTGCGCCAAGAATTAACAGAGAACATTTCCATCTCACAGTCTCGCTCAACCATCCAATCAAACACAATGTCAACAAGAAACATTGTGCACGTAAATAGATTAAGTAGACTAAACTTAAAAGAGTTGGTCAAGATGGACCTGACAGGTAAGATTAAACAAGACAAGCATGTATAGTCAGGAGTAAGTAGACAACAAAACGAATCAAGGACGCAATAAATTAAAAAGACAAATTGGTATGCCGGAAGTTGGTACGAAGAAACAATTGTTACTGCAAATTATGCAATGGAAAATAGGAAATGGCTTAATGCTTAATATGGGTGCACGAAAAATACGCAAGAGTAAATGAGAATACGTATTATACGTATATTACTACTGTGAGGACTGTGATGACGAAAGTGCCTAAAGTACGATTTCGGAATAGTCCAGTACGATTTAGGAGCTATTTAGCTATTTAAAGGTTTTTTGAATGTTCTTTTTTTTATGTGAAAATATGTTTTTTTAATATTTTCTTATGTTCAAAAATTAGCTGATAGACTATATTATAAAAGATAAACGAACTATTTATAGAAAACTAGACTCACAGACATTAGGGTAGTATGGTTCATTGTGGACCCTCCTCCACGTACAGCTAATAAACAGGTTTAACAGGTAGTAATCAGGTTTAAAAAGCTAATGAACAGGTTTATCAGGTAGTAATCAGGTTTAATAAAGCAGTAACCAGCTAATTCTTCTTCTTATAGTGCATCTCCTATCGGAGGTTTGCTATCATCACAGCAATCCGGACCTTGTTGACTGCAGATCTGAACAGCTGAACATTGCTAGAATTAAACCAATCCCTTAGGTTCTTCAGCTAGGATACACGGCGTCTGCCAATGTTCCGCTTTCCAATAATCTTTCCCTGGACTATCAGTTGGAGAAGTGTTGTATTTCTGTCCTCTCGTTATATGACCCAGATATTGTAGCTTTCACTTTTTTATGGTGTTAACTATTTCGAACTCCTTCTTCAACCGGTTAAGCACTTTGGCATTAGTAACTCTATCGGCAACCAGCTAATAAACAGGTTTAAACACCTAATAAACAGGTTTAATCAGCTAACAATGATTTGACCTGTTTAATAGCTGTTCAAACCTGTTTATTAGCTGATTATTAGCTGATTACTACCTGAATAAAGCCCTTTATTAGCTGATTTATACCTGATTAAACTTGTTTATTAGCTTTTTAATTACTGCCAGATTAATCCTGTTTATTATCTGAAGTAGGAGGAGGGTCCAAAACAAAGCATAGCACCCTACTACAGACTATTTGAATTGATTGTTTTTTCTTTTTTTTTTTCTAGAAAAAAACATATAATGAATTGAATTTTGTTGTCGTTATGTTTTTTATTGTAAATTATTTTGTATGGCCGTCGGGAATGATTGCTATTGTTTAGAATATAAATATATAAAAATTGATTTTTTGGGACGGAAGGCGGCGGGTGTGCGTTTTTATTCAGGCCGCTAAACTGAACTTGTCGGAACATAAAAAAATATATAAAAACCAATTAATTCTCTCTGTTCGTGAAAACAATATTTATGAAGCAATAAAAGGCAAAAGTAAATAGCAATAAAATGAGAGAAGGAACATAGGAATAATGCGGTATGCAGGGAAACGCCGCTCGCGAGATAACGGACTGAGAGGGAGAGTACCGAATTTATATATATAGATAAAAACGTAGATATTTCCGCTAAAGACCCGGCTAGAAATCTTTCGTTTTTTCTGTCGTGCTTTAACTAATCCCCGTCATAAATACTCGTTTAAGACGAACGGAATTCTGTAATAATGGAGATACCTTACTAACAACTAAACGACAAAGATAGCTTCACATAAATATTTTCCTTTTCTTCTTCCCAAGAAGAAAAATAATCTTTGTTCCCCTTTTACTATTCCGCACTAATTTATTATTCCCACAAGACATTTTAATTGAGCTTTTAATTTCAATTTAACTTGTCTGTCTTGTCTGTTTAATATTACCTAGTATTTTCTGTGTACTCTTGTCTTTGTAATAGGTTTAGCTTGTTTCATCTAGACTTATGTATGTCTAATCCTGTTTATCTAGTTTTGTCTGTTTAGTTGTGTATTAAATGTTCTTTGTTAACTTTTTCCAAATGAAAACACAGGAAAAGTTGAAGGTCATTAATATTTTTGAAGAAACAAAATTAATGAATTTTTGCTCAGGCTCCAGTTGGGTTGGTTAAAGAGCGGATTCTTTGGGCCCAATTAATTATCCCTTAGTCATCTGCAACGTGCCGGTTACATAATAACTCGACTGGGATCATTCACGCACGTAAGAAACATCAAAGGATCTAGATTAGAACCTGATCAGATTTGAAACCCTTGTGCTTTATCCATTTCTCTCTTCCTCTCTCTCTCTCTCTCTATAGGTCTATATATATATATATATATATATATATATATATATATATATATATATATTGTTTCTTATCTGTTAGACCCAAGCTCTCATACCTAATTTCATCTAAATTGTTATATAATATTGTAATTTATTCCAGCATAAAAAATTGGTTTTGGGTCAAACAAGAAAAAAATGTTCTCGATTAGAAAGTTTAACCAAAGTATGTTTTGTGGATTTAGTCAAAACCTAAACTTATTGAAGTTGTTCCATATAAATGTATTAGTGATTAGATTCACAATTTTTATTACTAAATAATAACAAGGAAAGAAGCAATAACGAATTTGGTTGGTACATCTTGCAGTTCCTCCATTTTTCTTCTATTGTTGACTTGAGATTTCAAGGTTCCGAACGAATTTAGTCAGTTTTCGATTTTATAAATGTAACAACATATTAGCCCTTTAATGCCCCTTCATTTTATGAATAGGATGGCTGCGACAGTTACTACGTGGTAATCCATACTCACATTGAATTGAAAAATTCCCTTTGTTTTTACCACACTTATACTTATAAGTGTGGTAAAAAACAAAGTGAATTTTTCAATTCAATGTCCCTTCATTGTATTTCTGTTTATAGTCCTTTATATTGGGTTGTTCGAAAATTAAGTTCGTTTTTTTTTGAACCAACGACTCTCGTGGGAAATATAACGAAATTACTTCCCGAACAACCCAATATTAATAATCCATTCATATTCATCTGATTCCATTAACTCTTGTCATACATTTGACTGAAAAAAAATCACATATTCCTGTCGCTGAAGTAGTTTTCATAAAATATTTCCTCCTATTGTAAACTTTACACAATTTTTTTAACAAAATCTCTTGTGCTTGGAACCTCAAAATTTATTATATTCAATTTCATACAAGAAAATGCTGATCAATAGAAAGTTTTCGTTTCGTCCAGCGATATTTTCATTAATAAAACGAAATAAACTCGTCGCCGCTTAAAATAGTCGCAACACAGATAATAAATCTGTCCGGATTTTCCCTACTTGCTCTCTTGGAGAGACCAGAAGTTTTCTTTTGTGTCTAACCTTTGAATGAGCATAAAATATATCACTAATATAACAGCAAATAATTCAAAGAAATAAAAATTGATTTTATAACGAGACTGAGACTAGACCGGGAAAACTAGGCAGAGAAGAGTATAAAGACAAGACAGCTTATTTGTTTTCGCATATGCTGTAGCATAAGTATTTAGAATTCTGTCTAAAAGACACTATGCTGGCTATACTGTCGTCATGGCTATATTTTAGAACTGTGGGTGTGAGACGCCGTGCAATGATGTATCACTCACGGTTTGGTGAGGAATTTATTTACATGGATGAAATATATACAAATGTACAAGAGATACAAACACTTGTGAGGGAATGAGTGGACTCTCTGAACTGGACTGGTCTGGTTGACTGACTGCTGGTTGATTTTGGCTGAACTGCTGTATATGGTTGAACTGGTTGCCGGCTGAGTCTGGTTGAACTGACTGGACTGAACTGAACTAGTGCTGAACTGAACTTGCTTGACTGTCTGAGCTACTAGCTGAGTCTGGTGGACTGGGTCCACTAGCTGGATTGGTGTGAATGAGTCCACTGGCTGGACTTAACTGGACTCGTTGGTTGGTTGCGCCTCACTGTTGAACTGAACTGGACTTGCTGACTGTTTGCGCCTGACTGTCTGGACGGAACTGAGCTCCTTGTTCGGGGGTTCAGGCATTTATATTATGTCCAGGTATACTGTTCCTTCATCTGGGGTGATTATCTTTCTATTTTCAGCTATTTGTCGCTTTGGTGATTGCCGATTCTCGGGGAACACATCTTGTCGTTATTTCCCCGGGGATTACACCAATGACCCTAATAAAATATTTTCGGATATTCTTTTGAAACTATTTGGGTAATCACCCTAGTGTAAAACTAAAAGTACAAATATTTCTTAATCTGCTCGAGGATTAGATTACCGACCCTAATTAAATATTTTCGGAAATTGTTCGAAAATATTTGGGTAATTATTATAATGCCCTCGTAAACTAAGAAATATAAATGGAACAACTCGTTGCCGCTACATCACCCCCTTGCCAGTGATAACGCTATGTAGCGTTTGTTGCTGTTGTTGATTGTTTGTCCATAGACGTCTGGTAGATGGTTGAGTTCGTTACCGTATACGTTGTTTGTTGTTGCAGGTTTCCTCGTAGACGGTTGAATTCGTCATCGTCCTCGCTGTTGCGGGGTTTTTTCGTGGACATCTGGTAGATGGTTGAAGTCGTTACCGTAGACGTTTTTTGTTGTTCCAAGTTTGTTGCAAGGCGTCCTCGTGGACGTTGTTTGCTGATAGGCGGTTTCCTATGCAAAACCTGCTTGCACCTATCAGTCGCTGTTGCGGCATTTGTTCGTTGACGTCTGGTAGAGGGTTGAAGTCGTTAGCGTAGACGTTGTTTGTTGTTGCAGGCATCCTGGTAGACGGTTAAAGACGTCATCGTAAACGTTGTTTGTTGCATGCGTCCTCGTAGACGGTTGAATGCGTCATTGTAGACCTCGTTTTTGCAAAGAGTCTTCGAGGACGTCGTTCGCTGATAGACGGTTTCCTATGCAAAACCAGCTTGCACCTATCAGTATGAGTCGATCCGGAAGGTTGACAAGTCGATACCGGACTCGTAGGCGGTAGAAGGCGTCGTCGTAGACGTTGTTGTTGCCGGCATCCTTGTAGATGGCTGAAGGCGTCTTCGCAGAGGTTGTTTTTGTCGGCGTCCTCGTAGACAGCTGAAGGCGTCATCGTATTGTTTTTTGTTTGTTGCAGGGCGGAAGCGGCATTACGAGGCGTATGAGAGGCGGTGTTCGGACCTTGACTGCGGTGTTAAGTTTGTCGTGTAAGGTTTCTTTGACATAGATACATGGTGTGGTTCAACGATGCGACCGATTTCAGGTGCATTTGGTTTCACATTTGAGTGCGTAGTTTTCTCTTTTCGATCACATCGACCAATTTGTAGATGATCGGATTCCTCTCGTCGATCACGTCGGCGTCACCAATTTGTGGTTGACCTAATTCCTCTCGTCAATCACGTCAGGGTCACCAATTTGTGGGTGTGATACGCGATTGAATGATGTATCACTCACGGTTTGCAGAGGAATTTATTTACATGGACGAAATATATACAAATGTACAAGAGATACAAACACTTGTGAGGGAATGAGCTGGACTCTGTGAACTGGACTGGTCTGGTTGACTGACTGCTGGTTGAGTCTCGTTGGACTGGCTGGAATGGTGTATATGGTTGAACTGGCCGCTGGCTGAGTCTGGTTGAACTGACTGGACTGATCTGAACTAGTGCTGAACTGCTCGACTGTCTGAGCTTCTAGCTGAGTCTGGTTGACTGGGTCCACTGGCTGGACCGGTGTGAATGAGTCCACTGGCTGGACTGAAGTTGACTCGTTGGTTGGTTGAGCCTCACTGTTAAACTGAACTGGAATCTACTTGCTGACTGTTTGCGCCTGACTGTCTGGACGGAACTGACCTCCTTGTTCGGGGGTTCAGGTATTTATAATATGTACAGGTATACCGGTCCCTCATCTGGCAGTGATTATTTTTCTATTTTTGGCTATTTGTCGCTTTGGTGATTACCAATTCTCGGGAAAAACATCTTGTCGTAATTTCCCCGGGTATTACACAATTGACCCTAATAAAATATTTTCGGAAATTCTTTTGAAAATATTTGGGTAATCACCGTAAAACTAAAAGTATACATATTACTTAATCTGCTCGAGGATTACATCACCGACCCTAATCAAATATTTTCGGAAATTGTTCGAAAATATTTGGGTAATTATTATAATGCCCTCGTAAACTAAGAAATAAAAATGGGATGGCTCGTTGCCGCTACAGAACATAGTTTGTTTAATCATGGTCGAGTCTCTTAAATTGAGCTGCACTGCTGTTAAAATTTTTCCACTATGTTTTGTTTTTATTTGCTGCTTTTAATTCTGTTTCATTCTTTCGCCAGATACCTCCGGCTCCATTAATTCTTAATTCTGTCTGGATTCTCCAGTCTACTGTGAGAGGACAATTGATTATCACATTTGATGCCGAGTCCGTTTCTCTCATTCTCTCTTTCCAAATCTGTAGAGGTAGGCCTGAAAGTTTCCGTGAACAGTGATTAGTTCATTCTCGTAGATCCATTTTAGTCCAATCATCTACTTATGTTGGGTATAAAATTGTGCGTCCAGAGCCCAGTTTTTGAGGCATCCCATCTCAACTGCCATTCTTTTAGGCTGTAAGAAGCTATCATTTGCTTTATATAGTTTCCCTAGGTATTTTATTGTGTGAAAGTGGGATATCCTGCAAATAGAGTGGAATGTTAGTTCGCCTCCCCGTGTTGCACCCAGGATAGCGTTTTTTTTCATAAAACGTGAACTAAATGGACTAACAACAGTTGGCAACCAGACAATCCTATGGATCAGGTTCAGATGATCATGACAATATCTGAGAACAACTGCGGAGCTGAAAGAAAAGTGAGCAAGACAGTGATCATTCCTGAACCATCGACACATTAAAGAATACCCACTCAGGTCCTACCGAGAACCGAGTTCCTGAACGCAACAGATAATGCAATCGAATATATCCTGTCATCTTTTATTTGTATTTCTATACACATTGTGATGAGCCATACGATAAATAAATAATAATCCTGCAAATCTTCACCAGAAGGATTAATGCCTGAAGCTTGCCTTGCCAGACTAACTGCCCGTTCATTTCCGCCTACTCCGGCATGAGATTTCACCCAGTGCCATCGTGAGTTGACCCTGCCTGATACGACTTTTTAGTGGAAACGGGGCAGGTGGCACGTTTCCACTAAAAGTTCTGTGGGCCTTGTAAGATGTTTTAAGGCTTCCAACATTGAACGGCTATCGCGGATGATTGAAGAAGATTGGATGTGGTCTATGTTTACCGAGACATATTGTAGAGCCCTCTTAATTGCGACGAGCTCTGCTTGGAAGATAGAACCTTAGAAGAAAGTCTTAGACACTTAGAAGCCTCGAACCCTTAGAAGAAAGAATATTTCCTCATCCCCCATTTATGCGACATAAGCAGACCCGACTCCGTATTTGGATTTTGAGCCATCTGTATCTATTCGAGTGGACAAGGTCGTGTGTTTGTCAAGGTCGGATAGAATTTCATGTGACTAACGACGGGTGAATAAATTCTTCTATATTTGCGCGTGATTCGATTTGGTTTGGGGAGGCGTTTAATCCGGTAACTTCTATGAACAGTTTTTCCTCCATGGAGTGCATATTGACGGTGAGTGCAGCTTTTTTTTACTTTTTTACTTTTAAGTCTATTGGAGCAAGACAAGAGATGACACAGGCCGCCTCCGGAGAAACCGTGCGTTAGGCTTTGGTTGCTCGAATGGTGGTAGGACGTGGGGGCACAACGTTTCCCAAACGTTTTCCAACAACAAAGGAGTTTTAAATTTTCCTTTGATTTACACGACATCTGCCATATTGAGGACCCATAGAGCAAGGCCGGTTCCAAAACTCCCCTGTAAATATCTGATGGAGCTGATTTATTAAAACCCCATTACTTCCCAGATGCTATGCCATTCTCAGGCCCGGACTTTTTACATTTATTCTCGCTTGAAGAGTAGAATATACACCCGGCGTATTGCTATCATTGTCGTAAGACTGCCCCAGGCAATCGGCGATATCCAAGTCGTGAATTTTCAATGTCTCTAGGACGACTTTAGCTAGCTCTTCCGCTTTATGGCTTCAATTTGGAATGAATTTCAAAAATCGTTCGACAAGGCGGATGTCCTGAAGGCGTAGTTTAATAGTATTTTGCAGTCATTGTATATGTTTTTTAGGCATACACTATGAAAGAGAGTTGATCTACCTGAGAAATGTCCGGAGCAGAGTCCACAGAGATAGAGAAATATTTGGCATGCTTTATCTCAGTCACAATTGTATTTATTATTGAAAAGTTTTAATAACATCCACTTTGGGACAGCTTTACTAATTAAATCAAGGGAGGGACACGGAAATCTTCTGTTACTCTTTATTAAGCTGTCTGAATTAGTAAAGCAGTCCCAAAGTGGATGATATGAAAACTTTTCAATTTTGAGTAGGCATTGTCTAAGTGACTGTTATAAATAGTTTTCAAATAGAACTGTATTTATTATCTTTTCTGCTATGATATTAATCATTTCATCGCATATTTTTGAGGAAAGATATGATGTTGTGCCACTTCCTTTGTTACCGTGGCGTTTTAAGTGTTAGTCCAGAAAAGGATCGAACTCAGCCAAAAGTTCTAGGGTCATAACATAGTACCCACTATTTTTTTATCCAAAACTCTCATGGGAACCTCTAAACGGCAATCCGCTTGCAGAAAGTGACGTCACAACAGCCACAATGTGCCTCTAAACCTCATGCCTGTATTTTGTTTCTTCTTCCGTTTGAAGAACAAGACTCTTGTCAACTCTACCGCCAGCATTCTTCCTAACTAATAGTGTCGCAAGTGCTGACATGTGTTCGTCCGAATTATCATGTTCCTTCATTCTTTGCACTGCGTTTATCCAGTCGTTGTACCCTTCATTAGCTAGCGAGCCCAATTTGCCAAACATCAAGGAGCGCAAAACACTGCACCTTTGTTCTTCGAAAAGGAGCCAAGTTCGAGGTCGTGTTTATCCATTGCTTAATATTCGGCTAAAAAGTGACAGCGATAGATATCTAGTTTTATCTGCGTACTGACGCGTTGAAGAAGAAAAGTCGGCATCAATATTCTGTTTCACGCCATTTTCGACTAGAGCCAGGCTTTTGAGCGTATGTACAGATTTCGCCACTGGGGCCCCTAGGCTGGTAGGGCCCCTAGGCCTGGGCCTTGTAGGCCTAGGCAGAAATCCGGCACTGCCCATTCTTAAGGTACAGTTTTTGACGTTGGCACAAATCTGCTTGATGTGGGCTTTAAAATTTAGACACCTGTCGATCAGAATACCTAAGTTACTTAATATACTTAATATACTCTTGGCATTTAATACATGCATCTCCAAGATAAAAACCCGGTCTCCTTTGCCTTTGTGATTTACCGAAGAATAAGGCCTATGTCTTTGCAGCGTTGAAGTTTGCATTCTAGTGTCCATTTGCGAAGGGTATCCAGGGCCTGGTTACTTTTCTGTTTCATCTCGGTGATTGTTCTGCTATTAACGAGAAGCATTGTGTCATCCGCGTAGGCAACTAACTCACAGCCCTCTGGAAGGTGTTTATCAAATATCGAAGTATATAAAATTTTCAAGAATCCTGGACCTGACTTTGAACCTTGCGGGAAACCTTTTCTAATGACTTTTTCTATGTAAATACCTGGCTCTGAGATAATGGCTTTTCTTTCTGCGAAGTAACTCTTTGTCAAATTAATTAGGTTGTTTGGACAGTCTTGATAGATAAAGCGATGGATAATTAACGGCCACCAGGCGTTAGCAAAAGCTCCGCTTATGTCCAAGGATATGGCTGCACACCATTGCTGTTTATTTCTTGATGACTTTGTGAACTGTATAACTTTGGTAACTGCACCGATTGTGCCAACTCCTTTGCGAAATCCATACCGATTTTCGTTGACTAGATTGTGACTGTAGTAGAAATGCTCGATTGAAGAAATGCTCGATGCTCATGGACTCCAGACTTCATGGACTCCAGACAAACCCTCCTCCGAAAGCAAAACAACCTTCTAAGACGTAAATACCAGCAAAGTTCAGGACATCTAGGATTTTCTAGGTTGATCCATCCTGGGTTTCTAGGATGGTGCATCTAGGATTTTCCCTACAACAGGAAGCAAGCTAATCGGTCTGAAATCTGTTGCTGCTAGACCAGGTTTATCCGGTTTGGGAATTATTAAGTTGTTGCTTCCAGCAGGCAGGGAAAACCCCATAAATGAGGCACTTATTAAAAAATGTTAAGAACATTCCTGGAGCAGATTTGATCGCAACTTGAACAACGTCTGATGAAATTCCATCGATACCTGGCGCTTTCTTTGATTACATTCGTGCAATGACCAATTCGACCTGCATAAGGGAAAAAATTATGTCGTTCGATTCTCCTTTCCCTCTTATTGCCTCTTCTCTGATTTGTCGGCGTGTGTTGCTTTCTACCCCTGTGTCTTGAAAAAATTGTCGAGCAGAAGATGAGTAGTCTCTTTTAGATCGAGAGTAGAGTCTCCTAGTTTAAAACCAGTAAGGTAATCTGTACAGGGTTTCTTCCTCCTGATAATTTGGTAAGCGGTACCCCAAGGATTCTCATTGGATGTTGTGCATAATTCGCGCCATTTTTCCTTCTTTGTCTCTAGGATCCGTGCTTTATACTCCATATGCTTCTGTTTGTAAAAAATGCGTCTTTGTTCTCTGATCTTTGCTGGTATTTACGATTATCTATCCTGAACTTTGCTGGTATTTACGTCTTAGAAAGTTGTTTTGCTTTCGTAGGAGAGTTAGTTCTGGAGTCCATCATGGAACATCATGGAATGTTTAAAGTGTTTTCTTGGGGTAATGGTTTCTTAGACAGCTTTAACCAGACATGCGTTAAATGCATGTGCGAAAGAAGAAACTTCATCAGAGGAAAAACATTCATTAATTGTTGGTGATAAGTTTTTACTAAGGATTAAAAAGTCCGGCCAATTAGCTTTTTTTTGTACAGAATCCCCTCTGGTCCTTGCTCTGGTAACTCGGTATCAATGCCTATAATCCAGCAGATATATCTGTGGTCTGATAAACTTCCCTCTTCGGGCAGGTGCCAGTCAGAAATCCATCTGCTTAGCCTGCCGCTTACTAGAGTGCGGACGATTAAACTCGATCCATTGTGTCCAATGAAAGTGAGTTCTAAACCACTATTCAAGACAATTAAATTGTTTTACTATTAAATTACTCTTTCTGCAGCTTTGCCACGCTTGTCCTCTGTAACACTTCCCCGCGCATATGATTTTGAGTTGAAGTCGCCAGCAATCAAGATATCATCCTTTGATCTCTGTTTCGGCCGAATTGTATCTTTGGTTGCCGGGAAGGTAGGCCGGGATATGCTGACTTCTGGCGGAGCGGTTCGTGTAGCTCCGGGATATACGACGTATTTTGGATTGATTCGAGACACGCGCGGATATATCATTTTTTTTTGACCCAACAATAAAGAATTTAATTTCGCGATCTGCCTGAAACACGTGAGTCGTCGGTTCTCTTGGTTTTCTTGATCGCCATTGTAGTTTTTGGTTCACGAAAATTTCGTCGTCGTGGCCTTGGGTCTTTCCGATTCGACCTCTTCGAGCTGTTGTGCCGAAAACGGATGAAAATCGGTGGTAAGGTATCCTTTCCCGAAATCCCGTCTTTGTTTTCGTTCTCTCCCTTCCTGGTGCCCCCCTTATTGAGGTGGACGTCCGGACGCGAGCGAGCAGCGGAGGAAACGGTAAGATAAAACCCTATTTTTTTTGTATTATTAATACAGTCCATAAAATATCAAACAATCTCAGTTCGATAATTGCCTTTTCTAGAGCGTTTAAGTTATTAATGAATCGATCGTTGTCTATTGGTCTCGCTTGTGGTGGTAAGTAAACTGAGATTGCATGAAATACCAAGTTACCGTAGTATATCTGGACGACAGTCATCAAGATATTGAAATATTCAGCTTTAATTATTGCATTCAGTCGAGGATCTGTGATTACCACTGCTGATTTTAAGGATAAGTTCCCGGTTTTTGTGCTGTAAATCATTTTATACCGAGTTGGAAATCCTGGGAGCTTACCCCGAAGAACGTGGGGCTCTTGAATAAGAATAATTTGAGTCTTATTTACATTTACAGACACTTTTATTTAAGAGGACTGCTGTTGCTACTTGCATTTCCCACTTTGATTTGCAGGCACTTACTTGAGTAATTGTTTGTGTTCATTTGTGTGAGTAAAAAGCAAAGAGAGTGAGTTATTTATATTTATTCGAAGTCGTTTCTGAGTCTTCTTCTTTCCCATCCTTTGGTTTTAATTCTGACCCAAGCCATTATGGGGTCCGGTTCTGTGGCCGGTGGGCCGCCTCGTTTTCTTTTCGGCTTTTCCTCCACTGATGATTGGTGTTTTGAATTTTTCGTTAGGAGCCAATCTTTCACTCGTCAGCAGTGTGACATCCGTACCCTCCTGTTTGGCAGGTGAGAGAGTCTGAATTGGAGATTTTTCGATTTTGGTTGAGATGGGAGTCAAGGTTTCTGGAGGACTATTGTTTCCTTGAAATACGTGGTCTGTTAGAAAAGTATCCGACCTTATTTTTTATTTTGGAAACCTGATGGATTTGAATTAAGCGCGCTTGCATGAGCCGACCTTGAACCTTTGTGCGCATGCATAAATTTTTTCCCACCTGTAGATAGCGTCAGTTGCTGTCGAGCAGTGTTCGAGTGACGTAGTGTGTAGTACTCTCGTCGGTTTTTCAATGCAAGTAAAATGACGACCAGTGATATGAGGGATGTCCTACGTCGCCTATGAGATGCTGTGGGGCTTAAGCGAATGGAGTTGTGGTCATCAGGAAATTGGCGACTCCATCACGACAATGCTCACGAAAAACCTGACTCCTCTGGTTCGACAGGCTCCTTGCTCTCCTGATATGCTACCCTGCGACTTCTAGATTGTCAAGAGACCATTGAAAGGAACGTACTTTCAGACAAAAGAGCATATTATGGCTGCAACGACAGCCGAGCTGAATCTTCAACCGGCGACTTCTAGATATTCCTCAAAGTCAAGAGACTATTGAAAGGAACGCACTTTCAGACAAAAGAGCATATTATGGCTGCAACGACAGCCGAGCTAAAGTCGATGCCGAAAGAGGCTTTTTCGGAATGCTTCTAACAATGGCGACACCGCAAGGAGAAGTGTGTGGAGTCCCAAGGAGACTACTTTGAGGGTGACTAGGTTTCTAACGCTCCAGGTATGCCAGTTTTTTTTTACCGGCTAAAAGTCGGATACTTTTCTAACACATCACGAATATCTGGACGAACTATGCTCCTTAATGAATCCATAAATGCTGCGGCCAGCTCCTTCCCGTCGAAATTCGGGGGTGTTGTAGGACTAGATGCCACTTTTGCGAAACAAGACTAGACAGACAAAACTAGACAGACAAGACTAAATAGGCAAGACTAATCACACATAAGTCTAGACATAAAATACATTCAGTAATATGGTTAAGACCACATATAGAAGTCAATGCAGAAAAGAGTAGGTGTGATAAGACAAAATATGTTTGTGTAAGCAAGTTTATAAAGAACTCGGCTGTATATTCGAATTTTTGAGGATTTTCGCTGATAAAACGGCGAAACTGTTTTCGTGGTCTGATAAGAACGAAAGGCAATATTAGATCCAATTTTCCGCAGTAATAAATCAAAGTAAACAGTAATTGCATCCTGTTTGCCGAAGAACTGAAAAAAAACTGGAAACTTTTCCAGTATGTTTTTTTGTTATTATTATTATAGAATAGGGAGTAATTGAACGTCCGATGTGTTATTAAATGTGATTTATAGGAACGCAAAGTGTAAACGGAATATTTCCACTTGTTTCTATTAATTCCTTTCGAAAACGCGTTTTAACGACAGCATGAAACAAAACAATTTCGACTAATTGCCGGTATTTATGATCCATATCTACTTAATTCCTCACTCTATTCCTGCTTTTAATTCAAAAACTAAATTATTTTCCATACAGTTCAAGATTACATCTAACATAAATTGGCATGAGATTCATCAGTGTATAATAACTGCTCGAGTCAGTTAAATCTCGATTCACAAGACTAGAATAAATAAAGAAAATTAGACGGATAATACTAGCAAGAAAATATGTACTCGTATATAAAATCACACATAATATTTTTTGTTGAATATTTTTGCTTTTGATATTATCATTCGTCCTTTCACACACTCACGTACAGACATAGAGGGCTTTTTGAGCGTCGTTGTGGGGTCGTCGCGATGCGTCGTCTTTCATCACCGAGCCGAGGAGTTTATTCTCCGGCCGTTCTCGCGGCTTATTCTACGACTGTCCCCGTTTTTATCCCCCCGACTAATTGTCTGTCCCGTTGTTCTCCGCTATCTACATCCCTATGTACATTCTCCTCGTTCCGTCTCGCTTCTTGTATCCACCCGAACACTTCAAATTGCTACCGAAGAGAGAGAAAAAGAATAGAAAAAATTAAAAACGGAGAAACAACTTTCCCAACATAAATTACTCGTTTTTTTATGAACATTTTTCTATTAAGTTCTTAACAAAATGAGGGTAGTAGTTATTTAGTGAAATTCACATCTATTTGTTATTGTTATATTTGTTATTGTTATATTTGTTATTGTTATATTGTTATATTTGTTATTGTTTCTTGAATAAGACGCGCTAGATAAACAGGCAAGAATATATGGACTATCATCATCAGCTTTGGCTCCACAACCCATTATGGGTCTTGGTCTCCTCTAGAATATTTTCCATTTTCCATAGGACTAGTCAGGCCTAGAAAGGACTAAAAAGACTGAGTAAGACTAGACAAAACTAGGCAGACAAAACTAGGCACGTGAATCTAGACAGGCAAGTCTAGATTAGATAAGACAAGACAGACAAGAAATTAGACATATAAGTATAGAGAATGAAGACGCATTTGACTAAAAATATTAATATTTTAAAAACTATTATGTATTTAGTAGACATAGAAGACTAGACTGTAAAAACAAGATAATCAAGACTCTGCGCACTGGTATTAAAGTCTAACAATTGTAATTTATATTTGGTTTTGGGGACTGGGCTGAAATGTGCCAGTTTTGTCAAGCGAACGGGATGAAGCCGGTTCATCTCTGACGCACAATTTGCTTATGCTAATTTCCAGCCATATGCATATTTAATTTTCGAAATGATATTTTTGCTCGCCCTTTATGAATTTCAAGTGATACCCCCGGCATTGTGCATGAATAAAAAATATCGATTCCTTTGTGATTTACGAACGAGCGCGCATTTCCATTTCCAACATAAACTAAACTGGATAGTTGCGCTGACGAAAATGATAACTAAACATTCCGAAGTATTAAATTTAATTACCAAATCTTGTTATTGAATTATAGATAATGCGGATTATAAGGATTATATCAGCGACATTATAAAAACTTTGTAGTCAAAAATAGACGACACTGCCAATAATTATAACTCTTGTTAACCCTTTCGCTGCGGCGGGCGCATATATGCGCTGGCTAATATCACCCGATTACGTGCGCCGAGCGTCTTAAGTCGCCCAGCTACTTACGGTGTATCATGTGCGGCGGACGCCTTTATGCGCTTAGTGGGTATTGAAATTCTACAGCGCTCTAATGCATTTTTGTTTGTTTAGTCATCAAAGTGAAATCAAAACTGCTATAACCCAGCAACAATTAAATATTAATTGTTATATTTTATATACCTAATTATTAATTAAATTATTTCTTAACATAATTTATAATGAATCAAAATAGGGAACAATGTTCTGAGATTGTCACAAGAAGTGATAGCGAAGATGAGGATTTTGCTTTTGATTCAGAAAATGAATCTGAAACAAATTTATTGCCATTTCCTCCCATGGACTGGTGATATTCAGAAGATTCGACTACCTCCGAAGTAATTAACGTCCGTAAACTTAGAGTTCTTCCAATTGTAGATTCGAAAAGCGATGACGAAGAAGAAGATATTAAATAAAATAGTATGGGCGGACAAAATCTAAATCCGAACGAAGCACCACTACTTTGACGAAAGTCGATCTGGATATGTAGAAGGTAACCCTCGCCCTACAACAGTTTTGAATTGTTTTGAATTATCAATCTCGATTTAGTGAATCATATCGTTATTGAACGAACAAATATTACATTTTTATGCAGTCAGGGAAAAAAATAACTCTCGTTTCCACGTAAGATAAAAATATATAAATATGATGCATTTTCATGCGACGCTCGGCGCTGATTTCTAGCGCCAAATTCGGTCACGTGAAGAGAATTTAAAATGCGCGCCATCTAGAAAAAAATCTGGCGTATTCTAGAAAAAATCTAAATTTAGTTTAGCTTTTCTGCTGTTTTCAGCGTCAACATACAATCGCATCCATTATAAGAATCGTTCGTTTAATACAAAGGTTCCCAAACTTTTTTGTTTCGTAGACCCCTTGCCATGTTTTTCGGTTTTGGGTAGACCCCTTAATTACCTGATATTGTTTTTTTGTAAATTTGTAAATGTAGGGAAGTTTAGTGTTAAAACTTGTTCTTCATTTTCTTCACACAACTGCGCAAATAACACCTCACAAAAGTTGGAAGTGCAATAATTTAAAAAAAAAACGAGAAACCTCTCTTAATTGCTCACTAATTGCTCAATTAAAATCCGCAATTGCTAATATCATTAATTAATTATTTTATTAGTTATTAACTATTTAAAGTACAAATCGTTTTTCCTCTATTTGTGAATGATGCATTGAGTTTTTCTTATTAAATTTGCTTTCAAGAAATTGCTCACTTTTTACTCATCTAGTTTCTATGCAAGATCTTGGTTATTATTTTTAATTTAATTTTAATTAATTAAAAGTAATTATTTCGATTTAAAATGGCGATAAACGTAGTAAAAGACAGACATATCATGCGCATGCGCATACATAAACTCATCGCGCATGCGCTTATGGCACCGAAAACGTGCCATGTCCACGATAACGTCCAACCATGGCGGGTGCTCCATCTGTAGCTACTGATATTATATTTGATGATTGGATTGCTTTTTCAATGAAGAAATCCTTCAAAACATGAAATATTGATTCACCTTTTGTGTCGGTTGTTAAAGTTCTCTCTAGATTTCTTGATTCATAATAAAACGAACATATTCCAATAATAATGCTGCATTACCAGGTAAAGTTGATTCGTCCAGTTGTATAGAGAAATGGGTCGTTTGCAAATAATTACACAAGAAGCTTTCAATATCAGAACTCATTTCATCAAGACGTTTTTTCAACAGTATTGTTGGTTAAGGGAATTCTTTTAATGATATCAGATGCAGGTTTGTGTAAAACAGTTTTTAAATCCTCTTCAACGGCTGGCAAAATTAACTTCTCTCCGACAGTATGCGATTTTCCGGATTTTGCTCGGAAGTAGCGAGATATTATAAGACGCCCGCAAACCATCATCGTTTCTTTGTGACGTCGAAGCGAACAATCTGTCCCGCGTGGGTCTCTTCTAAAGTTTATCTTTGAGTGTTTGAAAGTATTTCAAATCTTTGTCTGTTTTATCTGGGTGACATCTTCTCAGATGATCCTGCAGCTTAGATGGTTTCATAGCGTCATTGCCCAAAACTTTGTTGCATAAAAGGCAAAGATGATGATGGAATGAAGCCAAGCTTCAAATAATCAACACTGTATTGTCTACATTTTTCTTTAGATTCAGACTTGGCATCAGTCGTCTGTGGGCAAAATTAATCTTTTTAAATAGGACATAAAGTCCAGCAGCTGTATATTAAAAAATCAAAGTCAAATTTAAATCGTATGGTCTTATATTTTATGGCAGGCATATGCGTACAGCCATTATAAATGAATGTGAGAAGGGGAATGTTATGAATGTTACTTAAGGTTTTGATATGATGGAACTTTAAGGAAATTTGAAAATAACATGACAAAAAATGTTAAAATAAAATATTATACAACAAATAAGTAAATAGGTATTATCAGTGTATGTTGAGATCCACTATCGTGGACCCCCATTTTCATTTTATGGACCCCCAATTTTTGTTTTCGCTGACGTAGACCCCATGCAGGTTGTCATAGACCCCTGGGGGTCGATATAGACCACTTTGGGAATCACTGGTTTAATACATCATTTTCTCGATAAATTTTCTTTTTTTCTCGAATAGCATAATCAGTACTTTCATTTACTATCCATTATTTCGAGTTCCATCTGCTTAAAGCGTAACTGAACAAAAAATGAGGTTCATATTACATTAAATAATGTTAAAAGTCGCTGAGTAGATTCGGTAGGGTTATACGACTAGATTAAAAGTACAGAATTAGGTTAGATTGTAATTGAATGATTAAAATTAAAATCAGGCAAAAGAAAGGAAAAGCAATATCAAACAAGTAGAAATAATAACAGAAAAGAACAGACAAAACTAGACAAGAACAGACAACAGCAGATAAGATCTGATAAAAACAGACTAGACCAGACAAAACCAGACCAGACAAGACTAGACAAAACCTGACAAACACCAGAAAAGAACAGATGAGTCCAAAAAAAAACAGGATTTCTAAACCAGGACAAGACCAGGCAAGTCCAGACAAAACAAGACCAGCCAAGACTAGACAATACTACAAAAATCAGACAAGACCAAATAAGCCAGGACTAGATAACACTAGGCAAGACTAGACAACACTAGGCAAGTTTAGACCATATTACAATACTAGTCAATACTAAGCGAAACAGGACGGGACTAGAGAAGATTAGATAAGCATATGTTTAGTATAATCAATACATAAGACTGGTGAAGTCAAGCGAGTCTTCTTCTTGCAGTCCTTCTCCTACCGGAGGTTGGACACCATCATGACTATTCTTATCCTGTTCACCGCTGCTCTGAACAGTTCCGTGCTGCTACAGCTGAACCACTCGCGCAGGTTCTTCAGCCAGGATACTCTACGCCTACCAATACTCCTGGTTCCTTTAATTTTTCCCTGCATAATAAGTCCAAATATAGTCTTCTAATATTTGGGGCCTCTCATGACATGGCCTAGAAACTCTAGTTTCCTTTTCTTAATGGTCAGCACGACTTCGCATTCCTTTTTTACCTTTTCAAGTACCTGTTTGTTGGTGACTTTATCTTTCCAGGATATTCTAAACATTCTGCGATAACACCACATCTCGAACGCTTCCAACCGTTTTAGTTCAGGTTTCTTTAGGGTCCAGGCTTCAACTCCGTATAGCAGGGTAGAGAACACATAACAGCGTAGTATTCTAATTCGTAATTCTATATTAGTGTCTCTGTTACAAATAAAATTTTTCATTTTCATAAACGCTGATCTTGCTATCTCCACCCTTCTTCGTATCTCACCTGCCTGGTCGCTTGTTTTGTCTAGCACGGTTCCAAGATATTTGTAGGAATCTACTCTTTCAATTATGGTATTGTTGATATTTAGTTGCACTTGTTGGTTATGTGCCTTAGAAACCACCATACACTTAGTTTTTGAAAGATTCATTTGAAGTCCATAAGCTTCACATTGGTGGTTTACTCTTTCGAGTATGTGTTGTAGTTCTGCTTCGCTACCTGCCAATAATACCGTATCGTCGGCATATCTGATGTTATTTATTACCTCTCCGTTTATGTTTATACCTATTGGTTCTCCTAACAAAGCTTCTTCAAATATAGCTTCACTGTATATATTGAATAATAGCGGGGATAGGATGCAGCCTTGTCTAACTCCGCGGCGTATTTCTATTTCGTCTGTCAGTTCATTTTCGATTTTTACAACTGCATTTTGTCCACAATATAGGTTGGTAATTATCCTGACGTCTTTCCGGTCTAAATTCTTTCTAAGTATTAGTTGTTGTAATTTGTCATGCTGAACTTTATCGAAAGCCTTTTGGAAATCGATGAAGTACACAAACAGGTCTTGATTTATGTCTAGGCATCTTTGAAAAAGAATATTTATTCCGAAGAGTGCTTCTCTTGTTCCAAGCCCTTCTCTAAATCCAAATTGGCTATCACTTATGTCCTCTTCTAGTTTTCGATAAATTCTTTTATGGGTGATTTTTAGAAAGATTTTTAGTGCATGGCTCATAAGGGCAATAGTCCTATAATCTGTGCACTCTCTAGCATTTGCTTTTTTAGGGATCAATACAAATGTCGATAAAAGCCATTGTTTCGGTATGATGCCTGTGTCATATATTGTGTTAATCAGGTCTAGGAGATTATCTATTAGGTGTTCATCGAATAATTTTAATATCTCAGCTGGTATTTGATCCGGCCCCGTAGCCTTTCTTGGCTTCATACTATTGAGGGCATATTCGAGTTCATGTTTCATTATTTTAGGTTCTTCGTCTTCTACTCTTATTGGTACTTGTGTTGGTCTTTCATCATTTAAGAGTTCCCGCACGTAGGTTTCCCATCTCGTTACTTTCTCTTTCACATCTGTTATTATGCGGCCATCCGCGCTCTTGATCACATGGTTAGCTTGGAATGTTTTTCTAGCTCCTGTCATCTCTTTGATTTTTTTGTGCATATGAAAGCTGTCATAGTTTCTTTCGTGCATTTCTATTTCTTCACAGTGTTTAGAGATCCACTCTGATTTTGCCTTTTTTATTTCGTTTGAATCGTTTTATGTAAGATTTTATACTGTTTTTCATTTTGGTTCTTATGGGTCCGGCGTTCATCCATGAGCTCTATGATTTTCTCAGTCATCAATATTTCTTTTTTGTTGCTTTCTTAGTTAGGTTTTCTTTCACTACTGCTGTCAGAACTGTTTGAGCTCGATTCCATCTTATGTCGACATCTTGATGTAGTTCATTTTCTTTCATTGCTGTTGTTACATTTTGCTTTATCTGGTCAACTACAACTTCGTGTATCTTTTTATCCTTAAGAAGTTGAATATCTATGTTGTTGTTCTGTTTCTTTATGATCTTCTTTAGTTTAACTTGTACCTTTGCTATTACAGGATTGTGATCTGAGTGGATGTCAGCTCCAAGGTAAGTTCTCACTGCTTTTACGGCATTTTTGATATCTATTTCTGATGAGCACATAATCTATTTGATTTCGTATAATTTTCTCCTTTGTATGGGCTGGAGATGTCCAGGTATACAGCCTTCTTTTAGGGAGCTGAAAGAGTGTGTTGGTGATTATAAAATTCTCATTTTGACAGAACTGAATCAGACGGTCACCGCGCTCGTTCCGATCCCCGAGGCCAAATTCACCAGTGCAGCCAATTACCTTTGTTTTTCCTACCTTGGCGTTAAAATCGCCCATCACTATGGTCACTTCGCAACGATTTATACTTCTTAGTACTGCATTTAGTTGTGTATAGAATTCTTCAACTTCCTCATCTTCTTTATCTGTAGTTGGTGCGTATATTTGGATCACGTTCATAATTCCAGTATTTGTCTTTAATTGTATCATTACTACTCTATCTGAATAGGGAGTAAAGTTTGTAACTGACCTGTTTAACTTTTTGTTTAGGATTATTCCTACTCCGTACTGATGTTTTGGGTCATTGTTTCCTGAGTAGTATAGCATTCCATTGTCTGTATTTATCGAGCCTATTCCTGCCCATCTTACATCGCTTACCCCAAGTGAGTCCACTTTTAGTCTTTCCATCTCAAGTACTATGTTGTCTAATCTTCCTGGCGAGTATAGACTTCTTGCATTCCATGTGCCTACTCTTAACGTGTCTGATCTCAATGACACTCTTTTTTCCACGACCTCATTCAAAACCGCCTCCCCCGGAGATCCGATTGGGAGACTTTTTACTCCGGAATAATTTGCTGTGAATTTCATCGTCATAATGGTGATTCTAGAGATATCCACGAGGTTCTTTAATGCAATAGTTTCTCCTTGCTTTTTGCATTCTTATGCCGTTGACCGCTTCAGCAGTTCATCCGCCTTCAGAATTGGTTTCTCAACTCTTGGACAAAAGAGTGCCCTAACATTTTCTAGCTCTTCCACCCATAGCTGTTGGCTAGTTAATGCTTGCTACTTTTCCCGGTAGCACTTCGGTCCGCCGTTCTGGGGCTGTTGTGAGAATACATTTCCTTTATTCTCGTTGGAATGGTTATACCGCCATGACTCGGTCGCCAGAGCCTCGTTCGTTATCTAGCAGCGGGCACCGCGTGCAGGAGAGGTTGACATTTGGGTCGGACTTACTTGGTGATTATTGCCGTCACCCCTTACCCTTATACCGTCAACCCTTGCCACAAAGCGAGTCTAGATCTATCAAAATAGGATTAGACTACAAGAAAGGTTTACATAAGTATGTAATAGACAAAACTAGACACGACTAGACGAAATTAGAAATTAAAAATTTAAATTTAGCTGTCACTATTCTTACGGCTCATGTAAAAAATCTAGCATTAGCCAATATTGGTCGACCGACAAACTTATACAAACTAAATCATTATCACATATAATGCCACGGGATAGATATCTGCTACTGTATCGTTTATTGCATTTCAATGATAATAACGAACCAAACATAAATTATCGCTTACAATTAGTGAAAATAGATATTGTTCTACAAAAACTAATTACAGCTTTCAAAGATAATTTTTTCCCGTACACGAACGTGTGTATTGATGAAAGTCGTTTTTATACAAAGTTCGCTTGGCCTTCAAGCAGTACATACCAAAAAAACAAAGTAGATTTGGAATAAAATCATGTGTTCTATGTGATTGTAAAACGGGTTTTGTTCAGGATATAATTAATAATTAAACGAACTTACCTAAGTGAAGTTCTATTATAATTATAGGAAGTGCTTCGTCCGAAAAGATTAGTACCTGAAATGTTTAAACTACTTGTAGTAACACGCAGTGTTGCCACTATTCCACTATATTTGAGAGTAAAAATTAAAAGAACTCTGTATACTCCCTGACGCCCTCTATTTCCGACCCGGGCCCATCATTTAGTTTAGAGACAGTTTAGCTCCGATATTTCCGAACCTGTTGGGAGCCATTTTGTGTTCGGGTGGGTGGGTGCTACTAATCTTTTCGGACGAAGCACTTCGTATAATTATAATAGAACTTCACTTAGGTAAGTTCGTTTAATTATTAATTATACTCGTGCCTCGTCCTCAAGATTAGTACCTGAAATGTTTAAACTACTTGGAGATCTTGAGAGTACAGGTTCAGGAAATATCTTCGAAATCAAACAATAGCATTGAATTAATGTTAGTTTCTTCATAGAGAGGACCCAAGAACCTATCTACAGGTTATCGCTCGCTAATAAATTACAATCCTCCTCCAATTGTTTGATTATAGAATTTTCGGAATGTACGAGAGGTACAGTTCTCCTTATTTCGTCTGCATTTGCTCCTAGCTAGTAGGCTTTTGATGCCGCCGCGTGGCGCGTACTATGCGCTGAGAAGTGGACGCATCTATTCCACTGTCCTTTGGTGTGAATTTAATCCAACGCTCGGTTTAAAGTCGGGGTTAACACAACTTTGTGCGGTTCTTTATAACTGTCCTTGGACCTATTAATGTAATCAATTAGAGTCGTAGCTGGGCAAACTTCTAACTTTTCAAGGGAAAAAGATAAACATAGCACTGGTTGGTTAGCCTCTACTCTAGATGTCTTGATCAAAACTGGCATCTTTATAATAACTTTAGATGGATTAATCTCAACACTTCTTATATTTAACCTTGAAAGGGTTTGTACTCTATGAACTGTATTAGCCGCAGGGACGGGCTAATAGAGTTATGGATTTTCTTGAGAGCTTTTCCAGCGAAAGTTCTTCATTCGGGTACCGCTCATCCAGGGAGTCTAAGATAACTGGTGTATCCCACGTGATATTGTCTTTTGGAAGAGCTTGGGGAAACTACCATAAAGAATCTTTTGATTCTGTAGTGCTAAGAGAAACTTACTGTTACTATTAAGGATAAAGTTGCTCTATAGTTTTTTAGGGACCCATATTTGGACTTGATATTATCGATTGCCTCCTCTTGACAATGACTAGACCATATTTTCAAGCACACATCGTACTGCCTTAGGGAACTATCCGCCATTGATTTTATATCTATCAATCTATCTTTAATTTAATGGGGCCTTCCCCCTTAGAAATCCCGTCCTGATAACACTCCGACAGCCAGGGTAACATGGGGCTGCAGGTTGCTGCTGCTATAAAAAAGGAGTAATTATATCATGTGATTAAAGTTAATTCGTACAGGCACAAGAAGTTGAAAAGTGAAAAAACTGGGTACCAAGGTTGTGTAGCCCACAACCTTACATTCATAATAGCCTTGGCGTTATCTGAATTATCTCTCTAATTGCTTTAAGTGTAATAGAGCATGGTGGAAAAAACATAGAAATATATCTTGGACTAATTTAAGGTAAGTATGTTAACAGCGTAAATAAAAAAAACTGTAGTTGAGAGTCCATTCAAAATTTGGATGAGAGCGCCTAGACTTCTCGTTTGCGCTCGTTACCTGCTCTGCAGTCTGTTATTGAAGCATCGGAAAATAATTCTACACCGCTATTGACATCTATAATTTTACGATCTGGGTGCTTCATGTCCTCTGTTAAATAAACTATTAACTGAGATCTGGCAAAATGACCCTTGGAACATACTTATACGTCTCTTAAGTTCAAGAAATTACAGCGTTTTAATTGATTTGTGTAAAGCCAGCCATATTCCATAGCTGGACAAATCGATATTAACGGACCTACCAAACGTGTGGGCTTCCTTATTTAAATTGTTTCTACTTCTGCATCTCTTGATCCCTTGTATAGTGTTTTATTTGTAATCATATTCGAGTTTAACGGCCGTAACAGCCCCTCATTTTATTGCGCTTATGTGTAGTTTGTTGGCTCCTCTGTGGTTCCTATTGTCTGCAGGCCGGAACCGGAGCCTTCTAATTTAAACTCCTGGACATTAAGGCTTCTTAACTGCCTTAGGGTTAGGGTAAGAATTAGGGTAGACCTTCATTTCGTTACTAGACCTTGATACTGTCTTAGCTGCCTTCAAAATCTCGAGTAAATCATGTCCCGAATAGGTATGTATTAATATTGCTCTCCCTTGGTTGGTCCTTGGTCTCTTTTCCAGCGAATACAGAGCAAAATTACGTCTAGTAGTAGGCTTGGAAAGATGGAGGTCACACAGGATACGACCTGTGTCCATAAGCAGTCTTAGTAATTCATTATCCTAGTTTTCTGCTATTAATTGGATAGAGAAAATTTTGCCTTTACAAGCGATTGTATTAGCTAATAGTCCCTATTTCATCTCTAGATTGCGAGATGGTTCCATAAGCCGCTCAGCATCCCAAATTAGAAATCGTATGTGCCCCGTGGGCTTATTTCTATATCGAGATATAAATTATCGAGATAAAAATTTCTATGTAGAACAGTCTTACAAGCTGTATATAATACTCTGTATATAATTTGTTTTCCCCCTAAAAAAAAGAGGCGTATGTGATCGTACTTACAAAAAATAGTATTAATATGCGTCCATCCAAGGCTCATATATATACACACCCGGCATATAATAATAATAAATAATGCTTGAAACAGTCTCAGATACTGCAATGTGCATTTATAGAGTATGGTATATGTATCGAGACAGTTCCACAGACTGCTCTGTATATGATTTGCTTTTCCCCTAGACAGGGGATATGTGGTCGTGCTTGTACATATAAATAATATTAATATACATCCATCCTTGGCCAATTTTCTTATATTATATATTGAGACAGTCGCACAAACTGCTCCGGAATATAATAGTAATTTGTTTTCCCCTAAACAAGGGATATATCCCCTAGCAAGGGAAAAAACGAAAACAATGGTACGATGCAGAGTGTGAAGAAGCACGCGAGAAACAACAGAAAGCTAGGGCAGAGAATTTGCAGAGACCCACGAGAGCCAAACAAGCTGAATACAACAAGCAAAGAAAGGAAGCATCCAAATTATTTCGGAAGAAGAAACGGGCCCATTTTAACGACCAGGTGGCACAGATAGGACACCACCAAGAGAAACACGAAATTAGAGAATGCTACAAGATAGTGAACAACCTGCGAAATGGATTTCAGCCCAGAGCAACAATAATCAACAGTAAAGAGGGCACCTTACTGGCTGAAGAAAGTAAAGTGGTAGGTAGATGGGCGGAATATTTTAACGAACTCCTGAATACCTCACTACGAGTGGAATTAACCGGACAAACAGCTGAAGACGACCCAATTCACACACCAGAAGTAAGAGATCTGAGAGAAGATAACGAACCATCACATAGAGAAATAAGCGAGGCGATAAAGGCACTAAAGAACCACAAAGCACCGGGACCGGACATGATAACATCTGAAATGATCAAAATGGGAGGAGACGCTCTGAACTGTGCTTTACACCAGCTGATAGGAAGAATCTGGAGGACAGAAGAGATACCCGAGGAATGGCGGGAGGGGAAGATATGCCCTATCTATAAGAAAGGAAACAAACTGGAGTGCAAGAACTATCGTGGTATAACCCTTCTTAACACGGCCTACAAGGTGCTGTCATGGATAATCGGACGAAGACTCCAACCGTACGCAGAGAGCATTATAGGACAGTATCAGACAGGTTTCCGGAAAGGAAAGTCGACGACTGATCAAATGTTTACCCTCAGACAAATACTAGAAAAGACATGGGAAATGAACATCAGCACATACCAGGTCTTCGTAGACTTTAAACAAGCGTATGATACTATCGATAGAAGAACACTCATGAAGACAATGGAAGAATTCGAGATACCACAAAAGATCATTGAATTGGTAAATTGTACGTTAAAAAAGACTTGGAACCAAGTCGGTATCCAAAAAACGACATCGCACAAGTTTGAAACCATTACAGGTCTAAGACAAGGAGACAGTCTATCACCCATATTATTTAACATCGCGCTCGAAAAAGCTATAAGGAAAGCTCAGATAGAATGCAACGGTACCATCTACAATAAATCCACGCAACTTTTGGGCTATGCTGACGACCTAAACATCATCGGTAGATCGCTAACGGCAATGAAAGATGCTTACGGTAAAATGGAGAAGAGAGCCAAGGAGATAGGTCTGTCAATAAACAAGGATAAAACAAAAGTAATGATGGTAAGACCGGGAGCGCCAGCACACGCAGTAAATAATCTGGATATGGGAGACTATACTGTAGAAGTCGTCAACAACTTTAAATATCTGGGATCAACCGTTACGGATCAGAACGACGAAGGGGTGGAAGTACAACATAGAATCATGCAAGCCAACAGGGCATACTTCACTCTTAAATCCATCCTTAACTCGAAGCTAGCTAGCAGACAAACGAAGTGTAATATATATAAAGCAATCATACGACCCATCCTCACATATGGAAGCGAAGCATGGACGCTGACCCAGAAATCGGAAAAGATGCTGGAGATTTTTGAGCGAAAGATCCTGAGGAAAATTTATGGGGCAATTAACAGCGAAGAGGGCTGGAGAATTAGGATGAACTTAGGATGAGCTATATCAGTTATACAAAAGCCCAGATGTGGTATCCCACATAAAACTAAGCAGGCTAAGATGGGCGGGACATGTGTGTCGGATGGCTCCAACAGCAGTGCCGAGACAAATACTCAGAGTGCCGGAAGGTAGAAGGAAAGCGGGCAGGCCAAGGGCGAGATGGGAGGAAAGTGTGAAAAGGGATGCGAGAGAGATGCTGGGGGTGCGGAACTGGCGGGCGGCGGCAGAGGAAAGGGAACGCTGGAGACAACGTTTGGTGGAGGCCAGGGCTCACTTCGGGCTGTAGCGCCATTGGAGAGAGAGAAACAAGGGATATGTACTAGTACACATAAATAATATTAATATTCGTCTATCCTTGACCCATTTCCTTATATTATATATTGAGACAGTCCCACAGACTGCTCTAGCATATAATAATTTGTTTTTCCCCTAAAAAAGGGATATGTACTAGTACACATAAATAATATTAATATACGTCCATCTTTGGTCCATTTCCTTATATTATGTATTGAGACAGTCGCACAAACTGCTCCGGCATATAATAGTAATTTATTTTTCCCATAAACAAGGGATATGTACTAGTACACATAAATGATATTAATATACGTCCATCCTTGGCCCATTTCCTTATATTATATATTGAGACAGTCGCACAAATTGCTCCGGCATATAATATTTAACATATATACATACATATATATATATATATATATATATATATATATATATAAATATATATATATATATATACATACATACATACATACATATATATATATATATACACACACACATACATACATATATACACACACATACATACATATAACATAAATAATATTAATTGCGGATCTTTTTAGATAAATAATCATGATCATGTTTGTTCCCGCTGTGTCTTGAACTCACGGGATAACAAAGATTAAAAAATCTTTAAAAAAAAACAACATCTGCTTTTTTCTTTCTTTGTGATTTGCTAAACGTGTTAAGTGGTTGAACACTGAAATCGTGAATGATGGGCCCGGGGCGGAAATAGAAGGCGTCAGGGAGTATACAGAGTTCTTTTAATTTTTACTCTCAAATATAGTGGAATAGTGGCAACACTGCGTGTTACTACAAGTAGTTTAAACATTTCAGGTACTAATCTTGAGGACGAAGCACGAGTATAATAATTTATACAGGCGCATCAACTAACGTAACACGCTGCAATAGAGAATTTGGACTGTCCGGAAGTATTGCTGTAAAACTTTTGGACCCATATCTTGGAAAAGGCCATAACTTATATGATGATAACTGGTATACTAGCCCCGCTCTATTTTATTAATTACACAAAAACCAAACTGGTGCTTGTGGAACATGCAGGAAAAATAGAAAAGGCTTACCAAAACTAACCAGAAAGTTGGCAAAAGGGGAAGTTGCGTACAAAAGTTTTGATAGTATACTCGCATTAAAATGGCACGACAGAAGAGAGGTTTCATTGCTTATAACATTACATAGCGCAGAGATGCAAAGTACGGAAGAATAAACCGCAAAACTCAGCAAGAAATTCTTTAACCCAAATGTGTTATTGACTACAATCTGTGTAGATAAATGTGACATGATTTTGAGCACAATTGAATCTGTACGAAAAACCACAAAATGACACAAGAAATATTTTTTCATCTCCTGGACGTCTCGACATATAATGCTAAAATACTCTATAAAGTAACAAATAAAGATATGTCAATAGAGTGCTTTCTAAAACAGTTAATTCAAGAAATATTGGAGAAATACCATGAACGAAAAACCTTGATTCGGAGACGAACTCTAGACAGATACAGCCTATATAAGACTAACTGAGAGACATTTTCCATCTGCATACATGAAATCTAATTAAAAAATATTTCTAATTAACAGTTAAATGTTTTAATTGTTTTTAATTTGTATTAAATGTTAATATTAAAAATTTGAGTATAAAAATTATATTTGTCTTTTGATAAAGCTAGTTTAATATAATACTAATCATTTTATAGTAATAGTGACATAACGCATCTCACAGTGCATGTCGTTTATATGAGCATACGCGAAAATCGCGCCCCGCACAGACGCTTCGCACAAGTTCGTGCGAAGCTCGCTTGATAAAAACTAAATCTGCGATAGGTTGTAGCAGTGAAAGGGTTAAGAGAGGGTTTTTCACATGATAGGTAATCTCACAAAATTTGCCACTTTAATAGTTCGACTTATTTTTATTATGTAATAGTGCCTCGTCTGATTTTTATGACCTTTTAATGAATTGGGCACCAGGACCGCAGAATCAGATCACATGTTTAACAAACGCCCAGATATTCATTTCGTCCGCAGAGAGCTTTAAACTCTGGTTACCGCTGAAATTATCTTTTGATTAATTCACACTCTCCAACTACATGTTAAATCAATTGACGCACACAGTACACCACACCTTTAATACTATTCCCAGCCTTATTTAATTTGTCAAATCAAGTAGTGCAAACTTACCTAATCTCTTTTTCTCTTCTGGAGAACAATTTTACATTACAACCGCGTCTGTGTAAGTAATAGTGCTTGCGACATTATGGAAAAGCACGTAGAGCGTTCGAAAACTAATAAAACTGTGCGCTCTTTGCACAAACTTATCCCGTCCTCGCACGACGCTATTTAACATTTACCATTCACAAATACTACAATATTTATTAATCAGGAAATTCTACATAGTTTCAGGCAATCATTCCTGTTTTATCTCCGGCATCGCACTTCCTCTGATACACATTCACTCCGTTTGTATATAAATGTTCCACATAATATTCAAGTATATATTTATCATATCATTTTCAAGATTTTATAGACAATAGATTATCCTCTTGACATACAATGACGTCTCTAAGATGTCATGTATATCTCATAAGATCACATTTAAATGGACGCCATTTTATTCGTATGTCAAGGGGTTAAGCTACAGTGAGCTTGTCCTGTTATTTAGGCAGCAGATGAAAGTGGACTGAAAGCTATAAAATAACTGACAAATTTCACATTTGTTTAGGTAGTCCTAAAAAGACTCAATAATATTATAGAGTTCCGGAAAGGTTGCATATATTTATATATTCAGGCTGTGTACCGACTTTATTCAGTTTTTAAGTAAATAGTTTATTTTGTTTTTAATAATTATGTCTATTTGTTAATAATTTAACGATTCGATGCGTCCATAAATTAAATAGTACATTAACAAAATGCAAAGTGATGGAATCGGACAAGACATAATGTTGTTGTTTTTACCATGCAATTACTAATTCCAAATGCATATACGAATTTTATTCACCTGTTTTAATCAACAATATATGTATTTTGCTTTCACTAATTATTCCAAAAAGGTGATATCTAATACTAGCGAGTGACAAAATTGGAGACAGGCGAAACTAATCAGGCAAGACTATGCCATTTACTACACCCGAAATCGTTCTTTCTGTCTTGGCGTTCAGCAGTTCTGTTGCGGCAATTCGTTGTAGTCATTGATCTTGCGGCCGGATCGTTCCCTTAAGGAATGCTGACCCAGAGGACGATAAACACTTGTACAGGTGCGTGGGATCAAATGAACATATTGCCTAAGCTAAGCCCAAGCGTATTGTATATTTCTGTTTGCGATAACAATATCAACTACACGGAAACAAACATCAGTAAGTCTAATTTAATTAAATTAGACTGGCACGACTAATCCAGGCATACTAGGCTGAAATGACTAGATTGCTAAAACTAGAACGATAAGGCTAAGACATAATTAGAAGAAGAAGTCTGATTAGATTAAAATTATTTTCTACTCAGCCTTATTTGTCGCAGCAATTCATCGGAGGATGTAAACTGGTTTACCCTTGAATTTTCTTTAAATTTTCATTTCATTATAATCAGTTAAATGTCATAGATTTTCTCTTCTTGATATAATCTTAAAAAACATTAGAACTAATTGGTTTTAAGATAAGAATGTTATGATTTTGAAACGATATAGTAACCATGATAATAAAGTTATACCTGACACTAGTTCTTCAGTATTCTCTAACAGTTTATTATGGCTAAATACGCGCCTCAAGAACGTTTGGTTATTATCTGAAGATTTTGTTCTTTTGTCAACACAGCATTTCAAATAATCACTCTTTCTTGTTTGCCATTCGTCTCATCGTTGAGAAATTTGAAAATAATTTCGGTATTCATGGTATAAAAACAGCAGCAAAGCGTCAAAATGCCTCAACATTCGAGAATAATGCTTGTGTAAGAACTACTGTTAGTGATGCTCTAAGTCAGCGATGGCGAACCTATGGCACGCTTGTCATAACTGACACGAAGAAAATATTTATTGGCACGCGGGAGAATTTTTGTATAGAAAGTCCAGTCCCACTTCTATAAATCAAAGTCAATTGACTGAAGATTGACCACAGCTGCTTTTACAACTCAATTCGCCCATTAAGTTTTGTCAATCTACTTTTGTCTATTTAGTTTTAACCATTTAATCTTGTCTATTTAGAGTTGACCATATAGTCTAGACCAGCGTTTCTCAACCTTTTTTGGCCCACGGACCAGTAAAATTTAAAAAAAAGATTCGCGGACCAGTGATATTTCTTTGACAAAATTTTACTAGGTATTAAAGAACTACTACACAAAGGTGAATTAAAGTCATTTAACACAAAATATCGCGAAATAACACGTAGCATGAGTATCTTTGATGAAATTTATGACAGTATGTGTGCCAAAATTAAAACCAAATGTAGCGAGTTTCAGGAGAAAGATTCGGGTTGGTCACTAAGGGAGATTTCCCATTTAGAAATTAATATCAATAAATATAAACCAATACGTGGGTCGTCATTTATTGAACCGCCAAAAGAGATTAGGGATCGGAAAGCTTGTATCAATGTTCAGAATGTAGACGAATTTTTTTTTAATGGAGCATTGTATCCGAATTACACCCCACGAATGTGAGTTCTGATCGCCCGGCATCATATCCCTACTTTTCTTCAATTTTAAAATATGACAGATTAGAGTTTCCGCTTAGAATCAAAGACATTCCTAAATTTGAACAGATGAATAATATTAGTATTAACGTTTATAGCTTGGAGTTTTATTTTAAATCTAAACAACATGACGTAGTAGGACCAATTTACCATACTAATGCGACTAGGGAAAGACATGTAAATTTATTGTATTTGGAAGAAGGGGTTAAAGGTCATTATGTTTATTTTAAAAATATTTCACGGCTTCTAAGAAGTCAATCTCGGAAGATTAGAAAAAAAGTAGAAAACAATATTTATGTGACGGCTGTTTAACCTTTTTTTCAAATGAATTCGCGTTTAATCAACATAAATTGAATGACTGCAGCAAAATTTACACTATTATGCCGACGGAAGACCTTGTAAAAGATAAGAGAGGTGATATGATGCCGGGGAATATATTAAAATTTCAAAATTTCGATAGAAAAATGCGTATAGCCTTTGTTGTATACTCAGATTTTGAATCAATTTTAAAACCTGTTGATACATGCTCACCGAACCCTGACAATAGCTATACTAATCAGACACATATCCATGTACCATACAGTTTCGCCTATAATATAAAATGTTCATTCGATGACTCATTGAGTAAATTTTTCACTTATTCCGGGGAAGATTGCCCGAAATTGTTTTGTCAGAACCTCTATGCATATGTTAAGGAATTATACAGGGAACATTTAAGCGTTATACTTCCGATGATTAAATTAACTGCAGATGAGCAAAATTCCTACGATACGGCCACTTCTTGTCACATATGTAATTAATTATTACAAGTAACAGACAAAGTCGCCGATTACGATCATTTAACGGGTAAATTTCGGGGAGCCGCCCACTCAAATTGTAATTTGAATTATAAAATACCTAAAATGATCCCGGTATTTTTCCATAACATGTCGAATTATGATGTTCATTTATTTATTAAAGAATTTGGATCTGACGAGGAAAAAATTGATATCATCCCCCAAAATAAGGAAAAATATATATCCATCACCAAAAATCTACCTGTTGGTTGAACTACTACAAGTTAATTGTAACATTTTTATTATCATTTACTTACAATAATATTTAAATGTAAAGATATGTAATTATTTTTCTTTTTTTTTTCTTCAGTGCCGTACTAATCATAAATTACATAGAATTAAAATTAGTTTAAGATATTTGTATTTCGAAATTTTATAAATTGAAATTTAGTTTTTATAAGTAATTTTTTTTCGCGGATAGAAAAAATTGTCTGCGGACCAGTAAAATTTCTCCGCGGACCACTGGTGGTCCGCCGGACCAGCGGTTGAGAATAGCTGGTCTAGACCACTCAGTTTAGAACATTTAGTCCTGACCATTCAGACTTAGTCTTGACTATTTAGTCTTGTCCATTTAGTCTTGACCATATAGTCTAGACCAGCGATGGCTAACCTATGGCACGCGTGTCATAACTGACACGAAGAAAAAAATTATTGGCAGGCGGGAGAATTTTTGTATAGAAAGTTCCACTTCTAAAAATCAAAGTCAATTGACGCAACTGTTTGTGCAACTCAATTTTGCCCATTAATTTTTGTCAATCTACTTTTGTGCAATATCAAAGGTTTAAGGTATGAGTCGTCTATCATAGATGTTTGCCTTTTATTTATTGCAAAAATTACCCGCACGTTAGTGTTTCTAAAGGTGTAAATTTAAAAAAAACTAACACGGTGATAAAAAGGTTTGCCACCCCTGACCTAGATCATTAGTGGCGAACCTATAGCACGCGTGTCACAGCTGGCACGTAGAAAATTTTTATTGGCACGCGAACTATTTCTCACGCAGCTTTTTAAATTTTACCTTTTCTAAAAGGAATTTTGAAAAATCTCATTTTTTGCAACATCAAAGGTGTAAAATATAAGACGCGTTATATTCAGGCTAATACGGTAAATTTTCACTATCACAGTTTATCAATTCCTACTAGTACTCAATAGTTATAGCTTTAAAACAGGACAAGTGTTTTGGGTCTTGCAAGACAAATTCAGACTTTAATTCACACCCGAATAAGGTTGTTTTATCGACTCACACACCAAACTGAACATATTAATAAATACATTATTGTATGTGAAGGATGCCATTATTATAACCGTGTGTCAAAGTATCTAAATCGTGCTTAAAAGTCCAATGTAAAGGGCGGGAGTCAAAAAAATCAAATGGAGTTTCATTATTAATCGATTTCTGTTTGTTGTTACTATGGCAACCTAACCATAATCTAATCTAGATTAAATCTAGGTTAACCCTTTGGGTGCATTTGACGGCTGAGGCTCGTCATGCATATGTTTCACTTATCATATACGTTTCAGCAGGGAAAGATGGTTCCTTCTAGGCCCTCCACCTTCATTGACCTGTACACTTCCGGTTCCGACTTCCCACTTCCGGTTTTCACACATGAGAGTGTGAGGTCTATGTAGCCCTACGTGCGAGGTCTATGTAACCCCACGCTGGGTGTGAGGTCTATGTAGTCCCACGTGTGAGGTCTATGTAATTCCACGCTTAGTGTGAGGTCTACTTTAGACTTCCGTTTCCGGTTTTTTTCCCCCACTTCCGGTTTCTCTCATGCGGTTTCCCACTTCCGATTTCTCATTATCGGTTTCCCACATCCGACCGCCCCATTTCCGGTTCTTGCACTGTGCGCGGGAAAATTAAAAATTCAGCGCAAGCGGGAAAATTCAAAATCGAAACTCGAAGTCAAAATCGGAAGTGTCAAGGTCAAGGTCAGTGGAGGTGGAGGGCCTAGAAGGAAAAATCTTTCCCAACTCATCGACAACGACCAAATAGTGTTCCCGTTACTGTGCGTTTTTCTCTACTTATCAATTTATTCCACGGAGGCGCTGAACGTTCTTAACTTATTGTGTCAGTGATTTGAATTATGTTATATCAAAACTACAATTTTTACAATATCATCTGTAAGAAACAATTATTTTTTTGTAGATTTTGTAAACTCATGCACATAAGCCCTTCTTCACACACTTGTATTATAAACTACTATTAACCCAAGAACTTAAGCCACTGTTCCATCGTCGCCCAGTGGGGTATTTCAGCGATTTAGCCGGCCAAAATTATTTCTTAGTTTATATACATTTTAAATCGGTTTTTATGTTTATTTATAGTTGTTATAGTTGTTTGAAGTACATAGGAGTATATAAGTAAATAAGAAGTACATAAAATAGTATATTGAGACAAAAAAAAAATTTATTAAAATAAAAAAAATTATATTAAGGGAAATGAAGCAAAAACTAAATTTTTCATAAAAACAAGAAAACTTATTAGTTAACCTGAAGAGTCCCACATCTCGTCGTCAGTTCGACATTCCCCTGTTTCCTCCGAAGATTATTCTGAAGAACTTTCGTCGTTTTTATTAATGGGTTCGGCGGAAACAAGCATTTGCATTGCTTCTTTGCTGTGTATCACTGATCCTTTTCTTGGTTTCGGCCTCATACTAGTAATTATGAGATCAGAGCTGAGCAGTAGTCTGTTAATAACATCTAAATTGCACTGCTCTCTCGAGAATTTAAAATTTCCTCTAAAATCACTTTGATTCGTATTATCATGTTGTAGTCAATACCGGTAATTTCAGCTGCCATCTCTGGATTGGCGAAAAATCTCCTGCTAGTGTTACCATCAATAGTGTTGCCGTATCCAACTTTAGGCACATCGACGATCTAGCGTGCAATATAGAACAGCCAAATTGTAATGCGTTTGTGTAGAGATTTCTTGTAATATTAAGGTCATTAAGGTATTGGAGGTAGCATTGAGGAGGTATACATTGTAGGTAGCACCACAAATGTAGCATTTCATAGTTGCGGTAGTTGATGTGGCAGTATTGCATACTTTGGCATCGGCCATAGTTAGCGTCAATAAATGCTTAATCTAAATAGAGCTCTTTCCTTGTAGGAATTCGCTATTTTGTAAAGCTTCTTCTACATAGGCGATTTCGGATTTTGTGATATCCACTGTTTCTTTGACAAACCGTATCCTCATTGGTTTCAAGAGGGAGTTGGATTTTGCCAAACAACTTTTTTGTTTATGCTACAAACCAATTGTAGTGGAACAAAGCAACTTTGAAAAATATTGCTGTCTGTGGAATCTTCTTCCTGCATCATCTATTTATATTGTGTTTGCTGCGATCCGTACAACCCCATTTCGAAATTAGCGTCAATGATTTACGCTCTTGTATATTCAATGTCATCAATACATCCTCCAAATATGTAGCCAAACGTTTTGCTGTGTGGTCCAATAAATGCTGCAAGTTAATTTCAGCACAACTTTCAGTTACCCGATAGGCTGCTTTTTCCTGATGACAAGTATTTTTTGCTTGCTGTACAATAGTATAACTCGGATCCTTGTTCCTTTTTCTAATAACTTCATATTGCCGCCTTGAGAGATCGGCTTCTACAAACATTGAGAGGGCGGCCATAGGATCAAGTTGTGACCTTTTTCCGTGCATTAACTTTTTGTATGTTGTTTGGTAATCTTGAGCTTTCTGCGGAGATGCGGATTTGTTATAGCTTTCAGAATTTTGAATGCAATTCTCTCTCCAGAACTTTGAAGGGATGATTGAGCAGCTCGCATTATCACACCTTTCTCGACAATACTGCGCACTTCAATTGTTTTTCTGCGTTTGCTCCTTTCACTTGATGCTTCAAACGATTTTGTTGGTGGGCCACTAGAACGTCGTTTATACTCTAGATATTTCGAATGCTCCTTGGAACCAATTGTCATTGTTTTTATAGAAAACTTCTGATTTTTTATGCGCTAGTGTCCATCTTTTTTTAAATTGGTACTTTAAATGGGAGAATTTAACTTCCTTCATTTGGCTTTCACAATATCCATCTTGCGATAAAATATATGTCTGAAGGTAGGTCAACTTTTCGTCAAAATTTGGTAAATCTTGTTCCTGCATTTTGTCAAAAAGAAATCTACGCGTTAGAGCGCCTGAGGTACCTTCGGATACTGGAACGAAACACAAACTATCGATATTTCAAACATCGTTTTCACGGGAGTCCGCGGCTAATTTTGGTGTTTTTAGTTACTACACATACTATTTAATCTATTATAACACGGAGACGCACGCGGAAGTATAATAAAAACCCTTTTGAAAATCAATCATGGAGTTTTTTTTCATTAATTTCGATTACCATTTTGTATCCTTAAGGACGTTCCCAAGCAGCAGTCGTGCCGCTTTATAAAATATAGTTGAGGTGCAGTGTTCCTTTGGGTGCCGCTTATCTGCGTAGAAGTTCTAAAATACTTTCGTTGCGTCGTTTCTCCGATCCGACAACATGGCATTCTAACTCTATATTTTTATGTTGTTGACATGCGTAGCGTTTCAATAATTTGAAAAAAAAAATTGTATATTGCAAATAATATATCAATGATGATCTCTCGATTGAATAATGGTAGATTTGTTAAAAAAAAGACTAGTGATGCAATAGCTAAATCTCTCGCGGGTATGTCTGAGGCTAAAAAACGAAAATTTCAATCTATACTGAATGAAACAGCTCAATGTGAAATCCCCGCTTTGTATGAAGAATTAGTACGCTTATTTCAGAAATACGCATCAAATTCTCATAAATTTTCCATTGCAGCTTCAAGTCAAAGTAACGAAAGTTTTGATAATATTGTGGCAAATAAAGCCCACAAAAATAAATGTCTAAGTACAAGTAGTGCTTGTGATATTAGAGTAGCTAGTATTTTAAATATTAAAAAAAGATTAAATATTTCTATTGGATCTCGCACAGTTGATTATGTTCATCGTAGTGATTTGAAGTGTAAAAAACGAGCATTAGTAAGTCAGTCTAAAGCCAAAAAACTGAGACGGATTGAATTAAGAAAAAAAATGGAGCTGTTGATGAAAAATACCGAAAGACATGAAGGTATTACTTATCAAAGTAATTGTGGAATGAACAAATTAATTAATTCCATACCAAATGACTGCGATAATTACAATAATAGTATTACACTACAAGATAATACAAAAGTTGTGTAATTTGACATCGAAACCACGGGATTTGCTGCAAATGCGCATATTTTACAAATTGCAGCTATCTGTGATTGTAAAATTTTTAACATCTACGTAAATACTAAGACCAAGATTTCACCATCAGCAAGCACTGTTACTCAACTTTACCAAAAACATGGAAACTTATTCTATAAAGATAAAAAAGTTGAAACCCACAAAATTTCCTATGCTTTGGAATCTTTCGAACAATTTTTATTTAATTTATGCAATGGGCAAAAAAATTGTTTGTTAGTTGCTCGTTTGACGTTCCACGACTTTTACGAGCTATAACGAATGCAAAAGTAACTAGAATTTTGGATTTGATTTCAGGGTTTTCAGGGCTTTATTCCGATCCGTCTTAGTTGATAGAAAAGGTGCTGGTCAATTTAAATTAGAAACTTTAAGTAATGATTTTTTAGAACCTAGTGATGATAATCAGCAATTTCACGATGCCGTTTATGATGTTGTGATACTACAAAATTTGATAAACAAATTAAAATTACAAAGTAATTTATTAAATTTGTACAAACGAAGTGTTTATTATTTACAAGAATTATCTATGTCAGATAAAATTAGAGTAAATTTACGAATGTTGGCTGAATTAAAAGATATTATTTCTATCAACATGTGCAAAAAACTAGCTCTAAATGATATTTCATGTGATAATTTAAAAAAGATATATTATGAAAAAGGTGAAAATGCTATTGTTAAATTATTTTCGAAAAAATTAGATGATAACAAGGCGCGAATAACAAAAAATAAAAATATTATTACAAAAGTATTAGACTTTTTGAAAAATCTACATCAGAAAAAGCTCAAGAGCTCAAAGCCAAAATAAGTAATAAGAAATTACTAGTTGCTAAGAAAAAATAATATATTGTTAGGATTGTATGTTCATTTGATGTTAATAAAAGTGTTTATGAAAATTGTATTTCACATTTTTTATTTACAAAAACCTACAGTTAACGTAAATCCGTAAATTACTCGCATTTTTTGGAGACATTGACTATACAGTTCAATGATTGGAGACTTGTTTCTTAAACTGCCGCGCAGTGTAACGTTGCCAAGTGGCCATCTCCCACTCTTCAAATTAAAGAAGTAAACATGAAAACCATCAAAAAAGCTTGGCTTTTAACAATATTATAACAAAATCAATACCGCTTGATGGTGTTATTTTTACAGAAAGATATTTGTTATATCTTCATTTACTGATTCTCAGTTTATCAAAAGAATATCAAGAAAATTACTATTGATATTTAATAAAATGTGTGTGAGAATTTCAATCCGGGTATGGTTTACATGTTAAACATGCAAAGTTTAACCGTCAATATTTACAAATTTTCCACCGCAAGGACTATTTATACAAATTTCTACGGGTAAAGGGTACTATATGTATTCAAAATTACAGAAGAATTTAAAGAAAACGAACGTCCTTAAAATTATTACTAATTATTCGATATATTTACATAAAATCGATAAATGCATATGTGGTATTACCTGATATATTGGAATCCATCACAATTTTTGTCAAAACAAACAAAAACAAAAAATTTTTTTTTTCAAGAACTTTACTTTAAGTTACAAAAGAGATCGAATTTCATCTAATACTACGGTGTATTCTTAAACAAGTGATTAAAAAAAGGGTTGTATATTGTTCTATGTCTATTTAACATTATCAGGATATATTTTTTTTCACCTGGAACAAATTCTAGGAAATCGATTTTTGGTCGCCTAAATAGCGTAAATACCCCACTGTACGTCGGCGCAAATAATTTGCTGCTTTGAATTTAAAAGAAATTAACAGGGGTCCTAATTTTGCAAAAAAATCTTTTCAGGTAAAGCTCACTTTTGGTTAAGTGGTTATGTTAAGGAGCAAAATTGCCGTTTTTATGGTAAAAAAATCCATAACAGATTGATGATAAGTTTTTGTCTCCTCTAAAGGCAACTGTATGGTGTGGTTTATGGCATGGTGGCATCATCGGACGATTTTTTTTTTAAATGAGGTGGAGTGATTGAATACAGTGATTGGTGAACGATACCGACAGATGCTAAGAATTTGTTTGTGGCCAAATCTAGATGCACTTGTATTAGGGGATATGTGGTTCCTGCTAGACGATGCCACATGCCACAATGCTCACGAAACTATTAACGTATTGCTAGAGAAGTGAGACGAGATATAATTTCAAGGAATGTAACTGTTCACTGCCCTTAAAAAATCTGTGATTGAACACCTATAGATTACTCTTTTGAAGCTATTTAAAACCTAAGGTTTATACAAACAGGCCACAAACACTCGATGCAATGAGATTGAACATCTTCTTCTTCTTCTTATTAGCCTTGATACTTCCATTTTTGGATATAGGCCTCTTTCAATTTTTTCCATGCTTCTTTGTCATTTGCTATTCTCATCCACTGTTTTCCTGCTATCGTCTTTATGTCATCTATCCATCTTGTTTGGGGTCTTCCCGTACTCCTTTTTGTTTCCCGGGGTCTCCAGAAGGTAATCTTGTGGCTCCATTCTTCTGTATTCTTTCAGGCCACGTGTCCTGCCCATTGCCATTTGAGATCCGCTGTCCGCTCTCCATGACATCTATTATTTTTGTTTTTGTCCTGATATCTGTGTTGCGCATTTTGTCTCTTAGAGTGATTAACAGCATCGCACGTTCCATTGCTTTTTGAGTCACTCTAAGTTTTGCTGCTGATTTTTTAGTAATAGCCATCGTTTCTAGGCCATAGGTGGCAACGGGGAGGATGCAGCTGTTGTAAACCTTACGTTTTAGGTAAATTGAGACGTCTTGGCTTTTTAGTATTTGGCTGAGCTTTCCAAAGGCGGCCCATGTCAGTTGGATTCTGCGTTTGATTTCGGCAGTTTGATTTTCTTTGCCAATTTTAATTGTATGCCCCAGATATGTATATTGCTCTACTTTTTCTATTATGGTGTTATCAATCGACATTTCCTGAGGGCTACTAGTTATAATTTTTGTTTTGTTTAGATTCATTTTTAAACCTATTTGCTTGGACAGGTTGTGTAGTTCTTCTACCATTGTTTTTAATTCTTCGATATTACTGCTTATTAGAATTATGTCGTCCGCGAATCTTAAGTGACTTATATATCCCGTCGATCTTCATGCCTTTCTCGTCCCAGTTTAGTTGTTTGAAAACCTTTTCTATAGCTGCGGTGAATAATTTGGGGGAAATCGGGTCCCCTTGCCGTACCCCTTTGCTGAGATTTATTTTCCCCGTGTGTAGGTCGTCGTTTATTTTTACGTGAAAGGTGGCCTCTTTGTAAATGTCCTCCATTACAGCGGTATATCTCGAGTCTATTCTTGCGTCTTTCATTGCCGACAGGAAAGCCCAAGTCTCAACACTGTCGAACGCTTTGTGGTAGTCTATGAACGCTATATTTATTGGGATATTGTATTCTGTTGTCTTTTCGATAAGTGTTCGGATTGTTTGTAGGTGGTCTGCTGTGCCGAAACCTTTCCGAAAGCCCGCCTGTCCCACTGGTTGGTAGAAATCTAGTTTCTTTGTGAGTCGGTTTGTGATAATCCGCATCAAAAGCTTATATAGGTGTGATAACATGGTTATTGGACGGTATTTTTCTATGTTTGTGGTGTCACCTTTTTTGTGCAGGATGATGATGAACGCAGAGGGCGTTCTTCCATTTTTTTGGTATTTTCCCCTCGACCAAACATTTGTTTGTTAGTATCTGCAGAGCTTCCAGTAGTGTTCCGCCTCCCGCTTTTAGCATTTCTGCTGTTATCTGGTCCTCTCCTGGGGTCTTCCGGTTCTTCATTTGTTGTAACGCATATGTAATTTCAGCTGTCGTTATTTCCGACAGTTTTTCCGATCCTACATTTGTAATAGTTTTTGAGGATGTCGTTGGGTTCGGTATGGATGTGTATAGGCTGGCGTAGAATTTTTGGACTTCTGCGACGATGTCTGTTTTGTTGGTAATGATATTGCCATGGCGGTCTTTTAGTCTAACAATATCTTGTTTTCCATTTGAAAGCTTTGATTTGAGTACTCTCATGTTTTTGTTCGCCTCTATGGTTTCGATGATTTGTTGGGTTTTATAAGCTCTGATATCTGTGCGTATTTTCTTTTTTACTTTTTTGTTTATGGTGTTGTAATTGGGTGAGTCCCGGCAGGTTTCTCTTCTCTTCTTTATTAGCTGTTTTGTTTTCACTGATAGTCTGGTTTCTTTATCGTTTTTTTATCTTGCTACAGATCTTCCTTGTGGCTGATTGAATTTCCTCTGTTATGCTTGTTGCAATATCATCTATAGTCATTTCTTGTAGATTTTCTGATCGTTTCATTCTCTTTTTTATTTCGTTTTCGTATTCATTTTTGTTGAGGGTCAGGAATTCGGCTGTTGGAAATTTCTTTTTGTGTACCAACTTCTTTCTTTCAATTTTTGTATTTATGAGGATCTTTGCCCGGACCAATCTGTGGTCGCGTCCTGTACTAAATCTGTTTAATACTGAGATTTCTTTGCATATGTTTTTATTGTTAGAAAGTATGAAATCTATTTCATTTTTTGTCCGGCCATCTGCGCTCTTCCAGGTCCATCTTTTTTGATTTTGTTTTTTAAAGAAAGTGTTTAGACAAAATAGTTTTTCGGTGTTGAGGTAGTTACTTAATGTTTCTCCTCTTTCATTCCTTGTCCCCAGGCCGAAGTTTCCTACGTATTCGGTATCCTGTGACTGTCTTTTGCCTATTTTGGCATTAAAATCTCCTGTAATAACTGTGTAGTATGTTTTTTTCCATGTTCTTGGCGCTGGTTATATCTTCGTATAGCTGTTCAATAGATTCGTCATCTGCGCTGCTAGTTGGTGCATAGCAGTGTATCACCTGGAGTTGATATTTGTTATTTAACTTTAGTACGAGATATATAACTCTTTCTGATATTGCGTGGTACTTGACCACTTGATGTTTTATTTTGCGGTTCACGATAAAAGCTACACCCCCAATTCCCTGGTTTGTTTCTGAGTAATTCTCATATAGGATGTGTCCCGATTTTAGTGTGGTCCTCTTCTCTCCTTTGAGTCTTGTCTCGCATATTCCTATGATGTCCCATTTTATAGCTTCAAGTTCTTCTTCGAGTTCTTCCAGGTGGTTTTCCGTTCTCATAGTCCGTATGTTGTATGTGGCTATGTAGATTTTGTGTGTGTATTTTGGTTTATGTTGTGTAAAGATGGTCGATTTATTGCCTCCCCCAGAATCCGTGAGGCTGTCCGATTTTCTGTCGGAGTAGGATTCCGAATGTTGTATTCTACCCGCCTGGGGTATTTTTGTTTTGTATTTCGACATTTCATATGGTACTTTGAAAGGTTTTGGCTGTTAGAACGTCGCGCTTGCCCTGCGTGTTGACGAGTTTTGGACTTCGGCCGATCCTCAGGATGCAGACGCCGTTTGCAGCCGTCCCTCTGGGTTCCGACGCTGCGTGTTCGCCATATCTGGCTATTCTCACCTAGTTTGGCCTGTAGGTCAATACAGTTTACCGGGGTGTGGCAGCTTGGAGCCATAAGTGAGAGCTGGGTACCCTGTGAGGACCAGTTATCGTTAGCCATCTCCTTTGACATTTGATGTGACCGCTATTGATAAAGGGTGCTACCTCTACAGCGTGACCCCCATACACCCCTTTACGAGATTGAACATAGAATTTATTTATTTCCCGATTTATTGCACAAATTCATAGAATGTTACGTTCGTCGAATTGGCTCGTGTATAGGGTTTTTCGGGTCCGAGTACCCGGACCCGAACTCGACGAGTCCAAGGGTAAATACCCGGTACCCGATACCCGATCTAAGACTCGACGAGTCTCGGGTCTTGAATGTTTGGCATTGTCTAGTTGTCTAGTACACCGCGTCGTAAAGAAGATCGACGATTTAGCATTACACTTGATGAAAATTGAAATGAAAAATTAAAATTCGAACATATCTAAATATCAATTTGCATGGAATTGACTTTGAAGTGTATAGTTTGGGTTTATTGAGAATGTTTAGCTCATGTAGGTACTACATATAATTAATCGAAAAAGTAGAACAACACTTAAACAACCTGCTCAACCGGCGACGGTGCAAGTGTAATGATGATATTTGGACGAGAATCTTCTAGTCTTTATAATTCCTATTTGAATCACACTATACACTTCCATGTTTGTGATGTAGTATATAAAAAGAAAAATATGACCATGGTCTATGGTATTGATGACGATCAAGATGAAAATTATTATTCTGACGAGAGCGTCTATGATGTCGAAGAATACGGACAAGTTGATTTAACTTTAGACAATTTAGAAGGTAATTCGTCCATTTGCCTTCCGCTTTTAGCCTCTTGCGGAGTTTTGTTTTATTTACCTAATTACCATAACATTCTCCAAATCCATTGTTTATCTAAGTACCACGTAACTTAATCGGCAACTTCGTAAGTATCGCTTGCTTTACCATATGCGTGAATTTGAAAAATCCTTTCGTGTTTTTGTTTAAAGTGCGAGACAGATTAGACCTGGACCCGGACTCGGACTCGAAAAATGGGACTTGGACTCGACTCGGAATGGCCGAGTCTAAAAACACCGGGTATTCCCAAACCCTACTCGTGTAGACTAAGTCAAGGTGGTTAATTAAAAAATAAGAAACTTAAAAAATACCTGATCGACATATGTTTATACAACGTCAATGATTTTATAACGTAGCTTATATGTATTCATGTACATCTTAAAGCAAATACAGTTTAATTTGATTTGATTTAAAAGGTGGATTCATGTATTATTAAAAATATAAATGTAATCGACTCTACTTTATATAAAAAGTTTGATTGTATTTGAAACAACTTTTTTTTAAAAAAATTTAATTTAATTAAAAAATTTAATTTTTATTTTAATATTATATCATTCTTATTGGAAAACCTTTTACATCGTTCTTCTAGTTTCTTGGCTGGAATTTAGTATTTGAGGGACGTTTTTATGGGGTGCTGATATTAATTTGTTAGGGTTAAATATGGAAATAGCACGGAGTGTACGTAGTAAATCTACCCGGGAAACACGGAGGAACGGCGAGAGAGCGAAAAAAAGAAGGGAAGAAATAAAAAGAAGGAAAGCTGAAACTCAACACAGTTGACATGTATTAGATGTGCAATCTAGCAAATCAAATTTTAAGACTCCTTCTCGCCCGTTTCGTCGCTACATATTGTATTGTATGGGGGATATTGATCCGTCTTTGTTTTATCTCCTCTTCCTGTCAGTAACGAGATTTCAGCTTTTTCCCCTCTCTCTTTTCTTTTTCTTTATGGAATCTATTCGGTTTGTTACATTCTTATTGACATATTTTTATATCTACTTAAAATAAGACAATAAAAAATCTAGAAAAACAACGAAGCTTTGATAAACTAGCCCGACAATGAGAATGATATCTTAATAAAATTGACTGATTATGTCTGGTTTTTTTATGTTGTCTGGTTTCATCCCATATTAATAGACCTCTTTACGGTTAGCGCATGCGCGTCAGCCAAGTTTGAAAGGCGAGAATATGAAAGTTTCGGGCACATCTTGTTATTTTCACTGGTTATACGTCAAAAAGTGCCCGAAAAACATGGCGGAAATTAACACATGCGCATAAAAAAATTTCAACCATGAAAAGGTTTTTGTCATTAATATGTGTTTTATTATTTAAAAACGGATATATCAGAAGAGTTGTTCTTAGATGGCGACGCAATTGCGGAAAGATTACTGGCAACAGCAATTAAAGAAGAATATGAGTGAAGATGTCGAGACTATTAAATTACATTTTATGTTGAATAAAACGATGAAACAATCAACAGTTTAGAGTTATTGTTCAAGGTGCTTGATAGCTTTTGAAAACATCGATATTAAAAAGTGTGTAAAATATGTGTATAGAAATACAACTATATGTAATGTCTGACGTTTAAAATGTCATAATTGTCTACATTTTATTGCTTTTATTGCACAAGTGAATAAAGCGTATCCATTTTTAAACGATGACTTTATATGACTCTAATTTGTCTCCTATTGTTTCGTCTTGTCCAGTCTCGTCTACTCTAATATGCCTCGTATTGTATTGGCTTGCCTGCTTTCGTATAATCTTGTCTGATCTTGGTTTGCGTCTTGGTTTTGTATGGCCTTATCTGATCATATCTGGTCTTGCCTGGCCTTATCTGGTTTTGTCTGGTCTTGTCTGATCTTGTCTGACCTTCTGTTGTCTTTGTCTTTTTTTAGAAAGTGGTTCGGGGGAAGCTCTCACTAAACCCCCCTATTCCACCTTGGCTTTTAGTATACGCCACCCCGGTATCGCATATTTTGCATTCATGCAGGGTGGTTAGTGAAAACCGCCCTAGTTGTTGTCTCCCCGAACAGGATTCGTACCCGCGTCTCCCACATTGAAAGGCGGGTATGTTGTCAACTACACCACAGAGGAGGACTTGTCTTTGTCTAGTCTTATATGGTCTTGTCTAGTCTTCTCTGGTCTTACCTTGTCTTGTCTGGTTTTGCATTATCTTGTAAGATCTTCTCTAGTCTTGTCTGATTTCGTCTGATCTTGCTTGATCTTGTCAGGTTTCGTTTGGTCTCGTCTAGTTTAGTCGTATCTTGTTTTATCTGTCTAGTATTGTCGGTTCTGTTATCTTGTCTCTTCTAATTTTACCACACTAGCTCGGTTCTTACTTTATGTGTTTTTTTTTCTGTCCAATTTGAATATGGGAACAATCTGGACCGGGGAAGCTTTGTTAAATGGAATTTTAGAATACATTTGTTTTATTTCGTTCGAGTTCGTTGGCGAAAAAATTTCTGGGATGAAATGAAAAATTCAAACAGAGCTTGATGAAATCGGGCATTTATATAACTAAATTATCGAGTGTGTTCGCTCTTTATTATTTGGCAAACACAACTTATAAGCGGCCGCTTCGTTATACATCGCCGATGTTTCTTTTTTACATTCTCTTTTTTGATTTACTTTCTTTATTTCTTTTCCATGTTACATTTTTGGCACCAATTGCACATAGAATTAACATCTGTATTCCATTTTATAAATCATGTCATTATTCATTGTCGTTGTAGTCGGTTCTATCCAAATACTGATACACTTGTATTAGTACATTATCTGACCGATTATATATGAATCATAATAACTTATGCTGACTATCAAGCTGTATATGCTTATAGATTTCCTCAAAACTACTTAATTAGCTAGAATATTTAATTTTTTCCAAATTTGATTTAGAAGGAATAATATCGCACCTTCAACAAAAAAGTGAAAGTGAGAAAACGCCATTTTTCAACTTAAACTGAAAATTGGGTATCTAGGATGTTGTTTCTGGTATTATGAAGTTTCAATTATTGTCCGTCATAAAGCGGAAGTGTCTTTTTTCATCTGAGCAAATTTTCAACAGAAAGATGGCAGATAAACAGTTGCTCTCAAAACTTAAAATTGCAATTTTGGGAAATCCGTAATTCGCACTTGTGTCACTTTCTTTGGATGTGCGATATGTTTATTTCAAGAAATCCATTCAAGAAGATGAATTAACCTAAGGAGGTTCGAGCGAATCTCATTTTAAATATATTTTATAAGTTTAAGCTTTGAAACTTTTTATACATGCAGATCAATACTTTACTTATGTCCTCTCAAAATTTGAAAGTGATCCACCGTTTAGTTTATCCGAAAAAAAAAAATCAAAAATATTGTTTTTTTTTTAATTCTTATACACGGGCTGTTATGGCTGACAAGCTTCCATCACGTCTTTATTTATTTTTTTCGATATTAATTTCGATACTTTAAGGAATAAAAAACTATATACAATAAACTTAGATAATTGCGGAACACGATCACATTAAAGTAATGTGACGTCACCATGTAATTATTTAAATAATTAAAGTTTTTTTATTTTGAATCTTGTTTATCGAAAATAATTCACATGACGGATGGTTTGACAACATCGCGAGAACAGCTGAGAGAAAGGAAAAAGATCTAAATGTAGTTATATAGAGAGAGCAAATACACTCGACTCCTTTCAATTACTATTCTTTTCTCTCTCTCTCTCTCTGTACTATAAGCTTTCAAGACACAACAAAAGCGCTGTTGCCAAATCTGTTTATTATACCTTCATTCATTAAGAGATTTCTACGGCTGTCGCCTTCTCTGTCCCCAGTTTCCAATTTTGTCTATCATAACAAGTTTCCTCTTCTAAATTTCTAGCGTCCATTGCTTCTTTGTCGTCGTCGTCTCGCCAGCTTCTTCTCGGTCGTCCTCTCTTCCTTCGTTCCGATGGTATCCATTCCAGAACTCTCTTGGGCCATCTGTTCTCCATTCTTTTGGTATGTCCAAACCATACTAGTTGTCTTCTTTCGATTTCGTCTGCTACAGTCTGTTCCTTGCACATCATTTCCCTTATTGTCGAGTTCCGTACCCTCTCCAGTCTGGATTTTCGGCAACTACTTCTTAAGAAATCCATTTCCGTTGCTAGTATTTTTTGTTTATTCTTTTTGCTCACATCCCACACTTCAGCCCCATAAATCATCACGCTCTCCACTATGCTTTTGTATATTCTCCTTTTTCTTTCCCTTCTGATTTCTTTCTCCCAAAGGAGTGAGTTTAATGCTCCAATTGCTTTCCTACCTTTGATAATCCGTTCCCTAATTTCGTTATTGCTATTGGCCTGTTTGTTTAGGATAACTCCTAGGTATTTACTCTGGTCTACTCCTTTTATTATTCCAGATTCCAAGGGTAGGTCGTTACACACGTTGTTACCGACTAACAGATATTCACACTTACTCATATTCATGGTCAGTCCAGCTTTTCCATATTCTTCCTGGAGTCTTCTAATCATGTAACTTAAATCGTCTTCGTCCTCCGCTAAAAGAACTTGGTCGTCCGCGAAATATAGACTATATAGTGTCTCATCTCCCACTCTTAGTCCCATGTTCATACATTTATTCGTCCATTCTTGTAGGGCTCTGCCTAAATAAATTTTAAATAGAGTGGGTGATAAGCAGCATCCTGCCTTAGGCCTTTGGTTGTGATAAATGCCTCTGTTAGTGTGTTGCCAACTTTTATTTGAGCAGAATTATTTTTGTAGTACTCTCTGGTGGCGTTTGTTAGAGTAAGTCTTCTTCTAAGTTGTTCCATAGCTTTCCAAAGTTGTATCACGGGGACGCATCTTAGGCTTTTTCAAGGTCGATGAGAGCAATGTGTGTTTCTCTGTTTCTTTGCGTCCGTTTCTCTAGGGCTATTTTTAAGGTGAAGATGTTATCCGTTGTGAATCGGCCCGCTCGAAACCTCGCCTGTTCCTCGAGCTGTTAATTTTGTATCTTCTTCTATTAAGTTTCTGAGGATCCGTGAATATATTCTGGCAATTGTTGAAATAACTGCTATCCCACTGAAATTTGTTGGGTCGTCCTTAGGTCCTTTTTTGTAGATTCTTGTAATATAGGATGTTCTCCATTCCGTAGGAATATTTTCCCCATTCAAGTATCTTTCGTGGATATTTTTCAACATTTCTATGAGCACATACCTGATAAGTTCAGGATAGATTCCTCCAGGTCCTGGGGATTTCCCTAACTTAGTGGTCCTAATAGCTTCTTTAACCTGGGTACTATGGAAATGTATTATATTCCAGATTCCTTTGATATTGATCCTCTTGCATAAACTGCGGACGCCTTTATTCCAGGAGATGTCTGAAATATCGTACCCATTCGCTGTTTGATATACTGTTTAAGTTGGTTCCTGGTTTCGTGGTTGCTCGTGTGGATTTTATTGTTTTCCTTGCTTCAGAGCTTCTGGTTCCCTCAAGGTTTTGATGTATGAAGTCGCATTTTTTAATCCACGCCATATTCTTCTTCTTGAGCACTTCCTGTTCGCTCTTTTGTATTCTTCTCTGGTGTCTGCGTCATCTTTCTGTATAAGTTTTTTTGTAGATTTCCTTTTTTTCCTTGATCTGTTGTTCTATTTCATCATCCCACCAATAAGTTCTCTTCTTCCGTATTTCTGTTCCTAGTGCCTCTTGAGCTGCTTCTGCGATACACCTTTTAATATGCTCGTACTCTTCTTCCGTTGTTCTGTTCATTTGGATAAACTTTCCTTCTAGGCGTACAAATATTTCGTAGACAAATATTGAGGTAATATTTCCTCATGTACAAATATTTTGTAGTGTAGTGTTCTAGGATGCCAAGATTTTATCTAGGTACTTCGAGCTTGTTATTTTGGGTTTTGTCGGTTCGGTTCTGAAGCATTTTTACGAATGGTACGTATATTTTTGATGTTACAAGGCAGTGATCGGATCCACAATCGGCTCCCCTTTTGACTCTTACGTCTTCGACTTTTATACCCGAATGTTGTCGTACTATAAGGTAATCAATTATTGACCTGAGCCCTCGTGTATGTTGGTATATATCGTTATTTTTAGTTCAAATTGCTGGCATATAATTATTAGCCTCTGTCCGTTATCGTTGAGGGTTTCTTCTCCGTGCCTACCTAATATCGGACTATTTCGATTTCTACTTACTCTGGCATTTAAATCTCCCGCTATGACTATTTCGTGAGACTTAGGAATTTGTTCGATGATGTTTATGAGGAACTCTTCTTTACATTGTTGTCTTTCTTTACATTGGACCGTCGCATCGTCGTTTAACCCATATACTCCTAAAATTGTTAATCTTCTTCTTCTAATGCACCTCCTATCGGAGATTTACTATCATCATGGCAATGCACACTTTGTTGACGGCAGCTCTGAACAGTTGGATGTTGGTACAGCCAAACCATTCTCTTAAGTTTCTGAGCCAAGACGTTCGTCGCCTGCCGGTGTTCCTTTTCCCGTTTATCTTCCCTTGTATTATCAGTTGCAGAAGTTCGTACTTGGGGCCTCGCATTATATGTCCTAAGTATTGTAGTTTTCTCGTTTTTATGGTGTGAATGATTTCGCATTCCTTTTGCATTTTGTTTAGGCCTTCGATGTTGGTAACCCTATCAGTCCACGAGATCCCCACATTCTACGGTAACACCACATTTCGAAAGCTTTCAGTTTGTCCATGTGCCATTTTTTCAGCGTCCATGCTTCCACCCCATGAAGCAACGTGGAGAAAACGTAGCATCGCAGCATCCTTATTTTAAGCTCTATGTTAATATCTCGGTTTATGAATAACTTCCTCATTTTCGTAAAGGAAGATCTTGCTACCTCAATTCTCGATCTAATTTCTCTTGTTATGTCTCCCGTTTGTTCCATCCATGCCCCTAGGTATTTATATGTCTGTAAATTTTCTATTATGGTGTTTCCAATTCTTAGATTTATCTGGTTTTGGTTTTGTAAAGATTTTGTGACTAGCATTATTTTGGTTTTATTGTAGTTAATTTTCAGTCCATATTCATTGCAACGATCATTTAATTTATTGACTAGTTGTTGCATGTCTGTTATATTGCTGGTTAATAGGACTGTGTCGTCTGCATATCTTATATTATTGATCGCTTCTCCATTTATAATAATTCCCGTCATTTCTTCACTGTACAGGTGAAAATAGCTTCACTGTACAGGTTAAATAACATTGGCGATAAAATACATCCTTGTCTTACTCTTCTGCGAATCTCTATTTCCTCCGTTAGTTGATTTTCTACCTTTATGTTTGCATTTTGACCCCAGTATAAGTTGTTAATTATTCTTACGTCTCTCAAGTCGATGTTTTTACTAATTAATATCTGTTGTAGTTTGTCGTGTCTTACTTTGTGAAATGCTTTTTCAAAGTCAATGTAACATGCCAGCACATCTTGGTTCATATCCAAGCAACGTTGGAATAGAACGTTGATCCCGAAAAGCGCTTCTCTTGTTCCGAGTCCCGCACGAAATCCAAACTGTGTGCTGCTTATATCTTCCTCGAGTTTCTTATAGATTCTCTTATGAATTATTTTGAGAAACAATTTCAGTGTGTGGCTCATGAGCGCGATTGTTCTGTATTCTGAGCATTCTTTTGCGTTCGTTTTCTTGGGAATAAGTATAAAGGTCGACGTTAGCCATTGTTTAGGGATTTCTCCTTTATCGTAGATGATGTTGAAAAGGTCTAAGAGGATATCTATTGCTTCTTCATCAAAAAGTTTCATAAGTTCTATCGGTATCTCATCGGGACCTACAGATTTTCCAGACTTTATGGAGTTTAGGGCATGTTCTAGTTCTGTTCTAAGTATTTTTAGGTTTGTGTTGTCCACTTCTCTGGTAGGCTTGGGAGATCTTACGTCATCAAATTGTTCCATCACATATTCCTTCCATCTCTTTAATATAGCCTTTATATCAACTATTATATGTCCATTTGTATCTTTGAGTACATTACCAGTATTATTATATTTCTTGCATCCAGTCATTTCTTTTATCTTCTTATGCATGTGGAACCAGTCAAATCTCTTTTCCATTGCCTCTATTTCTGTACATTGTTCGGTCAGGTATTGTTCCCTAGCTCTTTTAATATCTTTTTGTATTAGTTTGTGTATTCTCTTATATTCTTCAACGTTGTTTTTGTTTTTCCTTCGTTTCTCCATGCTTTCCAAGATGTTTGTCGTTATCCATGGCTTTTTCTTTTTGCCACTCCTATTTACTAGCTAATCTTTAGTTATTGTTTCCAATCCTGTTTGGATACATCTCCACTTATCCTGTATACTGTTTTCCCTTGTTGTATTGGTGGTTCGCATATACTCGTTTACCATCCCTTTAACCCTATGATGAATTTTCGGGTCCTTGTGGAGTTTTGTGTCTATATAGTTGTTTTAATATTTTGTTATCTTTTTCATCTTTATGTTGATTTTAGCTACTATCGGATTATGGTCGGAATTAATGTCAGCACTCGGATATGTTTTTGTAGACTTGATTGCGTTCTTATAACGGTTGCTCATGAGGATGTAGTCTATCTGGTTTCTTCCCTCACGTGGAAGTCACCTTGTCGCGGTGTGAGGGCTTAGTTTCGCAACATACCGTTGGACGTCACGACGGGAACAACTCCGGTGGGGGCGTTCGGCGGAGGGCGAACAACCAAGAACTTCCAAACCCTTAATCCCAAGGTGTCATGCGACCCGTGCCAAAGGGACTGGTTGATGGCCAAGGGCAACCGGCCATCGCTTACGGAGCCCCTCTGATACCTGGCGACCTCAGAGGGTATCCAGCCTTACCACTTTCAAGCGGGGCTCTGATGTGGTGGACCTTTAGTTCCCTTGCGACTCGTGGGATTTATATGAATTTCAAAAGTAAAAATAATCTATGTGTACGGGACCTAACCGACACAGAGAACAAGGAAGTCAGCCCGGATTCCCGGGAAGACGACCTTGACCTCACACTCGTAGACATGAGCAGTCCAGCCATGTCTACAGAGGCAGAGGTCGATGTTCTTGTAGGGACAGAGGAGGACTTGCCGCCTCCTGTCACAAAACAAGAATGACCAGCAGGCGCACCAAAATAGCCCAAGTGAACATCCATCATGCCAAAGCAGCTTCAGCTGTGATGGCTAGGATGTTCACCAAGCAGCACCTAGGGCTAGCGCTGCTTCAAGAACCCTGGACCCACGGAGGTAAGATCAGAGGCCTTAGCAACAGGGAATGTAAGTTGGTATGGGACAGCCGTGAGGTCTCCCCTAGAACCTGCATTATGGTAAGAAATGGCATATATTACTTATGTCTTTCAGAATTTTTAACGCGGGATTTAGTACCGATTCAGGCCCTCATCAAGATCGAGGGTCTCCACCGCGAAGTAGTGATCGCATCAGCATACTTCCCTGGCGATGGTAACAGCATACCACCCATTGAAGTACAAAATCTGGCGGAACACTGTATTAGGAGAAGGCTGCCACTCATCCTGGGATGTGACGCGAACGCACACAATGAGATGTGGGGCAGCACGGACACTAATAAGAGGGGTGAGTACCTTTTAGAATACCTCATTAAAGAGAAATTAATTGTGTACTACGTTGGGAACACACCAACATTTGTCACTAAAGTCAGAAATGAGGTGCTGGATATTACGGTAGGTAGCGCTAACGTAAGTAAACTAATTAAAAAGTGGAGGGTTTCAAGTGAGGCCTCAATGTCAGATCATAGGATCATAGAGTTTGCGCTGGAAGGAGCGAGTGAGGAAAACACCCCCATTCGAAACCCCAGACAAACTGTGTGGCCTATGTTTAGTTCCCAACTAAAAGAAAACCTAGAGCAGGTGACAGTGCGGGGTAGTATCAAACACTACACCGTGCTGGAGCAGGCTGTAGGAGAAATAAATGTAGCAATCACCACGGCATTTGAATCCAGCTGTAGAGGATACAGGGAGACCGAGGGCTTGATGCAACCACGGAAACCAAGTCGGGCCGACTGGAAGAGGGCAGCGTCCATCTGTACGGAAAACCGAATCAGATGGGCTATCGGCACTTTCCAGCCTTTTAAGGCCCCAGGTGTGGACGGACTAGTTCCTGCCTTCCTACAAAAGGGAGAGAGAGAACTAATGCCGTATCTTCTAAATATCTTTAGAAGTAGCTTAGCGCTCGGATATATACCGGAGCTATGGAGAAGGGCTAAGGTGGTATTTATACCGAAGGTGGGGAAGAAAGACACCACTCAACCGAAGTCATTTAGACCCATTAGTCTAACATCTTTTATGTTAAAGACAATGGAGAAGGTGATTGATAATTACCTTAGGACTATAGTGCTGGTAGGTACACCACTACACAGGAGTCAGCATGCTTACAGAGCAGGGAAATCCACAGAAACCGCCCTGTATCAGCTGACAAACGAAATAGAAGCAGCACTAGAGATAAAGGAAGTAGCGATATGTGCCTTCTTGGATATAGAGGGAGCTTTTGACAACACCTCACACGAGGCTGTCAGGGCGGCCCTCGAAAGAAGGAATATCGACAGCACTATCTCAAAGTAGATGGGAGAAATGCTGAGAACTAGAACGGCGGGGACACAAGTGGGAAAAGACACCATTAAGATCTCCACAACTCGTGGGTGCCCACAGGGAGGTGTACTATCACCGCTAATGTGGAGCCTGGTAGTTGATGAACTACTGGTTAGGCTAAACGACCTAGACATCAAATGTCAAGGTTACGCCGATGACACAGTCATAATGGCCAGAGGAAAATTTGAGGGAACGCTCTGTGAAATTGTTCAGAGAGGCCTCAAAGTAACTAGTAGATGGTGTCAAACAGTGGGATTGAAACTCAACCCGAGCAAAACCACGGTAATACCATTTATTAGAAGGAGAAAAATAAACTGCCTACATCCCATACTCATAGATGGGAAGGCAGTAGAATACCAATAGGAGATAAGGTATCTGGGTATCACACTAGATAGCAAACTCCTATGGAATAGACACGCTGAGGCAGTGGTAGGTAAAGCCAAACACGCCCAAATGGTGTGCAGAAATCTGGCAGGAAAAACGTGGGGTTGTAACCCCACTATCCTGCGATGTATGTACACCATGATAGTGAGACCTGCAATCACTTATGGGGCGGTTGCGTGGGGAAGTAGAATCAAGCTGGCCTCTATGAGGAAACAGCTTGAGAAGATTCAAAGACTGGCATGTGTCTGCATCACGGGGGCGATGGGTTCGTGTCCGACAGCAGCATTGGAGCTGCTGCTGGATCTGACTCCGCTGCACCTTGTGGTGGAGAGCGCCGCCAGATCGGCAATCGTAAGGTTCAGCAAGGAAGGAATGGGCAGAGGCAAAATAATCGGGAGCAGAGACCGAAACAGCCTCGCTGCCAAGATGGCCTGGCTGGAAGTATCAAAAGACGAAATGGTATGCAAATACCACTTCGAGAAAAACTACACAGCAATGTGTAGTAGTAAAGCCGATTGGAGCGACGAATCCTCAGCATACCACATAGAGCAAAATGTCATCAAGTGGTATACAGATGGTTCGAAGAAAAAGGAAGGCACTGGTGCAGGAGTGTTTGGACCTCATACCAGATACTCCGAATCCATGGGAACATCCCCAAATATCTTCCAAGCAGAGGTACACGCAATCGAAAGTTGTGCACAGTTTAACCTCGACAGGAATTACCGCAAAAAACGAATTGCTATCCTGTCAGATAGCCAAGCAGCCATCAAGGGCATTAGCTCATACACCATCAGATCCAAACTGGTATGGGACTGTGTGGGGAAGCTGAACAAGCTTGGCAGGGATAATAAAGTAACGCTATACTGGGTACCAGGACACACTGGTATAGACGGAAACGAAGAAGCCGATCACCTAGCAAACAAGGGCTCCAGTAGCCCTTTTATAGGTCCGGAAGCCTTTTGCGGTATGAGCGTGAACACCATCCGCTAAAGTTTAGATGAAGAAATAAGAGGAAAATGGATGAAAACCTGGGAAGAACTTCCAGGGCTAAGGCAATCCAAAGTGATGCTGGGATCTTTTAACCAGAAGAGAACTAAAGCTTGCCTGAAACTAAGCAGGAACAAGCTCAGAATTCTGACAGGAGCCCTGACGGGACACTGCAGACTTAGGAAACATCTCAAGGCCCTAGGCCTAGAGGAGGAGGATGGATTCATATTCTGTGGCTCAGCAGAGGAAACCCCCATACATCTGTTCAAAGACTGCGGAGCATTACTCCGCAAGAGACAGATGTACCTTGGGGCTCACTGCTTGAACACAGAGGAGCTGCAGGCCTTGAATCCCACCCAGATCCTGAAATTCCTAAAGGAATCAGGATTAGAGGAGGCGCTCTAAATGGGTAAGTACACCAACACTTGGAGGAGGAGGGTGGGGTACAATAGATCTATAAAGGTCGCAGTACAAGTCGTCACCACCATATCTACAATCTACAATCTACATCTGGTTTCTTACAATTTTTTTCGGGTTTATTTGCTGGAGATTTCCACGTGTTCAGTCTTCTCATTGGTAGTTTGAAGAGTGTGTTTGCTACCGTAAGGTCTTTATCTTGGCAGAATTTTATCAAATGGTCACCTCTATCATTTCTTTCTCCCAGACCAAAACCGCCAGTACATCCTACAACTTTTTCATTGCCAACTTGTGCATTAAAATCACCCAATATGATCATTATATCAGAACTTTTGATGTTTCTAGTGATCTTTTCTAATTGCATATAATATTCTTCTATTTGCTCATCTTCCTTATCTGACGTTGGTGCATATGTTTGTATGATGTACATACTTTCAGTGGTTGTTTCTAGTTGGAGCATCATGACTCTGTCTGAGTATGGAGTGAAACTGACCACTGATCCTGCTATTTTTTTGTCTACGATCAGTCCGAGCCCATATAAGTGTTTAGAGTCGTTGTTTCCCGCATAGTAAAATGTGCGATTGTTTGTTTTGCATGTTCCACTTCCCGACCATCTACTATCGCTAATCCCTAGGATGTTTACTTCTAGTCTTGTCATTTCCATTACTATGTTATCCCATTTTCCTGGTGCGAGTAAGCTTCGTGCATTCCATGTTCCTATTTTCATGTTGTTTGGTGATATTGTCATATGTTTGTTCTTAACTGTTCTCCCCGGAGATCCGAGTGGAGAACTTTTTACTCCGGTATTAATATTATTAGTTCTGAACATTTCCATGATGATTGTACTAAGGATACCCTTGTTTCAAGATCAGCTAGTAAATAGGAGTGGCAAAAAGCCTTTAATGCAGTAGTTTCCCATTGCTTTCTGCATCTAGATGCCGTTGATCATTCTTGATTCGTCCGCCTTTAGGATTGATTTCTCTTTCCTAGGACAAGTAGGTGCCCTTACTCCTACTCGCTCTTCCACCCGAAGCTGTTGGCTTGTAGGAGGAATCTACTTATTCTGGTAGATGTTCTGTCGACATTGCCTCTTTAGTTTTCTAGCAGGGTGTACCACGTGCAGGCGAGGTTGCCATTTGGGGTTCGCTTCAATGCTAGCCCCTTACACCCCTACAAGATTATTAATACTCTTCCTCTAATTTGTAGCGTCACCTTTATAGTGCGTTCATTAAGTGGCTCCCATTATTATTGTACTGTTGTATCCTTTTGTGTATCATTAAGGATATACCTGCCTTAGATCTTTGGTTTTTATCAACCCTGAAGGATATATGTATAAAATCTTTAAAGTTTACTCCCGTTTCCTTTATTCTGCGTTTCTGAAAGCACAGCTATGTCTATTTCTCTATTGACAAACTCTGTAACGACTTCTTGGAGCTTATTTCTGATTCCTTGTACGTTCCATATACCAAAATTCAAAGTCTATTTTCGTTGCTGTTTTCGTCTAAAGTTTCCGTCCAGAGTCCGAGGCTTGTTTCTACTGGGTTCTTTAGCAATCCTGAGTTTTTTACATGTGTAAGGTCCCTGGCCTTACACCCAACACCCATCCTTGGAGGACCGGGCATCTCTCTTAGTCTGGCTCTTCCCCCTTAACTTTCCGAGGAGGCCCTGCTGGTAGCTACGCTACCGTCGGCATAGCTTTCGGGGTCATTAGAGCGCGAAAGCCCCCCCACCCGGCATAATTGCCTTCTACAAGGTGGAGATACGTCGAGGGGGTTTATACTTCGATAAGTCAAAAATAACGAAGTCATTTAATAACTGTATTTTATTCAATAAATAATAATTACCAATTTTTAAATGTGTTTTGTTATAAATAAAAATAATGAATTTAAATAACTATTAGGATAATTGAAAATATAGAAAAATTCAAACACTATTTTGACTCATTAGTTACGCTCGAACTTCCTTAACAAACAGCTTTTAGCAAGAAAGCTAATCAAATTACGGATCATAATATATCGTTATAATTTACAAATCAAAGTTTGAATCGGACTAGTTAAATCTAATACAGTTAATTAGTTCAATACTATACCGACAAGACTTTGAATAATTACGTAGTTGTATATCTAATATTTGCAAATGCTGAACTTTGTGTGGAGAATCCGGAGGTAAAGATTAGTAAGGGTTTTTACAAGCAGCCACCCACAATACGTGGATTGCATAATGATTGTTTCCCTTGTGTTACAGGCAAATGGGAATAGTGATAGGAAAATATAGTTTTAGTGACGATCGAACCTAATTTACATACTTTGATAAAGGAAGTTTTGCGGTATCAAAGCGAAACTTCTTCTATTGCATTATCCCCAAATTATCAGCCAGAAACAATTGGAATATTAATAGTAAGTATTGTCTTGTCACATTACATGTCTTGTCTTGTTTGGATCAAACCTTCCCAATGTTCGGTCTAATCTATACAGCTCTATTATCAATCTCCAACCCTGTCTATTATTTTAATATAATTGCCTTATCACTTTTTTAATACTTTGGTTCTCTTCGTGTTAGAAATATCACATTATGTCTACGTTGTCCTTCCTAAGAATAATTGTGATCGAGAGGTAATAAAAAATTTCGTGAACGTTTTGCGACTTCTTTAAAAAAGTTTGCCGGTCCATCAATTCCCGTCGATCGGACCGAAATGGAAATGGAAACTCGATGACTAACACGAGGAAAACACGGAATCCAACCAAGGAAAAAAACTGTCAAACCTCGCACGCAACGTTTCCCTACCTTTCCCTTTCATATTCACCGTTGCAAATAACTTATCGACATACTTCAACTGTCTACGTACATTTATGAACAATAGAAATAACACATGAATAGAGGAATTTGGACTGTGGTTACAAATTCGATCAAGTCTCTCTCTACCGATTAGACTAAAATATTTAGATTTAGATTGTCAATTTGGACAAAATTCAGTTACATAGTTTGCCTAGTTTCGACAGCTTTCCCCGTCTAGCCTTGTCTCTCCTGTTTTGTCTTTCTGATTATGCCTATCCCGTCTTGTATTTTTGTCAAATCGAGTCATGCCTGCAAAGTCTGGTCTATCTAGTCTTGTCTCTGTGGTCTTGCCTCTCTGGTCTTGACTATCTAGGCTTGTCTTTCTAGTCTTGCGTGTCTGTTTAATTTAAAACGTCTAAGTATAATAAGTTTTTCTAGTTTTTGTAAGTTTAAGTGGATTTTAAAAAATATATTAGTTCCCATTTTGAAGTGTTCATGAGACCTTTGTGATAATCCGTTATGAAAAGACGCAGCAATTTCTCATTTTTCATGTCGACGACTGAAGACTCTCCCGGCTAGAGGATGCCAAACCGCAAAGTTTCAACAGAATAAAGCCTGCTATGCGCGCATAACACTCTCTATAAGTATATATACGGTTAATGATGAGAGCACGAAGTCTCTTGCGTTACGTAAATGTTTAACGTTGTCAAAGAGTAATTACAGCAAGTTCCTTTACCAATTGTCTGGATGCTTACTTAGAACGTCATAGATTTTATCTATAAATATATAGGTGTGTTAAGTACTTCGATAATATTCAACAGCAATAGATAATGATGAGTTTCTGTATAAGCTATTAAATATGTGTTTGCTTTGATCATAGTTAATCGAGTATTGCTTACAGCGAACTATATATATAGCCTGTATTATTCCCGATAGCTAATGACGTAAAGGTTCTGGTTGCGACACCCAATATTACTTCTCTCTCTGCACACTTACGTGCATTACATTGTTTATTTATGAAACTATATAGCTACAAATAACTAGGTACTATACTAGATTGAACTAGACTATTGGGACTAAGCTAAACAATACTAGACAGAGAAAATAAATGGGCTAAATAAATAAGATTAAATTGATGTATAAATTATGTAAATGTGGAATATAATTAAAAACAAATTGTGTAATTGGCAAACAGATATTTATTGAATTATGTATATGTGTATTTATGATATTCGGAAAATAAATACAAATATGTGTTTCGACATAATTTAGGCCACTTTTCATCAATTTGTTAAGCAAACGGATAATTATGGAATTCAAACAAGAGTAAATATTTTTAGCACAAACGTGTGTTGTATCAAAAGCTGCAATGCTTTCAAAATACTGGTCGTGTTCTGCTGATTTAACGATTAAATTATTTTTAAAGAATGAAAGAAAATGAACATGTTTTATAAATAAAGCGTTGGTATTACTCATGCATTAAAAGTATTATCTTGGCGCACGTTTTTTAGTAGGAGAAAAGCCACTTTCGGCAACGTGACCTGGGTAACGCACGCAAACATTCAATATCACTAGGTTACATAAAAAAAAAATACAATCAATAAATCAATACAATCAATAAATAAAATAAACGCAATCAAGACCTCAATATTAAAAAAGTAACGTGAAAGTGACAGAAAATTGTTTTCATTAAAAATAAAAATTGAAGAAAACGTTTTAAAATGAGTTTAAATTCTATGGTGATACCGGAGACTGAGGAAAATTCTTACGACGAATCCATACCACCGGAGACAACTGAAAAAGCAAATTCTTCTTTTTTGTTCGTTTTTTCTTATGACACCTGGATCCCAAACTTGGGATGCGAGGGGATGTAAGATACATCCCCTCGCATGAGTAATCAAAAATATTGTTTGCAATACAGGCGATTTTATCCATTTCACTCTCGAGCGAATGTGCGCACTCCCTTCGTTCGTGCGCTCAATTTCGCTCTCGTGTCCAATTGACAACCTACCGACCTACTCACAAAATATACTATTATTTATTAGATCGTGCTCTTTGTCTTTTAGATATTAATCCTTCCGTTATTTTATGTATGACCTACATCTTGTGCACTGACACATTAAATCGTAATTTTTTTTTACAATATATTGATACTATTTTATGTGTAATACAAAATATTGCAGTTTTTATTAATATTTTCTTATATTGATATTTCAAGATTTCACTTTACAATCTGAAGGTAAGATTTACTGTGAATATGTTTCTATATTAATAATTTCTTTAAAAATTTGATAACAATATCAGTAGTTCCATTAAAATTCATAATATTATTAATAATTTATGCAAATTTTATAACGATTTACATAATTGTATGTCAAATTAAGGAAAACATTTTTAGGAAACTTCACAACATGAGTAGCAATTCTTTCGACAATGCTATCAAGGCTCAAATCAAGTCTATATTGCTCAATCTCAAAAATATGTAAACGTTATACGCATAAATCAAGCTCGTTATAAAAGAGAGTTTGCATGGAGATCTTTATATTTAATCGATTTATTAAGGAGGTTCGAGCGAATCCCATGTTAAATATTTTCTTCAAGTTTAAGCTTTGAAAGTTTTTATACATGAAGATCAGTACTTTATTTATGTCCGCTCAAAATTTGAAAGTGATCCTCCGTTTAGTTTATCCGGAAAAACAATTCAAAAATGATGTTTTTTCTAATCTTATACACAGGTTTCTATGGCCAACAAGCTTCCGTGACGTCTTTATTTATTTTTTTCGATATTAATTTCCCAACTTTAAGGAATAAAAAACTACATACAATAAACTTAGATATTATTAAAACACGATAACATTAAAGCAATGTGATGTTCACATTGCTTTAATGTTATCGTGTTTTAATGATGTAATTATTTAAATAATTAAACTTAATTTTTTTTGTTTTGAATCTTGTTTATCGACAGTAATTCACATTACAGATGGTTTGGCAACGTCGCGTTATCAGCTGATTGTAGGAGAACAGAAAAACATGGAAACATTTTGAACTTTTGAACGTCTGTGGAACTATTTGATAAAATACACTCCAGCTTTTTACATAGATTATCTATAATTTTGTATCTTTTGGTAATTGGAGGTTTTCGGCCAACATCTTGGGCTAATAAATTTCTGATCCCCTTTACAACCAGTCGACTCATAACACTGATGTTGCCAGATCTTTTTAAGTCACCTTATAAGTCAAAAATAACGAAGTCATTTAATAACTTTACTTTATTAAATAAATAATAATTACAAATTTTAAAATTTGTTACGTTATTATAAATAAAAATAGTAAATTTTAACAACTATTAGGATAATTGAAAATATAGAAAAATTGAAGCACTATTTTGACTCATTATTTACGCTCGACCCTCCTTAAGTAAATTTCGATTGTATTTAAATTGTAAATAAAAATTTTACAAACAAAATTAGAAAATAGTAGTTTATGATACAAGTGTGTGAAGAAAGGCTTTTGTGCATGAGTTACGAATTTTAATCGCAATGAGTGATACAATCCTTCCACACGCGTGTATCATACATTATTTTATCTACGAAGCGGTTTAAAATACTCTTGAATCTACAAAAAAATAATTGTTTTTTACCGATAAACTTGAAAAAAAAATAATTTTGTCGGAGAAAATACGCAATACGTTCAACGCATCCGTGGCAAAAATTGTTAACTAGTAAAAACGCAGAGTGACGGGAACACTATTTGGTTGTTGTCAATATAATCTAGGTTAAGGTTAGGTTAGGTTATTCACGGTTAAGTCAACTTATTTTAGAGCCAGATAAATCCAGACCGCGAGGCCGAGACTTCTAGATTCAAAATAAGAAAAATTTATTAAATTTTACAATATATCAGAAAATGTATTTTCGATACGTCCATTTTGTTTGTTTAGTGACACGAATGTTGCCATAGTAACACGAAACAGAAATCGTTTAATAATATAACTCTATTTGGTTTTGCATTGAACTTTTACCCACGATTTGTATACTTTTACCCACGATTTTAAGAAAAAAAATTAAAAAAAAACGTGTTTTTTTTCTAGTTTAACAGTTCATACTTTCAAGAATAAACTGTCAAAATTTCAAGGCCGTATCTCTAATACTCGCCGAATGGCAGCCTACTAAAGCGCAACCGCTCGCAGGAATAAAATTCTGCACCTGCCTGGAGGCGATAAATTTTTGGATTTGGAGGCAATCATTTTTGGAAAACTTAATTTTTATATTTTTCACTATGTAGATCTTTCCTTTCTGAATTCTTCTGAATTTTTCTGAAATCGTATGAATTTTTCGGATTTTTCGTATATTTTTGAAAAATATTTTTTCGATCATTTTTCGAATTTGAAAAAAAGTCAAAAAGATAATAAAAATCTAGGAAAACTTAGACGGTTTTTGAAAAATCAAATCATTTATTTGCAACAAAAAAAGAATGGGGTTTCCAAATTTTTTTTCAAAAAAAATCCATATGTTAATAACTTTTCAACATTATTATTATGTAAAACCAATGTTTCCGACATCTTTAATATATATGATATTTTTTTCAGATTTTTTGTCGTATTCGGAAGTATATGAGGTTGAGAAATTATAGGCCGAACGTCCTTAACTTTAAACGCGTTTTTCTCGAAATGGCATTTTTCAAATTTGCCCCTGTTGTAACCCAAAGAGGAATTGTCCGATTGACTTGAAATTTGGTCTGAGTACTCTTGAATATATTTACTGTACCGTCAACTAGGATATTTTTGATTGGATAAAAAATGACGATTTGGCATTAAAAAAACGACCATTTTTTAGGCAAAAAAACTGAATTTTTTATAACTACGCCATTTTGTCGGATTTTGATATTTTTCGGTAATTCTAGTTCATGGTACATAAAATACATGGTACATAAGTGGAGGAACTTTTTTTGGCGCTTCCGAAGGCAGCGCATAAGTCGCTTGGATGTTAATATTTTTCTAAGAAAAAATTATGTAATGAAGGTCAAATATAACCAAATATGTTCTCAATTTCCTAAAACATTTAATTGAGTACTTTTCTTCCAAAAAATTCGCGAAAATCACCCAAATTTTCAGCGGTCACAGTGGTATAGCCCCTTAATACCTGGCGGGAGTATGAATACTCATTTAAGAAAAATATTGACAAAATAAGATTCTCATTCCAAGTCACTAATGAGGCCGAAGTAATTTCTATTATAAATACAATCCAGACGAAAGCTCAAGGCACCGACGGTCTAGACATATATATGATAAAACTATGCTTACCGCAAATACTGCCCATCATTACGCACATAATAAATAGCTGCCTATTAAACTCCTATTTTCCCTCCAGCTGGAAAAATGAAATTATTACCCCAGTTCCTAAATGTAGCAAGCCCAATAATTTGTTAGACTTGAGGCCCATCTCTATCAGCTACTCAGCTACTTTTTCAGGAACTTTTTTTTCCTGAAAAAGTAGCTGAGAAGCAATTCATAAATTTCATAGAGGACAACAAATTATTGCCTGAAACTCAATCAGGTTCAAGGAAACACCACAGCTGTGTAACAGTTTTTCTTGATGTAATAGACGAGATTACTCGTGCGCTGGTTAATAATGAGGCAGCAGCTCTCATTTTACTTGACTATAGTAAGGCGTTCGACACCATAGACCATGTTATGTTATTTTCTATTTTCCATTATATATGGGTTTAACTTAAAACGCTGTATGTTTCATTAGAAGCTACTTAACGAGTAGAAGTCAGTCAGTAAAGGTGCAGAGTGGTCATTCACGTCCATTGATTTTGAGAAAAGTGGTACCTCAAGGATCGGTGCTGTTCACAATTTACACAGTAAATCTAGGTGAACGCATTAAGAAGGGGAAGCAACATCAATATGCCGATGAAACTCAAATATTATACACGTTCCGACCAGACCAGATCATACTTGTCCAAGCGCAAATAAATGCAGACCTCTAATCGATAGCGGAATATAAACACGGCCAAAACTCAAATAATAGTATTTGCACCAAGGAAGAAGCATGACCAGATCGAAGAAAATTTTGCTATAAGAATTAACGGGGCAACCTTAGAAGTGAAAAACCTAGGCAATAGGGAAAGATGTAATGTTCTAGATTACTCCACCTTATTGGAAATTACATGTAACCCTCCGCCTTATGGGAAATTAATATAAAATTCATAATAATATTAAAAAAAAATCAAACTCAAAAATTAAATATGTAAATGTTATATGCATAAATTAAGCTCGTTACAAAAGAGAGTTTGCATTAAGATCTTTATATTTAATCGATTTATTAAGTCATTTCGATTGTATTTAAATTGTAAATAATAATTGTGTTAAACAAAATTAGAAAAAAGTAGTTTATGATACAAGTGTGTGAAGAAGGGCTTTAGTGCATGAGTTACGAAATTTAATCGCAATCAGTGATAAAATCCTTTCACACGCGATTATCATACATTATTTTATCTACGAAGCAGTTTAAAATACTCTTGAATCTACAAAAAAATAATTGTGTTTTACCGATAAGCTTCAAAAAATGTAATTTTGTTAGACCAAATACTTGAAATCACTGACACAATAAGGTTAGAACGTTCAACGCTTCCGTGGCAAAAATTGTTAACTAGTAAAAACGCAGAGTGACGAGAATACTATTTGGTCGTTGTCAATATAATCTAGGTGACGCTTAGGTTAAATTATATTAGAGCCAGATAAATCCAGTCCGCGAGGCCGAGACTAGATTCAAAATAAGAAAAATTTATTCAATTTTACAATATGTCAGAAAATTTATTTACTATACGTCCATTTCTTTTGTTTGATGACACGAATGTTGCTATAGTAACACCAAAAAGAAATCGTTTAATAATGTAACTCCATTTGGTTTACTTTTACCCACGATTGTATACTTTTACCCACGATTTGTATACTTTTACACACGATTATAATAATGGCATCCTTCGCAGATGATAACAGTTTCTTACCGAAAATATTGCAAAATTGTAATGTTGACTGACAAAATACTTTATTTAATTTGTGTTCAATTTGGTGTGCGAAAAGATAAACTAAATTTACTACACATGAACTTTTCACCTTAAAACTGCTTATACAAAATTAAAACTCAATATGGAATGGTTTTAAGAGATAATTCAAAATATATGGATGGTCTTAAGAAGGCTCAGTGCAAATGCGTCAAATGTACCTAACTTGCCAGTGCAACTACAAAGGGCAGATGACATCAACAGTTTCTTTGGCGCGCCGTCACATTAAACTCCGGATAGCACTGAACTTAATACCCGGCGGGAGTATGAATAGTCATTTAAGAAAAATATTGACAAGACTTTCATTCCAAGTCACCAGTGAGGCCGAAGTAATTTCTATTATAAATACAAACCAGACGAGCGCTCAAGGCACCGACGGTCTAGACATATATATGATAAAACTATGCTTACCACAAATACTGCCCATTATTACGCACATAATAAATAGCTGCCTATTTAAATCCTATTTTCCCTCTAGCCCTCTTCTGGAAAATACTCAGTTAAGGGGGGAAACCACATTAGGAGGCTGTTTGAAATTGATTTTTTAGGATTTTTTTTTGTGGGAAAAAAATAACTAGAATTTAATTAAATTTTGACATCATTGCATTCATATTTCGAACAATTTCTGTGATTTTTTTTGAATAATTTCAGCCAAAAATAAAAAAGTTACGGTGTGATGTCCGCCGAAGGTTGTTTAGTTTTCTAATTGCGTGCAGTGTAGCCATTTCGATTTTCATGTGAAATCAAAAAAGTTTTGATTTTACATTAATAACTTATTTTCTAAGAATATGAACCTCAATGCAGGCGAAAAAAATGAATATGAAAAATTTTGTAGGTGTTAGAACAATTTTTCTTCGATTTTCACGATTTTCTCTAATTATGCAAGGATTTTCTCTAATTATGCAAGGAAAAATACCCTTAAATTCATGATATCATCTCACAAGTTGGTTCATATAATTCGAAATTTTATAAAGAATCACACTATCAATTTTGATAATGATCGGTTTCACACTTTTTGAGGTAACACACATTTCGAGGTAAACGAGGCAATGCTCCGCTTGAGCCTGTAGCCTGTACCCGATGTGCACTCGGTTCTACGCTCATAAAATCTAAACGAATGCGAATTTCGATTTGACAGCGTATTCTTTGTTAGTTAAGCTAACGATTTATGCAATAAAAAAAATCGAATTTTTTGAACATCCTAATGTGGTTTCCCCCTTTAAGAAAAATATTGACAAAATATTCTCATTCCATGTCACTAGTGAGGCGGAAACAAGGCACCGACGGTCTAGACATATGTCTGATAAAACTATGCTTACCACAAATACTGCCCATCATTACGCACATAATAAATAGCTGCCTATTAACCTCCTATTTTTCCTCCAGCTGGAAAAATGCAATTATTACCCCAGTTCCTAAATGTAGCTAGCCCAATAATTTGTTAGACCTGAGGCCCATCTTTATCAGCTACTCAGCTACTTTTTCAGGAACTTATAAATAAAGCGCATGGCTTTATTCATAAGTTTCCGAAAAAGTAGCTGAGAAGCAACTCAGAAATTTCATACAGGACAACAAATTACTACCTGAAATTCAATCAGATTTTGGGAATCACCACAGATGTTTAACAGTTTCACTTGATGTAATAGACGAGATTACTCGTGCGCTGGTTAATAATGAGGCAGCAGCTCTCATTTTACTTGTCTATAGTTGTTCGACTATACTCGACTATAGTTGCACCAATTTTAATAAATCTATATTTTAATTCGAAATTTAAATGGATTTCGACATCGATTAAAAGAAGGGGAAAGCTGGGCCGAAATCTCGCGATTTTATTAATTTCGCCGCGAATTTATATATTTGCGGTAGTATGCTTCGAGTGTTAGAAGCGAAAAGACACGGGTTGAAGCGCGAACCCGTGCCGATCGACTCGTGCACGCAGCTAAATTTAATAGTTTCAAGTTAACAAGGTGGTGTAATCACGAGCCAAAGGGCTGCAGCGACCACAAACGTCTGGAAGACAACAATTTTAAGGGAATCCCTCCACCCATTATCATTTTTTCCTCCCTTGAAATAGGCACTGAAAGGACGGTCCACACGGGGCGGAGACGCGAGCAACCCTAACCGGTAAGTGATCAGACCAGCCCGTTTAAAGTTAGCAAAATTGATTTTCGTGAGACACGGTCCAAACAATAGTAATGCATTCGACACCATAGACCATGTTATGTTATTTTCCATTATATGGGTATAACTTAAAACGCTGTCTGTTTCATTGGAAGCTACTTAACCAGTAGTCAGTCAAAGGTGCAGAGTGGTTATTCGCGTCCATTGATGTTGAGAAAAGTGGTACCTCAAGGATCGGTGCTGTTCACAATTTACACAGTAAATCTAGGTGAGCACATTAAGAAGGGAAAGCAACATCAATATGCCGGTGTTACTCAAATATTATACACGTTCCGACCAGACCAGGTCATACTTGTCCAAACGCAAAGAAATGCAGACCTCCAATCGATAGCGGAATATAAACACGGCCAAAACTCAAATTATAGTATTTGCACCAAGGAAGAAGCATGAACAGATCGAAGAAAATTTTTATATAAGAATTGACGGGGTAACCTTAGAAGCGAAAACCCCAGGCAGTAGGGAAAGATGTCATGTTCTAGATTACTCCACCTTATGGGAAATTACATGTAACCCTCTGCCTTATGGGAAATTAATATAAGATTCATAATAATATTAAAAAAAAATCAAATTCAAAAATTAAATATGTAAATGTTATATGCATAAATTAACCTCGTTACAAAAGAGAGTTTGCGTGGAGATCTTTATATTTAATCGATTTATTAAGTCAATTTCGATTGTTTTTAAATTGCAAATAAAAATTATGTTAAACAAAATTAGAAAATAGTAGTTTATGATACAAGTGTGTGAAGAAGGGCTTTAGTGCATGAGTTACGAAGTTTAATCGCAATCAGTGATAAAATCCTTTCGCACGCGATTATCATACATTATTTTATCTACGAAGCAGTTTAAAATACTCTTGAATCTACAAAAAAATAATTGTGTTTTACCGATAAGCTTCAAAAAATGTAATTTTGTTGGACCAAATACTTGAAATCACTGACACAATAAGGTTAGAACGTTCAACGCTTCGTGGAAAAAATTGTTAACTAGTAAAATCGCACTGAACGGGAACACTCTTTGGTCATTGTCAATATAATTTAGATTACGCATAGGTTAAGTTATATAACAGAGCCGGATAAATCCAGACCGCGAGGCCGAGACTCCTAGATTCAAAATAAGAAAAATTTGTTCAATTTTACAATATGTCAGAAAATTTATTTTCTATTCGTCTATTTTTGTTTGTTTGATGACACTAATGTTGTGTAATAGTGTTGTTAGTGAATGTTGTGTAATAGTTTAATAATGTAACTCCATTTGGTTTACATTGAACTTTTACACACGATTTGTATACTTTTACACACGATAATAACAATGGTATCCTTCGCAGGCGATAACAGTATCTTACCGAAAGTATTGCAAAATTATAATGTTGACTGACAAAATACTTCAACTTCATTTATTAATGCATTCAATTTGGTGTGCGAAGATATAAACAAAATTGACTACAATTAAACTTTTCAACTTAAAAACTGCTTATACCAAATCAAAACTCAATATGGCATGGTCTTAAGAGATAATGCAAAAGATATGGATGGTCTTAAGATGGCTCAGTGCACATGCGTCAAATGTAAACCTAACTTGCCAGTGCACCTACAAAGGGCAGATGACAACAACAATTTCTTTGGCGCGCCGATACATCAAACCACGGATAGAACTGAACTTAATACCCGGCGGGAGTATGAATACTCATTTAAAAAAAATATTGACAAGACTTTCATTCCAAGTCAATAAGGCAATACCAAAGGCAATACCAATACCAAGGCAATACCAAAGAAGAACAGATGAAAATTGACAGGTTTACTATCCTGACAAGATCAGATAAGTCCAGGTAAAACTAGAGAAGACCAAACTAGACGGGATAAAACAATACGCGATCAGAATAGACCAAAAAACTAAATATCCAATGCGAAATCAATTTTCATCATGATTCGTTTCATTTCAACACGACAGAGATTAAGAGCTTTCCAAAAGTCCCGAGGAGGAGCTATAAGTAGGGGAGACCGGGGCTAGTTGTCACACGGGTTAGTTGTCACAAAACTTATATTGCTTGTAATACAGTGATGTGTATGACGGAAATTTTGCCAGTGCATGTGTTTCAATAATGTGATTTGTCAAACGTCCATTCAAATTCAAATTTTCGGTTAAGTTGAATTTTAAGTGTGGAAACGTAATTGAGCTTTACTTAACTGTTTTTCCAGTTGTTTCGGTTATTTGTGCTAAGCGAGTATTCCTTATATTATTCTCAATTTTTATTAAGTGACTGTAATAATACACTTTCGTTCTACATATTTATATCAAATATGATTGATAATTTTATTCGCTAGTTCTATAAAAATAACAATATGTAGGATATTTACAAATGGGGTTAGTTGTCACATTTCCCATGGGGTTAGTTGTCCCATTCCACAACTGCTTTCAGATCTACATTTTTGTTACATTTTTTCAAATTATCGCACATTAAGTCGATATGTTGAAAAAATTAAGGAAGCTGATTTACAAGATACTGTTGACATTACTTCAATACCTGTTGGCTATACTGAACATCTGCAGGTATTTTCACCTGTAGCAGAAAATGAGTAGGTGAATTATGTCCTACATGTTTCAAATATTTATTTCGGCTTAAGTCCACGAGAGTTAAGAAAATTGGCACATGAATTGCGAGAAGCAAATGAACTAAAAATGCCGCAAAACTGGACTAAAAATATGATGGCAGGTTACGAATGCCTAAGTTCATATATGAAGAGATATCCTACTTTGGCAATAAGAAAACCAGACAAAATAGGTCTTGCAGGAGCCTCGGGCTTTAATCGCAACAATGTCAAAAAAAAAATTGACTTTTTTTTAACATTAAGAAAGTCATGACAGACTACTAAAACTAAATTTCTTCAACAAGACATTTGGAACATGAATGAAACTGAAATAACTACAGTTCAAAGGCCCGATAAAGTTATTGCTCGAAAAGGTTGTAAACAGATAGGGTCCATCGTTTTAGCCGAAAGAGAAACTTTAGTTACGTTAGCTACAGCAGTATCGGCAGCAGGAAATCATCTTCCCCCACTATTTGTTTTTCCACGGGTGCTTTTCAGAGATAATTTTATCGCCAGCGGCCCTCCAGGGTCTACAGGATGTGCCAATCCATAAGGTTGGATGATGGAGAGACATTTTCTTCAATTTTTGGAGCACTTCGTGTCAGTTCGCTCTACTCAAGATAAATCTGTGCTATTGCTGTTAGATGGTTCGCACCTCAATATTCAAGGTCTAAAGTTTGCTACAGACAATGGCATTGTTTTGCTATCATTTCCTCCTCATTGTTCCCACCGACTCCAACTACTTGATAAAACTGTATTTGGACCTTTAAAAAAATATATTAACACAGAATGTGATTCATGGATGTTAAACAATCCAGGAAAAACCATGGCTATTTATGATATCCCTAAAATGTTTTTAAACAGCTATTCCTCTTGCAATGACACCTACGACAATTGAATCGGGTTTTCGTGCAACAGGAATATTTCTCTATAAAGAAAACATTTTTACCGATGTAGACTTTCTTCCATCGTACGTTACAGACCGGCAAGGTATATTCCGCTTTAAACTTGTTTCTAAGGAAACTGTGGCAAATTCAGAAATTGATAGTAACCGGAGCCAAACTTGCCAATCTTTAGATGAAAACTGCAATAACCAACAATTTGTACCAGAAGCAGTCCCTGGTTGTTCGAAGGATGTAACACTATTAGCAATCCCTGGTTGTTCAAAGGATGTGTTGTTCGAAGGATGTAACGTCGTTGCATGTTGCTCCCTCAAACATACGCCCTTTCCCGAAAGCAGACGCAAGAAAAAATACAAGAACAAATTATCGTAAGAAGACTACTGAAATTTTGACAGATAGTCCTGTAAAAAAACGACTACAAGAAGAATATCAAAATAAACTGGCGAATAGTCTAATAGTCTTCCAAATGAAATTTGGGTACAGTGCATTGAATGCCAGCAATGGGCAGATGATGATTGCATTCCGAACCCCCAAAACCCATGTTATATTTGTGAGAATGGCAGTTTTCATTTTAAAATAAATAAAGTTTAAAATGTATTTATATTCTTAATAACTATTACATGTGACAACTAACCCCACACACTGTGACAACTAACCTAAGACTGGGGCAGGTTGTCACAATATTCTTAAAATTTTCAAACACTAAAAAGTTATTGTTTTTTTATTAATATTGGAATTGTACAAAGTTTAAAGTATGCAATAAATATAAGACTTTCAATTGGTATAAACAATATTTTATCTAAGGGTACTGAGTTCACTGAAATTCAAAAAGTTTCAATTTTGTGACAACTAGCCCCGGTCTCCCCTATTGAATGTGTGAAAAAATTGGAAATTTGGGGATAACTAAAGAACACTACATTCTTAACTTCTATAAACAACAACTTCCATTAACAATAAAAACTTCCATGCAACGTTCTTTTAGGGGATGACCACCCCGACAGTTTTAAACAGCAACCTTTCAAGATTTATGACTTTCAAATAGGAAAATGAAATGATTTAATGTTTTCTGCACGTTTATTACGATTTTTAGAACAAATTTTCATATTATCGACCTCTTCGGTCTCGCTGCTCTCGCTTGATGTGGACTATCAAATTGTCAAGATATGAAAACAGGATTTTCTCAGGAAAATGTTCGCCATATTGGATCCGCCATTTTGTTTCTGGAAAAATTAAACTTAGATTCCTAATCAGTGCCCCAAAAATCTCATTCCTGTAAAATTTTCGCCATATGGAAACATTTTCTACGGAAAATGGTCGCCATATTGGATCAGTCATTTTGTTTTTGGAAAAATGGAACTCAAATTTGCAATCAGCGAATCAAAAAGGGAAAGGGAAGGGTTTCCATACGAAATTTGGTGTGGATAGAATGAAACCTTCTATTTATGGCCAGTTTTTTGCGATTTTATCCCACTGTGCATCAGGAGCCTATCCATAGTGATATTGATAGTTAGGTTAGGTTGGTTTAGGTTGTATTTATTACGTTTATTACGGTTGCAAGCCTAAAACATGCTAGTAGCCTAACTTAATCACCAATATCATTTGGGAATTGTTCTTGATGGAGACCGAAGAAGTTCTTCAATTTAAACATTTGTTAGAAAAATCATAATAAACGTACAAAAACATGCATTACCTTTAAAGCAAGGTAAAGCACAAGGATTGTTATTTCAAAATGTTGAGCTGGTTATCCCCTAAAAGAACACGTTGCATGAAATTTCTAAACTCTCTAAGTATGTAGTTTTGTGACTTTTAGTGATCATCAAAATTTTTATTTTTTTTTCATCACTCGTTGAAAACTTACAGTCATGGGACTTTTCAGAAACTTCGTATATTTCATATATTTGTTGTTCAAAATTTAATATCAAATTCGAATCTATTTTATGTTATTTATATATTTTGAAATTTTAAAGTCTGTTCAGAAACATATGATATATGCAATAATACATATTTTCAATTCAAAACAATTGTTATATGTTTTTCTCCATATCTGTATTGATACAAAAATATCTAAATGTAGTTTTATATATTTTATCTATTCGTACTCGAAAATGAACACATTATTTAGTAAATTATTGTATGTGAAGCATGTCATTATTATAATCGTGTGTAAAAGTATCCAAAACGTGCGTAAAAGTCCAATGTAAATCAAATGGATTTTCATTATTTTCATCATGATTCGTTCCATTTCAACACGACAGACATAAAGAGCTTTCCAAAAGTCCCGATGAGGAGCTATAAGTATTGAAGAAAACTATTGGAAATTTGGGGATAACTAAAGAACACAATATTCTTAACTTCCAAAAACAACTTCCATTAACAATAGAAACTTCCATGCAACGTTCTTTTAGGGTATGACCACCCCGACAATTTTAAATAGCAACCTTTCAAGAATTATGAGGGGTTGACTTTCAAATAGGAAAATAAAATGATTTAATGTTTTCTGCACGTTTATTACGATTTTTATAACAAATTTTCAAATTGTCGACCTCTTCGGTCTCGCAATGACTCGAATACTCGCCTATGCATAGTGATATTGAAAGTTAGGTTAGGTTGGTTTAGGTTGTGTTTATTACGTTTATTACGATTGCAAGCCTAAAACATGCCAGCAACCTAAGCTAATCACCAATATCACTACGGAAATGTTCCTGATGGAGACCGAAGCAGTTCTTCAATTTAAACATTTGGTCGAAAAATCATAATAAGCTATTTCAAAATGATGGGGTGATTATCCCCTAAAAGAACACGTTGCATGAAAGTTCTAAACTATCTAAGAATGTAGTTTTATGACTTTTTAGTGATCCCCAAAATTTTCATTTTTTTTTTCATCACTCGTTGAAAACTTACAGCTCCGTCTTGGAACTTTTGAGAAACTTCGTATATTTCATATATTTGTTGTTCAAAATTTAATATCAAATTCGAATCTAGAGAAGATGTTGTGTGTTTAATCCCGATTGTTTTTGCTACATTTATGGCGAATATATATATTTGCAACATATCGAAAATCTATATCGGACTTTGTAAAAAATGTGTATCACCACAACTTTACTTACAACAATACTACATCAGCTAGGTATCAACATGAGTATAAAAATCCACTTCATGTACTCGCATATATATATATCGATTTCCACAAAATCTGGGTGATTTTAGTGAGGAGCAGGGTGAAAGATTTCATCAGGATCTTCGGACAATGGAAGAGCGTTATCAAGGGCGGTTGCGCTTACATATGATGGCAGACTACTACTGGAGTTTGCAACGAGATCTACCTAAAGTCGTTCATTCAAGGAAATCTTATAAAAGATCATTTGCTTGTGTTCAATAGAATTTTTGTTAACATAATGCATTATTTTTCTGTATTTTTTTGTCAAAATAACAAAACTGTATATTTCAAAAAGTCAAGCTGTTAGCAATCTCGCAGAATTTTTTTCATAGTCATGGCCATAGAAATACCCACTATATTTCTGCCCAATAACAGAAAAAAAATAAAGGAAACAAAACTTGTGTTGACCAGTGTTATCACATCAGTTTCTGACGAATGGGAAGCCCATCCACAAGCACAAAGTGCCCAGACATCAAAGAGAAATTCAATAGGAAAGTAACGATCTTACAATACCACTCAGGAGAACTGGAGATGGCTATCAAACAGACTAAAAATGGAAAATCAGCTGGATTGGATGAAATTAATTACAGGCAGAACAAATTACGCATTTCCGCTTAAAAAAAAAAGAAATGGATACTTCAGCTCTTCAATAACTGCATGAAGAATTATCAAATCCTAAAGATATGGCGGAAGAGCCGTGTGATAGCTCTGCTGAAACCTGGCAAAGAAAGGAACAACCCGAAGAACTTCAGACCAGTTACACTCCTATGTTACCCCTACAAACTACTAGAAAGAATGATTCTGAATCGCCTTTTACCCGAAATTGATCCTCTGCTCATACCCGAACAAGTTGCTGGACAACTGGACAGTTGCTAAACCTTACGCAGTTCATAGAAGATGGTTTCGAAGCAGCTAAGGTAACTGGAGTTGATTATCGGCAGCCTAGGACACTGTTAACAATCAGCACCTACTTGATAAGGTCTACACGTTGATTAAGAACTTCAGCCCAACCAGGTTCATTGCCACTATCCTACAGAACCGGAGATATTTTGTGGACATCCAAGTGCAACCTAGCCGATGGAGACTACAGAATGATGTCCTACCCCAAGGAAGTGTTCTCGCTCCATTTCAGTTCAATGTGTATAAAAATGACCAGACCATAGCTGCCAACTCGAGGAGTTTCTTGTACGCTGACGAACTCGCTCTTGCTGCACAGTGTAAAGATTTTGAATCAATTGAGAATAACCTCACGAGTGCCCTTAAGGGTCTGTCCAAATACTATTTCGCAAACCAACTGAAACTAAATCCCTCCAAGATACAAGCATGTGCCTTTCACTTGGGAAACAGGGAAGCCTTTCGTGAATTGAAGGTAGTATGATCAGGAGTAAAACTGGAACACTGTTACACCCCAAAATTTCTAGAAGTGACATTGGACAGAGCTCTTATCTACAAGAAACACTGTCTGAACATCAAGTCAAAAATTTCCACCAGGAATAATCTTCTGAGAAAACTGTCTGGTTTAAAATAGGGTAGTCCACCTGACACCATTCGACCATCTGCAATGGCATTGTGCTATTCCGCTGCAGAGTATGCCTGTCCGGTTTGGTATAACTCAACTCATGCTAAACAGGTGGACGTAGCACTCAATGAAACATGTAGAACTATAACTGGATGCTTAAGATCAACACCAACTGAGTGCTTTTACCAGTTCACAGGAATAGCACCATCCTCTATTCGACCAGAAATAGCTGCAAACAAGGAAAGGAAGAAAGCTGAGCAGGAAGCAACCCATCCTCTACATGGGCATGAACTACATGCTCAGAGGCTGAAGTCTAGGAAGAGTTAGTTTCCTAAGAAATTCCAAAGAATTGAAGACTACATGCGAAAAAGCCAGGCTAGAATTATGGAAAGCTAAGGAATCCCTTCCCCTGGGCGGGAAAAGGATAGCCGTAACTTTACCTCCTGGTCATGATAAAGGATGGTTAACTTGGAAATCCTTGAATAGATTAAGATCAGGAGTGGCCAGATCTAAGACCAATCTTGCGAAGTGGGACTACATTAAAGAAGATAGCATTCAGTGTGTGATCGGACCGTGTCTCACTAAACTCAAAATTCTCAAGCAAAATACAGGCTGGTCAAATCACTTACCTGTGAGGACTGCTGGCGTCTCCGCCACGTGGGATCGTCCTTCCGGCGCCTCTTTTAAGGGAGGAAATGAGGATAGTAGGTGTAGGGATTCCCTTAAAATTGTTGTCTTCAGGACGTTGGGTTCCGCTTCAGCCCTTTGGGCTCGTGATCACCCCCTGGTTAATTTGGCTTGAAAACTATAACGCGTGCATGTGCCGGTCGAAGTGGGCTTCACGTTTCGCTCTCGCTCTACACGCTTCGCTTCTTCCAAGCGTACTTGTCGACTACTAGAAAACCAGACTGTGAAACATATGCTTCAGTGTAGACTGTGTCCGATCTCCTGCACAGAAGATGAACTTTATGAAGCATTGCAGAATGCAGTGGAAGTGGCCAAGTTTTGGTCAAATATTATATAATGTTTGTAGTCATAGTATTTGTATCTGTGTTTTATTTGATGTTTTCTGACACGAGAATAAATAAATAAATTACATACATAATAAATAGCTGCCTATATGCTGCCATGGATTAAACTCTATTAAAAAACCTATTTTCCCTCCAGCTGGAAAAAAGCAATTATTACCCCTGTTCCTATGTGTAGCAAGTCCAATACTATGTCAGACCTAAGGCTCATCTCTATCTTACGCGCTTTGTCTAAATTAAACTAAAACTGGACTATCCTCTGACTGGACCTATGGTTCCTAAGTTTAAGTCCCTTGCACCTTCTATTCTTTTATCATTTCCAACATTTACCAAATCACTGGCATCTAAATTCATTCACTATTTCCAGTGTAATAGTAACAATAAATATACTTATTATTATTGGTTTAGATAGATTTTAAATAACGAGCAGTAATAATTTTAAAACTTAATTATAATTGTAATGATTGTTTATCGAAATTTTATTGTTTATGCTAATGCAGCGGCGTGTCCCGTAAATGTATTAATATACACCGATACATGGATTGCGAAATTAGTTTTAAACAGATTGATGTTTATTAGTTTATCAAAATCATTAATTAAAACATAATTAATTTCGACTCACTAATTACACGTTTATTAATGATACGATTTTTCCGGCAGTTATTTGTTTGTATTTCATTTACAATTGTTTACGAAAATATTTTGACAATTAAAATTGATATTAAATATCGCATTTTTATGAAATACCTATAACAGATTTTTTAATTTAGTGATAATATTTTATAAAATCGGTCAAAAAGTTTATATTTTATTTATTTATTGTTGTTATTCGTGCAAATAGATAAAACGTTCACGGCATATTTCAATTAACTTTTAACGTTTCTCTTACAAAATCTTCTTCTTCTTTACGTACGATGTCCTCCGAGGACGTGTCGGCGATCATCATAATGATTTTTATTTTATCAGCAGCGGCACGAAACAGGCTAGCAGAACTGACATCATACCACTCTCTTAGGTTTTTCAGCCAGGACGTGCGTCTTCTTCCTGGACCTCTTCTACCTTGAATTTTGCCTTGCATGATATTCTGCAGGATACGGTATTTCAACCTCTCATAACGTGTCCTAAATATTCCAGCGTTTTTTGATGATAAACATGACTTCTAGTTGCTTCTGGAGACGGGCAAGCACCTCGATGTTTCGGACTCTATCTACCCATGATATTCGCAGCAGGCGGCGGTATCACCACATCTCAAACTCTTGCAGTCGGTCACACATTGCCTTGGTTAAAGTCCATTCTTATATTCCATACTACAAAATTGGAAATACATAGTACCGTAGTAATCGAATACGCAGAGGTATTGACAAGTCTCGGGATGTAAGAACCATCTTCATATTGCTAAATGCTGCTCTAGTCTGCTCGATGCGGGACCTTATTTCCTGCTTGTTATCACACTCACTACTCAACAAGCATCCCAGATATCTGAATCGGTCCTTACAGATTCGGCCCGATTATGTGGTAATATCTGGCAATGTAGCACAGCAATGACAACAACGTTAGAGCCTCATGACGAGTTACGATAACATGTTCTATTATTTGAATAGAATTTACGGGATTATTGTTTTTTATGTGAAAGTTGTCTCGAAATCTGCTAGTTAATTTTGAATTGTCAATATTGATATTTTCTGGTTAAATCGTTAAGAAAATATTAAATTAATTGACATGAAATTTGATTAATTTCTGTCAAAATTTGCCAATTATAAATAATAATAATTTTTTTTTTTGTCAAATTTGGTAGAAATATATTTTCTGTTGCTCATGCGGGATAACTAATTTGGCGCCTTTTTTTAGTGCGAAAAATGGCTGTTTGTCAAGTGTACTTGTCGCACGCAAATTTTGCTTGGCGCACGAAAATTTTCAATAAAAAATCGAATAAGTAACTAAAAACAAAACATAATCAAAATCAATATTAAAAAAGTGACTTGTAAAAAGTGACACTGAAAGTGACAGAATTTTTTTCATAAAAAAATTAAAATTAAATAAATTGTTTTTGAATGAGTGTACTTTCTATGGTGATACCGGAGACTGATTCTTATGTTATTATGACCAATCCACACCACTGGAGATATTTGAAAAAGCAAAATCTTCGTTTTAGATTTTTTTTTTTTTGGATGACCCCTGGACCCCAAACGATACGTCCCTCGCATGGGTAATATTAACTGGAAAAAAAAATATTAACTGGAACTCGTGCGGTATTGTCAATTGCCCTCTCGAGCAAATGAGCGCACTCTCATCGTTCGTGCGCCCAACTTCGCTCTCGTGGGCAATTGACAACTTGCCGCACTAGTTGCACAATATTCTATAATATCTATGAAAAGTTGACAATAATTTTCGTATTTAAAAAAAATCATAGTCGCTATCAAAAATTGAAAAACAATTTTATAATTTAGTTACAAATTTGATAATAAAATTATAGCTTATCTCTTGATAAGCTATAATTTTATTATCAAATTCGGCTCGAACGTGGAGCCATATTCGGCTCGAACGTCTAGGCGAGCAGTCGTGCGAGAATTAGCTCTGAATTGAAATAGTTTAATTGAAATAATAGTTCAAATTTGTTTAAAAGTGTTGATTATATATTTATATAAGTATTTTACTTATATAAATATACAACATGTCGAGGGAACTTCCTTCCAAAACTACGGAAGGCTTAGCGAAAAAGTAATTGAATACCTGGCAAGTCCGGCATTTAAGGACTTGATATCCGGTATAGTAAAGACAGAAGTGGAGGTAATTGTAAATAATTTAAATACTACGATTATCGTACTGAATATGAAAATCGAAAAATTAATGAAAATAAATGAATTGTGTCTTAAACAACTTTCAAGTGCTTCGGAACTACCTAAAGATTCAAATATGTCTCGAAAACTTGTCGGAGTAAATGAGACAAAAGATAACGTTCACCAGCAACTAAAAACAGATACAGTCCGAACAAAAAATCAAAGTGATACATATTCGGGAATCGTATCAAAAAGCCAAGAAACTAGATTAATCGAGAACATAGTAAAAAGTGATGAAAACGTTAACGCTAAAGAAGAAATTTGTGAGATCCAAAAAAAGAAACAGAAGCGGAACAGACAATCAAAAGTAATATACGGAAACTCGGACACAACCATGATTAAAGCAGCAACAAAATTTGCTTATATCCATGTGTCAAATTTAGAACCTACGCTTACGGAATTCGAAATTACCGATTACTTGACAAGTAAGAATATTTTATCAGTACAATGTAAACAACTATACTCTAAATACCCTTAAGAGTACGCTTCATTTAAAGTTACAGCTCCGTTTGAGTATTTAAAAGAGCTAAATAATTCGGATACGTGGCCGAAATATACACGCAAAAATCGTTTTTTTCGAAATCTCATAAAAGACAAAGGGAAACATTAAACAATTATCCTAAAGAATCAGTGATAGACAGATTAATTAATCAGAACCAAAACGCTCAATCTACTGGTCAATCTCACCCTGAAGATGAAATTCATATCCAACATCAAAATAAAAACCACAAATTATTAAATCTAGCTTCATCCCCATTACAAGTGTATTACAAGAATACTGGAGGTCTCAACACAAAAATTATTGAGCTCTCCCTGTCTATAGCATGGAGCTGTTATGGCATCATAATCTTGGTGGAAACATGGTTGAATAGAGAATTTTCCGACAATGAATGTGATGTGACCGCAATGGATTGACTAGCTCAAAACTCGGAGGTGGAGGAGTGCTGATTGTCATACGAGAATACATCCAAGCCGAGCAAATCATCACCGAAATGAGGACGTTTAACAATTACTTGTCCGATGTGCCCACAACAATAGGAAGTTTTTCATAGGTGTGGTTAATATTCCACCATTTCCAGTGATTGTGTCTATGCATCCCATATACAAACGATCGAAGACATTTACTCCAAAAATTCCACTACTGTCTTTTACGTGTTTGGTGACTTCAATTTACCAAATGTTACGTGGTCTAATGACAATTTAGGCATAGTTATTAATGGTCACAGTAATCTTAACAGTGAAACTCTTGCACAGGGTTACGGGCTTCTAAATGTTTATCAACATATTGACATTCCCAATTCTAGAGGTGTTTTCTTGGATCTTTTATCTTCAAATGCGCCGAATATCTCTGTTAACATAGCTGCAGATCCACTACTTCCCTCCTCTTTTCATCATGAAAGCTTCTCCGTTGAAATATCCTTAAATAATTCAAATTATCCTAGTCTGAATCTTCGCGAAACTTATTATGATTTCTTGAAAGCAGACTATAACGCAATCAATAATTACTTATCGCCAATAAACTGGGAATCTCTTCTAAACTCAGCTAACGTGAATGAGGTTGTCGGTACATTTGATCAAGTCTTGAATATGGCAGTGGCCTTATTCGTGCCGTTAAGGCAGTACCGAACCTCAACCTTCCCAAAGTGGTTTAGCACAGAGTTAAAGCATACAATAAAATGTAAAAAAATAGCACATAAATCTTATAAAGTATCAAATAATTCGCTGCGCTACAATGAATTTGTAGTTTTACGTACGCAATGCAAACAACTATCGAAAACTTGTTATGAACGTTACTTGAAACAAATAGATGACAATTTGACAGATCCAAAATCATTCTGGAAGTTTGTAAATAACAAAAACTGATCCTACAGCATTCCAGATCAAGTGTATTACGGAGATCAAACAGCTAATGGTGGTCTAGAAATATCCCAACTTTTTGCAGACTATTTTTCCACAATTTATAGTAATCACAAAGACTCTACTTTTGAATATAAAAGTCATACCAACCTCGACATTCCATGTCCCAAAATAACATTAGATCAACTTCTTAAAAAAATCAGCAAACTGCCAAATAAACTTAGCTCAGGCCCTGATGGAATCCCCAATATATTCTTGAAAAGCTGCTCTCTTACTATTTCCAATCCTCTTATGATAATAATAATCAACTTATCTCTGTCCACAGGAGTATTTCCAAACTATTGGAAAAACAACTTTATTTTACCTACATTCTTTTTACATCTGGCGAGAAAAATAATGTAAAGAACTACAGAGGTATAACATCACAATCTGCAATTCCAAAGCTGTTGGATAGTCTTGTTTATGACCAACTATCATTTTCCTGCAAAGTAATTATCGATGATCAGCAACATGGCTTCTCACAAAAAAAATCTACGGTTACAAACATATTAATCTATGAATCTGAAATCATGAAGGCTTTAGAGAATAAAATCCAACTTGATTCGATAAATACTGATTTCTCTAAAGCCTTCGATACTGTTGATTACAACATTCTACTTAGAAAACTGTACTGCCTTGGCTTTAGTGATGTACTACAGAAATGGTTCCGTAGTTTTTTGACTGGACGCATTCAGAGGGCCAAAATAGGCTCTTCTATATCTTATGAAATTTCACTGACATCTGGGGTTCCACAGGGTTGGCACTGTGCATCACTCCTCTTCAACTTGTTCATGAATGATATAGGGAGTTGCTTTAGTCATAGTAAATATTTACTACTCGCTGATGATCTAAAAATTTTTAGGCCTATAAACTCTCACTCTGACCAATTGTTACTACAGGATGATTTAAATCACTTTGTCAAATGGTGTAATCTGAACAATCTACAACTAAACGTTCAGAAATGCTGTTTCATAAGCTTTTCCAAATCTATTAAAAACATAATTCAGAGTACACCCTAAACAATAAATTATTGAAATCTACAGCAACTGTAAAAGATCTAGCCATCTATTTTGATGAACGTCTAACCTTTGTTGACCACATAAATAGTGCATCTTTGAAGGCCTCGAAGATGTTAGGCTATATTTTAAGGAATTGCGATAATTTCTCCATTCGCGCTGTAAAGATGGTTTACATGTCATTGGTTGTCTCCCACCTGAATTATGCGTCTGTTGTGTGGTCTCCCCACTATCAATCTCACAAGTACAAAATCGAGAAGATTCAAAACAAGTTCCTGAGCATACAAACTTTTTCTTGGCATACAAACTCCGTGTAAACATTGAAAATCATGATTACTCTGCTATTACTAGAATGCTCAACATGCATTCCTTAGCTAACCGTAGAACGGTTAATGATATAAACTTCATTTATAAGTTACTGAATGGATTGATAACTAGCCCTGAATTGCTCCAACTGATAAACTTTAATATGCCTAATAGAATTCTACGTTGTAACAATACTTTCCATATAAAGTTCCACGCCAGCAATTATGGTAAATGATCATAATATAGATATGTTCAATGGTTCGTTGAAAACTCTCAAAAAACTCATATACTCTCTTCGACTGTGATTTCAGCACACTATTTTAAAAGTAGTCGCCCTATAGTTATATCTTTCTGTGCTATATAGATTTAACATTTTACCTAGCCGATTATTGCTTATATGTGTTCATATTTGAGTGTGTGTATGTATGTGTGTGTGTATTTATAGGTGTACCTAAGTGTGTATATATATATATATATATATATATATATATATATATATATATATATATATAAATATATATATATATATATATATATATATATATATATATATATAAATAAATATATATATATATATATATATATATATATATATATATATTTATTTATTAACCCTCTATAAAAATTAGGACGGGCCCCAGGCAATTTGGTACAGCGTTTGCCATCCACAAATCAATAGTAGACTCACTCATTGACTTTACGTCTACATCGGAACGCATCTCCACTCTATCACTGAAATCGGCGAACAAAGCGTATACTCTCATCAATGCACACGCTCCCACAAACGACTATAATAAGAAAGATCCGAAAACATCGGATACCTTTTGGGAACAGTTAGAAGAGGTCACCAACCAAATTCCACCGCACCACGTCAAGATTCTGTTAGGCGATTTTAACGCCCAGTTGGGTATAGAGAAACAATTTAGGAAAACAACAGGTATTCACACAGCACATAAAAGAACAAATAAAAATGGTAAAAGACTAATAACTTTTTGTGAAAATTTCCAACTTAAAATCATGTCAACACAATTTAGAAAACCCAGACAAAAGCTTTGCACGTGGAGGGCACCCAACATCTACATGGGTGAATTTCAAATCGACCTTGTTGCCATCTCTCATACAAACCAAAAGGAGGTCCTTAATGTAAAAACAATTAAAGGTTTCTTCGATTCTGATCACCACTTGTTACAAATTAAAATTAAACTCCAACCCAACAGGAGAAGACCACGACAACCACGAATTTTTAAGCCTGACCCTGAATATTTAAAAATAAACAGGGACAGTATTTTTCAAGGAATCAACGAAACATACTTGTTAAACTGGACAGAATTATCGGATGTTCTCAGGAACGCTATGAGGATAGGCCAACCCCCACGTAAACGTAAGCACAGATGGTGGAACAGTATATGCGACCAAGCAATAGAAGACAGACTTAACGCTTGGAAAAAATTTCATAGCAACAAAACGCCAGACAAATGGCAGGAGTTCCTGTACATTCGGAAACAATCATCAAAACTAATTAGAAAAGAAAGACGTAGCTATGAAGAAACAGGACTGGAGGAAATAGAACAAGAATTTACAAAGAATAATAATAGGAGTTTTTACAGAATTTTTAAAGAGAACCTGACGGGATATCGACCATCCAGCCTATGCTTTTGTCGATCTGATTGTTCAATAGAGACAAACACCAATGCGAATTGTCAAATTTTAGCTGAGTACTTCAACAATCTTCTCAACTGTGACCCCCCATCCAGCAAGTTTATTTTTGAACAATCTGAATCCTATCCAGATTCAGTGCCGCCTTCCTTCCAGGAGATAATTGACATCATTCATTCATTGAAAAACGATAAAGCCCCTGGGGAAGATGGAATCATTGCAGAGTTATGGAAACTGGCTGACGACAACCTCATTCACAGAATACACAATATAATATGTGATATTTGGGTGACCGAACAAATCCCCCCAGAATGGAAATGTGCACTTATACACCCGCTTCATAAAAAAGGTGATAAAATGGACCCGAACAATTTTAGAGGCATTTCACTTCTACAAGTAACGTACAAAATTCTTTCGAAAGGTCTTTTGAATAGACTTGAACCTCAAGTAGACCCACAGATAGGAGAATATCAGGCAGGTTTCCGTAAAGGGCGCTCATGCACGGAACAAATTTGGAATCTGAAGACAATCTTACAAATACGATCTTGCAGAAACACCGTAGTTACCTCTGTAGATTTCAAAAAAGCCTACGACTCCGTCGACAGACCAACTCTCTTCAGCATTCTGGAGGAATTCAAAGTTGTAAGAAAAACCAGGGCATTAATTCAACAAATTCTCATTAATACTACATCAAAGGTTAAGTTTGGTGGAGCAATTTCTCAACCTTTTGAAATACATACGGGTGTTCGACAGGGAGATGGACTTTCACCCATCCTTTTTAATATGGTCCTGGAAAAAATAATCAGAACTTGGGAAAAAGAGATTGAGGGAATACACATTGGTAAGAGAAGAGATTATAAAGCTAATAGCAAATGTTTGGCGTTTGCTGATGATCTTGCAATAATATCGAATACCAGAGAAGAAGCAAAGCATGCACTTGAAAAATTACACGAAATTTCACAAAAGGTTGGTCTCCTGATATCTTATGAAAAAACACAGTATATAGAACGATCCCCGTCCGACAATCTACCCATCAAGACACAATATGGTTCTGTATCCAGAGTTTCCCAGTTTAAATACTTAGGAGAAATCATCCAACCGTCCGGCCTAAATATAATAGCAAATCAAGAACGAGTAAAAAAATTACAGAGAACCTTACTTACCGACTTACTTGGAATCATTATAACAAAAAATCAATATCTCTTAATGCAAAATTACAACACTACAAAACAGTCATTCTTCCTGAAGCACTTTATGCCGCAGAAACAACATTAATTCATGGTCACTCAAAAATCAAAGAAATAGAGAAACAAGAACGTAAAATTCTCCGAAAATTTTTTGGGCCGGTGAATAAAGAAGGAATATGGATTAAGAGACCATCGTCAGAAATATATAAAACCGTAGAACCTATCACTGACACTTTCAGAAAGAGACGAGCTAAATTTTTTGGTCACATATACAGAACGGACCAGAACAGAATTACGAAACAGATTTTCAAAATTACCTTTAACAGTAAAAATAGATCCAAATGGATACAGGAAACTGAAGAAGACCTCAAGCAGCTAAACATCACGATACACGACATGAATGATCGGGTTAAATTTAGAAACACCATAATGCACCATAAATTTGATAAAGAACTGCTCCCAAAGATACCAGGAAAAAAGTGGACGGACGAACGGAAGAAAGAACATAGTGCACGAATGAAGAGGATTTTGGAAGAACGTCGCCGCATAACTGAGTTGACATAATTTTTGTTCAAGTTTACACGCTCTCTTTAAAGGGATTTACGATAGTAATAATAATAATAATATATATATATATATATATATATATATATATATATATATATATATATATATATGTTGTATTTGAGGTTTTCGCGGATAGTTACCTGTGTTGTATTGTTTTTCTCGGGGATTCCGCGTTGAGGGTTGGCTCTGAAAAGAACGGGATTCTCGACGTTTCGGCGAACTAACATTCGCCATTCTCAAGAGATATATGCGTCCGTGCGGGTCAACCGTTAGACGCATACTGAGAGCTCGTTCGTGCGATGCGACTACTTATAGCTGTTTGGCTTCGGGTCATGCGCGTTGTGTGCTGTGCTTCGGTTCGGTTGTTTGTGTGGGCAGTCTCAAGGAATCGTCTCTCGTGCTCATGCAGTAGTTTCGTTTTTCTATCTCTATGGCTTCTCTGTATACTCGTGACATTTCGTGGCTAATCTGTGCAACAGTCCTTGAATTTCTAAAGTCCATCCAGTGACCGGTGTTTGTGTGTTGGACAAGTGCCGATGAAACTTTGTCTCTGTGTCTGACTGAAACTACATGTTCTTGAATTCTAGCAGATATTTTTCTGTTGGTACGTCCAATGTAGGTTCGTTCACATGTTCCGCAAGGTATTTCGTAAATTCCATGGGATTCTAACGGGATGGTGTCTTTAACGCTGCATAGCATGGAGGATATTTTCTGGTTAGGTTTGAAAATGGTGACGATGTTGTGTCTTTTAAGGATTCTGGCGATTTTGTCAGTTGAGCCATGAACATATGGTAGGTATGCTGTGCTAACGGGTTTCTGGCGTTCTTCAGTTCTTTGGCTACTGTTCTCTGTACGACGGAAAGCTCTGGATATTAAGCTGTTTTGATATCCATTTGAAGAAAGAGCTTCTCGTAAGTTCCTCAATTCTTTCGGTAAGTTAAACTGGTCGGCTAGTCTTTTAGATCGGGTGGTAAGAGTGTTGACTACAGATGCTAGTTGTTTGGGAAGATGGTGCGAAGAAGCGTTCAGATATCTGTCTGTGTGGGTTGGTTTCCGGTACACAGTGTGACTCAAAGTGCCGTCAGGATTCTTCTGTACCAAAACATCCAAGAAAGGAAGTCGTTGATGCTTTTCTATCTCCATTGTGAATTTAATTTGGTCGTGTTGGGAGTTAAGATGATTAAGGAATTTGTCCAGCTCTGGTCTGCCATGGGGCCAGATAATATAATTGAGAGCGCTTTGTCCGTAGTTTCTCGAAACTACGGGTGAGGTGGTAAATTTCCTCCCCGTGGAGGTTTATAATGTTGTATTTGAGGTTTTCGCGGATAGATACCTGTGTTGTATTGTTTTCTCGGGGATTCCGCGTTGATGCTGAGGGTTGGCTCTGAAAAGAACCGGATTCTCTGTCGGATATCGGATATATATATATATATATATATATATATATATATATATATATATATATATATATATATGTATTCGTTTATGTATGTATGTTTTATACTTATTCTGTATTGGGACAACCCGTATATTTCCTAGAAAAAAAAAATTGTTTAGATCAAATAAGAATACAAATTTTAATCTTCCTGTAATAAAAATACAAAAATATTGATAAAATCTTCTTAAAATTGATAAACAAGTAAGTTTTGACAACCAAATTTATAATTTTGGTAAAACTGGCAATATTGATATTTTATGTCTTTGACAATAATAACCTTAGTTTCTATAGGAATTTCACATCTAACTTACAAGTTACAAAATATATGACAATAAGAGAAATAACTTTCGTACAATTTGTAATAGTATATTAAAGGACGAGTTGACTAAGCGAGATTTTACAGCAAGCGTTCAAGTTCTAATGGACATGTGCTGAAAAACTCCTTACGAACGCGTTTTTTATTGTATTTTTTCTATTTTGCGCCCTTTTATGCCATTTCTAAATAAAAAAATCGCCCATACATGTTCATAAAATTTGATGGTGGTTGGTAACACTGATAATTGATACTTGAAAATAATTTAAAGGTTATAATTAAAATGGGTGGAAAAATATCTTGCACTCCACCAGAATTGAAAGAAATTGCTGCAAATACGGTGTAGAATACAGTAATTATTTGAATTTGTGTATTCGCGCTTTCCACACATCACATAACCTCAAAACTATCTCGCCGAAAATTTGACACTGACAGCTCTGAATTTCAGTGTCAACCTTGAAAAAATTAACTAGCACGCCATAACCGCATGCTTATGAGTGCTGTTATGAGGCCATTACAGACGCAAAATAGAAAACCAATTTTTATAGTTTCTGTCAGCATTTGGAAATAATATTGATGTTCTTTAAAAACCCCATTCAAATTTTCGCAGTTTCTGTTAAATTTAATAAGGAAATAATCTTTATTTATCCAATTTTTGATTGAACATATTTAATAAAGTAGAATAAAATACTAAACACGTTACTATCTGTCAAAATGGGGAGCACGGAAGGAGCCTCCACGCGTGCATTTTCTCCTGTATATGCAGAACATGCTGGCGCTCCCTGGTAACACTGTCCCGCCAGACAGTGGCAAATCCTTCCACAACCGGATATCACCAGACACGTAAAAGTAATATCTGTCAAAATAACCAAATAGGTTGTTTCTAAAAAAATTATAGTAATATTTATACATTTTTTCTATTTTGAGTCTATAATGAAGTCATTAAAGCACTCATATGGGTTCGTTTATGGATCGCCGAGTGCTATACAATTTTCTCAATATGTCGGCAATATCGGCGATTTTTTTATTTAGAAATGGCATAAAAGCGCGCAAAATAGAAAAAATAGAATACAAAACTCATTCATAAGGCGTCTTTCGCACTTTCTAAATGTTGACGCGTGCTGAAAAACCGAGCTTATTGAACTCGTGCTTTAATAAACGTAACTCGTAACGTTGACAATAATTTTGCGTATTTAAAAAAAATTATAGTTGCTATCAAAAATTGATAACCTATTTTATAATTTAGTTACAAATTTGATAATAAAATTATAGCTTATCAAGAATTGTTTACATCAAATGAGAATACACATTTTAATCTTCCTATAATAAAAATACAAAAATATTGATAACATCTTCTTAAAATTGATAAAGTTTTGATAAAAATATCAATACTTGTCAGTTTTATCAATATTATAAATTTAGTTGTCAAAAATGTATAATTTTGGTAAAACTGGCAAATATTGATATTTTATATCAAATTTGACAATAATAACCTTATTTCTATGGGAATTTGACATCTAAGTTACTAGTTACTAAATCCATGACAATAAGAGTAATAGCTTTCATAAAATTTATAATAGTATATTAAAGGACGAATTCAGTAAGCGAGATTTTACAGCTCGCGTCCAAGTTCTAATGGACACGTGCTGAAAAACTCCTTACGAACTCTTTTTTTATAGTATTTTTTTCTATTTTGCGCCATTTGATGCCATTTTATGCCACTTCTAAATAAAAAAATCGCCCATACATATTCATAAAATTTTATGGTTGTTGGTAACACTGATAATTGACACTTGAAATTAATTTAAAGGTTATAATTAAAATGGGTGAAAAAGTATCTTGCACTCCACCAGAATTGAAAGAATTTGCAGCAAACACAGTGAAGAATACAGTAATTAATTGAATTTGTGTATTCGCGATTTCCACACATCACATAACCTCAAAACTATCTCGCCAAAAATTTAACACTGACAGCTCTGAATTTCAGTGCCAACCTTGAAAAAATTAACTAACTAAAAACTAACAGCACACGGCGAGCCATAACCGCACGCATATGAGTGCTGTTATGAGGCCATTGCAGACGCAAAATATAAAAACAATTTTTATAGTTTCTGTCAGCATTTGGAAATAATATTGATGTTCTTGATAAACCCCATTCAAATTTTCGCAGTTTCTGTTAAATTTAATAAGGAAATAATCTTTATTTATCCAATTTTTGATCAACATATTTAGTAAAGTAGAATAAAATTCTAAACACGTTACTATCTGTCAAAATGGGGAGCACGGAAGGAGCCTCCACGCGTGCATTTTCTTCTGTATATGCAGAACATGCTGGCGCTCCCTGGTAACACTGTCCCACCAGACAGTGGCAAATCCTTCCACAACCGGATATCACCAGACACGTAAAAGTAATATCTGTCAAAATAACCAAATAGGTAGTTTCAAAAAAAATGATAGTAATATTTATATATATTTTTTCTATTTTGAGTCCATAATGATGTCATTAAAGAACTCTTATGGGTTCGTTTATCGATCGCCGAGTGCGATACAATTTCCTCAATATGTATCGGCGATTTTTTTATTTAGAAATGGCATAAAAGCGCGCAAAATAGAAAAAATTGAATACAAAACTCGTTCATAAGGCGTTTTTCGCACTTGCTAAATGTTGACGCGTGCTGAAAAACCGAGCTTATTGAACTCGTGCTTTAATATACTATTATCTACTCGCACACCAAAATAAACTCATTAATAAGTAAATTATTGTATGTGGAGGATGCCATTATTTTAATCATTTGTAAAAGTACAAATCGTGCGTACAAATCCAATGTAAATCAAATGTAGTTTATTTATTAAACGTTTTCTCATTGTTGTTACTATGGCAACAACTCGCGTCTCTAAACAAAAAACATGGACGTAGTGAAAATAAATTTTCTGGCCTGTATTATAATTCAATTAATTTTTCTTATTTTGAATCAAGAAGTCTCGTCCTCACAGTTTAAATTTATCTGGCACTAATACAACTTAACCTAACCTAATCTGAATTAAAGCTAGGTTAACCTAGATTACATAGACAACATCGACTGTTTAAGAGCAATCTCCCGATTTGTTTAAAACGGAGGGTTTTTAATCAGTGCATTCTACCGGTTATGACCTACGGCGCCGAAACTTTAACTCTGACAGTCAAATCTGCTAAGAAGCTCAGAATAACACAACGCAAGATGGAAAGATCGATGCTCTATGTGTCACTTCGTGACCACGTTAGAAATGAGGACTTACCAGGTGGCTAAGCTCAAGTGGAGCTGGGCTAGACATGTGACCCGCATGGCAGATAGGCGATGGACAAAAATGCTGCTCGAGTGTAGACCAAGAGCTGACATGAGAAACAGGGGAAGACCTCCCACGCGATGGACGGACGATATCAAAAGAATAACCACAAACTGTATGCAGAGCGCTCAAAATAAAGAACAGTGGGCAGAAATGGGGGAGGCCTAAGGGAGGAAGCAAAAGGTTGATTGATGATGATGATGATATCGACAACGATCAAATAGTGTTCCCGTGACTGTGTATTTTTACTAGTTAGCAATTTTTGCCACGCCGGCGCATAAATAAATAACACAATATACTAAGGTTAGGACGTATATCTAACCTTAGTATATTGTATTTTGTCTGTCAAAATTACAATTTTGAAATATTATCGGTAAGAAACAATATTTTTTGTGTAAATTCAATCCATTCATACTCGTGTGTGAAGAAGGGCTTTTATGCACTCATTGCGATTATATCGATTATTCGTTGAAAACTTCGCAACTCATGCCCAAAAACCCTTCTTCACACGCTTGTATAATAAACTACTATTCCAAATTCTGTTCAGCCTAAGCTAACGTTTTTATAGCTTCATCTTCTGTAGCATTTTAATCCTATTTACTCTGTATTGTATCAATAGTTTTGTTTCATTGTATCTCGTCTTAATTTTTTTGAACTATCTCCGTGGAAATCTTTCCTGACGAGACTAAAAATCATCGTAGAAATGCTACTTACAAATTGCAAAGCAGTTATATTTTGCTGGTATTATTTATTAATTTCGTAAAAATTTGCCGCCTGCACTAGTTACGTTCGCCGAACAAAGGACAGCGTGTAGAGAGTCGATAACAGGAAACGCAGTGACAAGAACAGTCTCCTTTGTGCCTTCATGTTCGAACGCACACAAAAATAACAATGAAAGAAAATAAAAAATAGCACCGCAACATATCTTTCTTTGAAATACAAGCTGATAATGAAACAGCCGATGCAACGTAAAAACAAAATTCCAACGAGGTTTACATGGATAATCTTTTAATCTAACAAGGCCTCTCAGGCATCGATGGAATTATCAATTGTAAATAGATTTTAAGCTCTTTACAATTGCGTTACAAACCAGGCTTTCAGATGAAACTATGGTTGTTTTAAACGTTTAATGAAATAATTTGCATTTGGAATATTAGGACACGCTAACAATATTTTGCGGCTGATTGTCAGACAGTTTTAAAATTCCTCTCGAACCGAGAATAAATTACTCGCAGCAACTCCAAAATGAAATTATTAATGCGATTTAGAGAACTCACTGATTACGAAAATGATTATGTTCTTATTTTCCTAGTCGTTTCAGCCGCAACCTCTCTATCCACACTCACCCACAACCATATTTAGGTCAATAAGCTGCTTCAAAGATACAAAACACACAATTGGATTAACTTAACCCGCGCTCTGCTCGCCTAAATCTAACTGATTAATGTGAGCCAACGATTTTCTATCCCATATTGATTCCCTCCAGCACTGCCAATATTGAAACTGTCATAATCAACAATACCTGTTATCACCGACGCCACACTGATTATATTTGACGGCCATAAACTCAACAAGTTTGTATAGGCAATACAATGGAAACAAGATTAAGAATATTAGACTGAACAAACTACAGAAAATTCAATTAGATAATAAAGGAAAACTAGAATTATGTCTTTTGTTAAACAAGGCAAGTTTAGACAGACAAAAGATAAGACTATAAAAAAACTACAAAGAGACTAGAAAGACAATACTATATAGACAAGACTAGATAGACATGGGCAACGAGATATGACTACACAGAAAAGACTAGGTAGATGAAATTAGACAAGAAGAGATAGACAAGTTGAGATGTACAAAAGCTAGACAGAAAACCTAGATCCGCAAAACTGGACATCCAAGACTGGATACAAGACTAGACCTACAAGATAGGGCTTCACACAAGAACGATATTTTTCGTCTCGTCTCGTCTTGTAAAAGCGTCTAGCTTGCGTTTGCGTCTAGTTTACGTTGAGATAACTACGGAATTAGCGATAGCTGCAACTTCCCGTTAGCAGATTTAGATTACTTAAATAATTTTCTTACATTGGTAACGGGGTAGCTGCGGATAAAGAAAACGACAGACTCGGAGACGTGTAATTGTTTATTACTCTACTACATATATTGTCGACTGTTCGGCGCTTGTTAGATGTGTACCTTACAGTTGTCGGAGACGCTCTACCAGCTCGAGCCCTCGCTCAAACGCATCTTTTCTCCCGGCAACTTGGTGAGGGGGATTTTCGTTTTCCCGATTGGTTATCCGTTTTTCCCTCCACTACTTGGTCCTGACGCCAAGTAACACCAAGGAAAAACCTGCCTCGTTATTCAAGGGAAAAACACAGCGTTGTTGTTCGGGGAAAAACGAACACCTGAGTCCGCTCCATCCCGCTCATAAAACGGGCTGGGCCAGATTATAGGAATAATCTTTGAGGAAAGACCGAAAAGATTAGTTTGAGGAAAACCCGAATCTCTGTTGCAGTCTGGGATGACATTAAATATAACATAATAATAATAAATTAATCCCTACAAATAGTAAATTAATGAGTCCCTACAGGACCCCCCTGCTAGTGATTAACGATACAAGTGTATAATGCATGAAGTTACAAAATTGCAGATTATCATTGGCTACATTGTCGAGGAAACAAAACGGTTTCGGTGTTTGATTACCGGGTTTATTCGTAGCCCGCCTGGTAATATTCGGTCTTCTTCCTGGTAATCCTGGTAATCTTGTTCGGAGGCCTGGGTCGGCGTTGGGATTGACAGGTTGGGGTGCAAGCGCTGGTCCTAGCGCTGGTTGCCGGGGAGCTTGGGTTCCGCCCGCGTCGTCCGGGGGGTCGTCTTCTGAGTCGATCTCCAGCTCTGGTTCTTCGATGTTCTCGTCGATGATGTACGCAGGTTTGAGTCTATCGATCGTAACTGGTACGTGTCTTCCCCGCATCAAGAGAATGAAAACCTTGTCATTGCGAGAAATAACTTCGTACGGGCCAACGTACGGCAGTTGGAGAGGTCCCTTTGGTGCGTCGTGGCGCACAAAAACGTGGGTAGCAGTGACGAGATCCTTGAAGACGAAGATTCTGCGCTCACCGTGCCGGAACCCACTGACTGGACGGAGTGTCTCAAAGCGTTGGCGAAGTTCTTTTACGAATTCAGCGGAGTTATCGACCTCTCGGGTCGCTCGGGATACCAGGAGTTCACCGGGAAGGCGGACCATCGATAGGAGACAAGGCGGAAGATAGACCATCTCTGCTGTTGTTGCCTGTAAGTTGTCCTTCCAGGCCGCGCGTATGCCAAGTAGCACCGTTTGGGAGCGTCTCAGTCCACCGATTAGCCTGCAGGCATTTGATTGAGCTTTTCAGCTGCCGATGAAAACGTTCGACCATGCCATTGGCCGCCGGGTGGTACGCCGTTGTGTGCAGGTGTGTCGTCCCTAGGAGTTGGTTGAGGCAGCGCAACAGGCGGGACTCGAACTGCCTGCCTTGGTCGGTGGTGATCCGGAGAGGTGTGCCAAAACTTGCAACCCAGCTGTTGTAGAAAGCGCGGGCCACGGTTTCGGCTTCCTGGCCCTGTAGGGGGACTGCCTCCGGCCATCGCGAGAAGCGATCAACGCAGGCTAGGTAGTACCTGTATCCTTGCGAGTACGGCATGATGATCAGGTCCAGATGAACGTGCTCGAACCGGCGGGAAGGTGCTGCAAATGAGCCGACTGGAGCGGTTACATGCCTAGTGACCTTAGCTTGTTGACACTGGATACAAGCTCGTGCCCAGGTGCGACAGTTCACGTTGATGGAGGGCCAAACGTAGCGCTGTGTCATCAGTTTCGTTGTTGCTCTGACCCCAGGATGAGACATTTGTCGAACGTCCAGCTCCGAGCTGTCGTCTTGCAAGAATCCTTGAAGTTCCGGATCTTGTTGCTGCGATGCCGCCAGAGCCTCGAAGTCCATTGGAACAGTGATCTTGTCGACCCTGGATAGAGCGTCGGCGACGACGTTGTCTTGTCCCGCGATATGCTTGATGTCGGTTGAGAATTGGCTAATCAAGTCCAGGTGACGGAATTGGCGTGGCGAGCATTTGTCGGACCTCTGGCGAAAAGTCAAAATTAGCGGCTTGTGGTCCGTCAGAATGGTGAACGGACGGCCCTCGACCATGTGCCTGAAATGCTGGACAGCACAGTAAATCGCTAGGAGCTCCCGATCGTATGCGCTATACTTGTTCTCGGAGCCACTAAGCTTCTTTGAAACGAATCCAAGCGGCTCCCAGTGGTCGTCTATGCTGTAGTCCGACGCGTCACACACCAGGGACAGGTCTGCGCCGGGTCGAGGGTGCGCCAAGAGTGCCGCGGCGGCCAGCTCCTCCTTGCACTGCATGAAGGCTGCCTCGGCTCCGTTGTTCCAATGAATCGGCGTGCTCCCCTTGACGTTACCTTTGAGAAGGTCGTTGATGGTCGCCTGTGTTTTAGCAGCCTTGGGTAGAAACCTGCGATAAAAATTTAACATCCCCAGGAACTGCCGTAGTCCCTTGGCAGTTTTCGGCTTCTCATATTCTCGGATAGCGGTGACTTTTTCGGGAAGCGGTTCTGTTCCTCTCTCGGAGACGCGGTACCCCAGAAACTGTATGGTTGCTGCGCCGAAACAGCACTTGCCTGGGTTGATCACGACGCCAAATTGCCGCAAGCGTTCGAAGAGGATTTGCAGATGACTACGATGTTCCTCTTCGGACGATGACGCCACCAAGATGTCGTCTATGTAAGCGTAGCAGAAATCCAAACCGCGGAGGACTTCGTCGATAATTTTCCAACAAAAAGTAGTTTATAGTTTGCGAAGTGTAGTCTAGTTTGGGAATTATAGACTGCGATTTACAACCTTTGTCCATTAAGATTAAATCAACAAAGCGCCTCTTGGTTAAAATTTATCCTACAACTTTGTTGCGCGATCACAGGAAAAGTGCGCATCGCAGCAACTTCCGGTTTATAAACTTGAATTCGCAAGTCTTTTTAGAGCCAGAAAATTGTTACCACTCGACGATACATAGTCAAGTTTAGTAACAATCCATCAAGATTTGACACAGGAAACTTAGTTGAGATTGAAAAGTTTAGTCTAGTTTGTGTTGAGATCACTACGGAATTAGCGATAGCTGCAACTTCCCGTTCACAGATTTAGATTCTTTAAATAATTTTCTAACAAAAACTAGTTTATAGTCGCGAAATGTAGTCAAGATTGGGAATTATAGCCTGCGATTTACAATCCTTGTCAATTAAGATTAAATTGACAAAGCACCTCTTGTTAAAAATTTATCCCACAAGTTTGTATCGCGATTTCAGGAAAAGTGCGAATCGCAGCAACTTCTGCTTTGCAAATTTGAATTCGCAGCCTTTTTTGAGCCAGAAAATTGTTACCACTCGACGATACATAGTCTAGTTTAGGAATAATCCATTAAAGTTTGACAAGGGAAATTTAGTTGAGATTGAAAAGTTTAGTCTAGTTTGTGTTGAGATTACTAAGGAACTAGCGATAGCTGCAACTTCTCGTTTGCAGATTTAGATTCTTTAATCAATTTTCTACAAAAAACTAGTTTACAGACTGCGTACTGTAGTCTAGTTTGGGAACTATAGACTGCGATTTACAATCCTTGTCCATTAAGACTAAATTGACAAAGCGCCTCTTGTTTAAAATTTATCCCACAAGTTTGTTTCGCGATTACAGGAAAAGTGCTGGTCGCAGCAACTTCCGGTTTGCAAATTTAAATTCGCAAGACTTTTTGGAGCCAGAATATTGTTACCACATTCGACGATACACAGTCTAGTTTAGGAATAATCCTTCAAGATTTTACACGGAAAACTTAGTTGACATTGAAAGGTTTAGTCTAGTTTGTGTTGAGATTACTACGGAATTAGCGATAGCTGCAACTTCCCGGTTGCAGATTTAGATTCTTTAAACAATTTTCTTCTAAAAACTAGTTTATAGTCTGCGAAACGTAGTCTAGTTTGAGACTTATAGATTGCGATTTACAATCCTTGTCCTGTAAGATTAAGTCGACAAAGCGCATCTTGGTTAAAATTTATCCTACAAGTTTGTTTCGTGATTACAGGAAAAGTGCGCATCATCGCAGCAACTTTCGGTTTGCAAATTTGGATTCGCAAGACTTTTTAGAGCCAGAAAATTGTTACCTCTCGATGATACATAATCTAGTTTAGGAATTAGCCATCAAGATTTAACACGGGAAACTTAGTTGAGATTAAAAAGTTTAGTCTAGTTTGTGCTGAGATTACTAAGGAATTAGCGATAGCTGCAACTTGCCGTTTCCAGATTTAGATTCTTTAAACAATCTTCTAACAAAAACTAGTTTATAGTCTGCGAAATGTAGTCTAGTTTGGGAAGTATAGTCTGCGATTTACAATCCTTTTCCATTAAGATTAAATTGACAAAGCGCCTCTTGTTTAAAATTTATCCCACAAGTTTGTTTCGCGATTACAGGAAAAGTGCTCGTCGCAGCAACTTCCGGTTTGCAGATTTAAAGTCGCAAGACTTTTTAGAGCCAGAAAATTGTTACCACTCGACGATTCATAGTCTAGTTTAGAAATAATCCATCCAGATTTGACACGGGAAATTTAGTTGAGATTGAAAAGTTTAGTCTAGTTTGTGTTGAGATTACTACGGAATTAAAGATAGCTGCAACTTCCTCTTTGCGGATTTAGATTCTTTATACAATTTTCTACAACAAACGAGTTTATAGTCTGCGCAATGTAGTCTAGATTGAGAGTTATAGATTGGGATTTACAATCCTTGTCCATTAAGATTAAATCGCCATAGCGCATCTTGTATGAAATTTATTCGACACGTTTGTTTCGCGATTACAGGAAAAATGCGCATTGCGCATCTATCTCACCCTATATCGTCTCTCGCCCTATCTCGTCTCGTGTGAAGCCATAATACAAGACTAGACAGATAAAAGGAGATAGGCAAAGCTGGACAGACAAGACTAAACAAACAAGGCTAGACAAGACTAGACTGTCTAGTTTTATGCATTTAGTTTAATTTGTTCAGTATTACATTGACCATTATTTCTTTCATTGTCAGTAAGGTTTAAAATCTTTTTCAAAAAATTGGAAACTAATATCCCATGTAAAATGCGGTCCAACAAGGATCCTTTCCTACAACTTTTCCGCTATTTTCCTTTGTAAAATCAAAATTGAGAATAAAAAAGAAAACGGAATAAAAGAAATAAAACTTGAACAAATATTTAATGCGAAATAACACGTTTATACTCGGCCAGAAGAGCCGAGTCGCGTAGCCTCCGACCACCACCAAAGATTCAAAGAACTTTTTGACGTCCTTTGAAGCGGCCTTCGCCGTATCAAGGGTCAAACGGCAGATGCTTTCACTTGTGTTTTGCTTCTCAACACAAACCCCGCACTCACACACGCACACCTCACCTTGACCTCTACATTCCCAACAATTTCCAAGAAACCACAGACCCTTTCAAAAACCATTTCACTAACATTCTTCATCCCTTCGACTCTATCAGTAACTCAATATTTATTAATAACATTATTACTAATGCATTGCACTATCAAATTAACTAGGGCAAAGAAACGGTAGTCCTACAAACCTTCTCCATCTAGTTTTATGTTTCTGATCTTTTCTGTCTAGTTTTGTCTAGTCTTACCAGTCTCTCACTATACCCACTATTCCACTTTGGCGTTTAGTATGCGCCACCCTGGTATCGCATATTTTGCATTCATTTAGGGTGGGCAGCCCGGACGGTTTATGAAAATCGCCTTAGTTGTCGCCTCCCCGACCAGGATTCGAACCCGGGTCTCCCGCATTGAAAGGCGGGTATGTAGTCAGTCATTCTTGACCTTCTACTCTTCACTGTCTACTTTTTTCCATCTAGTCTTGTCTGTTTGGTCTGCTCAGTCTTGTACATTCAGTTGTGTCTCTCTATACTCGGGCCTGCGAGAGAGTGCATCTCGTCTCGACGAGTGTAGCATTGTTCTGCGCCTACCCCCACTTTATTTCCAGTGCGCGGTGTTTAGTTGTCCGTGTTTGAAAAACTGATGCATATTTATCAACTCAAACCAATCTGCGCGTACCTCGGCGCGTCCTTTTCCACTCATATCTCGTGGCAGTACAGCTGCATTCTCTCGCTGACCCGAGTATAGTCTTGTTTGTCTAAACTTGTCGATCTAGTATTATTTTTCAGTCGTGTCTCTATCGTCTCCTCCCTCTAGTCTTGTCTGACTATTTTTGTTTGTTTATTCTTGAAGCCTAATCTTGTCTGTAAAGTCTTGTCTGAGTGGTCTTATTTGTTTATCTATTTGGTTTTACCTGTTTTTGGTTTGGTTTGGTTTTACCTGGTTCTGCCTGTTTTATCCATTTTGTGAACTCATTTAATCATATAATTTGCAATATTAATGCGCTCATCTTGATTATTACTAGACCATTTAATGTATACCGGGTAGTCGTTAGTTGTGGGAAAGATCGTGCAGTGGAGACGTTCCCACTTATTGTGTTATTTATTATTTTCCCTCGCAAATTTTTGTGTGATTTGCCAGACAGTCTCGGTCTCAATTAACGGATTAAATTGATCGTGACACCTTCTTGGTTGAGATCGATCACACAAGATTACAATGCATGTTGAGTTAAATTAAATCCGCATAATTCATGTAATGTTGATGATTTAGATAATTTATGTAAAACTGAGTAAATTATTTTGTATTCAAGTAAAGTAGATAATGTTGAAAATTGTGAGAAATAAATAAAGTAATTAGTCTAATTTGATTATAAATTGTTCGAATTATGGACAAGCAAGTTTCGACTTTGATAAATCTTAAGATTGAGAAAACGTTTTAGCCGTAGCAACAGCTTGATTAATCGAATAATATTTTATAATGAATTTAGCATGCGACAATTTACGAATACTACATTCAAACTATCAAAGCATATAACTCTTATAAAGTGTTATTACACTGATATCTTCTGTTATAAAGATATCAGTGTAAAGATATCAGTGTATATCAGAAGATATCAGTGTAATTCCAGCTATTGACAGATTAGAAGATTTCGTAATGATAATCTCCTACCTTCAATTTTGTAGGTTATGTTCCGTACTATGAAACAAAATTGTCATGTCCTTATTGATAAACCCTTTATAAGAGTTATAAGCTTTGATATTTATTATAAAATATTATTCGATTAATCAAGTAGTTATAACGGGTACAACGTTTTCAATCTTAGGATTTATCAAAGTCGAATCTTGCTTGTCCAACATTCGAACAATTTATAAAATAATAGACTCTTTGGCACACTTTGCTCAAGATGCGTTGTGTGAGCCGTTGGCTACGTCAAATCAGAGTAACAGAAGATATCAGTGCAATTCCAGCTAATGACAGATTCGAAGATATCGTAATGATAGTCTCCTACCTTCAATTTTATTATTAATTTGGTTCAAACCATGCCAGCTGATTTTTAAGTTTTATAACCTACAAACTTTTTGATGATCTACCAAAGACAAAAGTCAGTCTTTTTATTATTGTGAACTTCACGAACGAGCAATGTTTGGAAATCGTTAAAACTTACCACCGAAATTCTGAGTTGGTAGTCGCATCTTTAAGAGGGCTTACTCCAATTTTTAGTCGCAATAATCGTCCCACCAGACAAGCTGTGCGTGCGATGGTGAATAAATTTGAATCGACATATTGACTGTTTAAAGTTCCTATTCCAGTGAGACAACGCACCCCGGCCGAAGTACTAAAAATATTGCAGCTGTAAGAGCTCAAAATGAACTAAACAAGTTTTCACGCCGTTCAACAAAAATTGGAATTTCTTAGTCCACATTATGTACAATTCTGCGTAAAGTTCTCAAGCTGCACCCTTACAAGATGAAATTAATCCAAGAACTAAAACCTCTGGATCATTTACAGCACCGAAATTAATGCGATTTTGTTCTGCAAAAGTTTGGAGAAAATCCTGAATTTTATCCAAAAATTATCTGTAGCGATGAAGCTCATTTTTGGCTATAAACGGAATATGTGTTATTGGACAGCCACAAATCCATATGTGCCATGTTGGAAGCCTATTTTTGGCCATAATTGAATGGAATTCACATCAGCGATATGTGGTTCCAACAAGATGGTGCGACAAGCCACACAGCTAGTCAAACAATCGATTTATTGAGAAGAAAATTTGGTAATCGCTTAATCTTGAGAAATGGTCTAGTCAAATAGCCACCTCGCTCATGCGACGTTGATAGATTTTTTCTTATGGGGTTAAAATAACCCTATTATAGTCGGAGGTTTATGTCAAGAACAAAAAAGTTTTAGAGGAGCTCGGGAACTATATCGAAGGCGAAATTGACTACATTCCGGCGTTTTATAGCATAGCCTTTTCTTGCATCGTACTGTTGCAATAAATATTATAATTCTACCTACAATTCAAGTACAATAAAGAAAAAGGTGTCTGTCCACCCAGATAATAATTGGTTATACTATTAAATACCGTAGCACAGTTAACAAAGTATCTAGTTTTCTGGAAATTATGTATTTATTACTCATGCGCAAAAAGTACTTCTTGACGTATGTTTTTTATACGATAAATGCCACCTCTCGTTGTATTGCCACATAACCTGGGTAACACACGCAAACATTCAATATCGCTAGGTTACAGTAAAAAAAAAAAATAAATAAATGAAATAAACACAATCAATACTTCGATATTACAAAAGTGACGTGAAAGTGTCAGAATTTTTTTTCATTTCAAAATTAAAATTAAAGAAACCGTTTTAAAAAAATTCTATGGTGATACCGAAGTCTGAGGAGAGTTCTTATGACGAATCCACTCCACCGGCCACAATAGAAAAAGCAACTTCTTAATTTTTGATTTCGTTTTTTTTATGTTCCCTGGATCCCAAACTTTGCACATCCCCTCGCATGAATATTAAAAAATATTGTATGTAACATAGGCGGTATTGTCAACTGCCCTTTCTAGCGATTGTGCGCACTCACATCCTTTGTGCGCCAAATTTCGCTCACGCATCAAATTGACAACTTACCGCCCTAGTTACAAAATATACTATTTCAATATTATCGTCAATATCGTTCCAAGCGAAACGTCCTTAAATTTAGTTATTGAAATATAGTTGCGTTTTATTCACAGGAACTCTATTCAACAATATATTATCTTCCTTTTTTCCTGCTTCAGTGTGGAACCTAATTTAATCTAGATAATGGAAAGTGGTAGTTCAATATTCACATAAATTGATTAACGATAAACGCATTGGCCCTGTTACGTAAACACTATCGAATCCACTTAAAAACTGCTTCGTAAATATTTTACCATAAAACTTTTATCAACAAACCTTAAGCCACAGAACTATTTATACTATTATACCATTTTATATTTTCACTTAGTGACTAGAAAGACAAAACAGGACAGACAATATGAGATAAATAGACAATATACAGACAAGACTAGACAGACAAAACTGGAGAGAAAAAAGTAGGCAGACAAGGCAGTAGATAGAAAAGATGAGATAATCAAAACTAAACAGTCAAGACTAAATAGACAAGACTAGACAGACAAGACATGACAGCCATGACTAAACAAGAGAACAGACAGACAAGACTAGCCAGACAAGAGAAGACAAGACTAGACAGACGAGACTAGAGGCGAGACGAGACTAGACAAAAACAAGACTAGACAGATGAAATTAGACAAACGGATTAGTCAGATACGACAAAACATAAAGCGCTAGACATACGTGACTAGACAGTTAGGACTAGAGAGATAGACTAGGTAGACTGGAATGTACAGACAAGATTAGACTATACGGACAAGATTAGACTATACCGACAAGATTAGACGATAAGGACAAGACTGGACTAGAAAAACAGACACAAGACTTTTTTCTGTTGAATTTGCTTGAGAGCACCCCCTGAAACTTCCTGAGCATTTTGGAACTGCTCCAGGCATAACTTCAAGATGTCGCTGTATTAACCCTTTGCCCTCCTAACGAATTTTAAAATAGCCTATCAAAAACTACCTTGCGCTGCCGCCGAAGCGGCGACAAAGCAGTGCAAAGGATTAATTTTTCCCTTACAGCCTTCTTCCACATCAAATGATGAGGAATTCAGGTATTTGCAGTTCTCCGCTTGATTTCGGCATGGTGTCTTGTCGATTTGTACTGCTCTTTCATGCACATAATGTCTTGGGTCATGTTCGTTGTTGCAATTCTGAGTTAATCATTTCGGCAACTAGTGCTAAGGTATTCGTTCGACTTTCCCGTATCTATCGGTGGCATTCAAATATAGTTTGTTCTGCGCAGACAGATATGACTAAATGGTCTAGACTAGACGAGAGTAAAGAGACAAGATAGACTAGACTAGAAAACCAAGGCTACGCAATTTGTCGAGTCAAACCAAACGTGACAAGGAAATACCAGACAAATAAAACTGTTAAGATTACTCTAAAGTTACTATTAAGTTTTTAACTCACAAATTTTATAAAAAAAATTGGAAATATTACTATGTTTCATAGTATAAGAAATGAATTAAGGAAACTTATGTTCTTTAAACTTAAAACAAACGGAACACAGCCTGAATATATAAATATATTTAGCCTTTCCGGAGCTCTATAAGAATTATTGAGTCTTTTTAGGACTACCAAAACAAATCTCACATGAAATTTGTATTTCATAGCTTTTAGTCCACCTTTGTGGCACTCAACAAAAACCATAAAAATAACATTGTTTTTAAGATCATGTCTTTCTGATACCTTAAGTCGATAGCCATCTGTGGACGCGTTTAGCGATTTATCTCTCATCAGCACAGCTTTGCTTCCATGAACAATAATTTGTAAACCACTCACCACTATAAACCACTCTATAGAGCTCCGGAAAGGCTGAATATATTTATATATTCAGGCTGTGTTCCGTTTGTTTCAAGTTTGTATGATTTTCTATAACGTAGGATGGTTTCACCAATTCTATCTTATGTTCTTTGATTCACAAATTGACTATTAACATAAATAAAATAGGAGTAATTATTAGTACGGTATCGCTCCTGCATATTACTGCTGAGAGCACGAGGTTATAAGAAAATGAAAATAATTATGAACATATTCTGCCTTTTGGCTTCATCAGTATGGACTTATCATATAATCTCAAATTGACTCGTGTGACCTCGTGGTCTCTCTTAGCTTAATAATTATATTTTATTTATTACATTGAATTGAAAAATTCACTTTGTTTTTTACCACACTTATAGATGTGTAAAAAACTAAGTGTGGTAAAAAACAAAGTGATTTTTTCAATTCAATGTAAGTATGGATTACCACGTAGTAACTGTCGCAACCATCCTATTTATTTTATTTATTAGTCAATTTCTGTCAATCTTCTTGATAGTCAATCTTCTTTACTAAATAGATTAATGTTAGCATACAAAAATTGTATTATGTTATAGATCAATTGTAGTTCGATGCCATATAGTTCATTTAGTTCATAAGCAAAAATAGTTGTGTAATCGTATAATTCAATATCAATAAAAGTTTGCATGTTAATTTTTTGCAATATTTTACATTTTAATGTGAATTTCGAGTGGGGTTTTCGATGAAAATTTCAATAATTTTTCGCGTTTCCGTAATAAATTTGGGTTATTTAATTGAGTGTTATTAATTGTGTTTTCCATTATTTCAGTTTTAATAATCGTCTGCGTTTTGAGCAAATGCTATATTTTATCGATGGATTTTTAACCAAACATGTAAAACCTTTGAAATTAAACATTTATCTCTAAAAATATTCGCTTCTATCTAGTTTGTAACTCAGACTCTTCAGTTCAGTTTGTGTTGTCTCCTCTTGTAAGGAGACACCACAAACTATCTCCTCTTTGTCTCCTCTTGTGTGTTGTCCGCCTGGTCTTATTTTTCTAGTCTTTTCTGTCTAGTGTTGCCTGTCTAGTCAAACAAAACACAAAAAAAACATTTATTAATCTTGGGATGTATATAGATATATATATATATATATATATATATATATATATACTATATATATATATATATATATATATATAAATATATATATATATATATATATATATATATATATATATATATATATATATATATATATATATATATTCGATAGGTCATACATATTAATATGATTAGTAAGATATAATTGAAAAAGAAAAACAAAAAGTAAATTAAACACACAATTAATTACTTTAAAGATCTATTGTTTTCAACTCCATCAAAACCATAGTTTATAAATCGATGAATTCTTCAGTACTATAATAGCACATATTCACAACATAACTTTTTAATTTTTTTTCTAAATGACTTGTATGTCCATTCTTCTTTAATTATTTCCGGTATACTATTGTAAATTTTGACTCCTATTCTATTTGGTTCTGCAGAACGTAAAGTGCAATTGCTCTTTGGTGAATAGAGCTTTAAGCAATTTCTAGTAATGATGTGTACATCCATGTTCATTCTGAAAGAACTCAGGTTTTTACGGATGTGACATGCTACTTCCAATATATATATATATATATATATATATATATATATATATATATATATAAATATATATATATATATATATATATATATATATATATTTATATATATATATATATATATATATATATATATATATTGGCCAGCTATATCACAAAGAAAGTAAACTCAAAAGCGTATCTCATTAGAAGTGTTAGAGAAGTTTTACCCAAGTCGGCGATAATAAACGTTTATCATGCAGAAATTAAGTCAATCATGACATATGGAAATCTTATATGGGGAGCTTCACCATACCTTAAAACAATATTTCTCGCACAGAAAAGAGTCGTAAGGGCGATAGCAGACATCTACATAAAGCACTCATGTAAATCACATTTCAAGGAGATGGAATTATTAACAATACCATCCATATATATATATATATATATATATATATATATATATATATATATATGGATATATATATATATATATATATATATATATATATATATATATATATATGGATGGTATTGTTAATAATTCCATCTCCTTGAAATGTGGTTTACATGAGTGCTTTATGTAGATGTCTGCTATCGCCCTTATGACTCTTTTCTGTGCGAGAAATATTGTTTTAAGGTATGGTGAAGCTCCCCATATAAGAATTCCATATGTCATGATTGACTTAATTTCTGCATGATAAACGTTTATTATCGCCGACTTGGGTAAAACTTCTCTAACACTTCTAATGAGATACGCTTTTGAGTTTACTTTCTTTGTGATATAGCTGGCCATTATTTTCCAGGTCATATGTTCTTCTAGAAACGTTCCCAAGAATTTTATAGATTCAGCTCTTTCTATATTACAGTTTCCCACTGTTAGTCTAAGATCTTGCATATGTTTCTTTCGGCTTGTTTGAAATGCTCTATGTTTGGTTTATTCTCCATTTAAGAGTATATTATTGGCAGAGAACCATTTGTATAGCTTTTTTAATAAGATATTAGCTCTAGCTGAGACTCTTCTGCTTTGTCTTTAGATATAATGCCACTACATCATCTGGGTACAGGGTAATCTGGTCTCCTGCAGCATAACTAATAAGATCAGCTGTGTATATGAAGAATAAAATGGGGGCTAATGCGCTTCCCTGTGGCACCCCAATTGTGGTTTATATTATTTCTGATTGTTTTTGGCCAACCCTTACACATTGTTTCTTATTTGTTAAGAAAGAATTAAACCACCTACCCGTTTTACCTCTCACACCATATATGTCGAGTTTCTCCAGTAGCTTATAGTGGGATACGCAGTCGAATGCCTTGCTTAGATCACAAAATATCACGACTGACTAGTATGACATAGACTGACATAGTCTTGCCTCTGTAGTCTACTTTGTTATAGTCTTGCTTGCGATGTCTCGTCTTTCTAGTATTTTATATCTAGTCCTCTCTAGTCTAGTCTCGCCAATCCTGTCTGTCTAGGATCGTTTATCCAGACTTGTATGCCTAGACTTGTGTGATCTTGCTAGCCTAGTCTTGTATATTTTAATATAGCGGAAAAGGCAAAAGTAGGCACTTATAATGCTCGATGTGTACAGTTAGTGTACGTTAAGTATACATAAGTGTATAATATACACTTATTACGCTCGATATTAGAAATGTATTTAATTCGGCAATATGGCAACGTATGGTAGAGGAACTAACGGAAAGAGGTGTATCACCAAATCTTCTACAAATGGTCCATAGTTACGTGTGTCAACGATCGCGTCTTAATGTTTGAGTCTATGACGTCAGCAGTGGTGCTCCACAAGGTTGTGTAATGGGACCAACCAGGGCGTCTCAGAGGGGGGGAGGGGGACAGAAGGGGCAGATGCATAATTTAAGGGGCCTCACTTTCCAAGATTCTGATTTATAACGGAATTTGGTGATTCTAAAGCGCGAAAAGGATTTGTTAAGTAAATTTACTTATTCAATAAATATTTAATACCATAACAAACACTATAATTTTTTCTTCCCCTAAGTTTTTAATTTTCCATGAATGTAGTAGGGGGCCTCCAAATATGAATTGTCGCGGGCCCCGCATTTTCTCTGATAGGCTCTGTGACCAACACTGTGGAATGTACTTTATCACGGTGCTCTCCATATAATAGGGGATATGCGGATGATCTGGTACGTACCATTGTAGGAAAAACGGAAAGAGGAAGAATGTTTAGAGCAATTCAATCATCTTCTTCTTCTTTAATCCATAGCCGGCGCATGGAGAGGTGATCGACCTCGTAGCCAGTACGCTGCTGTTGGTGCCGCTAGATTCCGTGCTCCATTCACTATACGCTTCCATGCTAATCGATCAGTTGCAACGGTTCTTGCCTCAGCTGTTGTTATTCGCTGGTTTTTTTAATCGTTCTCTACGTGTTTCAACCATGTGGTCTTCGGTGCTTGTTTTTGTGTTCTCCAATCAAGAGGTCGTTTTTTCCATGGGAGTTTGTGCGGTACTCGATTGTCGCCCATCCTACAGATGTGGCCGAACCATCGTAATCGGCGTTTTTGAATTTCCTCAACAATCGGTGTCTGTTGGTCGCACCTTTCTCTGGTTGTCTCATTTCGGAGGTGGTTGAGGAATGAGACGCAGAGAATCTGTCTCAGGCATCGCATTTGGAAGGCCTCGAGCTTGTTAAGGTCTGGTTTGAGTAATGTCCATGTTTCCGATCCATAAAGAAGAATTGGGAGGATCAGCGTCCGGTATAGGCGTATTTTGGTTTTGATGGTAATATTCGTCCGCTTCCATATGCACCACTTGAGTGAAGCAAACGTTGCTGTTGCCTGGCCTATCCGGCTGTGAACTTCGGCTGTCGAAGCTACTTTCTTCTCCACAACCAGTGATCCCAAATATTTTAACTGTGGTACCTGCTCGATTGTGGTTCCATCGAGGTAAACTCTGGCTTCAGATCCATCCGTTGTAAGCACTTTGGTCTTATCCGCATTGATTCTCAGTCCGTATGACTGGGCAATGCGGGAAATGTCATACAAGGTGTCTGTTGCTTCGGCATCTGTGTTGGCGAAAACCGCACTGTCATCGGCGAACATCAGATCGGTTAGGAAGTTTTTGTCATCATATCGAACTCCGCGTCGCCCATCAAACGCTTTTCGCATAATCGTGTCGATCACAATGTTAAAAAGGAGCGGCGAGGCCACGTCTCCTTGCCGGACTCCGGTTCGAATCGGGAATTCCTCAGACATGTCGTTTCGGATACGAACATTGCTGGTTGAGCCGTCGTACGATGCTTGAAGAAGTTGAATGATTTTCAGTGGCACGTGTTCGATCTTCAGGGCTTCCCACAAGCTTGTCCAATCGATGCAATCAAAAGCAGATTTGAAATCGATGAAGACGATGACAGTTCGTTTGCCACATCGAATTCTTTCTTCCATTAGCTGACGGAGAGCAAATATCTGATCGATGCATCCTCGATGTGGTCGAAATCCAGCTTGTTCTTCCCGGCTTGTTTGCTCTCGATGTTTCTGTAGTCTTGATTGTATGATTTTCATAAATACTTTGCCGACGATCGAGAGGAGGCTAATACCACGGTAATTCCTGCATTCCCGACTGTCGCCTTTCTTCAAAATAGGCACAACAATCGCTTTCTTCCACACGGATGGAACACAATCTGAATGCCATATATGCACTGTGAGAACGTGAAGTTGATGTAATAAGACGTCTCCCCCGGCTTTGATCATTTCGGCAGTTACTTGATCTCCTCCCGGCGCTTTACCATTTTTCAGGGATTTTATTGCCGTCTTCACCTCATTGATTGTTGGTTCAGTATCGGGAAACTGATTTATCGGCTGCTCAATAATCGGCAGTTCGGGTGCTGGACCTACTGGCGGATTGTGGTTGTACAGCTGATAAAAGAATTCTCTCCACCGCTGTAGACGTTCCTGAGGAGAGGTCACGAAAGTTCCATCCAATTTTTTGATATTGTCATTTGTTGATGTTGTTTTGCCACTTAACCGTCGGATTGTCTGGTACAGCGTCCGGTACTCATGCCTTGACGCTGCTTCTTCCATGTCAGCCGCGATGTTATTCCAGTAAGCTTCCCGTTCCAATTTCATTTTCTGTCGAACTTCTTTGTTCAATCGTCGGACATTCAATTCAATCATAGAACATATCACCAAAACATATCAAGAAAGAAAAGAATGAAGGCCATAAAGAGTAAGAAAGAGAGATGTTAGAGAAGAGTAAATGAAACCACTGCCTCCTAACGGAGGAATTCAGTTATCTTAGGGAATTTTAAATTAGGTTTTGTTGAAAACAAACAGAAGATTTATAATATATAGTCAACAAATGTTAGGTTACCGAAAAATGAATACGGTACGCAGTCTAATGCCGAAAGAGTTCAATATGAAATTGCAAAGTTTTTACAAGCAAAGTGCAGGTTATCCCTAAAAGGGTGAAGTGAATGAAGAAATCATTTAATATGGAAGGAGCTATGTCAAACAGATGCCCTAATTGCGCGTAATGCAAGGTGGTAGATAGTACTATATGGAGATATGTCTACCACCAGCAGTCCTGGGGTAAACCGGTTAACCGCAAGGTGCCATCTACAACCCATCTAAAAAAAAGTCTTGTATGTTTAGCATTGTCTGGCTAGTCTCGTCCGCCTATTCTTGTTTGTTTATTTCTGACGAATCTGTTTTTCTCGTTTCATCATGTTTTTATTGTAATTGAAATGCATTTATTAAATTTATGCTGCCATTGTGAAGCAAAACAATTTTTATTAAATGAATTAATCTAGAAAACAGTTTCCGCGCAATACCGACTACATTTAATTATAAATTGCGTCAGCGCCGACATTAATATAATTAATAACGATTTACATTAAAATGTCTGTACATGTAGAAATTATTTCGGGCTATGAGTAATATTTTCCGTCATTATAGGGTCGTTTTGATTTATACGATTTGCGTCGCATTTAGTTCAATCAACTTTTATGATTCGTCTCCAATCGCTCCACATAAAAACATTATTCAAATGCATTAATGAGACTAAATAACTCAATATCATCAATATATTTTATCTACTCACACACCAAAATGAACACATTAATAAATACATTTTTGTATGTGAAGATTGTCATTATTATAATCGTGTCTAAAAATATTCAAATCGTGTGTAAAAATATTCAAATCGTGGGCAAGTCCAATGTGAATCAAATGGAGTTTCATTATTAAACGATTTCTGTTTGTTGTTACTATGGCAACTTGCGTCACTAAAATAAATAAATTTCCTGACGTTTATTGAAATTGAATTATTTTTTCTTATTTTGAATCAAGAGTCTCGGTCTCTCAGTCTGGATTTATCTGGCTTTAATATAACTATAATATATATTTATCTGGCTCTAATATAACTTAAGCTAACCATAACCTAATCTAGATTAAATCTAGGTTAACCTAGATTACATCGACAACGACCAAATAGTATTCCCGTCTTTGTGCGTTTTTACAAGTTTAAATTTTTTGCAATTTTTATCACAGAGGCGCTGAACGTTATAACCTTTGTGTCAGTGATATGAAGTACGTTGTCTGTCAAGATTACAATTTTTACAATAATATCGGTAAGAAACAAAAATTCTTTTGTAAATTCAACAGTATTTTAACATGCTTTGTAGATAAAATAATTTATGGCACACGTGTGTGAAAGGCTTTTGTACACTCATTGCGATTAAACCACTCGCCTTCGGATCGTGCTTTAAACTTCGCAACTCATGCATAAAAGCCCTTCTTCACACACTTGTATCATAAACTACTATTGCTTGAATTAAATTGTTGTTGTTTAAATCGAAGAAAACTCGACAAGGAACTTCTCTGGACGGATCTGACTAGCTTGTCTATTTAGTTTTGTCTGTCAAGTTTTATTTGTCTACTAACTATTACCTATCTAGTCTCTCTCTTCCTGACTAGTCGTATCTATCTCGTTTTGTACGACTAGTCTCATAATAATAAAAATAGCTTTATTCACTTGGCCACATTAATGGATAGACCACGTTGTGGTTGTGATGGTTTCTTGTACATATTTTACATATTATAAGGCAATAAATACAGTAATAAAATAAGAATAAAATAATAATAATAATATTCCAGAAAAACATTAAGATAATAATACAATAAATATAAAGTTGCTTAAACATAGAAGTACGAAATATAAATAAATTTAAAACAAAACCTTGAACACCAAAAATAAGTTTGCTACCTTATAGTTTACATACAATACATTTTACTCCTTTAAAAACTCAGAAACGGAATAGTATGCTCCTTGCAACAGGATTCGCATGACATGTCGTTTAAAATGGTTATAGTCCTCTGATTTTATTTTATTATCCAGCTTATTAAACAATTTTATGCCTGAGTAGTTGAAGGACTTTCTATATAAAGCAGTATTATGTTTAGGATAAGATAATAAAGTGCCGTATCTTGTGCAGTGGTTGTGCGTATCCGATAATTTTTCGAAACCTTTTACATTCAATTTTATATAACACAGAACTTTTAGAATATAAATTGAGGGCAATGTAAGTATATTGTTCTCTGTGAAACACGCTCTACAACTTTGCCCTGATTTAAGACCAAATATAAGTCGAATGACTCTCTTTTGCATCACAAAACATCTGATTACCGTAGAAGCTTGACCCCAGAGCAAAACGTGAAGCGATTTGTTTGAGTGGGCCAACGCATAATACACCCTTATGATTGATGCCTTGTCCATTGATTTTTTTTAATTGGAGAATTCCAAAGTATGCACTCGTCAGTTTTTTACACACATAATCGATATTGAGTGACCAAGTATGTGAAGAGTCTATCCGCAGCCCCGGAAAATTGGTTGATGTTGAAAAGTTAAGTTGTTTTTGATCAACTGTGAGTCGGAAATCTGTTGGAATTTTTCGAAGCTTTGCAAAATATAGGCAAATCGTTTTATCCGAATTAAGGATCAGATTGTTAGCTCTACACCAAGTAAGCCAACAACCATTGCAACTTTGACTTCCAGCCCATCTATATTGATTCCCTAGACTGCCAAATTCATATCGTCTGCGAATAGTATGTTTTCCGCACTTACATAATGTGGCAAATCGTTGACAAACAAAAGAAACAAAAGTGGTCCCAAAACAGATCCTTGAGTCACACTCATATTTATATCTCTGCAGCTAGACTTACTGTTATTGGCATGAACAATTAGCTTGCTTCCCATAAGAAATGATCTTATTAAACTTAAGAAGGTACTTCGAAAACCATAACATTCCAGTTTTGCTAACATAAAATCAATGTTGACAGTATGAAATGCCTTCGAAAGATCGAAAACTAATCCTATTACATGTTTCCCAGTATCCATCTCATGCATGATAATTTTTTTTAAGCTCTCTGTGGCTGTCTCTACTGATCTATGTGATCTAAACCCATGCTGGTAGTTACTGAACAAGTTGAATTTTACTAAATAGTCAGTCATTCTATTATAAATCAGCATTTCATAGATTTTTGAAAAGGCAGATACTATTGAAATTGGTCGATAGTTTGAAATGTCATCTCTCTCTCTCTCTCTTAGTTCCTGTTTCCCCCAGTGGGGCATAGGGCTTCTACCAATTATCGCCATCTGACTCTATTTCGAGCCACGTCCTTCAACTCATTCCATGATTTGCAGGTGGAGGTGATTTCGGTTTCAATTGTGCGTCGCTATGTTGTTTTTGGCCTTACTCTCTATCGCTTACTGCCTTGGGGATGCCAGTCCAATGCTTGTTTTGACTGCTTCACTCAAACATCGTTCTGACATTGCAGCATCCAATTCGTGTCCGTGTTTTCATGCTAAAGGTCGTGTATCGTAGATCCGTCCGGTTAATTTTCTTGGTTGAAGTTTCGGTGATAATTTGTTTTCGGATATGTAGGCTATCAACCTTCAGTACCCTAGTTCCCCGGTGGGGCTGCCACCTTTAGGCATGCGAACCTACCCTGGTTTTCTGTCGGAGTTTTCCTTCTCTTAGCAAAGTGGCGAGTTTTATGGCGCCGGAGATTCGGCAGGCACCCCTCTCTATTTGCTACAACATTGTTGCATTGCCCAGGGAGTGCCGCGAGGCGGCTAGAGATAGGATTCGTTGGCTGAATAATATTCAAAGGCATTTGCCGGTATTTTGGCGTTGCACTCCTATTGGCGTCGGCGCGCAACACTGAGACCTAAACCAACATTACTCCCCCTTTTCATTCCCTGAATGTTCCCCCAAACATAATAGTTTTGCTAACATAAAATCAATGTTGACAGTATCAAATGTCTTTGAAAGATCGAAAAATAATCCTATTACATGTTTCCCATTATCCAGCTCATGCATAATACATTTTTTGAAGCTCTCTGTGGCTGTCTCTACTAATCTATGTGATCTAAACCCATGCTGGTAGTTACTGAACAAGTTTTATTTTACTAAATAATCTGTCATTCTATTATAGATCAGCCTTTCATAGATTTTTGAAAACGTAGATACTATCCAAATTGGTCGATAGCTTAAAATGTCATACATGCCGGATTTTTTATACATGGGAATTACGAGAGCGACCTTCAGAGACATAGCATATACTCCATCTTCTATAGATTTATTGAACAGTTTCAACAGTGGACCCTCTAAGACGTCTATCATGAATTTTATTGTTTTCATTGAAAAGCCATCAATGCCTGATGACTGAGTAGTGGCAGAGTTAGAAACAACCTTTTGAAGTTCAGCGGCTTCAATAGGAGGCACACTATAAGAATTAGGAATACTAAAATGGGACAGAGTGCAATCAGAGCTAGATTTGGGCATAAAGTGTTCTCGTATTAGAGTTAGGGCCATCTCAGAGAAATGTGTTACAAATATTTCTGTAACTTGTTTGCCTGTAATTGGCGCGTCATCGATTTTGAGTGATATTGATTTACTCATTTTTAGGGTTCCGTACCGAAAACGGAACCCTTATAGAATCACTTTGTTGTCCGTCTGTCTGTCTGTCTGTCTATCTGTCTGTCTGTCTGCCTGTCTGTCCGTCTGTCTGTCCGTCTGTTTGTCAAGACCATTTTTCTCAGGAACGCGTAGAGGTAACAAGTTGAAATTTGTATCAAATACTCGGCTCTGCGGTCTCTTTCAGCTGTGAAAAAATCAAACTTGTAAGTCAACGCGATCAAAAGATATGACCCTTTATGTCGCATATTTTGCGATTTCACAGGGGAATCAAAACCTATAGGGTACTTCCCGTTGACCTAGAATCATGAAATTTGGCAAGAAGCGGTGTCTTACAGCACATGTAAAGGACGAAATCTGAAAACCGTAAATATGTAGTTTTATTACAAGAAAAATGCGAATTTACTATTAGAATCTTATGAAAATACACTAATGTGTTGCGTGTTATTATCAGGCACCAGAAGCATATGGGTTGCATACAGTTAGGTCCTCCTCGATTATGTGCTGCACGGTTAGGTCCGAAGGTTAAAAAGTATATGTTGGCACCAAGCTGTTTATTCTGAATTTTCTTTGTTTATATTCATTATGCATTTCATCACGTACGCTCTATATACACAATATATACAGGGTATATATTATGTCTAAATTTTGCTTGTTTATAACCGACATGCGACATACTCCAGTCCCGTAACATCCTGTATATATTATATTTCGTCTAATTTTTGTTTATAATCTACATATACTTAAATCGCCCTAATACGCCCTATAATACGCCCTATATTTTTTGGTAGTCAATTGCCCAAAAGCAGTGAATTGAACAACTGATTGTTCAGAGTATCGAAATATATCTAGAAATAGTTAATATATTAGTTTTCATTAGATCTAGGAATAGTTAGATCTTAATATAAGTTAGTGAATAAGTGTAATACTAAAATAAAGTTTGCTTTTTATAAGTTTAAAAGTATTCGCGTTATTTAAAAAAAAATACCCTGTATACCTTTATACAGGGTATATAGGTATACAGGCAAAATTGAGCAGTAAAAACAAATAGTGAAGTTCCAGAACCCCTAAACACTCATAGTGAATGGGGGATGTATGGTAATAAAATATTGGGTAGAATTCCACCGTGCGACAGCGAAATCTTGAGGTTATGCTTGCAGCGGTACTAAGATGGTCGTGATTTCAGGAGGGCCACTGGTCAAGTTAACTGAATGTGCTTGCTACGTCCTCCACAAAAAAAAGATACCTTACAAGTTTGTACGGAACCCTCGGTGCCCGAGTCACAACTCGCACTTTTTTTTAATTTTTTGTTTCCTTATTGTTTGGTTAATAATCGACCAAGATTCCCTAGATTTGTTTTTACACCGCTGTATTTTATTTAAGACAAGCCTCCTCTTAATAGTGGCAGTGTGTTTTGTGTATTGACGTTTCCTCATTTTATAATATGCAATAAGATCGAAATACTTAAGGGTGTAACACAGCCAATATAAATTTCTTAGTTGTTTACCTTCTGCAATTACTTCTGTTGTAATCCATTTGTTATTTAAGAGGATAATTTTTTTGATTCAATGGGGCATGTCTGGTCTAAGGCACACGTTAATTTATTACAAAATGTGTTGAAGGTCACCTCCACCTCTTCTTTTAAAATCGCTGACATATCAATTTTGTTAATGAAACGTTGTAGTTTTTATAAATTATCATCGGTAAAGTGTCTGCATAGGTGATATGTTGCATTATGGTTCCTTAAATAGAGATTATCCGATTTTAGATGCAATACCAAACTGAGGTGGTAAATGTTAGTAAACCTATCAGAAACTCTGAAATCCTGCAACTGCCAAGGAAGCAGATCGCAATTGTGGTAGGCCTACTTACAGAACACTGCCCTCTACGAGAACACCTGCATACAATGGGTATCTGGAAGGATGAACCTTTATGCAGGTTATGCTATGAGGAGGACGAAACCGCCGCCCATATAATCTTCCACTGTGAAGCAATTGCACGTAGGAGACAAGCTTGATATTACAGCTGGGAGAGTCCCCGTGAAATACATGGCACATAGAATCCTGGACCTAATAGAGGGACTGGATCTATTTGCATGAACGAAACAATGTGGGGAAATACAATAGGCCAATGGGCCGCAGTGTTTTACGGGCTAACCACCCTGGACCCACATTGGTTAGAGGAAAAAAAACTGAGGTGGTCTGCCATAACTGGATCAATTATTCTGCAAGTGCAGGCGTTCATATCAATATTGGTTACCATGTAGTCAATAGATGTTTGTGACGTTATACCATATCTATTGGTAAAAATTGGATTGGTGGACCATGGTTAATCATTCCTAAACTGAGAGATTTAAAAATGTACATAAGTTTTTGTTTTTCTGGAGAGTTTTTTAAGGAATCTATATTTAGGTCATCAACGAGCAGAATTGGCTTATCAGATTTACTCACATATACTAATAAATCTTTGAGCATGTGGTAAAAAGTCTGGGTTCCCTGAAGTAGATCTATATATACAGATAATGTTGATACCTGGCAAATGACAGCCCAGAGTTAAACCACAAACTTCAAAATCCATTTCGACCGCGTTATCTAACAATTTTAGTTTAGACACTGTTATGCCATTCCGAACATAAATTGCTACACCACCACAAATAGATTTACTGCTACAGAAGTACGAAACCAGTTGAAAGTTATTAATCTGGATCAATTCTATTTCCTGTTGCGAGCTCCAATGTTCACAAACACATACTCATCTTTGTAGTCTAGTCTAGTCTTGTTTGTTTTTTGAAAAACTAGGAAAATATTTCAATTTTATCTTCTTGTTTCCTTCTATTAATTTGCTGATTGCCTATCCGGTTCCTAGTTTCTATTTTTAAAGAAGACAGCGTGGGTGAGGCTGAGATGATTTTTTTTCCTTTTCTTTGTGAAGGAGGACATCGAGGAGAAAACTGGTCGCACGCCAGTCGTGTGTCGGCTCTAATTCATTCATGAGAATCTCGGCTGCAGACCCAGTTGCAAACCTAATACTTTTACGTTCACTTTAAAACGACTCCTGGCAAACTCTATATATAGATAAAAATCTACTAGACGACGAACTTTTATTGCAAACAAGCTTTATAGTTAATCGAAAACTACCCATGTTCAAATAGACTTTTCTGATATCTTGAATACTCGTCTATTTAGTTTTGTGCCTATAGTCTAATAATATACTTATCTTACTAGTCCAACCCTACCCGTCCCTCCTTATTTATCTAATCTAATGTTTCTAGTCAAGTCTTGACTGTCTGATCTTGTCTCACCTGTATATTCCAATTTCTCTCTCAGTAATTTTAGCTGTTTATTAAGTTTTGTTTTCGCATACTCTTGTTTATCTTTGTTATGTAATTAGAGCAGTACAATCAATAATTTTCGAAATTGGGCGATAATTAAATATTGATTTACCTAGTAAATTAGTGTAATTTGTAAACAAAATAGAACGCGGTCGGAAAAAAAAATGTTGCAAATAATACGTAAATTATAAATAGCGCATTACAAAACGGTTGTGCGCGAATTTATCCGCAGTTTCCAAATAATTAGGTGCATTATGGATTTGGCATAATTTAAATTAATTACTGTCACAGTTATTGATTGCATCTTTGTTTCAATCAAGCGATTGATAACTACGATCTTTAATCGTGGTGCATGGTAGCCAGCATACCAAGTGCATGGTAGCCAGAATACCAAGTGCATGGTAGCCAGCAGATCAGCAACCAGATGCAAATTAGAACTCGACAAGAAGGTGATAGAATAGGTGATGTGCTTTACCTACCTTGGAGTAGAGATCTCAAGCGACAGAAACCTCAAGCTAGAGGTACGAGCAGCAACGAACAAGGCTCGACGAATATCTGGCGCACTAAATAACATAATTTGGAGAAACAAACACATATCGCAAGAAGGTAAAATCCGAATATACAAGACAGCAGTAAGGCCAATACTCACATATGCGGCTGAAACAAGGCCGACACATCAGCCATCAAACAAGCGCTGAGAACGACCGAAATGCGGACCCTGGGAGCAATAAGAGGAGTCACATTAAGAGACCATGTCAGGAGCTCTAAGATCAGAGATGACCTACAAATCCATGACGTCGTGCGCTGGGCAAGAGACCGTTGAAGATACTGGCGGGATCACGTGGAACGCATGGCGCCAGACCGAATCGCTAACTGCGCCATGACACAAAAACCCAACAGAACGAGACCCCCTGGAAGACCACCGAAGAGATGGACAGACTCCTGGACTTCCAAATCACACGAGCCGAAAGACTGAGAAGAAACTTACAAAAACAGGCACATAGTGCCTACACAGAAGAATAATAAGAAGATCTTTAATCGCTTTATTACACCAAAAACAGAGTAAATAAATTGAGTAGTTTATTAGTGAATTTCGTTGTGAGGTGAATAATATCGACGCGTTACTCTTTCCGACGTTAATTTAAGTTTTAATATACGTTTATTCTCCGGCCGGTGATTAATCGACGTGGAAACTTTGCTTAAAAATATTACAAGGAAACGACGAGTATGTACGCCGAGGAGCTCAACCCGGCAAACAAAATCAATTAATTGTCCCGAGAGGGATAAGAAAGATTTACTCGCGACGTTTTAGGGTTGCCAGAAATTCAACCCGTTTAACACTTAAACGCTTTTAAATGTTTATTTAAGAGTTCCAGCAAATTCGCACAAATAACACTGATGGATAACAATGCTAGGACGACGAAACTAAATGCACAAAAGCAAATACGCTAGATTAGACATACAATAACTCACATACAAGTACACTACTACGCAGAAAAGACTAGATAAACAAGATTAGACGGACAAACCTTTTTTGTTACTTTAACCCTGAGCCAGGGTACTCAGATCGCTTGTAGCATTTACATTCAGGATTGTGAGTTGTCATTACATTTAATAAAATATGTTAAATATGTCTGTGCCTTCTATCGCAGTACATGGTAGCTAGGATTAGGGGCTGTTTAGATTGTTTCCCCTTTTTCATCATCTTGTTTTTGCGATAAGATCTTGTTAATCACTCCGTTTATAGTGTGACAGTCTTCTTGTAATTGTAGCATTTGTTCAATAGTATTCTTTGGATTTGGGTTGTCTATTGCTACATCCTTGCGTTCTTTGTCCCATCTCGGGCAGTCGTATAACGTATAGATTACGTTGACTAATTGTCCACAGTATATACAGTCTGGATCTGATGCCCTCCCGTTGTTGTGGAGGAATTCCTTGAAGCACCGATGGCCCGAGAGAGTATTAGATGGTATTTCCTCATGTTATCGTACGAACCAAATCTTTATATTGTGGATGAGAATCCTTGTCCAGTCGCCTTTTGGTATCATATTCCACGCTTCCTGCCATTCCCTTAAGATGTTATCGTTTGCCTTGTTTCTTGTTCTGTCGTCTTTGGAAGCATAATGTAAGTATTTCCTTAGCTTGACTTGCAGGTCAATTCGCGGAATGCCTGAGATAACTAACGCTGAATCTTTGGACACTGTCCGATAGGCATTACTTACCCGCAGAGCCAGTTTTTTCTGCTAAGCTGCTAGTTTTTCAATATAGCTTCTATTAGTGGCTTCCGTCCATATATGGAACCCTATAACATTGCAGACTTGGCAACTGCGCTGAGCAACCTGCGTTTGCTGCTCCTAGGCTCTCCAACATTGGGCATAAGTTTTTCGAGGCCAGACGTGGTTTTTATTGCTGGCTCTGATGCCATTTTAAATTGCTCTTTAGAAGACAAACACTTGTTTATTATAATTCCTATAATAAACAATATATTTGATGTGTGGTTTAGGTATGATTTCTGAATCCAGTACATGGAAGGAGATGTGTGTCAGTTTTCTGTATCCCGTCAACAGAACTGCTTCAGTCTTTTCCGGTGCTATGCACAGTATTTTGACTCCATCCAGCAGACAATGTGTTTGATTGCTTGATTGGCCCTTTGCATGATATCCTTTTCTGTTTTTCCGACGATGGTTAGTGCAATATCGTCAGCAAAGCCTGTTAGCTTAGTTGGTTCCAGACGAAGTACTCCATCGTAGAGTACGTTCCACAAGTTCGGTCCTAATACAGAGCCCTGGGGGCACCACTAATAACGTTGTGGTGTAGCGTATCTTGTTCGGCTTGAAGTATGACACTGCGGCCCTCGAAGTAGCTGCGAACCATTCGCAGTAGGTAGGGAGACGGACAAAACTAAACATACAAAACTAAACACTGACGATTGGACAGAGGACTAGGCAAATAAGAATAGGCAGGCAAATCTGGACAGACAAGACTACAAAGTCTAGTCAACAGTCCATTTAAATCAGCTAAGTTTCCTAATATACTTAAAGTACTAGCTATATTCAAGAAAGAAAATATACATTCTCTGAATAAGTCTAGGCCTATTGCTTTGTTATGTGAAAATCTTGGATTACTCTATACAGACCTACAACTTTTATTTCCAAACATAATTTAATTCCAATTCCGAGCATGGTTTTAAAGAGGCCACAACTTCAGCGATTGTAGGCCTATATAATAAAATTCTGTCAGAATATGAATAAGGGCAGATTCCCTGTGGGTATCTTCTGTGATTTAAGCAATGCATTTGACTCTGTAGATCGCGCCCAGTTAATGAACAAATTATTTTCTTATGGAATAAGGGGAATAGCGGGAAAAAAGATCGACAACAAAACAGTACGCAATATATATTGATAAAGTTCCATTCAAAGAAAAGTGTGTCTTCAGAAATGGTTTTTAATTCATGGGGGGTACCTCAAGGAAGTGTTCTTGTCCCTACTTTGTTCAGCTTATATTAAGCTGATCTAGTTCCGTTTATCCAAGGAAGATACACTTTATATGCAGACGATGCCAGCTTCCTCATTTCTAATAAGACCTTATTAGATACACAGCGAAATGCAAATCTCCTAGTTTGGGACTTGTCCAGTTGGTTTTCATCTAACACTAAATATTTGCTATATAAGGCTAATACAAAATCAATACACATAAAAGCTACAAACAAACAATGTATTGCAATAAAAAAATTTCTCAATATCGACAAAACTGAATCCATTTTATTCAAAAGTCAACGTAGTGAATAAGCCAAGGACATTTCTATACAAACTCATCAATGTATGAAAAAACGTGTAAATTTCACAAATTTTTTTGATATATGTTTTGAAGAAAACTTAGCTTGGCACATGACCATCGACAGCATATGTAAGACGCTTAGTAAGAAAGTCTACTGTCTCCGCTACCCGAAGAGATTTTTGACTGTACCAGAATTATAACACTTTTACTTTCCTGCAATTCAGTCAATTTTCTCCTATGGTATAACAGCTTGGGGAACTCACCAGAGTGGCCGAAAGTTTTGAAAGCAATGAAACGGATACTTAGTCCTCCTTGGTATACCGACCTATACATCGTAAAGGCCTCACTTGACTAACTTAAAGACTTTAACTGTATTAAGTCTCTTCATTCTTGAAACTAATTGTTATACCGAGAGGCCCAAAAATAAGTATAGCAAAACATTTATTATTTGAATTTTTAATTACAGGTTTAATTACATATTTAATTCCGAAGATGCTCAAAATGTCCACTTTCGGCATTGATGCATTCCTGTAACCTATCCCCGATACGGGGAAGTCCGGGGAACATTGTGGCTACTAAATGCTCCTCCGTCTCCCCATCCAATGATGTGGGAATGCCCGACCCAGGTATTGACGGACCGCCAAAGAATAATGCGGTGGGGCCCCGTCCTGTTGAAAGAACAATTCCGCAGTCGGGCGGCGCTTGCAGTTGTGGCACCACAACATGTCCAGATACCTGGGGCCATCAACAATTCCATCAAAAAAAGACAAGACCCACGACACCATTGCAGGATATGCCACCCCACACTGTGACGCCTGGCTGATTCAATTACATACTCATAATGACATGTGGGTTTTCTTTAGGCCTATAGACAGAGTTATGTCTATAGACGTAACCAGGCAATTTAAAACAGGTTTTATCTGTTCACACGATTTTCGAAAGCAGCTCTGCTTGTTCAGTCAGTTGATTGCGCATTATCTCACAGAACTATAATCTGCGGAGAGGATCGTCCTCAAGAAGACCATGCAACAATCTGGGGCGGTACGGCTTAAGGTTCAACTGGTACATCAGACGTTGTAATGATGTCCTCGGGATACTCAGGTCCCGAGAAACGGGAAAAGAGCTACCTTCATTTCAATTTCCGGTGTCAACGTCGCGCGTGGTCGTCCAGACTTCGGTGCATTAGTGACGGTACTCGTGCTCTCAAACTTGTCCCTGATGCGGCAAATCGTTACATGTGACGGCGCGAGCAAATGAAATTAATTTTCCCACATCCTATGCACGGTCTCCGCATTTTCGTACTTCCAGTAGGTCTTAAGGATCCACCGTCGATGCTCATATTTCTAGCCATGGTTTACAATAGAAACAAACGAAATAAACCTGTATAACTTGTATTCCTACTGTATACCTTTTATGGGCCAGTCAATATACATGAAAACAAGCAATTAATTCCTATACATAAGAATAATCATAATTATAACACTAGAGAATTCATGAAGTGATGCACCTCCCATTCAAGATTGTCTGTCAGCAGTAAAGCGCCCGCTGTTTCTGGCATCTACGTATATAATGTGCTGTAGGTCTTACACAGGAAGGTTATGGAGCGCCTTATACTGAACCGGGTCAAAAATGTTCTGGATAGTGAGTTCCCAATAGAACAACCGAGGGTGCTGTGAACAAGTGTTGGCACTCACTGCGCACATAGAGGCACGCTTTCGGAGTAAAATGAAATCTGCAGCGGCGTTCGTGGACCTTTTAGCTGCATACGATACGGTTTGCGCCATGGACTGCTCCTAAAGTTTCGAAAGCTATCGCGTGTCTAAAACTGCTGAAACTACTAGAGAATATGCTAGCTGATCGACGTTATAAGATATTGATGGGCGACAGAGAGACACGCACACTAAACAGATGGCGCACACTAAACGACGGGTTGCCACAAGGTTCAGTCCTTGCATCTATAAGATATTGATGTGTGACAGGGAGATGCGCACACTAAACAGAAGGCGCACACTAAGCAGATGGCGCACACTAAACGACGCACAGTGGGATAAAATCCCAAAAAACTGGCCAAAAAACCCGAAAAATAATAATTATTGAATCCGTTTCCAAGAATGCATCTCATTAGAGAACCCTTGGGAACATCGGATTCCGGGAAGTAAATGAACCAGGTATTGGAAACCAACCCAAACTTTCATACACAACGAAGCAGTTGAGTGTGTTGAATCGTGCGCGCGACAGTTAGTGAAAATACGTGAAACTTTGATTGTGTATTAAATGGTGAAAAAAATTTCGAATTTAATTTTGCAAAATGGATGAGGCACAGAAAGGTATGTAGAATTTAAATAAATCATTGGCTGTAAATAGATTGTTATTGTGTAGCAAGTATTTAAGAATAATTCAGAGCAAAAACTACAACGTTTTTAACTCGAAGATTCAAGTTTATGGAAAGATACAAAAAAATGAGGGCAAATGAGTGCTCTAACAAGTTTGCTTTATTAGCCACTTATTGTTTGAGAAAATCAAGAATTGGCTGCTTCTAGCTGCTACTTTGTCGTTAGTATATTTTTTTATCAAATCATTTATGAAATTGAGAAATTCTCTCATTTATATTTTATATTGCACCGACTAAATAACCGATAAATTTTATTTACTTAGGGTATACTTCACGATTGGTCCCATTTAAATTTGAAGAAAAAAGTACCACCCCTCTTGAGAATTACTCAATTTCATAAATGATTTGATAAAAAAATATACTAACGACAAAGCAGCAGCTAGTAGCAGCCAATTCTTGATTTTCTCAAACAATAAATGTCTAATAAAGCAAACTTGAGCAAATTTAGAGCACTCATTTGCCCTCATTTTTTTGTATCTTTCAATAAACTTGAATCTTCGAGTTCAGAACGTTGTAGTTTTTACTATGAATTCTTAAATACTTGCTACACAATAACAATCTATTTACAGCCAATGATGAATTTAAATTCTACATATTCATCATCTGTGCCTCATCCATTTTGCACAATTAAATTCGAAAATTTTTTCACCATGTAATACACAATCAAAGTTTCACGTATTTTCACTTACTGTCGCGTGCACGATTCTACATACTCAACTGCTTCGTTGTGTATGAAAGTTTGGGTTGGTTTCCAATACCTGGTTCATTTACTACCCAGAATCCGATGGTCCCTAGGCTTCTCTAATGAGATGCATTCTTGAAACCGGATTAAATAATTATTATTTTTCGGGTTTTTGGCCAGTTTTTTGGGAAAATAGGGGATGAAATTTTTTTGGGGATGAATTTTTTTTGGTGCAGTTTTTGTTTCTGAAACAATTTCTTTGAAGTCAGTTTTGTATTTTAATATATTAACTTTTTTATTTCAGATTCAAGTGACAAAGGTATTATCTCGAGAAGGGATTTTTTTATTTATTGAAAGGTCGTTTTGGTGACAAAATATGTGAAATATTTATTACCGTGGAAAGAGAATTGAATAATAAATTGAAATACAATTTTGAGTTGAGTTGACAAAAGTATTTTACGCATAACTGCGAGAGAAATGCACGTGAAGTGGCAGAAAGTTTTTCGCATAGAAGACAAATTCCTAAATAAATTTAAGGACTGGCTGGACAAGTTTATCATCTTCACTGACGAATCGCTATCGGAACCTTCTCAACAATTAACCTCTGCGGCTAGCCGGAGTCGGCCTTCCATAGCCTTCTACGAAGCGAGTGAGAGAACAAAACGCAGAAGGACAGAGGACATTCGAAAAGATAGGAGCAGCGCAGAACTGGCATATGCAACGCGAATCAGTTTGAGAGCAGAGGGAAAATCGGCTGCGGCATAGGTTTTACATGACATCTCGTATGGCAGTTTGTCCCAGAACAACAACTTTCTGATGAGGAGGCATTATCGCTAATTATTGGATGTGGACTATCAAATTGTCAAGATATGAAAACATTTTCTCAGGAATATGATCGCCATATTGGATCCGCCATTTTGTTTTTAGAAAAATAAAACTTAGATTCGTAATCAGTGCTCCAAAAATCTCATTCCTGTCAAATTTTCGCCATATGGAAACATTTTCTTAGGAAAATGTTCGCCATATTGGATACGACATTTTGTTTCTGGAAAAATGGAACTCAAATTCGTAATCAGCGATCCAAAAAACACTTCCATACGAAATTTGGTGTGGACAGAATGAAACCTTCTATTTATGGCCAGTTTTATGAGATTTTATCCCACTGAGCGACGGGTTGCCACAAGGTTCAGTTCTTGCACCTACACTTTTTAACCTCTATGTAAGCGATACCCTGAGGCGACTGCATTGAAATTCCAATACGCCGATGACATTGCACTCGTACACTCGTAACACACAGAGGTCACTGCCTGCGAAACAGCACTGAAGAAAACTGAAGATATTCAGAGGTTAGGAGTGTATTTAGCGAAATGGAGGTTGAAACCTAACCTTTAACATTTAAATGTAAAACAAAAGTGGCGCTATTCCACCTAAATAATCGCATGAGGGACGATTAACGTGGATTTTGAGTATCAGACACTTATCAACAATCAAAGCCTCAAATATTTAGGTATTACGCTCGATCGCACACTTACTTACAGAAAACAACTGGAGAATACAGCGACAAAGTTACGAACTAGAAACAATATCATCCATAAGCTGGTTAGGTCCAGACGAGGCTCTAATGCCCAAAAATCACCTCATTGGGACTTGTGTATTCCTCTGCAGAATATTGTGCACCTGTCTGGAGTCGCAGTGCACACACTCGTAAGGTCGATGTTCAGCTAAACTGTATTATGAGACACATTATAGCACCCTAAAACCTACACCGACAGAATGGCTCCATGTTCTATACAACATTGCACCGCCAGAGACGTGCTGCCACGCTATGACAATATAAAAAGGCCATGGGAAACGAATCCCTCCTAAACCGTATTCTACAGGAGGAAAACATACCTGATAGATTAAGGTCAAGAAATACATTCTGGAAAGAAGCAAAAGAATTACTTGACGGTAATTTCTGCATCAATACGACGTGGAGACGCAATTGCGATAGTGCACATAACAATCATCTGATATCCAACCCGACTACCACGCCGAGCGGCTTCTTGTTGGAACGACGCGAATCCAGAATCATTAACCTAATTCGAAGCGGGGTAGGCAGATGTGCCCAACTAATGCACCGCTGGGGTATACAATCCCACCCAATATGTGACTGTGGAGCGGCTGAACAATCAATAGCTCATAGATGAATGTCTACTACGACAGTTCACTGGCGGCATTAGTCAATTATCGTAATTGACTCCAAAAGCAATATGTTGGCCGATCAATTTTGGCATAGATTTGTGACGGTGCTAAATGTAATATATTAGCTAGTAAGTTTTAAGGAATGTTTATACCACCTTGTTATATGTACGTGCCATACGATAATAATAAAAATAAAATTCTGTTCGAAATGGATAAGGGCAGATTCCCTGTGGATATCTTCTGTGATTTAAGCAATGCATTTGCCTGTGCAGATCACGCCCAGTTAATGAACAAATTATTTTCTTATGGAATAAGGGGAATAGCGTGAAACTGGATCCACTCATTCATAAAAAACCGTACGCAATATGTATTGATGTATATTTGACAATGTCCAACTATCCAAATATCCAACTTAGTCAAGATATGGAAAGACAGACAAATAACTAAAAATACAAAAGTGTCCCTGGTTTAAACACTAGTGTTCTCTATATTCTCATACGGCTTTTAGTCATGAACATTCAAGTCCTCCGACAGAAAACGCATAGATGCATTTGAGATGTGGTGAGAATGCTCCGGATATCTTGGACGGCACTAAGAACTAATGCATCGATAATAAATGAAATAGGAATTCAAGACCGATTGTCCACAATATGTCGAAGACGCATCTTAAAATACTTTGGACACGTAACCAGAAGAGCACAAGACAAATTGGAGAAGTTGATCGTACAGGGCAAAATTGAGGGAAAAAGACCGCGAGGCAGGTCCCCTTCGAGGTGGTTGGACCAAATCAAGAATATAACGTGACAACCCTTGCAAACCAACTTAAGAGCGGCAGAAGATCGCAAGAAATGGAAACAATTAAGCAATCAGTGTAGATAGATAACCTTGGTGTCACAACTCTTCTGACATGAAGACAAGACTAAGAAGAAGATAAATATTTGACAATATATTATTGATCGAAATGGATTTTAATTCAGGGGGTACCTCAAGGGAGTATTCTTGCCCCAACTTTGTTCATCTTATATTTAGCTGATCTAGTTCCATTTATTACTTTATATGCAGATGATACCTCCTTCATTTCTAATGATACATGCAATACATGCACACAAAGTTATGCTATACATGCTATTTACATGCAAACAGGCAATTTATTCCTAAACATAAGGATACTCATAATTATAACACTGGAGGATGTATGAAACTATGCTCCCCCCATTCAAGATTGACTGTCTGCAGTAAAGCGCCCGCTGTTTCTGGAATCTACTTATATAACATGCTGTAGGTAGTCTTTCTTACCCAGGAAGTCTCGATCAGAAAGTTCTGAAAAAAAAGAGACATTCTTCTTTCATAATGTTTATATACCATTGATAAGTATGTGAAACTATTTTAATCGTTGTATTGACTTACCAATATGTATCTGTATGTATGTAATTTGAATTTGACTAGGGAGAAAGGATTTGACAAACAAGACTAGATCGACAGGACTAGACAGAGAGAGCTAGGCAAAGAAGACTAGACAGATAAGGAAAGTCAGGCAAGGATAGACTGAGAGGACTAGGCAAAGAAGACTATACGGATAAGCCTAGACGGACAAGAATGGAGTGACAAGACTAGACAGAAGCCTGACCGGGCAATATTAGGCAGATAATATTAGGCAGGTAGTATGTATTGAGGTGGGCAAGTGGGTGACGATGTTATGAGATATATAAAAGATAATTATACGACTCGACTAGCGTATATTTAAACTTAATACTACAACAGCAGGCATATTTAGTAGTCGAGACTAGACCGATAAGATTAGGCAGACAAAACTAGATAGTCAAGATTAAATAGACTAGACTGGCAGGACAGAGAGAAAAGGTCTAGCATTATCTATTTAGATGTATCACTATGGACATGTTTAATCTAATTTTGCCGTTCTAGTTATTTTTCTGTTTAGTCTTATCTACCTGGTCTCGTATGTATAACCTTGTATGTCTAGTTTAGTGTTTTATAAAAATTATACCGCGAGGATTTGTTGGACAAATCTGGATTATAATATACTGACTAGTTTTCAAATATTAGTTTATTTTAAGAGATAATTTACTTTTAAGAGGAATAAATTGGCTTGGATTAAATTAAGTCAGGAATATAAACCCAATTTTAAGGGATCGTCCGGTGGGAACGGCCCAAACGAAAAGGTTGATGAGATGACCGAAATGCGAAATCAAATTGTAGAAAAATCTGTTGCACAAAACAAATTTGTAAAATCGAATTATTAATTACACACTGCTCTTCATTCTCTCTCTCTCTCTTATTCATAATGTTCTATGAATAATTTAATATTTAATTCCTTTATTAATGCTTGGAGAAAATTTACGTTATAGCCTAGATTATTTTCTTACAAAAACTTCAATTACAACGAGTGTACCTCATTTATTTAGAGAAATCAATATATTTTTTAATCAAAAAACTCATAAATATCAAATCTTGATTTTATAATCTTAATACTTTCTGAATACTTGTTGTAAATAACTACCTGTAATTTTTTACTTAGTTTGTTTCTTAGATTCGACCTAATCTTTTAAACGAAACGAGACGATCCGTTAATGCTCCTGTCGCGAATCCTTTACACTCCATCTCCCCTCAGGATTAGTACCACTAACAGAAACAACAAAACACTTGTGCAGGGAAAAAAAGGAAGGACGGCGTGAGCGCCAGGACGTGCTTTAAAAAGTTAGTCCCGTCTGAACGGAGAGTGGATACGAGAAACAGCGTAGTTTAATTTACGCGAGGATAGATATATTCTACCTGGATTAGATACAAGCGTTTCGTTTTAAAGATAATTACAAATAACTAGAAATTAATTTAAATTGACAAATTCCACACAAAAATCGACCAGATCAGATATGTTTAGAAAGATCAGGCAAGAAGGCACGAGATCATACATGAATATGCAGGACCAAGCAGACAAGACCAGACAAAATTAAATAAGATCAGACTAATATGTCTTGAGGTGGACCAGTAGGTGGACAGATACTTGTGAGTAGGAAATCTTTTGTCAATATAGCAAATAGTTAATTTGGCCTTTTTAGTGTGCAAGAGTTGGCCGATTCTCGTGTCGTATTCATGATAATCTTTGTTTTCTTGAAATGAGTGTCCTCACCTTGATGGATGGGAGCAGAGACCGATATCTCGTCTGTGACCCACTGACTAGACTCTTGGCACTGTGCACTCACTCTGGTGGAGGACAAACGACCAAAAATTAGAGTTTTCAGGCACTACGTTCCCCCCTACTTATACACAATTACAAAATACATACAAGACAGCAATTACAACTCTTAATTAAACTAAATTAAACTAAAATAATAAATATGAAAATAACACATAAAATACGATAAATATAGACAAACATTAAATTAACTCTATATTTAAAATTTGTAAGGCAATATTTAATTTATAATTTTTTTAAATATTTGTCAAATATTGTCCGCATATCTGCCCAGTTGTCTAACAATTCTCTACTAACGAGTTTTTACTCCTGGAGGATCGTGGATACTGTGGCAAGATGGACCAATTCATGATCTACGCGGTAGCGACAGTTGAACTGTTACTGCTGGTGTATTCAAACCAAAACCAACTATTTGATCATCATTTGGACCACTCTCAGACGCATCTCTAAGGGAACTTAACTTAATTTTGTTAAAACGGACTTTCCTTATATCTCCTCCTCCGGACAACTTTTCTAAATATGGCATTGGGCACACTTTCAGTTTTACGACTGCTGTTAAACATTTTACCTGACCTTTTAAGTGTCTTAGGACATTTCTAAGACAAAAACTGTTGATGACATCAAAATGCTTTATCTTTATTTGACAATAGTGATAAAAGGTTACAAGAACCATAAGACAACAATCTAGCTATAGGCGAAACACCTCAAAATCAAAATTAAAATAAGTTTATTCTTCTATAAAAAAAGTATAACAAAGTATGTTCGCGCCAATTTTAATAAATCTGTATTTTTAATTCAACATTTGAATCGATTTCGGCACCGATTAACAGAAGGGGAAAGGTGTGGGCCGAAATCGCGCGATTTACTTATCAATTTACTTCTCGAAATTATATTATTCGGGAGTATGCTTCGAGTTGGAGAAGCGAAAAGACGAGAATCGAAGCGCGAACGAAGCTCGACCGACATGTGCACGCATCTTTCAGTTTATATTTCAGTTAACCAGGGGTATAATCACGAGCCCAAAGGTCTGAAGCGGCATCCAACGTCTGGAAGACAACAATTTTAAGGGAGTACCTCTACTTATTATCCCCATTTCCTCACTTAAAAAAAGCGCCGGAAGGACGATCACACGTGGCGGAGACGCGAGCAGCCCAAACAGGTAAGTGATTAGACCAGCCCTGTTTTAAAACTGGAAAATTTGATTTTCGTGAGACACGGTCCAAACAAAGTATTTATAGATAAGTCAGAAATGGTAGCTATATAATTCTTCTAAGTTGTAAAAGCATGTTGCTCCAGTAGGTCTTTTAGTTTTCTTCTGAAAATGTTGTGACTTGCATTGGTGAGGGGGAACGGTAACTTATTGAGAACGTTTATTCCACTGTGTGTTGGGTTTTTACTGCAAATAGTTAAATTGGCCTCTTTAGTGTACAAGATGGCAGATTCTCGTGTCGTGTTCGTGGTAATCTTTGTTTTCCTTAAAACGAGTGTTTGTCTTTATGTACTAGACATGCTAACATGGTGTACAAAACCATAATCAAACCCGTCCCCACATATGGATGTGAAACTCGTATCCTCACGCAGAGCCACAAAGCAAGAATAGACACCTTTGAAAGAAAAATAATGCGTAGAATTCTGGGTCCAGTGCATGAAAACAATGCATTTAGAATTCGGTATAACAGGGAAATTTACCGGACACTCGAAGAACCCTCGGTATGCAGGTATACTAAAACGTAAAGACTGCAGTGGGCAGGCTTTACGAATGACTGAAAACAGAATACCAAAAAGTGCCCACAATGGAAAAGTGCTAGGGAGAAGACCAGTAGGTCGACCACGAAAACGGTGGGAAGATGCAGTTAAAGAGGATGCATATCTGCTAGAGATTAGAAAGTGGAGAAGAAAAGCGCTGAGTGGAGGAAGAAACTTAGGGAGGCCAGGGCTGTAGCGCCAGTACAGAGGGAGAGAGAAACTAGATATGCTACTCCGAGTATGTAGAGGCACGGCAGTGTTAAAATCTTGTGACTTCTAAAGTAGGGTCTGCAAAAAGTGGGAGTCCCGATACCCATGATGGTTCTTATGACTCTTTTTGGGTTCTAAACAGTGTTTTGAATTCCGGACATAAGCCCCTAACAGCTATACCATATGTACGTCTGGGCTGTACCTCTGCCAAGTATAGTATTGATAGGGTTGATTTGGATACTACCTCCTGTAAAATGCGAATTAAAAAAGTTGTGCTGGATAGTTTTTTTTTTCTAATAGTGTCTATAGTGAGATTCAATTGTAAAGTGTCTTGCAGGTGAATTCCAAGGAACTGTATTTGATCAGTGCCTGATAGCTCCACCGAGCCGATTTTTAGCTTAAAGTTTTCAGTTGCTCGTCAGTTTGCAGTAGCATTTTTATGTATTAAGAAGTAGGTTGTTCCTTGGGAACCATTTCTATATCTTACTCAGAAGGTTATTCGCTTGATTCCCGTTTTCTGTAGTATTAGTAGTTTTATATGTACTGTGTGAGATGATGATACTAGAGTTGTCTGCATCCACGGTGCAGTGCTCTCCATCAATGTATTTAAAAATGTCTCCTATATAAAGTGAGAATAAAGTTGGTGAGAGAATACTTCCTAGCGGGACCCCAATGTGCGACGGGGGCAGATTGTTCAATGTCCTTTCAGTTGTCAATTCGAACAGTGTGTTAAGAAAGCTTCCAACCATGTTGCTACTTTGCCTCGAATGCCGTAATGTTCTAGTTGATTTATAAGTTGTTTGAGCCACGCAATCAAAAGCTTTAGCAAGATCGCAGAAGTTGTCTACAGGGCTCTTACCTTGATCTATTTCTTGTAGAATTCTTAGTTAGATGCGGGTAATCGGTTTTGTGGTGGATTTCGATTTTGCGGAAACCGTGTTGTTCGACAAGAATGAGTTGGTGTTTATTTATGAGGGGCATTAATTTGTTGAGCATGCAGTATTTTAAGATTTCTGAGAGAATTCAAATTTAAATTCAAAAGCATCTTTATTTCTTTTTGATTTAGAAGTGTTTTTTATTTACTAGGTAACATTAAGAAATCACTTGCTACAGTGGCGAAGCCAGAGCGTGGCAAGGAGCTCTGAACTTATAAATATTTACATTTTATTGAATTTACTCAATACTGATATTTAAAATAAAATGTCCTGCTATTAAATGAGAAAAAATTTAAAAAATAAAATCAAATAAAATGAACAGTGTAGTATTCTATTTAAAAAAATAAAATTATATAATCTCTATTTGTTGACTTTGAAAGACGCTAGAAAGTGATTAGAGTAGAGTACACAGTAGAGTACAAAAACGGGGCCTCGGTCCGCACAAGAAAAATGGCTAGACTGTTCAACCGAAATAATATGGAAAAACACAGGGAATTAATGGCAAATGCAACGTGGAACCTAATTTTTGAAGTGCAACCGGAGGATGTCGACATGCAATGGAATGCTTTCAAGGACATATTTCTGCGTAATTTCAACGAGGCCTTTCCTAGAGTCCCCGTAAACAGCAGCAAAAAATGTCAACGCTATTTTAATAACCCATGTTTAAAGAAAATGGAAATGGACTTACAGCTGTTCCAGACGATATCACGTTATAATCCCACATTTAAGAACCTGTATAATAACCTACGTAAAAATTATACTAGGCTGTTAAGAGACGAAAAGAGGAAACAGTTTAGAATGGAAATAAAAACATCGTCCAATCGTCAAAAAACAACCTGGGATATAGTAAGACGAATTACCGAAATTAAGATGAAAACTGATACATTTGTTACACGTGATGACGATCCTCTAGTGAGTGCGACAAGAATTAACAGTTTCTTCACAGACAGAGCAAAAACCTTAGCAGACTCTCAAACTGTGGTGCGCTACAAGAATTATATCGTTTTCAACAATAATACAACATTTTTAAAGCCAATCAGCAGGGAAGAGCTATATACTATTATTACAAACTTAAAAAATACAAAAAGTGCGGGCATAGACGATATTTCTTCCATCGTTTTAAAAAATGTGCTACCTTCGATATTAATCCCTCTACAATATATCATTAACAATGTCTTAGCGATGGGCAAATTTCCAGAAAATTTAAAGAGGCGATTATAACACCCATACACAAGGCTGGCGATAAATGTGCGATAGAAAACTACAGGACCATAAGTGTCCTATCGGTGTTTTCCAAGATCTTTGAGAGAATCATTTACTCAAGAAAAGTATCGTTCTTACTATAAAATAATAAGTACTTAACAACATGGCTTTGTAAAGGGCAGAGGTATTGAAACTGCGTGTTATCACTTCACAAAAGGAGTAATTGATAATCTTGAATCCCAAAGGATCCCGGTAGGACTTCTTATGGACCTATCTAAGGCCTATGATGTGGTTGACCATAATATATTCTTAATAAAACTTTCAAAATATGGCATAAGGGGGGTCGCGCTTAATTTGATCAAACCCTTCCTAACAAATAGGACACAAGTCACTAGGGTTTATACTCCGCACGGATTTATGCAATCCCCGCCATGTACGATCAACATAGGGATCCCACAGGGGAACACGATTGGACCCTTGTTATTTTCACTATTTATAAATGATTTACATTCGACATCTATTAATTCACCCCACATAATGATTAATTATGCGGACGACACATCAGTATTAATACTAAATAAGACAATGGATGATATTTATGCGAATGTAAATAATGTCATCGAATCTCTGACGTCATGGTTTGGGTCTAATAGACTAAAATTAAACAAAGAGAAAACACAGTCAATATTTTTTAAGACAAAGCGTAATTCATTATTGTACCCCGAGGAATTGGCAATCGACAACGAACGCGTGTTGGTTCAAGAGTCCGTTAGGTTGCTTGGTATTCATTTGGACCAGTATCTAGACTGGATCAGACATATAACCTTTGTGACTGGGAAGCTAAGCAAGGCTGTTTTCGTATTGAGATCCCTCCAGCGATATGTAGATAATGATGTTCATCGGTTAGTGTATTTCGCCAATTTCCACAGCATTCTTAGGTTTGGTATCATGTTTTGGGAAAATTCAACTACCATCTAAACTATATTCAGGATTCAAAAACAAGCCCTCCGGATACTAAGTAACTTAGTCTACCACGAATCTTGCAGGGGGTGATTTAGAAGGGTCAATATGTTAACAGTAACGGGCGCCTTTTTTATAAAAACATCGTATTTCTTCGAAAACATAATCACCTTTTCAGTAATTTCTGCAAACCTACCGAACGGTGAACGAGATTTATTAAAGAACTGTTTCAGCTACCAAAGCATGCCTTAACACTTACGGAGAGAAATCTTCCATTTAATACCATGAAAGTATTTAACAGTTTACCAAGGGATATTAAGCATTTGAACAGTAGCAAACAATTTAAAATGCAGATTTTTAAACTGCTAATTAGTATTGAACCCTATAATGTGCAAGAGTTTTATTTAAAGGTTAATAACGAAATATCGACATTTCATGTTGACTATATCTGTTTGATACATTTCATGTAGGATGTAAATATGTTTCATTTTATTGTATATGTATGTATGTGCTTAAATTATGAAATAAACTGTTTTGAATTTTGAATTTTGATTTGGGAGTATAAATAGAAACTACAGAACTTAAGATGTCTTCGGCAGCTATGAACCAGTAGGCAGTGCTAGGTAGGCTCGTAGTAAGTTAGAGAATTGACCAAAGGTATTGGCAGCACGGATCTTCAGAGGAATCTCTTTGTACATCCTGGGAGCGAGGTAGGACCAGTGTCCCATGCCATGCGAGGTCAACCTCCTGGGGATGGCCAGGGTGCCGCTCACCTTCCTCCTGCTTCCTAGGCCATGCTCGACTACATTCAATCGCCTTAGGGAATTCCACACACGTGGCACAAATATGAACTTGTACAGCTCCGTTAGGCGAAGTATCTGCAACTCCCGCTACATCGCACTTGCCGAATCCGTCCTCAGCTTACGCAGCATAGATCTTGATATATTATTTTGGGACACCACGTTAAAAAAAGGAACACGTTAAGGAAGCTTTACATATATAAGCTATTCGAGCTTAACATAGAGCTTAAAATAAGGATGCTGCGATGCTACGATTTCTCCACTTTGCTTTATGGGGTGGAAGCATGGACGCTGAAAAAATGGCACATGGACAAACTGAAAGCTTTCGAAATGTTGTGTTACCGAAGAATGTGGAGGATCTCGTGGACTGATAGGGTTACCAACATCGAAGTCCTAAACAAAATGCAAAAGGAATGCGAAATCATTCACACCATAAAAACGAGAAAACTACAATACTTACTAAGGACATATAATGCGAGGCCCCAAGTACGAACTTCTGCAACTGATAATACAAGGGAAGATAAACGGGAAAAGGAACATCGGCAGGCGACGAACGTCTTGGCTCAGAAACTTAAGAGAATGGTTTGGCTGTACCAACGTCCAACTGTTCAGAGCTGCCGTCAACAAAGTGTGCATTGCCATGATGATAGCAAATCTCCGATAGGAGGAACACTAAAAGAAGAAGATTTGTCAAATCGAATCAAATTTGGAAAAAAATTTCGTAATTTTTTTTTTTTTTTTTGGTCACCCGAAGGAAATGGAAATGGAACGGTTTTCCAGTTTATTTCGCTCTAAAGTTACAAACAACAATTTTCGCTGTACACCATCTCGTATCTCCGACTGATTTGACGCTGTCATAACTTTTGAACGGCTCACGACAAAGACTTCTGGTCTTCCAATCGATTCAGCGTCGCAAAATTAGTCAACGTATTCCCTAGGAAGCTTTCAGTTAAGAAATAGTATCGACACGGGGAGTCTAGACCGCGGAAACGACAAAATGCGAGAAAATCAATTTTGTCAAAATCGTTATTTTTTTGAGTTACAGCGAAATTTAATAACGTCTATGAAAGCATTTTTTACTTTATTACTCATTTCTGACGGACTTGATCTTGAGTTGTCTTCCACCTTGAAGGTTTCCTCTGAAATAATGTCTGAACAATATGGCTTTAGAATATATATGGAACAATATATATGGAATATATATGGGACAATATGAGCTTTAGGAAGCTGTCTGATCCTTAACTTCTTTCCTCAAATAGTAAATTCATGTCTTCTGCCAGAAGTCATCTTGGGATTGTTTTACTCTTAAGACCCAACACAAACCTATCTCATAATGGTCAGCAGCATTACCGAAACGGGGTGTAAGGGGCTGGAACAAGATCACATCAGCCCAAATGTCACCCTCACCTGCACGCGGTGCACCCTGCTACAGAACTGACGAGGCTCTGGCGACCGAGACACGGCGGTATAACCCTTTCATCGGAAATTAAGGAAATGTAATTTCCCACCCAAACTGGCCAACACTTTCGACAAGCGTGGCCTTTCACAGATGTCAAAACCTTCTAACAAATGATGAGATTTACAACAAAAAATATAACCCAGGCGAGTAGAGTAAAACACTCAAAATCTCGCACCGGTAACTCGGTCAGCCTCATGGATTCTGGGGGAGGCAAAAATTCAGTAATTACAAAACCAACGACAATTAGGGTTGCAACTTACAACATAAGGACCATAAGGAAAATGTGCTAAAAAACATAAAATGGGATGTACTCGGTCTGTGCGAAATCAGACTAGAGGGAGAACATGCAACTACCCTAAAAATGGGGCACTTACTCTATCAGAAAAACGCCGACACAAGCTCCCACATTGGGGGGTGGCTATCCTTATAAACAAAAAACTAAAACACATAGTGACGAAATGGAAGCAATATCAAACAGAGGTATATACATAGTCATACAACTCATCAAAAGATACTCCGTACAAATAACACAAGTATACCCGCCTACAAGTTCGTCCGAGGAAATCGAGAACCTGTATGAAGACATAACAAAGGCGGAGAACTCAGGAAACGCCATATTCCAAATAGTAACAGGTGATTTCAACGCCGAAATTGGGGGAAAGAAGAACGATCCTAAACATATAGGGACTCACGGACTAGGAAATAGAAATGCAAGGGGTGAAATGCTCGTAGATTACTTGTAACAGCAGGAAATGTACTGACACAACACCTTGTTTCAAAAAAGCCAGCAGCCAACCATTTCCTCTACTGCCTTTTTTGAAAAAAGGAGAAGCCTGAAGAAACCCTGAAGAAACATGGAGAAGCCCAGATGACCGTAGTAAGAACGATATCGACTACATAATCTCGAACAGGTGAGAAGTATGCAGCAACGTAACGGTGCTAAATAAATTCAACACAGGTAGTAACAACAGACTCGTGCGGGAGACTATGAACTTTAACACCAAGCTAAAACCCTAAAGGGAAATCAAGATGTATATCAAGACCAGATTGAGAAATCCCTAGCAACCATAAGAAACTTAGAAAAATTGGATATTAACCAAATATCAAAAACCAAAAACAATAGCTACAATAAAACTCTAAAAACGTGAAAATTAAGCCCCACCAACTTGAAATTGCTAGAGCAAAGGAAGAACACAAACAGAGAAAGCAGCAAATATAAGGAGCTATGTAAAACAATTAGGAAGGAATCTCGAAAAGACCTGAGAACACATAACAGTCACCTAATACAGACAGTCATATAGGATAACGCAAATATGAAAATACTAAGAAGAAACATGACGACAGGAAAGAAGAGATTGTACTCGATTAAGAACAAGAAAGGAGAAGTAATTACAGACAAGCAAGGAGTTACAGATACAATCCAAAACTGCTACCAAGATCTATATAAATCAGATATACCGAAACCAGACAGAGACAGCAGCAAAATCCAAAACGTCGCCTCGGAAGACATTCCAGAAATTACGAGGGCAGAATTAAAGTACGCGCCAAAGCAAGTGAAAAAACAGGAGAGCCCCGGGAGAGGACAAAATTACCGCAGAAATGATAAAAATTGGAGGGGCAACCCTCGAAGAAGCTCTCTGCATCCTATTAAACAAATGCATAAGCGAAGGAAAAGTCTCCGAATCTTGGCTAAACGCAGAAGTAGTTCCGATTTTCAAGAAAGGGGATACCAACTACATCGGTAACTACAGACCGATCAGCCTCCTGACTCACACCTACAAGATATTATCCAAGATTATAACCAATCGCCTAACCAGCAAACTAGACTACTATCAACCTGTCGAACAGGCCGGCTTTAGGAAAGGATTCGGCTCAAACGACCACCTCCAGGCGATACGTAGCCTGATTGAAATATGCACAGAATACAACGTTCCTCTAAATTTAGCATTTGTTGACTATGCGAAGGCGTTCGACTCGGCTGAAACGTGGGCGATTCTGAAGGCACTGGATGGTGCAGGAATAAACACACGATACTCAAAGATCATAGAACACATATATACAAATGCTAAAATGCAGATAGACGCCATAGAGCCATAGACGAGGACATGGTAACAGACAAAAATCAAATTAGAGAAGGGAGTTAGGCAGGGTGACACCGTACCAATGAAGCTTTTCACCGGTGCTCTCGAGGATGTATTTAAAAGTATGGTTTGGTAAAACAAAGGCATCAACATAAACGGAACCTGTCGAAATAACCTCCGCTTCGCGGACGACATCGTTCTGATCAGTAGCGACGATGACGAACTAGAATCAATGCTTGAAGAACTGAAAGCAAAGTCAGAACAGATCGGCCTGAAGATGAACATAAACAAGATGAAGATAATGACCAAAGAAGACATCAGAATAAACATAGATGGAGAACTCCTAGAGGTGGTAGAAGAGTACAAATAGCTGGGCCATAATATCAAGATGGGCAAACCAAACCACACCGCAAAAATATCTAGAAGCATGAAGATGAGCTGGGCGGCACTCGCCAAGCTAAATTATATTCTAAAATAAACAACCACCCCATTAATCTAAAAAGGAAAGTTTATGATACCTGCATATTACCAGTAACAACATACGGCATGGAGACTACAACCCTGACTAGAGGAAGCGCAGAAAGACTCATCATAACTCAAAGAGCAATGGAAAGAAGAATGCTAGGTACCAGTCTCGGAAACTACGTCAGAAACGAGGAAATCAGGAGAAGCCCCAAGGTCCAAGATGTCATCGTAAGAATAGCGAAATTAAGATGGAGATGGGCGGGCCACGTGGCAAGGCAATACGGATACCAATGGACCAAGGGAATCGTAGAATGGAGACCAAGAGCAACGAAAAGGAGCGTGGGAAGACCCGCGAAAAGATGGCAGACGACAACCAGAAAACAGAAGGCAAAAACTGATGCAAGACTGCACAATGCAGGAAAACGTGGAACCACGAGTGGATTAGCACGGGCTGAGGAAGAAAAAGAAGAAGATTACCGAAACACGCTTTTAGGGACTAACTTTTGATTGCTGAAATGAAGTCAGATATTGACTCGCCAGGTTATTGGTCTTTTCTGTGGAGCTTGAAACGTTTTGTGATAGTTTCTTTGGTGCGAGTAACACACTAACCCGATTAAGAATTTCAGTTCGGTTTAAATCAGGAACGAATTAGGCATGCCGAACTCTGTGTTCGTTCCAGATGAGGCAATCGCATTAGACAGTCATCACATTTATAACTCACGTCCGGCTTCGTTCCTAAATGCGAAACCTGATTCGGAACTTAACTAGTTTGGTCCGAGCTCGGTTTGCAGTTTAGGCAGCAGTTTGAAAACCAAACTGCGATGTGACGACCCCAACCTAATCTGGCCTACATTCTTCCAATTGATCTTAAATATTGCGAATTGCATGACGTTTATATTTCGTTTCTGTTATTCTATTTTCACTTGTGGAAGGGTGATCAAATCTTAAGTGTCTTGAATATATTCCGACACATTGGAGCAGTAAAACATGTTTGCTTAAAAAGTTGCATTTCAGCTAACATTTCCGACAACTGAAGTTTCCTCCGGTGATTCCTACCACTTGCTATAAGCTCTGCAACAAAAGCGTATAATTTAGAAGAAGTAACAATTTTTTTTCAAGTTATTTGGTCAGCAGGATGACTTAAATTCATCATAAATTTTTTTTTAGCATAGAGTTTTCCATGTTGATTTGTGTAAATGCATATATCAACTAGCATATCTTAATTTATAAAGCACTGGAATACTTTTCTTTTGTTGAAGTAAGTACCTGGCCTTTTTGTTTTGCATATATTCACCTATTTTGCAAACCTTGCCTTAGAGAGACTCTGGACCTTATAGCTGCAGGTGATTGCGTTTTCCATTCAAATCCCGATTTTGACTTTAGTAGTTTCCCAATTGTCTCAAAAGTTGCATTTTCTTCTTCATATTCAATTGCTGTGGTTTCATCTGGAATTGTTTCTTGTTCAGCATCGGTTTGGAGACGACAATTCGGATTCGGACATTACACTTGCATGCCTTAATAGTAACTTAAAGTGATCAAAATTTGGTACAAATGTGAATATATTTAATTTTAATTGTGTGAACAGAATGTAGTATTTAGTACCTACTCTTTTAATTAACGGCTTGTTTTCTAAATTTTTGACAAAACTACAACACATTGATTTCATGCAATTAAAAAGGGATAATAAAAACTCCGCCATTGCTCGGTCCCTAGTCCGGGATGAGAAAAGAGGAGGGTTCGATGGCAGGCTCAGCAACAAGCCGGTCGGTAAAACAATCCCTGTTGTATCTCAATGCACTGGCCAGAATGGAAGGAAATGTAAGAAGAAAATGGAATGGAAGAAAAAGTGCAGAAAAGCAGACCTTGCAATAAAGCGAGATTATTGCTAGGAAGATGTTGATAAAGGGATCATAAAACATATTAATAGTAACTTAATCGCTCATTAGATAAATAAAGGATATGATAGGAAAAAGTAAACAAAATAATAAAGGACCAAGAAATTAACTTAAAGCTAATATGCAAACTAGTCCTGACTAGTTTTGTATTTTTTGTCTAGTTTCTTCTGTCTAGTCATGTGTGTCTAGTTTATTAGAACCAATATTATCTATTTGGTTTTCATTTGTCGTGCTTAGATAGGATGAAAAATTCTTAGTCACCCCGTAGATAATAATTTAGAGACAAAAAATGAAGTCGGTCCTGATTTATATTAGAATTTTTTCTCCCGTGTGCCGTTGTATTCGTTTCTTCTGGAAACCCGGGGGTTCATGGACAAGCAGATCAGATGCTGTGAAATAATGATACCCCCACTAGAGAAAACTCCCACCCTATGCGCGGAGAATCGAATGCGGGATGCTGCTTTATGTCGCCCAGTCTCGACCTAAACCGCGTACGGTTACGTAGCCGCGGCGACCTGCACCTGCAGCAACTCTATTTCGCGCACCCTCGACATGCCTGCCAGTTTCACTCCTGCAGGAAAAATCCACTAGATCCAGCCGCCCACCACCCCAAACCTCTCTCACCTCGAAGTGAATCTAAATAATTTACTAAAACTATTTTTGTGGAAGGTTACATATAAAAAAACTACCCTTAAACTATTAAATAACTTTTTGTAAATAATTTCTTTAAAACTGTAGTGGTTTTGCTTAATATACAGTTCATGCTAAGGACTAAATCAGAACTGTTTGTTGATCTAGTTCCAAGTTGTTTTGGGGGTTCGGAATATTGGTTTCGTGGATTGTTTTTCTTGAACTTTTTAAAACTTTGTGTTGGATTTCGTGAGTTTTGTGAGGATTTTGTTTTGGACAGTTCGCACAATATTTACATGGATTACTAAAGCGCATTAAAATTAGGTAAGGTTTAGGGGCTTTGTTATGGTTTAGGTTTAAGCGATGACAATTCAAATTTGCAGGATGGAATAACAAAACTTGCTTAAAAAATGTTGACTTGAAATATTTTCTTGTTTGTTTCGGTTTCTGTCTTAAAAGTTCTATATGTTCTATGTAAAGAACATAGTACAATCTATAGCTCAACAACACTAATAGGAATACATTGAATTGAAAAATTCACTATGTTTTTACCACACTTATAAGTGTGGTAAAAACATAGTGAGTTTTTCAATTCAATGTAAGTATGAATTACCACGTAGTAACGGTCGCAACCATCCTATTCACTAATTGAAATAAGTCAAGAATTTTGCTACTAGATCTTGTCAAATCTAAGCAATTCTTGATTATTTTAACTAATTAATAGGCCCAGTTTAGGGCCTTTTGGGCGCGTTTTAACTAATGAAGGCCCAATTGATCATTTTAATTTACTAAGGCACAGATTTAAAAAACATACTCATTCAACTACAGACAACTATTCCTTATATAAATTTGTTTCATTTTAGCTATAAATTAGACTAAAACGATGCTTTTAAGAATCGCAGAATATATTTTGTACTATAGGAAAACACGCTGGTTAACTAATTTACTCATTTAAATTGTTAACTTAATAAACTAATTTATTAATATTAATAACTAATTAATAACTAATTAAATTAATAAATGAATTAGTAAAGCTTTGTTTTGTGTAACTCGTTATTCACTTAATACAATTATTATTTAAGTAGTCCAATGAACTACTTACTTAACTAATGTTTTAATGGTACTTACGTATTAACGCCACCACCGCTACATTTTTAAATGCCGCCAATCTACCTACACCTAAAATTGTTATGATCAATCATAACATAAAACATTTTATTTAAAATTATAACAGTTTTAATAATTTCTCATATAAGCTTAACCCTGTAGATTTGTTTGCATCTTACTATAGGTTTCTTAGCTAGGTGATATTGGCTAAATTGGTTGGCTGAATAGGCTAAACTTACTAGACTTTTTCTTGTATCCTCTCAGCTCGTTTGTCTAGTCTAGCCTAGATTGTCTAGTCTAGCCTAGATTATCTAGTCAAGCCTAGATTATCTAGTCTTGCAGAGTTTTAACTTCAAATTCATCCTGTCTAAAGTCAAATTCATACTCTTGAAATACAAATTGTTTCTTTTGCAGCTCAATTTGTTCATAGGTTTCAATTTCGTATAAATTGTGCATTTTTATTCAATTCGAGACTGCTTTTAGTAAAAAATACTAAATTTATTTATTTATTGAGAAAAAGACATTAATTTATATTATCCGCATCCCATACATATAAACTAGTTACCTGTACCTGTACATCAGTTCTTACAGACTAAACTTATCGACTACTTACAGACTAAGATTTATATTTCCATCATTCTTTTATTTTAATAACATTTTTAACAATATACAGTCAAACTTCCTTAAGTCGAATTAACATAGTTCACTTTACAAAATTGGAGTTAGAGAAAATTCGAGTTAGAGAAATTCATAATTACAAAATGAGCAAAATTTGCTTTTTCGCACAATTTTTCAAAGTAAATATAACATATGTATAATATAACACATGTATTTATTTATAAACAAAACAAAGAATATACATTATTAATATAATGTTATATAATTATAATTAATTAAAATTAATATATTATTTTTTTAAAAAGTCGGTAATTTTAATTTTGTTTCCATTAAAAAAATCTCTATCTACAAAGCTATCCAAAGTAGATAATGCGCGGTACACTTCGTCTGAAGGAGGGACTCTCAGTCAACACTGTCTTCTTAGGTTCACTTTTTCAAGCGTATGCATCACTAGTTTACCATTTTCGATAATTAAAGGTTTCTGATAATTACAGAAAGTGTACTCGGAGGAAGTCTTCAGGAATCACTTTTTTCTTTTTAATTACTTTGTGTACTTCACTTATCAACCTCACTTTGTCACATAGCGACATCGTATTGAGTTATCTTCTCTGACCACTCATATTTGCAATTGTAGCGGCAGAGATAAGAAGAAAGAATGTGTTTAAACTCTACAATTTCATTAATATGTAGCACAATAACTATAAATTAAAGCAATAATAACAATAAATTTTTGAAGTACGCAGCGTTTAAAAAATTGGAGTTAAAGAGAATATTTTCTATGTAAAATTATTACGGTTGTACACATTTTTACTACGAGCTATGGAAAAATTCGAGTTAAGGAAAATTATTTATTTATTGAGTTATGGAAGTTAATTTATATGTAAAATGCTATCTAAACGTATGCATTTCTAAAAAAGTTCGAGCTATAGAAAATTTCGAGGTATAGAAGTTCGAGTTATAGAAGTTCGACTGTATTTTGTTTCCACGCACCTAATAAAATAGACAGTGTTTCCCAAACTTTTTGACCGCGGCCCAGTACGAGGTTTTAAAATTTTTCGCGACCCACCTTATGTAAAAAAACCTTTATCTACTCCCAAACCAAAATGAACAATGAAGATAGTTGTTTTATGATACAAGTGCACAAAAGTCTTTCACCCACGTGTATTGTAAATAAATAGTAGTTTTAGATATAAGCGTGTGAAGAAGGGCTTTTTTGGATGAGTTGCGAAGTTTTAACCACGAGCCGAAGGCGAGCTTTGCACGTATAAGTTGTGAGGACATTAAAAATTTGATCACTTTTTTGCTTAACTCCTTGACATACGAATAAAATACGCGTTGACGTGTCCATATACATGTGATCTTATCACATATACACGACGTCTTAGAGACGACATGGTATGTTAAGCTGCAACCAAAAATTAATTAGTTGTACAGTTTCAAGCACTTTTTTAATATTAATTAATTATCAACTTCTTGTTCACTAAGATTAAACATTTTTTCCTTTTCAATTTCTACAGAAAAAGGATCTTTAATCCATATATTAGTTGAAGGAATATCCGGAAAGTAGTCTTAATAGTATATTAACCCTTCAAGTCCGAAATTTTTAAATTAACAAAAAAACATATATTCGCATAAATTATATTGTTGCTTTTCGTAGATTGTGACTTAAATATTAATTTTTGCATGTTCTGTATTTTATTTTTTAAAAATTCAAAAGTTACCATATGGTAACGTTAGTACTTTATTAACTGACAAAAAACTTCGAGGTACAAAAATTTAAAAAAAAAGAATAAATTTAATCGATTTTCTCGAATTTTATTACAAAAGAATATTCATTTACAATAAAATTAGGATGTGGCTATTTATACATACAGTATGTATACGCAATTGGCTATTTATACATACAGTATGTACACGCAATTGGCTATTTATACATACAGTATGTATACGAAATTGGCTATTTATACATACAGTATGTATAAGCAATTGGCTATTTATACATACAGTATGTATACTCAATAGGCTATTTATACATATAGTATGCATTCGCAATTGACTATCCGCACATACTGACTGTATATACAAATATTGGAGTTACTATTTTGGTAATAACTACACAATTATAAGTAATTATAGTTTTATTTATTAAAGTTCATTTTACAATCTTGCTCAATAAACTCATCAGGTTCAGGTTGTTCTCGTTCGATTGCACTAAGCCCACTACTCTGAAGTTTTTTACAATATAATCATCAATCTTTACATTTATAATATCTGTATCCATATTTAGTGCATCTTCAGTTGAAATATATCTTGCATGGAAACAAGTTTTTGAAAATATGTCCAAATTATTTTCTTTTCAAGAATATGACGACGTGGTGCACTAAAAGAATTCCAAAATGAATACAAACTTGTTCCCACCGATGTATTATAAATTTTGATATTTTTCTATCAAGATTTTCATCAATGCCATTCTTTGTAATTCTCATTTTGGACTCTAAAGTTTGAAATAATTTTTACTGTCCATGAAAAAATTTGATTCCTGTCTCTGTGAGGGCTTCAGAACATCCTTCAAGTATATTTCTTATTTCGATATCACTATCCATAATTTTTAAAACTTTTTGTTTATTTTTGGCTAATTTTATATTTATTCTTGAATCAATACAGTTTTTTATTTCCATAATACATACGTATATTATTGGCAAACTATGATATTTAGTTTGTATGCATTGTTTAAGGGTCCAAAATGATCCTTCAATTCTGTTTGTTGTAGTACCTTCCATTAATGGTAAATGTTTTGTAAAACAATGTAATCACACTTTTTTACAACTATCCCAATTTTTAAGGATTTTTTTCCATAAGTGTTACATATTTATCTTTTGTTCCTATAAAAACTTGTACAGATTTACAAATTTCTAAAAATTCTTTTTTCTGCTCTTTATATTCTTCATATGATTGGTAATACAAGCATTTCTTGAATTCATACAATAATTTATGCTTCTCATCAATTATTATCATCAACAAAATCTCATCACGCAACACTAACAGAAGAAGAAGTAATTAAATACCTAAGAAATAAAGGGTTCGCCAACATACAATGCATTAAACTGAATTCAAAATTTGCTGAAGCATACTCATCTTTTAAAATCACGATTCCTTTGGAACAACTAACTGTAATAAAATACCCTGAAATATGGCCCAAATACGTACGCGTCAATCGTTTTTTTTTCCCCAAAGCTAAGAAAACCATTGACTACATAATAAATCAGCCCAATATACAAATAGTTCCAGAAAAAAATCTTAACTTATCTTATATGAATCCAAAGCTTAAGAGAAAAAACCAACCAAATCGAAATTTTAAGCGTTGATTTGAAACCATATTTTATATGTTTATCCGAGACATGGTTAAATGACATCAGGTCCACACAAATAAGAATAGAAAACCATCGATATGATTCACTTATCAGCTCATACCACCGCACAGTTACCACGGGGGATGGGGTAGCAATCTGACCCAGCAAAAATATAATTAAATGTAAAGAAATTTCAAACCTATTGTCAATAGAAAAACAAATAAACAAAATTCGATAAATAGAAATGAAATAAAACTAGTTTGCTTATACAGACCCCCGCTAGGATGCTTAACCCCCTTTATGACATTGTTGGAAAACAACATCGACAAAATTTTCAACATGCATGACGAAATATAACGATAGTAGGAGATTTCAACATCCATTTCGAATCCAATACCAAAGAAAGATTCTATCTACTAGAATTCATGAGATCATATGGACTTAAAGATGAAATTTTCCAACATATACGAGTAACGCAAACATCAAGCAGCATTATTGACAATATTTTCACTTAAAAAAAACAAAAACAAAATTTTCATACAAAAGGAATCTCACTTCATGATACAATATTATCAGACCATAGATTAATTCTCCTTGGCGGAAACGTACTAAATCATACAGACAGAACACAATATGTATTCAACAGAATCTTTAGCGAAACGAACAAATCTAAATTTGTTTAGACTTACAAGAAGAATCTTGGGAAAGCAACTTAAATAAAGACGACTGCAATGAGAATACAGCAGAATTCATAAAAAATCTTCAAAAACATTTTATTAACCATTCCCAATCAATAAACCTAAAATTATTACAAAACCATGGATAACGGAAGAAATCAAAAAGTCAAGCAAAGAACTTCATAAGCTATACTCGGTACAAAAAAAATCAGATCTAAAAAGTGACTACCAGAACGCGAAGAAAAAACCTAAGAGTCTGATAATTCAAACAAAAAGAAAGTTTTATAATAATAGAATCAATAACGCCACAAATAAACAAAGAGAACTATGGCGTATCATTAACAAGGTAAAAAACAAACAGAATCTTGAAGAATCAATCACATTAATGAATAACAACCAAATTATCTCTAATGAGGAATATATTGCAACAAAATTCAACGAATTTTAAAAAAATGCACCGATACAAATAACGAAAAACATCCATAAACATAAATTATGACCGTATTCCCAAATTATATAATAGCATGTTTTTGGCAGAAATGACCGACTCAAAAATTACTCTCATATTTCAGAGATAAAAAAAACAATGCAGGATCAGACAATCTGCCATGCAACATCATAAAAGAAGTTCTACCAGAATTGAGACCATCAATTTTAAACATTGTGAATTGTTCATTCAAAACAGACACTTTTCTCGAATGTTTTAAAACATCAATGCTTATACCAATCCATAAGAAAGGCGATAAAACTGTCTTAGACAACTACAGGCCAGTAGCCTTAATATAAATAATAGCGAAAATAATAGAATACTGTATTGAAAGTAGAATCACATTCTTCGTATTAAAATAAAAATAATTTCGAATCAACAACATAGCTTTCGTAAAGACAAATCACCAACAACAGCAATAGAAAATGTATACCCAAAATTAATAAATGAAATAGACAAAAAAAACTCTGCAGTGGGAATTTTCTGTGATTTTTCAAAGACATTTGACTGTGTTGCTCATAATACACCACTAGAGAAACTATGGATATATAGACAAAACACAACGCTGGCTCCAATCATATAGTACCACAAGAAACCATATTAGCTCCACTACTATTTGCGTTATACACAGTTGACCTTATCCACTACATTGGAGCAGATAATTGTATTATGTACGAAGACGACACTAGCATAATCATTACAGGCGCGTCAATACTTGAAATCGAAAGTACAACCAAGCAGATATTAGACAAATTATATCAATGGCGTTGCTGTATCATATCCATTTTCCTTCATTTTTTTTTTGCATTGCATAATATCCATATTCTTCTTTACCGATTGTATGATTATGATTAAGTGACATATTAGTGTATATTAGTGTCCATTTTGTATTTTACCTCTATAAAAATTCAACACTATATCTGGTACAGACTGAATGCAGACTGTATGTATAAATAGCCAATTGCGTATACATACTGTATGTATAAATAGCCAATTTCGTATACATACTGTATGTATAAATAGCCAATTGCGTATACATACTGTAAGTATAAATAGCCAATTTCGTATACATACTGTATGTATAAATAGCCAATTTCGTATACATACTGTATGTATAAATAGCCAATTGCGTATACATACTGTATGTATAAATGGTCAATTGCGTATACATACTGTATGTATAAATAGCCAATTACGTATGCATACTGTATGTATAAATAGCCAATTGCGTATACATACTGTATGTATAAATAGCCACATCCTAAATAATAAGGTAACCTCAAGTAGTCTAGGTACAGCTCATAGGCTACCAACTAAAGTACAAGGTGGAATCAAACCAATTGTGGCTAAATTCCGTTGCAATCGCTCGATAGCTAACACCGCGACGACCCGTCAAAGTTAAATGTATCGAGGATTTGTTGCATTTGTTTTTTTCGAAATTTCGCAGTTGCCGCAACAAATTCGACGTTTTGTTAGAGCAAAACGTGGTCGGAAAGCGAGACTGAAAACCGCGTTGCGAAATCTTTGACAGCGGCGTCGTGACGTCACCACAAAGTTCAATGTCGTAATGCGGTTGTTGGTTTTTCCGCCGCAGTTTTCATTTTCAAGCTGGCGAAACAAGTTTGACGTTTTGTTGAAGGGAAAATTTTGCTGAAGGGAAAATTTTGTTGAAGGGAAAAGGTTGTTGAAGGGAAAATTTTGTTGAAGGGAAGGCTTGTCAGGGTAGTGAAAACCGCGTTGCAAAATCTTTAACAGCGGCGTCGCGACGTCGCCGCAAAGTTCAACTTGTTAATCTAGATCGGATTTCGGGAACTCGCGGTGGTTTTGCCGCTGTAGTTGTCGCAATTTTGCAGATAGCGAAACAAATTTGATGTTGTGCAGAAGGGATAGCTTGTGGGAAAGCGCGACTTAAAACCGCGAGCTTCAACTTTCTAATCCAAGTCACCCACAATATCATTACTGAAACTGATACTAAATGAATCTAAATGGTTTTTAGCACTTATTACGATATTATTTGCAGAAAAAGTACCATCAATTCGCAGAAAGCCTAAATTGCAATAAAAATTGTTTTCTCCATGAATATTAGTATTTAAGTATCTTCGGCGTCTGAAACTAGTCCACTCATCTAGCGTAATACTATTTTTTGTCCATTTGCTTCTAAGTCTTGAAACTTTAAAATCATTTCTTTCTTGGTATTCCTTTTGAATTAAGGTCATAATACCTGAAGAATATTTTGGCAAGATTTGGTTGGGAAACCGGCCAGCTATTGCTTTCCGAATAAACGCAGATTTTGAAATTGTTCGAACACATATACCATCGATGGTTGCCATTTTTGCAAAAACAGTTTGCAATGTTTGAAAGAGCACTAATTCAATGTATTTAATTCATCTTTAGATAAGACCGAAAACCGCGGTTTATTATGCCGGTTATGCGGTTTCGGTTTTTGCACAGAAAACCGCGGTTTTGCGGTTCGGATATATTCGAACCAGAAACCCTATGTATCGTGCATGCTTGCCCCATTTAACTTGACAGACAACGTGCATGCTTGCCCTATTTAACTTGACAGACAATATTTATAAATACCTAAGTATTTTGTTCATTGCACTTGTTTTATTTGAGCCCCATTTATAGCCATGTGTACATTTTTAGTAGTGCTATCACAGTATAACCCAAGATGCATACCTATAGTCTTATATATCTTGCGAGATAATTTGTTCAATGCAAGCCAATCGCTGACGATAGCTAGATAAGAATTCAATGTTTACTGAAAGTATGTCCAATTATTTCCATAACTTAAAATTACAGTGTCATCCGTATACGATACTATGCAATATAAAAAAGTACTATTTGAATTTTCATATTATAAGAAAAGAATTAAGGAAACTATGTTCTTTAATTCACAAATTGACTAATAACATAAAAAAATATAATTATTAGCACGGTGTGGCTCCTGCATTTTATTGCTAAAAGAGACCACGAGGTCACAATAAAAATGACATACCTTGATATTATTTTCAGAGAGGGAGAATATATTTATTGTTTACTTTATGCATACAAAGGGCTATCGACCACAAGGTCCTTCTGCCCATATTATTTTCATTTATCAAGGTATGTCATTTTTCTTGTGGCCTCGTGGTCTAGTAAAATTCAGGAGCCACACCGTACTAATAATTATATTTTCTTTATGTCAATTTGTGAATTAAAGTACATTGTATATATTTTATTTAATTCTTGGGTAAAGGATTTTTTATGTTCAAGTTAATTAATATATAATAATTAGATATAAGATATGATATTTATATATTAATTAATAATATTGTAATTGTTCATGTTTAATTTTTGTAGCCCTGAAGAAGGTCAAAATTTAAATAGACCGAAACGTTCGCAATATATTAGTGTTTCATTAACCAAAATCCTTTGCCCAAGAATTACATAAAATATAAGTAAAAAAAGGATAATATCTTAAGATACGTACATTGTATAGTTTCCTTAATTCTTTTCTTATGATACAATGCAAGTTGCAGGCAGTCTATTTAGCCAATCATTAATATAGTGGTCCTAGTATCGTTCCTTGTGGAACTAATATTGTTATGATACTTTCTGAGCATGTGCAATTATCGATTTGGACAGTTTGTAACCTATTTTTGAAATAATCTTTTAATAAGTTTGATGTATTACCTCGAATTGCATACCGCTCTAATTTATGGATTAGTGTATTATGATCAACCTTGTCAAACGCTTTCGCCAAATCTAAGAAAGTTGCCATAATCGGCACAGAAGAATCTAATTTTTATAAATTAAATTTCTTATGTTTCAAAGCATCTATTTTTTCTATGCAATTTTATATTACACAAAATTTTGTGAAAAATTGTATTGAACTAATATTTACTATTTTCTCGAACTTTAGAACAAGATTTGAGATGAAACTTTACATATATGGAATTGACGTTTGAAGATACGATATTGAACTTTTCAGAAGCGAAATTTCCGTTTCTAAACACCAAATTGAAGTTTGAAAGAACGTAATTGTTATTTCAAGCGGCGTAACTAAAGTTCCTAAACACAAAATTGAAAACTTTGAAAGGACATTTTAGTTTGAAAGGATGTAATTGAAGTTTGACAGAAGCCAATACTACAGAATAGAAACGAAATTGAAGTTTTTAAATACAAAATTAGATATAGAATTTGTGAGATCGAAAGTTTTTAGCACGAAAATAAAGTTCCCAAGCACGATTAAAACCAAGTCTTACAAAGACATAAAATGGCGAATGCGCCGGGAAATTAATATTTTCGGCAAAATTTTCACAATTTTTCCTGTAATAAAACTTAAAATTAATAAAGTTCATTTATCTACATAGTCTTTATATATTGTGTTCTTGTTATGCTTTATAAATAGATTTTAATTATTATTATTATTATTCGTTGAGGCCATCTAGGATCACGTTAAGTCTTGTTACACTTGGCAGTTTGTGTCGCTCTCTTCCGAGCACAGAATAATTTTCAAAACTGTTTCGACTCGCTCTCTCCTTGCTTTTAACACATTCACTGCCGCCGTGACACCGGTGACCCAGCGGTGTTTGCATACTTTTTTTGCATATTACAGACCAGCACGTCACTGGGTCACCCATTTCGTGAAAGCAAATAAATACCAAATCATTATAACAATCGATTTTGAAAAGTTGTTTAAATCGGCGATACAGGAAAGTCATAAAATCAGGCGCGGCAGTGAATGTGTTAAGAGACGAGACGAGAAAAATATCGTTCTCGTGTGAAGCCCTAGATAATTGTCTCCATTCGATTGGTCTTTTAACTGACCTATATAATATATTTCATTATATTTTTAGTATTAATCTTGCTTATACTTAATTGCCAAAGACTGTAATACATATATAATTATATGTATTACTGATATAATTATATTATTTCTATCCGATTTTTCCTATGTAATTTGGTCTTTCTAGTCTTGCCTTTCTTGTCTTGTTCATATAGTTTTATCTCTTGTAGTTTTCGTGCCTTATTTTGTATGGAATCATTTTTTTCTGTGTAGTTTCTGTTTTCGTGTTCTTGTTTAAATAACTAAATAATTCAATAAAATTGTTAATGGAAATTTATGATTAATATTCAGATTTAATATATTTTAAAAACAAATAAAAATTCTTTGCTCAGTGAAATATCGAAGAAACATTTATTTTGTTTATTGAGTGGTGGAATTGGGTGGGTACTAGGAAAATTTAGTCTATAAAGCTTTTTATTAGTTAGTCGTAATATTTAACGATTTACAGAATTAGGACTGACGTAGGTGTTGGACACATTAAACTTGCACGTATAAAATATGGATTGGATTTCTATTAAAAATGGATGAAACAGAAAATATATCATAAATTTATACAGCAATTTATGTACTGTATAATTTATTCAAAGAAATTCCATTCTTTGCCTCGTGAGAAAATCCCAAAGTTAATTAAAAGGAAACTGAAAGGAAAAAATATCTTGATGAATTTCAGTAAAATTTTTAATAAAATTTCTTGATTAATTCTCTATAATATCATAAAATTACATTTTCTCAAAAGAAAATTTACAAATTAATATCATTTAGACAAAAATTATCGAGTGCTAGATTGTTGACAAGACTAGATTTAATTAAAATTATTATACTACAATCAAACTATATTAGCTCTAGGTTACTGAACGAACTTCCATTAAGTCTCCTAGAACTTAGTTAAAGTAATAACTAAAACTATTTTTTACTGAATTGTTAGTTTACGCTTTATTCAAACTATACTTGGTCTTTGCTATTACAGTTAAAATATAATAGAGTAGATCTAGATTACGAGATACCCAACCCTAACAGAGTTAGATAAACATAGGGACGAGTTCCAGAAAGCGCTAAAAGTCAAATTGCAAAATAGGGAAATACTCAAGAAAATGAACAACCAGCTATCCAATGAAATCACAAAAAGCATCCAAGTAGCCACCAAAAAAGTGTGTACGAAACCAAAATTGAAACACCGGAGTAAAAAGAAAATTATTGAAAATACAATAATACTAATACAGCAAAAATGAACCTCGAGACTCCGACGAATTCTACGAACTTAACAAAAACAATAAAAAAGAATTCCTGATAGACCAAGATTTTAAATATGGTGGTTACGACTTATACTACGATCTTTATAAATCTATTGTACCCTTGTAGATTGTAGATCTGAAAGACCTAAGAAACTATTTAACCCTCAACTCATACAAAGCACGATAGATGACAACATAAACATGAAGGCACTATTTTCATCAAGATACAAGAAACCATCAAGTACTCCATCTGTCCCAAAATACTTGATAGTTCTCTCCTTTTTTCGTGGCCCATATTCTTCTTCTTGTTTGGAATAGGCCTATTTCAGACCAAGCTTGTTCAACTGTTGGGCTTTGATCTTTTCCCAATATTGTCGCATCTTCTGCCGGTGTAACTCCTTTCTCTTTTCTGTGCAAAGGGTACCTTTCCTTCGGGGTTTTGCTGAAATCCACGGACTTACTTCAGGGTGCGTCTCACAGACTCTCTGTTTTGGAAATCTGTTATTCCTAGTTCTTTAATAATCCTTCTCGGCTTCTGTCAACCAACTGGTACGAACCTTTTTGTATTGCCAGAAGGTGAATAGACGGTTGCTTAGTCGGTTTGGAAGCAATCTTGCAACGTGGCCATAGAAAGCTGCCTTTCTTTTCCTTGCACAGTCAAAGAGCATCTCCATATGTTCGTAGAACTCAAAGTTATGCCGCCTTCGGAATCCTCATCTTCCTTTACCGGGCCTAGGATCTTCCTGAGGATTTTTCTATTTCTGATTTCCAATTTCTCTACCAGACCTCTTCGGTTCAAAGAAAAACACTCCATGGCATATAGGGCTTCTAGTCGTAAGACTGATGTGTAGTGCTTGTTTCAGGTTGCGTGACAGGCATTTCTTGTTATAAGTGTTCTTAGTCAGTCGATAGGCTAGTTCTAACTTGTTGAGTCTGTTGTATAATGATGCTTTTTCTGATAAGTTGGGTTCAATCCATTCGCCGAGATACTTAAATTTCTCAATCCTCATGATGTTTCCTTGCTCTAGTAACATCTCTCTGCTTGCTTCTCTGATGTTGGTTAAGAATTCTGTTTTCTCCAGCGACACTTGAAGACCCACTTTGGCAGCCTGTTTTCTGAGGCAATTTACCTGAATTGTTGCCTTCTCAAGAGAATCAACAAACAGTGCCATTTCATCTGCAAAGGTCAGGCAATCTACAGCCAGTCCATCGTTGTTACGTCCCAGGTAGATACCACTATGATCACCCAAATTGATCAGTTCCTTGCGCCATTCTCTCATAACCTTTTCAAGGACACAGTTCAAAGTTTCTAGGATAAGTCTACGGGTTTTTTTGTCTAGCCCTAGTTCCTGTAGTACTTTATTAAGCGTTTCAATATCAATGGAATCGTAGGTCTTCCTAAAATCAACAAAGGTGACGACCACCTTGCGGTTTCTCATCTTGGAGTATGCAAGTACAGTTTAAAGATTGAGGATCTGTTCAACACAGGATCGTGTCTTCCTGAAGCCCCACTGGTATGCTCCCAGTTGGCTATACAGCTGATTTTTTGCCCTTTTTTGTAATGCCCGTGTCCCATATTACTGGATATATTTCATTTAAATCAGATTTTTATTACTCATGCGTACGTAGTACTTTCTGATGCACGTTTTTTAATACCAGAATTTTAATACGTGTTTCCACATAACCTGGATAACGCGCGAAAATATTCAATATCGCTAGGTTACATTAAAAAAAACAAATAAAAATAAAATAAGCACAATCAAGACCTCGATATTAAAAAAGTGAAAGTGTCGGAAATTTTTGTCATTAGATTCAAAATAATAATAAAAATTAAAGAAAACGTTTTAAAATGAGTGTAAATTCTATGGTAATACCGAAGACTGAGGAGAGTTCTTATGACGAATCCACACCACCGGAGACAATTGAAAAAGCAAATTCTTCATTTTTTATTCCATTTTTTTTTTTAATCTGATAGTTCTACTACATAATTACATCAATAAAAACAGTAGATATTTGTGAAAATTAACGTTTTTATTTATTTAAAACAGATAGAGCTCATGTTGATTTTACGATCCGTGGCCATATGTGGTTGCTTGTAATTATTTCCTTCATTGATTGTTTCTATCAAACAATCTTGAAGAAATAAAAAAGGTTATTTAATGTATCACGAGGCATGTTATTAAAAGATGTGTAACAGATATGTTAAACTGGGTAACAGATTTGATAATATCATCAATATTAAACGGATTAGTTGAATAATAGGCACTTTGGATAGCTCGAAAATATTCCAAATACAAGATATTCATATCGGAAGTATTAGGCGGCTGACAGTCGAATATCAAATTCATCCTTTGCCTAGTATTGGACAAACTCTGAATCTTTTGGTAAAATATGAGGTCTACCGTTGTCTTGTTGAATAAAAATCGTTTTACTTCGTTCTATACGATCCAGGCCACTTAGTCTTAATAGCTGGAAGTATTTATTATATGCAGTAGCCATTTTTATCAACAGCAACCGGTGTAGAAACCAAAATGCCTATAATACGGTTTCAGCTATTTCTTTTTGCAGCTCCGATTTCAATGAATGATCAAATTCCAATTTTTGCATGAAACCATTCTTTGCTATGTGAATCAACTCGAGGTCTAGCAACGCCTTCAAGAATCATCATTTTTGTTATGAATCTTTTTGATTTCGCCTGACGATGCGGTTCAGACCTCGTCTGGTTCAAGGTATTATAATGGCTTTGTTCCTCCGTTAGATCATTTTTCATCAATGTCTACGAACATATCCCGGAATCGAACATTTCCATCTTCAAAAAATTGCAAATGACAGAATATAAACAATGTTGCCGTGCACACTCGTACACCTCCAATGATGCAGAGACTAGATTGCTGCTATTTAATGCTTAATTTTATTATTTTGTACCCACTCGACCGCGTTTTCTTGAAGTCAAATTCGATAGACTGATTTCTTTGCCTCCATATTCTGGCTATAGTTTGAGTACTACCACTGTATTTGATTAAAATTGACTTGTATGCTCCTTTCTTAAGAATGCTACTCGAATCGCAGTGTTCTATAGAACAGTGGTGTGCAAACCATTTATTTGCGGATGATTCTGTTTTGCTGAACGGGGGGAGGACTGGAACGGGGTCTCAACGTTGCTAGAGATGCCGTGGCCAGAATGGATAATTGGTTTTGGCGGAGTGTACTAACTCTGAATATTAACAAAACAAAATTCATGTGTTTTTCCTTGAGATTGATTTAAGGATTCACCGCTGCGACGCGTGGCTGATGCGGGCGTTAGTCTGGAGGCGGGCTTTCAATGTGATTGCCCAGCTATAGAACAAGTGAAACAAATTAAATATCTTGGAGTCATTATTGACTCCAGTTTGAGATGGCAACCTCACATTGAGGCGATGGTCTCCAGAGTAAGGTCCTTGTTGGTCCTTGTTCTCCAGGGTAAGGTCCACCGTGAGGACTTGAGAGTTGTTTACTCTGCCTACGCTGGTTCCATTCTGGAGTATGGCATTGTTTGTCGGGGCGGTGCTTACCCCACCATTATAGAACCTCTGGATGTTGTCCAGAGGTGTCTTATTAAAATAATCCTGAGAAAAGACCCTCGATCTTCCACATAATTCCACGGAATTTAAACTTTGATGGGTGTCTTGCGAATAAGAGGTCTTTATATACGTAGCTTACTAAGCTTATACTATGAAAACAGGGATCAAATTTTATCATTGATTAGGGTAAATAGACACACCGTAACCCCTCTTATTCGCCCACATATTACTTGGACCACGCGACAGGCTTACTTTACCCTCATATAAATTTTATCCAACATGCCACCAGACTTAAACCTCATACACTCATCGACTTTATCCAAATCGTCATATTCAAAACTTATAAACAACTGGCTATACACTCTGTCTCCCACTCAGTTTGACCACATGATCGCTTCAATATATTCTGAATTAAACTATATCCACAATTAATATTATATACACCTACCAAGTTGAAATTCACATAGAAAGGTATTACCGCAAACAACAACCAAATATATACTTACGATAAAATTAGAAAAATATGCACAACACCAGTGCTCTTTTATTTTATATTATTATTTTTATTTATTACGGCTAAATTTTGATCTATTTTTTATTATTTACTATTTTATTTTCAGTAAACAAAGATTATGTAACAACAATTTTAAGAACCCCAAGCCAGGCCACAGGTTTTCCTATTCTGGCTTGTAATTTGTAATATAATTAGGTATATTTTTACTATATTTATCTTGTACAAATAAAAATGTTATTAATATTATATATTAATATTAATTATTATTTATAATATAGTGATTAATATTAATATTAAAAAATTAAATATTAAAAAAAAAATCTCAAAAAACAATTTGCGGATTTGTTTCAAATTTTGTGGAGATGTTTCTTGCAAAAAAAAATTCTGCAAAATTTTCCCAATATTTAAATGTTTATTTCAGCAAATATCGCAGTTTTTCGTAAATACCACGTTGAAAATAAAATTTGTAAACATTGAAATGTTCAAACTTAATTTTCTCAAAATCTAATTTGGGGATTTGTTTCAAATTTTGCGGAGATGTTGGTAAAGCTGTTTAAGAATTTTTGGCAAATTTTCCCAATATTTCAACGTTTATTTTAGAAAATATCCAAACTTAAAACAAGCGGAACACAGCCTGAATATATAAATATATTCAGCCTTTCCGGAGCTCTATAACAATTATTGAGTCTTTTTAGGACTACTAAAACAAATCTCACATGAAATTTGAAAGTTATTTTATAGCTTTCAGTCCACTTTCGTGGCACTCAACGAAAACCATAAAAATAACATTCTTTTTAAGCTCATGTCTTTCTAATACCTTAAGTGGAATCAAATATACCTTAAGTACAATACAATACAATATATATTATATATATATAAATATATATATATATATATATATATATATATATATATATATATATATATATATATATATATATATATATTGTATTGTATTGTACTTATTTAAGGTATATTTGATTCCACTTAAGGTATTAGAAAGACATGAGCTTAAAAAGAATGTTATTTTTATGGTTTTCGTTGAGTGCCACGAAAGTGGACTGAAAGCTATAAAATAACTTTCAAATTTCATGTGAGATTTGTTTTAGTAGTCCTAAAAAGACTCAATAATTGTTATAGAGCTCCGGAAAGGCTGAATATATTTATATATTCAGGCTGTGTTCCGCTTGTTTTAAGTTTGTATGATTTTCTATAACGTAGGATGGTTTCACCAATTCTATATTATTAGAAAATATTGCTCTTTTTTGAAAACTCCGCCTTGACAATCAAATTTGTAAACATTGACATTTTCAAACTTAATTTTCTCAAAAACTAATATGGGGATTTGTTTCAACGTTTGTGGAGATGTTGGTAGAGATGTTTCGGAATTACAATCTTCACGTTACTCCTATCCAGGGTTCGCAATAAAATTTTACAAGAAATGTTGTGTCGCAAATGAAAATAGTTTGCGCATCACTGTTATAGGAGAACAGTTCCATAGAGCATTTTAACCTTTTTGAGAAAACTATCCAGTAATGTGGGACAACATTTTCGGTTTTTTTGACCTTTTATGAAATAATAAAGTAAGAAGATATTGTCATATTTATGGTAAATGATGTTTTATATAAAGAAGTATGATCACAATTAAACTCATAAAAGTAATGAAATTGAGCTATATATTGTGATAAGCCGCGGCCATGAAACGAAAACTATCAAGTATTATGGGACAGAGGGAATATTATTTTTTGTCCGGGAAAATCACAAAGTTTAATAAACAGAGCGCAATAAATTGATGCGCGAACCACGTATTGTACACATCATTTGTACAATTGCGATGAAAAGGATCTCTTTCCCGTTCTCGGGCTGCTCTCAGGCCACAAGATTCCGACGGAGATAATCCATCACTTTTACAATTTTCCAACAACGCTGAAATATTCATACTCGAAATACCAACGTAAACACAAACAATTTATTACACCGAATGGAAGACGGGACTAGATTAAACAGGCTACAAATTCAATAGTAAATAGCAAAGAGTCAACAGGTTAGACTACATACAAATTTATTTTTTAAATTATCCAAATAGAGAAGGAAGTCTAGAAATAGTCTATACATTATAGATAGAGTCTATAAATTTGTCGATTTTAAATGGAACTACATAGAAATTTATTTTTTAAGTAAACACTTCTTTAGACGCGCTGAACGAGTTTTTGGTAGAGGGTAAACACATTGTTTTCCGTCATTGTCAGCATCAGAACGCAGCCATTCTATAGAAAATTTGTATTACTCAAAAATTTAAAATCAAACGAACTTACCTTAAGTTAAGTTCGATTGTAATTATATGAGAGTCTCGAGTTCGATTTCTCGAGTTCGATTGTAATTATATGAGAGTTCGAGATTACATTGTAGTATCGCTACTCTCTACTAGATTCAACCACAAGTTCGGGCTCCCTGCATTACCGACTACACTTCATATAGTATAAAGTTTATTTTAATATTAAGTAATTTAGCTCGTATACAAGACTCCTTAATCGGGTTGGGAAAACTTTTACGAGAGGAAAAGGCGGGAGGGGTGTAATCATCTCGAACGAGACTCTCATATAATTATTTAATAATAATAATAATAATTTTTTTATTTCCTTAATAATTATTACATATATATTTTATATATATATATATATATATATATATATATATATATATATATATATATATATATATTCACTCATACATTACAATGGAAATTACCCCCACGCAAAGGCACAGCCAGAGCGCGGGAGGGGCGTTCAGTTCGTTATTTTAAATACAGTAACTTTTTTTTTTTTTAAATACAGTAACTTGTTTGTTTCTTTCTTGTTTCAAAGTGGTTTCCGTGGTAGGTTCAGTAAGTGGTTAATAATATTGCTTCGGATTTGTTTGGAGTTAGCCAGAATGTTGGGAGGGAGGTCAGCGTACCAGACAGGACCCCGGTACGTCTAGTGTCTCATGCCCTGTGTGGTTAGTTTCCTGGGAGACCTGGGCAGACCTCTGCCCACGCCCCTGGTCCTGTGCCCATGATCTACCATTCCCAAAGACTCCCTGCTCTTATGGACTTTCATTAAAACTGTCAATTTATAAAGATTATTTATGGTTAGAACTGATAAGTCCTTGTACAGCGCCCCGGCCGAATCGAGCCTTCCTCTCTTTAAAATTCTTCTAAGCAAATTATTTTGTGTAACGATTGCAGGTCTTAATGTTGTGAGACAAGCCCCACCCCAGGATAGTATTTCATAAGTTAGGATCGATTGGGCCAAGGCGAAGTACACGGTTTTTAAGGTGTTTTGGTCCAAAATATTTGTTATTCTGGAAAACACATAGATCAACTGATTTATTCGTTTAGTTAGAATTTCCGAATGTGATTTCCAGTACAGATGCTGGTCTATCTCAATACCTAAATATTTAATACTTTGAACTCTTTCTATTGTAATTGTAATTATTATTTAATAAATTTAATATTGTAATTCTCTTTGTATTGTTTCTATTCTATTGTTTCTTAATTTTATATTAAATAAATTACTAGGTTGAGAATTCTTATAGATTGCGAATGTAATATATTTGGTTTTGTCAGGATTTAATGAGAGTCGGTTGAGGTCCATCCACCGTTTCACTCTTTCGATCCCCTTTGAGGCAACATTGAAGGTGCTGGGCCATGACGGGGTGGAGAAGAGAAGCACGGTATCGTCTGCAAATAAGTAGGTGTGTCGTTCTATTTCTCGTTCAAGTTTTGGCAGGTCGTTAATAAATGTCAGGAATAATACAGGTCCCAAGACTGTACCATGTGGGATTACATAGCAAGTACCATATATAGTAGCGATGAGAGCATTCCCCAATCTAACCTACTGAGGTCTACATGCAAGGTAGCTAATGAACCAACTTAAAGCTGATCCTTTCACCATTTTTTTACCAATATTTCGAAAGAATTGGTTAAAATGATCAGCACACCTATCTGGATAATTTTGGATTTCAATAAAATCACCATCAACGTTCAATTTTGATATGTTAGAGTCCCTATCTTTGCTATTTATTATTTCAGAAATAGTTCCCCAAACTCTTTTAGTGTCTTTTCCTGCCTCTGAAATCTGTTTTCTATAATCTTCCTCCTAAGCAATCCTAATTAACTGTCTAAATTTATTCCTGTACCTTATATAGTATTCTCTTAATTTTCCATTGAAAGGCTCTTTTTCCAACTTCTTATACAAATAATCCCTCTTCCTTAATGATATCATTAAGCCTTGGGTAATCCAGGCCTTCTTACTTTTGTATTTACAGGGCTTTTTAAAAATTTTAGTTTCAGAGCAAATTTCTAGATTAGATCGTAAAATGTTAATCAAGTATTGAGTAGCTTTATCTACAGATGTGAATGAATAAACCGCATCTCAATTGTGACTTTCAATCTTATAAATGAATTCATCATACCTTACTTTTTTTAAGGTCTGGCCATTGCAGGTGGAGGAGGAAGGGTTCTGTCCTACCCCACCAGCAATAGAGAAACAGACTGCTCTGTGATTAGTGACGTTGGTATTTATAACCACGGCAGTTAATGAGTGCTGATATTGAATATTTGAAGCTATGTGGTCAATACATGAAGGTTGGGTGACACGGCCTTGCCCAGCTGGTCCATCGTCTATCCTAGTGGCGCAAGTGACTCGGGATAGGAATCCCCTGACAGCAAGAAGTCCTAGATAATCTTCTATTATTTTAGATTTATTTGTACTGATTATGTTTAGGTTAACATCACCACTTAGAATTGTACTGGGGTTCAAGAATGGTTCTAATTCAGACAAAAATAATTCCCCATTTCCCGACGGTGACCTATAGACGGCTAAAATTATGTAAGTTAATTTGTTATAGTTAACATTAAGTGACAAATAGATACATTCAGTCATAATGAGATCAGATACTTCAATATTGTATATGTAGTCCGGTCATTTTAGACATAAAAATAGTGATCAAATAAAAAAAATTCCGACAGAGCCAAATCTTCGTAGAGACCTTAGGTTTACCACAAGGAATAAAGTGTCAAAAGTCCCCATCAGTCCCATGTGAGCTTAGGGACTTATTCGGGGCCCAAGGTCAAAATTTTAGGTTTTTTGGATTTTTCTCGAAAACGGTAAGTTTTATCGAAAAAGTACTTCAGAGCAAAGTTGTAGATCTTAAAATTCTCTATAAAAATGGTCCCTATAATTTTTTCTCTAAGACCCACTATTTTCCCAGATATTGCGCTTGTAAGAATCACGTTCTACATAATATGCACACATTTCCACACCACCTGTGAGGTAGTGTACTCGGCGCGTTTTTTTTAACGTGGTATCCCCGGTAGGCCTATTCCACGAACCTTTATGACGTTATTTTCAGGAACAATAATTATTTAATAGTATGAAGATTATTGATATGGGTTACTGAGTTTAACTGTCGTTCTAACTTTTTTTTATTACTTTAATCTGACTCATACTCTTCATATTCAACTTCAACAATCATGTTTTCTTCAATTTCTTCTTGTTCTTCTTCTTCTCCTTCCTGTTGATGAACGCTTAGAAATTGTTCAAATGAAGATGCATCAGTTGTCTCTTCATCAAAATCACATGAATCTTCCTCTCTTGTATTTAATTGAACATTTGAGCAAGAGACACCTTGGCAATTGGTACACGCTGGAGAACATTGCAACCCTACTTTTTTACAGCCACATTTGGCACTACAACCTTTCTTGCAATTGCAAAAAATAGTGTTAAGAAGTTTTTCTGGAGCAGGGGGCAGTAAAGTTCGAATCGGTTCCAAAGTATTATTTATCAATTTCCAACCCCAGTCTTCAGGGTTCAGTTCATTGCCTTGCCATGTCTGAACTTGATAGTATACTCGAAACAAATGTTGACTAGCAGATGCCGATGTTGGTGGAAGACAAGATAGCTGTACTTGCTTTTTGTTTCGTGTATTTTTTACAAATGTTAAATATCTGTACGTATCTATGCAATCAATTTTTTTTGTCTCATCACTTCTCGCGACACTTGCATCGATTAAAGTTGGCATTACACGACTGACCACAAGAGTTTCATCTTCAGTCAAAAGTTTATTACAAATAAAGCAAAATTGTGACATTTTTTTTTAAATATTAATCAGCACTAACTTCAATAGTAGACGCTTGTAATAAATACGTATAGTCACTCGAACTGCTCGTTCAACACTAAAAGAAGCAGGTATACGTGAACGACACCACATGGACAAAAGAATAGGCAGATGTTTTTCAAGGCCAGATGTTATTCAAGTAGAGGAGATTCGGTAAGGGACCGGCGGTCATTTTAGAGTAAATTTTCTTAGAATAGTATAATGTATACATAAAAGAGACACGAGTAGGCATTTTTGCTTGCTTGAGTACCTAAATATGTATATACGTGGCATATGTGTGCATACTATGTAGAACATGATTCTTACAAGCGCAATATCTGGGAAATAGTGGGTCTTAGAGAAAAAATCATAGGGACCATTTTTATAGAGAATTTTAAGATCTACAACTTTGCTCTGAAGTACTTTTTCGATGAAACTTACCGTTTTCGAGAAAAATCCATAAAACCTAAAATTTTGACCTTGGGGCCCCGAATAAGTCCCTAAGCTCACATGGAACTGATGGGGACTTTTGACACTTTATTCCTTGTGGTAAACCTAAGGTCTCTACGAAGATTTGGCTCTGTCGGAATTTCCTTTATTTCAATTGTCTAAAATGACCGGACTATTGTATTGGTTTTTAATATAAACAACCAGACCACTATTTTGATTAAAATTATTTGTTGTACTAAATTTTGTATAATTTGGCAACTTAAAGAGATTTAGAGGCACCCCCCTTCCTAACCAGGCTTCCCCCAATATTATAATGTCAAAGGAAAATTTGAGATCACCCAACAAAACCGAAAGCTCGTCAAAATTCTTATTTATACTTTTGATATTAATATAGAAACATGAAAAACCGCTTGAAAAACCACCATGGGTTCACTCCACCATTTCCACAAACTCATTACTTGTGAGCAATGGACTTTCTATTATTAAATTATCAACATTTTCGAATATATCCATGAAAGAAAATTGTTACTTATAATTTCAAAAGTGATTACAATTTTTAAGTTCAAAATTTTAACATACAAATTAACTTTAATCACTACAAATAAAATAAACATAAATTCTTCTGTACATTTCAATATAAGGAATCAATGAACAATAATTATTGTGAGAAAAAAGATAATGAAATATTAGCCATATTGTGATTGCATATAATAGATTATTAATTAGAAACATATAATACCTTTTTAAGAGAAATAGTTTTGGAAATAATATTCTTCGCATTATTATCTACAAAAAAATTAGTAGCAATATATTTTAGTTTTATTTTATTTTTACTAAATCATCATCTTTAGTAATTCGAATTATGTTCCTATCCTGGTCATCTTTTTTGACTAATATTTTACCATCTTTATATCAAGTATACTTATAGTTTTTTTTTCCGACAAATGTTCCTGGTTTTGTCCAATAAAAAGATAGTTAAATGTTCATGGACATTTATTCTACCGTGGATAAGATTCTTGTGTAGTAAGACAGAGGCTATCCCTGGTCCATTTTGGTCGGAACAAGCCAGTTTTTTTTAATTTTCCAACCACTGCACTTTGTCCATATGTCGAACGAACTTTACAATTATTGATTTCACCTTGTTGTTGTCCATGGTAGGCATTCGATGAGTCACACATATATCATTGATTGTGATTTTATTGTTTATCAACTTGGAGAGTGAGAAAACAATATCCTTTACAGACTCACCTGGAGTTTCAGGGACCCCAGTAATAACTAGATTGTCTCGCCTGGTATATTGTTGTAAATCCTGTATTTCTCTTCTTAGTGTTCTGTTTTCAGTTGTGAGATTTTCTAATTTTTGTTTTATCTCTTTTTTATCCTCGTCATTTTTATCAAGACGCACTTTAAAACCATCAAATATATCTGACAGACCCTTCACTGAGTTTTCCAATTGCTGGATATCCGATTTAAGAGTGAACTGAACTATCATTTTAATTTTATCTATTAATGCTAACTAAAGGTATCCACCTATCATTTTAATATCGTTTTGCGGCAAGATTATTTGACTACCAGCTTCAGTACCTGTATCCTGATCAATATCTTCAATATCTAATTGGGATGAGTCGAATCCAACTATACTTTTCCTTTGATTTTTAATGCATGAGGCGCACTTCCATTCATTTAATTTATTGAACGTTTTAAGATAAGTGTAATTAATCTTCGGTTTTCATATTAGCACACTTTACATGCAGTATAGTAGAACAAGCTGTACATTGAATTATCTGCTGAGACCTCTTGGGAGGCTGGTTACAAACATTACAAACCGGCATAATGTAATATTCATTATAATAATCAAATAATATTCATTATTTATATTTGTAAATATATTAATTCTTTTAGTAGATTTGTTTTAAATAGAACAAAAGTGCCGAGCTAAAAAAGCAGAATACGAATAACTATCACCCACAGATAAGAATATTTTTTGTAGATAAGAGTTCTGGGATAATATAACGATTTAGATCCCCACTACACGGTTTACTTGCAGCACCGCACTACAATGCCGACTGCACTCAATAATTAAATTTTTAATAAAAACTATTAATATTTTTAGCGAGACCGATACACAGTTTTAAAGCCCAAAATTCACTTTATACTTAGGCACTATCCTTTTTTTTTAATAACAAGCAACAATAAAATAAATTCGAACAAACAAGAGCTACGTTCTCAACGATGCGAGCACTGACATGCTCACAGCTGAACAGCTCACAGCAAAATTACAATCGAACTTCACTTAACGTAAGTTCGTTTGATTTTAAATTAAATTTCGAGATTACATTGTAGATATTTAGAGCAAATTGTCTCTAGAATTCAATGTATTATAATTATTAACATTTAAATCATTTTTTAACAACGAGCTGAATTCCAACTATTTTTATCCAATGCCAATACATGTTTGCAAATATCTCTGAATTTTGCGACCAACCTGCAGTGCATTTAATTATGCTTACATCTAGACCTTTTTGCTGAGTTTCAATGAACTGATTTAAAACTTTAAGACTCAATATAAATCTGTTAGCTCATGGACGTTGGCACACTACAAGTTCACATTGGACACTATTGCTTCCACAGCTAATATTTTTTCAAACACAAACTCAAACTAATAATCTTTCATCTACCAAAGTAAATTGTATATCTTTAGTAAATCTCACAGATTGGGGAGAACAGGTATGAAAACGGAAGGTTGGGAAAGTAAGTCTTTCATAGGCTTAGCAGGGATTGAAGAATTAAATGCCCTTCTAGCTGAAGAGCTCTGATAATGCAATTGTGATACAAGTTTTCCTGTATCGGTCAGCTTTTGTACGAGTTCTAAACGTTCTAATGGTTGTTCTTCATCATTTAGAACCATCGTAATGCTCTTACTCAAGGCAGACAAGGCTCAACCAGCTAGATTTTGTTCAGCAACGAACTATTGAACTCTATTAATCCCCCTTTCCTTTAGAGTTTTGCGAGAGATTTCTGCATTTGACTCAGGTGGTTCAAATATTACCACAATGTGGATATTTGTCAATTAGACCCATTTTTATCTCCCTGGGTAAACCAATAATCATCCAAGACCATCTTGTTTTGTTTGTCAATATCTATTTACCTTACCTTGTGGCAGTTTACCTTTTTTACCTTTACCTTGTGGCAGTTTTGATCATCATCTACATATAAAGAGGAAATTTTTCCCTGATAATGCCAGATGAAGGTTCTTAGCACTAGTGCCTCCAACGTGCAAAAGTCACTAGCCTTGTACGCCCATCAATACAAATTGAGTACAAGGTGTCCTGTAAATTTAAATGATATAAAATATCATTTAACCTTTTAAATGAAAAGGACATTTTTTCCCTGATAATGTGCAAAAGTCTGATATGCCCATCAAGATTCACACAAGCTAAGTACATGATTGATTTAAAATTATATGAGATATCACCTAACCTTTTAATCTTAAATACCTGCAATATCTGTTGATTTGTTTATTTTATGGGCTAAGCCTTCAACCATTTTTTCTAATCTCCGCAGTCTCTTATTAGTTTTTTCCTCTTTCCTGTCTGCCGTTTTTTACTCTTAGCCACCACCCCCCGGACCGGATAAAAAATCAAAAATGTGAATTTAGACCCCTATGTAAATCCTTGGGAGTTTGGTCCAGAACTGTCACAGCCTATCTCACGTTGATCAGGAAAAATTGGTCTGTATTTAACAGCTTCCTCTTCCTTCTTCTGTAGTTTCTTAATTAGAATTAGTTTTGCCACTTTCCATGCGTGATGGAACGTATTTTTTCCAATAATTCATTGGAAAGGTCTTTAAACGCCTTTATTTCTGATGTCGCAGCTTTTTTTGTCCCCTTCTGGCGGAAGGTTATCAGGTCCTGGGGCCTTCCCGGTTTTTATTTTGCTGACCGCCGTCAGAATTAGGTTCCGATATCTGCTAGTCTTTCCGTTGGAATATCGGTTTATCCCTCGAGTCGATAAATAGCTCTTCAAAGATTGTTACTTTTTCGTCCGGCGTTAAAGTTTGTTTCCGGTTCGGTATATTTAGCTGACTTGTCACGATCTTGTAGCTCTGGCCGAATACATCCTGTTCTAGGTCCTTGAATAACTCCTCCCATTTTAAGTGTTTTTGACGGGAGATTTCTTTCCTCAAAGCCTTTTTTACGTCGTCGTATCGTTGCTTATAGCTTTCTTCTTGCCAATGTAGCGCTTGTTCTGAGTTCCGCGATGTTGTCGGTCCACCAGTATGGCATCGGTGAGTTATCTTCTATTCTTATCCTAGGAGTACTCCGTCTATAAACTCGCTGCAGAATCTCAGTGCAGTTGCTGAAGTACCACCACTCCTCGGTCTCAGCGACCTTGAACCTATGTCATCATCATCACAATTAATGGCCATACTACCCTATAGTAGGGTCTCGACCTTCTCCAGCTTCTTTCGCCATTCATTCCTGTCTCTGGTCTGCATCGTCCAGTTCGGTGCACCTATCTTTCGTGCGTCTTCGCTTACACACCATCCGTCCAGCGCAGCTTTGGCCTCGCACCTCGCCCTCTTGTGCCTATGGGTTCTGCTTTAAGGATCTTCTTTGCACCTATGTAGGTTGGTTCTAAAGCAACCGTGTCCGCTAAGCAGCTGGGTTACGTGGCGGGGGGGCTTTAGCTGGAAATCCCCCAGGCAGCTTCTGTGCGATATGCGCTGATACTCCTGAGGATAGTCCGTCTCGCCACCTTTTCTTGTATGTTCTTGTTTTTCTGTATTTTAACCGCATCTTTCCAGAAAGGCGCCGCATAGAGCAGTATTGAATTAACAACAGAGCTAAGTATCCGAAGCTTGCTTGCTGTAGGGCCTCCTACGCTGAGCGTTAGCCTTGTAAAGGCGGTGGCTGCGGAATCTGCTTTCCGAGATTTACCACATCCTAACCTAACCTATCAGAAAGGGCGGAGAATGGGCACAAAGTGAGCAGTATTGAATTAACAACAGAGCTCAGAGCTCAGGCGCTTTATTGGTGTAGGACCTCCTACACCAACCTCCTACGCTGGAGGTTAGTCTTGTGAGGCCGGTGGCTGCGGAATCTACTTTCCGAGATATACCACAAGCTAACCTAACCAAGGACCAAGAAAATAATGCAGTGGAGACCGAGAGAGGGAAGAAGACCAAAAGAAGTGTTGGTAGACCCCAGGCGAGATGGCGGGATGACCTACAGCTGCTAGCCGGGAAGAACTGGATGCACACCGCTCAAAACAGATCGACCTGGAAAAAGATGGTGGAGGCCTATGTTCAGCAGTGGACGTTTAAAGGCTGAAGAAGAAGAACCTAACCTATCGGAAATGGCGGAGAATGGACTCAAAGTAACGCCAAAAAAGCCGAAATATGTGCAGAACACTTCGCACAGGCATTTACTCAATTCCCGGATCAACAACACAATGGAGATTTGCAAGACTTCCTAGAAAGATCCTCCTCTGGAGCTACCCATCAGGAATATTTCTGCTGTAGAAATATACAGCATGATATACCAAGAGATCAATCCGAACAAATCTCCTGGATACAACTTGATCACAGATACCATCCTCAAGTAGCTTCCAAAGAAGGGCATAGTATTCCTGACCAATCTATTTAATGCTATAATTCGTACATCATACATAGCTAGCCAAAGTCGCGCAAATCACAATAATCCGAAAACCTGCCAAATCATTAAATCGTATCGCCCCATAACATCCAAGCTACTTGAAACTCTGCTGCTCAGAATAATGTAACAATTGATCGACAAGCTCGACATAGGCCCAGAACATAAATTCAGATATAGATCCAAGCATTAGACGATAGAGCAAGTCTTTAACGCCATAGCTAACACGCTGGAACGAAAAAAAATACTGCTCTGCAGCATTTCTCGACATAGCATAGGCTTTCGATAAAGTGTGGCACCCAGGTGTAGTCTATAAAATAATAGGCTCCTACCCCAGTACTACTTGCTCTTGAAGTCTTGCCTAAGCAACTGCCAATTGCAAGTATGGTGTGGAACTGTGTTACCTCTCCGCCTGATGCAAGCAGTAGAACCCCAAGGAAGCGTTTTTGGACCAATCCTCTACACATTGTTCATGGTTAATACAATATTACATATAATAGAAGAAAAAATAAAAAATAACTAATTGGGTACCTGTTTTGAATGTTATTTAAGATTCTGTGCATGCATGTGCCAATGTACCATCTGTGATAAATAACCAACGCAAAGAGATGTTGATTGGATGTTTCTGGAGGGTTTGCTGGTACATTGAGAATTTCTACAAAGGTGTTGTTGTTGGAATAGAATAATAAATCCTGCAGAAGACTGATTTGTACTTTGTATGGCAAGGCTCGTAGCAGATCTAAAACAATTTTGTTTATCAATAGTAAGTAGAAAAGTTGGTAAATGGAGCTAGACCGCAATAAATTAAAAATAAAACTAGTAATTCTGTGGTCGGCGCTTAAAAGGTCATATGTCGTTTAATGTCTAAACTGTACTTAAGTCTTTTTATGCGCCGACCACAGAATTATATTTACTTGGATTCCATTTGATATATGAAGCAACTTTCATGGACAATATCTTCAGTGCGATTAACTTTTAATGCAGGTTTAATCTGCGTTTCCTTTCCATCCAAAGAAATAATATCGGCATCTTCAATTTCACGTTTACTCTCATTCTTCAATGACAATTGCAGTATGAAATTTTGTTATTAACTGAGATGGAGTTGGATCTGCAACAAAAACAAATTGTCTTAACTATTCTTGTCTTGTCTCTTCTTGTCATTCAAATACTGATTATTTGATATTATCCATTTAGTATTTTCTGTCTGGTCTTCACTACTTAGTGATATGTGATACGTTTGTTACTCTCACGCTACGAATTTGATGTGTTTGTTTCACTGATCTTAACACAAATAATTATTTTTGGGTTAACACGTGGTTAAACACTCTCAAAACATATGGTTTCGTCTAGCACAAAGAACGTTAAAAGAGTCGCCGGTGATGCAGGGAGCCCGAAAATTTTAGAACTCTGAACTTGTGGTTGAATCTAGTAGAAAGTACCGATACTACAATGTAATCTCGAAGAACGAGACTCGAAATATAATGTATACGCATGTCCGTATATGCGTATAGATGTGTTCAAAAGAACACATCTATACGTATATTTTTAAAGTTGGCTCTGAACATCAAAATTAATAGTCAAAGTTTTTGGCAGTGTTGACGGAATGCAGCGCTTCTAAGGAAATATCAACCCGTAGAATCAGTGTGCAGTACACGAGTAAGTACTTTTGCCGGATGTACTAGTAGATGTACTAGTGCCGGATTATTTAAATTAGGCAGACAGGGCAGACATAGTCTAGAAATAGTCTATAAATTATAGACAGAGAGTCTATAAATATGCCGATTTAAAATGGTCTTGGTGAGGGCACTAAAAGGCACACGCACTCATTTTATAAAGATTATTCTTCCTTTACGTGACCGCTCACTTTATTTCGCCCTTCGCCCTTACGACAACCCCATCCTCAAATATATACAGACCAGATCAGCATATGAATTGCGTAAAAAACGACAAGAAAATCAAGAGCGAGAAACGGTTTTTACAGAGAAACAGTTTAACTGATAAAGAAAACTAAACAATAATATTTCTGCTCAAAACAATTAGCGGGACAGTAATTTGTGCCCCCATAAAATTCGAACTACACAAGTCATACTAGATGGACTAGCCAGATAATTATCGACAAATAAAAAAGGACTGACCATACCTAAAAAGATTTAGCATTAGCTGCCACTTAAACCTAACCTATACCTAAAAAGACAAGATTTAGATTTAATGTTACTGTTTTGCAGAATGCTTCTCATATTACGCAAAAACGAGTGGAAAACGCTTTTGTAAACTTTTTGAGTTAAATATGGTATTCACGCACCGAAAAAACATCCGCTTAAAATTGTTGGTATTGTTCCTAAAAAGTTTCCAAAACAACATTTCGAAAACGTGTCCAACTTTCGCCCTGTTTTATTCATGTCCATCGTACTCCAAAGTTGTGCACCCTTTATTTTTAAAATTCCAACAAATAGAATTTAACACATATAAACACTCACAAAAATATATGCTTTACGTGTTAAGACAATATTAAACCTTATATGCTTTACGTGTTAAGACATTATTAACAGGAATAGAGAGAGAAGGTTACGCAGACAAAACTAGACGTGGCTTTACCATTTCTAAATTATCATCTAAATCAATAACCTGCTAAGTTCATGTCTATCTCACAAAATGTCTAATTAAAAAATATCTAATCCTAATCAACCACATGGGTTTCAAATAAGTGGTTTAGAAATTGTTGTTCATAAAAGCAAAGCTGTACTGATGACAAATAAATCTCGAAACGCGTTTACAGATGGCTATCCACTTAAGGTAGATGATCTTTAAAACAATGTTATTTTGCTGGTTTTTGTTGAGTGCCACGAAGGTGTACTGAAAGCTATAGAATAACATACAAATTTCACATATACTATAGAGGAATATCCGTAACCAACACCATAAGCAGGATATATGGAAGAATACTCAAAAACAAGAAAGAAGATGAATACAGTGCAATGGAGGCAGAAGAGCAGACCGGATTCAGAGCAGGAAGATCCACCATTGACCACCTATTTGTGTTAACTCAAATCGTAGAAAAGAAAATCGCAAATTACCAGGAAGTTGATTTGCAATTTGTGGACCTTAAAAAAGCCTATGACAGCATTCCTCTAGTAAAATTATGGGAAGCTCTACAACATACTAACATAAATGCTGAAATAATAAAAGCAATCAAATCACTGTTACTAAACGAGTAACGAGCCCTCACTGTATGTAAAAGGGGTCAAAAATGTGTCAAAATTGCAAGAATTAATTGAAAATATAAAACAACAGTAAACATCAAAAATTTACATTTCATCTTGATCAGTCAAAAATTTACTTTACGGCGCACGTCAAATTGTCGGTCTAGACGGCCCCCGCTTGGGAAAAATATTAGTTTTCCCCGAAAGCTTCCGGCTTGCCCGGAATCCGGCGAAAACTGAATTTTTTTCTGAAAAAAATCGATCGACTTTGGCGTTTGGACGTCGCAGCGCCGAACGTCGGCGTCTTCGGGCTTCCTGCTGACGCAAGGCCGCGCCTGCGCCGATGCGCCAGCGTCGAAGCCCCCGCCGCTAGAGGCGGTAGAGTCGCGCGGGAGAAAAACTTTGCCGTTTTTTGGTCGATTTCCGGTTGCGTGCTGTCGGAACGCGTGACGTCGCTTCCCCGAGCCGCCCAAGCGAAAAAATCGACACTTTTTTACCGGGCGTCGCGACGCCCCCGGAATAACACTTATTTCGAAACAGCGGTCCGAGGAGGTGTCGGAGCGCCGCCTTTCCGCGACGGCACGAAAGCGGAGCGAATTCCCCTCTCGACCCACGCACACGCATTTTCCAAATTCACCTGGGGGGCGGCACCATCAGCGAAAAAACAGTTTTCGTACATGAAGGGCTCTGGAGTCGGCGTCCTGCGACCGATTTCGGCGCGGCTAGCGTCAGCATGTGCGGCGTAGCCGCACGCATCTTCAGAACCCTCACGTGTCGACGCGGACCGTCGGGTTCGGGCACCAGGTCCGATAAATATCGAAAACGAGACCTCCACGCGAAAGTTCCTGGAGAGGCCATTTTTGCGCAATTTCCGACGGGGACGGCATTTTTCGAGACACATTCGAATCGCCTTCGGCATAAAACAGAATATGCGGCACATTTCTTGGAGACGGTCTCGCACCAGATCGGCAAAGTCAAAACTTTTTGGGAAAGTTTGCGGCCCCGGAGGTTTGCGGCCCCGGAAAATTTGCGGCCCCCGGCTTTCGTCTGACAGCGAAGCGATCGGTGGATTCCTTCGATACGAGTATTTTGGCACCGGCCTCGCTTCGCCGCGACGACGGAGTCACCCTCCAGTGCCTGAAACGTGTCCGATGGCGTTCCCGGTAGGTGACGTCACTCTTTCCGCTGCCGTTTCGCCGTTTCTGGGCCCACATACTCGAAATTACTCGCGTTCGATTCGCAAGGGTTGCCCTCGTGTCCTTTGCGTTTAAGAGTTCGCAATCCGAGCTGCCCCCTTCGAGCTGCCGGTTCTCGCATACCTCCAACTTTTTCCGTCGAGTTTTTCGAGTAGGCGCGAAGCACTTCGGGACCGACTCCAACTTTTGCGGCAAGGTTCGATGCTCCTCGCTGCTTCGCGTGTTTCTATACCTCCCACGGCCTTCTGCGGCGCTCCGTTCACGAGCTGCGTCCCAAATGCCGATGCAAAATCCGCAACCGCCTCTTGAGAATCGATGCCGCTATCCGCAGAATCGATGCTCACTTCCGTGCGGCCCGCCGTTTCCGAATCATCGACGTCGCCATGCAAATTTTCACTTTCGTCTAAAAAGAGGCTGAAAAAAAATTTGGGATCCCTTTTCAGGCTAAACGTGCGGAGGAATTTTTTCGCGTCTCACGGTCGAAACGTACAATGGACCGTAGATTGTGGAACAGGCTATATAAGTTTCGATATTATTCATAACCGGCTCCGCGACGCCCGTTTTAGTCGTTATTTTTGGACGTACCGGAAAACCGCCTTCGCGCCGGGTTTTTTTTACGATTCCGGACCAGAACGCGGTCGCGTTTTACAGACAATGGACGGCCAATTGCGACACCGGAAACCTCGGGCGGCCGGCTCCAACGCCGCTCGTTGTCAAAGTGCCGGTCATATCGGCCGCCCTACGCTGGCACGTGCCGCTTGCAGTCGGTTTGTTAAAAACGGCGGTAGACGCCGCAAACCGCATTCCTCTGCGCCGCGTCTGAGCGTCGCGACGCCCATTTTAAGCGTTAAAAGTGCGTCTTCGAGTTTACCGCCGTGTGGGTTGTCCGTGCGGCGGCGGATCCGCGATTTTGCGCCGCAGTTCCCTGGATTGAAGCTTTGGCTTTGCGGCAGTGTACCCGGCGCGGCCCCCGGACGTCGCGGCGCCGAGTTATGTGGGGCCAAAGACGTCCGTATTTTACGACCTTTTTTTTAACACGCCCGGAAGCCACGGAAACTCGGTCTATCGCAAAAATCGACACTTTCACGGTGTGGCCCGGTCTTTTTTCTATCGGGAGTGCGAGTTTGGCCGTTCTGCGACTTGCTGCGGCTCGACGGTGCGATTTTATCAAAAAACCTCTAAAAACGATAAAAGTTGGGACTTTGGAAATTTTTCGACAAATTTCTTGACGAGTTTTTAAAACGGTATTCCCAGAAAAACATATTACTAAGGAAAACAAACACAGAATATACAACGCAATAATTAAAAGTATAATAACGTACGGTAGTGAAGCGTGGTCTGTAAAGGATAGGGCAGAGAAATCAGTAAAAGCCACAGATATGGACTACTGGAGAAGAGCGGCAGGAAAGTCTATATTTTAAAGGATCAGAAATGAAAGGATAAGGGAAATAATGGAAGTAAAGCACGACATCGTGGATGACATAAGAACTGCACAACTCAGATGGTACGGTCATGTACAGAGAATGGACCAAGACCGACTCCCAAAGAAAGTAATACACTGGACACCGCAGGGAAGAAGAAGGAGAGGAAGACCCCGGAAAAGCTGAAGAGAGGGTATAGACGGAGAGATCCGGGCGAGAGGATTGGAGGGAGAGGCTTGGAAAAACCGAGACGGTTGGAGATTAGGAATCGGAAGACGGATAACGTTGTAACCCGATGCATATATATATATAAATATATATATATATATATATATATATATATATATATATATAGTCCTAAAAAGAGTCATTAGTGTTATAGAGCTCCGGAAAAGTTGAATATATTTATATAAGTGTTGAGGTGATGGTAGCTCAGAGAGTTAAGCACTTGGGTCTCAGGTCAGACAGCGTGGGTTTGAATCCCACCCAGAACTAAAGCAGTAAAAATTAAAACTAATGGCTGCAACCCATCACACTCAATTCCCAAATCCGGCTTAGGCAACCGTGGGGTCTCACTGCCTAACACCCTATCTGGAAATTTGTCGTTAGGATTCGACGTTTAACCGCTAGGTCCCTCATATTCAATCTTAGTGCTGAGGTTGGATAGGTGGCAGAGAAGAGGCCGGTGCCCAGCAATGGGACATAAAAGCTGGCTAATGATGATGATAGTGTTCCGAATTTATTAAGTTTATAAAACTAGATAGATTAGATACACACGTCTAGATAGGAAAGAGTAGAAACACGGAAATAGGCAAGCAATGTTCACTAAACCCCTTATTCCACCTTGACTTTTAGTATGCGCCCCCCGGGTACCGCCTATTTTGCATTCATTCAGGGTGGGCAGCCCGGACGGTTAGTGAAAACCGCCCTTGTTGTTGTCTCCCCGACCAGGGTCCGAACCCGGGTCTCCCGCATTAAAAGGCGGGTATGTTGTCAACTACACCACCGAGGAGGACTGGAAGCAGACAATACTACAAGACAGATAAATTTGCAATGTAAGACAGATAACAGTAAACAAACAAGTTTGGATATGCAAAACGAGACAGTCAAGAGTATACAGACGCGACTAGTTAAATAAAGTCAAGAGAAATGAAAATAAACAGTCCATTCTCTGTTATAATAATATAATAATGGAGTTAAGTAAAATATATGAGGGATGAAATTACATTATTTAATCCATTTGCCAAACGAGTAAACGTCTACAATGGGGAGTAAGTAGTAAATAAGCCGACTTTAGATTGTTTTTCCCTGTCAACTGTGAACTTAGGACGTAATTAAAATACGCTGCTTGATTCAGTGCGCCGTGCTCCCTGCTTCATAAATCTACCGAAATAATTTTCAAACTCTCGGTAGAAAATCTCCTAAAACAACATGCTTTTAAATTCAATTAATTGTTACTAATGTTACTAATCTATTTAGACTTGTGTGTCTAGTCTTGTTTGTCTTGTCTTGTATGTCCACTCTTGTTTGTCCAGTCTTCTCTGTATATTCTTGTCTATCTACTATCTAATCTAGTCAAAATCAATTCGGCTGTAGGTGCGTTTTAATATTTCATCACTTTTTCGGCGAAAACTTCTTTCCTCTTGTACGGCCAAACGGGACAATATCATTTTCCGGCGTAGAACAGAACGTGCTTTTGACTCGTGTTAAGGTAGACTTCCGAGCAAAGCAGCTCTGGCGTCACTGACGCAGCGATACTGTAAATTCTTTATGTATACCTTCCAAATGTCGTTTTAATTTAGCAGGTTTCAAACTTTCATTAACAACGCAAAATGTAAATCCCTATTTATAAACCCTCAATTTTTCATTAAATAACACATTTCATTCGAAATTTTTTTGAAGTAGAAACAGTGCCAGTGGATTCATTGTTGTTTTCTATCCACAGTTTTTCTAAGTTTATTAAATGTTGGTCCATCATTCAAACAAATATTGTCATTATTTTCATTTTCGTGGGTACCTATTTTTAGCCACTTATCCATTATCTTCTTCTTCTTCTTATTAGCCTTCATACTTCCATTGTTGGATATAGGCCTCTTTCAATTTTTTCCATGCTTCTTTGTCATTTGCTGTTCTCATCCACTGTTTTCCTGCTATCGTCTTTATGTCATCTATCCATCTTGTTTGGGGTCTTCCCGTGCTCCTTTTTGTTTCCCGGGGTCTCCAGAAGGTAATCTTGTGGCTCCATTCTTCTGTATTCTTTCTGGCCACGTGTCCTGCCCATTGCCATTTGAGATCCGCTGTTCTCTCCATGACATCTATTATTTTTGTTTTTGTCATGATATCAGTGTTGCGCATTTTGTCTCTTATATTAGTTATTCCCAGCATCGCACGTTCCATTGCTTTTTGAGTTACTCTAAGTTTTGCTGCTGATTTTTTAGTAATAGCCATCGTTTCCAGGCCATAGGTGGCAACGGGGAGGATGCAGCTGTTGTAAACCTTACGTTTTAGGTAAATTGAGACGTCTTGGCTTTTTATTATTTGGCTGAGCTTTTCAAAGGCGGCCCATGTTGGATTCTGCGTTTGATTTCGGCAGTTTGATTTTCTTTGCCAATTTTAATTGTATGCCCCAGATATGCATATTGCTCTACTTTTTCTATTATGGTGTTATCAATCGACATTTCCTGAGGGCTACTAGTTATAATTTTTGTTTTGTTTAGATTCATTTTTAAACCTATTTGCTTGGACAGGTTGTTTAGTTCTTCTACCATTGTTTTTAATTCTTCGATATTAGTGCTTATTAGAATTATGTCGTCCGCGAATCTTAAGTGACTTAAATATGTCCCGTCGATCTTCATGCCTTTCTCGTCCCAGTTTAGTTGTTTGAAAACCTTTTCTATAGCTGCGGTGAATAATTTGGGGGAGATCGGGTCCCCTTGCCGTACCCCTTTGCTGAAATTTATTTTCCAAGTGTGTAGGTCGTCGTTTATTTTTACGTGAAAGGTGGCCTCTTTGTAAATGTCCTCCATTACAGCGGTATATCTCAAGTCTATTCGTTCATTGCCGACAGGAAAGCCCAAGCTCAACACTGTCGAACGCTTTGTGGTAGTCTATGAACGCTATATTTATTGGGATATTGTATTCTGTTGTCTTTTCGATAAGTGTTCGGATTGTTTGTAGGTGGTCTGCTGTGCCGAAACCTTTCCGAAAGCCCGCCTGTTCCACTGGTTGGTAGAAATCTAGTTTCTTTGTGAGTCGGTTTGTGATAATCCGCATCATAAGCTTATATAGGTGTGATAACATGCTTATTGGACGGTAGTTTTCTAAGTTTGTGGTGTCACCTTTTTTGTGCAGGATGATGACCTCTGCGTTTTTCCATTTTTTTGGTATTTTCCCCTCGATCAAACATGTGTTTGTTAGTATCCGCAGAGCTTCCAGTAGTGTTCCGCCTCCCGCTTTTAGCATTTCTGCTGTTATCTGGTCCTCTCCTGGGGTCTTCCGGTTCTTCATTTGTTGTAACGCATATGTAATTTCAGCTGTTGTTATTTCCGACAGTTTTTCCGATCCTATATTTGTAATAGTTTTTGAGGATGTCGTTGGGTTCGGTATGGATGATGTGTATAGGCTGGCGTAGAATCTTTGGACTTCTGCGACGATGTCTGTTTTGTTGGTAATGATATTGCCATGGCGGTCTTTTAGTCTAACAATATCTTGTTTTCCATTTGAAAGCTTTGATTTGAGTACTCTCATGTTTTTGTTCGCCTCTATGGTTTCGATGATTTGTTGGGTTTTATAAGCTCTGATATCTGTGCTTATTTTCTTTTTTACTTTTTTGTTTATGGTGTTGTAATTGGGTGAGTCCCGGCAGGTTTCTCTTCTCTTCTTTATTAGCTGTTTTGTTTCCACTGATAGTCTGGTTTCTTTATCGTTTTTTATCTTGCTACAGATCTTCCTTGTGGCTGATTGAATTTCCTCTGTTATGCTTGTTGCTATATCATCTATAGTCATTTCTTGTAGATTTTCTGATCGTTTCATTCTCTTTTTTATTTCGTTTTCGTATTCATTTTTGTTGAGGGTCAGGAATTCGTCTGTTGGAAATTTCTTTTTGTGTACCAACTTCTTTCTTTCAATTTTTGTATTTATGAGGATCTTTGCCCGGACCAATCTGTGGTCGCTTCCTGTACTAAATCTGTTTAACACTGAGATATCTTTGCATATGTTTTAATTGTTAGAAAGTATGAAATCTATTTCAATTTTTGTCCGGCCATCTGCGCTCTTCCAGGTCCATCTTTTTTGATTTTGTTTTTTAAAGAAAGTGTTTAGACAAAATAGTTTTTCGGTGTTGAGGTAGTTACTTAATGTTTCTCCTCTTTCATTCCTTGTCCCCAGGCCGAAGATTCCTACGTATTCGGTATCCTGCGACTGTCTTTTGCCTATTTTGGCATTAAAATCTCCGGTAATAACTGTGTAGTACGTTTTTTCCAAATTCTTGGCGCTGGTTATATCTTCGTATAGCTGTTCAATAGATTCGTCATCTGCGCTGCTAGTTGGTGCATAGCAGTGTATCACCTGGACTTGATATTTGTTATTTAACTTTAGTACGAGATATATAACTCTTTCTGATATTGCGTGGTACTTGACCACTTGATGTTTTATTTTGCGGTTCACGATAAAAGCTACACCCCCAATTCCCTTTTAGCTTTTAGCTAGTCTTTAGTTTTTAGCTTATCCATTATGAAGGTAATTAATTTTTTCAAAATACAATATTTGTTTATACTGAATTGATAAATTCACTATGTTCTAACCACACTTATTAAACATTTAACACGACTCGAGTTTCGACGGGTGTCATTTTTAAGTGTTAACTTGAAAATGATCTTAACCCGTCTAAACTCTAAAATATTTTTTTATTATTCATGCGCGAAAAGTACTTCTAAACGTAGATTATTTAATACGAAAAATGTCACATTTCGTTGCATATCCACATATCTTGAGTAACGCACGCAAATATTCAATATCGCTAGGTTACATAAAAATAAACAAATAAATAAAAATAAATGAACACAATCAAGACCGCAATATTAAGTGACGTGAAATTTTTTGATCAAAATAATAAAAAATAAAGAAAACGTTTTAAAATGAGTGTAAATTCTATGGTAAATATCGGAGACTGAGGAGGGTCATTATGACAATTTTTTTATTCCATTCCATTTCCATTCATATTCTATTTTATTACTGAGTAATAAAAAATATTGTTTATAACACGGGCGAAATTGTCAATTTCCCTCTCGAGCGAATGTGCTCACTCACCTCGTTCGTGCGCACAATTTCTTTCGACTTTTTGCCCTAGTTACAAAATATACCATTATATAATAAGTGTGGTTAAAACAAGTGAATTTATCAATTCAGTGTAAGTATGGATTACCACGTAGTTAACGGTCGCAACCATTTTATACAATAATTGTTTTTTTTTCAAAAACAAAATTATGGTCATACATTATTAAGCACATTTGTGTCAAAAAAATAGTTAATTAATTATAAGTTCACGATAAAAATACATTATAAAATACAATTGGAACAATAACATAATACAAAGACACAAATAGGTACAACATATTCGATCGAAATAACTTAAATCCTTATGAAATAAAAAATTGAGAAAATTAACCAAATACGCAATCCATTTAACGCATTGGTGTGTGCAGTACATATTTTTCCGCTCTCGCACGTATGACAACGACAAATGACAATGACAACTTAAATCCTTATGAAATACAAAATTGAGAAAATTAACTAAACACGCAATTCATTTAACGCATTGGTGTGTGCAGTACATATTTTTCCGCTCTCGCACGTATGATAACGAACCGCAACGCACTGACGCATTAGTATGCGGAGACCTTTATACAAGTGCAGCTTACTAAAACTTGCAAAAAACAAATATTGGCATCACATCAGGTTTATGAACGCGGTTGTAAAATAGTTAAATAATAATTGTAGGTTTTTCATAATTTTGAATTTGTGATTCAGAATTTACTCTCAAAGTTTACTCTATAACTTACTAAATTAATTATTTCCCAAGAGCGCCAAAAGCATTGATACAGCTCTGATTAGGTATTAAAACAGAAAATGGTTCCCTAAAAAATATAGTTCTATTTTTATAAATAATTTAAATTAATTTCACTATTTTACTGGTAAATAAATTTATTTGAATTAGGCGACCCCCAAAATGTCTCTCGCGACCAAAAGTGTCGCTACCCACGGTTTGCGCATCACTGCCATAGTGCATAATACTATCGCTATGTCGCGGCGTCAGTACGCTGCGTTAGTTACGCTAGAGCCGCTTTGCTCGGAAGTCTACCTTTAGTCTGCCGCGCACAAGTCCCTCACAGCTTCCAGGTACGAAAAATTAAAATCCGTTTTTTGGACGATTTGAGGAGCAACTTTGGTGCGCGGCTCGATTTTTGCCTTGCATCCTTTGGTCGCGTCCCTGGCACGAATTGCAACATTTGGCAGAGAAGTATGCGACCGCCGCGCAGTGATTTGCGTAGCACTTTTAGCTGGACAAAATTATTTTCGTTCGGTTTGAGATCAAAATTGTGTTAATATGCCTCGTATCGACCGTAAATTGCATTGATGTTCATGGTTTTTAATAAAGACAAGTAGGAACGTACTTAAAAAATGTTTATTTAAATTTTACAGTAACAATGATTAATCATTTATAAAAATACAATAAAAAACCCGGCCAAGTGCGAGTTGTGACACGGGGACCGAGGGTTCCGTACAAACTTGTAAGTAAGGTATCTTTTTTGTGGAGGACGTAGCAAGCACATTCAGTTAACTTGACAAGTGGCACTCATGAAATCACGACCATCTTAGTACCGCTGCAAGCATAACCTCAAGATGTCGCTGTCGTACTATGGAATTCTACCCTATATTTTGTCACTATACATCCCCCATTCACTATGAGTGTTTAGGGGTTCTGGAACTTCACTATTTGTTTTTACTGCTCAATTTTGCATGTATACCTATATACCCTGTATAAAAGTATACAGGGTATTTTTTTTTTAAATAACGCGAATATTTTTAAACTTATAAAAAGAAAACTTTATTTTAGTATTACACTTATTCACTAACTTATATTAAGATCTAACTATTTCTAGATCTAATATAAACTAATATTTTAACTATTTCTAGATCTATTTCGATACTCTTAACATTCAGTTGTTCAATTGACAGCTTTTTGGGCAATTGACTACCAAAAAATATAGGGCGAACGTGATGTAAGTATAATATACTTAATTCATATTATCTACAACATATTATGTAGATTATGTAGATTATAGTATAGTATTATTATGTAGACTATCAACATATTATGTAGATGATAAAGAAAAATTAGACGAAATATAATATACACAGGATGTTACGGGACTTGAGTATGTCGCATGTCGGTTATAAACAAGCAAAATTTAGACATAATATATACCCTGTATATATTATGTATATAGAGCGTATGTGATGAAATGCATAACGAATATAAACAAAGAAAATTCAGAATAAACAGCTTGGTGCCAACACATACTTTTTAACCTTAGGACCTAACTGTATGCAACCCATATGCTTCTGGAGCCTGACAATACCACTATGACAACATTCGTGTATTTTCATAAGTTTCTAATAGTAAATTCGCATTTTTCTTGAAATATGCGACATAAGCGGTCATATCTTTTGATCGCGTTAATTTACAAGTTTGATTTTTTCACAGCTGAAAGAGGCTGCAGACCCGAGTATTTGATACAAATTTCAACTTGTTACCTCTACGCGTTACTGAGAAAAATGGTCTTCACAGATAGACAGACGGACAGACAGACAGACAGACAGACAGACAGACAGACAGACAGACAGACAGACGGACAACAAAGTGATCCTATAAGGGTTCCGTTTTCGGTACGGAACCCTAAAAACTAAATAAAATATGTCAAAAAAATATCTAATTATCAGGTCGGAACTTTAGGCATTCAAAATTGTTAAAATAGGTTTTTATTGTTTGAATGAGGTTATTAGGTTGTCAAAAAACACAAAATAGGTTTTAAATAGGTTCCATAAAGATAAGAAAGATATGGCAGGTTTTCAAAACTGTTCGCTTAAAGTACGGAACGTTTAAAAAAACTGTTTAAATTTTGGGCACTGAAATTTAAACCACGGTAAATTCGCCGCCAGCATAGCTTCACATAGGTCTAAATAAAACACATCATGTCAGCTATGTTTTCAGTTAACCGAGTTGTTCGGTGCCGACTTATCCGGTGCCGAGTTGTCCCGTGCCGATTTGCAAGTGCCGAGTCGTCCGGGTCGGGATGGACTCAAACTAAACAAATATTTATGGACTTAAACTAAGTCTAATTTAATTTCATATTCTTGATTATATTTTTAACACTGAATGACTCCAATTCCTATTTTAAATTTAAAAATCAGACTCTTTGTTTAAAACAGCTTTCCGACTAGCTTAAATAACAGTTGATTTAATCTGGTCCCGGCTGACTCACATCTAGTTTAAATTAATTGCAAGCAACTAAAAAAACGTATTATATAATATTGACATTATCGAGTTTGTTTGGGCAAGTTTAAACCGAGTCTTCTCACAAACAAACCACCCGATACGAACTTACTCAGTCTCACTCGGTCTAATGGCAACTTTATTAATCGAAAATTATTTTAATTAAATAAACTCGTCTCTTCGGTGTAAATAATTATATGACGAGGGGGCGAAGAGGCGCGGACGAGCCAGAAACCAAACACAGTTTACATTAAATAGTTTCCATAATGAACACTGAAACCCGGCACCGCCTCGACTATTTCAGTAATATTGTTATAAGGTCGCGTCAATATTCATTTTAAATTATCTCAATCCATCATTAAACAAATATTTATAGTTTTCTATAACAAGGCTTAATTTAGCAGCCTTGTCTGTTTATTTTTGTTTGTCCAGTTTTGTTTGTATGAATTTTTCCTACCAATTTTGTCTCTCTAGTGATTTATGTGTCGTTTTGTTTGTCTAGTCTTGTTTGTCCAATATTGTTTGTTTAATCTTATTAGACGGGACAAAGAAGATTAGACAGTCTACCTAATCTTGTCTATCCAGTTTTATCTGTCCTATCTTGTCTGTCTCGTGTTGTCTGTCTAGTGTTTTTTTTTATTAAAGGTTGCCCAACAGTTTGAGAAAACCAAAGTAGGGAAAGTGGTATGTTCTAAATCCTCCTCCTCCTCATCCTAGACTAGACCTCACACCCTGTTTAGCGCGGGGTTACATAGACCCTGTTTAGCGTGGCGATACATAGACCTCACACCCTGTTTAGCGTGGGGTTACATAGACCTCACACCCTGTTTAGCGAGGGGTTATATAAACCTCACACCCTGTTTAGCGTGGGGCTACATAGATCTCACTCCCTTTTTACTATATTAATTCTAATTAAAGCTGATTAAAAGCTGATTAATATCGAAGACTTGTACAGGCCTGAAGCACAGGCTGGCTTAAGGCCTGTTAAATAACAATAAAACTTGAAGGTTCCAAATTAAAATATAAAAAGGATCCTCATATAAATAGAATCAATAATATCAATAAATAAGAAAGTTGATTAGAAAGGCTTTAATTTGAAACATCTAAGCTTCAGAAAGATGTCACACTCAGAGCTGATAGAGTTTTTGATCGAACACATGTTGAATAGGGGTGGCACAAACATGAGGGGACCACAAGACGATGGGTTATAAAAGGAGCCAATTTGTCTACTAGCAGCTCTAGTAACATGGAAATTCAAGAGACCGACAATCTCAGAAAATGACGCCATGAGCGGCCTTATGCAAAAAGACTAGACCGGCCAGAGAGCGACGAGATCACAACGATTGGTACCCCAACTCATTCAGCAACGATGAGTGGTCGATGTGAAGAGGAGGAGGACCTCCAAAATTCTTAAACCTGAGGTATTTTAAGAATTTCCTCTGAACTAACTCCAATGCCAAGATGTGCTTTTCATAGTGCGGGTCCCAAATAACGGAGCCATACTCGAGGATGGATCTCACGAAGCTATGATAGAGGACTCCAAGTTGTTATTAGAACCGCGAGCATTACAGACTATGAAACCGAGTGCTCTCGCGGCTTTGGAGACTGAAGACAATATGTGTTGAGCAAACGTGAGATTACTGTCAAATAAAATGCCAAGGTCTTTGACTGTGTCACAGTGCTCCACGTAAAAGTTTTTCAAGGTATACCTAAACTCGATCGGGTGTTGAAGCCGAGTAAATTTGACAATCTTGCGTTTGTTAAGGTTGAGAGCCAACTTTGACATCGCACCCAATATATCGAGGTTTTCTTGTAAGAGTGCACAGTCATTAGACTGCTTAATTGACATGCAGTCTTTAACGTCGTCTGCAAAAAATAAATGTGGCACAGAGGAAGACGCACTCAGGTTGTTAAGGAAAATGTTAAATAAAAAGGGCCCAAGGTTAGATCCCTGAGGAACCCCGGTGGTGGCAACAAATTCAGCTGATGCATAACCGAAGTGAAAAACGTAACTGCATTCTATCAGCCAGGACGAGGTGAGGAGGAAAATGTTAAATAACAAGGGCCCAAGGTTAGATCCCTGAGGAACCCCGGAGGTGGCAACAAATTCATCTGATTCATAACCGAAGTGAGAAACGTACTGCATTCTATCAGCCAGGTACAAGGACAATAAGGCTATTAAGTCAAAAGAATGAAGCTTTTTGATAATCAATGCATGATCAATGCGGTCAAAGGATTTCGAGAAGTCAGTATAAATGCAGTCAACCTGGCCCCTGTTTCCTATAACTGATGAAGCAAATTTCGTGAAAGCTATTAAGATGGTGGCCGTGGTACCCATGTTGTTTCTGGGAGAAAAGATGCTTAATGCGAGGAAAGATGGAGTTGTAAACGATTGATTCAAAGATTTTAGAAAAGTTGAAGAGAATCGATATCGGGCGATAGTTCCCATTGTCGGATTGAGAGCCAGATTTGTGGATGGGACAAATTTCAGTAGATTTCCAAATCGCTGGAAACATGCCTTCCCGGAGCATAAGGTTGAACAGTTTCGTAAGTTGAGGAGCAAATATGTGCGCACAATCACGAAGTAAGAACGCCGGGACTAGGTCGGCACCGCTGGTCAAGTTACATTTTGAATTTTTGCGGGTAGCTAACACTTCATCTTCGGAAATGTTCGCAGGCCCAATCAAAGGGAGATTCAGACCCGCAATATCCGACTTACAGGTGTTTATAGCCGAAGGAATATAGACTCCCTTGAAGTAGTTCGCAAAACCGTTAACAATGGATTGAGGAGTGTCAAAAGACACTTGGTCACAAAACATTTGACCAGGTATACGGCTTTGGCGCTTCTTCGATTGAATAAAGGACCAGAAACACTTTGGGTCAGCAGAAATATTATTGGCTGCCGTCTTGATAAAGTTTAAATAGGCAGACTTTATCTGCAACTTCACTTTGCATCTGATGGCCTTAAATCTCGAATAGTCGAGGGCCGATTTAGACCTCTTATAGGTACGAAGAAGAGTTCGTTTCTTTCGAAGTCATGCAATAATCGATGGAGAATACCATGAGGGATAAGTAGAGCAAGAAGAGGAACGAGGCGGCACAAACTTATCAAGGGTTGAATACAGAACCGCGTAAAATGAGATTAAGAGATCACTGGATGACCGGGTGGGATCGTCAAGAAAAGTAAAGTCCGAAGAATTAAGAGCCCGATAAAGTGTTGGAAAGTTGAAGGATTTGGAAGTAGCGAGCGTCTGACAATTGCTCATAAACTTAGGAAGGTACCCACTGGCATGGATAGTCAAAAATGTCGCGAGTGCAGGATGATATGCATCATCGGGGACGAGAGGACAAATCTCTTTAGAAACGCTGGCATTTAAGTCGCAAAGCACTAGATCAAGCATATTGTAGGTCGCCCTGGATATGGTATTCAACTGCCTGAGGCCACAAAGAGAGCTAAAGTTGTCGATCGCAGATAATTTTCTAGGGTATGAATTACTGGAGGAAATGTTCCCAACGATAATAGAGCAATCATAAGAACATGACAACAGGAAGATTTCGAGTTGCTTGAGAAAGGATTCAAAACCGAAATCGTGGTGCAGGGCGAAATGTAAAGACAGACAATAAGGCAGTTGGATAAACCAAACGTAGAAGAATAAGCGACAACATCAATAGTATCGAACACGTTGGAGACAGCTGAGATGTTAACACGATTAGAAACCAAGCGATTATTATTAGAGGAGAAGAAGAAGAACTCCACCCCCTCTTGAGAGTCCCAAATAGCTGAAGTCACGATCACTTCTAAAAATCGTGTAAGTAGGAGGCATAAATTCGCTGTTCCGCACATTTTCGTGTAGCCAAGTTTCAGCGAGGCAAACGAGGTCAAAATCGAGATCACACATTGCCGGCTATAACTTATCAAACTTGGTATTTAGGCCGCGAACGTTTTGGTAATAAAGCCGGAGATGACCATTTTCAAAGATTTTCAAAGTTGAAAAAGTAGGCACTTTTATAAAAAAAAGAGCACTTATTGCATGTGATCAATTAAAGAAGCAGTAGCAGCGTCATTAATTGGCGAATTCTGAGTAACGACAGAATTGCGCTCCTTCTGGTACCTGGTTGATTTTCTAAAAACAAAGTTCCTGATAGATATGTTGACAGGCCACATCGCAGGCTCAAGAAATTTACAGTTATCCTTCGCATCAATACCAACCTTAAATGTAGAAAATCGATCACTTGATAGGACACACTTGCACTTGCAATGCAATAAATTAAAGGTGGAATGAATGTACGACAGCACCTGGGATTCATTGGATCCAGGTCGGAAGTTGCTCAGATGAAACCACGTACGCTTAATGATTAATATGTTTGAGGATCCTGTTCCCAGGAGTACAGACTCTTGTAGCGACGCTCGAGAGACGTGTCTCGAGTGACCTGCAGAACTACGTTTTGGCTTGGAACTGGGCTGCCGATATTGATGTGATTATTAGGATTATTATCAGGTGATGGAGCTGGTGGAACACCGGGGGGCATAACGCAAGAAGTAGATAGGGTAGCGTCTGGAGATGGATTGATACTAGGCGGATGGGTGATGACATTGTGAAGATTACCAGCGAGTGCTGCAGCAACACCAGGGAGAATGACGCACGATTGAGAAGAAGGAGCAGGTTTGGGGGCTGGTTTTCTCCCAATTACTAAAGATGAACACCAGAACACCTGCTTGAGACGAGATTCATAACCACTTGCAGTTCACCAATTATAGCATCGTTACTCGTGGACAAAAAGGATTTAAGGACATCAATCTTTCTATCAACACCAACATTGCAATTACATGATAGTGAAGACTTAAATTCATCAATACTTTGTTTCCGCGTATTAACTTCCATTTTCAAACCTTGAATTTCAACCATTAAATCAGTGTGAGCGGAGGAATTCAATAAATCAGGATTGGAGATTCTGGTGACATCATTGGCAATCTTGTGTTTGTCACAAATGACTGCGTCATTGTCTAATGAGATGAAGTTCTTGGTTTTAGAGCAACCTCTATGGAACACCAGCAGGCACTCAGTGCAGGTAACAATGGACAATGATGCTGTTTTCTTGCACTTAGCGCATTTGACAGACTGCGAAGCAATATCAGGACCAGCAGTTAAATTCAATTGCAGTTTCGAAAAATTTTGCTTATCGGGCCGCAGTTGGACGATATTCGTGGCCTTAGGGAGTTCATGGTTATCATCTTCAGAGGTCGAAAAAACCTTCCAGTGACAATTTTGTATTAACACCAAAAAAACATAAACTTGTGTTTATAACCAAATTAAAGACGTCTTGTCTGTCTAGTCTTGTCTAGTCTTGCCTGTCTAGTTTTGTCTGTCTAATGTTGTCTATTTAGCCTTATTTGTCCAGTCGTGTCTGCCTAGTCTTGTCTGTCCAGTCTTGTCTGCTCAGACTTTAGCCTAGTCCTGTCTATCCGGTCTTGCTTTGTCTGCCTAGTCTTGTCTTGTTTGTCTAGTCTTGTCTTGTCTTGTCTTTTCTGGTTTTGTCTGGTCTTGTCTGTCTAGTCTTATCTTGTCTGTTTGGGTTTGTCTTGTCTGTTTAGTCTTGTCTATTCTGCCTAATCATGTTGTAATGTTTCATGTTGTAATTTTAATTCATCATAGTGAATTCATGGGATGTCGTTCGTCACTGCGCTGAAAAACCTTTTTTTTCTCTCACTCTGTCCCACTCCGTCTATATATCGAGTCGGCGAAATTACGTTTATTTTAATCATGGGCTTTCTAAGAAACTAATTTGTATTACGAAGTCATATCAGACCCGCCGAGGAGGATTCCGCGCATTCATTCGATCACATCCAATTAGCATTTCACATTATCTTATAGCACAAAAAATAAAGAGACAAGAAAATTGCTCTATGAAAAGAAGATCTCCCCCCGTAATTTTCTATGCTAAATACAATTATTTTGAGAAAAACTTCAACATTTTGAGAACTTGTCCAATTTATGTCTAATATTAATGTGTCTAATCTAGTCCAGTGCACCTATCTGTCTACTCTAGTGCGCCTAGCTTTAACTCTCTTATATCTAAGCTTGCCTAATACGCTTAATTATGTGTCTTTAACTTGACTGCTTAGTTTAGCTGTTTAGTCTTGTCTATCTAGTCTTATATGTCTAGTAGTCTAATATTATGTTATGCGAATAAACAGCAAGAAAATTCATTAAAATCCGCAAAATGGATTGATGATATTTTGTTGATCACGCACGAGGAGAGTTCCAACTCGGCGCGGCAATAAATTATAACTTCTAATAATACATTTCTGATTGGAAAATCCCGTTCCTGAAAGGACGAGGAGGAAAACGTTTTCGGGAACAATCTCGTTGATTCCATTCCCCGGCGCACACGTACCCACACACAAACCGAGAATAATAAATAAATTGTTTTTCTTTTATTTAATTTTCGAGGGGTATTATTGTATTTCAGCGGTTCTTTTGGTCTGTTTGCGAATGATGAATGGGTTCTTTAAAAGATAATTAGTATTTCGGCATGATTGCGTTTTGATTAGTGAACTTGAAACGGATTTTGCGTACGGTGTGTTGGATATATGTAATTTCATACGGGCGGGTATAAAAAGCTGTTCACATAAAGTGAATCACTTACGCCAGCGCTTGATTATTACACCCTCAAATAATTTGTAACGGTATTTTTTCGGTTTCTTTATTTGATTTTTAACCCTCGGGGAAGCCCTATCAAAATGTAGCTGCGGGTTTTGAGAGTTTCAACTATCTTTATTCTTCATGATAGTTGAAATCTAACTTTAGTGTTTTCGGATATTGTCACTTATTTTCCTTTGCCTTAATCATTTTGATAGTTACGTATTAACGCCACCACATCAGAAGTTGCATGCGCATTGTACAGGAAAGAAATAGAAGGTTAACAGACAGACAGACAGACAGACAAAACTGGACAGACAAGACTAGACATTCAAGACAAGACAGACAAGACTAGACAGACAAGACTAGACAGATAAGACTAGACAGACAAGACTAGACAGACAAGACTAGACAGACAAGACTAGACAGACAAGACTAGACAGACAAGACTAGACAGACAAGACTAGACAGACAAGACTAGACAGACAAGACTAGACAGACAAGACTAGACAGACAAGACTAGACAGACAAGACTAGACAGACAAGACTAGACAGACAAGACTAGACAGACAAGACTAGACAGACAAGACTAGACAGACAAGACTAGACAGACAAGACTAGACAGACAAGACTAGACAGACAAGACTAGACAGACAAGACTAGACAGACAAGACTAGACAGACAAGACTAGACAGACAAGACTAGACAGACAAGACTAGACAGACAAGACTAGACAGACAAGACTAGACAGACAAGACTAGACAGACAAGACTAGACAGACAAGACTAGACAGACAAGACTAGACAGACAATACTAGACAGACAAGACTAGACAGACAAGACTAGACAGACAAGACTAGACAGACAAGACTAGACAGACAAGACTAGACAGAGAAGACTAGACAGACAGGACTAGACAGACAAGACTAGACAGACAAGACTAGACAGACAAGACTAGACAGACAGGACTAGACAGACAAGACTAGACAGACAAGACTAGACAGACAAGACTAGACAGACAAGACTAGACAGACAAGACTAGACAGACAAGACTAGACAGACAAGACTAGACAGACAAGACTAGACGGACAAGACTAGACAGACAAGACTAGACAGACAAGACTAGACAGACAAGACTAGACAGACAAGACTAGACAGACAAGACTAGACAGACAAGACTAGACAGACAAGACTAGACAGACAAGACTAGACAGACAAGACTAGACAGACAAGACTAGACAGACAAGACTAGACAGACAAGACTAGACAGACAAGACTAGACAGACAAGACTAGACAGACAAGACTAGACAGACAAGACTAGACAGACAAGACTAGACAGACAAGACTAGACAGACAAGACTAGACAGACAAGACTAGACAGACAAGACTAGACAGACAAGACTAGACAGACAAGACTAGACAGACAAGACTAGACAGACAAGACTAGACAGACAAGACTAGACAGACAAGACTAGACAGACAAGACTAGACAGACAAGACTAGACAGACAAGACTAGACAGACAAGACTAGACAGACAAGACTAGACAGACAAGACTAGACAGACAAGACTAGACAGACAAGACTAGACAGACAAGACTAGACAGACAAGACTAGACAGACAAGACTAGACAGACAAGACTAGACAGACAAGACTAGACAGACAAGACTAGACAGACAAGACTAGACAGACAAGACTAGACAGACAAGACTAGACAGACAAGACTAGACAGACAAGACTAGACAGACAAGACTAGACAGACAAGACTAGACAGACAAGACTAGACAGACAAGAAGACTAGACAGACAAGACTAGACAGACAAGACTAGACAGACAAGACTAGACAGACAAGACTAGACAGACAAGACTAGACAGACAAGACTAGACAGACAAGACTAGACAGACAAGACTAGACAGACAAGACTAGACAGACAAGACTAGACAGACAAGACTAGACAGACAAGACTAGACAGACAAGACTAGACAGACAAGACTAGACAGACAAGACTAGACAGACAAGACTAGACAGACAAGACTAGACAGACAAGACTAGACAGACAAGACTAGACAGACAAGACTAGACAGACAAGACTAGACAGACAAGACTAGACAGACAAGACTAGACAGACAAGACTAGACAGACAAGACTAGACAGACAAGACTAGACAGACAAGACTAGACAGACAAGACAGACAAGACTAGACAGACAAGACTAGACAGACAAGACTAGAACAGACAAGACTAGACAGACAAGACTAGACAGACAAGACTAGACAGACAAGACTAGACAGACAAGACTAGACAGACAAGACTAGACAGAGACAAGACTAGACAGACAAGACTAGACAGACAAGACTAGACAGACAAGACTAGACAGACAAGACTAGACAGACAAGACTAGACAGACAAGACTAGACAGACAAGACTAGACAGACAAGACTAGACAGACAAGACTAGACAGACAAGACTAGACAGACAAGACTAGACAGACAAGACTAGACAGAACAAGACTAGACAGACAAGACTAGACAGACAAGACTAGACAGACAAGACTAGACAGACAGACTAGACAGACAAGACTAGACAGACAAGACTAGACAGACAAGACTAGACAGACAAGACTAGACAGACAAGACTAGACAGACAAGACTAGACAGACAAGACTAGACAGACAAGACTAGACAGACAAGACTAGACAGACAAGACTAGACAGACAAGACTAGACAGACAAGACTAGACAGACAAGACTAGACAGACAAGACTAGACAGACAAGACTAGACAGACAAGACTAGACAGACAAGACTAGACAGACAAGACTAGACAGACAAGACTAGACAGACAAGACTAGACAGACAAGACTAGACAGACAAGACTAGACAGACAAGACTAGACAGACAAGACTAGACAGACAAGACTAGACAGACAAGACTAGACAGACAAGACTAGACAGACAAGACTAGACAGACAAGACTAGACAGACAAGACTAGACAGACAAGACTAGACAGACAAGACTAGACAGACAAGACTAGACAGACAAGACTAGACAGACAAGACTAGACAGACAAGACTAGACAGACAAGACTAGACAGACAAGACTAGACAGACAAGACTAGACAGACAAGACTAGACAGACAAGACTAGACAGACAAGACTAGACAGACAAGACTAGACAGACAAGACTAGACAGACAAGACTAGACAGACAAGACTAGACAGACAAGACTAGACAGACAAGACTAGACAGACAAGACTAGACAGACAAGACTAGACAGACAAGACTAGACAGACAAGACTAGACAGACAAGACTAGACAGACAAGACTAGACAGACAAGACTAGACAGACAAGACTAGACAGACAAGACTAGACAGACAAGACTAGACAGACAAGACTAGACAGACAAGACTAGACAGACAAGACTAGACAGACAAGACAAGACTAGACAGACAAGACTAGACAGACAAGACTAGACAGACAAGACTAGACAGACAAGACTAGACAGACAAGACTAGACAGACAAGACTAGACAGACAAGACTAGACAGACAAGACTAGACAGACAAGACTAGACAGACAAGACTAGACAGACAAGACTAGACAGACAAGACTAGACAGACAAGACTAGACAGACAAGACTAGACAGACAAGACTAGACAGACAAGACTAGACAGACAAGACTAGACAGACAAGACTAGACAGACAAGACTAGACAGACAAGACTAGACAGACAAGACTAGACAGACAAGACTAGACAGACAAGACTAGACAGACAAGACTAGACAGACAAGACTAGACAGACAAGACTAGACAGACAAGACTAGACAGACAAGACTAGACAGACAAGACTAGACAGACAAGACTAGACAGACAAGACTAGACAGACAAGACTAGACAGACAAGACTAGACAGACAAGACTAGACAGACAAGACTAGACAGACAAGACTAGACAGACAAGACTAGACAGACAAGACTAGACAGACAAGACTAGACAGACAAGACTAGACAGACAAGACTAGACAGACAAGACTAGACAGACAAGACTAGACAGACAAGACTAGACAGACAAGACTAGACAGACAAGACTAGACAGACAAGACTAGACAGACAAGACTAGACAGACAAGACTAGACAGACAAGACTAGACAGACAAGACTAGACAGACAAGACTAGACAGACAAGACTAGACAGACAAGACTAGACAGACAAGACTAGACAGACAAGACTAGACAGACAAGACTAGACAGACAAGACTAGACAGACAAGACTAGACAGACAAGACTAGACAGACAAGACTAGACAGACAAGACTAGACAGACAAGACTAGACAGACAAGACTAGACAGACAAGACTAGACAGACAAGACTAGACAGACAAGACTAGACAGACAAGACTAGACAGACAAGACTAGACAGACAAGACTAGACAGACAAGACTAGACAGACAAGACTAGACAGACAAGACTAGACAGACAAGACTAGACAGACAAGACTAGACAGACAAGACTAGACAGACAAGACTAGACAGACAAGACTAGACAGACAAGACTAGACAGACAAGACTAGACAGACAAGACTAGACAGACAAGACTAGACAGACAAGACTAGACAGACAAGACTAGACAGACAAGACTAGACAGACAAGACTAGACAGACAAGACTAGACAGACAAGACTAGACAGACAAGACTAGACAGACAAGACTAGACAGACAAGACTAGACAGACAAGACTAGACAGACAAGACTAGACAGACAAGACTAGACAGACAAGACTAGACAGACAAGACTAGACAGACAAGACTAGACAGACAAGACTAGACAGACAAGACTAGACAGACAAGACTAGACAGACAAGACTAGACAGACAAGACTAGACAGACAAGACTAGACAGACAAGACTAGACAGACAAGACTAGACAGACAAGACTAGACAGACAAGACTAGACAGACAAGACTAGACAGACAAGACTAGACAGACAAGACTAGACAGACAAGACTAGACAGACAAGACTAGACAGACAAGACTAGACAGACAAGACTAGACAGACAAGACTAGACAGACAAGACTAGACAGACAAGACTAGACAGACAAGACTAGACAGACAAGACTAGACAGACAAGACTAGACAGACAAGACTAGACAGACAAGACTAGACAGACAAGACTAGACAGACAAGACTAGACAGACAAGACTAGACAGACAAGACTAGACAGACAAGACTAGACAGACAAGACTAGACAGACAAGACTAGACAGACAAGACTAGACAGACAAGACTAGACAGACAAGACTAGACAGACAAGACTAGACAGACAAGACTAGACAGACAAGACTAGACAGACAAGACTAGACAGACAAGACTGGACATACAAGACTGAACATACAAGACTGTACAGACAAGATTGGACAGACAAGACTGGACAGACAAGACTGGGCAGACAAGACTAGACAGACAAGACTAGACAGACAAGACTAGACAGACAAGACTAGACAGACAAGACTAGACAGACAAGACTAGACAGACAAGACTAGACAGACAAGACTAGACAGACAAGACTAGACAGACAAGACTAGACAGACAAGACTAGACAGACAAGACTAGACAGACAAGACTAGACAGACAAGACTAGACAGACAAGACTAGACAGACAAGACTAGACAGACAAGACTAGACAGACAAGACTAGACAGACAAGACTAGACAGACAAGACTAGACAGACAAGACTAGACAGACAAGACTAGACAGACAAGACTAGACAGACAAAACTAGACAGACAAGACTAGACAGACAAGACTAGACAGACTAGTCTAGACAGACTAGTCTAGACAGACTAGTCTAGACAGACTAGTCTAGACAGACAAGACTAGACAGACAAGACTAGACAGACAAGACTAGACAGAAAAGACTAGACAGACAAGACTAGACAGACAAGACTAGACAGACAAGACTAGACAGACAAGACTAGACAGACAAGACTAGACAGACAAGACTAGACAGACAAGACTAGACAGAAGACTGGACATACAAGACTGGACATACAAGACTGTACAGACAAGATTGGACAGACAAGACTGGACAGACAAGACTGGACTGACAAGGCTGAACAGACGAGACTATATAGATCCTCAAATTTTGCTAAGAAACGCTCAAAATTAGTTGTTCGAACTATTTAGAACGACGTCTGTTAAATTTCTTGAGATTTCCTTCAAATTTCCAAATTTTTCACAGGAAAAACGCAACCTAGGTCATCAAATTTTGCCGAGAAAGGCACAAAATTAGTCGTTGGAACAATTTGGAACATTGCGGGGACCTTATCCGTTAAATTTCTTGTAATTTGCTTCAAGTTTCCAAATTTTGCAAAGGAAAAATGCAACCTAGGTCTTCAAATTTTGCCAAGAAACGCCCAAAAGTATTTGTTGAAATATTTTAGAACCCTGAAGAAACTTTATCCGTAAAATTTCTTGTGATTTCCTTCAAGTTTCCCAATTTTGAACTGGAAAAACGCAACCTATGTCTTCAAATTTTGACAAAAAACGCCCAAAATTAGTAGCTAGAATATTTTGGAACCTCGTGGAAACCTAATCCGAAAAATTTCTTGTTGTTTCCTTCCAGTTTCCAAATTTTGAACTGGAAAATCACAAGCTGGGTCTTCAAATTTTGCAGAGAAACGTTCAAAATTAGTATTTAGAATATTTTGGAATCTCTAGGAAACTTTATCCGTCAAATTTCTTGTGATTTCCTACAAGTTTCCAAATTTTGAACGGGAAAAACGCAACCTAGGTCTTCAAGGTTTGTAAAAAAACGCCCATAATTCGTTGTTGAAACAATTTGGAACCCTGAATAAATTTTGTCCTTAAAATTTCTTGTGATTTCCTTCAAGTTTCCAAATTTTGGACACGAAAAACGCAACCTAGGTCTTCAAGGTTTGCAAAGAAACGCCCAAAATTAGTTGTTGAAACAATTTGGAACCCTGAGGACATTTTGTCCTTAAAATTTCTTGTGATTTCCTTCAAGTTTCCAAATTTTGGACACGAAAAACGCAACCTAGGTCTTCAAGGTTTGTCAAGAAACTCCCAAAATTGGTTGTTGAAACAATTTGGAACCCTGAGGGAATATTTATCCTTAAAATTTCTTGTGATTTACTTCATTTTTCCAAATTTTGAACAGGAAAAACGCAACCTAGGTCTTCAAATTTTGCAAAGAAACGCTTAGAATTAGTAGTTAGAATATTTTGGAACCTCTAGGAAACTTTATCCGTCAAATTTCTTATGATTTCCTTCAAGTTTACAAATTTTGAACTGGAAAAAAGGCAACTTAGGTCTTCAGATTTATTTCCCAAAATAAGTAGGTAGAACAGTTTGGAACCTAGAGGAAACTTTACCCATCAAATTTCTTGTGATTTCCTACAAGTTTCCAAATTTTGGACACGAAAAACGCAACCTAGGTCTTCAAGGTTTTCCAATAAATGCCCAGAATTACTTGTTGAAACAATTTGGAACCCTGACGATACTTTATCTATCCAATTTCTTGTGATTTCCTTCAAGTTTCCTAATTTTGAACTGGAAAAACGTAACCTAGGTCTCCAAATTTTGCCAAGAAATGCCCAAAATTAGTTGCTGAAATAATTTGAAACCCTGAGGAAACTTTATCCTTACAAATTCTTGTGATTTCCTCCAAGTTTCCAAATTTTGGACTGGAAAAACGCAACCTAGGTCTTCAGATTTTGACAAAAAACGCCAAAAATTAGTTGTTGAAACAACTTGGAACCCTGAGGAATCTTTATCCTTAACATTTCTTGTGATTTTTTTCAATTTTCAAATTTTGAACTGGACAAATGCAACCTAGGTCTTCAAATTTTGCCAAGAAACGCCCAAAATTAGTTGTTGAAACAATTTATAGCCCTGAGGAAACTTTATCCGTAAAATTTCTTGTGATTGCCTTTCAAGTTTCCAAATTTTGAACTGGAAAAAAGGCAACTTAGGTCTTCAAATTTATTTCCCTAAATTAGTAGCTAGAACATTTTGGAACCTAGAGGAAACTTTACCCATCAAATTTCTTGTGATTTCCTTCAAGTTTACAAATTTTGGACACGAAAAACGCAATCTAGGTCTTCAAGATTTACCCAGAAATGCCCAGAATTATTTGTTGAAACAATTTGGAACCCTGACGATACTTTATCTATAAAATTTCTGGTGATTTCCTTCAAGTTTACAAATTTTGAACTGGAAAAACGTAACCTAGGTCTCCAAGTTTTGCCAAGAAATGCCCAAAATTAGTTGTTGAAACAACTTTGAACCCTGAGGAATCTTTATCCTTATAATTTCATTTGATTTCCTTCAATTTTCAAATTTTGAACTGGAAAAAGGCAACCTAGATCTTCAGATTTTGACAAGAAGCGCCCAAAATTAGTTGTTGAAACAACTTGGAACCCTGAGGAATCTTTATCCTTAAAATTTCTTTTGATTTCCTTCAATTTTCAAATTTTGAACTGGAAAAACGCAACCTAGGACTTCAAGTTTTGCCAAGAAATGCCCCAAATTAGTTGTTGGTATAATTTGGAACCCTGAGTAAACTTTATATTTACAATTTCTTGTGATTTCCTTCAAGTTTCCAAATTTTGCACTGAAAAAACGCAACCTAGGTCTTCAAATTTTACCAAGAAACGCACAAAATTAGTTGTTGAAACAATATGGAACCCTGAGGAATCTTTATCCTTAAAAATTCTTGTGATTTAATTCAATTTTCCAAATTTTGAACTGAAAAACCGACACCTAGGTCTTCAACTTTTGTCAAGAACCGCCCAAAATTAGTAGTTAGAACATTTTGGAACCTCGAGGAAACTTTATCCGTAAAATTTCTTGTGGTTTCTTTCAAGTTTCCAAATTTTGAACTGGGAAAACGCAACCTAGGTCCAAATTTTGCCGAGAAACGCCAAGACTTAGTTGTTGAAACAATTTAGAACCCTGGAGCAACTTTATCCGTAAAATTTCTTGTGATTTCCTTTAAATTTCCAAATTTTGGAACCTCGAGGAAACTTTATCCGTCAAATTTCTTGTGATTTCCCTCAAGTTGTAATAACGTTGTAATAAAGAATTTGAATATATTTTGTGAAGGGCATTTTGTTACATAACTAGAAAGTGTAATATTTTTTCATATTTCGGATCGAGAGGTCGCGCGATATGTGGTCTAGATTATTATCTGCTCTAATATAATCTAATCTAACCCTACCTGTAGTGGCGTTAATACGTAAGTAACATCATTTTTCCTGTATAGATAAATCATAATATTTTTAAATTTATTTAAAATTCATTACTTATTAGAGTTAGCAGAGTAGTTTATGTCTAGTATCAGGGAGTAGGTCCAAATCAAATCCCCATAACACCCATCCCCATAATCATCCCCATAACACTTCACTCTACTCCGCACCGCATCATTTTTAAATCAAAAGTTGGGGCTCACCGGACCGGGCGTTCCCGAGGGTTAAATAAACAAGTATTCAAAATAAAGCGCACAAATTAACAAGATTGATTTGTGTTTTTTAGTGTTATGGGAGATTTTTAAGCGCGTGTACCTAAGCCATATAGTAAATTGCTTGATATTGTTGAATAAACTTCTTGGAATTGAATGCGATTCCCCTTGTCTTATTTCGAATATTTTCGTGTGAATCGTCGCGTATACGCGTTTTGCAGCGAAACGGCGACACAGACACCGATTTGAATGGAATCAACACGAACGCAGCAGACCAGATTGGCGTATTGCAGCTGCAATCCTTTATGGCTTTCGGATTCTTTCCCTCTACATCTGCTCCGATAAAATAAATTTCATTTCACTGCACACAGACAAATATACAAACGAGACTCAATTCACTTCCCAATAAAACTACAGATTGTTTGGTTTAATTATTGTTACCCAATTTCCAACTTTAGATTGGACTAAACAGATAAGATTAGATATATAATAGTGGTCTTGAGACTCAATATTAAACAGAGAAGATATTAAAGTTCGTGCAGATAAGTCTGGATATACAGCATTAAATAGATAAGGTTCGTTACAGAAGTTTTATTTGAAACGTTGGTGAATTTTGCGGATGTTTTTTGGTGGGCGAGAATTATCTGCGTTCACGGTTCGAGTGAGTTGTAAATAAGTTAACAAAAATAAGGGCAAAGCCATCGTTTCCTGCGAGTTTTCCTTCCTAATTTCCGCCGGTTTCCGTTCTGCTGCGCATTTGCGCGCACCGAAGGCAAATTTCCATACATGTTTCACCACCGAAGAAAAACACTTGCAAACAGTTTTCAACACAAACAAACCTCTGAACTGTTCTATCACAAGTGTGAACTATTTAACTTATTATCTGGTTTATCTAAAACTGATTGTCTAGCCGGACCTATCTGTGTAGTTTTATCAAGTGCTGTGAGACTCAATTTGTCTCTGCCGAAATATTCTCTTCTCTTGTCTATGTAGTTTATGGTAATTGTTAAACTCTATTCTATCTATGCAACAATGTCTATTCTAGTATCGATTGTGTGGAAGTGTGAGTGATTGCAATGTCGTTTATTGGAAAGCAATAAATACGAAATACAAACGTGAAGTAAAATGTTGCAGATAAAATAAAGGAACAAAATGGTCGGAGAAAGTTTTTCCATTGTTCGCCGGTTTGTAATCACGCGGAAAACGTAGCCAAACAATAGCTACACTTATTTCACAAGTGCAAACATAAATGCAATTATTGAATAGCTCCTTTGTTCGGCCACGATCTGCAAAACTTAGGTAAAATACAAATTGCTTCGAGTACTATTCTGTATTTAGTTTATATTTATAAACAAATAAATAAGTCTTGTCTGGTCTAGTTTTATCAAGTTTTATAAAGTCTTGTCAAATCTTGTCAAGACTTGACAAGTCTTTTCAAGTCTTGTCAAATCTTTTCAACTCTTGTCAAAGCTTGTCGAGTCCTGTTACGTTCTGTAAGGTCTTGCCAAGTCTTGTCAAGTCTTGCCTAGTTTAGTCTAATTTGATCCAGTCGCAACTAGTCTTGTATGGCCTCGTCTACACGGAAAAAAGTACACTTTAAAAATTACAGTTCAAATAGTAGCAGCGGCCTTACGAATACATATTTGTAAAGATTGCAGTCGCATACTGTAATTTTTTAAACTTTTTTTACTCATAATACCGGAAACTAATTTTAACAAGAGCAAATTGTAGTTTTTACAGTTTCAACTTCGTAAGACCACTACTACCCTTTGAAACTGTAATTTTTAAATTGTACTTTTTCGGTGTAATCTTGCTTCAATTCGACTTCTCTTATCTTGTCTTGTCTGATTTGGTCTGGCCCTATCTGTTCTGGTCTGATATGGTCTGGTTTGGTTTGGTTCCGCCTGGTCTGACCTGGTCTAGCCTGGTATCGTTAAGTTTTATCTTGTCTTGTCTTGTCTGATCTTGCGTGGTCTTGGCTGGTTGATTTTGCCTCGTCTTGTCTGGTCTTCTTTGGTCTTGTCTAATCTAGTCTGGCTTTGTTTGGCGTTGTCTAGTATTATCTAGCTTGTCTGATTTTACCTAGCCTTGTCGAGCTTTATAACGATCAGTCTCTACTTTCAGTTCACTATTTGTTTGCTAAACTGTGGGCTTATTATTTCTCCACATTTGACCTCTCAGTTGCGTACTAGAAATAAGCACTTAAATCTCATAAGTCCCGAAGCTTAAATGCGATTTGAAACGGATTCAAGCATGTAGTATGGAATTATTACATTATTCGTTCTCCAGGCGCAATTTGCAAGCTTTGATGAATTTGTGAGGTCTAAAACCAATGGAAATATTTGAGTAATAAGAACTATATTTGTTGCAACAACGCAATGTAATGAATGACTTTATGTACGACCACTATTGTAAATGCAAATTATTGTACAGTTCGTGGACTATATAAATACATCTAACAACACACGTATGTAACAGTCCGCGATTAATGTTATTTAATGATTCAATAACACACTAGTGCGTTTGGTTTACGATTCGTTGATTGGTTGAGAGCTGCTACTATAGTTTAATATAGACAACCATGTGCATTCCGTTATTTGTCAAAAAAACATTAAACGTCAAACTAATACATAAACACTATATTTATTTTCAATTAAAACAGTTAAAATAATGTCCGGTGACAGCGAAAAAGAAAATAGATTAAATCTCGGGATCGATACGAGAATGCATATAGAAAATGTATGGACTGGAGAATGAAGCATAAAGTTAAATCGTTTTCAGAAAATGTTGCATTATCATACTTTGATGAATTATCTCAATCAATGAAAACATCTTCACTTTGGGCAATTTATTCAATGGTGCGGACAACAATTAATATAAAGCACGACATCGACATTTCAAAACATTCAAAGTTAATAGCTTTACTAAAGAGAAAATCTGACGGATTTAAAAGCAAGAAATCAAAAATTTTCACCAATCAAGAAATAAACAGTTTCCTCAATAATTCGCCGGATAACAAATATTTTTTGATGAAGGTATTTTTTACTTTTTTTGCCCGTTCAACTTTATTTCATTTGGCATTGACATTGCGTACATTGTGTTGCCTATGTCGATGAATCACTATATCAGTTACATTAAACATATTTTTTTTATTAAACAGAAACAAGTTAATGTGGTAATAGATAGAGTATAGTACATAACTCGAGTTGTAAGGCAATTACGAACTCGCGGAATTACGCACTCCCCGCCACGCGGGTCGTGCGTAACTGTTCCGCTCGTACGTAATCTGCTTCTTACAACCCTCGTTACGTAATATACTATTCTGCCGGTTTTTGAGTGTTTTACATAATTTATTTCTTAATATCGATAACAGGGAAATAATGTATTATTAGTAAGATGTTTTAGTTATGTCGTAGTGTCTAATTTAGTGAGACACGAGTTTGTCTACCTCGGCTATTAAAACACTTTTTATCTCTTCCAGGCATTTGATAGATTTTCTAATGCTGGGGACGGCATAGAAATTGTTTTCCATGCTATATTAGTAATAATGTCTACCTATACATTCTAAAATTTAATAAAGAATTACTTTTACGGCTTTCTGTCAATGTTATTACGCAATTTCCCCCTATTATTTGGAATTCAAATCGAAACCGTAATCGTAATAAGAAAACTTATTCAAATATCGTTTTCTATGAAAGATAAAACCCTTATTAGTTTTCTGCCCGCCGCCTCCGCCGCCATTCTATTTGCCATGCCGGGAATTTATTCAGTTAGCTCTGTTATGTAATGCGATATCGATTCGCGCCGCTCGCGAAGTTGGCGAACTCGATCGCCGTCCCGCTCCAAGATCCTAGCCGAACTTTCCGCATATGTTTAATAATTATCTATTTTACATGAATGGCTTTTAAATAATGTTAATTATACTCCAACCAATTTCAAATGCTTCCGGCTTTATTAACTTCGAACAACATATTACGTATATTATTCCTTTAGTCTATTCATCTATATATTAGCGAACTTGTAATATCAAAACAAACAAACAATACAAGCCAAGTACAAGGCCAAATAACACCAGACCTGACAAGACAATTCAGGACCAGACAAGAGTAGACAAGACCGGACAAGACCAGAAAAGACCAGGCAACACCAGACAACGTCAGAGAAGACCAGACAAGACCAGAAAATATCAAACAAGACCAGACAAGATCAGATAAGACCACACAGAAATAGATATAACTGAAGACAATATAACAGTCGATCCTCGTTTGTACCGCTACTGGTTGACATTCAAGACGAAAATAAACACGAACTACCGTTTGTGCTCCAGTAACGAGTATACACAAAATTTGAATCAATTATGATTAGTTGCGTCTGAGATATTAGCAAAAATGTTGTGTGGGGCCACCCCCTATCAAGGGCTGTACCTCAGTTATGAAGCGTTTTCGGTCACATCTTTATTGGGACATTTTTTCTTGTTTTGAGCTCTAGAACACGCCCTAGAATTTCTGCCGGACATTTTTGAAACACCCTGTATATTAATTTAATTAATATCTATATAGTACATAGTACAAGTTTATAATGATTTTAGTGAAGTCTGCCAGGTCTAATTCACTCTCCTGTTTCTCAGTATAGTATAATCTCGGTAATTCGGCCGTTCGTTAATCGGACGACACGTTCAGTAATCCGGCGGTCTGGAGACCGCTCGCGCTCTTTCCTCCCACAGTTCTCTGTGACAATCCGGCGGTTTTCTGGTCCAACATGTGTCGGATTATCGAGATTATACTTTTTTTTTATTTTCACAAGCGACTCCACTGAAACGGAAGGACAGAGGGACCGCCAGCGATGGCATTACTGGCATTACATGAAAGTAAAAGATGCTATGCAATAACATTTATAATTTACAATAACAATTACAACAAAAGTAATACAAAGCAAAAAAAAACAAGAAAAACCCTACCGCCATTGTTCCCACCCAGGCAACTCCTTAGCCCGCATGACTGTAACCGCGAATCGGCTTAAGGGCACCCCCCGCCCCACCACGCCATCGAGGCCACCCGCCACGGTTTCGACACCTTCCAGGGACGACGCCAGGGCCTGTCGCTCCCTCTCCCAACGCGGACACGCCACGAGAGTGTGCTCCTCGTAGTCGCGAAGGCCGTCTCCACAGGATATGCACCTGTCGTCTGGGGCTTTCCCGTTCCTATGGAGATACGCTCGGAAGCACCCGTCTCCGGTAAGAAGCTGGGTGAGGAAGTATGAACCCACCTGGTTCAGCCCTCGCCCCATCCACTGAATTAAATCAGGGATAAGGCGACGAGTCCACGCACCGTTTTCGCCACGTGACCACCTCTCCTGCCAGCAGGCAAGTAGTTGCTACCGAGCAGCTCTCCTTGCCTCCCCGCAGTTCCCACCAGATGTTCTTGCGTCCCTCACCGACGCGTGCTCCATAACAAGGAGGTCCGCTGGAGGAATCCGCGATTTGACCTCCACGGTGTCACTGCTAACAGTGCGGTAAGCCAGGGCGACCCTGATGGCCACCGGGCGCAGTGCCCGTCGCAAACGCTCTCTGTTACGAGCGTTACCCCTCGCACTCATAGGAGTCTGCTAGCGGCCACACTGGCCATAAGCCTCCTCCTCCTAGGCCTTCGGCATGAGACGCGCCACTTATTGTGACGCGCGTGCCGCGTTGCCGGCGGCGTGGCACACGTGTAATCCCCACTGACCCGCCTGGAGGATCACACCGAGGTACCGAATCGACCGTTTGACCGGTATCCTCTCTCCCAAAATATCAATCTCTCCAATGCCTCTACCTGACCTTCTAGTGGAGAGCAGGGCCGCCTGTATTTTAGAGGCGGCGAGCTGAAGGCCCGCCGTCTCCATCCACTCCCGAACGAGTTCCCCCGCGCGCGTGACCCTGAGACGCAGCATATCCCAGCACCTGTCGGTGAAGACATGTGCCAGGTCGTCTGCGTACGCCACAATACCCACCCCTGTGGGCAGTAACCGTCTCAGCGTCCGCAGAAAGGCTTCATAGGCGACATTCCCCAAGAATGGTCCTAAAATCAATCCCTGCGGAACCCCGGCAGACAACCCTCGCTCACGCCAGTCCTCCACCTCGCGGTACCTGATGGTTCTGTCGCGCAGGTAATCGGCAGTAAGCCTCACCAAGGTCTCCGGTAGTTTCCACCCTGCTAGGCCCTCGAGAACGAACCACCATTGTACCGTGTTGAAGGCATTGGCGACGTCAAAGCTGACGACCACACAATTCCCTCTGGTACGGTACGGTCCGTTGTTGGCCCCCTCCGCGACATGAAGGACAGCCCGAAGGGCCGTGACCGTCCCAACCCCTTTACGGAAGCCGAACTGTTCCGGAGCGAGTTCGCCCCCTTGCTCTATAATGGCTTGTAACCGCCATAGGAGCAACCTTTCCAGAACTTTTGCCCCCCTTCCATCAAACAGATTGGTCTGTATGCACCAGGCGTCGAGGGATCCTTACCCGGCTTTGGAATAAGGGCCAAAATGGCCTTTTTCCAACTGCTGGGAAACACTCCCTCTTCCAGACATCTGTTGCAGACGTAATCATGTCGAGAATATACTGTACTTAGCCTAGTCTGCAAAGCTTTGATTTATTCCTCAGCTATTTGCAGCTTTAGCGCTAGGTTGATATCAAGAAAAGTGAAATCTATCCGAATAACTGGTTCTATCCGAGGTGACTTCAAATTGAGTGCTAGCTAGTTTTGATTTTAACTGCGCTGCCTTGCGTCTTTCGTGTTTGTACAAGCTCTACAAATTATCTTTGGCTAATCGTACACTAGTTAGTCTATTATTAAACTGTGTGGTTAGTTAGATTAGTCTTAGTTTCCCAGCTTCAAGTCGACTTACTAGCATCTCGTTTTTTTTTTTGCATTTTACGGATTTTGCAGGTATCAGTATTGGGCTAAATTCTGAACTTTTTTGATCTCTGTTGATTTGTTTTTCTAAATTTTCCATTTTGCATTTTTTCTCTTGGAAATTTTGCTGGGAACATTTCGGCGCTTTCCAAATCTCGTCGATTTCGGCAAATTTTATACTTCATGTATTCTTTGCACTTCTCTTCTTCATAATCAGCTTCTTTCAACATTTCGTTTTTCTGCTGCGAAAAATCTTCATTAACTTTGTTAAATTTCGATTTCCAGTAAAACAGATCACTTTCCAACGTTTTGTAGCGGCAACGAGCCATTACATTTTTATTTCTTAGTTTTTCGAGGGCATTACAATAATTACCCAAATATTTCCAGACAATTTCCGAAAATATTTGATTAGGGTCGGTAATGTAATTCTCGAGCAGAGTAAGAAATATTTGCATATGGGCATTACGGTGATTACCCAAATATTTTCAAAAGAATTTCCGATAATATTTTATCAGGGTCAATGGTGTAATCGCCGGGGAAATTACGACAAGATGTTTTTCCCGAGAATCGGTAATCACCAAAGCGACAAATAGCCGAAATTAGAAAAATAATCACCCCCAGATGAGAGACACCTGGATACCGGGACATAACATAAATACCTGAACCCCCGATCAAGGAGATGAGTTCCGTCTAGAGAGTCAGGCGCGCGTGTACCACCTAGAGTCTTATTCCCATGCAGTTGATGCTGCAATTTTTTCCTCAGTTCCCAGTTTTCATCAGAAATCCTCGCAAAATCCGCCGAAGCTTTCTCCAGCCAATTTTCCAGCACAATTTTCAGATTCGCACAAGCAAAAATTTTACCTTCATCTTGAAACTGTTTCAAATTCTCGCGCATTTCCCCGTTCTTCTTCTGCAATTCCCAGATTATTTGCAATCGCCTTATCAATTGCCGTTTTGCCAAAGCTACACCGCACTCTCGAAACCCTCGCCCACCTCCAACTGCAGCATGTTGTTCGCCAATTTCAATTCGTTCTTCTAAGAGAGATTATTATTCTTCTCAAACAACTTCGAATTTGCACACGCCAATTTCTCCCGCACACCTTTCAATTCCAATTGCAATACACCAATCGGTTTCACATTTTCTACAATATCTTTTTTTTCCTCTTTATTCTCATTTCCTTAATTCTCTGTAAGAAGTTGATGTACTTACGTATTAACGCCACCACCGCTATATATTGGATTGAAAGTTTGCGCTGCCGCAAGTATGTTGTCTTGTTTTATCTGTCCGCTTAGCGGCGGGCAACCTAATCTAACCGGGGCACAATGGGCCGGAATACAAATTTACGGTGACAAAAATAAAAAGCAGTTCATTTAATTTTTTTTGACTCAAATATTATTTTATGATGACGGTATGATGATCTTAATATAAAATGAGTCTATATTAGATGTATACAAAATTAAGTGGAAGAATATATTTATGACAAAAGTGCTCTAGTACAACCTTCACGAAGTTCACGATTGATCTTAGAATTGATCGAAGTAAGTTCACGATTGATCTTCGTCAAAATCAATATCATTATCAGTATCTGCACCTTCTCCATCATCACTACGTATATCGTCAGTACGATATCATCATACGATATCATCAGTAGTTTCTCGTGAACATTCTTCATTGTGATAGTTGGGCATTCGAGGCTTTCCTAATACTACCTCATTCCAATTTTATTTTTTCCTTGTGGGTTTTGTCCCATAACTAGTCATTAGAGGTTCTGATGATATAAGTAACCAGTTCAAAATGTCCGTAATCGTATTAATTCTTGACATTTTACTGGAGTGGTATTGTCTAATCTGTTTGTAAGTCTTATGACAAGCCTTTATAACATCTTCTGAGAGGAGGCATACAGGCAATGGAAGTGGTTTAATTATGTCAGCCCCATGCATCAATAATTTATGGACACTCGTACAAATATGTATTATATACTATAACTATATACTGTAACATCCATAAATTATATTTGAGTCCGCATAAAACTTATTATTTGCAAAGTGTTGCTTTGTCACTGTGCACTTTTTCCACTGTTATCTAGACCCCACTTGTAACTGATTTAAAGACTGTTGCTAGTTTGATTCATGTTTTGGATAATAATATCCTACTGTACCATTGCAAGTCTTAGCACAATAAGATCCTGTAACAGCACCACAGCTTCGTTTTCAGATACACTGACATATAATGGATAATACTTTTTTTTTGCTTCCGGCACCATGTAATATAAGATATATATATATATATATATATATATATATATATATATATATATATATATATATATATATATATATCAGTCCCTCTAGTTTTAGTTCCTTGCAGAATCCTCGATTATGAGCACTGTATGGCCTTAATCTCTTAGAAGGCGAACAACAGTGAGCCGTTTTCATTATTCTCAACTTTTAGGAGTTCCATTTCAAGCACCTCCGCCAGCTTTCTTTTGAAAAAAGGTGCAATTTTAAGTAAAGTGGAACGATATGGAAGGGATGATTGCTATTCTCGAATTGTCAATGTTTGTTTTGTCTTACAAACTAATTAATTTAACGGAACTATGTGGAACTTTTTTTAAAAATCAGTATGTATTCAGTATATTACAAGATTTTTTTTAATTTACATTAGTCGTTAACAAAACTTATTTTATAACGTGCTTGATTAAAACTTTCTACAATTTTGATATTATTACTAGTAAATACATACTTGACGCTACATTCTCCTTATTTAAAAAGTTCACAATTTTTGTGCAAACACAAAATAGGCGTCCTTCTTGGTACCGAAGTGACAAGAGAGATGTTTGACACGTTCCCACAATCAACGACATTGGTTTCTCGCATTAATTTGTTTGTATTATTGTGAATGGGTTATCAAACAATACATTTTAAGTGGTTTTGATTAATTGTGAGACATTGTAAAATTCTATTTTTGTCGCCGTAAATATGAAATCCGCTCCAGTTTGCGGGGTTAAACCAACGGTCCCTGCAACACTGTCCTATATTGGATCGAGAGTTCGCATTGCCGCGCGTATGTTGTCTTGATTTATCTGTCCGCTTCGCGGCGGGCAACCTAATCTAACTGGGGCTAAAAAATAAAGTATTTTGAGGTTTAAAAATGTTTTAATTTTAAATAAAATGTTTTATTTTATGATTTATCATAAAAATTTTAGGTGTAGATTGGCGGCCTTTAAAAATGTAGTCTACATTTTAAGTTGTAAGTTAATACGTAACATTGTAAGTTAATACGTAAGTATCGAAGTGGATGTTACAATTTGGCGCATTTAGATTGACAGACAAGACCGGACAAGACCAGACAAAACTGGAAAAGACTAAACAAGACAATACAAGACCAGATAAGACCAAACAGAAATAGATATAACTGAACTAGGCCATACGAGATGACATTGTACTATACTAAATAATATAGTACTATACTAAATACAAGACAGTAGTATGTTATGCAAGTTTCGACAGGATTTAGCAGCATTCTACAAGACTATACAGGAGTAGAAATCATTAGGCAAGACAGTTGGCTACTACCCTACTCTAGATAAGTGGTATTCTATTGCGGTCTTAAATTGAGGTATTGGGTAACGGAGCTGGTTCTATTTCCCCTCTATGTCTGATTAGGACTTTGTTAATCCTGGATAATTACCGTTTTTATAGCTTTTATGTGTTTGCGGCGCCACTCAAAGTTTATGGCTTAATCTCCCCCAACAATTCGATTTTCTCTTAAATTGAGCTTGACTCTCACTCAAATCTTTCCCGATCTCTCGTTAGTTCTCACCATCTAACAAAATTACTATTACCTGTTCTATCTAGTTCAGCGATTCTTAACCGGAGAGCCGTGAAAATTTGCTTAGATTTTTGTAAAATTTGAAATTATTTTTTATATTCATTTATATAGAAAGATAAAGAGAATTTTTAATATGAGATGTCATGGTTTGAACCAAATTAATAATAGAAATGAAAGTAGGAGATTATCACTACGATATCTTCAAATCTGTCAGTAGCTGGAATTACACGGATATCTTCTGTTACTCTTTGGTATAAAGAGAATATATTTTCATATATTTATATATAGTGGTATAAAGACCACAAGGTCCTTCTGCACCTTCATTTATATATTTGTACAGCTATTAAAAGATTTTGGAATTATAGTATGTAGGTAACTAAAGCCACTACTTTACTAAAATTTTTATTAATTATTATTTTACTTACTTTACTTTACAAAAGGGAAGGTGGGCCGTGAGAGAAATTTGGGGCGTCGCGATTACTAAAAGTTAAACTTTCTAGTTTAGAAATTTTGTGGAATACAGAAAACCTCAGTTCAAAAATTCAGTTTTAAGAATTATCTCGCATTGTCTGGTCCTGTTTATTCTACTACCTACAACCACAATTGTAAATGCCCATTATTGTACATGTGGACTATGTAAATACATCATAACACACACGTATGTTATGGGTGTTAACACACACGTACGTTTGGTTTAAGATTCGTTGATTGGTTGAGAACTGCTATTCCGTGGTCATACGTTCAGCGCCCCCCGTCCCACAATTCAAACTTACGGAAATTAACATTGCGTACATTGTGTTGCCTACATCTATGAACACTCTTATTCCAGTTTAACCCAAACAAGTACTAAATAATAAGGTATGTAACCATTACGAATGTATTTTTTTTCATTTATTTCAAGTTAAATAATGTCGAGTAACAGTTATATATGAAAATACAACTGTTTGTTAATTATAATGTTAAATAAAGATAATTAGATAAACATAACCTAATAAGAAATAAATTTGTTGCATCAAATATATTTTTCTTGTTAAACAGAAACAAATTAGTGTGGTCGTAGATAAAATATAGAACATAACTCAAGTTGTAAGGGATTACGCACTCCCCGCTACGCGAGTCGTGCGTAACTGTTTCGTAATATGCTTCTTACAACTTTCGCTACGTAATATACTATTCTAGTTTTGTTTCGATATGTGTTGTCTGGTTTAATTTTGTTTTATTATAATTCCTTATATTCTTATAATTCTTATAAAATTCTCCTTTTGTATCCCAATCGATTTGGATTTTCAATTGCACCAATATTTCTGTACATGTATTTTTTGGTTGTTGTATATAACGGCCACAACACAATACGGAAAAAAGAAAGGGGTTCAACTAAAAATTTATATTTATATGGTAATTTATAGCGGCAATAAATTCCAGTATAACCAAACACACGCACACAGGCCAAACAACCTCCGCAAGAAAAGAAGGAAAAAAATAAATCGAGACCAAGACTACAAAAAAAAACAATATTTTTTATGGTATTATGCTCAAGTGAACTTCCGAACAAGCAAACTCTAAAAAATGCATAAATCCTGAAATACGGAACTCTTTCCACGGCTGCAAACATTAAATGAAATGTTATGGCATTAGTTTACAGCATGAATTATACTCAGTTTTTTTTTCGCGCACAAAAAGTTTGTATTGCACTAAAAACTTCGTACAAAAGTGTGATTAATGAATAAATTTGCTATGCAAATACGTAGATCATTCATATGTACACTACATTTTCAAACTAACACAAACTCCTAAAACCATTTAAATCTTTCAATTTATCCAAAGCAAAATACACAAAACACCAGATCTAGACAAGATGAAATGTACAAAATTAGATTAGAATTAAATATCGGTTTTGGAGTGGATATATGAGACTAGTAATAATCTGCCTGGGATTGTAACACAAACTAAACTATTAATGGCCTTTCGCTGATTGCCACAAATATCGTTCGCGTTCGTAACAATTCCTTGTTTTCCCGCAGGATTTCATCAAATATTTAATTCCACGTCCCGATCGAAACACTCCAATTGCAAAACTAAACTATTCCATTCCAAAACCAACTGCTATATATTCCCTCGATAATAGAAACATTAATTTTCTAACAACTTGACTATCTAGCATTGTAACTCACTAGGCTGGTTGGTACTTCTTACGAATTACCTAAACTTTTATCTACGGTTATCTAACACCGGTTAGTGTGTAGTTTATAAACGGTTATCTACACCTAAACTTTTTATGATAAATCATAAAATAAAACATTTTATTTAAAATTAAAACATTTTCAAAATTCAAAGACTTTATTTAAAAAATTTCAAAATGTTGGTGGAATATGGGTCGATATAAAATTTAATATAGAATTAAAATAGTCTCAATTTTCTTTCACCTGGTTCTGTCGCTACATGAAATCAGATCAGATAAAAAAGATTGCAAATGATGTCTCGCTGTCCCCCTATGTTTCTTGTTCTTCCATTTAGCACAGCCACACATTCTTTCAACTGTTTGTGTAAACTAAACTCGGTAAACTCCCAAAATCGAGTTTATCGTTTTTTAACTTGATGTAAATCGTCTTTTAAGTATGCGCAAAAATGTAAAATTGTAAAGTTTTATTTGTAATAAAAATATTTGACATGTTTAATACAACAGATGTGTATTACTGGTCACATAACTAAAAATATGCCCTGTTATGTAGCTAAACCAGAGTTGTCAATTTTAACTTTTTTAAGGAAAAATTAGCAAAAAATAGGATGTTTTGCAAAAACTGTAACAAATGGAAAGTAAATTTCAGAAATATTTTAATTATTACATAAACTAATTCTGAAACTAAAACGATACAAAGAAAATTAACATGAGGCCCCTGCACAAGAATAAAAGTGAGATTTAATGTATTTAATACATATACTAATACTGAAATTGATACGATACAGTGAAGATTAGCATGAAACCCCTCGAGAGATCGCGCTGCCGCGCGTATGTTGTCTTGATTTATATGCCCGCTTCGTGGCGAGCAACCTAATCTAACCGGGGTTAAACCAACGGTCCTTGCCACATTGTTCTATATTGGATAGAGTTCGCGCTGCCCCGCGAATGTTGTCTTGATTTATCTGCGGGCAACCTAATCGCGCAACAGCGCAAATTCTCGATCCAATATTGGACAATGTGGCAAGGACCATTGGTTTAACCCAGGTTAGATTAGGTTGCGGATTGCATAGAGGGGAAAATCCTCTTCAACAAAAAAAGTTCCCTAGACCCAGTGGCGCGGGGCTAGGTCGGACAGCCTTTAAAATTATGACTATGCGTACAAATAAGGAAAATTCGTTTACGGCGCAGAGGAGGGATACCTCAGTACCTGTCGGTGCAGGGAGTGTGCGAGCGGGCACATCCATCGACCGCCCAGCACTCCTGGTTGGTGACCAGGAGTGCAAGAAACTGATATTGGAAGAACAGGGAGAAATATAAGTTCAGAGATAATCGTTTTCCAGGGACACGACACCAAAGCGCCTGCACACAGTAGGCTTAACACGAAAGGTGGACACTAAAGGTGTAACACGGACTTCTCGAAGAAAACTGAAATTGTTGAATACATCATTTAAAGAGCCAGAACCTACAAGGAAAGTAGAGAGCCCAATAGCCTTCACTCTACTAGATGCAATAGAAACAATTTCGAAGCAAATTATAATCTTCGAAAAGATTGTCTCATCAAAATCAAAATAGAAAAAAGGAAATAAAGGAACTAGTTATAAGAATGAAAAAAACACCATGAACAGAAGTTTCGTACAGAATTGGCTGGAAAATCACAAATGGAGAAAAGCGAAAATATTCGTGAAGAAAGCCACAATGCGCAGCACAAGCAGGGAAACACTTCCACCAAAGCAGGAAGAACGACTGACAAAATTGTTCCAACAAATTGACCAAGGAACGACATACGAGGACCTCCAAGTGGTGTCCGGTATGGAATGGCCTCTTCTAGCATACCGAAAGATCAAGGGCACGGTAACGTCCTTAAAACCTCCACCGAGTGGGATATTGCCTGGTTTGTCGACACGAACCTAAACCCGGACCAGCGGGTGCCAAAAACTCAACAACAATATACGCGGGGTCAGAAGAAACAGCCAAGCAGAAGCCAGAACCAGGTAAAGTCGTTTACTTGAGACACTCCATCGGCATTCCCGACGATAAGGGAGATATGACCACCAAAGTCAGGTTTGTCTAAAAGATTGTCACAAAAAATCCAGACACCCCCACCGATCTAAAGAACCTCTTTGACTGTACTACGGCGCTAAGGACCACCATGGAGAAAAATGGATCCAAAAATCTCGGCGATCCATAAGACGAGAACCGAGGACTGGCGCCTAAAAAATCCTGGAATATATATATTCGCTCGCGCGGATATAACTATTAGAGTCTACTGCCCCCAAAAACTGCAGCCTGATATGGGATCGACCCAGGCACAGCAGTCCACTTGGTCCGAGATTCTAAAAAGAGCTCCGCAAACCTCAACCGAGGGTCTTCCTCCAAGGACATACGACAGAAGAAGGACCACAGAGGCCGTTATTATACAGGCCGATGGAAGTGCTTACACTGACCTGCTAAAAATGGTCAGGGCACAGACCTTAACCTTTCAGGAGTTTCGATAACTAAAGTCAAGAAGGTGTCTAAAACAGGGGACCTCCTCCTGGAAGTAAGAGGTAAAAATGGTCGGACCCTTATAAGCCACGTCAAAGGAAAGCGCCCGGATCCCGACATACGTGTCATTTCTGACGACACCGTTCTTCACATAAAGGGAATGGACGCTGTCACGAGCAATGCCGAGATCACAAGCGCAATAAAAAGCGCGATAGGCGACTCTAACCTGGAAGTAACGATCCGTAGCCTGAGACCGGCCTATGGCGATAGTTAGGCTGCAACTATTCTACTGCCGGAGATGCATGCAAGCAACCTTCAAAAGCATCAAAAAAGGTAAGATCATCATAGGAATGCTCGAGTGCAAAATCGAAAGGAGACTCAACCTAACAAAATGCCACAGGTGCTGACTGTATGGACACCTGGCGAGTGACTGCACTGGACCCAACAGGCTGAAGATGTGACTCCGATGTGGACAAAAAGGATACATTGCGCAGGACAGCAAGGGTGAAGAGTATTGCCCTGTATGTGAGATCCATGGACATTCAAAAAAGCCCTAGCGGAAGCAAGACGCGCCCGACCGACTAAAAGAAATGATGCAACCTTAAATAGATGCCGCGAAGCTCAGGACCTACTTTATCGAAATTGGTCCAAATACAAAGCTGACGTGCTACTGGTAACAGAGCCAAATAAACATCACGTGAGGAACAACGCCTGGGCAGTAGATGCCCAGGCCGACAACGCCTTCAGAGTGTACAACAACATACCAACAACCTGCGGTAGCGGCAATGGATCATCCTGGTGCGAGGTAGCGGGTGTCACAATCTATTTGTGCAACATGTCACCAAACATCACCAAGAGCGAATTTGAGGACAACGCCTGGGCAGTAGATGCCCAGGCCGACACCGCCTACAGAGTGTACAACAACATACCAACAACCTACGGTAGCGGCAATGAATCATCCTGTTGCGAGGTAGCGGGTGTCACAATCTATTCGTGCTACGTGTCACCAAACATCACCAAGAGCGAATTTGAGGACTACATCCTCAGACCTATGCCCTGACCATTTTTAGTAGGTCTGTGTAAGCAGTTCCATCGGCCTGTATAATAACGGCCTCTGTGGTCCTTCTTCTGTCGTTTGTCCTTGGAGGAGAATCCGTGGTTGAGGGTTGCGGAGTTCTTTTTAGAATCTCGGACTAAACGAACTATCTGAGACTATCCGAAACCAAAATGGCCCAAAGATCATCTCTGGAGACTTCAACTCGAACAGCCCACGCTGGGGGTCCAAGTACGAAGGTGCAAGAGGATCCATCCTCAAGGACCGCCTAGCATCACTCGACCTTGTTACTGCCAACAGGGGCAACGCAGCCACATTCATTCGCGGCAACAGCCAAAGCACAATAGATGTGACCTGCTCCACAGCGGACTTGACCGATAATGTAAAAAACTGGCAGGTTCTTCACTGAGCGACCACCAGCTTATCACATTTGATCTCGCCATAAACCCCGGGCAACAACGATCACTGATGGTAAACTTGAGCGCAGCAAACATGTGCAAGCAAAGGAAAGTCCTGGAAGGGTATAAACACCATAAGAGGACGCAGTCAAGGAAAGTCTCCAGTTGGAGATCAACAGGATAGAGCTACCCGATGTGCCTACAATCACTGCGGCTTTATCCAAAACCTGTGCCGCCGTCCTATCGAGACCCGGACAGAACCGAAGAAAAGCCTTCTACTGGTGGAACCAGGAAATCGCGACACTTCGGAAAGCCTGCGTCGGGAAAAAAAGATCGTGGACAAAACTTAAAGCAACTCATAATGTAGATCCTTTACAATTAGAAAACAGTCATCCTGTATACACTAAGGCAAGGGAAGAGCTGAGGACCAGCATTAAAAAAGCAAAGTTAGCTTGTTGGGAAAATGTCATACAGGCTGTAAATGGCGATGTTTGGGGAAGCGGTTATAAGATAGTGTGTAAAAGAATGGGCATACCCACCAAACCGAATCTTAACACAGAGAACAAACTTAAAGCCGCTGAAGAGCTGTTTCCTCAAAGGCAACTGATTTCCTGGAAGATGGAATCTGGAGAAATTACAAGTAAAGAAACCGCAAATAAAATCGCAAATAAAAAATATTACACCTTCCAGTTATATAACAAACCATTAACAAATGGTACAAACAAAACATATTCAATTTTTTGATCAAGGCCTTTGTCTTTCCACTATAATGTGGATGCAATTTATGTGGTTATGATTTTGATCATGATACAGGAGTTCATACACAAATAGTTGAGAGAATGTGGTACAGTGCTAAATGGAGGAACAAGAGACATAGGGGGACAGCGAGATATTATTTGTAATCTTATTTATCAGATTTCAAATGGCGACAGCATCAAGTGAAAGAAAATAGAGATAATTTTAAATCTATTTTAAACTCTATATCGACCCATTTTCCACCAAAATTCTGAAAATTTTTGAATTTTGAAAATGCTTTAATTTTAAATAAAGTGTTTTATTTTATGATTTATCACAAAAATTTTAGGTGTAGATTGGCGGCAGTTAAAAAGGTAGCGGTGGTAGCGTTAATACGTAAGTACCGTCTGCTTTAGTCTGGTATGTCTAGTCTTTTCTATTTAGCCTCATCTGTTTAATTTTGCCAGAAAACTGTTTGAAATTATTTAGTAGGAACAAATCTGGTATATTTGCTCCGTTTACATCTATATTAACATAGATCATTTTATTATTAAGTAAAAGCTAATGTTGTTAAAATGGGTTGGGATTAGGGGGATTCTCGGCGTAATAATCCAGTTGTGCAGGCGATGACGTTGTTTGCATTCGAATAAACTTCCATCCCCATATGGAAAACGCGAGTTTTAGTCGGCGGCTAAACGGCGTCTACGTGGCCTAATGACTGTAAGATAGCCGGCTTAAAAGCTTTTAAACGGCGACGCCGAAACTCAAAAACTCATTTATACAAATTAAATAACACTTATGTAATAAATGCAGTGTAGGAAAAAGGAACGGGATCCATTCATAACGCTTAGTTTAATATACAAACTAATCTGCTGTATTCTTCTCGGGGTATTTGGCTTTGCTTTCTTACTATGGATTATTTAGTTTATCTAGTGTCTTAAAAAAAAATTCAAATTTTTAAAATTAAATTAAAATTCAAATGGATTGTTCCTTTAAAGCTGTTCCATTTCGTGCGAAGGGAAATTTTAAAATTTAATGCCTTTTGTTTGCCGGGACGAATACATTAAAAGGGAGAGGGTGAAATCCATATAGTTTTGATGTATGCAGGGGCAGGGTCCTGCAGGAATTTCAGGAAACAAGGGAAACGTCCCGATGAAAATATAAATATTACAGACGACTTTCCTATTATTTATTCCTGAATATGTCCTTTTACATTTACGTTTAATACAAACTTCAGAGACCGCTTATATTTATTCCATCTACCCTTGTAGTAAATTAGTTTATTTTTCTAGCTTTGTCTATTCACTCCAATTGAGTCAAATTAGTCAAAATCAAACATTAAAGTTAAAAAAATTTTAAATATTTCGTTAATTTAATAGAAGATTCCACAAACACATTGAGAGTAATCGCACAAGGAAAACAAACAACGACCAAGAAAACCCTTTATTAAAATAAATTTTAAACGTAATAAGAAAAACAATAAAAGGGAAACCGGGGAAATTACGCGCAATGAAACTTGGAGCAGCGCGGAACATTAAGTGAGAATAACAGGCGCAAATGCAATAAAATTCGAAGAAAGCTAAGGATATCAGAAGGGAAATAACGGGGACCGCATAAATGGGCTCATGCCTTTTACATAACGGATGCGACACAAAAAAGTCGCCAGGAAAAAGTTGCTCGGAAAAGGATGACGAAAATTCAATATGAACGAAGGTGCGAAGACTATTAGGATAATAAGGCTTGAATAGCAGACTCAATGAAAAAGATGTCAGAATTAGATTGAACCGTTAAAATTTATCTTTTGAATCTCTTGTATACCCTTTTGGGTGTCAAGTGTTAAAATTTATTTGATTAGACAAATTTTATATAAGACATATGATAAGACAAGACTGTATATAGTGACAAAATTAGACAGATGGGACTAGATAAACAAGACTAATAAGAAAAGGCTAGACAAACAAACAAAGACTAGACGGACAAGACTAGACACTCAAGACAAGACGAGACAAGACAATACAGGCAAGGGAAGACTAGACCGACAAGACAAGACAAGACAGCCGAGTCAAGACAATACAGCGACTAGCAAACACGACTAGAGAGACAAGAAAAGACTAGATAGACAAGCCAAGACTAGACCGACAAGACAAAAGAAGACAGACGAATCAAGACTAGCCAGGCAAGACAAGACCGACAAGACTAGATTATATAAACAAAACTAGACTAGACAGACAAAGCTAGATTAGAGGGACGACTCAGACTAGACAGACATGACTGGGCATAGAAGGGTGGGCAGATAAGCCTAGAGAGAGAGATAGACTAGATCTTTACTAGCTTTATAAGCTATTTTGTACATTTTGTTTGTACAATTTAATGCCCACAATAAATATATTCTTTTACATATTTTATCTACTCACACACCAAAATGAACATATTAATAAATACATTATTGTACGTGAAGGATGCCATTATTGTAATCGTGTGTAAAAGTATCGAAATCGTGCGTAAAAGTCCAAAGTAAATCTTATGGATTTTCATTATTAAACGCTTTCTGTTTCAACGATTTCAGCGATTGTTGTTACTATGGCAACAACTCGCGCCACTAAACAAAAAACATAGACGTAGGGAAAATAAATTTTCTAACAAATATTAAAATTGAAATAATTTTTCTTATTTTTAATCAAGGATTTTTAATCGGTCTCTAAGTCTGGATTTATCTGGCTCTAATATAACATAACCTAACCGTAATTTAATCTAGATTAAAGCTAAGTTAACCTAGATTACATCAAGCAGGGAAAGATGGTTCCTTCTAGGCCCTCCACTTTCATCCCTCCAACCTAACCTAACCTTCCGGTTCCGACTTCCGGTTTCGCCCCCCTCCCCCCCCCCCGGTTCGGGTTTCGACATCCGTTTCCGGTTTCCCACTTCCAGTTTATCACAGATGAGAGCGTGAGGTTTATGTAGCCCCAAGGGGGGGCTATGTAACCCCACGCTGGGTCTGAGGTCTATGTAGTCCCACTTGTGAGGTTTATGTTACCCTACGCTGGGTGTGAGGTCTCGCCTTCGGCTTTAAAATTCGAAACTCATGCACAAAAGCCCTTCTTCACACACTCGTATCATAAACTACTATTTAAACTGCTCAATTTTGAAACACCGCTTTTTGTCGACTGGCAGATTATTATATACGAGGGTTATTGAAGAAATATTGAAAAGTTTCCGGAATAGGCAAGAAAATGCAGTAATTGAATAGGTTTTTGTTTTTATTTTTCAATTTAATATCCTTGCAGGACATTATGAAATCACTTTACACTTATGATACACTTTTCCCAGCGGTGCTCTAACTTTTTTAAGCCTTCAGAAAAATATGATTTCGGGAACTCTGCAAAATAAGCTTTAGTGGCGGCGATGACCTCCTGATTTGACGTAAAGCGCTTGCCTCCGAGCCAAGTCTTCATGTTTGTGAACAAAAAGAAGTCACACGGGGCCAGGTCTGGAGAGTACGGGGGATGCGGCACCACCTCGCAGCCCAATTCAACCAATTTAGCCTTGGCGATTCGGGATGAATGGGCTGGCGCGTTGTCGTAGTGGAAGAGCACTTTTTTTCCGCTGTAAACGAGGCCGTTTCTCCTTCAATATGCCGTTGAATTGATCCATTAAATCGCTGTAGTGTTGTCCCATGATAGTTCTTCCCGTCTGCAAAAAGTCGATGTGTATCACACCTTGCGAATCCCCAAAAACGGTGGCCATGACCTTTTCAGCCGATGGGACAGTCCTTACTTTCTTCGGAGCAGATTCGCCTGGAAAAGTCCACTGTTTCGACTGCTGCTTGTCGCAAAAAAACCGTTGGATTACGCTATAACAAGGCCAAGCACTCTTTCGAAGTAGTCACACGATTTCGCTTGTTGTCTATAGTCAGCAAACGCGGCAACCATCGCGCCGACAGCTTCCTCATGCCCAAATGTTCGTGCACGATATTTTGCACACGTTCATATAAGATGCCCGTGGTCTTTGCTATTTCGCGCAACTTCACTCGTCGATTGGCTAACACGAGATCATGGACGTTTTTGGACGTCCACTGCGTGGTTCATCCTTGGTGCTCGTACGGCCACGTTTGAACTTACTCACCCAGAAACTAATAGTCGAAAATGAAGGTGCGGATGTGCCATGAACTTTCTGCAAAATATCTCGTATCTCCGTCGTCGTTTTTCCATCCATCCAGAAATGTTTGATGACTGCTCGAAATTCGTTTTTATCCATTTTTGCAAAAGTGCCTGACTTGCTTCACAAGATTGCCTAGCAAACAAAAACTGAACGACGAACCTGTCTGAAAATTTGACAGCTTTCCTAAAATAGGTTGGCATTGACAACCATCATAACAATTTCACGATACACGCGAGTTTTGGGTTCGCAACACTCCAATAAGTTTAAAAAAAAGATTAAAAAATGTATTCAGAAACAACTCAATTAATACTAACAAAATAAATGAAAATTAAAATATAATAGTTTTGACTTAATTAGTGATTATAATTATAATAATGTATAATATAATGAATGTCTTTCCTCTCCGCATATCTTTATATATGAAAGATAAGCTGAAATGTTAGTTTCAGCACTTTTCCAGGTGTAGACTTGGTGTTGTCCTTGGACAGCTTCCATAACTAGCGCCATTTCTTGCCCATTCCGGAAACTTTTCAATCTACCCTCGTATTTGCATCATTTAATAAAATATACTTTTTAGTGCATGTGCTGTTCTAAGCGCTTTTATCACAAAATTTCCTACTTGCCCTACCTTCCTTCCACTCCTGTCGCCAACTCTTTCCATTTTCGTATCTAAATGGCTCGGTAGCTGGTTCTTTAATATATTGAATGTAAAGATGCATACATTGTAATGACTTGACACACAGACTTGAACTGCAACGCATGCAGCATATCATCTACTTCAGTATACCTACCGCACTCTAATATCACTCGAATTGTCCAATTTGTCGCTATCTGTAGTTTGTTCAGCTCTGCTGTACCCACATTTATCATTACTGTCATATAAGTACGATAAGTACGGTGCTATAATAGGGTACATGCATAATTTTTTTAAATTTGTCTTATTCACTTTTTACTCCGTTTTAACATAGTACAATATATAAATACTGTTGAAAGTGTTTCAATTAATTTTTAAGATAATATTTAAAATTCCGATTAAATTTGTCTTGTTGGGACGCCCCCATTTTTCGCGCGCTTTGGATGACGTCTTAGGGCACGTTTCATGTTGCTTAATATTTGCATACAACTTACCGATACCATGAGAATGAGACGAATTCAATTTTTGGGTCATTTGGAAAGAATGAATCATACAAGACTTACTTACCGAATCCACAAATTTCTACAGAACAACCGTACAAGACCAAAGTGGTACAAACAGGTGGAGAGGGACCTAGTGGAGATGGGATCGCCATATCTGATATGATCAAGAATTTTGTTCACACAAGGGGATTTGAGGAAGATCAGAAGAAACCAACACGAAGTGCATGGTCGTAGGAACAGAAACTACAACAATCCATGCATATGAAGAGCTATTGGGCAAGGAGAAAGGCTCAACATACGTTGATTCCGCCTGGTCCTAAGTGACCCATCCGCGACATAATGAAGATATGGTGCGCCATGGGAAACGGACGTTTTATAAATTAACGGTACTCCACTATTTTGGAGATTTAAAACTATTTTTTTTTTGGCATAAATAAGTAGGTCAGAGCAGCTTGAGTTGCCTATGTACGAAAAATAATATTAAGATGGTGTCCATTTGCACGCTGACAAATGTGGAGACGCTCTCTGAAGTTATCTTCCAACTCCCTCCAATTGTTAACGATCGATCTGAGCGATGTTTTGCTCTATCGCTTGTCGCAGTTCGGCTAGTGTATGAGGTTTGGTTTCATATACACAAGACTTTAGATACCCCCAACAAACAAATATCACATATTGAAGGGTCTGCTGAGCGAAGGGGCCAATGTAAATCACCGAGTCGCTGAGTTTACTCTATCGCTTGTCGCAGTTCGGCTAGTGGATAAGGTTTGGTTTCATATACACCAGACTTTAGATACACCCACAAGAAAATATCACACACTGAATAGTTTGGAGAGCGAGGGGGCCAATGCAAATCACCGAATCTGAAGATAATGCGACTAGGGAACAGTTGTCTAACACCAGCCATCGACACTCGGGCAGTATGGTCCGTAGCTCCATCCTGTTGGAACCAAACATTTCGCAGATTGATCTGTCGTCCTCTCCGCTCACTTCTCAAGAAGTTGTTCACCATATTCACGTAACGATCAGCTGTAACGGTTACAGTGTTCCCGTTTTCCTAAAAAAAGTAGGGCCTAAGTGGCACAAAACTTCTTGATGCCGCAAAACACAGTTACTTTGAAGCTGTGTAGTGGTGTTTCATGTGGATTTTCATAGGCCCAGTTTCGCTTCAGCAAAAGCTGCAATTTTGTGGATAGTCGGCCTCCTTCAACTGGTGCACAACTGCCGTTTTACAGGGCTGAAAACGTAAATCTTGGTGGAGAATTTGCCATACTAAAGTATTGGATATTCGTTGTGTTGCAGAATGCCGACGAGTTGAACGCCTTGGGCCACGTAACATAGCCAGCCTTTACACATTCTACGTTATCCGGAGTTCGAACTGTGAAACGTGGCCCAGGTGGCTTCTTTTTCATGAAACTGCGCCCACAGCTAGGGCTTCACACGAGAGTCTCGTTTTTGATCTCGTCTTCAATCTTTGACTCTGACACGGGCAGCCGTAATATTTTCTGGTAAGTTCGGGTTGCTCGGGTTCAAATTTATGAAGAAAATGTTACGGCTGCCCGGTATGGGATCAGAAACGAGACTCTCGTATGAAGCCCTACCCACAATGAATGGCATTAATCCATCGCAATGACTCGGTATGTCTCCATGGCGAGGAACGTTAAACCTTTGACGAAGGAGACGTTGCGCTTCCGTGACTGATTCGCCGCTCCTTACAAAATTATCATACACGAAAACGCGATGCTCCGCCGTCCACAGCGGCATGACTGAAACTAAACAATAACCATTTACAAATTACAATGTAAGGGGAGGGCGCCGACGGCTCTCCTCCCCGACCCTCTCCGGTTTAGTACTACCTACCTATCCCAAAAGTGTCCTTTTCCCACAGCGCACCCCGTACGCAGCACGTCAGGCTGCGCTCCCCATATTGTGCCAGCGAGCTTCTATGGATAATATTATTCCTAGCACAAACTTTGTCCTTTATTTATTATTCATTATTTTCATTTTCATTATTATTCATTATTATTCATTATATTATTTATTATTTTGTATTCTGGGAGTGTTTTTGAAAAGATAGTGTGCGGTCCAGTATTACGCCCAGGTACTTTGGAGTGTCGCACGCCTTGAGTTCTTGTTCTCTCCATGTGATTTGCAGCTTCTTGCGTACGTATTTATTTCTCAGGTGAAATGCACATACCTGGGTTTTGCTGGGGTTCGTCTTGAACTGGTTTATGCCGTAGTACTGTGCCATGTTTTCTAAGGCTATAGTTAGTTTATTCTCCAGTTCTTCCAAGCTTTTCCCCTGTGCAGCGATGGCTGTGTCATCCGCATAGATAAAGCGACGTGCCTTTTGGTCGGTTGCTTGGTCATTTCTGTATACGTTAAAAAGCATAGGAGCCAGTACACTTCCCTGTGGTAGGTCGTTCCTCCAGTCTCTCCATCCACTCCTCTTACCCTGGAGTGTACCATAGAAGCGCTGTTCTGCAACACAGTTTTCACCATTCCAGTGTTGTGGGGCTGCCACTAATGTTGTGGGGCCGCTACTAATGTTGTGAAGGGGGTTATGGTGTAAACCACCGCCGACTTCAATGTTGAGAGGGAAGGACTGCTGGCCAAAAATTCTTCGGACTCTGAGATATATCTAAATATCTCGGGATCTTGTAATGTAATGTTCACCGGGATTCGCAAAGCACGTAGTTTGTCGAATAATAGTCGAGTTGGTTTTAAAAATTTAATTAAACCATCATACAACAAATTATAGCTTACCACTCTACACTCTTTTCTCTTAATTCTTACTTACCACTGGGGAATGGTATTTATACCATTCCTAGTATATATATATCTGTAACAGGGGTTAAATCATCCTTCTAATTCAAATAAGGGGGAGATTGAATTTTTTGGCTCCTCCCATGGACAATCGAGGCTTAAATTCTCTAAATCCCTGAAAATGTCTGGTCCTCTGGTTAATCTCCATAAGAAGGTTTTTATAGGCCTTCGCACGTTTTCCAATATGTTTGGGGGAGGTAGATTTTTGTGTGGTAATAAAAACCCTTAGTTTCTGGACAAACTATAAAACTATTGCATTTATCCAAAACGTGGGACAAAGGGCAAGTTTTGGAATTTGCGCTAATGGCACAGATGTCCAGTCCTGGTTTTTATTACAACACCAGCTAGGCGATAGTCCTTGGCAAAATGATACAATTTCTATACTGCTTTTTGGTGGTTTACGGTATCATATGTCTCTAAAGGCAACACCGGTAATTTGCTTGTGCTCGAAGCCATCTTCAATATGTTGTGTTAAGTTTAGAACTTGGACGCAGCAAGACCTTCCTGGTCTAAACCCTACTTGCTCTGGTATTATGATTTCGTCTACTTTACCAGATATGCGATTCAGTATCATTCTTTCGAAGACCTTGAAGAGATGACATAGTAATGATAGAGGTCGAAAGCTTGTAGGTTCTTGCGGGATCACACAAAGCACAGTTTATGACAAATCTGATGACCAGCGGAAATTTGGTGATAGATGAAGGAGATGAAATAGAGCAAACGCACAAATATAAATATCTCGGTCACGAAATACAAATCTGCAGAGACAACCAGATAAGTGAAGTCATTTCACGCATAGGGCTGGGATGGGCAGCTTTTGGCAAACTAAAACACACCTTTAAAGGCAAGCTGCCTATGTGACTGAAGCGGAAAGTGTTCAACCATTGCGTGCTCCCAGTAATGACATTCGGTGCGAAAACTCTGACCCTAACGAAGAAATCAATATACAAACTTCAAGTAGCGCAAAGAGCAATGGAAATATCGATGCTGGGACTCACTAAAAGAATGCCGAACATAATAAGCAACAGAACTAAAGTCGACGACTTTAGTTCAGAACTAACAGTCAGAACTAACAGTAACAGTAACAGAACTAAAGTCGCCGATATTATCGAACTTATCACAAAATCCAAGTAGAGTGGGCTGGACACGTGGCTGGCACTAAAGACAACCGATGGACAAAACGAATCCTGAAATGGAGACCCAGAGAAGACAGGAGAAGCAGAGGAAGACCACCCACCAGATGGACGGACGACGTTAAAAGTGTGGCGGAAAACTGGATTATTACCGCGCAAGACAGAAGACAGTGGAAACACCTGGAGGAGGCCTATGTTCAGCAGTGTACGAGAAATAGGTTATGATGATGATGATGGTGAAACCATTCTAAAGCCCTTGCCTTAGCTCCATATTTGTATAATTTCTCTAATAGACAGAGAAAACTTAGACAGATAAGACTAGAAATACAAGAATACTATTGCTGGTGTAATAACTAACTATAGATGGGTGTGTAAGCTAACTTAATTTAGTATGTCATAAAAGCTCTGACGCAATATTGATCGCCATTAAATCCGACAGTGAGTGAAAACCGATTGGTCGAAAACAATAAAAAATTATAAAATAACAATTTAGGTGCGAAATTTTATCGCCCCCATTTTACAACCCCTTTCTGAAACATCTCTCATAAAAATCCATTATCTCGCGGCATAAATAATCTATCTCTCCGTCTAAATGTCTGAAACTTTTTATAATGGATAGGTCTTGTCTCGACCAGCCCATACTGCTGTTATTTTGTCTGTTTCGACTAGTTTTCGCATTTTATTTTCAACGTTTTGTTAAACTTTTGTAATTTTAGTGTTCGAATTGTTTTTATAAACAAAATGCCCAGCAAAATGCAAACATGTTTCTGAACTGAACATTTCTATTATTTATAATTAAAAAAACAATGTTTTGTTACTCTATAATATTTATTATAAATAGATGTAATCTATTTATAATAAATATTATAGAGGGGAATAATAATGCCCAGCCAAAAACCCGCTTTCACCAGCGGTCCGATAAATTCGAATAAAATTCCAATCTGATATTTAACGAAATGTTATTAAACGGACAAAAAAAATTGTGTATACCTATTTACAACAAAATTCCTTCCCATTGTTATATTACGTTTCGCATATTCCATCAAAATTCCAAAAATATTTCAATTTTTCCTTCTTCAACTTTATTAACATTTATAATGTAAATTTTTCTTCCAAAAATAAACAAATATTCAAAAGTAATATATTTTTGGTGCCATTTAATGACATCTTTGACCAATAACAATTTAACACCCACTAAATGCTAATCAAACTGTAAATATACGAATTAGACTAAAATGCTTCTAATCAAATCCACTTTTTTTGTATTTAGACATTATTATTATTATTATTATTATTTTTTTTTTTTAAATAAAATTCTGGTCGGGACTGCTGTGAGCTCCGCAGCAGCCGCGCCAGTGTTCCAAAGTTATTTCCACAACTGCTCCTCCCCACCGGTCGGTGAACAGCTGTAGGTTCCATTATCGTGTGCCCTCAGCAGGCGAAGGGACCTCAAGACGACAGCTTTCTGCATCCGACCTGCCAAAATTCCAGCGGAGTTTCTGCATGCCGGAATGATCTTTAACTCCGAAAGCAGCGATGAACGGATTCCCCCCAGAACACCGATGATTAGGACGACCAGCATGACATCATGGCCAGGGTAAAGCGTGCGGAGCTCGAAAAGGTCTTGGTATTTGGTCCGTTTTTCCTCCTCTTTCAGGACTATGTTCTATTCCGCTGGAGCGGAAAACTCGATGACGAACATAGTCCTGGTCTGTTTATCGAGGAGGACAATGTCAGGCTTGTTGGCGCGAATGAGCCTGACCGTCGGGAATGGATAGTTCCAAAAAAATTGGCATTTCTCGTTCCCGACAACGGACTCAATTTCTCCCGGCAAGTAAGGCGGCACAGGCTCCTGGTCTATCTCATACGAGTGCCTAAGATGGTAATAGAGCACTCGCAGTGCCGCGTTATGTCGATGGATGTACGCCGAGACAGCTTTTGTCGGACAAGCCGACAACAAATGCATCAGTGTCTCCGGCGCCTTGCGACATGCCCTGCAGGTGGTATCAGGGACCTGTACACCCATCACGCGGCTACGATAGACCAAGGTGTTGATAACGCCATCTTGACAGGCCGTAATGAATCCCTCGGTCTCCACTGTGAGCCCGGCTGACCCCAGATAACCGAAGGTCAGCCTTGTTGACAGACCTCTTGCGTCTATGTGCCTATAAAAGACACCGTGCATCGGTCTGTCGGCATGCCGCCCGAACAACATGTCCTGTTCGGCGGTCCTAATTTGGGCTCTTAGACGATTCGTCTGCAACTCGGTAATCAACTCGGGGTTGCCACCTCGTCCGCTTCCTCGTCTAATTTCGAATTGGAGACCAAGTTCTTCAGCGGCCCTGATTGCCGCCTTGAAAATAAACGCTCCCGCTCCCATATGTTCGTGATCTCTCACGAGAGATAGGAGCGGGTCCGAGCTCCTTAAGATCTTAAAAGCTAAGCCTAGAACCACTCTGCCATGCATACACTCCAGGCTCAGGAGTCCTCTGCCCCCTCGATGAAGTGAGAGGTACATTCGGGGAACGGACGATCTCGGATGCACTCCACGGTGTATGTGCATCGTTTTGCGGGTATCCCTGTCGAGTTGACGCAACTCATCGACTGTCCACTTCACTACTCCGAAGGAGTAGAGCAGGACTGGAACGGCAAGCATATTAGTGGCAAACACCTTATTCTGTCCGGATAATTCGGAAGACAAAATCTTCCGGACAAGGCGTCTGTATTTACCGCGGAGAGCCTCTTTCACCCGGGGGGCATCATGAGCATAGTGCTGCTCAATCCCCAGGTATCTATAGGTCTCTCCAGAATCTAGATGTTTCAAGATGCTTCCATCGGTGAGCTGCATATCGTCAGGGAGCTCCGGTGATCGTCCTCTCCTAAGGTGCATCACTGCGCACTTATCCAACCCTAGCTCCATGCCAACGTCCCGTGTGTACTCCTGGACCACTGCGAGAGCCAGGCGGAGGTCTCTCTCCCCGGAGGCGTAGATCTTGAGATCGTCCATGTAAAACAAATGGGTGATCTCATGCCTCCGGTGACTCGGTGGTCCACATGCATAGCCACGGGTACGTCTCAAAGCAATGGAGAGCGGCAGCAATGAGATGCAAAACAAGAGGGGGCTCAAGGAATCTCCTTGAAACACACCCCTCCTGAAGGTTACCAACTCCGTGGTGACCCGCTTTGTACCGGATGTTATGGTAAAGCGGGTCTTCCAGAGTGGCAACAGGTGTTCAATGCATCTCACTAGTGGAGCTGGTACCGCAAGGCATCCGAGCAAGTGTAACAAAAGCTCTTGTGATGTTGTATCAAATGCCTTGCGATAATCAATCCAGGCAATGGAGAGATTGCGTTTGTAATGCCGGGAGTCCTGAGTGACAGCATGATCTATCACCAGATTCTCTCGGCATCCCTCCACGTCGGACTTTGCCCCACGCTGCTTGCTTACCTGTTGCAAAACCGGACCGACCACTCTCAACAGCCTAACATATAATACACGTGTGAATATCTTGTAGCAGGTGTTGAGACAAGTAATCGGCCGGTAGTTGCGCGGGTCGGTCAAGTCTCCCTTTTTGGGGAGCAACACAGTGCGCCCTTCGACAACCCAGCTCGGAATACGCTCGCCGGTTAGCCAAGAGTTATAAACTCTGGCCATACGGCGATGGGTGGACGGAAATTTCTTCCACCACCAGTTGTTAATGCCGTCTGGGCCCGGAGCAGCGTAGTTCTTGGCCCCGACAAGTGCTTGTCGAACCTCATCCTCGCTGACTGCCTCGCACACTTCGACCAGGTTTTGATGCCTTCTACAAAAGGCGTCGAAGTGCACTAGCGCTGGAGTGTCTAGATGTAGCGGAGGGGACTTGTCGTAGACTCACCTCCAGAAGTTTTCAACCTCCTCCATAGTCGGCGGATTGGCAACAGTGGATTTTGGAGTCCCGAAAAGTCGAGACGGATTGTCACGAAACAAGGAATTCTCTCTGATTCGCTTAATCCGCCTCGCGAGACTTCTCCTTACCACCTGCAATGCTCGAATCCTATCCACACAGTGCTGCTTGATGGTCTGCAGCATGGTGCGATTTAGTGTGTGATGGTGGCGGCGTAGAGTGGCTGCCACACGCCTGATCTTGGGAGTAAACGCCCTGCCGCTCAAGATAAAATCCATCACACACTGGATCCGAGATGCGTGCTTTCTCGCCGACTGAACTTTGGCCTCAACTTGTTGTAAGCGCCGTTCGGTTTTCTCGACCAAGTCGGACGATCTCTCACATCGCCTTTCCGGGACGAGTCTCCATCTTTTGGAAGTTCATCGTCAACCAACGCATCCATATCCGCTAAGTCATGTGCTTTAAGAGGGATTTTGGTATTAATACGATCCCTCCTTGTCCTCAGATTAACCTCGGTGTTCTGAAGCAAGCTAGCCCTACCAGACCGATTACGCCGCACCAGCGGAGGCGTTGGCGCTGGTTGTTCTTCGGCTAGATTTGTTTCCTGCTGGAGATCCGCTCTAATGTAGCCAACCCTACGCAGGTAAGATACCTGATCTCTCAGATGTTGTTGAGAGTGCTGTTGTTGTTGAGAGTCAGATGTTGTTGATTATTATTATTATTATTATTATTATTATTATTATTATTATTATTATTATTATTATTATTATTATTATTATTATTATTATTATTATTATTATTATTATTATTATTATTATTATTATTATTATTATTATTATTATTATTATTATTATTATTATTATTATTATTATTATTATTATTATTATTATTATTATTATTATTATTATTATTATTATTATTATTATTATTATTATTATTATTATTATTATTATTATTATTATTATTATTATTATTATTATTATTATTATTATTATTATTATTATTATTATTATTATTATTATTATTATTATTATTATTATTATTATTATTATTATTATTATTATTATTATTATTATTATTATTATTATTATTATTATTATTATTATTATTATTATTATTATTATTATTATTATTATTATTATTATTATTATTATTATTATTATTATTATTATTATTATTATTATTATTATTATTATTATTATTATTATTATTATTATTATTATTATTATTATTATTATTATTATTATTATTATTATTATTATTATTATTATTATTATTATTATTATTATTATTATTATTATTATTATTATTATTATTATTATTATTATTATTATTATTATTATTATTATTATTATTATTATTATTATTATTATTATTATTATTATTATTATTATTATTATTATTATTATTATTATTATTATTATTATTATTATTATTATTATTATTATTATTATTATTATTATTATTATTATTATTATTATTATTATTATTATTATTATTATTATTATTATTATTATTATTATTATTATTATTATTATTATTATTATTATTATTATTATTATTATTATTATTATTATTATTATTATTATTATTATTATTATTATTATTATTATTATTATTATTATTATTATTATTATTATTATTATTATTATTATTATTATTATTATTATTATTATTATTATTATTATTATTATTATTATTATTATTATTATTATTATTATTATTATTATTATTATTATTATTATTATTATTATTATTATTATTATTATTATTATTATTATTATTATTATTATTATTATTATTATTATTATTATTATTATTATTATTATTATTATTATTATTATTATTATTATTATTATTATTATTATTATTATTATTATTATTATTATTATTATTATTATTATTATTATTATTATTATTATTATTATTATTATTATTATTATTATTATTATTATTATTATTATTATTATTATTATTATTATTATTATTATTATTATTATTATTATTATTATTATTATTATTATTATTATTATTATTATTATTATTATTATTATTATTATTATTATTATTATTATTATTATTATTATTATTATTATTATTATTATTATTATTATTATTATTATTATTATTATTATTATTATTATTATTATTATTATTATTATTATTATTATTATTATTATTATTATTATTATTATTATTATTATTATTATTATTATTATTATTATTATTATTATTATTATTATTATTATTATTATTATTATTATTATTATTATTATTATTATTATTATTATTATTATTATTATTATTATTATTATTATTATTATTATTATTATTATTATTGTTATTATTATTATTATAACCTTTTATTGGCATATATACAAAATATTTTACAAAAATACATTAGCATACTACATTATACGTATTTAGACATGATGCGTATTATATTTAGACATATATTTAGATGCTTCTTGTAACATCTAGGTTCTTATTATTATATTTAGATGATTTTTAGATAATACATTTCTCCTTTCTTGCCGACAGTTTCATGTATTTACTTTCCTATTTCTTCTGCTACATGTATCGTGATCGCCGGGGGAATAACTTGGACCATTTATATAAAGATTTTTGTGTGATTGCTTTATTACCCCCTTGATACGCTCTCCAAATCCCTTAAGAAGATTTTCCTACTTCTAACGGCTCAGATAAATAAATACTAACACAGAAAAGGGAAAACACAGAAAGATATTAGACCAGAGATAACAGATTACACATGAGTTTCTAGATTAAACTCTACCGGGTAAAACTGGACCTCAAGCGACAGAACTAGGCGATGCTGTTAGGGGGGAGTTGCTAAAATCGTACCTCTTAACTTTTAACCTATATTGCAGACTTCTGGTAAGTCTCTCTGAGAGTTTAGCTTAACCCTTTGGGTACATTTGAAGGCTGAGGCTCGTCATGCATATGTTTCACTTGTCTTGCATTCCGTAAATAAATACGTACCCGTATGAGTACGTATGTAAGAGTTAATAGTTTTATAAAATAGCATTTAAAAAACATGTGTACACTATCTTATAAACATTATAAACCATAACTTTATTTTATTTTTTAAATAATTAGCTCAAAGATACAAATTCAAAACCGTTGCTGTAAATCGTACCGGGTAGATTTTTTAGCTTTCTGGACAATAATACCTTTTGTTAGCTTTTGTAATATAGGCATGACTCATGTACCCATATAAAACATGTTACGCATTCAATCATATCCTCCAGTCGAACTTCAGTTTTTCTTTTTTGCGTGATTATTGGAAGTGGGCAAATTTCATGAATGGGAATATTTGCAGTTTATGCAGAAGTGTTAACTTCTTAATTTATTATACATACATTGCTATTAACATCTTCTGTTATAGTTTGTGGGCTATTTAAAAGAGAGCTTGCCTCGAAATCTTAAGAACTTAACAAGGTACGATTTAGCAAACATGTTGAACTTGTTGATATTCTGAAATAGTTTACATTCAGAGTGTATTCTAAGCTAATTCTACACTTGTCACAATTAGTATAATATGTAAGCCTATGTTTAATACAACAATATTTCATATGTATATACCATTAGCATGCCCACTGCAATTACAACAACACTCAAATTTTACAATTTTGTTATCTACTTTTATAACTCTCTACCACCGCTGTTATATCTCAGATAGTAGCAACTTTATGTTAATATTTCGACTAAGATTGTTTCAATTATCGATTGACTTAAAAACGAACTTCCTGAGCAACACGAAAAATTGTTATTAAGAGAAATTTGCGGGTGGTACGATTTAACTGACCGGTACGAAACCGCTCCCCTACAAGTTACTAGAAATCTGTGGAAAAGACAAAACAGGAATAAACAAGTCCAAACCAGAACAGAAGATAGCGGAGTCTAAATCAATATGTTGTTTACTTTTTCCGGAAATGAAAATATTAACTAGATTTTATACTGAAAATGATTGTTAAATAGGTTTAGTTGGAGCGCTTAAATCATGGGTCGGATAATTGTTTTAATTGGTATTGGGGCATTAATACCGAAACTGGAAATGAAAATTTCAACTGAAATTGAATAAATCAATGGCTGAATATCCAACAACTTGTGTAAAACTATTTCAATTGTTCCAACACTACAATGTAATATCACAGAATAGACTACACGAATCAAGATTGGAATATGCTCAATTAGACAATAAAGAAAGAGACTATAGAAGACTACGTATGTAAAACATTTATTATTGCGTTTAGAGTAAATTACCATCTGTCTTCTCTTATCTGCCTGGATCTGCCTATCCAGTACGAATTATATAGTCCATGTCTGTCTAGTTCTGTCTGTCTAGTATTGTCTGTCTTGGTGTTGCCTGTCAACTCTTGTCCCCGTACTCTCATCTGCCTAGCATTCCCTTCTTCTGTCTATTATTGTCTGTCTAGTATTGTCTGTCCAGCCTTATCTACAGGTCTTGTCCATTTAATCCCGTCTATCTAGTCTCGTCTGTGAAGTTTGTCTGTCTAAAATTGTCTGTTTAATTTTGCCTGTCTAGTTTTGTCTGTCTGGTCTTGTCTGTCTATTCTTGTCTGTCTAGTCTTGTCTGTCTAGTCTTGTCTGTCTAGTCTTGTCTGTCTAGTCTTGTCTGTCTAGTATTGTCTGTCTAGTCTTGTCTGTCAAGTCTTGTCTGTCTAGTCTTGTCTGTCTAGTCTTGGCTGACTAGTCTTGTCTATCTAGTCTTGTCTGTCTAGTCTTGACTGTCTAGTCTTGTCTATCTAGTCTTGTCTGTCTAGTCTGGCCTGTCTAGTCTTGTCTGTCTAGTCTTGTCTGTCTAGTCTTGACTGTCTAGTCTTGACTGTCTAGTCTTGTCTATCTAGTCTTGTCTGTCTAGTCTTGCCTGTCTAGTCTTATCTGTCTAGTCTTGCCTGTCTAGTCTTATCTGTCTAGTCTTGATTGTCTAGTCTTGTCTATCTAGTCTTGTCTGTCTAGTCTTGTCTGTCTAAATCAAATCAAATATATTTATTAATTCACAGAGGTACATTCATTCTTATTGAACATGTCATCAGAGAGCAAACAGGATATACAAGATAATAATACTTATAGAAACAACAAAAAAAGAGACAATATGTACTACCAGTGATGATATCAAAACGGTGGCAAGCATAATTGCGTTCTTCACAGCTGCACTTTGTCTTCGAAATATTCTTCCAGACTATAATAGGCTTTCTCAATCAATATATTTTTTAATTTTTTCTGAAACTTTTGAGTGAGTTATCTGATTTTATGTTGTCCGGCAAACTATTGTAAGTTCTGATGTCTTATGCCAATTTTATCCGGAGCTTTACTACTTATTGGCAGATTTATCTTGTGACAATAGAGCTTTTCACGATTTCTTATATTGTGGCTGTGTTGATCTTAGTTGGTGGAGAATTGAATTTTGTTCTTGTGAATGTAGCAGGCTAATTCCCAGATATACGTGCAAGGGGTCGTTAAAATTCTCAATTCTATAAAGTGGGGTTTACATGAATTTCTAATAGAGATGCCCGTGAGACATCTTATGGCTCTCTTTTGGGCTTTGAAAATTTCTTTACTGAGTGGTGATGAGCCCCACACGAGTATTCCATACCCTATAACCGATTGTATTTATGCGTGGAAGATCTGTACTTGTATGGGTTTACTGATTATGTGGCGTATATATCTTAGCAGATACGATACTTTATTTATTTTACATATAATGTTGTTCGCTGTTGTGTTCCATGTTAGGTGCTCTTCCGGAGAAAGCTGAATGAGCTCGCAGCACACACAAACGTGAGACTCATGTGGGTACCAAGCCACAGCGGGATCCCAGGTAACGAAAAAGCGGATGAGCTTGCAAAGAACGGCACAAGCCTGCACTCAACCGACGTATTACAGGATATTGGTATTCCATTTGCCTCTTTGCATCGTGGGGACCATAGCCGAAATAACCTCGAACCTAGCGGAGCGAAGGTGGAAGGATGAAGACACCTGCGAGGTAACCAGGCAAATATGGCCTCACCGAAATAGGAAAAGAAGCACCAACATCGTCTCTCTAAAAAGAAACGATATCAGACTGGCAGTGGGAGTCATCACGGGACACTGTCCCATTGGCAAGCACGCTGAGAGACTGGGCATAGGGAAGCGGGACTACTGCAGAGGCTGCCTGGACGAGGAGGAAGAGGAGAGTGTTCAGCATTACCTATGCCAATGCCCCTCTCTGACCGCAATACGATTGCTCTTCTTAGGCCGACCTTTCTTGGATGATCTCTCTGACCTCGCATCACTAGATGCGCAGACTCTCATGAGGTTCATCCACGGCTCGAAATGGTTTGACAAAATCCCCTGAGGAGGGTTGTACTCTAAGTACCGTGGTAACACAACGGGCCCATATGAGGCCTATGTGAGCATTAGCTGCCACTTAAACCTAACCTAACCTAACCTAGGTGCTCTTTCAGGTATATTCCAAGGAATTTCACTTGACTTGCTCCCTGTACCTTATCCTGCCCAATCTGTAGTTCCAGGCTATCCGTGATTGCTCTTCTTACCGTTTGAAATATAATGTATCTTGTTTTGTTAACATTAAAGCACATGTTGTTTCCACTAAACCACTCAAAGATGCCTTTAAGCAGCCTGTTGGTCGACGCTTCTGTAATTTGCCTATTCTCCTTAGATACAATAAAACTGGAGTTATCAGCATATAGGACACAATGATCGGCTTCAGTGTATTTTATCATATCGGCCGTATATAGGGAAAACAATGTCGGTGCCAGGACACTTCCTTGCGGGATTTCGATGTTTGTTTTTATTGGTTTAGACGTTCTAATATTACCATTATGCTCAATTTCAACAATTTCCTGTGTTGCAGAAATGACTCGAACCATTGACCAGACTTTCCCCTTATCCCATAGGAGTTTAATTTATTTAGAAGTATACTGTGAGAGACGCAGTCAAATGCCTTTGACAGGTCACAGAAGATGCCCATTGGTCAATTGCCTTTGTCTATTTCTGACAAAATTATATTGTAGAAGTCAACTATAGCTGTTGTTGTGGATTTCTCCTTCCTAAAGCCATGCTGTTCATTCGGGATTAGACCATATTTATTAATGAATGGGAGCAGTCTATTTTCCATACATTATTCAATAATTTTACCTATAACCGATACTAAGGCTATGGGCCTGTAATTATTAATATTATTTTTTTTTGTATAGAGTACGGGAGGAGGTCTGGACCACAGCTATTCTTCGTTTTTAATTTTCTAAATATAAAAGACATTTCCTTGACCGAGTAGTCTTCCAAGTACATAGATTTGTCGTTGCTTCGAATATGATTGTTACATGAGCTAGTGCTGGAAATATTCCTAGCTACTAGTTCCGAGGCATTTCAAAAAAAATGGTTAAAAGCGTCTGCAAGATCATACATTTTACATCAACATTTTACAGTTATTATTAAGTTCATTAACTGTTTCCCACATCGTTTTCTGTTTATTTTGAGACCTCTGCAATTTGTTGTCGTAGAAATTTGTTTTCGTTCTTTTGATTAAGCTATCATACTTCTTTTTATTCTGTAGATATATCCCTTTTAGCTGTGGGTAACTTTTCTACAAGACATATAGGTCTTTCAGATTTCTGCTTGATGTTTTTATTTCTGCGGTTAACCAGGTTTTTGTATGCTTTTTAGTCTTTATTAACGGAAATGATGAGTAAAGAAGTGAAATTGTAGGGTCAAAATGAAGGCCGCCGTTTTTTGGTCGCAGTCATTTGTGCTGTACACGTCCTCCCATGTTTCTTTTCTTAAAGCATAGCGAAATCTGTATTTATTGGTATTATTGAATTTCCTTGTAAAATGTTCCTTCAGAGTTTTCATTTTGTTTATGTTTCGTTTTAGTATCAGGAATCGGTGGTCTGATATGGGCTTGTCTTATCAATTAACGTTTAAGATATTGGTGTAATCCTTGTGTATTCCTTGACACGGTCCACTAGTCCATATGACATTAGTAAATTTAGGAGATTAGTTTTTTCTTTGGCTTTAGTTTCGAAATTGATATTGAAGTCTCCTACAAGTATAATATCAGAACCTGGTTTAAAGATGTTATCCAGTATGTTCTCCAGAGTAGTTAAAAACAGCAGCACCGAGCCTGTGGGTGGTCGATAAACTGTAATAATTTGTGTGGTTTTGTTTTTATTTCCATTCAACTCCACAGAATTCGATCTGCTTTTCAATGCTTCTATTATGTATATTTAATATTTGAGTTTCAGAATTGTAGTGACTATGTGAGTTTAGTACCCAAATAGCTACTCCTCCGTCAATGGCCTCTCTTCTGCAGTACGCACTTATTAGATTATAATTGTCTATATGCAATTGAGTTACTATGCTTTCGTTGACGCAGATTTCTGACAAGCACAGGAAAAGAGGTTTGTGGTCAGATGTTAATATTTCGAGCTGGTGCAGTTTTTTTGTAATGCTTTGTAAGTTTAGGAATAGCATTAAATTGGTAGAGATTCCTGACAATTGCGTGTTCTGGTTAAACATAGTTGTGGATGGTGTTTTCGGGTTAAAACTATTTCTTTCTCCTTTTCTCGATTCTCAGAAAAAAAATATTGAAGCAGGTGTTTCTTGGCCATACATCCGGTTTTTTAGATTTTCCAGCTCTTCTTTTGGTACTGATACTTTGAACGACGAGTACTCAAGTGGATGTCTGGATAAGAGTTTTGTACATATTACTTGATTGAATGATTTATTCTTAAGATAGTTAGTAACATCGTTTGCTAGTAATTTCGGGTCAAGGCGATACACATGTATGTGAGCGTACCTCGTAGCTGCTTTTATTAGAGATGTATCGTCGTTAGTTCCGAAAAAAACATTCGACTTCCTAATTATTCTTTTTTGGTGTCGTTGGGTTTCCCAATTGCTACTATTTATATCTGCATATGAGGGAGACCTTGGCCTCTCTGGTTCGTTCTCTATGTTGGTATTTTTTGTTTTGATAAGCCCGTCCGTAGGAAGCTTAGTTTTGTTGGTCTTATCAGGTAAGATATTTGGGTCGCTATCGCTGACATTGGCTTCAGCTCTATCTTTTTGAGTTGATTCTCGCAAAATAGTTGTCTTTTTCCACTGCGACGAAGTCACCAGATTTGTTAATTTTTCATTTGTTTCCACCAAGATGTTTATTTTACTGGATAACTCCACTATGATAGTTTCTAGCGGGTCGACATGTTTTTTTCTTATTCTTGAAATCACGTCTTCGAAGTTCGGACTGTTTAAAAAACTTGACAGGATATCAGCCTGTTTATCCGGATAATGAACATTCTTCGACCTTAATTCCATTGGCATACTTATTTAGGACTCTTTGAGACGGACACTTTAAAAATTAACTTTAAAAATTCTTTGACAAAAACTTTAAAAACACGTTAAAAACAAACTTTTAATTGGCTGACTTCTCGCAAGTACACTCTGGCTGAACGCTGAGTCGCGAGTGTCTAGTCTTGTATGTCTAGCCTTGTTTGTCTAGTCTTGGCTGTCTAGTCTTGTCTTGCCTGTCTAGTCTTGTCTTGTCTGTCTAGTCTTGTCTGTCTAAGCAGGCGCGTAGCAAACACTTTTGTTAACTTGAGCAATAGGTCCCCCTAGAATCCACACATCCCGGGATTGCTGCTCGCATTACATCAGGATGGTGACGTCTCACATAGTGTTTCCGTAATTATATTGCTTTATAAAACACACATTGCTCTTCCACACAGGGTAATTAGGGGTTCAAAAGCTTCTTCTTGTATGTCTGTATCATCCGTTCATCTTCTTCCTTCGTTTATAATATGGCTCTTGTTATGGTATCCGTTACCAACCGCTCACCACAGAGACTTATAGGCTTCACCAATCGATTCAGCGTGCCAAAATTAGTCTGAAAACGTATATAATATTCCCTAGGAAGCTTTCAGTTAAGAAATACCATCGACACGGAGAGTGTATACCGCGGAAACGACGAAATGCGAGAAAATCCATTTTGTCGAAATCTTTATTTTTTGAGTTACAGCAAAATTTAAAAACGTTTCTGAAAGCATTTTTCCTGCTGATTACAGATATGCAAATTATATTTCGCTAGCTCTTTGCTTTCACTGTGGCCTGCAAGAATTAAAGAAATTTTTAAGAAATTTCGTCGCTCGAGTAGAGATCTCGGAAAGTCGTGAATCTCCCGCGGCAAGTCTTAGTGTATCAATAGGAAAATGACCTTCTGATTACGATGCCGCAATCCGTTTTTGATTATCTGCAACCGTTTCCGAGACATATACTTAGCAAATCGAAAATCGCGTAATTTTCAGTTTGAAATGTCTCGACGAATTATTGAATCATTCTGGACAATTTACACATCAGCTTGTTCGCCTTGTCGTTTTGTTTCTGTGTGCCGAAAATGATTTCGCTGCTTTTTACCGTTCTCGAACAAATAGAAAAAAACCGAAAAAGCAAATATTTTTTGAACGAAATGATGGAAATTTTTTGTTGAAAATTTTTTTGGAATTTTTTTTCGTGATTTTTTTTTTGGTTACCCGAAGGAAATCGAAGTGCTAAAAACGGTTTTCCAGTTTATTTCGCTCTAAAGTTACAAATAAACAAGTTTTATATATTTTTTCGCTGTACACCATCTCGCATTTCTGCCTGATTTGACGCTGCCATAACTTGTGAACGGCTCACCAACCAACCAGGCTTCTTCAAACGTTACCGTTTCTTGGACTAAAATAGTCGCTTCTAGTTTGGTGTTCGCCGTAGCTGTCCATTTGTCTTTATCTGGGGTTCATCAGATTGGAACATCCTGTGCATGACACTATCCACAAGACCGCAGTATTCGCATAGGTCATTAGGGGCTCTGCCAATGCTATTTAGATAGTCACGGATACATCCGTAGCCGGTGAACGCTTGGGAGAGCTGGTAGTTAACCTCCCCGTGCTTTCGTGTCACCTATGGTTCAAGTTATGGTATTAACAGCTTGGTCTACTGTCCTTTGTCTGCGGCACTCCAGTGGCTGTGCCACTTGTGATAGAGCTTTGCACGGACCTGCTTCCTTCTCTCTTTGTTTTCCTTCCTTCTCTCTTTGTTTTTGTCGTGTTTTCTGCCGCGGGTTCAATATAGTTCCACCCTTTCCTCAATCGTGTACTCGATTGCAGCTATTCCTGCCACTACAAGGACAGCATCTCTAATCACTGTCCTGTAAGCGCTACACATCCGCAGGTCCATCCTCAAGTGGCACAAATGTTTTAGCTTCCGAACCATACAAATCTCAACGCGACTAAAACATTCTATACCAAAAGATTTCACAAAAATATTTGTAGGCTAGACACACAAAATTAGATATACCAAAACCAAACAGACACGCTGCACATCCGCAGGGCCATCCTCAGTGCCACAAGTGTTTTTGGCTTGCGATCGTCACGTTCTCCTTAAAGGATAGCCGTCTGTCAATGTTTACCCCGAGGTACTTTATAGCAGGGATCACCAATTAGTGTCTTCAGGGGTCCGGTTTTTAAAATAAAATTACTATCGCGGTCCGATTCTACTTGAGTTTATTAAATAAGCATATGTAATGTACAGAAGTAACAAGGACTTTTTTTACATATCACAGTGAAAAATGCCATTTTTTGCCTTGAACTATACGTCTGCAGTTGGTGCAAGCTATTGTCATTAAATCTTGGAGATGTTCATCAGTAAGTCGAGATCGAAATTTATTTTTAATTCATCTTTTAAGTTCTTCTTCTTAAGTTCCTCTGAAAAAGCATCTTCGAAAATGCTGCTTCACAAATATATGTTGACCCAAACATAGTAAAAAGTTTTAAGGATATTTTTATTATGCACAAATGTTATCCAGAACTCTTCACAAGGAACTTCCGTAAGTTTGTGTTTTAATAGTGTGTTTTCTTGAAATCGGTCATTTCCATCTGCAGAGTAGATTTATTTTTGCCGTAAACATGTGCGGCTTCGTTGCTCCAGTCGCCATCAGGATACTGAGAGAGTAATTGTTGCTGAGGATTCCGACGACATTCTCAATTTTCTTCAAATCTGCGAATCTGTTTTCAAATTCCGATTTAAGATCGTCTGTTCGATCTGTTCGATCGTCATTAATGAACGTTTTGTATTGACCGATAATTATTTTATTTAAATTAGTGAAGAAAAACTTCGAGTTTTCGCGAAAATCTTTTTACTTCTGACATGATATATAAGCTTTCCTTACCATATAAGCTTTCCTATGCCTTGAAGTTTAAGATTTAAGTTAATGTGTTTAAAAATATCCGGTAAGAATGCAATGAAAGCTATATTTTCTTTTTTGCTTAGAAAACTTAGGTACGAATTTGCTGAAATCTGATTACTGTTGAAAAGAAATGTCTTCAAATGTTCTAAAATGCTGAAGGATCTCAGTAAAACGCAGCCTTTGCGTAACCATCTCACATTATTATGCAACAGTAGATCGCCATATTGTTCATCAACTTCTTCAAGAAATGATTTCAATTCACGATGTTTTAGTGATGATTTTTCATGAAGAAATTTAATATTTTACTCACTTCTTGCATAATATTCTCAAAATTATTATCAAGTTTGCAGCAAGGCACAGTTTGGTGTATAATAGAATGGTAGGAAAACAATTTTTCATTACATTTTGCATTGGTCCTCATTAGGTGAACTAGTCATTTTTTAATCCAAACCATTACAGGCGCAGGCATCAGTAGCTACTGTTAAAAGCTTTCTCAGGTCTAAATCGTCTTTATCGAAATAATCCATCAACGCGTTGTTCATGCCTTCTCCTCGGGTTCTTCCTAGTAACGGCAAAACAGCCAACATCTCAACAAAAGTTTATCTCATTTGGTCCAGGAAGCGTACAAAAATAACAAGTTGTGCCTTATCAGTCACGTCGCATGATTCATCCATAGCCAAGGCGTAATAGTTGGCATTATTTAACTGCCTTTTCACATCACAATGATTTTCTTTTGACAAAACGTGTGTATTGCCTGTGATAGTAGACGCAGAGAATGGAATCTGACGCATAGTATCAAGAATATATTTTCGGTTCTCAAACAGAACATTACCTACCAGTAAATGGTTTCATATGCGTAGCAAGAGTCCAAGAAACACGCAAAGATGCTTCGGCACATTTTTCTTGCTCAGTTATTGAACGACTCATGATCTGGGTCGAAGATGCGAAGCTCGATAATAAACTTGCAATTTTAGATTTACGCAAGCTACTTACAAGTAGAAATTTTTCTACGAATGATTCATGTTTAGTATAAGCATGTCGTTTAGTATATGAGCTTTTAATTAACGTCACTATTTGTTTATAAATCAAGCACATTGGTACTGCTTCAGCACGATTTGTCGGAATAAAGCAATATAAATCGTTCGGTCCATTCTGACAAAAACTGTCTATCTTCGACTTTCACCTCTCTTTTTTCGGTTCAATTGTAAAAAAATTTTCGAAAATATAAGCAGATAATTAAACTCGTAAGGTAGGCAAAACACTGCCAGGGAGCGGCGCCGCCGCGGTGGCGTGGAGCGTGGTGTTGCTACCTCACCGGGACGACTGACGAATTAGTACTCCACAAACTAGCTCTCTCTCTCTCTCGCACGTTACTTCGCTCGTTTGTCGAATGACAAAGCGCGGGATACATAGACGGTGCAAGGTCAACGCGCGGGATACATTTTATTAATTTACGTACTCAGTAATACAAGTTACTGTTTACTTAAGGTCCGCCCCAAATTGGTTGGCGCTCCGGATCCGGACCGCGATCCGCCATTTGGTGACCCCTGCTTTATAGAGTCTTTTGGCACAATAGTGGTGCCTCCCACTATAATACGTATTGGTTTATTGGTATTTGTATATTATATTGGCCTATTTTTCTTAATCCTGTGAGCAGCAACGCTTCCGTTTCATGTGGGGTCTGTCTTTTCTCTCCAGCCTTGTGTGATCTCTATGTATAGTACTCTCTAGTCGTTTACTTCATTGGTTGAAGTGTCGTGATCTTATGTATATCACTCATGTTATGGTGATTGTGATTTCTCTCCATTTATCTCTGTCTGTGATACACCTCATGTTGTCCTGCAGTGAATTTCCTGTGAAGTGCTTCACTTGGTCCATTCATCGCTTCGGATATCGCCCCCTAGGTCTCGTGCCTTCGATTTTTCCCTTTATCACAACTTTTTCCAAATTGTCTTCCTTTCTCCTGCTCACATGTCCCAAAAACTTGCGAATTCGTCGTCTTACGATGGTTGACAGTCTTACATTAATTTGCAGTTCTTCTAATATTGATACGTTGGTTCTGTGAGCAGTCCAAGGGATTCTTAAAAGCCTTCTACAGACCCACATTTTAAAGCTGTCACGTTTAGCAATGTCTGTAGCCTTCAAGGTACAGGTATCTGCCCCATATAATGCTATTGGCAAGACAAGAGTTTCGACAAGTTTGCGTTTTGTTTTAGTTGTTAGTTGTTTGTCATTCCAGATTTTATGCAGCTTTGTCATGGCAGTTTTGGCAAAAGCGATTCTCCTTTTGATTTCGACAGATCAAATTCCGCCTCTGTTTATGTTAGCAGACAGATAATTAATTTCTTCTGCCATTTCTATATCGTTTATCGTCGGCGCTCTGTTAATTCTGTTGGTGCGATCTATTACCATTAATTTAGTTTTTTGCCGATTTAGTTTTAACCCATAGTCCAGGCTTACTCCTTCCACTCTTTCAATAAGTTCAGCCATTTCCTGTTCGTCCTTTGTTATAAGTGTGGTGTCATAGGCATAACGAAGGTTATTTATTTTCTGCAACCTATACTTATGCCACCATCCAAACCGTCCTTCTTTCCTGATAATGTATTCACCATAAATGTTGTTGCTATTCAACATTTATGGTGAATACATTATCAGGCAGACTTTGGACGGTTGGGATGGTGGCATAAGTAATATGAGGGAGATAAAATATACCCCTGTCTTACGCCTCGTTGTATGCTAAAGGTTTTTTGTCCTCGTCTGACTGTTGCACTGCTGTTTTCATATAGATGTTTTAATAGGGGCACCAGATGTTGAAGGGTTCCCATCTCTAAGAGAGCTCTCCAAAGCTTTTGCCAGCTAACACAGTCAAAAGCTTTGCTGTAGTCTAGGAAAGAGAGATATGAGGGTTTTGCAAATTCTCTTGCCTTTTCGATAAATTGTCGAACATTAGAGATTTGTTCTCTTGTGCCCTTGCCACTGACAAATATTGCCTGTTCCTGTGGGTTCTACCAATTCAAAAAGCTTCTGAGGCGCTGAAAGAGAATTCTGAGCATAACTTTGCTTGGATGTGAGATAAGTGCAATGGTTCTGTAGTTGTTACATTTTTTGTGCAATGGAATGAAGGTCGATGTGCACCAATCCTTTGGCTATTATCCGGTTTTCCATATAAGAAATAGGAAATAAGAAATTTATTAATCTTTTTCATTGTGATTACAATATAAGACAAGTCAAAATATAAGATAACTGGTAAAACAATACATTTATTAATAGATATAACAATATACAAATTATTCTAAAAGGTTTAGCTTGATGCTTCAAAGTTTCTTACTTGGTTTGTGAATTCAGCAACACTATAAAAAGCATGTCGGTGTAGAAATGATTTTAATTTTGTTTTAAAGTTATTGATGGTTAGCGTTGTCATTGAGTGCGGCATTTTGTTATATAAATCGATACCTGATTTGTAAGGTGCTATTTTAAAATAAGTATGTTTAAAATTATATGTAACTAATTTTCCGTTATTTCGTGTCGCGTAGCCGTGAACGCTCGCTATACTTTACAAATTTGGCTTTATTGCTGTGAATAAAACAAATTATTTTTAGAATGTATATACATGGTAGTGTTAATATTTTATATTCAATAAATGTGTTTCTACAAGTTTCGACGTAATTCAAATTAAACATTAATCGAATGATGCGCTTTTGCGTTACAAATAATCTGCTGGAACCATTAGATAATCCCCACACTGTTATATTGTAACTTAGATGTGAGTATACTACAGCATAATATATAGTTAAAATAGAATCAAGGTTTAGTTCATTTTTGAGTCGTGATATTAAATAATATGATTTATTTACTTTAGCACAGGTGAAATCTATATGTTTCTTCCACTGTAAATACTGGTCAATTATTATCCCCAGGTATTTCATGGTTTCAGATGTCTCTATCAACTTATTATTAAAAGTAAAAGTAATGGATTCATTCTTTTTATAGATGTTTGAAAAATGCATAATTACTGTTTTTTCAACATTAATAATTAATTTAATTAGTTTACACCATTCATTAAATTGAGACATGACTGAAAATATTCTGCTTTTAGCCTCATCTAATGTCTCAGCTTCATCTTCATGTCAAAAAACTAGGATTAGACGGGCAAGATATCCGCATTATAGCCAACCTGTATTGGAACCAAACAGCAGCGGTGTTAGTGAACAAAGAACTGTCAGAAGAGGTCATGATTCAAAGAGGGGTGCGACAAGGCTGTGTTCTCTCGCCATTACTTTTTAACCTTTATGCAGAAAAAATATTTCGAGAAGCATTGGATGGCAAGAACATAGGAGTAATCGTAGGAGGCATAGTGATCAATAACCTGAGGTATGCCGACGACACCGTTCTATTGGCTACGAACATAGAAGACCTACAAGAACTAATGACAACCGTTACAGAGCACAGCTTGTCCATGGGTCTTAAACTCAACGTTAATAAGACAAAATGGCTCGTCGTAAATAAAACCAGCGTAAATAACCAGCTGAATCTAAGAGTTGGAAATGAGGTGGTGGAACGCGTCAACTCCTATAAGTACCTTGGCTGTAACGTAAACGACAAATGGGACATGACATCGGAAATTAGAAGCCGCATCGAACAGGCAAGAGGAGCTTTCACCAAAATGAAGAAAGTGCTGAACAACAGGCACTTGGAAATCCCCCTCAGAATCAGATTGTTAAGGTGCTATGTGTTTAGTATCCTGTACTACGGCGTCGAGGCTTGGACACTTACGGAGGCTATGTGTAAGAAGGTGGAGGCTTTTGAGATGTGGACTTACCGTAGAGTGCTGAGAATTTCTTGGGTGGATCGAATTACTAACGTCGAGGTCTTGCAAAGAGTCAATAAGCAAACAGAAGTTCTCAACACAATAAAGAGAAGAAAACTGGAAAACCTTGGTCATGTTATCCGAAATGATAAGTACAGGTTACAGCAGACAATAATACAGGGTAAAATACAAGGTACGCGCAGTCCAGGCCACCGCAGAACATCATGGCTCAAGAACCTTCGCCAATGGTTTGGACAAAGTACAAGATCCCTATTTCGAAAAGCTGCAGAAAAAATTCAAATAATGAAATTGGTCGTCAACGCCCTTGGAGGGCATGACACATGAAGAAGAAGAAGAATGTCTCAGCAGAAACTAGGATCGCAGTATCGTCTGCATACATAAAGGCCTCTCCGTCAGTTATGTGTTTCGGTAAATCATTTACAAAAAGTAAAAATATCAGTGGGCCTAGTATACTCCCTTGAGGAGTCCCCATATTCATTGCAAATATGTCTGAGAGTGATTCCTAATATTTTACTGTATATTCTCTTTCGCTGAGATATGATGTAATCCAGTCATTTATGTAAGTTTCGAAAGCCTATATTAAATAATTTAGTACGTAATAAATCGATATCAATAGTGTCAAATGCCTTTTTTAAATCAAATAAAATGATAAATGTTTGTTTTTTGTTATCTAAATTGTTTAAACATGATTGTACTAAATTTATGCACGCTGTCTCTGTAGACCTACCGTGGCGGAATCCATATTGTTTATCATTCAATATATTATATTTTTCAAGAAAGCAAAATATTCTCTTACACATAATTTTTTCAATAATTTTGGAGAAGATACTTAGTAAACAAATCGGTCGATAGTTGGTTATATCTGTATCATCCCCTTTTTTAAATACCGGTGTTATTTGTCCGATCTTCAACGGCTTGGGGTATTTGCCCCGTGAAACTGAGATATTAATTATATTACATAAGAAAGGTGCAATGATATCTGCATTCGCTTTAACTAATTTAACCGGAATTTCGTCAAGGCCCGAGGAATTAATGTTTCGTAGGGATATTATATCAGAAATTATTTCACTCTCAGATACTGGGGTAAAGCAAAATGTGTTGTAGTGATAGTGTGTGTTATCGAGAGGAGTATTATTAGTACTATTTGAGAAAATATTTAGGTCCTTGATCGATTGTTCAAAAAATGTCGCGAACTTATTGGAAACTTCATAATTACTTTTACAGATTTCCACATTACATTGTTTTTTGTTGTTATATTGAACTATATTCCACAATGTTTTAACTTTGTTATCTGCATTAAGTATATATTTTGCAGCGTGTTGTTTTTTTTCTAAAATAATGAACTGATTAAGAGTTTTTTCTTTTAGTTTTGCATTTTAACACTAAAATCTAAGTTTTTAACTTCATCATATAGCTTTTGAACTTCTGCAGAAAATTTGATTTTTTGGCGTTCAAAGTTACGAACGGATACCAGTCTTTTCCTCTTTTCCTCTTTTTTCCTCTTAAACTGTTTATAGAAGTAATCAAATACGAAATTAATATCATTATCGCATGACCAGTTAATAAACTCGCTGTGTTTGATAAAATGTTGTCTAAATTCACTAATTTTGTTAGGTGAGATGATACGAACAATTTCATAAGTGAGCTTTTTTGGAATAGGCAATTGTAGTTCTAATGATCAGAAATGATCAGACAACCCCGGATTGAAATTGTTTGCAGATTTCATAATGTCAATGTTATTGGTAATTAAATAGTCAATCGATGTCATAGATACTTTATCTAAATTTGGAAATTTCTGAATTCGAATGACATCCTTTAAAGAAAGAAATGAATTATGAGCCAATAACAAGTCATTTAGGGAATCTGTCATTTTATTTTTAATTAGATTGTCTATATTCAAGTCCCCGCAGATGATAACGGTTTCAAATTGTTGATTTACAATATCTAATAGACGATTAAGGTAGATCGTAAGGTAGATCGGTAGATCGCTAACGGCAATGAAAGATGCTTACGGTAAAATGGAGAAGAGAGCCAAGGAGATAGGTCTGTCAATAAACAAGGATAAAACAAAAGTAATGATGGTAAGACCGGGAGCGCCAGCACACGCAGTAAATAATCTGGATATGGCAGAGTATACTGTAGAAGTCGTCAACAACTATAAATATCTGGGATCAACCGTCACGGATCAGAACGACGAAGGGGTGGAAGTACAACATAGAATCATGCAAGCCAACAGGGCATACTTCACTCTTAAATCCATCCTTAACTCGAAGCTAGCTAGCAGACAAACGAAGTGTAATATATATAAAGCAATCATACGACCCATCCTCACATATGGAAGCGAAGCATGGACGCTGACCCAGAAATCGGAAAAGATGCTGGAGATTTTTGAGCGAAAGATCCTGAGGAAAATTTATGGGGCAATTAACAGCGAAGAGGGCTGGAGAATTAGGATGAACTTCAAGCTATATCAGTTATACAAAAGCCCAGATGTGGTATCCTACATAAAACTAAGCAGGCTAAGATGGGCGGGACATGTGTGCCGGATGGCTCCAACAGCAGTGCCGAGACAAATACTCAGAGTGCCGGAAGGTAGAAGGAAAGCGGGCAGGCCAAGGGCGAGATGGGAGGAAAGTGTGAAAAGGGATGCGAGAGAGATGCTGGGGGTGCGGAACTGGCGGGCGGCGGCAGAGGAAAGGGAACGCTGGAGACAACGTTTGGTGGAGGCCAGGGCTCGCTTCGGGCTGTAGTGCCATTGGAGAGAGAGAGAATAGACGATTAAGTTGATTAAAAAATAGATCGGTTATATCACTAGCATTATTAGGTGGTCTATAAATTGTAATAATACAAGTTTTCATGCCCACTGATATTCCACAGCACTCAATGACATTTTCGATAGCTAGATTCTTTATAATTTTTAATAATTTGATTTGTTGTAAAATATTATGTTTTATAAATATTGCAGTTCCGCCGTGTTTATTCGTTTGTCTAGAGAAGTGAGCTAGCTATCAATTCGTAGCCGGTAATCTTAAAAGCATCAAGCTGAGTTTCATCCAGCCAGGTTTCGGTGAAACATAAAATATTAAATTTAAAATTATTACATATCTTGTTGCATATCTTGTTACATATGTTGTTGCATATCTTCCACAGAATTGTGATGCCTACTTCATCTAGTTGTTTTAACATTTCTGTGCTTATATTGTCACCGGCAGTACTTTTATTGTTTTTCAAATACTGAATGGCTTGCTCTACTTCATCCCTCAAAATGTCAGGCTTTTGTTCCACCTCATTCATGGATGGTAGTTCATTTTCTTGTTCAGGGTCTTCATCCTCGTAGAGCTTTCTGCAATATAACTGCCATACCTCAAGAACTCCCTCTATTTCAGTAATAGTTTTGCCATTTTGATCTTCTATTTTCCATGTTTTTGGTTTAAATTCTCTGGTAATTTGCTTGATTGTTCGGAAGAGGTCTCGTTTTTCATTGGTGTTGTGTAATCTTTCAATGTCAAGGCAGATTGAAGTGTTGGTTTTTGTCCCGTCTACTCAGTCTGCAGTTTTTGGTATTCGATCATCTGTTCGTTTTTGCGTATGCCTGTTCTTCTGAGCATCTTTCTCTTCTTTACTGCATTCCAAGTTTCGTCAGTCATACACTGTTTGTTTTTCACATCGTTGGTACCTTCTTGAATTTCTTACTCTTTGGTATCGATCACAGTAGTTTTAAGAGTTTGCCACATTGTCTCTGAGTTTTCAAATTATGAGTTATTTGGGATTACTTCCAATTTTTCTCTTAGTTTTTGTTTAAAAAAATGGATGTTTCCAGAGTTCAAGGGGGTAGCTTTTACCTTTGTTTTCTTGGATTTAATGTGTATTTTTACTCGAGCTAGTAGCAGTTTGTGGTCGCTGCCACACTCCGCTCCTGGTAAGGTCTTGACATTCTGTATACTGGATTTCCATCTTGACTGTACCAATATATAGTCTGTTTGGTTTCTGTATAGGCCACCCGGAGACGTCCACGTATACCGACGTCTTGGATGTTGAGGGAAGATGGTATTTGTGAAAACCATGTTGTTTCCTATACAAAATTCCACGAGTTTTTGTCCAGATTCATTTCTGACGCCCAATCCATATCTGCCTATGAGGTGTTTTACTTGTTCGTGTTTCTCAGTTTGACCGATTTTAGCGTTGAAATCTCCTTGTATCAGAGTTATTTCTTTGTTGGGTATTTCTTGTATAGTATATTGTAAAAATAATTTAATTCGTTTTCCGTGCTTGTTGATGTTAGAGCGTAGATTTGGACAATGTTTAATTTGCAAGGATTGCAAAATCACTTCATGCAAGTGTGTTAGGTACACTTGCATGAAGTGATTTTGGAACAATTATCGCTACGCCATGTATTGAGTCCGACTGATGTCCAGAAAAGTATATTGTGTCGCCACTTTTGGAGGTGAAATACTGGAGGTGTAATCCACTACCAGACCAGTGAGTTTCGCATATACCTATTATATTGATGTTTGTCACTTAACGTTCGATGATGTCTAGTTTGCCAAGATGTGTAACGAGTCCCTGAACATTCCAAGTGGCAACTGAGATGCGTTTTCGGAGGTTCATCTTTGTTGACGTTATCTGCTTGTTCATATCTTCAGACCTTTCCATAGCATTCCCTCCCGGAGATCCGAATGAGGGAATATTTAAACTCCGGATATCTTTGAACATGAGACAATCCATAAGAATTTCTTGGGAAGGCACTAGAGGTAGTTTCCCTTTGCTTTCCTCTAGGATTTACTCCCAAGGTAAGGATGGAAAGAGATGAGATTTGGGGATATTAGGTAGAAAATGACAGGTTTAGAAAGGAGTGTGTAGGGATGGGACAATGGTTTCCCCCGCATGGGAGATAAACCATAAGGGGCGCGATCCTGAAGTAGATCTGTCACCTATTGGGACTATAGATGAGTATCTACCCGCTACGCTAGTATAGACATAGTCTTTGCTTATGCGTAATTTCTGTTTAGTTCTGTCTGGCTAGTCTTTGTAGTATTGTTGTTGTATATTTGTCTGTAAATTAATATTAATTCTGAATTTTGTGTGTGGGACTTTTGATTAATAATCAATTTCGAAAATGTTTGATTTATTGAAAATAGTGCGGGAGGATGCACATGACGAGGGACAGAGACGTATAATGTGTGCGGCTGTGCGGTGGAAAGAGTGAGATTGATTGTGTTGCAGTGATTTGTGCCGGTTTAATCAGTTTACGCCGGCCGTTTCGATTCTCGTCCTAACGGCATCCGGACAGACGGAACGCGTCCAAAGGCGCCTAGCTGTGCATTATTTTGATTGACGCGCTACCGCTTCATTATACATTGGACAATCGAGACTTTTTTTACTAATTTTGATTTAGTCCCGTATAATTGAAATTTACTCTAATGGCGGTTAAATAAAACAAATAAAAATATATTCTAAAAGGTGAATCGATCCATAAATCAAAGTGGGGTTTTCAGTTAAATTTGTGAAAACGAACGCACTATAGATATCCCATTCTAGACCAGACAAACGAGACAGACCAGATAGACCAGACAGACCAGACAGACCAGACAGACCAGACAGACCGGACAGACCGGACAGACCGGACAGACCGGACAGACCGGACAGACCGGACAGACCGGACAGACCGGACAGACCGGACAGACCGGACAGACCGGACAGACCGGACAGACCGGACAGACCGGACAGTCGGGACAGACCGGACAGACCGGACAGACCGGACAGACCGCACAGACCGGACAGACCGGACATACCGGACAGACCGGACAGACCGGACAGACCGGACAGACCGGACAGACCGGACAGACCGGACAGACCGGACAGACCGGACAGACCAGACAGACCAGACAGACCGTTACAGATGTGGTAAAGAAGGACACCGAGCAACAGAATGCACAGGCGAAGCATATTGCCTTATCTGCCAGACCATCGGGCATAGAGCTGACACTGGAGTGTGCCCAGCTTTTAAGAAAGCGCTTTCGAAGGCTAGGCGTTCCCAACGAACCAGAAATGGCTAAAATACTCCAAGTCAATTCAATGCTCTGCAAAACAGCTCAAGATATGATAGAAGCTACGGCTGCAGAACTATCCATAGACATCGCCATCATTAGCGAACCGAACAAGAAAAAAGTTTCGGGAAGAGACTGGTACAAAGATCATAACTGTGACGCAGCCATAAAAATATATAACACCAAATAAATAGTAACAAACAGTGACACTGGCCCTGGTTTTGTGTGGGTAGCACTCAAGGAAGTGGTAATATACAGCTGCTACTACTCACCCAATGATACTCCTACACGGCTCGAAGCCTCACTATGCGAGCTGGGAAATAGCATAAGAGGACAAACCAGCAAGGCCATAATAATCGCAGGAGATTTCAATGCCAAATCAATGCTCTGGGGAAGCAGATAAAATGATAAAAGGGGGAACATTGTCGCGGCATGGATCTCGGAACTAGACTTGGGCGTAATAAACAAAGGTGAACAACCAACGTTTCAGAGGCGGGAGTCGTGCTCGGTATTTGACCTCACGTTTGCTACCGTCTCTCTAGTAGGCAGGGTCAAGAAGTGGGAAGTCCTTGAACGGGAAACACTTAGCGACCACAACTATATCTATTATGAAGTCCATGACAAACCGGGCCGCAATCCAGCTGGAAGCAGATACCACAGGGGATGGTCAACAAAGAATATGAATGCGGAAAAAGTTGTAGATGCACTTGCACGACAGACAAAGAACCGACTAACTGACACGCCAGCACGGATGATCGCTAATCTTACCAACATATGCAAGGAATGTCTACCGGCGAAGAAAAACTCTGCAAAAAAAAAGAAAGTGTACTGGTGGACCGATGAGATCAATATTGCCAGAAAGATCTGTGGACTGAGCAGGCGTACCTACCAGAGATGTAAAAAGAAAAGAAGGACGCAGAGACGACGGCAAAGAAAGAAGCGCTCAGACTAAAGTATGTAGAGTCCAGGAAAACGCTGCGGAGAATGATAAATAGCGAGAAGAGGAGATGTTGGGCAAACCTCTGCGAGAAAATCGATGAGAACCCCTGGGGAGATGCCAACGAAATTGCAACTAGACAGCTAAAGCCCCGGAGATCAAACATGTATCCGCACCCTGACTTGATAGAGGAAATTGTCCGTGCCCTCTTCCCAATCCACCCGGCACGGATTTGGGAGAAACCGATATGCAGTAAAGTCTTGGAATTTACAACAGAAGAACTCGTAGTGGCAAGTAATCGGCTTAACAAAGGCAGAGCACCTGGTCCTTCCGAAATCATTAAAACTGTGTGCAATGTTGTACCGCAGTGCGTCCTAAGCGTCATGAACAGGACCCTACAAGAAGGTGTTTTCCCGCAGATCTGGAAAATGGCTAGGCTGATACTGCTAAGGAAAGGAGACAAGCCGCCCAACGAAGCAACATCGTTCAGGCCGCTATGCCTGATGGACACTGCAGGTAAACTACTGAAACAGCTGCTGCTGCAACGAATTAAAAGAGAACTGAAGACCGGCAAAGACCTCTCAAATAATCAGTACTGTTTTAGGGAAGGGCGATCAACAATTGACGCTCTCAACAAAGTTGTAGCCATTGCAGACGCTGCAAAAAGGGTACCAGGGGAACTAGAAGAATATGCGCTCTAATTACGATAGATGTGCGCAACGCGTTTAATTCGGCGTGCTGGCAAAACATTCTGAAGGAAGTCACGCGACGCAGCTTTCCGCCATACCTGATAGGGATGATAGATAGCTACCTATCTGAAAGGACAATTGTCATCGAATCAGACAGCCACCGCTCTACGAGGAAGATCCATAGCGGTGTTCCACAGGGATCAGTCATGGCCCAACGTTGTGGAATATAATGTATGATGGGGTTCTCAGACTCAAGATGCCAGAAGGACTAGAGACTGTTGGCTTCGCAGACGATCTTGCCGTGGTGGTATGCGGCAGAACCGAGGATAAGCTAAAGCGGAGAGCAAATGAAGCATTGCTACTAATAGACAAATGAATGGAAGGTAAACAGCTCAAGGTGGCAACTGAAAAAACGGAGGCAGTTTTATTAACTGGCAGAATTGCCGACGTATCCTTCAAACTTAGAGACGCTACTATCATACCAAAGGGGATCATAAAGTATTTAGGTGTAATAATAGATAAAAACCTGTCATTTAGGGACCATGTCAAAAAAGCTGCCGACAAAGCTTATAAAACTTTTTCTGCACTGGAGAGGCTCATGCCTAACGTAGGAGGACCCAGGACTAGTAAGAGAAAACTGTTGTGCTCGGTGGCCCACTCCGCAATGCTTTATGCAGCCCCTGTATGGGCCAGGGCTATCGACGTGAAATCCACCAAAGACAAGCTGGCAGCGGTCCAGAGAATGCTAGCAATTAGAACTAGTAGCGCTTACAGAACTATATCAAGAGAGGCGTCCCTGGTAATAGCAGGCATTCCCCCAATAGAGTTACTAGTGCAGGAGAGGCTTAGCATCTACTCAGCTAAAGAAATCAGAACAATTACTGATAAAAAAGAAGCCATGAGGATTGCAAGGGCTGAACTACTACGGGCATGGCAGAAGGAATGGGTGGCAAGCGATAAGGGACAATGGACGAGGCTGCTAATAAAGGATGTCGAAAAATGGGTAACTCGGAAACACGGAGAACTAAACTATCACCTAACACAGGCACTCAGTGGACACGGATGTTTTCGAGACTACCTCCACAAGATAGGCAGAGCTGTTGATAGCTGCTGCGAATACTGCGGAGAAGAGGACAGCGTGATTCACACCATCTACATATGTAGCAGGTGGGACACAGAGAGGGACATTCTACCAAAGGACCTAGAACCTAGAACCACTATACCCTTCATGTTAGAATCAGAACACAACTGGAACTTAGTCAAAAAAACTATAACTGAAATAATCAGCAATAAAGAGCAGGATGAGAAGAAAAGGAAGATTGCTGAAAGACTACGGCTAAACCTGAACCCCTAATCAGCATGACTGGATGGGGGAAGTAAGGTACATCATAGACAACATTGAAAAACAACCGGCATCTTGAAGTTATGCGTAGAGCAGTGCCAAGATGTGTGGGTTTCAGGGGGACCACTTGCCAAGTTAACCCGGGGGTGCTTGCTACGTCCCCCCCCTCCCCATAAAGAAAAAAAAAGACCAGACAGACCAGACAGACCAGACCGACCAGACCGACCAGACCGACCAGACCGACCAGACCGACCAGACCGACCAGACCGACCAGACCGACCAGACCGACCAGACCGACCAGACCGACCAGACCGACCAGACCGACCAGACCGACCAGACCGACCAGACCGACCAGACCGACCAGACCGACCAGACCGACCAGACCGACCAGATCGACCAGACCGACCAGATCGACCAGACCGACCAGACCGACCAGACCGACCAGACCGACCAGACAAACCAGACAGACCAGACAGACTACAGTAGATCCCACTATAGATTCGTCAATAGTGGGTTCGACTTTATCATTTTCACAAATTTAAAGATATTCAAGTTTTAATAGCCCAAACTAGTCTGTCTGTCTAGTGTATTCTATTAAGCTCTGTCCGCATTGTCCGTGCAGTTAATTCTCTAATTACGTCATCGATCAGTTTTCTGTGAATGTAATTTTGTGGTGTAAGATTGTTGTGAGACCTAGAAATGTTATCAAAAGTTTCTTAGAATTTTGTCCAGGTTTTGCATGCAGGAGAGCGATAAACCAAATAAAAATCCGCACAAACAAGTTTCAAATAGTTTCCGCACGTAAACACCTCAAATGTTATAGTAACGGTTTCCCAGAAAACTTTACGAGCAAACAGCAACGACAAAGCCTGAAAATATGGATGTTTTTTTATAACAGAATATATTAAGATAATGATAATAATAATATTATGAGTTTTTAGCTCGTTTCGTATATTAAACTAGTGCAATTTTCCTAGAAAAGAAATCTATACTGGCTGCAAAAAGAACGATGTAATTTTCTCTGGAAAATTGTCCCGATTTAGATTTTTTCCCTTTTTGTATTCGACGTGCCAGTTCCATCCGATCAATTCATCCACTATATTTCGCTCTCTATATATAAGGCAAAATAAAACCATTTCAAATATCCGTAATATTGAAATGCAAAACCTTGCAATAGCCTCAGAACCATATAAATCTCAACGCGACTAAAACATTCTATATCAAAACATTTCACAAAAATATTTCAAAGCTAGACACACAAAATTAGACAGACTAGACCAAACAGATAAACAAAGTTTGAATATGCAAGACTAAACAGATAAGACTAGAGAGATATTAAAAAAACCATAAAAAACTTTAAAACATTAAAAAACATACTAAACAGAAAAATCTAGAGAGATGAGACAAATAGAACTATTGAGGACAGACAGAACTAGACTAGACGTACAAGACTAGGCAGACTAGACTAAACGGACAAGACTAGACTGACATGACTAGATTATTACGACGAGCCCTAACTCATTAGCCCTTGTCTCACTAGTCTTGTTTATCTAATCTTAATAGTCTAGTCTGGGACAATTAAGATTAGATAAACAAGACTAGTGAGACAAGGGCTAGTTCAATCGATTTTCTCTTGTTATTGTTTTATTGATTGTCTATTATATTGTTTATATTAAATGATAATTAATAAGCTGTTGGGTTTGATTCGAAATCAGAACTTGGTAAACAAAGATGTTTGGAGTTCCACCCCAAGGATAATATAAGCGGTATTGGTTGCATCCACCAATCGAGCGAACAATGTTCATCGAGCTTGATGGATTAGCATCCTAATTATCCAAATCCGTCGGAAGACACCGATCCTACTTAAACACAAAGATGCTTTTGGGCCCGCTTCACCTTGTCGCAAGTGGCGTTAGATCGGTTTGTCGAGTTCGAAACCCTCTTGCGAGTTGCGTAACCCGCTTTCGGGTAGTTAGTTGGTCGGAAGTTTCGCAAACAAATTTCTTACGGAACATTCTATGAACAGTATGTATTAGAGGTAAGGTTTCACAGTCAATGGACACTCGTTACTAACTTCAACAGCAAATCTATTCCAGTTTGATTTGTATCTATCTAGTTTAAGACTCAGTTTATCGGTAAATATTCGTTTATTTACTAGATTGATATTGACCTGTCCATCCAGTTAATAATAATCCAATTAAACACTCGGCACGATAATCAATATAATTTCAATATTCCAAACGTCATTATCCTAATCCGTAATAAGCTTGCACTAAAGTCACATAAAGACCTACCTTAATAAATTTCGTATACTGAATTGCGATTGAATTAATCGAAGATAGCGCGTTGTCCGAACAAGTAATGTTTGGTTTCCAATCCTTTACGGCTCGTTGCCAAATTAGTATACACCAAGCGTCCTCCAAATATTATCTAATCTAGTTTTACTTAATCATAGAATATATAGAAGAGAAATAAGAAAAGACTGGACAGAAAATAATACAGAGACAACACCAGACTTACAATAGTAGAGAGACAAGACTAGACAGACTAGATGGACTAGATGTACAAGACGTACCAGACGGACCAGATGTTCCAGACGGACCAGGACTATAATAAATTGTAATTGTTTAAAATGTGATTTTATCTATAAATAATATTTTGTCTGATTCTTATTATTATTAATTTATGTCTTATTTGGTTCGTTTCGCTATCAATGCATCCATGTAAGACAAGATTCGCATTAAATTTAATCGCGTCAAGATGTCATTGTCTCGAACACACCGTATATATTAAAATACAAGCTAGGCAGAATGTCTTCGTTGTTCCGTTGGGAATTTACTAAACAATTTCACAAACAACGTTGCAGAAACACAACAGATAATTATTTTATTGGGAGATTATACGTGAAGCAGGATTGATAATAAACAAATTGGACTGAAATAGCAAAACTAGACAAACAAGGCTATACAGATAAGATAAAGACGGACAAGACTATAGATATAGGATTAGAAAACAAGACTACTCAGATCAAACTGGATGGTGTCTGAGTGTGTGTCTATCTGTAGGTTCTTCGCCTGGGAATCTTTCTGTGGGTTCTGGGCAGTTGAGAAGTGCCCAGGGCAGTTGAGAATAACACAGGGGTTTAAAAAATAAGATTAGAAAAAAACTGTGAGATAATGTGAGATATATAATAAAGCTAAAAGCTTGGCGAACTAGATTGGACGTGTGCGATATTTTTATGTGAATGCTTGATACGTGATAACTACTGTTATGCAAAATTTCGATGTTTTTTCTTGTTCTATATCCGTTTTTATTTGTTTCAGGTGAGTGGAATCAGAGAACATGAAGGAGCTAATAAAATAAAATCAGGTAGGAATTCTCATGAGTGTCAAAAGTAATAAAATCGTAAAATCTTTTAAAAGAAATATGTATGTATTTGCTCCAAGATATCTTACAATAACTATTAGCATTGTCTACTGTTATCTGCCTAGTCTTGTCTGACTGACTAGTTTCGCTTGTTTATTTTGTTTGTCTAGCTTTGTCCATCTATGTTTATCTGTATAATAAAAATGTGTCTAGTCAAATCAAAAATCAAATCTAAATCAAATCTAAATCAAATGAAATTTATTGTTATAAAATATATACAAAAACATACACATACATACATATACACACATGCACACATACATACACATATATACATTTACGCACATGCACACATACAAACAAATACACTAACATAAGAAAATTAACAAATAAATAGACTAACGATGTTAGTGTACAGTTCAGAGATGTTCATTAAATAATTTTGTTTAGAATGAATTCTTAAACACTACAAAATTATTTTGCAATTAGAATATCCTTTAGCTTCCTCCCGACGGACTTAGCTTGCACCTGCACCTGCCTTAGTGTACTACGGAATACAGTTATAGATGCGTATTCCAATTCTTCTCGCGCGCATTGCTGCAAGCCGTTAAGTTCGACCGATTCGATAATTAGTTTGATCCGCGTCTAGTGTTCTGACCGGTTGAGAATTTTGTTTTGTGCTTTTGAATGAAACATCTTATCTCCCATTCACATGGTGCTGTTAATATATTGAGCCTGCTAAAGTATGATTTACAAGAGGTTCTGCCTGTAATTCCTGTCATTGCTATTTTTTTGTACTCTGTGCTCTATGCAGTACTCTGTGCATATGTGGAGAGGAGCCCCAAACCATTATTCCATATGCGAATACAGAATGTATCTTAACAAAGTATATATTAATGAGCAGCGAACTCTTTAAAATGTTCTTCAAGCATTCGAAGTAGGTAGATTTTAGAATTCAATTTTTTGATCATACTATCCGTTGTAATGTTACAGTTGTGGAATTCATCGAAGAATATTCCTAGGAATCGTATGTTTTTTGCTCTTTGAACCAGTTCTTTGCCATTTCTCCGGAATAGGTTTTCCGCGACAGTTTTCCTATGTGTTTTAAAGATTACGTAGTTGTTTTTTTGTTCATTTAGGAACATTTTATTGGCAAAGCACCAATTATGAACCATTTCCAACAATTGGTTCGATTTCAGATTTACGCGGAGGTTCATCAGAAATAATTAAGCTCGCGTCATCTGCATGTAGAATGCATTGCTTACATACATACATACATAGGCGGGGGTCCTACAGCTTCTGCCGCATCCCGCATTTCGATCGCCATATGTTTTTATCTCTCCGGACATCTTTATTGATTGCCCGGTCCCTCATCGTTGCCATAACTAAATCTAGCCATGTCGTAGCTGGTCTTCCTCGTTTCCTCTTATTCGGTGGAGAGTATTCAAATGCCTTTCTTGGCCACCTGTGTTCTTCTAAATAGCAATTTTGAAGGTACCGTATCGTAGGCTTTTTCAACATCAATGAAGGCAAGATGAGTAGGAAGGTTTCGAGCTACACGCTTCTCTATTATTTGCTGGAGAGTATAAATATTGTCCATACAGGACCTTCCTGCCCGGAAGCCACTCTGCTCTTCTATATCCTGGTACTCCAGTTCAATTCTTTTCTTTATTATCCGACCATACAACCTTCCAACCGAGCTTGTAACACTTATCCCTCTGTAATAATAATAACCTTTATTGGCATAATTAAAATAATTTACATTTCCATACAAAATATACATACAAAATAAAACAATAAAAAAAATAATAAAAAAGTTGTGAAACTAAAACCTCATTAAAAAGAAAAAAGAAATTTTACCACCCTATAAACCTATACTTCCACACCTGTACATCGGACATAAGCTCACAAACTAAAAAAACTAAAAAACAAAAAAAAAACTAAACCGCAACACTCAAAAAACTACCCCGTCGCATCCGCTCTTTCCATCTTTTCACTCTGTGTAAAAACGACAGTCCCTTCCCGCTCTCGTCCATACACTCCCTCCAATCCTTTCCTCGCCTTCTCTCCTGGTCACTCCACTCCTCCATCGTGCATTCTTCCAACCAATGACTCCACATATCTTCCTTCAACCAACACACCAAACACCTTCTACTTTCCTCCTTCATCCAATGTCTCCTTCCACGCTCTTCATTGCCACACCTAAATTTCGCCACCACTGACTGGTCGTCCGACCCTTTACTTGTCCTCAAATAACCAGGAACACGGCCGTGCACTTGTATCTGACTGTAGCCTTGGTGATATTTACTAGCCTCTATTTTCGATTGGCGCTCTTGGAAGTCCACTTCTAATAACCTCTCTTTTAGCATCCGTTTCCACTGAGCACCCGCACTTTTTTCCGTTTCCAACCCCTCGGATGATAACCCGCCTCTCTCATACAGTTTCCTTTTATTCAACCCCCAACCGCTCTCTCTTCTACCACTTAACCCCTCTTTATTCACTACTCGAAAGATTTCCTTTATTATCCTTTCATCTCCTAACCCATCCACCCTATACTCGAACTTATCACTCTTTCCGCAGCTATTACTGCCACCTTACAAGCACTCACTTCCTGAAGCACAATGTGACCAGGCGTCGACCTATCAAGTTTCAACACTTTCTTATAAAACTTTAGCTGCACCCTTTCGATCTTGTCTTCCTCTTTCGTTCCCCAGACCTCGCATCCATACAGTAACACGCTTCGCACACATGCCTTCCATATGGTCTCTGCTGCTCTAAAGTTTCCATCAAAGTTCCTTTTCCAAACCTCCCAGATACGACCCGCCGCCACCCATGCCATCTTTGTAACATACTCTATGTGTTCTTTATTACTGTATCCAGTCCCAAAGACATACCCCAAATACTTAAATTTACTAACTTCCTCTATTTCAGTACCCTGCCATTCAAACCTTTCTTTCTAATATCCCCCACCCCTATTAAACCGAATCCATTTTGTTTTACCAACATTCACCCTTAAATCCCTCTTTTCGAAATACCTACAGAGCCTTTCAATCACGTCCTTCATCTCACTAGCCGACTTTGCAAATACCACCATGTCATCCGCATATGCCAAGCTCCACACCTTCTTTTTCCTAATCACCACTCCTCCAGCTTGCCCGGCCTGTAGAACCTTTTCATTCTTTTCCATATCCGCCACATACAGATTGAAAAGCGTGGGACTCAAAGGGCAGCCTTGTCTCAGGCCCTTCCTCACCTCAAAATAGTCCGATTCCCATTCATTCGCTACTACCTTACAGACCGTTTCCTCGTACAAATTCCTGATGTTCCTTCTTACCCTCTCTGAGATACCTAGCTTGCCCAAACACTCGTCCAGTCTCCTTCTGTTCACCGAGTCATATGCGGCTTTCAAATCAATGAAAAGAGCAAACAGGCATCCCTTTCTTATTCTTTGGTCTGTGATGACTCTCAAGGTCACCAGGTGTTCCACCGTGCTCCTTCCTTCTCTGAACCCCGCTTGTATTTCCGGCAAAAGCTTACTTTCATTGATTTCCTTCCTCAAGCGACAATCCAGGATTTTAGCAAATATTTTGTATGAGGAGTTCATCAAAGTTATACCTCTATAATTTTCTAGCGCGTCCCTCGTTACACTCTTAAACACCGGTTGAATTATCCCCACTTTCCAGCTGACTGGTATCCTTTTGTCTCCTCTCCCTATCCTTCTCAATTCCTCCGTAAACTTCTCCTTACAGATTCCAGGTGCTTCTTTCCACGCTTCATTTCCGAGCCCATCCAAACCTCCCGATTTTCTTGGCTTTAGGGAATCAATAACATCCTCCACCTCCGTCACGGTGATATCCTCGGCGAGCTCTTCCTGCTTTCTCTGTCAATCTCCTGAACTATCATCTCTTTCTGACCGCATCTCCACCCCTCCCAGCATCCTCATGAAGTGGTTTTGCCATTCTTCTATCGCAATGCTCTTGGGTAATCTTTCCTTCCTTTTCCTATTCTCTCTCACGTATTTCCACAGCTCAGATTCCGTCTTGATTTCTCGTACCCGCTGCTTCTCCTTCTCCTCCCAAAGCTCCTTTTTCTTCTTCTCCATTTTTTGCAATTCTGTTTTCGCTTCCAGCACGTGCACTTTGAGCCCTTCTCCCTTTCTCCATTCTCTCATAGCTTCTCGAAACCTTTGCTTTGCGTTCCGCACTTCCCCGTCGTACCATGCTCGGCCTGGAAACGCTTCTTTGATTTTCTTTTTCACAAGTGCAGATTCCATTTTCTTTGCCATCATGTCTATATCCTCTATGGCGTTCCACTCTACCTCTTCTAATTTCCTTCTGTATTCTTCTGTCGCCTCCTTATCCCATCTGGCCACCCATTTCTCCGCCTTAACATCTTTCTCCCTTTGCTGCTTCAACGACACCACTACCGGTATATGATCCGACTCACTTCTTATTCCAATTTCCATCAGTTTTATTTGCCGTCTTGCCGCATCATTTGTAATAATTAGGTCAATAACTGAGGTACCCATTGCACCCACAAACGTAATTTCTTCCTCCCAGTCGCCCTCAATACACCCATTCAAAATATCCCATTGGTTCTCTAACACCCACGCCAGCCAAACATTTCCCTCTGCATTTTTAATTTTGTCTTTAGAATTCCTTCTTATCACATCACCCGTCTTATCCATCGTATTGACCTGTCCTTCTCCTATCCTAACATTCCAATCACCTCCTAGTAGCAAGTTTGTTGTTACCATATCTTCTAAATTCCTCTTTATACCCTCTTTAATTTTTTCCAGTCCCTTATTATTATAAACGGTTGCTATCTGCCACCACTCCCCCTCCAGTTCTACCTCCCTAAAAACTAGACCCTCCACCTCTTCTTTTTTGACACTATTCTTTGTTTCTCTGTTTAGTTTGACATACGCTTTTCGGTCTTCTTGATCTTTTGTTCTTAACCAAGTTATATAGGCCCTTTTCTTTTCATTTATAATGTCTCTTATGTCTTTCGTCCACCATTCAGGATTCGATTTGTTGCTATGATCACAGTATTCTAAAGCTTCCTTTGCTGCTTGGTAAATACATGCATTGATTATCTGGTACTGTTTTACTGTTCCTGTTTCACCAATATTTCTCAGTTTCGCAGCTAGTCTCAATTTGTAGAGAAATTGTGTAGACTCGTCCTTTAAGCTGTCAATATTATATTTGGTCACTTTAGGTCTGGATTCAATGTCGTTCTCAAACTTGTTTTGATTAGTGTTTCTTCTTTACATTATGGTGATTTTTGCTACAACCATGTAGTGGTCTGAACCACATTCTGCGCTACGGTAGACCCTTACGACCCTTATTTGTTTTTAGTTTTGTATTTTGTGGCTGGATCAGATAGTCCGTTATTGATTGCAGCTTTTTCTTTGGTTGTATCCATGTAAATTTATGAATTTCTTTATGCTGGAAGAATCCATTCATAATCTTAAGATCTAAACTTTGGCATAGGTCCAAGAGTCTTTCTCCATTGCTATTCACCCGTTTTTCTCCATATCTCCCCACCACAGTATTGTTTTCTTTTCTTCCGACTCTGGCGTTAAAGTCTTCTAATATACAAATTTCCTTAGCGTGACCAGTTTTTATCAGAACATTCTTATAATTTCCCATAGAAAGCTTTCGTACTGGCATTAGCATCGTCACTTGGGGCATATATTCCTATAATAGCTATTGTTTCGCCATTTTTATATATGTCCATTGTTATAATCTGTTCATCTACTTCTTCCCAGCTTTTAATGTTCTTCCTGAATTTCTTGTGAATAGCAATAGAAATTCATCTTTTTGCTCTTTCGCTTTTGTCTACCTCGCTATACAAATGAATGTAATCTTCTATTTCTTCACTCCCTTTTCCCTTTTTTTTGGTTTCAGTGAGGATGCATATATCTATTTTGTGTTGTTTTAGTTCTCGGAAGACCTCAGTTTGCTTGGTTCTTATACCTTGAATATTCCATGTGGCCAGTCTCATAGTCCTTTTTCGAAGAAGTCGTCGTCGTTTTGTTCCGTGGTATTTTCGAGGCTGTTTATCGAAATTTTTGGCATATATTTTCTTTTACGAAAAATGGGTTGCTAGCCCATTGTTTCAACCCTCCTCCTTTATCCGGGCTTGGGACCGGCAACAGCACCACTGGGCTACTCAATCCACCCAATCTATCTCGTCATATTTATCTCGTCGTCTTGCACACCGTCTATAATATACTGAATTTTCGCCTCTATCGGAACTTGATTCGCGACTTCTAACACCCGATAAATATAGCACTGAAAAGTTTAATTATTTTTCTACTTTATCAAAGTCAATAATAAATTTCTTTACTATTTATCACCTTTGAAAAATCTCTTTTCGCCGTTCGTTTATCTTCGCCCACGTATTTACTTGGCACTCACAATTTATGAAAAGTTTGACTGAACCACGTAATACTCGATTTTCCTCGATTTTTCCACGGAAATTGCTGCCGGAAATTCTACTGAAAGAGGCAAATGACGCTAACGTCAACCCAAATTTGCCATCTTGTTGATTCTGTTGCCATAGTTATAGAGCGATGGACATGGCGACCAAGTTACGAAAACAAAATCGGTCGGGAGAGTTTTTTCTCACCGAAAAGTTGGTTGGAAAGTTTCGTTGTGACGGCGTCAGGTGACTTTGAATTTAAATTTTCGGGCTGCTTCAAGAGCTTTTTTAAGAAAATTTTCCTCGATTTCCACGGATATTTCTGATACAAATTTTAAATTCTATTTTTCAACTCACACGTATATAAACGTGGATAAACTCACTTTTTTATACTTCAATCGCAATTCAATCCCGGACGAGCCCCTAAAAATTGTAGGTTTGTCAAATCGCAAATATATAAGTATTACACTATTTTAGTTTAATAACAATAATGTAAAGAAATAAAGAAATTTAATAAAAATATTTACCAACTAACGAATAACACTAAGTCGTCTGCACGCTACTATTTTAGCAAAAATCTACGATACTTACGTATTAACGCCACCACCGCTATATATATGTAAGTACCAAATCTACTACTGCAACCCCTTTTAAATCGAATTACAGATTATTATAGATTTTAAGATACGATGGTTCAGATATGCCACTCTCATTAGTACAATTTTTGTATAAGATTGTCTATTCTACAAGAACGAACGGAACCATCTGCCCACCTTTCTTATAATCTCATACATGTAAAGCTTGTCCATCAGTACCTACATCGTGAGATACGCAGTCGAATGCTTTCGACAAGTCACAAAAGCTCCTAGAGATTTGCCTTTGTCTACCTCACTGAGTACTTTGTCGTAGAAGGCGAGTATAGCTGTGCTTGTGGAATAATTTTTTCTGAAGCCATGCTGTGCCTGCGGTATTATGTTGTGTTTGTCAATGAACTGTCCTAATCTTCATTCCATGTCGTATTCCCGTATTTTAGCGATTACGGTTACAGGAGATATTAGTTTTCAACTTTTGTTTTGTCGCCCTTTTTACGAACGAGTTATTTTATGAACAAATTATTTGCCTGAAAGTTAATTAAACAAAAAAAAATATATAAATATAGCAACTAAAAAGAGTGCAAAAGCAAGTAAATACAACAAAATAAAACACAAATTCTCTTTACTTTGAAAATACCTTCAAATCTAGAGAAGGGCTTCTGGATTAGAGCTTCTCTATTTCTCTTCTGAAGCGGTTCTAGGATGACTCCTAGCTCTTCGGGTAGTTGCTTAAATATGCGTATGCCTATCCTGTCTGACGCTTCGCTGCGCAATATGTATGTATATATGTATATATGGAGCGTTTACATTCGTTCTCATATCTATCCCTGCAATGCATCTTATTGCTCTTTTTTGAGGCTTGAAAATAGTGGAGAAATATATGGAAAGCAAACCAATACCACAATTCCATACGTTAAGCTCGCTACGATGATATTTCTGTTTATCTTGCTTACTACCTTATTTTCCACGTCCTTGATTCTTCAAACACTGTTCCAAAAATTTCGTATTTGACGCTCTCTATATTTCCTCCTGTCCAATATACAAACAGATATTTTCGCAACGTTCTTATCTACATAATCTTTTTTGCCTAATATTACCTGTCTAGTCTTGTCTATCTACTTTTGCCTGGCTATTCCAGTTTTGATTTGTCATAACTTCTCCATCCATTCTTCTTTGTTCATTCTTACATTTCCAATCCATATCAATGTCTACACTTAATAAGTTAGTTAATATTAATGATGCAATTAAGACAGCTATGTTAGGTCTTTGTGTTGTCACTAATCCGTCCGCAATAATAAAGACTCCATGTATGTATATATATATATATATATATATATATATATATATATATATATATATATATATATATATATATATATATATATATATATATATATATATATATATATATATATATATATATATATATATATATACTGTAAAGAGCGAGAATTAGTAAAAAGCGCCTTCGATGGTAATTAACGCGTCGCGTCGCGGGGAGTTTAGTAAACAGCGTCGCGTCCTAGCGCAAAATATTAATATGTACGCGGCGTTATTAAATAGGTTCGGTGTCGTAAATGCAGGATACATGCCTTTCATATTAAATTTTATTAAATAATACGAACAATATAACTAGGACGTGATGAGACCGTTTCGTTTTATAAGCAAAGTAGTTTTCCACTTTGTTATTAAATTTTGCGCCGTAGGACCGCGCGGATATGCGGCACACGGGCCCGAAAAGTAAGGCAAAGGAGGGACTGCATACGAATCTGCTTTGCAGATTTTATTTGTGTGGCCTTTGTGGGTGCTGTTCTGCGTTCGTTGGTGCAAAGGTAATTGCGGTTTTTATTACTCTAGTAGAGAGATTGATAAACATAATAATGACCAAAGGCTTGTACACATTTTTTTCACAACGGAAAAACAAATTTGCTTATTCCTACTAGATAGAAATTATAAGATATCTAAAATAAACGAATACCTTTTTAGTTGATGTTTGATATAAAGTCTTGTATAAATAAAAGCTCATATATATTATTATCTTTTGTAACTAATTATTCAAATGTTATCATTCGAATTAATGGTGGGAAGGGTGTAAGACAGTAAAAACAGCGATGGGAATTGGATTAGCGAAGAAATTGCAAGATGCAAATTACGTATGTAAATTCGTCGCCGGCTGATTATTTTTTACTATTCGGAGTCCCTTGTTACAGCGTCCCATTAGGATGGTTTTCCATCGTTTAATGACGGACATTATAGTTTTAGCTCGTCTTTTACAACCTTTTATCTACTACAAAATTTCAACATCAACCAACATTATTATCTCTACAAACATATTTATTGCAAACTATTTTTGATCATCTAGTTTTGTCTAGTTTCTTCAGAATTGCCGTATTGTAATTATAATGAAAGATATTTTTTCTACTGTTATATGTTATATGTGAAAATGGTTTTTCTACGGTTTACCCTAAATGAAAGTGACATTTTTTCGTTCTAGAGATGAAAATATTTTCACATCTAGAGATCAAAATGAGACATTTTAAATTTTGAATTTTCTTAAAACACTAAACCAGTGCCGCGGCACACTACTGTGCCGCAAGGTGATCTTAGCTGTGCCGCGGTTTTCTCAAGAATAATTAATATGTAAAAATGCCAATATCTAATTTCTCAGAGTCGAAATTATATACAAAACAAAAACATGTATTTAGTTAAACAAAAAATGTACATTGTACATATAGTACTGTGAGTGTTGGTTTACGTACTTATGCGAGATGTACGTCGTTTAATGTGATATTATTATTACATTAGTAAAGCAGCTTGCTGTTATGCTTTTCTAAGCATTTTCTTATTAAATAATCGGCACTAGTGCATTTATTTCGGGTAAGTCAAATTTATAATCTTGCGTATCGATAATAAAACATTTAAGTCGTTCCAACTGAGTGTTTCGCCAATATGTTATTTTTTATTTAAGCATAGCTTTGAGCTAATATTAATTATTATCCCAATCTTCTAAAGATTTTAGAAACACGAATCGAATAAATCGTTCTTGACTTAACAAAATTCTGTCGTTGGTTAGAAATATTAAAATGAATCGTTATAAATGTACTAGTAGTGATCGATTTTCGATCTCTTCATTTCGTGGCGATTTTAAGATCGATCTGGCTGACAAAAAATGGGCTTTAAGAGATCGACGTATAATAAAATCGAATAGAGATCGGAAACTCTAGTATAAACCCATATTTCGCTGTTGCACGTGGGGCAAATTACGGAGGGCGTAGCTCGATCGTCGGCACTTTGTGTCTGACAATGAGTCTCGACGTATTTTGTTCTATCTACCTAACTGATGATCATGTTAGTCAGTCTGCATCCGAACGAGAAGAACTCCCATCAAATACCACATTTTTAGGTTATTTTGCTGTTATACCTCTAAAAAATATGGACACGTTTTTAAAAAGATTTTCGAATTCACCGACAAACCAAAATGAACCAAGCACAAGTGGTGATGTAAAAAAACAGAAGATGTGGGAAAGAAAGTATAACGAAGACTACATTCGTTATGGATTTTCGTGTTGTGATAAAGAAACGCCACCCAAACCAGAATTCATCATTTGCGGAGAAATGCTATCTAACGAAGCAATGGTACCCAGTAAACTGCTTCGCCATTTAAATTCAAACCATTCTAGTTACGTTAAGAAAGACAAATCATTTTTTCTTAGACTGTTCGATCAAAGGCGAAAACAAAAGCAATCACTGTTATCGTTAGTCACAGTTTCTGATAACGCCTTAGAAGCTAGTTACCATATTGCAAGATTAATTGCACGTCACAAAAAACCACATACTATTGGTGAGACACTCATTAAACCAGCATGCATAGAAATTGTTAAATCCATGCTTGGGCCTATAGAAGTTAATGAAGTAAAAAAAGTATCGTTCTCAGCTGATACTGTTAAAAAACGTATCAACGATATGTCAAACGATATTTTAGGAATACTAATTGCAAAACTAAAAACGGCCCAGAAGTTTGCACTACAAATTGATGAATTTGTCGACGGATATTTAAAACCGAGCAAAACTCATAGCTATTGTACGTTTCGTTGACGAGGGCACCATAATAGAAAACTATTTATTTTGCAACGAACTTCCAGAGCGAACTACCGGCGCGAGGAAATTTTCAAAGTAACAGATGATTGAAGAAATGGGATCGGATTATAAATCCTTATTGTTTTACACCGAGGTACGTTGGCTATCCCGTGGAAAAGTTTTTTCTAGATTGTTTGAGCTTCGCAACGAGGTTCCCGAGTTTTTGTTAAAACAAGATATGCCCGAACTTTTTCAACTTTTTGATGATAATTACTGGATGTCCAAACTGGCGTACATGGCTGATATCTTTGAGCACCTGACGGAACTGATTAAAAGAATGCAAGGTCGAACCGAAAATAATTTGACGTGTTCCCACAAGTTAGTGGGCTTTAAAAATAAGCTTGAACTTTGGCAGAAAGAGATACAAAAAGGATCATTAGAAATGTTCCAAAGGACTCACAAGTTCATGATTGAAAACAAAAAGATAATTCTGGATCTGACTCAACAACATTTTAATTTGTTGCAAGACAAATTTAATCATTATTTTTTCACAATTAATGCGGAGCAATATAATTGGATTAGAAATCCTTTTATAGCAGATGCAGAAAATTCAACAGAAGCACTTTACCTTCAAATTCGAGAGGAATTTATAGAATTGAGTAACGATGGGACGCTGAAACTCAACATCAGTGAAATGAAATTGGCTGATTTCTGGATTTCCGTTCAGAATAAGTATCCTCAAATTTCTGCAAAGGCTATTGCAATTTTGCTACCTTTTTCTACGACATACATATGTGAACAAAGTTTTTCTACATTGGTTCTAATTAAAACTGAAAAACGATCGTGTTTAAAAGGTCTTGACCATAAACTCCGAGTAGCACTTTCTAATATAGAGCCAAATATACGACGTATATGTTCATCAAAACAAGCACCAATATCACATTAATAAATTAGTTATTATGTTTAAATACTGTTCAAATTAGCATTGATTACTCTGAATTGCAAAATTCACTATGTTTTTACCATAATTGATTTGTAAAAATATTATATAATATATATTATAAAGTAATAAGTTATCTAATATTTCTATGTATTAATTGTGGTAGAAACATAGTGAATTTTCCAATTCAGTGTTATATAACTGTGTTCACAAGTCATATAATATTTTTACAAATTAATAATGGTAGAAACATAGTGAATTTTTCAATTCAAAGTATGGATCACCTAGCATAGATTAATTAGGCATAAGTAAATAACAACAAACTTCATAGTTAAATTAAAAGACATTTTTTACATGTCTTATCTACAGGGTGATTCGGGAGGAAATGGAAGTATTTTAAAGACATGTCCATGAAGCAAAAATAAGCAAAATAAGCTAATATGTTCAAGTCCGATTTTCATTTGTTTCAGAGATAAATAGGTTTTCCTAATCGAAGAATTCCTAATAGGCAAGTGTTTCAAACTGTTTTTACACATGCTAGCGAAACTGGAATATTCCCAAGTGCACGTATTGTTTCTGAAAAACAGCAAGGGATCGGTTTGGAACTTGAAGAAGATATTCTGGATGTTGTAGAAACTAATCATGGGATAAGTACAAGCCGCATTGCAATCCAATTTGATCTTTCACAAACAATGGTATGGAAAACGTTTAAACGGCAAGGTTTAAACGCTTTTCATCTGCAGAAAGTACAAAATCTTCGATTATCCATTAAGACTACAATTTTGTCAATGGATTCGTGAAAACAGAAGATTACTCAAATGTATTTTATTTACTGATGAAGCTCATTTTACTCGAGATGGAATTAACAATTCCCATAATAATCATCGATGGTCGGACGAAAACCCCCATGCCACGCAAGAACACAATTTCCAACATCGGTATAATATTAATGTATGGTGCGGAATTCTAAATGATCAATTGTTTGGTCCTTTTGTATTGGATGGCCGTCTTACTGGGGAAGGTTATTTATATTTTTTGGAAGACCTTGTAAAGGAAATATTGACCCAACATGATGGATCACCTCCTCATTATGCAAATATTGTGAGAAATTTTCTAAATATCCATTTCGGCGATCGCTGGATTGGCGGAGGAGGCCCGCACCCTTGGCCACCGAGATCACCGGATCTCACTCCCCTAGATTTTTGTCTTTGGGGATGGATGAAGTCATTAGTTTATTCTATAAAAGTGGACACAAGGGATGCGCTACTATATCGCATTCTTAATGCTGTGGCGTTAATTAGAGCGAATCATCGTTCACTGAAACTCGCTACCAGGTCCATTTATAAACGCGCAAATAAATGTATCGAAATGGGTGGTGGAGTTTTTGAAAATTTGTAAGTTCTGTAGTACATTTTCCTTTAATTTAATAAATTACTATTGTTCAAAATATCTATGAAACGAATTAAAATCGGACTTGAACATATGAGCTTATTTTGCTTATTTTTGCTTCCTGGACATGTCTTTAAAATACTTCCATTTCCTCCCGAATCACCCTGTATAAAAAAAATGTATGTGTTTTTGTGTTGTAATGGTGTAAAATTCAAATTGTATAAAAAAATTATTGTATTTTTAACCCCTGACGCAAAAGAGGGGTGTTATAAGTTTGACGTGTCTGTCTGTGTATCTGTGTTTCCGACTGTGTATAGCTGCTAAAGGAATGGACCGAATTTGATGCGTTTTTTGTTTGTTTGAAAGGTGACATGATCGAGCTATAATTTATGAAGATCTGTTCAGGCGCTGGATGATCATCAGCTCATTTCCTACTTGAAAAACGGGTCTTAATAACTTTTACTGATCCGATTGATTTTAAATTTGTCCGGGGGTTACTTAAAAATTTTAATTTTATATTATTATCTAATAAAAACATATACGTACCACCTATTATTGTTATTTAATTCAGTAATACCCCGAACTTACGCGATAGGTCGGACCGAAGTCGGGTTATAATTTCGCAAAAACCTATAAATTATTTTTAATTGGGGCTGGAAGCGAAAGAAAATAATAATTTAGACAAAAAATGTTTTATAAAATCTTAGATTATAGAAATATAAAATTGCCTACCGAAGTTATTTTGATATAGAAAGCTTCATAAAATCTAAGAAAGTAGTTTGACGACTCAAAGATTTTTTTTTCTCCCGAAAAAAATCCTCATAGCATGCTAATAATTTATTTATTACTCGTTTTGTGGAAGAAATGAGTTCTTCGCTGGTCATTTTCGAAAATTCAGTGTAGTTGAAATATAATACAGTTACGTTTTAACACATGTATTTTTAGCCACGCCACTATGTCAGTTCCCAATAGTGTGGGGGCAGTAAGTCTATAATCGATAATCAAAAGTTGTGTGACGCTCAAACAAAAGACGAATCGACAAGATTTGAAATCGCGTAACTCCGAGTTCGCGTAAGTCGGAGTAGCGTAGGTCGATGTATTACTGTATTTGCTGTATTTTTAAAGCCTTTACTTGTGGTGTGCCGCGAAATTTTTGAAAATACGTTAGTGTGCCGTGGAAGATAAAAGGTTGCGGAGCACTGCACTAAACTATCCAAATTTGCATGGACTTTCTTATTAATTACATCAATTTCAATGGAATATTTTTTGTACAAACGTAAAACGAGCCTGAAACTATTTAAAAAAACAAAATAAAATTAGGACATTTGACTTGACAAGTATCACCTTCGATGAGAATGCAATAATATTGCCATGGATACGAACAAACTAACGATTAAATTTGTATTGACAGTTCTGATCAGTTCTGATAATTTCTCGCGTCGAATTGGTTTTATTAAAGTCAAATTATGGATTCTGCAACCGAATATCAGTAGAAAAAAATGCGCTTACTACTCGCGATGAAAGCGTTTTTTTGGTTTGGTGTGATTGATAACTCGCTGGCGCTCGTGAGCAAATTCTCACCTCACCAAAAAAACGCCACTTTCATCTCTCGTTCTTGTTCTCGTTGTTAAAATATACTATTGCATCACACACATCATAATGTCAATAAATTGACAGCTGTCAGTGTGGTGTTTTGTAAGCTTTCCACAAAGAGTATTTTAAATAGTGCTTAGAAGGGCTTTAAATTTTAAATTCAAAAAGAACTACTAAATTTAAAATGTTTCTCGAGGTTCTCAGCGCATTTTTGGTGTAAATTCGTTTAGATTTTGGAACTTTTGGATTTCTACGACTAGAAACTCGATAGTTGATTTGGTGATTTCATTGAGATTCAAGCAACTATAATCTAACTGCAACAAATTTATTTTCATAATTAATCAACATGCCAAGAGAACTGCGTTCTAATGCAAACATTTATTAAAAACGAAGATGATTTAATTCAAATTTTTTCTAACCCTCTCTTTGCGAAATTGTTGAGTGATATTATAAGGAAAGAGATTGGGTCACTGAAAAATACCGTTAATCTGTTATGTGACGAAGTTAAAAATTTAAAAGGTATGGTAGAGACTTTATGTAATTCTACTTCCAGTAGAACAGTAATTAATCCAAGTCAGGAATATGAGCCTGATAAAATACCTGAAGAGGCTAATATAATACACGAAAAATGACCCACTAACTCCGATAAAATACCGTCAGGGCCGGCAGATTTGAAGTGCAATCCAAAATCTAAATCTCGAGTCGAAGAACCGATTGTTTCAGATAATTGCGCTCCTAATGTTAAAACCCGAGGTAGTCGTTCAAGCTTCTCTAGTGCTACACCTAGACAACCTATACTATTAGGTTCCGGCCCCCCTAATCTTCTTAGTGCGGCAGCACCCACCTGACGCACCTGGTTTCATCCTAGCAACTGCTCTCCAGGCGCTATTACTGTCATTTATCAAAAACACCTTAAATATTCAAGACTGCGTTTGTAAATGCCTACTTTCTGGCAGTAGATATTCCACGTTCAAGATTGGTTTGAAAAAGCCTGATGCTTCCAATTTCCTGGATCCAGTGAAGTGGCCATGCAATGTTGCTATCAGAGAATTCGTGCATATACCTAAATTGAGATCCCTCCGTGTCCATACTAATTCCGGTGCCTTTTTGTCTAAGACCACTGATGCTACCAAGGTAGATGACAGTCATATGGACAATCCACCTCCTCCTTTTTTTACGAGGACCCATTCTTGCCTGATCGAATTTAAGTTAAGTTTACTATCAAAATGTACGTGGGCTCAACACAAAGTTTGACTTAATTTACCCTGCAATGTGTGATGTTAATTTTGACTTTGTCTTTCTAACAGAAACTTGGCTTCATGACTGTGTACTGAACAGTGAATTTATGCCGTCCTATTTTACGACTCTCAGATCTGATCGCAATTTTTCCAAATCGGGTCTCACTAGGGGTGGTGGAGTACTTATCGCCGCAAATAATAAGCGTTTTAATCTGAACCCGGTTGACACGGCTGTTTTTTCCGAATTATTTCATACCATTGATATAGCTGCGTGCACATGTTTGATAGCCTCCCTAAAGTGCTTGCTTGTATGCGTCTATATTCCCCCCAGTACCTTTACTTCGACGTTCGAGTCATTTTTTGAGTACCTTGAGGTAGCAATAATGTCTGGCAATTACGATAGCATTGTAATATGTGGTGACTTCAATCTTTCTCAGAACATTTCCGCGCACGGGAAATCTTCTGCGATTAATAATTTTATGTCTCTCTGTAATCTTAAGCAAATGAACACTATCAAGAATTCCGGTAATAATATGCTGGATTTTGTTTTTAGCAACCTGACGGCGGTTACTAACAGGGAACAGTGCCCTGTAGTCCTTGAGGTTATCCACCATCCTGCCCTAATGGCATATTTTACGATTCCTCCCATTCAAGGCATCTCTAAGTTTGTGTGCAATAGGAAGTTACTTCCATGCAGCAAAGCCTATAATTTTCGACGTGCCGATCTCCCCACCCTTTACCTAGACCTTAATAGTGCTAACTTCACCTTTCCTGATGAGCGGATCAAGTCATCGAATGAACTTTTGGACTCTTTTTACTTCCGCCTTTATGCAGCTCTCGATATATCTGTTCCTCCCACAGATCCACCTATCCCAAATGGTTTTCACCCGCAATCATTGATGGACTTCGTAAGAAACGTGCTCTGCATCGTGCCTACAAGAAATCCAGATCTACTTTTGACTACTCTGAACTCAAACGGGTCAGGTCGCTGGTTAAGTCTCTGCATTCACTAACTTTATCTCGGATTCGGCTAATAATATCTCAAAAGATCGGAAAAGTTTTTTTTCATTTGTTAAGGTTAAGAAGTGTCTAAGCCGTATTCCAGGTGAAATGTCTTTGGATGGTGCTACCTTCAACTCTCCGCAGTCTATAGTAGATGGTTTTGCAAACTACTTCAAGGGAGTTTATAGAACATCGTCCCCTTTTACGAGTCAATCAGATATCTCTGGTCTCAACATCCCTCTGATCAGTCTTACTAGAGTCACGGAGGATGAGGTTTTATCAACTCTCAAGCAGGCCAAGTGTAGCTTGACCAGCGGAGCGGATCTTATTCCACCTTTCTTACTTCGGGACTGTGCGCATATTTTTCACCTCCACTGACTACTTTCTTCTTCTTTCGAATCGGCCTACTTTGGACCACGCTTGTTCAACTGTTGGGATTTTACCTTTGTCCAGTATTGTCGCATCTTCTGCCGGTGTAACTCCTTTCTCTCTTCTGTCCAGGGGGTACCTTTCCTTCGAGGTTTTTCCTGAAATCCACGGACTTCCTTCAGGGTGCGTCTCACAGACTGTCTGTTTTTGAGATCTGTTATTCCCAATTCTTTAATATCCTTCTCGGTTTCTGTCAACCAAGTGGCACGAAGCTTCTTATTTTGCTAGAAGGTGAACAGACGGTTGGTTAGTCGGTTTGGAGGCAATCTTGCATGTGGCCATAGAAAGCTACCCTTCTATTCCTTGCACAGTCAGAGAGCATCTCAATATGTTCGTAGAGCTCGAGTTATGCCGTCTTCGAAATTCCCCATCTTTCTTTACCGGGCCTAGGATCTTCCTTAGGATTCTCCTCTCTCTGATTTCCAATTTCTCTATTAGACACCTTCGGTTCAAGGAAAGACACTCCATGGCATATAGGGCTTCTGGTCGTAAGACTGATGTGTAGTGCTTAAGTTTCAGGTTGCGTGACAGGCATTTCTTATTGTAAGTGTTCTTAGTCAGCCGATAGGCTAGTTCTAACTTGCTAACTCTCTTGGATAATGATGCTCTTTCTGATAAGTTGGTTTCAATCCATTCGCCGAGATACTGACATTTCTCAGTTCTCTTGATGTTTCCCTGTTCTAGTAACATCTCTCTGTTTGCTTCTCTAATGTTAGTGAAAAATTCTGTTTTCTCCAGCGACACTTGAAGACCCACTTTGGCAGTCTCTTTTCTGAGACAGTTTACCTGCATTGTTGCCATCTCAAGAGAATCAGCAAACAGTGCCATGTTATCTGCAAAGGCCAGGCAATCTACAACCAGTCCATCGTTCTTACGTCCCAGATAGATGCCACTCTCAGCACCCAAATTGTTCAGTTCCTTGCGCCATTCTCTCATAACCTTTCCAAGGACACAGTTGAAGAGAAGTGGGGAAAGTCCGTCTCCTTGTCTCACTCCAGTTTTTATTCCGAAGCTTTCTGAAATCTCGGGTGTTGGTCAAAGTTTCTAGGATTAGTCTGCGGGGTTTGTTGTCTAGTGATAATTCCTGGAGTACTTTGTTAAGCGTTTCTCTATCGATGGAATCGTAAGCCTTCCTAAAATCAACAAAGATGACGACCACATTGCGGTTTCTCATCTTGGAGTATGCAAGTACAGTTTTAAGGTTGAAGATCTGTTCAACACAGGATCGGGTTTTCCTGAAGCCCCCCTGGTATTCTCCCAGTTGGCTATCCAACTGATTTTCTGCCCTTGTTTGTAACGCCTTCCAGAGAATCTTGTATGTTACCGGGACGAGAGAAATTCCATGGTAGTTGTTTAGATCCGTAAAATCTCCCTTTTTGTGAAGCGGATGGATCAGAGCAGATTTCCAATCGGGTGGTAATTTCTCTGTTTCCCAGATGTCCTGGATGACCTCGGTTAGCTTGCGCACGGCATTGTTTCCAGCACCTTTCCACAGTTCAGCAACGATAGAGTCCAGCTGCCTTATTATTCTTAAGAAGTTTAATGATCTGGCTAACTTCTTCCAATGAAGGGGGAAGCGACTCCGGGTTTGGTGTGGTTTGTTTATAGTCGAAGTCTTCGCTGGGTGGATCACAGTTGAGTAGATTTTTAAAGTACTGAGCCAAAAGATGGCAGTTGTCCTTGTCGTTATAAGCCAGTTTGCGTTGTGAGTCTCTGAAGTGGAGGCTTGGCGGAGCGTATTTTCCGAGTACCTGCTTAAAGGTTCCAAAGAAATCTCTGGAATTATTCTTAGCAAAGCTCTCTTCGATTTGGGTTAGTTGGTTTTGTGTGAAGGTTCGTTTGGTTCCTCGAACTATCTTGGCTGTAACCTTTCTTTGTTCCAAAAATGTATGGCAATTTTCCTTGGTCTTTTCAGAATTCCACTTCAGCCAAGCTATCTGTCTTTGGGCTATTGCATTGTCACAGTCTTCAGTCCACCACGGATGCTTCCTTCTTCTAGCGAGAGGGGCGAGTTCATTGGCCGCCTTGACAAGAGTCTCCTTCAGTTGGTCCCAGTTGTTTAGGTCTGTGTTGTTCAGTCTCTGACTTAGTTCTTGACTATTCTTGAGTCGCTCGATGTCAAATTTTACCATTTTGGAGGTTCTGTGTAATCTAGTGTTTCTAGGCTGGAGTCTTATTTTGATCTTTGAGAGGTAGTGGTCTGAGTCCAGATTGGCGCTTCTTAGTACCTTCAGGTTTTGTATTTCCTTTTGAGATTTGCGTGAAATGGCCACATGATCTATCTGGAATTCACCCAGGTGAGTATTAGGTGAAATCCAAGTCTTCTGCTTCCTTGGCAAGTGTTTGAAGGCCGTAGACTTCATGATAAACCCAAAAGTCCTACACAGATCCACCAATCGTTCTCCGTTGCGGTTGGTTCGCTTATGCGCCGGATAATTGCCCACTATCTTTCTGTATTTTTTCTCTCTTCCCAATTGAGCATTGAAGTCACCCACTGACTACTTTATGCAACAAAATTTTCCTTGAAGGCAAGTTTCCAGCTCTTTGGAAATCCTCAAAGATTTACCCAATACACAAATCTGGCCCGTTGACCGACATTTCAAATTATCGTCACATATCCCTAGTTTACAACTTCTCCAAAATATTCGAATCGATCGTTTTTAACTCCATCTTTCTCCGTATTAAGCATCTTGTTTCCACGAATCAGCATGGGTTCATGAAGGGTCGTTCGACGGTCACCAATCTTGTAGCCTTCGCTGAGTATGCTACTCCAGTTGTTGCAAGTAGGGGGCAGGTGGACTGTATTTATACAGACTTCGCCAAGCCGTTCAAAAGCGTCGATCATGCAGGCATTGTAAACAAACTGCATTCCTTTGGCCTTGACGGTAAACTTATAGCTTTATTTTCCTCTTACCTTGAGGATAGGACGCAGTTTGTATCTCATAGCGGTTTTTCATCAGCTGAATTTATAGCCTCTTCCGGTGTTCCTCAGGGCCCATGTTATTCAATATATGTTCATTAATGACTTGAGCGCGTCTCTATCTTCCCCTCATTTACTCTTTGCTGACGACCTTAAGATTTTCTCGGCCGTCATGAACCCTGATGACTGTCATCTTTTGCAAACTAGTCTAAACACCTTGGGAGAATGGTGTAAAGTCAACAAGTTGGACCTTAATCTTAGCAACTGTAAAATTGTTACCGTTTCTAGACTCCAGCAACCGATTGAGTGCAGGTATTCTTTATCTAACCTCAGTCTTGATCGCTGTGAGTCAGTCAAAGATCTGGGGATTATTTTCGATTGTCAGCTTTCGTTTGTCCAACATATACTGTCTTCAGTCAAGAAGGCTTCAAGGGCTCTTGGATTCATCATCCATAATTCTCGCAATTTTAAAAATAAATTTGCTCTGAGGGTGCTTTTCTACAGCTTTGTGAGATCTTTATGGATCCATCATTTGGGACCCTCACTTTAAAAAGCACATTACTGCTCTGGAAGTTATTCAGAGGAAATTTCTCAAATTCCTCTGCTTTAAAACGTTCGGCGGTCCTCCGGCGCTTCACGTCGATCACCCTTTGCTGCTGGCTGAGCTTGGGTTTGAATCACTTAAATTTCGGCTGGTCAGGTCTTTCTATTTAAGGCAGTTCACAGTATCCTTGACGCCCCTGAGATTGTCAATCAACTAAACTTTCTATTGCCAAGAGCTGCTAGTCGTCAGTCTGCCTCTTTCTATATTCATACATCGGGTGGTCCTATTTCCTTGAACCCACCTCTCAATTGATTATGCTCCACACTTAACTCGTTGAGCTCTGATTGTGACATTTTTGGCAAGCTCAAAGCCTTTAAAGCAAATGTTGTTAATCGCCTGACGAATTGTCCCACTCTTCCCGACCATGCCTAATTGTCGGTGTGATTTTTAATCACACCTAAGCGCATTGATTGTGTATTTGATTTTGTTCTTTATTATTTTGTATTATATTTTTGTTTTATTTCTGGCTGATTATGCTGTTTTTTTTATATTATGATAATGTATCTTTTCTTCTTTTTTTTAATTAATTTACTGTAATCTTGCTCTGTAATTCGTTCGCACTGTTGGGCAATGATCGAATAAATAAAAATAAGAAAAATAATCTTTATTATTTTATTTTGGGAGGATTTATTTTCTATTTTTCTTACAGATATCCCTTACTTGTATATTTTTCTGGGGCCTTGCTCGGCTTGTTAGTAAAGCGAATGATTTTTGTTTGCGTTAGTGTTCTTCTCGATACATAAACTCGCTGCTTAAAGTGCCATTTGCGAGAAAAATGACAGCGAATCGTCCTTGGGATTTGCATATATTTTTTCGAGAGTTTTAAAAGAAAGTCGTCAAGATTGCATAATTCTCCGTCTAAATTCTGCATGAATACATATTAATGTGCGTTATAAACTTTGTTTCTTATTAAAGTAAAAGGAAATGTTAAAAAGATAATATTTTTGCAACAGATTTCAAGGTAAAAGAAAACATGATGAAAACTCAGAGAATTACCATATTCGTGATTGTCCCTAGAATCCTTTGAAATTTCCCAAGCCAACTATATCCCATAGCAAACTAACAAAATTAAAATTAGTTTCGATAAAAAACCTTTCTCACTCTCAATTTAATCCGCCGCAGTTTTCCTTTTTCGACTGGATTCCTTTCAGAGAATTTATGCGGGAAACATTAATTCACAAGCGAAAACTCCAGAATGAAATTGCATTAAGACTTCAAGATGCATATGCAGACACCTTCATATAATTCACACTTAAAACTTGAAACAAACTAACTAATTACACTCGCACTGAATTAATGGAAACTAAATTAAATTACCATAAACTACATTGGGGAGGCTCAACTACAGAGGAAAGTAAGACAAAATTTGTCAAACAACATTAGATAGACGAAACTAAAGAAACAAGACTACACAGAAAAGAGTTGAAAGATAAGACTGCATAGACAATACTAAACAGATAGGACTAGGGAGGCAAGACTAGACAATCAACACTAGACAGTCAAACCTATTCTCGGCTGGAAAATACTATATAGTTAACACTGGAAGAGCAAAGAAAAGGGAAAAGGCTAAAAGAATAGACAGACAGGATAGATTTTCCAGACTAAGCAGACCAGCCTTGAACTCTCAATAACTTACAAATTGAATTTATTTCTAAGGTAATTATGTTAAGATGATACGGTTTACGGGGGTTTGAGCTAGTTAAGCTGTTTGATGTGTTTAATAAGTAAAGACTTTTAATTTAAAACGAATTTACGAAATAATTTGAGGCAAATTCCCTATATTCCCCCTATACAGGAGGCAGTTGTCCTAATTAGCCTGCTTTGATTTTCTAATTCAATTATTCACCCAATTACCAAACAAACTTAATAGCCCAGTTCTTACAAAAAGAACAATAATAGTATATTACATAACGAGAGCAGCGGGGAGTGCGTAATTCCGCGATAACGTAATTGCCTTACAACTCGAGTTATGTACTATACTTTATCTACGACCACACTAATTTGTTTCTGTTTAATAAGAAAAATATGTTTCATGTAACAAATTTATTTCTTATTAGGTTATGTCTATTTAATTATCTTTATTTAACATTACGATAAACAAACAGTTGTATTTTCATACATAACTGTTACTCGACATTATTTAACTTGATAGAATACATTCTTAATGGTTACATACCTTATCATTTAGTACTTGTTTGGGTTAAACTGGAATAAGCGTGCTCATAGATATAGGCAACCCAATGTACGCAATGTCAATTTCCGTTAGTTTGAATTGTGGCACGGGGGGGCGCTGAACGTATGAGCACGTAGTAGCAGCTCTCAACCAATCAACGAATCGTAAACCAAAGGCACGTGTGTGTTATCAATCATAACTTATCATTAATCTGTTACATACGTGTGTGTTATGATGTATTTACATAGTCCACGAACTGTACAATAATGGGCATTTACAATAGTGGTCGTAGATAAACACATATACATACTAAGTTTATTTTATGAAAAAACTTCTGATTTTGGTCTGTTTAGTAAAATTTGTTCCGTGATAATCTGCATACTTTGTAACGATTTGTTACAAACTATGCAGATTGTTTTGATTAACCAAGAATTGTTTGATCTGTGTAGTCTGCTGTGTGTTCGATGGGATTAAATGCCGTTTGAGCCCTTATATTTAGTTAGACATATTAAATTTAATACATACGTAGACCACTACAGTGTTTAGCAGCCGAGTGTACGTATTAGCTTTGATACAATTCAGTCGACTATATCAGATAATCTAATTGTTTTGAGCGGCTTAAGTGCCGCATCGAATTTCAATAAATTATATCCTAAGCTCGCCGCACCAGTTTGAATTAATTAGTCGTAAAACTATATAGAAAAGTGTGTAGTTATTTTTTTGTGTTAAATATAATTAGTGTGAATTAATGAGTTGCTGTAGGGTGGATGATGCGGGAATGTGTATTAAAAAACGCGAAAGCAGTTTGTGACTAATGAGTAAAACTAAAATAGAGATTGCGCTAATTAAGAGAAAACCGCACTAAAATCTGCGGCAAATATACTAACTAATTATAAAATTAATTAATGCGATTTTTCTCGGTCTGGTTATTTCCAGGGCGCAAATAGTATATTACGTAACGCGAGTTGTAAGAAGCATATTACGTTCGAGCGGAACAGTTACACACGACGCGCGTAGCGGGGAGTGCGCAATTCGGCGAGTACGTAATTGCCTTATAATTCGAGTTATGTACTATACTTTATCTACGACCACACTAATTTATTTCTGTTTAATAAGAAAAATATGTTTTATGTAACAAATTTCTTATTAGGTAGGTACATTATTTAACATTATAATATGCAATCAGTTGTATTTTCATATATAACTGTTACTCGACATTGATTGAAATGAAAAGAAATACATTCTTAAAGGTTACATACCTTATTATTTAGTATTTATTTGGGTTCAACTGGAATAAGAATGCTCATAGACATAGGCAACCCAATCTACGCAATGTCAATTTCCGTTAGGTTAGGTTAGGTTTAACCCTCTAATTAGGCAACCCAATGTACGCAATGTCAATTTCCGTTAGTTTGAATTGTGGTACGAGGGGCGCTGAACGTATGAACACGTAGTAGCAGCTCACAAAAAATCAACGAATCGTAAACCAAACGCACGTGTATTTTATCAATCATAACTTATCATTAATCGCGGACTGTTACATACGTGTGTGTTATGATGTATTTAATATGTATTGAGGTGGTCAAGTGGGTGTCCAGTGGAGAGGTATATAAAACAAATATATAGACTTAACAACATATATATTAACAGGACTAAGACCTTGTTAAAGTACGTCTTGACACTACGATGGGTGAGAGCAGAGAGAGCGAAGTCTCGTCTGCGATCACCTGACTCGACTGTTATCTCTTAAAATACAAGAAGCCCTGGAGGAGGACAAACGAACAATAATACAAATTAGGTACAGTACACTACATTATTTACATATTCCACGAACTGTACAATAATGGGCATTTACAATAGTAGTCGTAGATAAAAGAATTTACAAAATTAAACATAACTAGAAAAAACACACATTGCAAAATTTCATGTAATTTTTGCGAGTGTTTGTTCTCTATTTGTTCTTGCTGCGCTAGTTCAGTCAACTAAAACGAGTTTCGCTACAAGGTATTCAGATGTCTTGCTGTACAAATATATATTTAAAGTTTCTAAGGGTTGGAAGTTTCCAATCTCAATCTCACGACTACCCGAGCTTTTTTTCTCTCCTTGCTCACTTAATCCCTCTTACATAAAATATTTAATCGATTTTTTATTGAGAGTAGAAAAGTTTCAGAAACGTTCAATCTCGACGACCTGTACTATCCTTGCAAGATTAATTGCCCTATTTTATATAATCTTATTTCGTAGTTGTCACATAGCTATTCCAATTACTACTAACTGATAATTGTTGTATTTACTTCTGTATGTCTGAAACTAGACTTACAATAATAACAATAATCCTGTCGATTTAGTCTTGTTTGTCTATTACTGTTTGTCTATTCTGTCTAATATTGTCTGTTTAGTCTGGCATGTCTTTTTTTTTTTAAATTTTTATGGTGGTTTGGGGGAAGCTCTCCCAGCCTGAGTGTGAGGCTCTCACTCACTAAACCCCTTATCCACTTGGCTTTAGTATGCTACACCCCGGTATCGCTTGCGCATTCCTTCAGGGTGTGCAGCCCGGACGGTAGATGCCGCCCTATTTGGGAATGAAGGTTTCTCTCACCTTCTTCGTCTTCTTCCTTACTTACTCCTCGACGCTACAGCCCATGAAGGGCCTTGGCCTCTCTGACGATCGTAGCCCAATCGTGACGATCTTCAGCTCGTTTCCTCCATCTTCTGACTCCCATCTTTCGTAAGTCATCCTCTACATCATCCAGCCATCGTTTCCGTGGTCTCCCTTTGCACCTTCTGCCACCTGGGTTTCCTCTGTGTACCTTCTTGACAGACCTGTCATCTGGCATTCGCTCTACATTGCCCGACCATCTTAGTCTATTACTCTTTATTTCCAAAACTATGTCCGCATGACCGTATAGTTCCTCCAATTCCCTATTTTTCCGTATTCTCCATTGCCCTGCGTCATTCACTGCCCCAAAAATCTTTCTTAATATTTTCCTTTCCCATCATCTCAGACATTTCCGTCTTCTTCCTTGCCTCTTTAATTTCTCTTTGGTTTCCATGATTTGTCGGATAGTTGTATATGTGGTTTCTCATGTTCTCGCTGACTCTACCAGGCTGTCCATTATATTCTTAGCATTAAATAATTTTCCTGTGTTATTTATGTATATTTCCCTTAGATTGTTTGATTGTTTGTTTTGATTCCCTTAGATTAATTTGTAGGTCCTGCGTCCATATGTCCCGTCTTCCCATTTTTCTTGCCACTTTTCTAATAACTGTTCGGTGGCTGTTATTTTCTGGATTCCTCTGTATCTGTCACATCTCTCTTTAATTTGAAATTCTATAGGAGGAATTCCTGCAATGACTCCTACCCCTTCGGCTGATATAGTTCGATATGCAGAGCAAACTATAATGCCTATCATCCTTGTAATTCTTCCGAGTCTCTGTAGCTGTGTTCGATTGTTTGATATCGAATGCCAAACTGGTGCAGCATATATTAGTTGAGAGTGTATCACACTCGATAATACTCTCCTCGTGGATGCCTTGGGTCCTCCGATGCTCGGAATAAGGCTGGCGAGGGCAGTCATCGTCTTTTCTGCCTTTTGAACGGTTTTGCTAATGTGCTCGGTGAATATTAGTTTTGGATCCAATCACACCCCTAGGTACTTTACAGCTCTGCAGGGTGTAACTGTAAAACACTGTATGTGAAATGTGATCGGAGATATCTTCCTTTTAGTCATAAGAAGCACTGCCTCAGTTTTCTCTGGTGCCAGTTCCAGTTTTTTTTTTCTTCCAACCAGTTTAAAACTCGTTGTAGTCCAGTGTTTGTCCTATTCATTCGAATTTCTTCCTCTTTTGCGGTTACCACCATAGCTATGTCATCTGCAAATGCTATTAACGTGCTTCCTTGTGGCATTTCATTTTTCAGAAGACCGTCAAACAGTATATTCCATAGGGTTGGAGCCAGTACTGACCCCTGTGGTACACCACTGTTTATTCTCATTATTTTAGTAGTTCCTTCTGCTTCTAGAACAATCTCCCTTTCTGATAAATATGACGCTATAATATTAATTAGACTTTTGTCGATGTTCCTCCTTCTTAGTTCTTCTATAATTTGCTGCCATGATGCGCCATTAAAGGCGATTTCACGTCTAGCGTTATTACTGCCCACAGTCTTCGGTGACGACCAGAATAGGCTGCTGCTTCCTTGGCAACTTTTATTACTTCATTGACGGCATCTATCGTTTGTAGAGTCAGGCATGTCTAACCTTGTCTGTATAGTCTTGTCTCGCTATCGTTGTCTCTCTGGTCTTGTCTATTTTAATCTTGAGTGTCTAGTCTTGTCTGTCTAGTCTTGTCTCTCCAGTATTTTCTGTCCAGTATTTTCTGTTTGTTATTGTCTGTCTAGTGTTGTGTGCCCAGTGTTGTCTGCCTAGTTGTGTTTGTCTAGTCTTGTCTGCCTACATTTCTCTCAGTTTTTTTTATTTCTAATCTTATCTCTCTACTCTGATCTGTTTAGTCATTATTTGTTTAATCTTATCTAAATAGTCACTAGTTTTGTCTGTATGGTTTTGTATGTTAAGATGTGTCTGCCTAGTCTTGTCTCTAGACTAACTGGACCGTTTCCTACTTTCTTATTCTGACTCGAGGTTTATGAATAAATATTTTACTTATTGGAGATTGGCGAATATCTTTGATGTGGAGGACACATCGGGGAGGAAAAACGCTGGATTAGTGACGTCGGCACCCATCAGCAAATACATCGACACGAGAACTTTCCTTACAACTTTCCAACCCTAAAAATAGATGTTCGATTTTTTATCCAAATCTTCACATTTTATACTAAGTATCTTCATAACTACTGTCCAGTTGTTTCGGTTGAGTATTATCTATTTAGTCCTTACTGTGTTCTCTTGTTTGTCCACTCTTGTCTTGTCTGTATAGTCATCTCTTATCTGTACAGTCTTGTCTTATCTGTACAGTCTTGTCTTGTCTGTACAGTCTCATCTGTCTAGTCTTGTCCATTATGTCTGTTTAGTTTTACCTGCATAATCTTCTATGTATATAATCTTCTACACACGGAGTAGAAAGTACACTTAAAAAAAACCGGCCAAGTGCGAGTTGTGACTCGCGCACCGAGGGTTCCGTACAAACTTGTAAGTAAGGTATCCGAGGAGGACCTTACTATATGCAACCCATATGCTTCTGGTGCCTGACAATACCACGCAACACATTGGTGTATTTTCATAAGTTTCTAATAGTAAATTCGCATTTTTCTTGTAATTAAACTACATATTTACGGTTTTCAGATTTTTCCCTTTACATGTGCTGTAAGAGACCGCTTCTTGCCAAATTTCATGATTCTACGTCAACGGGAAGTACCCTATAGGTTTTGAGTCCCTTGTGAAATCGCAAAATATGCGATATAAACGGTCATATCTTTTGATCGCGTTGACTTACAAGTTTTATTTTTTCACAGCTGAAAGAGACCACAGACCCGAGTATTTGATACAAATTTCAACTTGTTACCTCTACGCGTTCCTGAGAAAAATGGTCTTGATAGACAGACAGACAGACAGACAACAAAGTGAACCTATAAGGGTTCCGTTTTCGGTACGGAACCCTAAAAATTTAAGTTTCAAATAGTAGCAGCGGCCTTGCGAATTTGAAACTGTAAAGTTTCACTTTCACTTCACATGTTTACAGTTTCCGATATTATTAGTAAATAAGTTTTCAGAATTACAGTGTACGACTGCAATTTTCACAAATTTGTATTCATAAGACCGCTGCTACCATTTAAACTGTAATTTTTAAAGTGTAATTTTTTCCGTGCATATATCTATGTCTCGTTTTGTATGTCTACTGTTGACTATTTTGTATAATCTGTCTATTCTTGTCTGTCTAGTATTGTGTGTCTATTTATGGTTTGAATGTTGAATTTATGTTGTATAGCCAAGTTATGATAATTCTAGTATGGTAATATATTTATGAAATATGAGTCTGCTTTTATGCCATAACGATCGTACGTTTGAATTCATGCCCTTAATATTTAGTTTCGGCAGTGAATATAATTTATAATCTCGTCTTTGTTAAATATTTAAAGTTACAAGTGGAATAATGTTCATAAGGTCTAAACATGGAAAGGAATTAGATCAAATATTAACGAACAGCAAGTCGTGCAGCGGGGAAACGAAATTTTAAGTCTAAAGTGTTTTTACTAGTGGAAATACAAGAGTTTAATTTTTGTTGTTTGGGGAGTTATTTTTGTGGAAAAATTATTGTTTTTTATTTGTTTTAAAATGAGATTACGGTTGGGGTAAGGTTACTGAGAAGGTTTTTTCTCCTCGGATGGTGGAAATTTTTCTTTGTGCGAAAATTCAATTTCATATAAAACAATGAGATGATAAGTAGTCATTCCATTAGTGGGGTTAGAAGGCGAATTTGGTTTCAAGATTTGATTCTTTTCAAACAATGTCCTGTAAAGATAAATGGAAAAATTATGAAATATATTTTATTACCGCAGCGTGGGAAGAGTTGTGGAGCGGCGACGATGCCGGGGATGAAAACCTAATAATTTTCATTAAATATTCTCGAATAATTACGTAACATTATATATATATATATATATATATATATATATATATATATATATACATATATATATATATATATATATATATATATATACATATATATATATATATATATATATTAATAAACATTTTTTTTAATTTAGGAGTCTCCTTCATATTATTCAGTCTTTTTTTCTTCTTCTCCCTATCTTTTCTTTCTCTTGCTTTTCTCTGGTTTGCTTTGAAAAAGAAGCTATTGATTTTGTAATGAAAAATAAGTTCGTACCTTCTAGTGCTGTTCGTACAAACAAAACAATTTTAATTAAATATATTCGCTCGTGGAAAGTTTCTAAATGGACTAAGACATTGGAATAATAGAAAAAAGACTTACAGAATAAACTAATAAATTGATTTGATATCTAAGAAAAATTGTACTTTGGTAGCCTTAATTAATATTAAATGAAATAAATTTTGTAGGACTCCATATAAACAAACATACCATTAGATAGATACGCGTAGTTGTACGATAAGAGCAGACAGTCTAGATCAGCTATTCTCAACCGCTGGTCCGGCGGACCACCAGTGGCCCGCGGAGAAATTATTCTAGTCCGCGCACATTTTTTTCTGTCCGCGAAAAAAATTATCTTATCAAAAAAAAAAATAAGTAAATTTTTATCTATAAAATTACGAAATACAATTATCTTAAACTAATTTTAATTCTATTTAATTTATGATTAGTACGGCACTGAAGAAAAAAATAGAAAAATAATTACATATCTTTACATTTAAATATTATTGTAAGTAAATGATAAATATCACTGGTCCGCGAATTATTTTTTTAAATTTTACCGGCCCGTGGGTCAAAAAAGGTTGAGAAACGCTGGTCTAGATAAGACTAGACAGGCAAGACTAGATGGGGAAGTCTAGATAGAAAAGACTAAACATACAAGACTAGACAGACTTTCTTTTTTGGACGTAGCAAACAAATTCAGTTGACTTGACAAGTGCCCCCCTGAAAGAATACGAGCATCTTGTTACCGCCTCATGACATTTAGCTTCAAGATGACTTTGTCTATTTATCAGTTTCTAAAGGTGTCTGCCTAGACACCCTCCACGACCTCCCACCTACTTCCTCCCACCACCGTGGGTGATTAGAGGTTATTAGAGGTTATTTATATGCACGTTCCGTTCGTCGTTTTACTTATCGTCGTTCGTCGTTACTTTTTCTCGTAATATGTCGGTGGCCATGGTCACCGTTGATATCCAGTCCTGCCCCGACCTTAGCATTATGTCCGTAAGTGTTCTCACTTCCAGTGTTACTTGGGTTCTGTCTGCTCATTTGTCTCTTTCTGGTGTCCACCTGGCAATTGGAGCAATCACAGACTGTGCGTTGTACACCGTCCATTTCCCCACAGTACACGCGAGCCGTCTGAGACTCGGCCTATGTCGCCCAGGTACTGTCTGTTACAGTAATTGTGTCAGGTAGGAGCCCAGCTCTCCATGTTTCCTTGTCGCCCATGGTTTCACTTGGGAGATTAACAGTCGGGTCCATTCTCCTTTGTTTGAGTTGTTCCACAGTTGTTGCCAGCTGGTATACAGTTGTGACCTCGCAGTCTTCTTTCGCAAATTTCTGTCTCCAGCCTGACTACTGTTTTTTGTGCTATGCAATACAGCTCTTTCTTTCGTTAAGAGCTGGATTGGTGGTATCCCCGCTATTACAAGTGCCGCGTCTCCAGACCGTCCTGAATGCACTACAAGTTCTCAGTGCCATTTTCCTTTGAATTGATGCCAACTTTTGTCTCGCGGTAACCTTTCCCATGGCCTTGTTCCGTGCTGGGCACCGTAGAGCATAGTGGAGTGGACTACTGAGCATAATACCCTTCCTTTACTGCTCTTTGGTCCTCCCACGTATGGCATGAGCCTTTCGAGTACAGCACAGGTTTTGAGGGCCCTTGCTATTGCAGTCGCAATGTTTTGATTAAAGGAGACACATTGGTCTTTAGTGATTCGCAGGTATTTTATAGTTTTCTTGGGTTTTATTATTTTTCATGTTCTATTTTGAACATGATGGGGCCTATTTTCCTCCTTCTTGTTAGTAGTACAGCTTCGGTTTTCTCTGGAGCGAGCTTCATTTTTTTCCACTAGTTGCCACTAGTTTAATTGCCATGTTTTCTCTGTCTCGTTTTTGCCCGTCACGATGAGAGCTAGGTCGTCAGCGAAGTCTACTATGTCAACGCCCTCTGGTAACCTCAGCCTTAGTACTCCGTCATATAGGATGTTCCACAGGGTTGGTCCCATCAAAACCTTCCGCCTCCAATATGATTAAGCGCTTCGATAGATAGCTGCTCACCAGTTTCAGTAGGCAAGGAGGGAAACTTCTGGCTATCAGCTCTTCTACGATGTTCTGCCATGCAGCTGAATTAAAGGCATTTTTGATGTGTAACGTGAACAGCGCACATATCTTCCTTTTCCGCTAGGAGCCCTCTGAAGCGTCTTCTACAATCTTTAGCACCCTTAATATGGCATCGTTGGTGGATAGCCCTTTTCTAAACCCAAATTGTCAACCCGAGAGTCCTTTGCCTTGAGCTCATTTGCAATTTTCTCGAGTATCAGATGTTCTAATTGCTTCCCTGCGACATCTTGTAGGCATATGGGCCTATAGAAAGACGATTCTCTATGGGTTTGTTCCCTTTTCTTAGGAGGACCAATCTGGATTTTTTCTATATATCAGGGAAATTTCCATCATTCATTATCGCGTTTGTAGTTTCTAATACGAAGTCAGGACATATTTTTTCGGCAATTTTAAGAGCCTGCGGCGGTATGCCGTCATCTCCTGGTGCTTTATTATTCCCTAGTCGTCTGCTGGCTCCTTCTAATTCCTCAAGCGTGAAATCTTCGGTTTTTGTCACTTCCGGTAGATTCCACTGTGGTACCTCGTGTTTTAGGAACAGTACATCTGCAACTGCTTGCAGCTGTCTCATGGGGAGTTTGGGATTTGGGTACCTCAGTTCCCAGGTGGCGAGTGCGTATGCATCCCCCCAGACGTTTTCGTCTAGTTTTGTAGATAGGGCACGCCAGTTTTCTCTTTTTGAAATATTTATTGTCTTCTTCAGTAATCTCTTTTCTCTTCCATTGGTTTCTGAGATACTGCAAAGAGTCCGGGTTTAGTTTTTGTTTGGCTTTGCGTTGATATCTTCTACGTGCAGCAATACATTCCTTTATTTTTTTGCGATTTCATCATTCCACCAATAGATCCGTCTCTTCCTAATGAAAGCTGGTTTTGTGCTAAGTGTGGCGTCGCAGGTTTTCGTAAGGATCTTAATTATTCAGGGGTGCGTTCCGTTGTCTTGCTTATTTTGTTGAAGGCTGAAGTTGCACAGTCTTTCTGAAATTTTTTTTCTTCGATGTTATTGGTTCGCCATCGTCTATGCCAGACTATACAGCGGCTGTTCTGAAGGGTTACACGAACAACATCTACAAATCGATTCGCAATGCTAACGAGGAATCATGTGGAAGCGAATGAAGGACCATCGGGAAGAAAGGGAGAAATTGGAGCGCACATATGTGGAAGCTAAGCGAAGAACTGGATCGCCGGAAAATATTACCCCTAAGAAAACCAAGCGGGAACTAGCCCAGAAAGAGACAGACGCGTTCCCAAACTCCCCATGAGACAGCTGCAAGCAGTTGCAGATGTACTGTTCCTAAAACACCAGGCTTAACAGTCGGGTCCATTCTCCCTTTTGGAGAATTGTTCATTGTTCTCACTACCGCAAGTACAGACACCTTTGCAAAGGATAACAACGTCGCAACGGTACAAAACCTAGACGAAAAACAAATTGAGACATCTGAGTCTGTAGCACAAGATCAAAATTGGTAAGAGAAGAACTGGAGAAGAAAAAACGAGAAAATCGTGACAAGACTGACATGGAAATGTCGCATGGAAACCAAATCCGCGCTAAACAGTCAGAAGCATTGACAGTCAAACCAGCAGAAGGTGTCTCATACGCAGACATGATACGTAGTATCATGTATTAAAAAAAACGTAGATTTAGAAAAATGCAGAGTCAAAATATCAGGGATAAGGCGGACTCGAAACGGTAAACTACTGGTAGGAATAAAAAAAGGGAGTGTTGTCTTCTCTTGCCAATTTTGATCTTGTGCTACCGACTCAGATGTCTCAATTTGGTTTTCGTTTAGGTTTTGTACCGTTGCGACTTCTATCCTTTGCGAAGGTGTTTGTACTTGCGGTAGTGAGAACGCGTCTATTAGGAAAGCATGACCATGACAGGGAACTGCACAATCTAGATCTGGGATATAGACGAGGGTACGGAAGAAGCGGAAGTGACTGCCGCCATATTAGCGGTAGTAGAACGAACCTCCCGAGATTTGGTGAAAGTGCGATCACTCAGAAAAGGTTTCAGTGGCACACAAACAGCAGTAGTGACAACATCAAAGGAAATTGCCGAAACACTGCTGGAGACTGGCAAAGTCAAGATAGGATGGGTGATGTGCAGAGTTAGACAGAAGCCACACGTAGCACTACACTGCAAAGGGACAGACAAATCCAAATCGTGCCGCCTATGTGGAAAACAAGACCAGATTGCTTAAGATTGCAAAGAGGAGGCCTTCTGCGCGGTCTGAGATGCGAACCACATTCTTGGCAGAATAAGATATCAGTCGTTCCAGAAGGCATTAAAAAAATGAAGTAATGACGAAGTTTCTTCTAATAAACCTAGGAAGAGGCCGCGAAGTACATAATCTGTGGACGGAAATGTGCACAGAAATGTGCGGATGTGACAATAATCAGCGAGCAGTATAAATGTCTGGATACAGGCTCGTGGTTCCAAGATGAGACAGGTAGAACAGCCAACAAACAAAACTAGACAGACAAGACTAGACAAACAAGACTAGACAGACAAGACTAGACAGACAAGACTAGACAGACAAGAGTAGACATACAAGACTAGACAGACAAGACTAGACATACAAGACTAGACAGACAAGACTAGACAGACAAGACTAGACAGACAAGACCAGACAGACAAGACTAGACAGACAAGAGTAGACATACAAGACTAGACAGACAAGACTAGACATACAAGACTAGACAGACAAGACTAGACAGACAAGACTAGACAGACAAGACTAGACAGACAAGACCAGACAGACAAGACTAGACAGACAAGACTAGACAGACAAGACTAGACAGACAAGACCAGACATACAAGACGAGACAGACAAGACTAGACAGACAAGACTAGACATACAAGACTAGACAGAGAAGACTAGACAGACAAGACGAGACAGACAAGACTAGACAGACAAGACTAGACAGACAAGACTAGACAGACCAGACCAGACAGACAAGACCAGACAGACAAGACGAGACAGACAAGACTAGACAGACAAGACTAGACAAACAAGACTAGACAGACAAGACTAGACAGACAAGACTAGAGAGACAAGACTAGACAGACAAGACTAGACAGACAAGACTAGACAGACAAGACTAGACAGACAAGACTAGATAGACAACACTAGACAGACAAGACTAGACAGACTAGACAGACTAGACAGACAAGACTAGACAGACAAGGCAGGACTCTTTCCTCGATGGTATACTCTTTTGGTGGGATACCAGCTATCACAAGTACATCATCTCTTGATATCGTCCTATACGCGCTGCAGACTCTTATTGCCATTTTGCGCTGGAGAGCATTTTAGTTAGCATTTTCCTTATGCTAGATTTTTCTGAGGCGTTAGCCCATACCGGAGCGCCATACAAGATGATAGAGTGAACTACGGCAGCTAGCATTCTTCTTTTGCTGCTTTTTGGACCGCCTACTTTAGGCATTAATTTTTCTAAGGCCTTGGTTATTTTAGCAGCTTTAGTCGTCACCTGTTTGATGTGCTCTTTGAAGGATAGTTGCCTGTCAATAATTATCCCTAGATATTTTACAGATTCTTTTTGGATTATTGTCTCTCCTTTCACTTTAAATTTTATGGGTCCTATCTTCCTTTGGGCCGTAAGGCGAACAGCTTCTGTTTTCTCCGCTGCCATCTTAAACCTTTTGTCCCCCAGCCAGTTACCCACAATTTTGATGGCCGTGTTAGCCCTATCCATCAACTCGTCCTCTGTCCTTCCGGTTGCCACAATGGCTAAGTCATCAGCGAAGCCAACAATTTCTATGCCGTAGGGTAGTCTTAGCCTCAGTACGCCATCATATAAGATGTTCCAAAGCGTAGGACCCATAACGGAACCCTGCGGCGCACCACTGATTACCTCGCATTCTGCGGATTCTCCGCCTGTTCCTATTATTATTTTTCTGTTAGACAGGTAGCTGCCAATAAGGTGCAAGATGTACGGGGAAATTTTTCTTTCTTTAAACTCTGTCATAATATCTCTCCAGGCTGCCGAATTGAAGACATTTTGAACATCTAATGTTATGAGCGCACTCATCTTCTTTGTTCTCTGTGTGCCAGCTGAAAGTTTTTTGTTGGCTTCTAAGACCCTCAAAACAGCATCCACGGTAGACCGTCCCTCTAGAAACCCATACTGCCAATCTGAAAGATTTTTGCATTTTATGAGTTCTTCCTTTAGTCTTGAGAGTAGTAGCTGTTCCAGTAGTTTCCCTGTTACACCAACTAAACATATTGGACGGAATGAGGAAGGTAGGTCTTTGGGTTTATTCCCTTTTCTAAGTAGAACCAGCTTTGCCTTTCTCCAACTTTCTGGAAATTTGCCGTCTGCCATAACTTTATTCTAATTTATAAGTTTTCAGGACGACTTCTGGATGCATATTTCATGCAATTTTTATGGCTGCTGGTGGGAGGTTCTCTAGTCTTGGCGCTCTACCATTTTTCAGGCGTTTGCTGGCCCTATTTAGTTCTTGTGCTGTGAATTCTGGTATTTCTTTAACTGCTGGTAGTTTCCACGGCAGTTGCTCGTATGCTGGGAATAGCACCTGAATAACTTCCAATGCCTTCTCCATTGTTAAATGGACATTCGGATGCGTCAGTTTTAGCTTCCTGGTGACAATTGCATAAGCACCCCCCAGCCATTTTCGTCTATTTTGTCGCAGAGTTCCCGCCAGTGGTCTTTTTGCCCTGTTAATTTCTATTCGCAGTTCTTTTTTTGCGGCAGCGTAGGCGTTTCTATATACTGCATCTTTGTCTCTCATTATTTTTCTCTTACGCTGGTAAGTTCGCCCTGCTGAAATGCAAGTAGCCCTAAGTTTGGCAATGTTATCATTCTACCAAAATACCTGTTTTCTTTTTCCCTGTTTTTTTGGTCTGAGGATAGCATCGCAGGTTTTTAGCAGGCTTAATATGAGTCTTTCCGATGTACATTCCTTTGTTTTTCCAATTTCCTCTTGAAACCTGTTAGATACTTCCTCTACTTTTGTGTTTTTGGTAAGCCATCCTTTGTAGACTTTATATATGGGCAGGGGATCAGGATATCTTTTTTGTATCTGGTAGTACAGATATATGTGGTCGCTCAAACTTTTCCTGTTTAGGACTTGCCAGTTTATATTTTTTCCCACGAGTTCTACGGTAGTGAAGGTAATGTACAGGATAGAAGAACTGTTTCCACGGTCAAAAGTGGGTGCAGATCCTTCATTTGCCACGTACAGATCCAGCTCAGCTACCCAATCCATCACCAGATCGCCGCGTTTGTCCATTGCCGGGCATCCCCAGTAAGGGGACTTTGCATTAAAATCCCCCCAACCACTTTAGGCTTTCTTTATCTCTTTAAGTCTTGACTGAGCGCTGTGAGTGATGCCCCAAGCTGTCGCTGGCAGACAGACAAGACTAGACAGGCAACACTAGTCAGACAAGACTAGATAGATAAGAATAGACAGACAAGTCTAGACAGGCAAGACAAGACCGTCAAGACAATACAGTCAAGACAATACAGACAATTCTATTTCTATATGAACTAATATAATATTTAGTACAGTCTAGACTAAGCTGTAAAAAAGTTTTTAATGCGTCTCGGGGGGTAGTAAGTTGTGCAATATCAAAGGCAGCTGTATTACAAGTGTACGTAAGTGTGTAAGTGTGAGTGTTTGCGCTTTACATTATGCAAGTGCTTGACTGCTGATACGTGTTCCCAAGCAGTAAGCTGCTTAATATTGAAAATCGAAAGCATGTCACACTCAGCTAATACCCCAAGTACCAACCACTTTGGTCCACATGGAATTCATACGTGCAATAAAATAATGCCAGTGCAAGCGAGTAGAAATGGTAATGGAAATATTACTAACAATGAAAATGTTGGTATTAGTATTAAATATTATCTAATTCTGGAGAGATTAGATTCAGTTTGCAAAGACAAGAATTGGGTAATTAAGCCGGCAAAGGCTAGCCTAGTTAAATTTGTGTTAATAAAGTAATCTAGTTGTCGGAATTTGAATAGGTAACGAAGGTGTGTAGATAAATATTAATTACGAAACTCACGGAAAGTTTAATCCAATTACGCAGTCCAATTTAATTACGCAATCATTTTTCGCGTAATCAACGGATGCTTGATTAATAGGTAATGTGTTTTTGATGTATTAATATATCGGGTCGGGGCGTTGATTAGACTGTCGACGTTAATGTCGGCGGTTCCTCCTTTTTGCCCGACCCCGAAACTTCTCAGCCCCAAAGCCTATTGTCTTCATCCCCGTTTCCATCCAAAATAATCATTATCAACATTATATTAACTACACAATTAGTGAAAATTAATTTACAATTAAGGTACAATCTACTATTACCAACACAGAAAACTAGAGTGGGCAGATAAGACTAGACAGAATTATACAGATAATCTAGAATCTCGTAATGGTGCTACAGTCCTAAGTAGGATCTAGACTTACTCCCACGGAGGATAGACAAGACAGTAGACAAGTATCAAGAATAGGCAAGTAATATTGGCCAAGAGCAGATGTATACGACTAGACAGACAAAACTAGACAGATATTCTAGATATCTAGACTAAACAAAGAAGACTAGATGGAAACTACTACTTGGGTAAAGCTAGACAAATAAGACTAGACAAACTAAATACGGGAGAAAAGATTAGACAAAGCAAATTAAGGAAGTTCTTCTATGTCGCCCAATGCTTCTCTGTCGCCCCAGTACTTCCAATGTACTTCTAAAGAATAACATTGTAAGACAGAGAAGTCCATACGGACAGGACTACACACACAAATAGAGACTAGACATATAAGATTACAGCAGACAAAACTAAATAGTCATTTAATTAAACAGATGAAACTGGGCAGGCGAGACTAAACAGACAAGACAAGTCAGTGAAGGCTTAATAGACAAATTAAACTTGGAAGAAAACTAAACAGACGAGAGGCTAACTAGAGAGAGGTAAGAATGCACAATTCAAGCTAAACAGACAAGTTTAGACAGTTCTTAAACTTTTTTCCATCGATTTGTATATGCATTGCATGCGAGATAGTCCCAATTTTATGAGATATATCAATAACACAACGAAGTGACGGAGCGAATTTCGCAAACTCGAGAAAGTTTCCACTTTGCAAAATATATGCGACTTGGATACTACAATCTTCACCGAACTTTTAACAGGATTTCATTCTTGTTTGCCATTTTTCTTCTTTTTCCCTCCCACGCTCATTCCTTCCTATTCCTTGTCATTATTATTCATGATATCCCCTATAATACCAAATAATTCAATAAAATCAATCTTGTCTACTACTACTTTTATCAGTCTAATATTATCTGTCGCGTTTTATTTTCCTAGTTTCGCCTGCCCAATGTTTTCTATTTATTGTCGCTTGCCTAGTACTGTCTACCAAATCTTGTCTGTCTAGTCTAGTCTGTCTAGACTTTTTTTTATATGGGGTTTGGAGGAAGCTCAACCAACCTGTGTGTGAGGCTCTCTCTCACTAAACCCTTTCTTCCACTTGGCTTAAAAGTACGCCACCCCGGCATCGCTTGCGCATTTCTTCAGGGTGAGCAGCCCGGACGGTTTCGTCTAGTCGGGTCTCGGCAGTTGTATCTGTCTTAACTAACCTGTCTAGTTTTGTATATATCATGTCTTGCCTGTTCAGTCTTATCCCGTCTTGTCTTTCTAATCTTGACTGTCTAGTCTAGCGTTGTCTATCAGGTTTTGCCCCTACCTAGTTTTGTCGGCATATTCTTGTGTGTCTAGTCTAATTTGTCTAGCCTTGACGGTCTCTTCTTGTTTGTCTTTTCTTATCTATAAAATCTGGTCTAGTACTGTCTGACTAGTCCTATCTGTTTAGTCATGGCTGACTAGACTTATCTGCCCTGACTCTGTCTAGTCTATAATCGCATAGATATTATATTATAGTTAACTAAATATTTAACCCTTAACCACCTGCCATACGTCTTAGGTGAGAAAATTACTACTACTTTGGGTCTGAGAGACGTATGCCAGGTGGTTAGCTGTTAATTTGTATTACTAAAATTAAATCTTACAATAGAACTAGTTAATTCAATTAGTTAAATATTTTGATTAAGGTTGATATTTTTGTGAGGGTGCTGAGTACCGTGATTTCTAGATTCTGGAACTACTCCAGTTTATGGCTCGTTCAGTTAAAAGACTTCCAGCCAGTTTGCTGTTAGAGCAGAAAATTCATAAGCATTTTAAAGTGGATATTGCGCTTTATCCATATAGAACGATCGTCGAAAGCTTTTCGCTCGAGAACTCTTTTTACATATTTATATATAATTCAACGGCGTGAAGGAAACTGTCCATTATATTAACAAATAAATTTTGTAAGTAGTGGGTTTCGGTTTCGCTTTGTGAAACACCTTCCGATCGTATTTTTCTTGGGATGAAATGTTGGCTGATAAAAGTGGGATGGTATAAAGTGGTTTGTTGTCTGCGAGGGAAAACGAGAAGGGAAAGCGGGATTTTTTTTTGAGTGTGGAAAAAGGAAAGGATCCACTTCAGTCTCTGCTTTGTTATTGGCATTCTTTTATGCTACCGAGACCGGTGGCGTTGCAATTTATTTTTTTAATGTTGTTTCGTCGTTTATTTATTTTTGTTTGTTTCATTGCAATCTATAAATAAATAAGTTCTATTTAATCTATCATAGATCCTCTATCATAGAAAGTAAAAACATTTTTCTTAAATTTCAGCTTTCTTTTAACTTTAATTTACTCAAAAAAATCGGGCAAAAACATAAAAATGAAGAATCATATAAAGCCAAAACACTACACCGAGGAGGTAAAACCGAAACTAAACACGTTTGTCTTAACTATATAAACAACCTTTTAGTTTAATCCCATGGTTGTAAATTGTACTTTAAACGCTAATCCAGAATATAATTGTAACACATAATTACGAAGGCGGAGAGATTTTCGAAACTAGTTTATATCAGAAACATTCTGACAGCAATGTTAACGTCAATACATAATTTTAATTTAAGTCTAGTTTAGTTTCCATTCAGTTTCTTGACCATTCATATCTAGACATTAATAATAATAAACTTTATTGCCCAACACGAAACCCTTTTAACAGCAATAATATTTAAAAAATATGAAAAAAGAATCCTAAAGTTAAATCGCAATAGAATGGGAATTAAAATAGATACATTCCTCATAAATTAGTTACCATACAGAAATAAACAATAATATAATGTGGGGTTAGGTAAAGAATATGGGATTGTTTTGAAACTTTTTACCTAGTGTAACTATTCGTTGGTACTCTTTAACTAATTGTAAGATCCTAAAGCAAAAATTAAGCTACTAAGTTGTCTACGTTGGTTCAATAAATATTCGTGTTTTTGTTTTTGAAAATAATTGTTGACATTTTCAAGATGACAGATAGTAGATGCGATCGCAACTAACTCGACGTTGCCGCGTTTATTTTTGTTTAAAAGCCCGTCTATATGAAAAACTATAATTTTGACAACATATATACAATCTTAAGCGCGATATTGAAGTTGCATTCATATTGCAACGAACAGCCACGCCACAAACAGCTTCAATGTCTCAAGTTAATTATTTAAGTGTCCTGGATATCACCAAACCCTTTTTCTTACTTTTTGTAATAAAAGAATTTGTATCGTCAACCAAATAACTGACGTGTATGACTTATCACGTAACTGAGAATGTAGATACAATTGGGTCAGCATTGCCAAAATTAATTTTTACAACATATAAATTATTTAAATTTTTCTGCGTCACATGCTTGTGTAAAGTATTTACAAAATTAACTTCCAAAAATTATTTGTATATTATGAATATTCAGAATATTATAAGAGATCCAGACAAAACAATTCACAAATTACTTGAATGTAAATTGATACCAGCCGAGTTGGTTAAACCAACGGTACTTGCTACATTGTCCTGTATTAGATCGAGAGTTCGCGCTGCCGAGCGTATGTAGTCTTGATTTATCTAATTTACCGGGACAAAACCAACGGTCCTTGCCACATTTTCCTATATTGAATCGAGTCGATCCAATGTGGCAAGGACCGCTGGTTTAACTCCAGTTATATTAGGTTGCCTGCCGCGAAGCGGGCAGGTAAATCAAAACAATAAACCAAGTGCCAATGTGCCAAGGACCATTGGTTTAACCCAGGTTAGATTAGGTTGCCCGCCGCGGAGCGTGCAGATAAATCAAGAAAACATACGCGCGGCAGCGCGAACTCTCGATTCAATATAGGACCATGTGGCAAGGACTGTTGAATCAATCAAAAATAATAAACGTGGCAACGTTGAGTTAGTTGCGTTCGCATCTACTATCTTTCTTCTTGAAAATGTCTAAAATTATTTTCGAAAACACGAATTTTATTTATTTAAACAACGTAAAAGTAATTTTTGTTTCCGGATCTTAGTTAAAGAGAGCCAAAGACGATTAACAACAGTTACACCAGGTAAAAAGTTCGCAACACTAAGTTTCGAAACAATCCCGTATTCTTTACCAAGTCCTATAATGTGTATGAAAATGAGATAACACGCTACTATAAGTTACAAGAAGATATATCTTCTTAGAACTTATCAGCGTTAAGGTGCTCTTCGTGGTATGTTGGTTCGTTGTTGGTTCGTGATTATATAGAAAAAGTGGATAATTTTCTACACAACAACAAGTTTAATAAACTAAATAAAGACCCGACCGTAAAGTTTCAAAAAACAATCAAAAATCCTTAAAATCTATTAATTATGTTATCACAAGTGAATCCAAACATCATTATGTTAGTATGAATCCTCAAGCACCGATCCTGTATGGTCTGCCCAAGCTCCATAAAGACAACATTCCGATTAGACCCATATGCTCATATATCAATGCACCATGCGGTAAAATAAGTAAATATCTATGTAAATCCTTTCTCAATTTAGCGAATTTTAAACCCAATCACTCCGTAAAAGCACATCCGATCTCATTGGAAAAATCTCAAACCTTACATTGAATAACACCGAAAAACTGGCATAACTCGATGTAGTCAATCTCTTTCCCAGTGTCCCACCGGATAATTGTTTACAAATAATTAATAAAATCCTAAAAAAGAATAACATTCCTAGCACTCACAGAAATGAATACTTACAATTGTTTGACTTGTCAAAATTTCACCAAGAGCTAAAACAGTGTCAGAATTAATATAATTATGTTATATGTTAATATTTAGCCATATTTCAAATTTTAGGAATAAAACTTGCTTCAATTTCGTTATGCACAATTGGTAGGTACGCTTTTGGAAACCGACTAGTACGGTTTAGGCACCTGGTGTCCCAAATCGTACTGATTGCAGTGTTCCCAAAAAGAAGCTATTTTTTTTTAATAAGGAAGACATAGCAGTAAAAATGCAACTAGGAGAAGCAGAAAGGACCAATTAATGAAAATTAACTTAAAAACATGTTTTCGTAGAAATATATCACAGAATGTCTTAACCAGCCCGATTTGGGCAACTCTTTCCAAAGAATTTATAGGCTGGTTCTTTCTAGAATATGTCACAGTACAGCATTTGGAAATACAGTATAATCTCGGTAATTCGGACGACACGTTCAGTAATCCGGCGCGAGCTCTATCCTCCCACCACTCTTTCTTATTATGCGGCGGCTGTCTGTCCCATATGTGTCGGATTATCAAGATTATACTGTATATAGTTTCAGCTGATGTTGTTGAGACCAAGCAACCTGTAAGTAATTGTAATGAAGGGTTATTGCATCAGACTTTCTGTTAACAGAGGAATACAGCTTTACATCATCCGCAAAGGCCAATGCTGGACATTTTAAGGCAGTAGAAAGATTATCGATAAAGAACACAAAGAAAAGAGAGATTTGAATCTTGTGGAACCCCTTACGAGGGGATATGAAATAATTAGATTTAAAATCATTATAGAATTGTGTCTATCCATATTTGACTTGTTAAATGCTCGCATTTAGTGTCATCTAGATTTACCTTAACCTAAAATATTTACGATAAAAACAAACTTGTCCTTGAAAAGGTTATGGCGCAAGGAACGGATCAACTTGGATGTTTAGAGTGGTATCTACCTGGGACGTAAGAACGATGAACTGATTGTAGATTGCTTAGCCTTTCCAGATGATATGGCACTGATTGCTAGTTCTCTTGAGGTGACAACAATGCAGGTAAATTGCCTCAGAAAACAGGCTGCTAAAGTGGGTCTTCAAGTGTTGCTGGAGAAAACCGAATGTTTCACCAAGATCAAAGAAGCAAACAGAGAGATGTTACTAGAACAGGGAAACATCAAGAGGACTGAGTAACTTAAGTAATAATAATATAATAATCCGTTATTGGCATAAATGCAGATACACGACCGTTCGTTCATTAGTGTTGTGACAAGTATAGAACAAAAAATAACAACAAAGAAAACAAAAAAAGACACCAGAGTGAAACGGAAAATAAAAATATCCAAATTAATACAGCAAAAACTAAACAGTTCAAAAGTTCTTAGATCAAAAAAACAAAAAAAAGCAAAAAAAGGAAGCCTTAACCGTGTCCTTTGCACTTCGATATCTTTTCATGTACACAAAACCGGAGCACCTTTCATCCATAACCTTCTTCCAGTTTTTCGCCACTGACTTTTCCTCTTCGCTCCATTCACATTTCTTACAGCTTAACACCCAATGTTCCCAGAGCTCCTCCCCTTCTCCACATACTCGACAAGTCCTATCTGTTGCAGCCATCCAATATCTTCTACCCCTTTCCTCACTACCGCACCTAAACCGGGCAATCGCTACCTGTGGGGCTTTAGGATTAACTAGATACTCTGGACATCTGCCAAAAACTTGGATTTTGCTGCAGTCTCTATTATAGGTACCCTCATCTATGTGTCTTTGTCTCTCTTGCAGCTCTATCTCCAGTAGTCTATCTGCCAGAATCCTTTCCACTAACATTCCCTCATTCATCATTCTCTCGATCTCTTCTTGGTTCCATCCCCCTCTTTCATACATACGCTTGCGCAGACATCCCCATTTTGTTTCCTTATTACTCCCTTTACCCTCCTTTCTTACCGCTTTCAGAACGTCTTTCACTATTCTTTCTTCTCCCACACTTCTCACTTTCCTTTCAAATTTAGCCACTCTCATAACCGCGGTGTTTGCCACCTTGTTAGAATTTGCTTCTTGTTGAACGATGTACCAGGGGGTGGACTTTTCTAGCTGCAGGGCCCTCTTTATGAACTGTAACTGCACTCTCTCTATGTCGTTTTCCTCTTTCACACCCCAAATTTCTGCCCCATACATCATAATACTACGTACGCACGCCTTCCATACAATCATTTTCGCCCTGAAATTTTCCCTCAAGTATACTCTCCATGTATCCCAGAGCCTGTTAGCAGCCACCCACGCTTCTTTTACTATATACTTGATATGTGCAGCGCACGACGATCTTTTCCGTCCCTATTACCACCCCTCCCGCTTGACCCAAGCTTAGCGTTCTCTCGAGGTCCGCAGTATATAGATTAAATAGTAGTGGACTTAACGGGCACCCTGTTTAATCCTTTCCTAACCTCAAATCTTTCAGATAGCCTTTCACCTATCTTCACTCTACACCATGTTCTCTCATATAGATGCTCAATGCTCTCCCTGATCTGTTGCGATATACCTTTCTCCCTCATATATTCCCACATTTTCTCTCTCACTACTGAGTCATATGCAGCTTTGAGGTCAACAAATACCGCGTACAATTTCCCCTTAGGTTTAGCTATTTCTCTTTGTATGATATAATTCAATAGGTATATCTGTTCAGTTGTTCCGCGTCTTTTTCTGAAGTCAGCTTGTACCTCTGGGATTAGATTCCTTTTCTCTGCTTCTTCTTGTTACTTTTTTTCCAGTATCTTTGCATAGATCTTGTATGCCGTGTCCATTAGAGTTATCCCCCTATAGCTTCCTAGTTCCTCCTTGTTACCTTGCTTAAAAACTGGTACAATAATTCCTTCCCTCCAACTGTCCGTAATTTGTTTGCTATCTTTGAAAAAGCTGTTAAGTTCACCACGAAGTCTCTCCTTCACAATTTGTGTGGCTAGACACCACGCCTCACTTGGCACCGAGTCTGGGCCTGGAGCTTTCTTTCTTTTGAGTGCTGACATAACCGTTTCAACCTCTTCCTCTGTAATCTCTTGTGATTGCGATTCCACTGGTCTAAAATCTCTCCATCTTTGCTCCCTAATTTCTGTCTCTCCGGCCAGCAACTCACATAAGTGAATTTTCCACCTTTCTGTGCTGATTATTGATGAGTTCTCTCTTTTTGGTTTCCTTGCAGCAATCAGGTTCCAAAAGTATCTCGGAGAATGGATTGAACCCAACTTATCAGAAAGAGCATCATTGTCCATGAGAGTCAATAAGTTAGAACTGGCCTATCGACTGACTAAGAACACCTACAACAAGAAATGCCTGTCACGCAACCTGAAACTTGAGCACTACACATCAGTCTTACGACCAGAAGCCCTATATGCCATGGAGTGTCTTTCCTTGAACCGAAGAGGTCTGGTAGAGAAATTGGAAGTCAGAGAGAGGAGAATCCTCGGGAAGGTCCTAGGCACGGTAAAGGAAGATGGGGAATTCCGAAGGCGACATAACTCTGAGCTCTACGAACATATTGAGAGGCTCTCTGACTGTGCAAGGAAAAGAAGGGCAGCTTTCTTTGGCCACGTTGCAAGATTTCCTCCAAACCGTCTAACCAACCGACTGTTCACCTTCTGGCACAACAAGAAGGTTCGTACCACGTGGTTGACAGAAGCCGAGAAGAATATTAAAGAACGGGGAATAACAGATCTCCAAAACAGACGGTCTATGAGACACACCCTGTAGGAAGTCCGTGGATTTCAGGAAAAAACCTGAGAGAAAGGTACCCCCTGGACAGAAGAGAGAAAGGAGTTACACCGGCAAAAGATGCGACAATACTGGACAAAGATCAAAGCCCAAAAGTTTAACAAGCGTGGTCCAAAGTAGGCCTATTCGAAACAAGAAGAAGAGACTTGTCTAGTTTGTATAATCTTGTCTAGTCTTTCTTGGTTATCAGATCTTGTTGGAACTAATACGGTCTCGTCTGGTCTTGTCTGATCTTCTCTGGTCTTGTCTAGTCTTGTCTGCTCTTGTCTGGTCTTGTTTCATCATTTCTAGTTTTGTCTGGACTTGTCTGCTCTTGTCTGGTTCTGTCTGGTTTTTACTAGTCTTGTCTGGCATGTCAGGTCTTGTCAGGTCTAGCCTGGTCTCGTCTGGTATTGTCTTGTCTTACATATATTTCCACATAATATATCTTATTATGTGGAAAGTTCCAGAATATGCATTTCACATGTAATGTTAACATAATTTATACGGACTAGTCCCTAGCTAAAGTTAGAGTTAAGTTCAACTAGGGGCCTATTTCAAGATCAACAAACTTCGTACACTAATCGTTGACCTATTTTAACACCGCTGTGGCATAAATGCACTCTCGTAAATTCCCTTATCTCCCGGCGCATAAGTTCACTAAAATTTCAAGTCTCGATATTCTCGTTTGTTTTTTGAGGAGTTTTGCAGTGCACTTTTCCCTCCTTTCTTATCCGCTATGCATTTTAAACGAGAGAAGGTGAAGTAAAAAAGGAGGGGAAATATTGAATACTGCTTATTAGGTAAAAAGCTGCTTATGGAAATTCGCTTGAAACTTTCATCCTCTTACCAATTTAGAAAGACAGAGGGCCAGCGTAATTATTCTCTCTCGAGTTCAAAATTAAAATGCAACAGAAAAATTTGAATTGTTAATTATTGTGTGCTACGTTGTCAGCGCTTTATGAATAGATTCGAAGTCTCTAACGTTTTAAATTTTCAACCGGGTTTTTTTTTTGTTTTTCATTTGTTCTTTGTTTGATCTGCTCTAGCGTTGACGAACACTCCATAATTACAATTATGTTACATGAAATTTCACTGAAATTAGTTTTTCCTTCGTGCTTCATAAATCACATACACTAAAAGTGGTTCAATTTAGAAATGATATAATTGTGCCGTAAATAGTAAATTATAGTACAATTATTAAAATAGTCCAAATGTTATATAACAACTTCAATATATAATACACACTAGAAGAAGAAAAATTATCTCAACGTCAACAAACAGCTATCAAAAGGTAAAGTCAACAAAAGGCTATCGACCACTAAGTCTTTCTGCCCGATAATACACACTATTTTTAATAATATATTAATTTAATTACTATTTTTATCTCTCTAGTCATGACTAACTAATCCTCAACTGCATCAACTAACTGCATCCTAGCTTTTTTTTTCCTCTATAGTGTATAGTAGAATGATAATTCAATTAGTAAGTATTGCAATAGTTATTTAGTAAACTAGTTAGAATGCTAATTGAATCCGAAGCCAATTTAATTCAGTAAAAAACTCACGAACAATTTCCTAAACTTCTAGTTTCATTAAACATTCACAAACGTCAGCACTTAGCAAGGAAGTTCTATAGATACTATTTTTTTGAATGTGCATATGCGAAAAAGTTGCTAGAAAGTACGAAAATTAATAAAGCGAATAATAAATTGAACTTTTTTATAATTTAATAGCAATACTAGACAAACAATACAAGGTGAATAAAACTAGATAGACAAGACTAGACAGATAAGCCTAGACAATGAAGACTAGGTGGAGAAAACTAGATAGACAAGACTAGAAAGGCAAGACTAGACAGACAAAACTACAAGACAAGACTGAACATTCTGGGATTAGATATTCAAAATCAATAAAGACTGAACTAGGCATTTGTGATTACTAAGAGGAGACATGCCAGGCTTACGTAAAGTTTTATTATTGAAGTATAACAAGTAAATGGAGTGTAGCAGAGCAAAATTGCAGAAATTGCAGTTACTGTTGTAATTTCTCCGACAAGAATGCAACGATATCAGTTTGAAGATCGTTCTGTTCCGAAGTTTTTTTTTCCCAAAAAGGACACTTTCCTCCGTTCTCCGTCGGCAGTTCCGTCGAGATTTGCATAAATATTCCGCGAGCTTTGCAGCATTCAATTTAATGACTAATTATCTTTTAATTACTTTCCGAAATAAATGTCGGCTGTGGTGATTAAGTTTCTTCTTGTGGTTTTTGTCTGATTTACATTAAATGGAAATTATTGTCCAGGGAATTACGCTAATTAGGAACGGCTAGATTAATCTCATTTAGCTTAGTCTTGTATCTATTATAATTCCATCTTGTCTGGCAAAAAGCGATTCTTCTTATCCTTACCAAACGATCTCGTTTTGTAGCTACAATATTCTCCAAAATAAACAGAAAGTTAGAGTGCTGTTGAATTTGCTCATATAATGAATAATTTATCATATTTGACTTATTTGTCACAATTTTCATATTAATGTTAAGCTGGTGCTGAAATCGTCTTACAAATGGTCCTCAAAACTAAAGAAAAAGTATATAAGTTACAAATAAAATGATTTTATCCTAAGCGACCAATCTATAAAACTGTACCGAATCTGGGACTGGGATTTTTTTAAACTTAGTGTTCGGACCGTGTCTCACTAAATTCCAAAATTTCCAAGCGAAAACACAGGCTGGTCAAATTACTTACCTGTGGGGGTTTCTAGCGTCTCCTCCACGTGGGATCGTCCTTACGGCGCCTCTTAAGGGAGGAAATGGGGATACTATGTATAAGTATTCCCTTAAAATTGTCGTCTTCAGGACGTTGGGTTCCGCTTCAGCCCTTGGGCACGTGATCACCCCCTGGTTAGTTTGGCTTTAAAATTCTATCAAGTCGAAGTGGGTTTTTCGTGTTTTTCTCGCTCTCCGCGCTTCGAACCTTCCGAGCGTACTTAGTCGACTGATATATCAATTCGCGAAATGATAATTAAATCGCGCGGTTTCGGCACAGATCGATACACCTTATCCCCTTCTATTGATCGGTGCCGAAATAAATTCAAATATTAAATTTAAAAACCTGGATGCGCTAAAATTGGCGCGAACACTTAGTGTTTCGGACTTTTTACCAGGTCTAACTGTTATTATTCGTCTTTGGCACTCTTTAACTAAGATCTGGAAGAAAAATTAAGCTTCTACGTTGTCTACGTTGGTTCAGTAAATATATTTGTGTTTTTTGAAAATAATTGTTGACATTTTCAAAATGACAGATAGTAGATGCAAACGCGACTAACTCGACGTTGCCACTACTGCCAAGTTGTATCTACATTCTCAGTTATGTGTCATACACGTCAGTTATTTGGTGAAGAATAAAAAATGCAAATTTTTTATTCTTCTATAGGTATCTTCTTCAAATGTTGGCGACCACGTTGGCCCATCTTATCCTATTCACTGCAGCTCGGAATAAGTCGGTTGGTGTTAGGCCAGTCCATTTTCTAAGATTGTCCAGCCAGGATATACGCCTGCGTCCAGAGCCTCGCCTGCCCTCAATCTTGCCTTGTAGGATTAATTGTAGAAGTTGGTACTTATCATTACGTATATTGTGGCCAAAGTTGGCCAGTTTTCTGTTCTTTACAGTAGTTATAATTTCCTTGTCTTTTCTGAGCGTCTCGAGAATCGTGATGCTAGTTGTATGGTATGTGTATGAGACCCGTAGCATGCGTCGGTAGCACCACATTTCGAATACCTCTAAGCGTTTGGTTTCAGCCTCGGTAAGACTCCAGCTTTCTATTCCATAGAGGAGAACACTAAAGAAAGTAGCATCTGAGAATTCTTATGCGTATATTGATATTAAGAGAGAGGTTACAAAGGACTTTTTTTAAGGCGGTTAAAAGCACTTTGGGAAGCTGGATTTTATTCTAACCCACAAGACGTTCCCAAGAAAGTTGAAAGCGAGAATATTTGATTCAAGTGTTGCACCGGTTCTCACATATGGCGCAGAAACCACAACATGTACCCAACAGAACATCAAGAAGCTGGCCGTTACGCAAAGATCAATGGAACGGAAAATGCTAGGCATAACGTTACGCCACAAGAAAAGGAACGAATGGGTGCGGAAGAAGACAGGTGTTGCGGACGTGGTGGAAAGAGTGGCGCAACCGAAATGGAGTTAGGCTGGGCATATCCTACGAACAACTGATGACAGATGGTCTCACAGAATCCTGGTATGGAGACAAGATACGGAAGGAGAAACATAGGCCGCTCCCCTAAAAGATGGAGTGACGATATCCGGGAAGTAGCAGGAAGGAAATTGTTAAGTCTGGCGAGGAATAGAAAAGAATGGAAAGTTAAAAGGGAAGACTATGTCCAATATTGGAAGAATAAAGTCTGAAAAAGAAAAAGAAGAGAAAAGCACTTCTGGCTTTTTCAATTCGAGTTCTTATTTTATAACTATGATCCCATGTATCACTAATATTGCAGCCCAGGTAGCATATTTGTTTTACTCTTTCCAATGGTGTGTCGTTTACCATAAACTGAGCATTTATGTGGATGTTCTTACTGATAATCATTATTTTAGTCTTTTTAGAGTTTAGTTTTAGTCCGTATTCGTTGCTTGCTTCTACAATATTATCTATCAATCTCTGGAGACCCTCCGCACTATCTGCTAGCAGTATGGTGTCATCTGCATATATAATATTATTGATAAGTTGACCATTTATTGTAATACCGTCTTCTGAATCATCCAAGGCTTCTCTAAAGAGATTTTCTGAATATAAATTGAACAATTGCGGTGATGGAAGTGATACCATAACAGCAGAACTCTTAAAAAGCGGTGGAGATCACTTGTGGACACGAATCCACGGATTAATTGTCATGGTATGGAATACGGAAACCATGCCTAAGGAATGGAAAAAGGCATCATATGCCCAATCCATAAAAAGGGAAATAAGAAGGACTGCGCTAACTACCGAGGGATCACTCTTTTAAATATAGCCTACAAGGTGCTGTCAGCGGTAATATGCAAAAGACTTGCAATATAGAGAGAATTGCAATATAAAAGAATATTGAGAATTGAAATAGTGAGATTAATTGAGAATTCAGAAGAAATATTAAGCGATTACCAGTCTGGATTCCGAAGCAACAGGTCGACCATAGATCAAATTCACACGCAAAGACAAATAATGGAAAAATGTTATGAGCATAACATAACATTGTATAGCATATATATTGACTACAAACAGGCATTTGATAGTGTCTCCAGAAAAGAGCTAATGAGGCAATTACTGGTGCTAGGAGTACCCATGAAACTGGCTAGACTTGTAGGACTAACACTAACTGAGTCAAGTGCGCAAGTCCTACTAGACTCCAAGCTCATGGGCGACTTTGCAATAGGAACGGGAGTAAAACAGGGCGATGCCTTATCTGCAATGTTGTTCAACCTATTGCTGGATGTAGTAATCAGAGAGGTGAACGTAACAGGCACCCTAAAAACTAGAGCAGCGCAAGTGGGAGCATACGCTGACGATATATACATCGCATCAAGAGGTAGGGAGCACCTAAAAGAAATAACAGCGAGACTTGAACAAAAATCTGAACCATGCGGACTGATAATAAACGAAAATAAAACAAAGTACATGAGATGTGGTAGGGAGCAAGTGACAGATTTAAGACCAATTCAAGTAAATGGTGGAAACTACGAGGAAGTGACCGAGTTTACCTACCTAGGGGCTAAGTTAACGAGCCAAAATAAGATGAGTGAGGAAATCGCTCACAGAATTATGTTAGGGAGGAAAGCATACTTTGCCAACAGGAAACTGCTGGATCCAAACTACTGAGCAGAAAAGCTAAACTGAATGTGTACAAAACACTAATCCGTCCAATAATTACTTATGCGGGGAAAACATGGACACTATGCAAAAGTGCTGAAAGAAATATCATAAGAAAAATATTTGGAGGGATACAGGAAGAAGAAGGATGGAGAATAAGAACCAACGCAGAAATAGATGGAATACTAGAGGGAAGAGACATTGTGAGGCATGTGAAGGCGCAGAGGCTAAGGTGGTTTGGGCACATCATGCGAATGAAGGACGACCGAACTCCAAAAGCTCTGACGCTATGGTTCCCTGCCGAAAAGAGATCGAGAGGCAGGCCACGAATAAGATGGAGAGACGACGTTATTAAAGACTTGAAAGTACTCGAGGTGCGGCAATGGCCCCACACAGTACAGGACAGAAGGATATGGAAGGACGTTGTAAAGCAGGCCAAGGCGCATAGAGGGCTGTAGCGCCAAGGAAAAAATTTAAAAAAAAAATTGTTGGAGATATAGATTTGAGATTAGTCTTATATCCTTACCATCAATTCACGATGCTTTTAGAATGTCAATTAGTTTCCCGTGCGACACTTTGTCAAATGCCTTATCGAAGTCAATGAAGCATGTAAATATGTCGCATTTGACGTCCCTCGCTCTTTGTATTAGTACTTGCAAGCTGAAAAGTGCTTCTCTTGTTCCAAGGCCCGCTCTGAATCCAAATTGCACTTCACCGAGGTGATCTTCTAATTTGGTGCAGATGCGAGAGTAAATGATATTTAGGAGTACTCTAAGTGCGTGGCTCATTAAACTAATTAGTCTGTGGTCCTCGCATTTCTTGGCGTTGGTTTTTTTTAGGAATTGGGATGAATATAGATAGCAACCAGTCCTTTGGTAAGTGTCCAGTCTCATATATGTTATTAAATAGCTTGGTAAGAGTTGTGATTTGGGATGCCTCTAGTAGTTTCAAAATTTCCCCATGAACATCATCGGGTCCTGGCGATTTCCCATGTTTGAGTCGTTTAATGCCCTTTTCAACTTCTTCATTTGTTATTTCTGGGCCGTAGGGGTTGTTTATTTCGGGCGGTGTTCTTATTGTATCTTCGAATAGCTCTTCCATATATTCCTTCCATTTTTCCTGTCTGGTCTCAATCCTGGTCAAAATCTGGCCCTCGCTGTGCCCTCGCTGACCGTCGTATTGTGTTCTGCATCTCTTTAATCTTTTTATGCATGTGGAAGTCGTCATGTTTTTGTTGAAGAGTTTCAATTTCTATACACCTTTCAGTTAGCCACATCTCTTTTGCTTCCTTTATTTTCCATAGTATATTCTTGTGGAGTTTATTGTATTCATTGATATTTTTATCTTTCGTCGTTCCTCCATCATCTTCAATATTTCGTCTGTCATCCATTCTTGTTTTTTTTTCTTTTTTTGATTTCATATTTTCACATGTTAGTGTGGTAATAGATGTCTCATTTCATTCCATTGCTCTTCTATGTCGTTGGTGTAGTTTTCAGCTATTTTGGCGAAGTTTTCATTAAGCTCTTCTTTGACTTTTTCCTGGATGATATTTTCTTTCAATAGTCTTATGTCCTTTTTGGGCATCATTTTCTTACGAATTATTTTGAATCGTATGTTGACATTTGCAATTACAGTGGTACCTCGAGATACGAGTGCCCTAACATACGACTTATTTGAGATACGAGCTGTCGAGCGAGCGAAGTTTTGTTTTGAAATACGAGCGACATTTGTGATACGAGTAACGGCCAGCTGCGACGCTGCACACGGCCCACCGGATTACTACGCCTGCGTCTCGTGCGTCTTGCGCATTATCCCATCTCGGGGGATCATCTGGGGGAATACTATCGTATTCCCCCAGTGTGCTTGTTTACCTCGCTGTCGATTCATCTTTGCTAAGTTTTGCTAGAGCTTTGAGCTTTTTGTACATTTACATACTTTATCACATTTTTTTTATAACCAAGAAAAATAACCGAAAAAAGTGAGTGGAAAGGTCAGTGCTCAGAAGAAGATGATGTCTATTGAATTAAAGCGTGAAATCATAACAAAAATGAGCAAGGTGTGCAAGTAGCTGACTTACGGGCGTGGCAGTACGGGCGTAGTACTTCAACGATATGCACTGGTCAGAAAGTGACGAGATCAGAAAGCGCGATTTTACAGCACGCGTCCAAGTTTGGAAAACGACGAGCGTAACGAGGAGTTGCTAATGGAGTTTTCTAAGTGCTTACGAACGAGTTTTTTTATAGAATTTTTTCTATTTTGCGCCCTTTTAAGTCATTTCTAAATAAAAAAATTGTCGATACATATTGACATAATTGTATCGCACTCGGCGAGCCATAACCGCACGCATATAAGTGCTGTTATGAGTCCATTACATACGCAAAATAGAAGAAGGGCATAACGCCAGCTAAGGGTGTTACAATAATTTCTAAACTCCGGAGCTCTCACCATGAAAAGATGGAGAAACTACTGATGGTTTGGTTGACGGAGAAGCAGCTTAAAGGCGATACCTTAACACAGGGCATCATATGCGAGAAGGCACGAGCGATTTACGGTGATTTTCTGAATCGCGGGGTCTGATTCAGAAAATCACCGTAAATCGCTCGTGCCTTCTCGCATATGATGCCCTGTGTTAAGGTATCGCCTTTAAGCTGCTTCTCCGTCAACCAAACCATCAGTGGTTTCTCCATCTTTTCATGGTGAGAGCTCCGGAGTTTAGAAATTATTGTACTTGTATTGTACTATTACACTTCCACGGACGAGGAATCGAAAGACTCGTTTATAGCCAGTCGAGGCTGGTTTGACAACTTTAGGAAAAGAACCGGCATTCACTCCGTTGCCAGGCATGGTGAGGCAGCAAGTTCGGTTGTGAAGGCAGCTGAGGATCATCTCAAAACTTTTTCCGAACTGATAGAAGCCCATGGATACATCCCCCAGCAAGTCTTCAACTATGACGAAACAGGGCTTTTCTGGAAGAATATGCCGAATAGGACTTACATAACGACAGAGGAGAAGATAATGCCAGGTCACATACCCATGAAAGATAAACTAGCTCTCGCACTGTGCGCCAATGCCAGTGACGACAGAAAGATAAAGCCTCTGCTAGTATAGCAGTCGGAAAACCACAGAGCCTTTAAGTCACATAAGATTTTAAAGGAAAAACTGCAAGTTATGTGGAGGGCAAACCCGAAGACATGGGTCACTAGGCAATTCTTTGTGCAGTGGGTAAACCTGGTTTTTGGCACTTCTGTTAATAAACATCTACAAAAAACAACCTATCCATATTCCTACCCTTCTCGTCCTCGACAATGCTTCTGCTCACCTACCGAACCTCGAAGATGATATCCTCGAAGAGTTCAAGTTTATATCTACCACATAACACCACTCATATCCTGCAGCCCATGGATCTTCAGGTGATTTCTAATTCACTAATACACTAAGCACCTGTTCCGGCGCTGCTTTTAGGTGACAGAGAACACAAACCTCACCCTTCGAGAGTACTGGAAGGACCACTTTAACATCGTGATATGCATCAAAATTATTGATCAGGCCTGGCTGAGTGTTACAAAGAGGACCTTGACCTCTACATGGAAGAAGCCTGAGACTGCAGCCGAAAGGACCTTCGAAGGATTCAAACCTGAAGTGTGAGTGGAGGAGGAGATTGTGTCTCCGGGAAAATCCATGGGCCTGGTGATGGAGGAGAGAGACGTGAACGATCTCGTCGAGTAGCACTCTCAGGAACTGACGACCGAGTAATTACAAGAGTTACAGTCGCAGCAGCATTCGGGGGTTCTGCAAGATATTGGTTTCTAGGAAGAGCCAGAGGTGGAGGAAGTTATCTCTACAAGTGTGATAAAAGAGATCTTGGGAATGTGGGAGAGAGTTTCACAGTTGGTGGAAAAGAAACAAAAATTGCAACTGGTCGTGCATCGGAGCTATTTAATTAAAAAAAAAATGTGGGTAGCATTTTTAGGGCTGGAACGGATTAAATGCATTTCAATTAATTTGAATGGGGAAAATTGCATTGAGATACCAGCTAATTGGCCTACGAGCAAAGTTAAGGAACGAATTAAACTCGTATCTCGAGGTATCAGTGTAATAGATTCTGGTCTGAGAAGACATCTGCGCCTGGATATGTTTTTTGCTGAGGTGATGGAGTTTTGAAACCTTTTGTTTACGTTGATAAAATCAATTTGGTTCCTCATAATTCTCTCTGGAGTATCTCCGGGAGCTTTCCATGTATAAAGCCTTCTGGGATGTACTTTGAAAAATGTATTCATAACTGCGATGTCCGTCTCTTGGCAGAACTGGATCAGCCTTTCTCCTCTTTCATTTCTCGTGCCTAGGCCGTATCTTCCCACAACGCTGTCAACGATACCCTGTCCTATTTTGGCGTTAAAATCGCCCATAATGATATTTAGCTCATGTGTTTGAGTGAGTTTTAATGTGTCTTCTAGGGTCAGATAGAAATTTTCTATTTCTGTAGATTCAGCTGTGGGTGCGTAAACCTGATTGACTTTCATGTCAGAAGGCCAGCGTTAATCTTCAACAGTGCTATTCTGTCTGACATGGGTGTAAATCCTATCACTGCTTTAGCTATTTCCTTTTTTACCATTATAGCCACGCCATTTCTGTTTCGTGTCATCTCCCGAGTAATATATATGGTGCTCGCCCATGACTGTCTTTCCGGAATTTGGCCATCGAAATTCACTGCATCCTAAAACATCGATGTTCAGGCGTTTCATTTCTTGAATATTATTTGCTGCTTTGCCTCGCTGATACATGCTTCGAATGATCCATGTATCGATTCTTTTCACGATTGGGTCATTATTGGCTGACCGGGAGATTCTGCGCACCCTGTCTCCACTTAAGGGGTGCCCGGGACTGAGGGCCGTTTCTTTCTGATTTTCAGACATTGTGGTGTCCTGGGGGAGTATTAGATACCAGGTAGTTTCTCATTGCTTTCCTGGCCTTGTAAATCAGCCGCTTCTAACATGAAGTACCGACGTTGTTTGCAGCCGCCCATTCTGGTTCAGACGCTGCAGTGCACGTTTTGGTCCGCCCCGGCTATTTGATTTTACCAGTACCACCCATATCTGGGAGGCGTTACCCTATCCGCCACCTGGAGAGGCGCCTGATGGAGGACTAGCAATCCCACACGGGAAATTTTTTATTACAAAAACCCAAATATTTCTCCGAAATAAGAAAAAAAAAATTACAAGGCCTTTCCACTACAATGTGCATGCAATTTCTGTGGTTGTACCGTTAATAAGTAGGTACCAAAAAAGCAACCAAATTTGAAGTATTCCGACACAGTTTCAAGAGGCCGTTTTTGCACTTGTAGCATTTATACGACCCCTCGGCCGGGATCAACCTCCGCTCAACCAAATTCTTGACGGTTTCCTCTGGATCCTGCAGACACTTAAATAATTAACTAAAGACATTGTGGCTGTTTGTGGCGTGGCTGTTCGTTGCAATATGAATGCAACTTCAATACGACGCTTAAGATTGTATATATGTTGCCAAAATTATAGTTTTTCATATAAACGGGCATATAAACAAAAATAAACGTGGCAACGTCCTTCGAATCTACTATCTGTCATCTTGAAAATGTCAACAATTATTTTCAACAAAAACAAAAACACGAATATTTATTTAACCAACGTAGACAACGTAGAAGCTTAGTTTTTGCTTGCGGATCTTAGTTAAAGAGTTCCAAAGACGTTTAACAGTTACAACAGGTAAAAAGTCCGCAACATTAAGTTTAAAAAAAATCCCGTATTCTTTACCTAAGCCCCGAATCTGCTATTTTGGATTTTGCACGAAAAATTTAGAATGTGCTGAAATTTACAAATGTCTGCCTGGGTAAATGTTTAACTTCGGAAATCACACTCACGTTCAATATCCATTTTTTTTTTTTGCAAAACGTCATTTGGTAAACGTACGTTGTTTAGTGTGCTGTTCAAAAGCAAAGGCTTGTTGTAAACAGAAGACTTGATGCGAAAGGATGTGGCTTGGCTGAAAGCAAAGGACTTCCAAAAAATAAAGCAAGTTATGAAAACTTACCTCACCCACCTTCTCTGAGTGCATCTCCAACTAATTTTTAAACTTTTGAGAAATTCCACGTGAAAATGTTTTCAAAGATCAAGTATTAGTTCCCGATGAATTCGTTAATTTGAGTACATGAGTACTAATCAACGGTCTAAATCGATGTCGATTTCATAACAAAACATAAATCTTTCTGACATCCTGAAGAATATTTATTCCCCGATTGCGACGCAGTCAGGGTATTAAGCTCAGCAACCCGGAGCGAAAAAGCGAGCGGCGATCGCGATTACCAGCGATGCGTTCCGGATTGCACGGACGCAAAGCGTTCCGAAAGTGCAGCGGCACTTGGCGACATCCAGCTTTAAAAGAATTCCGAGACGCGAAACACATCGGGGCTCAATTCGGATCCGGATCGGGTTCTCGCGTCCCCCACCGGCCCCCTCGCTCGCAACTCTCAACGACAATACATTGAATCGACGACAACAATCCTTTCAACAAAAGGAATAAATCAAAGGTTTCGTGAAAACACTACAAACATTTCTTAAGTATTCCGTGGAATAATAAAAATGTTGGATTGAAAAGGGCAACGTTTCTAAATTTATCAATATATTATAATCTAAAGCTACGTACATTCCACACAAAAAAGTAGCGTATAGTCCTGGTATTGTTTGACTATAGCTGTGTGAGCGATTTGTATAGCCTGAAATAATCTAAAGCTACGTGCACTCAGCACAGAAAACTAGCGTATAGTCCTGCTATTGTTTCACTATAGCTGTGTGAGCGGTTGTTATAGTCTGAAACAATCTAAAGCTACGTACACTCAGCACAGAGAACTAGCGTATAGTCCTGGTATTGTTTGACTATAGCTGTGTGAGCGGTTTGTAGAGTCTGAAACAATCTAAAGCTACGTGCACTCAGCACAGGAAACTTGCGTATAGTCCTGCTATTGTTTGACTATAGCTGTGTGAGCGGTTTTTATAGTCTGAAACAATCTAAAGCTACGTACACTCAGCACAGAGAACTAGCGTATAGTCATGGTATTGTTTGACTATAGCTGTGTGAGCGGTTTGTAGAGTCTGAAACAATCTAAAGCTACGTGCACTCAGCACAGGAAACTAGCGTATAGTCATGGTATTGTTTGACTATAGCTGTGTGAGCGGTTTGTAGAGTCTGAAACAATCTAAAGCTACGTGCACTCAGCACAGGAAACTAGCGTATAGTCCTGGTATTGTTTCACTATAGCTGTGTGACCGGTTCGTATAGTCTGAAACAATTCGTATAGTTGAAGTATACGAAGTGGTCACATAGCTATAATCGAACTATAGTAGGACTATACGCTACTTTTATATACCGTGTGTATGTAACTTAAGACTATATAGCGAACACTACACAGAAAATACTAGACAAACAAAACTAGACAGACAGGAATAGACAGACAAGAGTACACAGACAAGGCTGGACAGACAATACTAGACAAACAAAACAAGACACAAAGGGCTAGACAGACAAGACTGGATGATCCAGACCAGACGGATAATACTAGACAAACAAGAACGTTCTTTTCTAATATTTTCTCTTATCATCATTGATTATACCATGTGCTTTCTTTTATTCATTGTTTCAATAAATGTCTTCGTTTGTTGAGATCAGGATATCAATTCGGTTTTGTTGAAAATAATCTATACAGAAATTTTTCCGAAAGTGTGTTTTATGTATGGAATCGGGGGCCGCGTAATCCCGTGGGAAGTTCCTGGCATCGGGAGTCGAGAGGACGCGCGGCGGCAATCTATTCCCGTTGGGCCGAGAGCCTTGTTTCCACTTTCGATACCATTACAGCGGAACACGGACCAATATATTCCCCCTTATCAACATATGCAATGACACACAAGCGCAATCATGAATCATCTTCCTCCTCTGCTCCACAGTCTGCTGCTTCTTATTTTCTAGTCTTTGTTCTCGTCGTTGCCATCGATTTTTCATACAGAGATGAGGAATTGAAAGTTGTTGATCTTATTAGTTTTCTCTCACTCTCCCTCTGTGCCGCGGTGCCTATCTCTCTCCCAGTCGCTTCTTTTTCGCCGCAAATTCTTGTTACGCACGGATTCTTGCTCCCGCGCTTAATGACCCAACGCATTTTATGATACAACTTATTCACGAGAACTTATTAAAATTGTTATTAATATTTCCCTCGCAGACGCATAAAACAAATTGGACAAATTTGTAAGGTTAATATCCCACAGAGTTCAATAATTTGTACTTTTTCATTCTCTAGATATACTAGACCAGGGGTGGCGAACCCTTTTATGACTGCGTGCCATTTTTTCTTAATTTTCTTATTTTTTTTAATGATTTTTGAATGAAAAAAAAACATTTTTGATCGTGAGCAATTGAGATGAAGAGGTTTTTTTTTCTTCTCGTTTGGGCCCACTTATGACCAGTAGGCTCGTTTTGACTCTTTTATATTGATCTGCTGTTTCTTCTTAGCCCAGCAGGCTTTTATTTTCTGGCTATGGGCAAGCTTACTCTCCTCTCTCCATTTTGGTCTGTTGGTTCTTGAGCTGTTTTTGCTGGTACGGGCCATTGGGAATACTCCTGTCGAATGGTCTTCCGGAGTTTGGACCTATCCTCTAAGGTTTCTGGTCGAATTTTAAGTTGCTCCAGATCTGATTTTACTGTGGTGATCCATTTGTTTTTTTAGGCTTTCCCTCTATCTGTCGTGGTGAAGATCCGGTTCGTGAGATTGCGGGGGTTCATGCAGGTAAAATGACGATGGAAGGTTAGGCGCCTTTTCCTCATAGATGTGATTATGGAAATTGGAAATTGTGGGTTTTATTGAAATAATTAACAATCTAGGTTCAAGACAAACGATACAAATGAGACAGACAAAACCGGACAATTCTGATAAAAAGACAAACGGAACTTGTTCAGTTTGTCTAGTATCAACAATATTTTACAAATGCATTTGATTTCGGTTTCTCTGTTTAGTCTTTGGACTGAAGAATAACCATCTGGCAACACTCAATAACTTGAAAATTCAAATTCAAACTTTGTTATTTGAGGTATTTACGTTTGATAAGGGAAACTTGGTTCAGTCCTGACTACAAATTTATCTAAATCTAAGTTAAAAATCTCCATCGTAGAAGAGCAGTTCCAGGTCGGTCATCCGATGCATGTTCTCATAAATTTCCATTTCATCGTCGTTGTTTGGTGAGCAGGATTGAGAAACTCGCGGAGCTTGGGGCGCGGCGGCCGGTTTTGAAGAACATATCCGTGAGCAACTGGCCGACCGCCAACCGCTCGTACCCACTCCTTCCTTGACACTCTGGACACTCCGGTCCTTGGACAGATAGAACTGGCTCATCTGTTGCAGACACTCGTTGAACTTGCGGTTCGCCTGCTTGTGGAACGTCCTCTCCAATCCCGATTCTTCATGAACTTCGTTTTCTTTGAGTAATGTGGTGTAGTCCAGAAGGAACGCCGTGCAGCCTCGCCTTCAGCATAATCGTGGTATTGGCAAAGGGTTCCAAACCGTTTGCAAATTCGTAAATTAGCTTGCCAAAACATATCTGTACATATCCGACCTCTCATTGTACCCTTGTAAGTTTTGTTCCAAGCCCTCTAGACTGAGCCAGTTGAGGTTCCTGGCCTTGCTGCCGGAAAACGAATGGTCTCTGCCATTTTCTGTGCTTTTCTATTGGAGTATCTGAAGTCGGAGAGGCAAGTATGTCCGTTCGCTGACATCAACGTATAACTCGCCCTAATGACCCTGTGAATAATTCCGTTCTTGTGGATGTAGTCCAGAGCCTCCAGTACGCTGCGCGCTATCAAAGCGATAGAATTCTCCGGCAAACCTTCATTGAAATGCGTGTTGAGCAAATCTCTGCACGATCCATACCCCATCAGGGGACACACCACACACATGGTCTACTCTGGTCTACTCACACTCTGGTCTACTCACAAAGGCCACCAAATACTTTAAAATGTTCGGATGTTGCAACTGCCTCGTCAATCTTATTTCTTCTTCTATTAGTGTTGCCGCATCTTTGGCCTTGTCTATGTTGAAGCGTTTGATGGCGACCATTTGTCCGTGTCTTCTTGCAGGTGGTACAGCTCACTATTCTGTCTCATCCTGTATCCACTTCTCGTATTGGCTCTAGTATTCTCCTCAGGATTTTCCGGTCTTTAAGCTCTAGCTTCCTTTTCTGTTAATCAAGAGGCAGTCTGAGGCATAGAGTACGGAGGGTCGTACTAGTAAGTCCTAATGTTTAATTTTAAGGTTCTTGGAAAGATGTTTGGAGATGTAAATGCTCTTGCAGAAGTGGTAGACCCTCCCCAACTTGGTACATGTGGTATCTATAGCCAAGTTCTCACTCTCGTTTGCTGAAATCCACTCCACTAAATACTTGACTGCAACGACTTTACGAATGGTAGTGCGGAACGGTAGTGGAATTGTAGATGGGGCGTCTTTTATGTTAGTCATGAATAGAGTTTTTGGCATTCTGACTCTCAAACCGGCCTTAGCTGCTATGCTGGAAAGGCTCTGTATTTGGTAAGTATCTATTCTCTATCTTTGGTATGTATCTATTTTTTTAAGTATCTCTTCTATATCGTTGGATAACAAGACAAGATCATTAGCAAAGGCTTGGTAGTGTAATTGAGGTTATCTTTCTTATATACAATCCTCAGTTCATTTCCCAATGGTAATGAGCAAGCGCATCCCTGATGATTTTCTCCTGTAAAATGTTAAACAGTATGCAAGAAAGACCATCACCCTTTCTAACTCCCGTTTGGATGAGAAAGCTCTTGGAGAGCTCACCTCTAAACTTGACTTTGGAGATGGTGTTTCGCAGATATCCAATCTTCAGTCCAGTTCCCGATGGTAATGAGAAAGCCCATTTCCTGATGATTCTCTCCAGTAAACAGTAAACAGTATGCAAGGAAGACCATTGTCCTGTCTAACTCCGTTTGGATGGGAAAGCTCTTGGAGAGCTCACCTCTAAACTTGACTTTAGAGATGGTGTTTCGCAGAGTGGCCTAGATTAGTATGTTGTCTCATCCAGGCCCAATTCTCGAAGGGTGGAGATCAGGGTCTGTCTGTCTAATGAAGCATTTACTTTTTGAAAGCCCACTAGGATTACCAGCTATGTCCGCAACGACCCCGGTATGTAAGGATAGTCTTGAGATTTTGTATTTGCTCTGAACATGATCTACTACCTCGGAAGACAGCCTGGTATTCATCTAGTTGGGAGCTGGTTACTGACTCCAGTTAACAAGGCTGTAGAAAATATCTTGTATGTGGCAGATATCAGAGGTATGCCTCAGTAGTTGTCGAGTCTTATTACCCTTCTTGTAAAGAGGATGGATCATAGCAGATATCAGAGATATGCCTCAGTAGTATTCGAGTCTTATTACACTTCTTGTGTTCAAGAGAGGATCGATCATAGCTGAGGTCCATCCTTCTGGTAAGATGTCTGTTACTCATACGTCTTGTATAATCTGATGGATGCTCTGTATGGATTGTTCATCTGCATTTTTCCAAATCTCCACTACTATGCCATCTTCACCTGAGGCGTTGTTGTTCTTCAGGCTCTTGATGATGTTCTCTATTTCTTCTCTGGTTGGTGGTATGGAGTCTGGATACCTAGAAGTGGGCTTATGGAAGGCAAGTCTCTCTTTAAGGTCTTCTGCATTGAGGAGTTTTTGGAAGTATCCTGCAAAGGTATTAGTGCAGTCTTTATTGTTTAACTGAAGCTTCCCATCATGTTCACGTAGCTGAAGAGTGGGAGCTGTAAGGCGTTGTAAGTACGGAGCTGTGGTTTACTTGCTGAGTTCCCTATAGAGGTCTTTTAAGTTGTTCTTCTTGAAGTCCTCCTAGGGGTTCGATGTTACTGGAGTAATATCCTTTAATTTGAAGTGATTTGAAACGGCATAGTTATAATTGACGATTTCTCATACTGGAAGTCACCCTCTGCCTGTTGTATCAGGAATCTGGTGTAGTTTCTCTTGGTATTGCGGATAATGCTCGCAGAAATTTTTAATAAATTGCTTTCTCTATTTTTCACGAGTCATTCAAGTTTTGCAATAAACAAATTGTTTGAAAATCAGATAATTGCATTTAAAAATTTCCTAATTTTAAAAGATGATTTTAAAGAAGAAATTTTAAAGAAAGTTGTACGAGATGGAAAAGACTTAAGAATCATCATTAACTTATACTGGAACGAGTCAGCAGCTGATAGAATGGAGGGAGGGAAGACAGAGCAGGTGAACATTCTATGAAGTAAGGCAAAGCTGCTATCATCTCGATATTCAACATCTATTCGGCATACATATTTAACACCTAACCACCTGACATACGTCTCTCAGACCCAAAGTAGCAGTAATTTTCTCACCTGAGACGTATGGCAGGTGGTTAAGAGTTAAAGAAGCTATGGAAAACCTGAAAGCTGGTCGGTGAACATATCACTAAACGGTTAAACAATAAATAATATAGGGTACGCGGATGATACGGTGACTCCATACCACCAACCAGAGAAGAAATAGAATACATCATCAAGATCCTGAAGAACAACAACGTCTCAGGTGAAGATGGCATAGTAGCGGAGATGTGGAAAAATGCAGATGAACAATCTATACAAAGCATCCATAACATTATACAAGACAGGTAACAGAGATCTAACCAGAAGGATGAACCTCAGCTAGGATCCATCCTCTTCACAAGCAACAACCTCGACAACTACAGAGGCCTATCTCTGATATCTGCTACATACAAGATATTCTCTAGAGCCTTGTTAACTGTCAGCAACCAGCTTAACTCCCAACTAGGTGAACATCAGGTTAATAGCATTTGCTAATAGCATGGAGAAACTACCACACCTCATGAATAGATGAATACCACACCTCATGAATAAATGAATTCTCATGAATAGAACGGCAAGTAGCGAAAGGTATGTTCTTGATGTAAACATCGAAAAATAGTGATTATTGGTAAATCACACATTGGAAGTTGTCACCTCATAGTCAATCAGAAACCCATCGAGAGAATAAATAAATATTCATATCTTGGCACTACTCTAAACGATCAGTGGGATCATTCTCAAGAAGTGAAGATCCGTATCGAGAAAGGGAGAGCTGGTTTCAACACAGTCACGATTAAAGACACACAGAATGTGAACGAAACTGATGATTGTGCGTTGTGACATGTTTTCGGTTCTTTTTACGGATTTGTATCGAGGTCACTAACCGACGCTTCTTCTTCTTAGAATACAGACAGGAGTCCTGACGGGACACTGCAGAGTTAGAGGAGAATGACGGATGCAGATTCTGCATCATTCGTCTCAGCAGAGGAAACCCCCATACATCTGCTCACTCCCAAGACTGCGGAGCAGTACTCCGCAAGAGACAGATGTACCTCGGGCTCACTGCTTGAACACAGAGGAGCCTTGAATCCCACCCAGATTCTGAAATTCCTAAAGGAATCAGGATTAGAGGAGGCGCTCTAAATGGGTAAGTACACCAACGCTTTGAGCGGGAGGGTGGGGTACAATAGAACTATAAAGGTTGCAGTACAAGTCGTCACCACCATATCTACAATCTTCTTCTTCTTCTTCTACTAGTTCTTGGAGATCTGTCGATCTGTTAATTCTGGAGCCGCTTGGATCTCTCCATCTCTCCATCTTTTAGGTGGTCTCCCTGGAGGTCTTGAGTCCGGCGGGTTGTTTTCTGGGACCACTTTCGGAAATCTGTTCTCGTCCATCCGACTTACATGGTTGTACCACTGCCTCTTACGTTGTCTTCCCCATCGCACAATGTCTTGTATTTTGCATTGTTTCTTACTCTGTCTCTTCTTGTTTTCCCCACAATTGTTCTCAGTGTTTTCATTTCGGCCATCCTTAGCATGTTTTTCGTTTTGTTGGTGTCTTCGCGGGCTTCTGTACCGTCCGCCATAATCGGTCTGATACAAGTCTTGTAGATTCTAATTTTGCTATCTTTGCGCATGTACGGGTTTGCCCAGACTATATCTCGTAGGCATCCTGATAGTGCGGATGCTTTGTTAATCTGGCTCATCAGGTCTTTAACTGGGTCGTGGGTGCTTGATATGCCTATGTCCAGGTATCTGAATTGCATCACCTGTTCTATTGAATTGTCCTCCACTACTAGCGTACATATGAGCGGATCTTTCGCGATTGTCATACATTTGGTTTTGTTGATAAAGATGTTAATATTGAGTTGGCGGCTAACTTGGAAGAACTGGAAGAGTTGTCACTGTACGTCGTTTTTTGATTCGGCAATAATTGCTGCATCGGCGTAACACACCATACCAATTCATAACCGTACCTCATTCATACATACGTGGTCTGTTAGAAAAGTATCCGACCTTATTTTTTACTTTGAAAACCTGATGGATTTGAATCAAGCGCGCTTGCTTGAGCCGACATTGAACCTTCGTGCGCATGCATGAATTTTTTCCCGCCTGTAGATAGCGTCAGTTGCTGTCGAGCAGTGTTCGAGTGACGTATTGCTCTCGTCGGTTTTTCAATGCAAGTAAAATGACGACAAGTGAAATGAGAGATGTCCTTGGTCGCCTACGTGATGTAGTGCGGCCCAAGCGGTTCACATTTTTTTGGCGAAAAACCAGACTCCTCTGTTTCGACAGGCTCCTTACTCTCCTGATATGCCCCCCTGACTTCTGGCCCGACTTGTGGCTATTCCCCAAAGTCAAGAGGCCATTGAAAGGAACGCAATTTCAGACAAGAGAGGACGCCATAATGTCCTTGTCAATGAGGATAATGAGGACGCCATAATGTGCAACGACAGCCGAGCTAAAGTCGATTCCGAAAGAGGCCTTTTCGGAGTGCTTCCAACAATGGCGGCAGCGCTGTTAGAGGTGTGTGGAGTCCCAATGAGACTACTTTGAGGGTGATTAGGTTTCCGACGCTGCAGGTATGCCAGTCTTTTTTACCGGCTAAAGGTCGGATACTTTTCTAACAGACCACGTACACCATAATCGATGCTATGAGCGAGAAACTGGAAACTGGAGATGTGGTTATATCGAAGGATGTTGAGAGTTTTGTGGAAAGATTGCATAACCAACACTGAGATCCTTTATAGAATGCAGATGCCACACCATAAAATGTACAAAACTCAATACAGGGAGCATATTATGAGGAATGAAAGCAGATTCTATCTACTGCAAACAATACAGAAGGGAAACAGAACTGTCGAAAGAAGAAGGATATAATGGTTGAAGAATCTAAGAAGATGGTTTGTTAAGACCATAACAAACTAGCTTTTCCGAGTAGCAGCAAACAAAGAAATGATTGCAAAAAGAAGATAAGATAGATTGTCATCAGCTAATATCAAAAACAAAGTACTCAACCTTGGGCACTAAGCTACAATCGCTTAGTTAAAATGTTTAACGTGGAATAGAACCTACAAATTAAACATTAACATCAATTTTTTTGGACACTAAGGGCCGTTGAATGAAAAACCGCTACCTAGATACTCGGGATAGGTTCCTCTAGAACATATCCAAGGTCCAACAAAATCCGTAATTAACAGGTGTGATGGTCCCCTTGTTAGTGTAAACAAGGCTAGATAGACAAGACTAGACAAACAAACCCTGCTAGATAAAACTAATCAAACAAGACTAGATAAGGGAGCATGGACATTCACAATAATGTTAATTTATTTTGGTAATGAAATCCATAATAAATTGATAATCCGTTTTAAAATAATTCTTCGTGTTAGAATGTGGGGGATGATATTAGCGGAGATGATAATCGGTTGATGGCCGGTGAATCGTGAAGCGGAGCTATTTAGCAATTATTGATTGTCCCTCTTTTCTCCCACGCCTTTTAATCCGGCCCGTAATGCGTTCGCGGCGTAGGGCTGCAATTAATTTCCCGCCCCGGGAGCTGACGGAATCCCGAAAACAAATGTACGGAAGGGGTTGCGTTACGTGACCATAGATCTTTGTCTTAGGCAAACGGACCGAATTATTTTCCTGTTATGTAAATTGCTACAAAGCGGAAAATAACTTGGATTTTCTCCATTTTCAAGACTCACAATCACAAATTGGATTATATTTAGGATTAGGATATTTAGGATTATATTTTAAGAAATTTCTGCACTAATCTATATACATGTATATTTAGCTTAAATATGTTATTATTAAAAAATGATGAAAATTGAATTTTGTTTGTAGGATTTAATTCAATGTAGTCAAAACTTCTTAACGTCATGTCAAATATAAAAGACGTAAAAGTAAACAACCTTTTAGAAAAATGAAACTGAAACATCAGAAACGTATTCCCCGGCATTATTTTCCCATTGCCGTCATAAAATGCAACGCTCCACAATTTAAACGAAACGTCGGGCTCATATTAAATTTATATATAATCGTTTGAAGATGCTATCAATTTCCATTTCCCCTAAGCTCGCAAGGGCGAAAGCAATTTCCCTCCCGCACCCTTTTTTCCTTCTTCCCCCCACACGACACAGACATTTCAGCCCGTAAACAGAAACATTGTCTTCCAGCTCCCGGAATCATTTGTCCACCCCAACATGTGGGAGATATCATAAATTCCTCGTCGCCCCATTTCCCGCATGTCAAATGTTAAATTATTTAACTTGCTGACGCTCCGCACTGTTCTAATGGATATATGGATGGATATCTCCCTACATCGTGTTTGCCCACCCTTGTATATACGGCTTGCTACATTACCAGGCGGTTTTACACAAAGGGTTCGAACACATATTACAACATCACATAATCTACTCATAGAACTAGCTCATAAAATACATTCTCATGCTAAAGTCTATTGAACACATGTCTTCATTTCTTATATATCATTTCATTCATTGTAGACAAAACAAGATTACATAGGATAAGTCAAGTCAAGGAAAAATTAGGTAAGGATGAAAAAGACTAAACAAGGCCAGATAAGAGCAGACAAGACCAAACAAGATCAGACAAGACCAAACAAAGTCAGGCAATCACAGAAAATACTAGACAAGACTTGTCAAGACTAGCCAAGGACCAGACAAAAGTAGAGAAAACTAGATGAGTAAACGCCACTAGGCAACAATCAATAAGGATAGATTAAACTAGGAGAGGGTGGACAAGACTAGAATAGGCTGTGTCCTAGTCTTGTTTGTTTCGATGTTACTCTCTAATCTTGTGTATTGCTTATCTTTAATCCTGTTCAGTATCGTCTGTCTGGTTTTATCTATCCAGCCTTTTTTGTTTAACCCTTAACCACCTGCTATACGTTTCAGGTGAGAAAATTACTGCTACTTCGGGTCTGAGAGTCGTATGTCAGGTGGTTAGGTGTTAACTTGCAAATTCACAAAACCAATAGCTTGTTTTTAAATAGATTCACTCAATGATAAAAAGTGCCACTAATTATTCGAGGAATCGATGATTTTATGAAATGTGCTGGAGCTAAGAGGATTTACTTCTTCAAATAAAAAAAGTTCTCAAGGAACTACTTAGTGAATCCAGTGATTTGACCAAAAACAATTTTTTGCGAACCATTAGTGACCCTCATATCATTGTCTTGTCGCCTTCCACACTCAACCCCTTCGTATATCAAGCGAGTTGACGCGACGGTGCGGAGGAACTGAAGGATTAGCTGGGAAGAATCTCGCTCCTGTCTTGTATATCCGGATGGCCGCGCATTTTGAATAATGCCTCGGCACCATAATGAACGAGATTCTCAATTTCGTACGATAATTGCAATCCGTATTAGGTTCTGATCGCATTAGACTTGAAGTTTATTGAATTATGCACTCATCAGATACGGCCGTATAGTTTCAAGCGCACTACTAAGATGCACTCCTACTTAGATAAGATTCCTACTAACATATTCCAACTTATATCCAAGTAATCCATCTAATTCAATCCGTTTCAATTTCATGTAATCTGCTGGATCACTAGGTTGAACAGATTCAAAGAAACACGCTGCACTCTTAGCCAGACAAACTGGATAGATTTGACGAAATTGGGAATAGCATAAGATTATTTATTTGTCTGTATGGTTAATATTAGTTATTATTAATATTAGTTAATATTGTTAGGCAAGAAAATACCAAAAATAAGACAAAACTAGATAGCCAAGATAGATATATAAGAGAATAGCCAAGAAGCGAAGACAAGATTAGAAGTCCAGAGAAGATTTAAATTCTCCAAGACTTTAAAATGTTCTTTGTCCAATTCACATGTTACATATTATTGAATTATTTAAATGTTCATTTATATAATGTTTCGTTGATCGTGGGATGTTTATATGAGGAAGATCAAACCTGGCACGTGGCGAAGGGATGGAGAAGAGTCCGCCTTTAATTGAATTGCCGCTGGAGAGTTTTTTCCTTCTATATAAATAAACCGTCGACAACCCTACGGCGGAAACAGCACAGGGGCGGTGAAGGCGGGGGTAATCTATAGGATAATGGCCACTTCATCGATATTTAGATAAGATCCATACAAAAACATTCGACAAGTTTAATTGAGTTGAAGAGTAATAGTTAGAATCTCTAGTATTATCCGCACTGTTACTCCGCACTGTTTGTTAAATTTGTCTGTTTACTTCTGCTTGTTTTGTCTATAGTCACGCAAGTCCTGTCTGTCCACACTTGTCTCTCTAATCTGTATAGTTTTGGCTAGTATTATCTGGTCTTGTCTGATCTTCTCTGGTCTTGTCTGGTTTTCTCTAGTCTTGTCTGGTCTTTTCTCGTCTTGACTCTTTTAATCACGTCCTGTCTGGTCTTGCTTGGCTAGGCAGATAAGACAAGACAGAGACTTGTCTTATCTGCCCAATGTTATTGGTTTAATCTTGTCGGTTTTGTCTTGTCTGTCTAATCTTATTTTCCTTTGTTGTTTATCCAGATGTGTATAAAATATCCACACGTTTCTTAATTTTGAATTTAGTTGGATTGTGATAATTTGTTTGTGATTCCTGCGAAATCTAATATTATTCTGTGGATGTGAATTTGGGGAAAAGCGTTTATATAATATATAGATGAGTTTTTGAACAATTGACCGAAATGCATTTTGAGCCTTTGGGATGGGATTTAATTATTCAGCGGGTAATTCGCCGTTCGACAATGGTTTCGGCCGATAAATATTTTAATTAATTTTAATCACGTTAAATACTACATAATAACTTTGTTATTTTCCCCCCTACACAAACAGCTATATCATGATAAATTCATTCATAAATCGAGTTTTCATATCAATCTACATCATACAAGCTTAATGAAGAACTGAAACACTGATTTGTTGGTTTTGAATGTTTTTGAAAAATATCAACATGGGTTGTAATAGAGCAAGCACTATAGATAGAGTTTAAAACTTTAACTTCAAATTAGTGGTACAAATTGAAAACGTTTAACTTTATAGACTAGATAAATGTGTTATGGCTTCTTCTGTTTTCATTTAATGTCAGGAGGATAATTATTAAAATGTTAAACGCGAATAAAAATGATAATAAAAGGATCCGTTTGAACCATTCATATATTATAGTTTAATTATATTTATAATACTTGCTATATGGTTTATAAATAAAAGTACACTAGCTCTGTTCAATTACGTACGTATGTTTATTGTATGTACGTATGTTTATTGTATATGTATGTTTCTTGTTGATACTAAGGTCTTCAAATTTATAGAAAGCATACATTATTCTCTATTATCGTAAAAGTCATTTTTATTTTTTAAATTCATTGTTTGATTATATATTTGTTACGTTATTCTCGTGTGTAATTCTACTTATTTTACTTCCGATCTACTAGTGTCTAATTCTTAAAAAAACTTAATTGACTGTTTAAATCTAACCCAATTTAGTCTTAGTTTACATAACTTCAATTCAACCTCTGCTATGCCAAATTCCGTCTAATTTCCGTACGATTTATGTCTAATAATTAAAAACTGCAGGCTTAGGGCCTCTTTTACCATCTCCAAGTAAAGCGTTGATTAACTACTTGCAGGTTAGCATTAATCGGCAATTAAAAGTTACGAGTATCTTTTGTCAATTTAGCAAACAAAAATAAAGCTCCGAGCAACAACTTATTGGTTAAGGGAATGACGTCACAAATCTTACGTCTCATTCATTCATATTACTTGTTACTCTCTTTTACTCTTTACTCTCTTTACTCTTTTTACTATTAATGTTACTCGTTACGCGTCATTGGCAGTTGCCAACTGTCATTTGTGGTGTTTTTGTGTCTTGTTTTAAAGCTTGTTTTTAAATTTGATTTTTAATCAACATGAATAAAGTAAAAACGGAATCTATCAAAAAAATCTGTTTCATCTATTATATATATATATATATATATATATATATATATATATATATTGATTCCTATGGCTCCAAGGAGGAGCAAAGGGCCTCCACGAAACGTTCGACGCCAAGCACTTGACCTCATTCCAGGACTTTCCATTTCTCCTGGCTTCGCTATCCACTGTGCGTTTCCAGGTAGAGCGAGGTCTACCTACCCTGCGTTGGCCTTGAGGGTTCCACTCTAATGCTTCCCTGGAGATATCTGAGCTGGTTTTCCTTAGCGTGTGGCCTATCCAACTCCATTTGCGCCTCTTGATCTCCTTGGTAATTGATTGTTGACCTGTTAACCTCCATAGAGTAACATTTGAGACAACCTCCGGCCAGCGTATGCCAAGAATGCGCCGCAGGCACTTGTTGCAAAGGTCTGAATCTTGGGAGTAACCGCTAGAGTGTCTTTCCAGGTTTCGCAGGCATTCAAAAGAACTGATTTGACGTTGCTGTTAAAGACCTTGATTTTGGTACTCCTTTTGATGCATGGGTTATTCCAGAAATTATTCAATAGAGCAAATGCGTATTCTGCTTTACGAATTCGTATTTTGACATCCTCTAAAGCTCCTCCGTCTGGAGTAATCTGGCTGCCCAGGTAGCAAAAGTTGACAGTATTATCGATTGGGATGTTATTTAAAGAGAGCGGGGTGTTATTACGAGCATTGATACACATTTCCTTGGTCTTGGAGATGTTTATTTTGAGGCCAGTGAACGCCGCGTTATAGTCCAGTAGGTTTAGTTTTTCCTGCATATCTTGGTAGGTGTGCACAATCATCACACAAATCATCAGCGTAATCCAGGTCTTCTAACCGGGAGTTGAGACGCCATCTGATGCCGCGGGGACGCTCGTTAACTGCAGTCATTATGTGGTCCATGACGATTATAAATAGGAGAGGCGATAATGCACAACCTTGTTTGACCCCCGAGGAGACAGCAAATTCGTCACTTAGTTTGCCTTTGTGTTTGATACGGCTAGAGCTGTTCGCGTACAATGCCCGGATGATGTTAACAATCTTTTGAGGGACGCCGTTCTGTGATAGGACTTTCCGGATGGCGTTGCGGGTAACAGAGTCGAAAGCTTTCTCGAAATCCACAAAAAGCATGTAAAGTGGAGAGCGCCATTCCACGGACTGCTCAATAATAATTCGGAGCGAGTTGATCTGGTCGATACATGATTTTCTAGGCCTAAAACCGGCTTGTTCGCTCCTAATTGTAGGTTCGAGTGATTCTGTCAGTCGATGGAGGATTGTTAATGTGAGCACCTTACTGGCTGTGTTGAGTAGAGTAAGACCCCTATAGTTGTTGCAGACCTTTTTGTCTCCCTTTTTATGGAGTTTGACAATTACCGCTTCCCTCCACTCTTTCGGAACGTATTCCGTTTCCCATATTTGCTTAATAATTGGGTATAATAATTTTGCTGATGTTTCAGCATCGGCTTTTAATATTTCTGCGGGTAGACCATCTGAACCCGTTGCCTTTCCGTCCTTTAGCTTCAAAATTGCATTTTTAATATCCTTGATGTTTACAGGATTGGTATTCATTCTTAGAATGGGAGGGACGGAGTTTTCATCAGTGATGAAGTTGTCAGGCTATGGATTATTCAGGACTTCTTGGAAGTGCTCCTTCCACCGTATTAGTTGTGCTTCGTCCGTAACAAGTAATTCTCCGCTTTTGCTTTTGATGGGCGTGTCACTCAAAATTAATTTATTGGCTAGACGCCTGGTGATCTGGTATAGAGCACGCATATTGTGACATTCACTGGCTGTTTGGGCTTGTTCGGCAAGGCCTTGAGCCCATGCCCTCTTGTCTTTTCTGGCACTATTCTTTACCATCCTGTCGTGTGTGTACATTAGCTGACCTAATTATTGTTTTTCCTCGGTTGTTTTTGCTTTATTTAACCTGGCTTTGGTTTATTTCCTAGCTTTAATGGCGTCCCATGTAGTTGCAGATAGCCAGGACTTTCGTTGGTTTTTGGACATATATCCCAGGGAGTCTTCACCAGCCTTTATATATAATTCTTTGACTCTGTTCCATTTCATATCTAAGTGGTCTTCCTCGTGATGCAACGAGTTTAGGTAGCCACTTCTCAGGGACTCTATAAAACGTGATTTAGCAGAAATATTGGCCAGATTGCCTAAATTTTGAACTTTTTGGGGCATTTTGGAGTTTGCTATGAGTTGAGGCAACTTTCATGCGCACTTTCGCAATTACCAGGTGGTGGTCACTATAAATGTCTGCTCCTCGTCGGGTTCTAACATCCAGCAGGGATCCTCGCCAGGTTTTACTAAAGGCAATGTGATCAATTTGATTTTGAGTGAGCTCATCGGGGGAAACCCAGGTTGCTTTATGGCAGTCCTTATGAGGGAACAGTGACCCGCCCACAATCAGATTGAAGGATCTGCACGTGTCCATAAATCGTTCACCATTGTCATTAATCACTCCCAGGGCATGCTTACCCTTGATGTCTTCGTATCCCGTGTTGTCAGATCCGATCTTGGCATTGAGATCGCCAGTGATTATAGTCACATCGCCTTTCGGAATGCTCCGTATGGTCGTATGTAGTTGTCCATAGAATGCGTCTTTATCTGCCTCATCCGCTGCTTCAGTTGGAGCGTAGCATTGTATCAGGGAGACGTTTCTGACCTGGGTTCTCAGACGAATAGAGATTAGCCTATCTGAGATGGGGTTCCAGGTTCAAGCTTCTTCTTGTTTGTTTATCTAGTAGTATTAAAACCCCACTAGAGCGAGCCTCACCCGCTGGCTTGCCAGAGTATATAAAAGTACAGCCGCCCGGTAAAGTATGCTCCCCACTGTCCGGCCAGCGTACCTCGCTTAAACCCAGAATTCTAATGTTATAAGTGTGCATCTCTTTGTGTGGCTGCGCTAGTTTTGAGGTTTCCAGTAGCGTCCTAACATTCCAGTATCCAATTCTAGTCTTTCATTTCATGCCAAATGTCGTCATCGTATATTTCCGTCCGGTATGTTTCGTGTACGTTTCATTAATCAGTTAAGTCAGATATGCAGGTGATTAGCCCACAGTATCCTATCCTAGTGGCAGGGCTGCCACCTATGCCTCCAGGCCGGCAGGTTTTCTGTCAGGGTGTCAGTCCCTATTCTCATTTTTTTCTCATTTTGTCGCCTTCTCGACACGCGGAGTCACTACCTAGTATCTCATCAAGGGGGACTCAGATGACAGCGAGAACCCCTTTTCGATCCGCCGCAACTTTGCATCAACAGCGCCGCCACGTCTAGGCGTTACGTACGGTCTTGACATTGCAGAGGCTGTATAAATTCGCATATCGATGTCCTGCTGCCTAGGCAGCTTTGGACCGAGCCTTACTAAATTCAGGCCCAGCGGAACCACTACAAGGGTCTAGGGCTCCCGCCAAATGTCTGTTAAAAAAGAACCCTGTTTCCCTGTCCTTGTTTCATCTAGGTCCGTAAAAAAATCAACACGTAATTAAAATACACGAATTCTAGGTACTCGTTGCGTCGTAAATCTTCTAATTTATCCAATTGATGCTCAATCAACTCAAACTAATTAATTCTTACACAAATCTAGGTTATGTTCTACATGAAATGAGAATGGACAACTGTCAAGTAAACACGCTATTTGCCAGATGCCGTGGCAAGTAAGTTGCGGGTAGGTTAATCTTAGAATTAGTGCTACTCGAACGTCGTGAAATCTGCACATGACGTTACGGATGACTTTAATTTGCGGTTAGCCTACTCTAAACTTTACTTGAGGATGGAAAAGAGGGCCTTAGACAACCGCCCCAATCTCTCAAAAACTAGTAATTCATTTCCAATCTATTTTGGCAATATTTTCTTTCCCTTATTCCTTCTTAAATTCCGCCTAATTACCTTACGATTTATGTCTAATAATTAAAAACTGCATCTGCAACTGCAACATGTTCTCAAAAACTAGTAATTCAATGAATTTTCAATTTATTTTGGCAGTTTTTCCCTTATTTCTTCTTAAATTTATTTCTTGGTGAATTTGTGAGAACGAAACGTCGAATTTATCAAACATGGGATTACAAAATTATTACGTTGTTCGAACGGAATAATATGTTTGGACGTTGTCCAATCTATTGCGAATTTATTGCCGTCCAAGTTTTTCGACAATTTTTATTGAAAGAAACACCGATACGCCAACTTTTTACCCACATTAAATTATTACAAGATTTCAAATGGAGAAACATCTATTCATTTCATATTTCTATTTTCATAAATAAATAGAATATAAATATAGACATTTGAATGAAAAAACTAAATGGACGACACTATATAGATAGGCAACACCAAACATGATTTGACAAAACTAGACATAGAAACTAGACCATTGAGTCTATACAGGCAATCTAGACATATAGGACCATATAGACAACAATAAACAACCAGGACTAAACAGACAAGACTAGATAGACAAGACTAGAAACACAAGACTAAACAGACACTGCTAGAGAAACAAGAACAGATAGACAAGGCTAGACAGGCGCGGCTAAACAAGCAAAACTACATAAACAGGTCTTGTCCGCCTAGTATTGCTTGCCGTGTTTTGTCCATTTAGTCTTGTCTGTCTAATCCTGCCTGTCTTGTCTTTTCTGTGGAGATTTGTCTGTCAACTATATCTTATCTATTCAAGTCTGACTAGATTCGTCTAGTCTTGTATTATATTTAAAGTGGTTTGGGGGAAGCTCTCACTAAACCCCATATTCCACTTGGCTTTTAGTATCTGCCACCCCGGTATCGCATATTTCGCTTTCAGGGTGGGCAGCTCGGACGGTTAGAAAAACGGGTCTAGTTGAAAAAGCCTTCCCAAATTCAAAATAGTTTATTTCATTAAATAAGCTCACATTTGATAAAAATAAAATAAAATATTTTCAATAATGTACGCTAAATGAAATGTGTGCTTAATCTTCATAAAATTTTATCGGCTTCTGGAATTCCATTAATGTATATGATTCTATAACGATAAGGATGCGAAGGAGTTCCTGCTATAGATTCTTCATAAATAATGTCTTACAACATGAAATCAGTGGTTCTTAACCAGGGGTGCGTGCACCTCTGGGGTGCGAGAGAGAAAAAAAAATCGAACGAGAACAGTGTTCTCTACGAACCCCGGTAGACCTTAATCCATTGAAGATTGTTGTCATCTGCGCAGAAACGAGAATTCATTAAAAAAGTTACATCGTCTACGTGCAGCACAGAAACTAGTTGAGACGTGTTCGCATACCTTGAATAAGTACGTAAACGAGATTTGAAACAATAATTTACATTAATGAGATTATTTGTGAGAATGATTATTTTTTTATTTTAAGTTGTAGTAACCTTGCAATGTCGAAAAACTGCCAATGTAAAGACGATTATGTCGCTTATGCTTATGAATTCGCTTGTACAATTGATAAAGATCGTACGCAACGACCACAATGAATTTTATCTACGACCACTATTGTAATTGCCCAATATTGTACAGTTCGTGGATTATGTAAATACATCATACAACACACATATGTAACAATCCGCGATTAATGTTATTTAATTATTCAAAATAACACTTGCTTGTTTGGTTTACAATTCGTTGATTGGTTGAGAGCTGCACGTTGATACTACTTTTAAATATTGTACTCGTATACGTGATTTCCAAACAATCATTAAACGTCACATCATTCACATAGAAGCTGTCATTCATTTCGTTTTTTCACGTTTAAATCTAACGAAAACTACAAATAAGTACTAAATAAAAAGTAATAAATACTAAGTAAAAAGTAACCATTAAAAATCTTTTCTCTATCAAGTTAATTAAGGTCGAAGGTATTACATCAAACTTATTTTTCTTATTAAATAGAAACAAATTAGTGTTGTCGTAGTTTGGAAGTATAGTACATAATTGTAGTTGAGAGGTAATTTCTTACTCGCGGAATTACGCTCTTACTGTTCCGCTCGTACGTAATATGCTTATTACAACTCTCATTACGTAATATACGTATATACTATTATGTTGCTTTGCAGGTTTGCCTGCGCAGGTCAAATGTTGGCAAAAAACTGCACAAGTCTATTCCCACATACGCTCCGGTCTACCTGCGCAGGCAAACTTGCACAGGCAGACCTCTCCGGTGGACCGTTGAATGTATGGTGGGCATTACAGTTATTAGAACATGTCAATAATCAGCATGGTGGTGAATCTGCAGGATATTGTCTCAATATCTAGGAGTCTAAAAAAGCACCCTATGATTTACAAAATGTAACGTTACAGCAGTTGAAAAGTTAAGAAACTAGCTTCTTATCAAGTAGCGTATCTGTATGCTAAGAAAAAAGAGCCATACATTTGCTGAAGAACTAGAAAAACCATGTGCACCTGAAATTGCAAAAATATTGTTGGATTATAAAGCAAAAAAAGAAATTCCAACAAATTCCGCGATCGAATGAAATTATTCGATCGCGCATTGAAGATATCAGTGCGGATATTTTACTACAAATAGTAGAAGATATCAAAGCCAGCCCTCCAAAAATAAGCATTCAACTGGACGAGTCAACTGATAATGCAAGAGTTCAAAATCCAAAAGCCCAAAATCCAAATATCAAATTGCAAAAATCCAAAATCGAGTCTGTTCGCGCCAATTTTAATAAATCTATATTTTAATTCGAAATTTAAATCGAATTCGGCATCGATTAAAAGAAGGGAAAGGTGTATCGACCTGGGCCGAAATCTCGCGATTTATTAATTACGCCGCGAATTTATATATTTCCGGTAGTATGCTTCGAGTGTTAGAAGCGTAAAGACACGGGTTGAAGCGCGAACCCAGGGCAATCGACACGTGCCCGCAGTTTTAGTTTCCAATTAATAAGGAGGTGTAATCACAAGCAAAAGGGCTGCAGTGACCACAAACGTCTGGAAGTCAATGATTTTAAGGGAATCACTCCACCTATTATCCTTATTTCTGCCCTTGAAATATGGTCCGGAAGGACGGTCCACACGGGGCGAAGACGCGAGCAGCCCTAAAAGGTAAGTGATAAGACCAGCCCGTTTAAAATTAGCAAAATTTGATTTTCGTGAGATACGATCCTAACAGAGTCGATTATCTTCATTGAAGCATCTTGTAATACACGACATTGTTCGTTGTCTGGCTCGAGAATGAACAAAACGGATGGTTTGCCGGCACGAAAAAATCCTATGTACAATTGACAGTGAGAGACATTGATTTTCGAGATTCAGGCCACAAACACTCAAGGATTGGCCTTGTAATTTGTTGATCGTGATTGCAAATGCAAGACGAATTAGAGATTGTATTCGTTTAAACTTCGGTTGGCATCATCGGAATTCTAGGCATGAGAACTTCCTCACCTTTGAATAAGTATCTTTTTGAATAAGTTTAAATTTCCTTAAGTGTCGTCGCGTGCATCACATTGTTCATGAGTTTTATCACCACCAAACGCTTTGAGCTACATAGATACAGATTTCGAAGCATGATGACTACCGAGCCAAACATCAGATTAAATTGTGCGGTGGCAATCCAGGCAGACCCAATGAGTTTAAAAAATTCTGTTGGATAGTTGGTTGCCTCTTCTTCATTTGTAACAGTGTCGATAGAGTTTAAAGAGAACAGTGGACCAACGATTTGATTTTGAATTATGATGTTTAAGTGATTCACATCTTTGTTCTTTGCCGCTAGAATTGCTCGTTCACCCAACCAATTGTAATTTTTGTGAATATCAATGATATTCGGGAACGCTATGTTGATGAGCTCGTCCTTAGTTGAGACGAAATTGCAAAAATTATGCGGAAACATTCAATTTGTTCTATTCGTCAACGGGAAGACAAAAACAAAAAAACAAAAACAATTGCTTGGTGAAATCTTTTGCAGATGGATCGTTTAGCAATGCAACTCGCATGTTTGCCTTCAGCTGAAGTTTCTTAATATAACACCACAGAGTAGATGATTTGGATGCCAGCGTATATTTCATCGGTAGCGGTGAATTATTGGTAGTGTTTGCTGGAAATCGCCAGACAGTATAATCATTGCGCCACCAAAATATCTTGAGTCATTGCGCAGATCTTTCATGGTTCGGTTTACTGCTTCCAATGAACATTTATACGCCATTGTGCCTTCATCCCATATGATAATTTTACTTGCTATCAAAACATTGGCCATTGCCGATTGTTTCGAAATGTTGCATGCGGGTGTTTCAGTCGTTTGAAGGTTTAACGGTAATTTCAACGCTGAATGCGCCGTGGTGGAGTCGTCACAAATGTAATGCACACAAAGCCATCTACTGGCATAGCTTAAGTTAAAGCTTAAGTAGTTTCGGCTGTGCCGAAATTCTTTTGAATTGAAGTCTAACTTCAAACCCGACTTTGTTTTTTATATTAGGCGAACTGTAAATGTTTTTTTTGTAAATGAATTTGATTATTGAATGGCAATAAATGTCCTTTCCTAAAAAAAATATTCTACAAAAATATAAACACATTCTTCATGGGGGTGTGAGAGCTTATTTTCAGATTTAAAGGGGTGCTGACCACCAAAGAGGTTAAGAACCAGTGCATGTAATGGCAACGATGTAAAAAGTTCCATATTACTATACGGCGCACACTGGGACGGATTACGAATTTTCGGCGACAAAAATAAAATCCAGTTCATTTCAATTTTTTTTTGTCACATTACCTTATGATGATTCTTATATAAAATGACTCTATATTAGATGTACACGATTAATTAAAAATGCAAATTTAAGTGGAAAAAATATTTTTTTTATATATTTTTTTACAAATTCACAACCGATCTTCGTCAAAATCAATGAGCATCACTATTTGCACCTTCTTCATCATCACTGACGATATCGTACTTATAAAAACTTTCATCTCTTAATACAAAAAATAGTTCATTTCTATTCAACGTTCTCTCTTGCAAATGGTGGTTATCACGACTACCTGGAAAAAAGGTGCAATTCTCAGTATGGTGGAACGATGTGGACGGGATATTTGGTTTTCTAGAATTGTCAATGTTTGTTTTGTTTTACAAAATATTTCATTTAATGGAACTATGTGGAACTTTTTTAAAAAATCAATTTGTTGCACTTTGTTACGAAAATTTTTTAATTTACGATAGTCGCTAACAAAATTTTTTTTAACCGTATTGATTAATTTTCTTACAAATTTGATATTATTACATGTAAATACATAATTGAAGCTATATTCTCCGTATTTAAAAAGTTACATACAATTTTTTAACACAAACACAAAACAGACGTTGTTAAAAATCCAGCGCAACTAATTCCTTTTTGGTACCTAAGGGACAAGAGCGATGTTTAACACGTTCCAACCAATGGAATTGGTTTTTTGCATTTATTTGTTTATAGTATTATGGATGGGTTATCTAACAATACATTTTAAGTGGTTTTGCTTAATTCTGAGACATTGTAAAATTCTATTTTTGTCGTCGTAAATTCGTAATCCGTCCCAGTGTGCGGCGGTATCTTTTCTGTCAGCGTTAGTCTGTGTTTGGATTTCCTAATGTTTTCGATATTATTATGTGTCTCTATGGCGTTCTTAAACTTAAACTCTTCAAATAGATTTTTGTTCTTTAATAAGAATATTAACCACTCAATAATGTATGAGCCAGTAGTTGTAAGGATTCCCTCAGCTTATTTCTCCTCTTATTAACTTCCCTCTGCTTATTTCTCTCTAATTTAAATTATAATTGATTCTTCTTTCTGAATCTTAAATACATCATTTCTTAGTATTCCTCTTCCCCATAACATTATACCGAAATGTTGGTGACTGCGAAAGCTGACATACTGTTGATATACTATTTTCATAGTTTCCTTGTTCAGGAATAGTTTCAGGATGCTCATAGCATATACAGCTTTCTTTAGTTTTTTAATCAGCTGCGCTGCATGCGTTGCCCATCCTAGTGTATCATCTAAGTGGTTCCCAAGCAGTTTTACATTGTTCTGTAGTTCAATATTAGTACTTGAGTTTGCAGTCATCTTATTGTATAGTCTTGTATTCCGCATGGTTTTAAATATGATATCATCGTTTTTTCATGATTCAGGTGTATTCTCATTACACCAGTTTTTTTTTTTATATTCTCCAAGGCTGTATTCATGTTAGTCGGTATGGCATCTATTTACCTATTTCCTATCACTGTGTTTGTGTCGTCTGCGTAATTTATATTCACGTTTCTTGTGTTGTTTTGTAGATTTTGGTCTGGGAGGTCATTTATGTAAAGTACAGTAGGGGTCCTAGGATGCTACCCTGAGGTATCCCCATATTAATGACTCTGGTTGTCCATCTCTCCCTCCCTTGCCATCTGAATATTTCTGTTAACAGCATTCTATTTTTTAGAAAGTTTGTGATTAGTTCAAGCTCTACTTCCATAATTCTCTAGCAAAATGTTTTTCTCACTATAATGGCATGGTCCATTGTGTCATACGCTTTTGAGAGGTCTAGGAGTATCCCGCATGGCACATGTTGCTCCTCCAGTTGCTGAATAATTTATTTTAAGAATTCGAAGCAGGCTGTCTCTATACTTCGTTCTTTGATAAATCCATGCTGTCGCTGATTAAAAAAGGTTGTGTTTTTCTATAAAAGACAGCATTCATTTACAGATTAGTTTCTCCATTATTTTAGAGAGTGGCGAATGACCAGGTTGATTGATCTGTAATTGTCGATGTCGTCCCGTGCTCCCTTTTTTAAATATAGGTACTGTCTTATAACCATTAATGTTCAAGGAAAAAAGTACACTCTAAAAATTACAGTTTAAATAGTAGCAGCGAATACAAATTTGTAGAGATTGCAGTCGCATACTGTAATTTTGCAACTTATTTACTAATAATTCCGGAAACTGTAATTTAAAAAAAGCAATTGTTAGTTTTTACAGTTTCAAATTCGTAAGGCCGATGCTACTATTTAAACTGTAATTTTTAAAGTGTACTTTTTTCCGTGTTGTTGGGTAGATATCGGCTTGGAAGGCGTTGTTGATAATTGCTTGTAATGGCACCGAAATTTCTTCCGCAACAAATTTTACAGTATAGATTGGAATTTCATCGATTCTTGTGTTTTTAGTATTGTTTAAGCTATTTATTGTTTCTTCCTGTGTTGTCGGTTCTAAGAACATTGAATGCGGATTGTGAGGGTATTTTACTAGATCTTGTGTCATCTCTTTGGGTCTTGTCTGTCTAAGGCTGTCTGTCTAATCGAGCCCGCAAAGTTTTATCTGTCTAGTCCTGTCTGTTTTGTGTGTCTACTCTTAAGAAACACACTGGTCCCACGTCCGAAACGTATACGAAGCAGCGTGGGCGAATTGGTGTGAAATTTTGCATCAGACGCTGTTGTAATTTCTCAGAAGGTGCACTAGTGCATCTTTAAGTCATGTTTACTGATTCTGATATCGAGTTTGAGCATGTTTTATTGAATTTACTATCTTTAAATGAATATTTCCGCGCCACAAAAATAAAAACTAAAGTTAAGAAGAAACTTGAATTTGATGTAGAACGATTCTTTATGTACTTTCGCATGTCTAAAATGCAGTTTGAGGAGAACGCTTGCATCAAAGGTCTATTTGTTTCTGACGTGCTACGCATGAGTTCTAGAAACACACTGATCACACGCGTGGATAGCGTACGAACATCCCCTCCTCCTTCCCACGCCGATCTGGACATCCCAAATCGACGTTGCGTGTGAGGCGTGTGATTGTGTTGCATACGATAAGTGTGTTTCTATGGCATAGTTTTTCCAGATATCGTAATGCGTTGCATACGTTGCGTACGTGGGACCAGTGTGTCTCTACCTTTATTCGTTAAGTTGTGTTTGTCTAATCTGGATTATTTAGTCTTCTCGATATAGTTATTGATTTTATATAGCATTATATGGTCTTATTGGTTTTATTTTATCTGTGGAATCCTCTTTGTCTATTTTTGTTTGTCCAGTCAGATCTGTCTATTTTTGTTTGTCTAGTGATATCTATCTTGACCTGCCAGTCTAGTTCTATTTATTTAGTCGGATCTGTCTTAGTTTTGACATTCGAATTTTCTCACTCTAATCTTGTGTTGAAATCAATTTAAATGTCACTGTACGTAACTATTCGAACCTTGAACTTTTCTAATATCTATATATCTGCAATTTAATTTCAAAAACGCATTTATCTCAATTGTCTATAAATCCATTTTCTCCGACAAAAAGTATAATAAGATATGAAAAAGAATTTATACCAACACGAGAGCGAGGACGGGGTAAAAAACGAGGCGCTCGTTTGAAACTTATTCGACGTTTGTGAAAATAAATCTTACGATGTGATGAAACCGTAAACACGAATATAAAAAACGAAGGGAGCGACACACACAAAATTAAATCGTCTTATTTGTGTGTTATTTGTCCATCTCTCTCCCGCCCGCCTTTTTTTATACCGCCCGCCCCGTATTTTGCCAGTTCGAAAACTATTTCTTGCCGGTTATCTGTTTCCGCACTCTTTATTGCTCCCCAAATTTACTGCCCGGCTCCAGACCACAATCGAATACTTTCTATAGATTAAAATTGCTTATGTTTTATTGCCTCCTTTATATTATTATTATCACAGATTTATTTAATAGATTCCATAAAGTTGGAAAGCCTTAATTCGAAAAACAAAATGGGATACAGAGACATTAGGTCTAGAAGTCTAGATTAACAACATTAAATTCAAACTAACTACAGTTATAAAACTATTCGTCAAATCTAATATTGTCTGTTTAATATTTCGTGTTTATACCTGTATGTCTAGCTTTGTCTCTTATTTTTAATCTTATTCTAATTCTTTTTCGTAAACTTTTTTACTACTTGTGATTTTTTTTCTGTTTAATAAAATTTATCAAATCAACATTTTCATAAAAAAGGATATTTTTTATATTTTTTCTAAATATAATTTCCGTTTATCTCATTTTTCTGTAGCATTTCTATAGAAGTTTTTGTGGGTGGAAGATTTGCATGGCATAGAGGAAGAAAAGAAACGATATCGAAAGGAGGAGAATGGAGGCAAGAAATGTCCGGTATAGATTGACTAAAGTCCTGGAGAGTGTACATAAAGCCCGAAAAGGAAATCTGGGAAATATTTCAGATCTGAGGATTTCCTCCATCAGGATCAAATACTTTTTGTTACCCTCTTTTCCTTTGTCGAACCAGTTTGACGAAATTGGAATATTTCTCAATAAATTAGGAAAATTGACAAGTTATTGAAACTCTCAATTTCTATGCAACAGACAAGAAAGTCTAGATAGGCAAGACAAGATAGACTAAACATTAACTCTCATTAAACCCCCTATTCCACTTTGCTTTTTAATATGCGCCGCCCCGATATCGCATATTTCGCATTCATTCAGGGTGGACAGTCCAGACGATTAGTGAAAACCGTGCTAGTTGTTACCTCCCGGACCGAGAATCAAACCCGGGTCTCCCGCTTGCCAGGCGGGTATGTTGTCAACTTCACTACCGAGGAGGAGAGACAGACTAGACTAGATAGACCAGACTAGACGTTTCAAATTCAAAAACTATCTATCGTTTAAATTTGTATCTATTTCGTATTTTGGTAATTTGTATCTAAGTTCGTTCTATTCTTGTTTTTGTTCTTCTACTTTCAATTTGTTTTGGTTGAGTAAAAATAAATTATAAACTAAGCAAGTTTGTGAAAACTGTAAGAACGTGCATGTGTTTAGAAATAAAGAGAGGTTTAAACTGGCGAACGCATTAAACAAGTTTCTATTCATCGAAAAGTTTCCGATTGTGTTTTATACGCGGAGAAGTAAATACGTCATAATACAATTGACAATGGTCGGGACATAAATAAATTTCCACACAAAAGCGGGTTTTTTAAAGGAACGAAAAGGAAAATGATAAATAAAGCGGTTTCCTTGTATGAGTTATTTATATTTTGTGCCGTGTTTGGTGCGGGTGTATAAAAATAAGTTCGGAAGTGATCCAGGACGAGGATTAAACCGCGAACGTATTTTGTTCTCGTTGAATCCACTCTAATCCCGGCTTACAGGTTGGGAAAACACGCATCCGCAAGGATATATTTACAAAAACAAGTCTAGAAATTTTAACCTTTTTTAGTCTTTTATTACGTTGAAGAACTGCCCTTGTAATTAAGCCAGTAATTACTTTTATGCGAGAAATTAAAACGCGCCTTTCAAAAAGCCACTTCAACTGCATACAAATTCCCTTTTATTTCATTCGAAACCTTACACACCTGAACTTTTTTGCTTCTGAAAGTAGAAATTATTGCAATCAAAATGAATTTACTACCGTTTTTAATCCCATTACAACGAATTCAAACAAACTCAACAAATCCCAAACTTTATCTAGTTTTCCCAATGCGAAATGATTTTCCTTTTTTTTTTTGTCGCAAAATAAGCTGAAGCAAGCAGAACGAACTTATGAGAGTTGGAAGATATAATTTCCATATGTTGGTTGTCCAACTGCGCTCTGCTCTTGCATCATTTGAGCTTTGTAATGGCCGGAATGGGACTAATATATTCGGAGTATGTAGATGTTCGAGTGCACTAGTTCGGGCTGGATTTGATGAAGCCATTCATGTCACTCCCAAGAAACTTTAATCTACTTCCCTATTATTTTCATTGCAAACTATTCCAAGTATTCCATATTCATCGACATTCAAACATCAACGTTTCCAATTTTCAAACTAACAAACTTAATCTATTTAACATTGTGCATAGTCATATGCATATAAACTAACCTTCTGAGGTAGATTCACAATTTAGATTTAATTATTAATTTAGTTTAGTCGCTTTGCAAAATACTTCTGTTTATTATTATGCAATAATAAAACAATATCCGTACCTTGGAATCAGGGGCGGATCCAGGATTGTCATTTGGGAGGGGGGTGGGGGGGGGGGGAGGGTGCTTGACCCCGCTGAGGGTAGGTAAACTAAAGATTAGCAAAGAAAACACTAAAAAATACACGTTTTATTTTGCTTAACGCATAATGAGTCTCCTCGGATAACTGTTCGCAAATCCCTCAATGACTTCGTTAGGTTGTAGATTAGCAGAGATATCTATGTGAATATATATGGAAGCCAAATCAGTTAACCTGCCTTGGGTCATTGTCGTACGAAGCTACGCTTTTATTAGTTTAAGCGCAGAGGAGCTGCGCCCCACACTACAGGTGCTTACCGGTAATGTAGCAAGAATTTGTAAGTTAAGATCTAATGCAACAACCTTGCTGTGAAAGTGAAACAGTGATTTCAAATACTGCGGCGGTTACCGTTAAGATAAGACAAAGTCGAATCGTTGAATAGAAGCCAGAAACCTTGTACTTTTCAGTGACGGAGAATTTCTGCCGATTTCTTCAAGGAACTGTACGATAGGTTCAAAGAACTTTTTGAATTGAAGGAGCGCATCATGCCTTTCAACCTCAACTAAGACTTTGCAACTTGACTCTTTTCATCTATGGGTATTTTTTAAGGATAACTTGTTTGAAATGTTCCAATCTTTTTGCTGACTCTCGTACAAAACTGGTAACATTGTTTACTATTGCTATCATATTAAGAACACCAGGCAAGCTGCATGCCTTCACGACAGCTAGGTTTAGTTTATGCGCGGCACAGTGCATGTAAGGCGCTAGCGATTGGATCACGGGACACATATTGTAATAAGCTACCGTCCTCTTATGCATGTCGCTGGCAAAAGTTATCACAGCATGTTTGTTCATGTTTGCCGAGAATATCTCCCTCACATGTTGCTCGGCGCCCACGTTAAAAAAAAAACGTAAGGGCCTCCTTCCGTTGTGTCCAAGACCTAGACACCAATCACTGGAATACGTAAAGGCAGGAGACCTAGGTCCTAGTTAAGCTGTTGCGCCAAAAAGAAGAAGAAGAACTATGAAAATATATTTTCCGATGAGTTCACTTTGATTTGCCACGGAAGAACTCGGATGCTTTTAGGGGAGGCTTGAGCCCCTTAGCCCCCCCCCTGGATTCGCCACTGCTTGGAATTATAATAAACGAAAATTGAGATAATCAAGATTCGAATCGGGAAAGCAAGAAATGTGTTTCAGAAAATAAGTGCTGTCTTCAAAAGCCACAACCTAACTCTAAAAACAAAAAAATCAGACTTTTGCACTGCTAAGTATATTCTGTATTCCTATATGGTGTAGAGACAATACACAGAGAAGAAGCTAGAAGCCTTTAAAATGTGGCTTTATAGTCAGATCTTGATAATATCTTGGTTCCAGAGGGTGATAAACATAGAAGTAATGAGAAGAATGACACAATACCTTAATTGACCAAGATAGTGAAATGACGAAAGTTGCAACATTTAGGACATAGCATGCGAAATAAAACCTACTCCAAAAAATACTTCAAGGGAAAATCAACAGCAAAAGAGGTCCTGGAAGAAGACGAATATCTTGGTTTGACAACCTTATTCGCTGGTTCAATATGTCTTCAGCTGAACTGTTCTGCGTCGCCAGCAACAAAATAAGAATAGCCATCATGATTGTCAACATCCCAACCGGATAGGTACCGATAGAAGAAGAAGCTTATATCTTCTTTAGCCTTCTATTTTTATTTGTTTATCTAATTTAAGACTAAAAACAATAAAATAAATTGTTATACATTTTACATTCTACCTTTCTCCAGTACCTGTTTGCTCTTCCAATTTTTCAGGCATCTCAGCAATCCCAAACCCTTTCCCCTTTCATTTAAATGTTATCATATTATAGTATAAATAAATGACATCATGTCCATCATCAGTCTTGTTTACTAATAGTGAAACAACTATGTGATTTTCATTTTCAAAAGCATGAGTAAAGTCTGTCGATCAATAGGCATCAGTCAAGTTTGTCGATGAATAGACAATAGTAATGATGGTTAATATGGCTGAATTCAGCTTTAACCCGCCATTTTTGACTTGTATGTCTCTAAGACCGGGTGGTTCGAATAAGTCGATTAAGCTATCCGCCATCGAATTGATTAGTGATTTCGTGTACTTTCCTCATTGCGCGTCCTCCACTGTTAATCAACTCCGCGCCGGCGACACGGAGGCATGTCTTGGAGTTTTGGCGCCAACCCGGTGTGTGAGACCGGGTTTTCAGACTAAGTAAGTCAAATAGTCATAGTTTAATTTTTGAATTTTAACTTTTTGGTAAGTTTATTATAAGGATTAGCAAATTATAAGATTAACATAATCGGACAGTGAAGCTGGAAGTGATAGCGAACTGGAAAATCAAACTCCAGATCAAATACAAAAGACAGCGGAGAGGATCCCCTTTCGAATTTGGAGAGACTTCTTTGACGGCACCATAGTAGATGTTATTGTCACGTGTATCAACCAATACATTGACACCGTCAAACATAAATATAACAAAGAAACATATGCCCGGTAGACTAATGTCAATGAGATGCAATGCTTTATAAGTTTGATTTTATTAGCCGGAGTCTAAAAATCGAATAATCCAAAGGTTGACAAGTTGTTTCGAACGGATGATGGTTTGATAGAATTTTTTCGGCTTTCTATGTCTGCCCAAAGGTTTAACATTCTGCTACGAGTTTTGAGACTTGTTGATGTCCCGACGAGGCAACAAAGAAAAGCACATGACAAGATTTGTCATGCCAGAGAAATATTTGATACATTTGTCCAAAATTGCAAAGATAATTATCTGCTTTTGTGACAGTTGACGAAAAATTGGAAGACTTTCCTGGAAGATGTGAATTTGAACAATACATTCCGAATAAAGCAAATCCTTATGGTATCAAGATTCAAGCTCCCTGTGATGCTGAAATGTTTTACACATTTAGTATGGACATTTATCTTGGAAAATAACCAAATGGCGGTCCATACAATCTTGACAATTATGGCCTGGCTGTTGTTCAAAGATTACGCCAGTTTACAATACTGGTTACAACTATAATTGTTTCACTTGTTTCAATTGACGAATTCCTACAGAAATGGTCTAAGAACAGTTGGAAGAACCAGGAAGAACAAGAAATAAATACCTCCTGGAAGAAAGGACTCGATGTCGTCGATCGTTTATGCTCAAATTACAATTGTGCCCGAGCAGCAAGGCGTTGGCCTATGGTTCATTTACGCCATGCTCAATGTCAGTACTATAAACAGTCAGGTGATACGTGCGTCTAATAATTCAAACTCAAAATTTCATCGACGTCACTGTATTGATAATATGGCTATGAACTAATAGAACCTCAGATCAAATAACGACGAGTTCAATTGAACTTGCCTCGATTGATGAGACAAAGACTTGCAGAAATTTTGAAGTTTGATGAGGGACCTGGGATAACCGATCCTTCTAGAAATAGTCGCTGTTATTAGTGTGGATGGCAGAAAAACCATAAAACACCAAAAAACACCATATACTTACTTGTAGATTGTAGATATGGTGGTGACGACTTGTACTGCAACCTTTATAGATCTATTGTACCCCACCCTCCTCCTCCAAGTGTAGGTGTACTTACCCATTTAGAGCGCCTCTTCTAATCCTGATTCCTTTAGGAATCTCAGGATCTGGGTGGGATTCAAGGCCTGCAGCTCCTCTGTGTTCAAGCAGTGAGCCCCAAGGTACATCTGTCTCTTGCGGAGTAATGCTCCGCAGTCTTTGAACAGATGTATGGGGTTTCCTCTGCTGAGCCACAGAATCTGCATCCATCATCATCCTCTAGGCCTAGGGCCTTGAGATGTTTCCTAAGTCTGCAGTGTCCCGTCAGGGCTCCTGTCAGAATTCTGAGCTTGTTCCTGCTTAGTTTCAGGCAAGCTTTTGTTCTCTTCTGGTTAAAAGATCCTAGCATCACTTTGGATTGCCTTAGCTCTGGAAGTTCTTTCCAGGTTTTCATCCATTTTCCTCTTATTTCTTCATCTAAACTTTTGCGGATGGTGTTCACGCTCATACCGCAAAAGGGTTCCGGACCTATAAAGGGGCTACTGGATCCCTTGTTTGCTAGGTGATCGGCTTCTTCGTTTCCGTCTATACCAGTGTTTTCTGGTACCCAGTATAGCGTTACTTTATTATCCCTGCCAAGCTTGTTCAGCTTCCCCACACAGTCCCATACCAGTTTGGATCTGATGGTGTATGAGCTATTGGCCTTGATGTCTGCTTGGCTATCTGACAGGATAGCAATTCGTTTTTTGCGGTAATTCCTGTCGAGGTTAAACTGTGCACATCTTTCGATTGCGTGTACCTCTGCTTGGAAGATACTTGGGGATGTTCCCATGGATTCGAAGTATCTGGTACGAGGTCCAAACAATCCTGCACAAGTGCCTTCCTTTGTCTTCGAACCATCTGTATACTACTTGATGGCATTTTGCTCTATGTGGTATGCTGAGGATTCGTCGCTCCAATCGGCTTTACTACTACACATTGCTGTGTAGTTTTTCTCGAAGTGGTATTTGCATACCATTTCGTCTTTTGGTACTTCCAGCCTGGGGATCTTGGCAGCGAGGCTGTTTCGGTCTCTGCTCCCGATTATTTTACCTCTGCCCATTCCTTCCTTGCTAAATCTTACGATCGCCGATCTGGCGGCGCTCTCCACCACAAGGTGCAGCGGAGTCAGATGCAGCAGCAGCTCCAATGCTGCTGTCGGACACGACCCCAACGCCCCCGTGATGCAGACACACGCCAGTCTTTGAATCTTCTCAAGCTGTTTCCTCATAGAGGCCAGCTTGATTCTACTTTACCACGCAACTGCCCCATAAGTGATTGCAGGTCTCACTATCATGGTGTACATCCATCGCAGGATAGTGGGGTTACAACCCCACTATCCTGCCAGATTTCGGCACACCATTAGGGCGCGTTTGGCTTTACCTACCACTGCCTCAGCGTGTCTATTCCATAGGAGTTTCCTATCTAGTGTGATACCCAGACAACTTATCTCCTGTTGGTATTCTACTGCCTTCCCATCTATGAGTATGGGATGTAGGCAGTTTATTTTTCTCCTTCTAGTAAATGGTATCACCGTGGTTTTGCTCGGGTTGAGTTTCAGTCCCAATGTTTGACACCATCTACTAGTTACGTAGAGGCCTCTCTGAACAATTTCACAGAGCGTTCCCTCAAATTTCCCTCTAGCCATTATGACTATGTCATCGGCGTAACTTTGACATTTGATGTCTAGGTCGTTTAGCCTAACCAGTAGTTCATCAACTACCAGGCTCCACATTAGCGGTGATAGAACACCTTCCCGTGGGCACCCTCGAGCTGTGGAGATCTTAATGGTGTCTTGTGTCTCCGTCCCACTTGTGTCTCCGCCGTTCTAGTTCTCAGCATTTCTCCCATCCACTTTGAGATAGTGCTGTCGATATTCCTTCTTTCGAGGGCCGCCCTGACAGCCTCGTGTGAGGTGTTGTCAAAAGCTCCCTCTATATCCAAGAAGGCACATATCGATACTTCCTTTGTCTCTAGTGCTATATATATATATATACTTACTTACTACCATTGCAAGAAATATTTATGTCTACAGCACGTAGTGCCAACATGCACTAGCTGCCCTTGAAAAAGACTAATTTTTGAGGGGATGTTTTGAATATTTATTTGTTTGAAGGAGTTCTAATTGCATTGCAAAAACGTTTTATTATTAATTTTTTTGTTATTCTATTGTTTTTTATTGTTAAAAAACATGTCTTTTAATATTTGACGTCATTCATGATGTCACATGACGTAAAATTAGGTTAGGATTCACATGTCGTAAAATTAGGTTAGAGTATTGCTTATTAGGAAAATCTTAAGTTGAGAAAGACGGGCGTCACCAAAGATGTAAGTTAAATTCACGTCACAAGTGGCGGGTTAATCATCTATGAAATTGAGAAACAATATTTTTTATTATTGATGTTATTCCGGTAATAGACGATACCTATAAATTGTTCTTTTAGCCTTTTTCATAGATGAAATAGCGATTAAATCTGAAAATCCTTAACTAATAACTATCTGTGCATATAGTATACAAAACTGATCGTGCCCTGTGACGTCATCCAAAGCGCGCGAAAAATGGGCGCGTTCAAACAGGTCAAATTTAATAATTATTATTTAAAAAATTAAATTGAACATATTCAACAGTACCTATTTATATATTTTACTTTGTTATTACGAAACAAAAAGTGAATTAAACAAATTTTAAAAAATGATGCATATTTCCTATTAGGTAATACCTGATAAGCGACGTGAATCACTTCTAAATACGCAATTTCAATCTAATAGATTGAAGATCGAAGAGAAGATATCGATAATGTATCCGCAATATTTGATCCGCCATTTTCTTTTTTAAATTATGGTACTGAGTTTTTCGAAAAATTGGCCGCAATATTAAATACACCATTTTGTTTTTAAACACTGATCATAGATTCGTGATGAGCGACGTAAAAATATAAGGTACGAGTCATTTTTTCACTGTGTGTCAGTTCATTTTAGTGTACCACGTCTAATCTCCTTTATCTATTTTCTTTTATTAAAGCCTTAATTGTATAATCTTATAATTTATCTTTATAATTGTGAACATAATTGTCGGTGAAGCCTTATCAAAATTTCAGCATCTCGTCAAAAATTTCATTCTTGCCGTGAAGTCTTGAAAGTAATTACGTTGCGAATAATTTAAATGGGGCGTAGGGGTCACAAAGTTGAGGGCGGCGAATAATTGAATAAAGTGTGTTAGCGGGGCGCTGATCTTTTCTCTCCCCCTCTAGTCAGGCCAGTGTTCGCTGGGTGTCGCTGGCGGCTCTTTATAATAATATCCCCACAGGTGTTGCGGAAATGGGCCAATTTTTCCTCCGACTCCCGTCTGGAAGTTTTCCAAGGTTCCCGGACTTCTTCCGTATAACATTAAGCGCTCGGGAAAATAATAATATCATTGTTTGAGAAGTTTCTATTTGTCAGATATTCCTTTTATGCGATTAATAATTTTGCCTTATAATTTTTTTTCAAGTCGGCCTTTCTCCCTCTTTAATACATTCTTGTTTTCTTCTGCGTTCTTTTGATACTCCAAGCTCCTTTGTTGATACGCAAAATTTGCATTTTTTTTCAGCTTGCTTCTGTTGTGCGTCGCTTTTCGTGCGTTTGTCTTATTTTTTATTCATATATTTTTATGGAGTCTGGGTAAATTATCCTTGGGGATACGAATTCTTTTTTTGTAAAATACGAGGCAATCGAAATTGTATTCGCCCCCGTTCCTCACTTATACATACAAAACTTCTGACTTTTATTATAAATCGTAATTCAGATATAGTTGAAAATAATATTGGATAAAATTGATCACGGGTAAATCCTAATTAAAAAATCCTATGAAGTGAAAAGTAGCGTATTAATTAGTATATTACGTAACGAGAGCTGTAAGAACCATATTACGCACGAGCAGAACACTTACGCACGACCCGCGTAGCGGGAAGTGCGAAATTCCGCGAGTACGTAATTGCCTTACAACTCGAGTTATGTACTATATGTTATCTACGACCACACTAATTTGTTTCTGTTGGTGGGGGGCGCTGAACGTATGAGCACGTAGTAGCAACTCTAAACCAATCAACGAATCGTAAACAAAACGCACGTGTGTGTTATCAATCATAATGTGTTATCATTAATCGCGGACTGTTACATACGTTGTGTTAGGACGTATTTACATAGTCCACGAACTGTACAATAATGGGCATTTACAATAGTGGTCGTAGATAAAGAAATAAAGAGAATTATTTGAAAGAATTACATATTTTTCAACAGGGAATGAACAAATATACAACTAGGATTGAAAGACAAAGATTGTAGAAAAAGTTAATAACGGCTGAGCAAGATTTTGCGAGACAAGTAAGTCTAACTTACAAAGACTAGACAGATGCGACTACACAGACATGATAAGAGAGACAAGACATATAAGATTAGCCAGGCAAGACATGACACATAAGACTGTAGAAATAATGCTGTACAAATAAGACAGGCAAGACTAGATAAACAGTACTGCGCAGACAAGACTAGACAGACAAACCTAGACAAACAATATAAGGCGGACAAGGGTTTTGCATTCTTCCAGAAGTAATAAATAACACATACAAATGTAGGTATTCATGGAATTCAATGAGAAATCCTTAAGGGAAGTGCAAACAAAATAAAGCGAGGTATTAAAACCACCCGGAGTTTTTTGAGTTTTTTTTTTTATACGTGTTTGTATCTCCTCCGCCAGGACGCAACCCAACCGAGAGATTTCGTGTGTAACTGCAGCCAAGGTATAAATAAAACATTGCTGTCGACATTTCAATTTAAAAGCAGAGACTTTTCTCCTCTAGGTCTCCATTTTCTCTTTATATTTTCTATAAATATATTTTTATACAAGAAGGACAAGATTACCAAAGAGACAAGACTAGACTAAACAGACGAGATCAGACAAGCATGATTGACAGACTAGACTAGATAAACTAGATTATACACTCAAAACTAAATAAAATAGACTAGACAGACAAGATCATACGGGCATGACCAGACATAGAACAGTAGACAAATAAGGCTACATATGAGACTAGAGCTTGACAGACAAGAGACTGTCAATACTAGATAGATAGGCGGAACTAGACTGAGAAGACCAGAAAAGGGTGATAAGAACAAACAATAGTAAATAAATTCAGACAAGTGCAACCAAGGCTTGGCTATAGTAGACATCTGATAAGTTCAGACGTGACAAATTTAAGCGCTTCCAGCCTACAGACACAAGTTGGTCTCTAAGCTTATGTGTTAATCTAACCCCTCTAATTAGTTTCTAACTAATATGAATATTTGTCTAACTAGTTTTGGTTGTTATAATTAACCAAGTCCAGTCTGGAGCAAAAAGGGTTAGGCTTAGGAACACTTGAGAGGAGTGGGTTTGTCTATTTTTGTTTTTTAATAAGTAGGCTAATATAGGAGATATGATTGTGATATAAGAATATAATAGATCGTAATTGTTATCTATATAGAGATATTCAAATGCGAGTGAATAAAATGTAAATGTGATTGATGTGAGGTCAATAAAATAAGTGCGGATGGGTCTGACATTTGCCGGTGACATGCGTTGAATGTGTCAGGGGGTTGGGAATATATAATAATATGGTATTAGCGTAGACAGGTGGGGGTGCGACTGCGACGGGATTCCCGCCGTGTGCGGCTTACAAATCCGTGATGTGTTCAAGTCGGGGTGCGTAAAAAGGTGATTTCGTACGGCGCCGCATAATAAAATGAATACGATTTCGGGGTGGAATTTATGATGACGCCGGAGGGATGACACGTATGAGGATAAAAAATATGTATATATAAACGGGAATGTGCTATTGTGTTTTATTAGGCATTTAAGTATATGTTTTTTTTTGGACGGGACAATTCGCTAGGGGTTTTATGTCTGAACAACAAAATGAAATAACATTGTTTTGAAAAAGAATTAATACAATATATTCACAAAGCAACTGTATCTTTATCATGTCGGTGGAATCATGACTATTTAGTTTTGTCTGTCTAGTATTGTTTGATCTAGTCAGTTTGTACGCAGTTCGCTTCTATTTGGAGACTGTGTGACTTGATGATGAAGACGAAACTTGATCCTTCATTAATGTTGGAGAAAACTGCTCTCCGCCGACCTAAAGACCCTTGGGCTAACACAACACACTTCTACTGGGAACCGCGTTTTTAAACTCTTGTCCGTTCTGATATCTGTTCCAAATATGAGTCATTTTCCAATTAGGTGGACGATATTAACATAATGCAGATCTCACATGTATTGATTTCTCACATGTATTGTTAACGTCATTCGAAAAATAAACCTAAATTTGAATCATAAAAAAATCATGTAAGAAATTGAGACAAAAATTCTGGTTAGCCAGCGAATTTCCAGTAGAGAGGTTGCCGAAGAAGTTGCAAAATTTGTTTCGATATAGTTACATATGAACAAAAAATGCGTCGTAAAACAATCACTCGGGAAATGATAGATGATGTCGCCAATGAATCAACGTTACTTCATCGCATCATAACGGGTAACGAGACATGGGTGTACGCTTATGACATAGAAACAAAGGCTCAATTATCTCCATAGAGCTTTGAAATAAACCCAAAAAACACATGAAGTTGAATCGAATATTAAAGTTATTCTCACTGTTATTTATATAATCGCGGTATTGTGTCTCATAAATGTTTACCCCGAGATGCGAAAGTTAATAAAAAAAAGTCTGAAAATGCCTGCCATAACAGCCCTACTCACCAGATTGAGCCCCGTGTGAGTTCTTTCTCTTCTCAAATATGACATAATGTGAAATTATGAAATGGGCACATTATACGACCGTTAGGAAATAACAACAAAATCCCTGGAGGAACTGATAGATGTACCAAAATCTGCGTAGAATTGTTTTGAAGAAAATTATGGCATTATATACGATCGAAACTACTTTTTCTTGATGGATGTAATATAAATATCGACGATTGAAATAATATTGTTTTGTATATTAAGTATTGAAGGAGGTATTTTTAACGTCCCTCGTGATATTTGGAAATTGCAATAAAACTTGCACCATCCGATTATATTAATTAATTAAAATAATTTAAGGTAAAGTAAGTAGAATAAAATGATCAATTTTAATATCTAGCAAATGCAATTACGTAAATATAAATAAGTTTCTGAAAGGATTACAGTAGACCATAATTTACCCTTAGCATAATGGAGGGAATATGGCCGGACAAATGGTCGACTTAACAAAAGGCCCAAAGTCAGGCTCTGTTGAATATAATAATATATAACGCCGGCGACATTAGATTAGAACATTCAACATTCCTTACAAAACGCTACCCACCCCCCAGCCCCCGCACAAAACACACCATATCTCCTTCTAATTAAACAATTACTCCGCCCCTTCTTAATCCCACCTATTATTCATTTCCTTTGCGGGAAATCTTTTGATGATTTCCACTCTGATTTTCCCTCATAGTTTCATTAGGCTTTTGAAAAAATCGATCGACCGCCAGGGGGAAAACACTCCATTAGGAGAACAATACGTCCTTAAGGCCTATTATTTATCAACCCTTGATGTAAATTTATTATCATTCCATAGGCAACAAAACTCCTCCGCTCGTTCGATAACCAATTTTCATAACTTTACTTTAATCAGATAATAAATGTCACAATCTTACCTAATGCCCTATATTCCTCGATGCTTATATAATTATTCTTGATACCCCAAAAGCAAATATTCTCCGATTAGAGTAACAAAAACTGAAACAGACTAAAAACAAGACTAAACGAAACCATTCATCTGTGTTTTCTCTCTAGTCTTCTTTGAATAGTCTTGTCTCTCCAGTCTTGTATGTATATATTATCTATCTAGTCTTCTTTGTCTAATTATGTATTGTTTTCTCATTAACTAAAGTATTGATTATGTAGTCGATTACGAAAGTAGTTTTTCTATTTTAGAGTGGTATTAATACGCGGAGTTTTCTTATTAGTGGTGGAGAAAACGGACGGAGAATGGGACCTTCGGACGACTTCTCCAAACGAGAGGAAGCAATTAACAGTTTCGCGAAACTTTCCACCTCCAACCGCACGGCCGAAGAACAAGAAAAACTTCCAAAACAAATATATTCAAACAACAGATATAAATATCTAATCGGTTGGAAAACTACCAACAAACTTATAAGTATTAACAAGTCTAATCTACTATACTAATAAACTTTGCCTATCTAACCTTGTCAGTCCAGTTTTTTTTTGTAAAATCTGCCCCGTCCAGCTTTGTATGTCGTGATATGTATCTCTAGTATTTTCTATTCAAACTTGTTTTGTACTTAATACAACATGACATTATATTGGGTGGATTCATATCTACTTAAAGATAATCATTTAACTTTTGTTAGAAAGTTATCCTAGCCGAATCCTTGGCAGAAGCTTGAAGACAATGGCCTTGCTTACTGCACTAAATAGAGCATCTCCTTGCTGCCACGCATATCCCGTCTGCTCATTGTTATTGTGCACAAAGACCTTTAGAGGATTTGGACTACGTGAAGCCATTATGGAGAACGTCAGGTGCGCCGAACTAGTCTGAATTAGGACCGGCTAGACAATAAAGCCGTTATGTCTCTGCACTATCGCGAGATCAAAGAATACTTAACATGTGAATTGATCAAGCGTTTTTTCCTTGAGGGTTAATTATTATATTATTATATATTATATTATTATATTAAGGGTTAAATATTAGTGAAAAAAGGATATATAAAATAGTCATTTTGGCTATATAAAGACACAGGATAACTTTTACCCTGCCTGCTTAATCTTGTCTCTAGGTTTGGTTTGTCTAGTATTGTCTGGCTAATATTGTATGTCTAGTCTCAGTTGTCTAATCTTTTCTGCCTAGTGTCGCTCGTCTGGTCTGATCTGTCTTGTCTTGTCTGTCTAGTCTTGTCTGTGATATTGTTTGTCTGGTCTTGTCTCTCATGGTTAAGAATTTTCTTAAAAGTCTAATATTATAGACTTTCTTGGCGAGCGAGCTCATATTTTATCAATTGTAATATGCCACCATAAGCGTTGTTCAATGTAGATGCCTAGAAATTTGGTGAAAGTTAATCGTTGTAAATTAAATGTACCTGTTCGGACCGTGTCTCTCTAAATTTCAAAATTTCCAAACAAAACACAGGCTGGTTGAATCACTTACCTGTGTGTGCTGCCAGCGTCTCCGCCACGTGGAATCGTCCTTCCGCTTCTTCTAAGGGAGAAAATGGGAATAAAAAAATCCCTTAAATCAGCGTCTTCGGGACGTCCGGCTCCGCTTCAGCCCTTGGGGCTCGTGATTACCCCCTGGTTAGTTTGGATTGGAAATTCTAAACTACGCACATGTGCCAGTCGGCGTGGGTTTCACGTTTTTTGCGTTATCTGCGTTCACACTCGCCGAGCGTACTTAGTCGACTCTACGAAGCGAACTGATTAATTTAATCAATTCGCGAAAAAGATTATTAAATCGCGCGACTTCGACACCGATCGATACACCTGTTCCGCCGTCTATCGATCGGAGCCGAAGTCAATTCAAATAAATGAATTGAAAATCTGGATGTGCCAAATTGGCGCGAACAGTACCTGTCTGAAGAAAAATGTTTTTAGCATATTCACTTATATTAGTTTGAAATGTTATAAATTCAGTTTTCTCGCTATTAAGGTACAGTTTGTTTGCTGAGAACCAGTTTATTAGAGCTTGTAAAAGTCCATTTGCTTCTAACTGCGAATCTTCTACGGTGTTTTGAGATATTAGGAAACTGGCATCATCAGCATAAAAAGTGCAGTACGCTTTATTTGCGTATTAAGATTGCCGCAAACAGTTGCCCAGACTTCATAATAGACATCTTCAACGATATATTAAAAAACGGTAACTTGAAATATGGAAGAAAACAAGGATGGTACTGTTAAGAAAAGGAGACAAACCTTTACAGGAACCATCATAGTACAGGCCAATTTGTCTGCTAGATGTAATAGGGAAGTGGCTAGAACAAATGGTAGTAGGGAAACGGCTTCAAGGAGGGACTCTCAACTATAGACGCAATAATGAGAGTACTAAGGTGGCAGAAGTGGCTGGAAAAGGATTGCGGGGGCAAAGAAGAATTTGCGAACTTATCTCCTGAAGCTCGTAAGCAGCTACCTCTGCAACCGAAAAAATTTATTGTGGCAGAGGGCAAAAGCGTAGAAAGACAAATCTACAGTGGTGTTCCACAAGGCTCAGTAATGGGATCAACTTCGTGGAACACCCTGTATGATGGGAGTCCTTAGACTGAAGTTGCCAGAGGGAGTAGAAGCTCTCGGTTTCGCCGACGACTTGGCCCTCGTCGTCACCGGATTATCAGAAAACTGTGTTATCAAAATGGCAAACCAAGCCATATATCGCATTTACGAATTAATAGCAAGAGACTTCCCACCAAATCTCCTGAAACTCGTAAGCAGCTACCTCTGCAACCGAAAAATTATTATAGAGGCAGAGGGCGAAAGCGTAGAAAGACCAAAACTACAGTGGTGTTCCACAAGGCTCAGTAATGGGATCAACTTCGTGGAACACCCTGTATGATGGAGTCCTTAGACTGAAGTTGCCAGAGGGAGTAGAAGCTCTCGGTTTCGCCGACGACTTGGCCCTCGTCGTCACCGGATTATCAGAAAACTGTGTTATCAAAATGGAAAACAAAGCCATATATCGTATTAACGAATTAATAGCAAGAGACTTCCCACCAAATCTCCTGAGGCTCGTAAGCAGCTACCTCTGCAACCGAAAAATTATTATAGAGGCAGAGGGCAAAAGCGTAGAAAGACAAATCTACAGTGGTGTTCCACAAGGCTCAGTAATGGGACCAACTTTGTGGACCATCCTGTATGATGGAGTACTTAGACTGAAGTTGCCAGAGGGAGCGAAAGTTGTCGGTTTCGCCGACGAGTTGGCCCTCATCGTCAACGGATTATCAGAAAACTGTGTTATCAAAATGGCAAACATTGTGACAATAGACAACTGATTGGAGAAAAAACAGCTAAAGCTCGCCTCAGAAAAGACAGAAGCGGTTTAATTGTCAAGAAGAATGAAAGTAGGACAAGTCACATTTAAAATAAAAAGCGAAACTATAATACCAAATGAGGCCATTAAATACTTAGGCGTAACTACAGATAAAAATCTTTCCTTTCGACAGCACATTGTTCTTGCAGCTGGGAAGGCATTAAAAACCTCAGTAGCACTTGGAAAACTTATGCCAACTGTAGGTGGTCCTAACAGCACCAAACAACACTCTACGATGCTCCACGCATCGACAATCTGGAAGCGAGCCATGGAGAGAGCAAATCAAAAGCAAACTCTAGAGCAAAAACTGCAATCCATTCAACGCAAAATGGCGCTACGCGTGTCCAACGCATATAAGACCGTCTCAGGTGACGCTGTTCTCGTTATTGCGGGAATAGCTCCTATAAAATTTCTTGTTGCAGAGAGAGACACGCTTTATAAAGAAAGGGAGCAGAGAAAACAAAAAGGAACTGAGAAAAAAGGCATGGACCCAGATGCTCGAAAGTTGGCAAGAGTACTGGGAAGCCTCAGAGAGGGGTGAGTGTACGAGACTCCTAATTCCAAAATTGGATCCAAGGCTCACGAAAAGGCACGGAAAAGTTACCTACTACCTGACGCAGGCACTGAGCGGCCCCCGGGTGCTTCAAAGACTACCTGCACAGTATTGGGCGCGAAGCAGACAACCAGTGCGTTCATTCTAATAAAACAGATAGTGTGTATCACACAATATTCGAATGCCCCAGGTGGTCTTTAGAGAGGGACATATACACTTCAAAAACAAAAAGAATTTTAGAAAGTAGCACACTCACGGAGACAATGCTTAGGAGCGAAGAAAACTGGTCTTCAACAGAAAAGATGATACTAAGGGACATACGAAGCACGAAAGAATCCTGCTTTTTCATGCTTAGTATGTCCCTTAGTATCATCATTTCTGTTGAAGACCAGTTTTCTTCACGGATAAAACAACTTAGACAACGAACACTGAAAACAACCTGAACCCCTAATCACCTTCCGTGGATGGGGGACGTAAGGACATCAAGTAAGGTCAAAGAGCGCTTGAGCGGTTCCAAGATGCCCGTGAGTTTGCTACTGGAATTATAGTGTGCTTCTCAATCAATGGTACTAATCGACGTAAGAAACAATATTCTAGAATTTTGGAAAGGACAGAAATTAACGCAACGGGTCTATAGTTGTTGAATTCTCTCTTAGCCCCTTTCTTGTCAGGAATGGGCTAGGGCAGTTCTGCTCTGGTTTCGCCGACCCTGAATCTACTTAGCCGATTTAGTTCCGTACATCCATGGCAAATTCTGCACCCTGTATGCGGATGACTCTAGCTTTCTTATATCCGAATGCAACTTGACACCTAGCCAGCAAGAGTCAAATATCCTTCTGAAATCTTTAAACTAATGGTTCTCAGCTAATAGACTGGGTACATATGGGTTTGTCAAAGTGATTGAAGTAATTCTTCAAAATCCTGATAGTTTATCTATCCGGTATCTATCCGCGAAAACCTCAAATACAACAAATATATATATATATATATAAATATATATATATATATATATATATATATATATCTATATATATATTTATATATATATATATATATATATATATATATATATATATATATTTGTTGTATTTGAGGTTCTCGCAGATAGATACCTGTGTATTGTTTTCTCGGGGATTCCGCGTTGATGCTGAGGGTTGGCTTTGAAAACAACCGGATTCTCGACGTTTCGGCGAACTAACATTCGCCATTCTCAAGAGATATATGCGTCCGTGCGGGTCAACCGTTAGACGCATACTGAGAGCTCGTTCGTGCGATGCGACTACTTATAGCTGTCTGGCTTCGGGTCATGCGCGTTGTGTGCGGTGCTTCGGTTCGGTTGTTTGTTTGTCTTGTTGGTCGTACATGAGTCTGGGGTGTCTGGGATTGCATTTTGAGGGTGGATATGATCGGTTACCATGCTGGGAGCAGTCTCAGGGAATCGTCTCTCGTGTTCATGCAGTAGTCTCCTTTTTCTATCTCTATGGCTTCTCTGTATACTCGTGACATTTCGTGGCTAATCTGTGCAACAGTTCTTGAATTTCTAAAGTCCATCCAGTGACCGGTGTTTGTGTGTTGGACAAGTGCCGATGAAACTTTGTCTCTGTGTCTGATTGAAACTACATGTTCTTGAATCCTAGCAGATATTTTTCTGTTGATACGTCCAATGTAGGTTCGTTCACATGTTCCGCAAGGTATTTCGTAAATTCCATGGGATTCTAACGGGATGGTGTCTTTAACGCTGCGTAGCATGGAGGATATTTTCTGGTTAGGTTTGAAAATGGTGTCGATATTGTGTCTTTTAAGTATTCTGGCGATTTTGTCAGTTGATCCATGAACATATGGTAGGTATGCTGTGCTAACGGGTTTCTGACGTTCTTCAGTTCTTTGGCTACTGTTCTCTGTACGACGGAAAGCTCTGCTATTTGGATATCCATTTGAAGAAAGAGCTTCTCGTAAGTTCCTCAATTCTTTCGGTAAGTTAAGCTGGTCGGCTAGTCTTTTGGATCGGGTGGTAAGAGTGTTGACTACAGATGCTAGTTGTTTGGGATGATGGTGCGAAGAAGCGTTCAGATATCTGTCTGTGTGGGTTGGTTTCTGGTACACAGTGTGGCTCAAAGTGCCGTCAGGTTTCTTCTGTACCAAAACATCCAAGAAAGGAAGTCGTTGATGCTTTTCTATCTCCATTGTGAATTTAATTTGGTCGGGTCAGGATTATGGGAGTTAAGATGGGTAAGGAATTTGTCCAGCTCTGGTCTGCCGTGGGGCCAGATTACAAATGTGTCGTCAACATATCTTAACCAGAGTGTAGGTTTAAGTGTGGCTGATGAGATTGCCTTTTCCTCAAAATCTGTAAGAAATATGTTGGCTATTACTGGGGATAGAGGTGAACCCATTGGTGCTCCTAGGACTTGTTTGTATATTTGACCATCGTACCTAAAGTATGTATTCTTTAAACAATGTTCTGCCAGATCTGATACATACTTTTCTGGTTTTAATTTTGATCTTATGATGTTTAAGGCCTCAGGGACCGGTACTTTTGTGAATAAAGATACAATGTCAAAGCTCACAAGGAGGTGGCCGGGCTGGAGTTGGTGATTTTTCAGTATGTCTATGAAGTGTTCAGCATTGCGAACATAGGAATCACAATCTTCTGCCTATGGTTGTAAACATTTTGCTAAATGTTTCGCAAGAAGTTGGACCGGTGAACCAATGGAGCTTACTATTGGTCGTAGTGGGGCTCCATCTTTGTGGATCTTTGGTAAACCATATATCTTGGGACACCGTGAAGATTTCTCCCTTGGTATAAGATAATTCATTGATTCCTTGTGAATGCTAGAGCTTAGGATCTTTTGTCTGGTGGTTTTCTCAAGATAGGTTGTGGGGAATATAGGTTGTGTGGATTATAAGAGTATGCGTCTAACGGTTGACCCGCACGGACGCATATATCTCTTGAGAATGGCGAATGTTAGTTCGCCGAAACGTCGAGAATCCGGTTCTTTTCAGAGCCAACCCTCAGCATCAACGCGGAATCCCCGAGAAAACAATACAACACAAGTATCTATCCGGGAAAACCTCAAATACAACATATATATATATATATATATATATATATATATATATATATATATATATATATATATATATATATATATATATATATATATATATATATATAAATATATATATAAGTAGGGACAAGTTTTCTTCTAAATCGTTTGTAGGACTTTTCCTCGGTGAAACTGGTTGGGAGATTTTTTGTAGAGGAGGATTCCATTAATATTTGGGGCCTTGCTGCACATCGTCAGTCTACATGTTGGAGTGCAGTATTTGGTGTGCCCTGGTGGGATAGTTATGCTTCTCCATATTTTTTGGCAAGATATGTTTGATTTTATTGATGAAGCAGTCACTTGTTTCCATAATGTATAGGCCAAATACCGTTAATATTTTCAGTTGCACGAAGAACTGCTTGCATGAGGTATGTGTTGGCAGGTTTAGGAGTATCCGAATTATCCTCTTTGGGTTTTTGATGGTTTTTTGGGAAAACTTGAAGTTTTCAGTTCGGGTGATGTATCCCACATTATTATTCCATAGCTTAGGTTAGATTTCTGCGTAAGATTTCTGCGTAATAACAGTTTATCAGTTCAGAGATGTCAAGGAATTTCCTCAGCTAGCGAAGACATTAAGATTTTTTATTTAGAAAGACTAACTTTTTTATTTAGAGACTTGCATAACTCTTCGATTTGATTGTGCCATGATAAGTGTTCTTGTACATTTAGGCCAAGAAATTTAGTGTATCTAGCTCTTTTTAAATGCATTTTTTTATTATTTTTAGTGATATATCATCTACATACTTAGCTATGTGTGTTTGGAACACGCCAAATTCAGTTTTCTCCAAGTTGAGGAATAGTCTATTACCATGAGTTTAAAAATGAGAGAACCATGAGTTTAAAGATTTCAGAAGGTTATTTGACTCTTGCTGGCTAGCTGTCAAGTTGCATTCGGATATAAGAAAGCTATATAGTCATCCGCATACAGGGTGCAGAAATTGCCAAGGATGTACGAAACTAGATCGACTAAGTAAAGTAGAAACTGGGTCGGCGAAAGCATACTTCCTTGAGGAACACCAGTTTTCCAAGGCAGTTTAGGTGAGAGGCTAGATATAAGGTTAGAAAATATCTTTATGTATTGCGTTCTGTCTTTTAAGATCGACTGCAGCCAGTTTCCCGCCTTTCACCTTATACCACAGTAAAACAATACTAGACAGATAAGACTAGAAGGACAAGACTAAACAGACAAAAGAAGACAAACAAGACTAGACAGTCAAGACAGACAAGATTCTGTTATACGTGGTCTGTTCCGATAACCGACCTTTAGCCGGTAAAAAAAACTGGCATACCTGGAGCGTTGGAAACCTAATCATCCTCAAATTCGCCATTGTTGGAAGCATTCCGAAAAAGCCTCTTTCGGAATCAACTTTAGCTCTTTTGTCCTTTAGCTCTCTAATGTCCTCTCTTGTCTGAAATCGCGTTCCTTTCAATGGCCTCTTGACTTTGGGGATTAGCCAAAAGTCGCAGGGGGCCATATCAGGAGAGTAAGGAACCTATCAAACCAGAGGAGTCTGGTTTTTCGCCAAAAAATTGTTAACCACGGGCGAAGAATGTGCTGGAGCATTGTCGTGATGGAGTCGCCAATTTCCTGATGACCACAACTCCAGTCGCTATTTCTCGGATAGTCACACGACGGTCCCGAATCACCACAGCGTTCATTTTGGCAATGACGTTGTCATTTCGGCACGTGGTCGTTTCGATAGCCGTCTGAATCTTCCGAATGGTTTCCACCTGCTCTGCTCCAGTCGTTGCGTCATTTGACTTGCATTGAAAAACCGATGAGACTACACATTACGTCACTCGAACACTGGTGATGCAATCTACAGGCGGGAAAAAATTCACGCATGCGCACGAAGGTTCATGGTCGGCCATGAAAGCGCGATTGATTCAAATCCATCAGGTTTTCGAAATAAAAAATAAGGTCGGATACTTTTCTAACAGACCACGTATAAACTTAGTATTTAGGGTGCCAGGAGCATTGGGGGAATATTGAGTGGAAATAAAAGATGCGTTGAGATCCTTCGGAATCAAGGCGATGGGAATTTTCTCAAAATGAATTGAAGAAAAACAAGGAACGTTAATGCAATAATAAGCTAGAAAGAAATAAGAAACGGACCAAATAAGTATAAAAAGAAGGGTGATAAAGTTGAGGAGATTAAGGTTCCTTAACCTTACCTTTTACACGGTGGGTAGTGAATTTGTCTGATTACAATGCATAGATTAAAAGATTTTTAGTTCACATTTTGAATTAAAGGAGATTTTGTTTTTAGAATTAACATCAATTTTCACAGAAAATTCCCAAGAACCTACACTAATAAGCCAATCATCACAGGCTGCTTAATAATAGTTTGTACGTGCATCATTACTACATCCACCTTTCCAGTTTTGTAATGTATCGTTGCAGTATCAGTGCCGTATCTCCTTGCATCCTTGTTTGTAATACATGTAGGTCATATTGCGCTTATGACTTTTAATCGCCTGAAATACACTTATCCGACCCCATGCAATATGTAGGTTATACGGGAACGTGAATATATGTAAATGTACCTTATATAGTCACATTAAAAAATTTAGAATACTGAAGAAATACTGTGGTATCTAATGATTTATGCTGTACTGTATGTTATGAAAGCATTATGCTATATAGCATGGTAGCAACAGTAAAAGCGACACTTGAACTATGCTAGCTTTAATGGTCGCTGGTATAAAAGTGATTTATTGGGCAGTAAAAGAAATTACTTTTAGCACCGGCAATGAAGTAATGCATTTGCCTTACGACAAACGAGTCATAAACGTGGTTATTTTTATGACGTTAGAAATAAACAATACTTAACTCATCAACATAGACAAAAATTATGTATTTCTTTGGATTTACTTTACAAAAATTAATCGATAATTAGAAATAATTAATATTTGAGCGATAATTAGAAGCAGTATTTTGCTAATAGTTTATATTTTGGGTACATTTCACACTTTGCAAGAGATCAATGTATTGTTTATTAGAATCAGTAGTGTAGGATGTTGAAAATGTTCCTTGAAAATTGATTTTTATTTTAATAACAAAATCTCATTAACTTACTAAATAATTCTGTAACTAGAAGTCTTTTATAACTAATAACATTGGGTGAAATTACTATATGAATCTTCAATAATAAAAGTAGATAAATTAATAAATTACTACGTTTCAACTCACTCATCACTTATAACGTAAATTAATATAATTGTAAATACAAACTGACCTCCTGCACTTTTATGCCACGAGAGACCATGTGGATTGCTAAAAAAACCCTATAACCTGATTAAAATTAGCAATAATGAACATCCATAGACGCGTTTCTGCCTTCATTCATCATTCAATCTCAATATAAAATTAAAATTTAAAAACAAACTACAACTTACTCTTTAATGTTCATTGTGTAAATGGCGACATTTGAAATCTATGGTCTAAACAAATTTAATACCCTCTACGTTACCACTCTCCTTAATCTTAACACATTCCATCTTATACATATTTTGTCTCTCTCCTATTTCTTGCTCAATTCATTTGGAGAAAATTCCTTCGGACTTGACTCCAAAGGACCTCAATGCATCCTTAATTTCCACTCAATATTCCACAAGTGCTGCTGGCACCCTGAATAATCAATTTACACAACAGATTTTAAAAATCTATAGAGAACTTGATTATCTATATTAAAACAAACATATGTGTATGTGCCGCCAGTTAGAATTAAGTCTTCAGGAGTTTAAGATCCAATAGAGATCCTATTTTTTATAAGAAATTATGCGATTTCTGATTTGAAAAGAACAATATAAGTAGAATATGAATGGTTTCGTAATGGAAATATGCTGTAAAAGATGTAACATGTTTGTAAATATCTGTAGAAATTGTTGTTTCGTTACTTATAAATAGCATAATAGACTGTGAGATGGAGTTTCCAGATTGATTTTTAACTGATGTAAAATCACAACTACGCAAAATATTTCTGTTTGTGTTCAAAACCTAATTTAGAAGCATAAAATTAAATAATGTTTTGATATTATTTTAAATAATATTATTCATATTTATTATTTTTCTTGTTCATTTTATGTTTATGTTTGCGGAAAGCCCTCCGCCCCGAACCTTTAATTAAGTTTGTAATTTTACCCAGCCTCCTTTTATTAATTAATTACTTCGAACTAAGAAGTTGAATTTAAAAATTGCCCCGTCGGGATTTCGCCCCCTTAGAAACAGTTCGGCCATTTGTTCAGGGTTAATTTTCCTTTTTCCATTTCCGCCTTAGAGAGCTTTCTTATTCCTGTTGGAATTCTTGCCGAAATTCGTACTTGCAATCCAAAACACACTTCCACCACTCATCAACAAGAATATATTATGAGATTAGTACAAAATAAAAAAAAAACTAAATGAGCATTTAAAGGATTAGAGGCGAATAAACAAGACTAGCCAAGACTTGTCAAGACTAGTCCAGACCAGACAAGACCAGATAAAACCAGACAAGACCAGACAAGTTCATACAAGACCAAACAAGACCAGACAAGATCAGACAAAACCAGACAATACCAGTCAATACAAGACAAGACCAGACAAAACCAGAGAAGGTCAGACCAAACCACACAAGGACATACAATATCAGATAAGACCAAACAAAATGAGACAAGACTCTACAAGGCAAGACAAGAGTAGATAAGACCATACAAGCGTAGACAAAACTTAGCGAAAGTAGACAAGACTAGCTATTAAGCTAAATGTATTCTTGTTATTTATTTGGCATGTTAAAGGTTATTGATGTGATGTGTTAGTTTAGTCAGACACGTTTGAAAGACGAAGTGTTCGTCTAGGCAAGAGGCAGAGTTGTAATGCACACAGCCAGCATAAACCAATCAAGTGGATTGAAATAATCAATTCTCGGCAGTCGACACCCGAATGAAGAAACTACGTGCAGCCAGCTACCGTTAAATCTAAATAGTGCGTTAATCCATTTTAAACCCGACACGCTAATGAACTAATTAGACTTGATAGATGTTACGGAATATATCCGAGTTATAAATAGATTTATTGCGATACAAACAGTAAAGGCCTATTCTCATATACGCGACACTCAGCTACGCGACATCGCCTATCAAATCATGATTACATTGTTTTAAATTGGCACGTTCTCACTATGACTACGCGATAGTTACGCGACGTGCCCATTTAAAACAATGTAAACTTTATTTGCCTGGTGATATTGCACGACGTCGCGTAGCTGAATGTCGCGCATATAGGAATCGACCTTTAAGGGGGGACATCACAGTATACCACGGTAAAGGAGCTATATTTTCGGGATTTTTTTTTGTTTCAATGAAAAGATCAATCGAAAAACGGTAAAGTAAGTTTAATAATATTATTAAAAAAGTACAACAAATATTTTTTTCAAATCACTTGTCCGGAGACGCCTATTTTTGGAAGGAGGTCCACGGGCGGACATCTAGACTCCTTAATTTTTGACCTCTAACAAAAAATCTAAGTTTTTTAGTTTCTATATATCAATAGCTATGGAGACACGTAGGATTATTTCGATATATTGATTTTTGGCGAAATGGTGCACGTTTTGAAAAAAAGTTGAAAATTTAACCAAAAAAAGTCATTAAATTGTCATAAAAAAAACCTAGTATAAAAAAAATCCTACGTGGCTCGATAGAGTTAAGTTTTTGGAATATACTACCGAAATTTCAGATCGATCGGTGAAGATTTGCCCGAGCAATGTGTCCGCCCAGTTAAGAAAAACTGGTTTCGAGGAAAACGCGTTTAAAGTTTTAAGTCTAATCTACGATGCTCGAGAGGCGTTGCGGCAGAATGGAAAATTTGGGCAATTAGACTTTTTTGCAGCATTCCATCTTTTGGTATGTTATTTTTAAAACCCTAAAGCAACTTTTAAGCGAATAAAAAAAATAGATTTTTTCTTAATTTTACTGTGATGTCCCCTCTTAAGGTGGAAAGCGACGTTGTTTTAGATATGCGAATTTTGACAAGACTAGACAAGTTTATACTAGACACGACTATACTAAAGTCCTGAATAGCATATTCATATTTCTCTATATTTCTTTGGTTTATGACTAAGTTTACTCCTGTACTTACTGTACCTGTATACCTGTACTTACTTATGACCATGAGTTTTGTCTTTGTGGTGTTAATTTCAAGCCTATACTGACTGCTGATTCTTACAATTGTATCCGTTAACACTTACAGCGTTTGAATAGTATCAGCAAATACACTAATATCATCAGCATACCGGATGTAATTTAATATCATTTAATTTCATTCAATTTATCAAAATTCCTTCTTCTGCTTCTGACTAAGAGGTCAGTGGAAATAGCCATGTGAACTTTAACTGAATTCATAATAAGAGAATTGGATGTCGGAAGGTTTTAAGGTTATCGGTCCTTTTTTGGCCTTTGTCTTTAATGCTTTCGACACGGTTAACATTGATTTATTGGTATCAAAATTAGAGCAGTATGGATTTCTGTGAACGTTTTTGAACTGAATCGTTACTAAATCGAATCGAATCTGAATCGAATCTAAACCGATCGTTTCTTAAAGGCAGAAAATTAATTGTTAATGGTAGTACACTCAATCGAGCTGTAAGTATGTATCCATTGGTGTACCGCAAGGATCTGTTCCGGGTCCGCTTCTATTTTTGTTATTTACAAAACACGATCTTCCACTTCACTTCTGTGAAAACACTTTTCTATATACTGATGACAAGAATATAATGGTATCTGAAAACATCTATGTGAGCTGACAACAAATATTGGAATACTACCACTGATATTCGTGTCCGGATCACACTATGTCCTTCCAAAAGTTTGCGGCTCTGATGGCCTTGTCATTTGCTAAAATTAGGTCGTTCCCTGTGCAGCTCTGGCCCATGTCGGTGCAGGTCAGCAGGTGTGGAGGATTCTGGATTTCTCCGAAAGGCTTTTCGTCCTCTGGTAGCATTCCACATTTTTGCAGGTTATCTCTGCACCTCGAGACTCCTGTGCGAAGTCTGTTGAGCGTTTTCCAGATTTGGTATGGGAGAAAATGTCCCGGAGCAGCTCATATTTTTGTTGGGTGATTGGGTCTTGGGCCTCAGTGCGCCATTTCTGGAACTTTCTGGCTTCCTGAGAGACTTGGAAAGGTGCTGTTCTGGCCAAAAATCTGTGGCGGGACCGGAGTCTGGGTCTAAAGGGTCTTCCCCGGTCTAAAGCAAGCCTGTTCCGATATTAGCTTCTCATCGATAGTCGCTGAGATTCTGTTCAGAATCATTCGCTCTATTAGCGTAAACGTCTGGCATAGGAGGGAGACTCATTTGGCTCTTTCCCAGGCTTTAGGAGAGCAGCGACCCCGGCTTGTCTCCATAATTTTGGTATCTTGAAGGAATTGATACACGTGTTGAACATTTTGAACAGCCACTGAAGTGTTTCTGGGCCAAAGTTCTTAATCTCTTCTGCTCTGATATCATCTAAACCTTCTGCTTTGTATGGTTTCACGGCGGCAATTGCATTAGTAAGTTCTTCGGTACTAAATGGTCTTCGAAAAGAGTCAACTTCCTCTGCTATGTTTCGAGTTATCCTGGCTTTGTTATTTTTCCTAAAATTTTTGCCGTTTGCAGTTAAGGAGCAACTGGGTGGCCACCTGGTGACCTTGCTGAAATTCATATTGGAATTTTTGCTGATAAAGTCTGTGCCTGGTGCCGGGTAGATTTGTAGATTTCGGTTGACTTGTACTTCGACCTTCGCAACTCCGAACAGTGGTCACAGTGACACGCTCGCTACACCGAGATACCGGGTTCGATCCCCGGACAAACCGTGAAACTTTTCACGGAACTATGCTGTGGCCACCTCGTGGAAAGCAATGGCAAACTACCACGAGTAATTCTGCCAAGAGAACCTCTCACGTCTCAATAGTGCCGTTCGGAACCGGCGATAAACTGAAGGTCCCGCATATGAGTGTGACGATGCGTTCCACAAGTATGCGCGAGAGGTTGCCTACGCTAGAACACTAGTATGGCACCCTAAGAAGAAGAACTCCGAACACTCCCGTGAGCACTCTTGTCAGAATTCTAAACTTGTTCCTATTTGGTTTCAGGCAAGATTTTTTCTTTTCTGATTAAAAGATCCCAGCACTACTTTGGGTTGTCTTAGCTCGGTAAGTTCTTTCCAGGCTTTCATGCATTGTTTTCATGCATTTATTTCTTCATCTAAACTATTGTGGATGGTGTTCATACTCATACCGCAAAAGGGTTCCGGACCTATAAATGGATTACTAAGGATTCAGTTTGCTAGATGATTGGCTTCCTAGTTTCCATCTATACCAGTGTGTCCTGACACCCAGTATAGCGGTACTTTATTTACTCTGCCGAGCTTGTTTGCTTTCCCACATAGTCCCATACCAATTTGGATCTGATGGTGTATGAGCACAACAGGATAGCAATTCGTTTTTTAAGATAGTTCGAGGTTAAATTGTGCTCAGTACCTCTGCTTGGAAGATACCAGGATAGATTCCCATGCATTCAAAATATTTGGCACGAGGTACAAACACTCCTGCACACCACTATGTACACTATGTACACCACTTGATACCACTTTGCTTTATGTGGTATACTGAGGATTCCTCGCTCCACGAACTTTACTACTACACATTGTTGTGTAGTTATCCTCGAAATGGTATTTGCATACCATTTTGTCTTTTGGTACTCCCAGCGAGGCTTTTCCGGTTTCTGCTACCGATTACTTTACTGGTGCCGTGTGTGTCATCTTAGATAAGTAAACTTAGATAAACTCAGATAAGCAAACCTGCATATATTTCACAAAACAGAGAAAACGTCCAACACATTTTCAGTTGATAAAATGCACAAACTATCTGAGTGCATGATTGGACACTTAGTTGGTCTGGTCATATAGACCATGTATGCAAAAAGCTATCCAGCGCTTATTTGGCAATTCTACAATTAAGGAGATCGATGGACCAAGCCTCAATAATCAGCCTCGTCTATTCTCACCTATATTGCTTTGGGGTCAGGCTCCAAATGGAAATAGATGCTACCTCAAGCAAAAAAGAATATCACGGCTAATATTTGGAGGAAATAATGGGGCGAGTTGTAGAAACTGATTTAAGGATAACAACATCGGAACGTTGCCCGCTGTTTTATATTCTCAAGGTTTTATGTTACATGAAACATAAGTTAAATGATTTTGATACACTTGCTCAGTCTCTCATTGTCATAACACCAGATTTGGGACCTTATTATCTTACACTAAACACAGTACTACCCCTTGCGAGAAATGCTTTATTTACACCGGAATGAAACTACATGATAAATTAGATTCAAGGATCAAAGAAAAGAACTATAAACAGTTTAAAGTAGAATTAAAGTAAATTCTTTTACAGGGGACTTATTACGCAGTAATGACATTTAGTGTAGCCATTGTTCTTGTTAAATTACTTTGTTTATTACCATGCATTGATTAATTGATCCATGTTTTATTATGTACGTGCAATTTTTCTTTTAATGATTGAATTTAATTAATTATTTCCGTTATTTATTATTTGTATTATTATGTCTATTTTGTACCTAGTTTTCATAATATTTTTTTATTACTCATGCTTTAAAAGTATTATCTGGTGCATATTTTTTAGTACGAGAAATGCCACTTTTGTTGTATTTCCACGTAACTTGTGTAATGCACGCAAATATTCAATATCGCTAGGTTACAATAAAAAAAAACAAATATAAAAAAATAAAATGAACACAATCAAGACCTCGGTGTTAAAAAACTCACTTGAAGTGTCACATTTTTTTTTCATAACAAAATAATAATCATTAAAAATAATAATTAAAAAAATTAAAGAAAACGTTTTAAAGTGAGTGTAAATTCTATGGTGATACAGGACTGAGGAGAGTCCTTATGTCTTTTATTCATACCACCGGAGACAATTAAAATAGCAAATTCTTCATTTTTGATTCCACTTTTTTTGGATGGCCGCTGAATCCTAAACTTGTAAGATACATCCCCTCGCATGTGTAATAAAAAATATTGTTTGTAACACGGGTGGAATTGTCAATTTCCCTCTCCAGCTAATGTGCGCACTCACTTTGTTCGTGCGCCCAATTTAGCTCTCGCGAAAAAAACTTTCCGCCCTAGTTACAAAATATACTATTTCGATACGTTTACGCTTATGCAAATTCTGATATTATTATGCTACGGTTTCTCAATTTCGTCTACTTTATATCGTGTATTGATATTGATTGCGTAGTTATTTTGTTATACATTATTAGTTATACCATTGTTTGTTTTGTTATCCATTGTTTATTCTTGTATTTTACGATACATTTTCGTTTTATTTGTTTTTCTTATTTTTCTTTTTCTTGCAAAAACACTATTATAGGTACACCAGATAAAGTGTTTGACAAAGTCTCAAACGAGGTGTATAGTCCACCCTACCTACATCGACGCCGATAAATGTCAACGCGCACGTCATATACCATTACGACCAATGGTGAAGCGTTTCGCAAATTTGAATTTCGCTCTCATATTTTGGACTTTTTGATTTATGTTTTATGGCATTAAATACAAACTAAATGAGAAAATAATGGTATAGGTGTAACGAAAAGATCATAAAGTATCGAGGATAAAAAAATCAAATAAATTTAAATCACTTGCATATTCCCTATTGTTATCTAATTCTCGTCTCGTTAATTCTAATTTAGACAGTTGATATTTAAAATTCTGATTTCTTTGTCTTATCTTTGGGCCGGTATTTATGAGTGATTTGTACAAATTAAATCGTTTGGAAAAGTTTTTTTTGTCCTGATTTGGTGTGTTAATTTCGTGCGATGGGGGAAGATCGCGAACGACTTAAAATCAACAAAATTTTGTCTCTCCTAATTATATTAAGAAAAAGAAGCGATGATTCTTCCACGCCCTCACAGAGAAATTTTAATTGTTCGTTTAATTAAACCTTGGAAAACACGTACACGTATAAAATAAAATAATTTGTTCGGTTAATGTGAAATTGTTAAAATATTTTTGATAACGGGATAGAAAAAACTGTCACCGTCGGATTATGTGTCCATTAGCTACAGTAGGCTTTGATAGCGGAAAAAGAAAGAAACTGCGTTTTATATTCGGAGATTATTTTTGTTTCAGTGAAAGCTTTGAATATATTAAAATCGTGGAGAATATACGTTAGAAAAACCGTTCAGGTTATTAGAATCTCTTCGGCAGACGCATTATGTGAATCCATTATAAATCTCCCAATATCACAAACACACAGACGACTCAAATCGATCCAGCCAACAACTTCCAAATGGATAAAAAATAAATTATATTACGAAACTATTCCCCAAAAAAAAAGAAACTACTCAATTACGTAACGTTTACTTAATGTCCTTCATCTCGCCTCCTAATGTGTTAATCGGCTAACATATTAGAGCCAGGCTATCATTGTTTTAGGTTAAGTGGTCAAACCTCTTAGGGCAAGGTCCCAACGGCGTCTATAACCCCCCGAGCTATATCTTAACTCTTAATACCCTTCCTTCGCATCAAAGACCCAACAGATTATGTTAGGCTGTACGCGGATCTATTATCCCACCCCTCACACTCTCCTTTATATATATATATATATATATATATATATATAAATATCTATATATATATATATATATATATATATATATATATATATATATATATATATATATATATATATATATATATATGCACTAGTAAATTCATGCATGCACTAGTAAATTCTGAATTGAGGGTTGAATATGGAAATACGCCCGAGAAAATTCAAACTATTACCGAATAAACATTTTGTTTAGGCTTAATTGGCGTGAGTAGAGATGGTCCGAACTTAAACTAACATAACTAGAAATTAGGTGCTGAATAATAGTTTGGCAAGACTATGCATAAACATTTAGAAAGGCAAGGCTAGACAAATAATTTGTTTGCTCCGTTTTTAAACATTTATCTACCTTTCTCTGTATATTCTTCTCTTTTGCGTTATTGATGGAATGAAATTTTAAGCGTCAGAAGTGAGATTGATACAGTGCATAGAGAGGAGATATATCTGAATGACAAAGGGAAATTTGGGTGTGGAGAAGGGCGGCGGGATTCACTTATATGAATTACTTGAGATTACACCGTGGGTCGATTGATTTATGTAGATGCGAGCAGTTTCTCTTTTATATTTAAGATAAGGAACACCGCGCAAGGTCTCTTAAGACTAAGAGCATTGGCATATTAGTTAGAAGTAAGGAATTTTTTCCTTTATAGCTGCTTCTAAACTGGACATATTAGAATAGATATGCGAGAATAGACTTAAGGTCTAATTCATAAAAATAAATTAAAATGCTTTATAAACCCATTGAAAAAGCAAATTCTTCATTTTGGTTCTATTTTTTTTTGATCCCCTGGATCCCAAACGTGCATGAGTAATAAAAAATATTTTTTGCAACAGGAGCGGTATTGTCAATTGATCTCTCGAGCGAATGTGCGCACTTCGTTCGTGCGCCCAATTTCGCTCTCGTTACCAATTGACAACTTTACGCCCTAGTTGCAAAATATACTAGCATGTTATACATATTCAAAGAAAATCTTCTTCTTCCTATATGTTTGTCCCGTCTGGTGGCAGGGTCCGCTGTAAGGATTCGTAGTCTCCATTTCTTTCGGTGTAGATGTGCAGTCTTCAGGTCATTATGGATCGTATCAACCCAACTATGCTTTGGTCGTCCCTTCGGCCTCTTTCTTGTAACTTCCAGGGTATATGCTGACCTAGCTATTGTGTCTTCTTGTGCACGCAGCACATGGCCAAACCAGCGTAAACGGCCTTCCCGCATCTATGAGACAACATTTCCATAAGGACGTGACGTTGAGTTTTACGGTCGCCGTAATCCGGCCGCCCCTAACATGGAGTACAGACGCCGTTCGTAGCCGCCCACTCCGTGTCAGACGCTACAACTGATACCTACCCTCAGAATTTTAGCGGTTCTTAAATATCAAAATTTGTTCAAATTTAATCCAAAAGTTTTAGTAGAAAGACTGATGCAGATTTCTACAGTCATACTAGCATTACAAAAAACTGTTATAATGTTCCTTATTCATAAACCAATGGACCTTTTCATAGTTGAAATTTTTTTGTGCACGTGTGTCATTTTCCGCCATGTTATACGTCAAAAAGTGACCGAAATTTTTGACGTATAAATATGTGCCCGAAACTTCATATTCCCGCCTTTCAAACTTGGCAGGTGCGCAAGCGCTCAACTAACCGTAAAAAGGTTTATTATAAGGCTTTGATCAACTTATACGAAGGCTGATCAACTAAGATATACTTAAGCTTAAATTGCTTAAACTGTTTATAATGGTGAAAGTGTACAAATTCGATGATTTCGCTAATATTCAACAGATGGCAATCGAACAATATAACAGATTTCCCATTTTTTTAACAGAGGTCCCAATGTCAGTTGGGATATTTGCTGGTTATGTTTGTTATTTACAAACAACCCTTCCTAAAAGTACCCTCGTACCCTCGTACTCAAATATTCATGAGCTTCATGGGCGTCTCAGCAAGAAAGGGGTTGGAATTGTGTGATGGTTTACCTTTAAGGATGTTTGGCTCACCCTCTTTTTCTGCCTCCAGCAACCAAGCAAAAGATTGTTTAAAATATTTTCTGGTAACTCGTTTATGATACTTGTAATAAAACATGACAACCAGTAGGAAATAAAAAATATAAAAAGGTTAGGAGAGATAATTGGACATATGACGATAAGGCATCATTTCTTGATTATAAGACATTTTCAATATTGTTTTTATGGTTTCGTTCCGAAAACGAAACCCTTATAGGATCACTTTGTTGTCAGTCTGTCTGTCTGTCTGTCTGTCCGTCTGTCTGTCTGTCAAGACCATTTTTCTCAGGAACGCGTAGAGGTAACAAGTTGAAATTTGTATCAAATACTCGGGTCTGCGGTCTCTTTCAGCTGTGAAAAAATCAAACTTGTAAGTCAACGCGATCAAAAGATATGACCGTTTATGTCGCACATTTTGCGATTTCACAAGGGAATCAAAACCTATAAGGTACTTCCCGTTGACCTAGAATCATGAAATTTGGCAAGAAGCGGTGTAAAGGTTAAAAACTGAAAACCGTAAATATGTAGTTTAATTACAAGAAAAATGCGAATTTACTATTAGAAACTTATGAAAATGTGCCTGACAATACCACGCAACACTAATGTGTTGCGTGGTATTGTCAGGCAACAGAAGCATATGGGTTGCATACAGTTAGGTCCTCCTCAGTTATGTCCTCCTCGGTTAGGTCCGGCCGAGCAGGCATTTTCAACCAGGGAGGCACTAACCGTCCGGGCGGCCCATCCTGAAGGAATGCAAAATACCCGTAACCGGGGTGGCGCATAATGTAAAGCCAAGTGGAAAAGAGAGTTTAGTGACAGTTTCCACCAAACCACAATAAAAAAAAGTTACTATGGTTAGAGACAAACTAATCCCCATAATGCAATTTCATAATATTTCTCCTCTAAAGGCATGTACCCTTAATAATAAGCACAAACACTTCTAGAACTATCACAATTATAGACAACGTTTTTCATTGTTTTGTTAGATACATCTGAATTACGTGAATATTTTGAAACTTATAAAAAGAAAGCGAACAAGACGATTATGATTAGGGTTTGACGGTTTTTCAAACCCGGATTTAAAAAACCGGTTTTTCAAATAAATTTGAAACATTCGAAAACCGGTTTTTAAATTAAGAAAACCGGTTTTAAAGAATTTAATGATACCTTACTTACAAGTTTGTACGGAACCCTCGGTGCGCGAGTCACAACTCGCACTTGGCCGGTTTTTTTAATATTTTTTCAGGCTTTGCAACAGGAATAGATCCCTGAACGGGTTTCAATATTAAATGAGATAATAAGAGCACCGATACAAACACAAATAAGTCTAAATAAAGTCTTGGGCGGACTTACAACAATAGTACATACATACATATCAAGTGATTTTAATTAAATAAATTTCTTTGAATATGTACCTATTACATTCTAGTATATTTTGCAACTAGGGCGGTAAGTTGTCAATTGGACACGAGAGCAAAATTGGGTGCACGAACGAAGTGAGTGCGCACATTCGCTCTAGAGATCAATTGACAATACCGCTCGTGTTGCAAATAATATTTTTTATTACGCATGCATGTTTGGGATAAAAAAAAAAAAAAATGAAGAATTTGCTTTTTCAATTCTCTCCGGTGGCGGGGATTCGTCATAAGAACTCTCGTCAGTTCCCGGTATCGCCATAGAAATTTAGACTCATTTTAAAACGTTTTATTTAATTTTTATTTTGTAATGAAAAAAAATGTCTGTCTTTTTGACTTTGACGTGACTTTTTAATATTGAGTAGATTGTGTTTATTGTATTTATTTAATTGTTTCTTTTTTATGTAACTTGGCCATATTGAATATTTGCGTGAGTTACCCAAGTTATGTTATGGTAAGTTATGGTATTACAACCAAAAATGGCATTTTTCGCACCAAAAAAGTGCGCCAAGATAGTACTTTTAACGCATCTTCTCTTCTTCATATGCCTATCCACACTATTGGATGTTGGCGATCACATTTCTGTATGTTTCACGGTCTGTTGCTGTGTGTATCAGGTCTCCTATACCTCTTAAACCTGTCCATTCCCTTAGATTTCTCAACCAGGACATTTGCTTCCTTCCCACTCCTCTTCTGCCTTCAATCTCGCCCTTAACTATCAGTTGTATCAGTTGGTATTTTGGGTTTCTCATTAGGTGCCCAAAATAGGTGGTTTTCATTATCTTTATGCTAAGTAACATTTCTCTGTCTTTCCCCATTCGTCTCAAGATTTCCTCATTCGTTACTCGGTCTGTCCATGTTACTCTGAACATTCTACGGTAAGTCCACATTTCAAAACTTTCAATCATATTCATGGATTATGCTTTCAGCGTCCATGTCTCCACGCCGTACAGCAGAGTTTAAATCTTAGATTTAAACTTATGTCTCTGTGTTATTTTTTTTTAAATTTGAAGAAATAATTGCGGGCCTTTTCTATTCTACATCTAATTTCCCTATCGTTATCCCATTCTTCGTAGAGCCAACTACCCAAATACTTGTAACATGAGACACGTTCTAGTGTGGAACTATTTATTGTGATTTGAGCATTGGGGTAAGGTACTTTCTGCCTGCTAACTATCATGAATTTTGTCTTCTTGCTATTTATTTTGAGTCCATATTTATTACTGATGGTGTTCAGTTGATTGATCATCCGTTGCAAATCTTCATTACTATCGGCTATTATGACTGAGTCGTCCGCATATCTGATGTTGTTGACGAATAACTTTGATTCCCATGTCTTTATCCTCCAAAGCTTCATTGGAAATGGCCTCGGAATATAGATTAAACAACAAAGGTGATAATATGCACCGCTGTCTAACTCCTCTGCTTATTTCTATATTTTCGGTTTTTATTTTATTTGTTGTTATATACGCCGTTTGATATCCGTACAGATTTTCAATACAGCGAATATCTTCAATCAATATGTTTATTAATTTTTCGTGTTGAACTCTGTCAAAAGCTTTTTCATAGTCAACAAGGCAAAGACATCTTTCTGCACATCCCGACAGTTCTGAATCAAAACTCGGATACCGAAGGGTAATAATATAATTCCGTCAGGTTATATTCTCCGAATATGTTTGGTCGATCAATGGTAACGTATCGTTTATTCACCTTATCATACCTGTAAACCTGAGCCTTTGGTAGCTCACCCACAAAACTGGAAGCAAGTGTAACTATTTTATTGGGGTTCCGTACCGAAAACGGAACCCTTATAGGATCACTTTGTTGTCCGTCTGTCTGTCTGTCTGTCTGTCTGTCCGTCTGTCTGTCTGTCAAGACCATTTTTCTCAAGAACACGTAGAGGTAACATGTTGAAATTTGTGTCAAATACTCGGGGTCTGCAGTCTCTTTCAGCTGTGAAAAAATCAAACTTATAAGTCAACGCGATCAAAAGATATGACCGTTTATGTCGCATATTTTGCGATTTTACAAGGAAATCAAAACCTATAGGATACTTCTCGTTGACCTAGAATCATGAAATTTGGCAAGCAGCGGTGTCTTACAGCACACGTAAACGGAAAAATCTGAAAACCGTTAATATGTAGTTTAATTACAAGAAAAATGCGAATTTACTATTACAAAGTTATGAAAATACAAAAATGTTGTCGTAGTGGTATTGTCAGGCTCCAGAAGCATATGGGTTGCATACAGTTAGGTCCTCCTCGGTTAGGTCCGAAGGTTAAAAAGTATGTGTTAGCACCAAGCTGTGTATTCTGAATTTTCTTTGTTTATATTCGTTATGCATTTCATCATGTACGTTCTATATACATAATATATACAGGGTATATATTATGTCTAAATTTTGCTTGTTTATAACCGACATGCGACATACTCAAGTCCCGTAACATCCTGTATATATTATATTTCGTCTAATTTTTCTTTATAATCTACATAATATGTTGATAATCTACATAATAATACTATACTATAATCTACATAATCTACATAATATGTTGTAGATAATATGGTTTAAGTATATTATACTTAAATCACGTACACCCTATATTTTTTGGTAGTCAATTGCCCAAAAGCAGTCAATTGAACAACTGAATGTTAAGAGTATCGAAATAGATCTAGAAATAGTTAATATATTAGTTTATATTAGATCTAGAAATAGTTAGATCTTAATATAAGTTAGTGAATAAGTGTAATACTAAAATAAAGTTTTCTTTTTATAAGTTTAAAAATATTCGCGTTATTTAAAAAAAATACCCTGTATACCTTTATACAGGGTATATAGGTATACAGGCAAAATTGAGCAGTAAAAACAAATAGTGAAGTTCTAGAACCCACTCATAGTGAATGGGGGATCTATGGTAATAAAATATAGGGTAGAATTCCATCGTACGACAGCGACTTCTTGAGGTTATGCTTGCAGCGGTACTATGATGGTCGTGATTTCAGGAGGGCCACTTGTCAAATTAACTGAATGTGCTTGCTACGTCTTCCACAAAAAAAAGATACCTTACAAGTTTGTACGGAACCCTCGGTGCGCGAGTCACAATTCGCACTTGGCCGGTTTTTTGTCCTCCTAGGCGACTGTACTTTTCTCTATGCCTTCAACACTGCCAACAATGCCAACGTTCTTTTTTGGAGATCTCTTTATCCATAGGTAGTTTGCAATCACGTATACGATTGATGGGACGCCCCAATATATAGACTAAGAATGCCTTGTTTAGCCAGATATTCCAAGAACGACAATGACCTGAAATAATTGTCGAAATAAAGGCGATAGTTTTGGTTGCGCGGTATTTCCCGAGGAAGTCTGCCAACATTTGACGCAGCTTCCAAGTCCGGCTCACCAGACTCAACTTCATTCTCTGTTCCAGTTTCGGGCTCAAATTTGTATGCAAAATCGTCCACACCACCTAGGACATAAATTGGGCTATAAAATATTATTTAGTTTATATTATATTTATTTAGTTCCTTAGGATTTATACCTTTTCAAGTAGTGTTTGCATTATTAGAACAAATCTGCTCATCCACGCAAAGATAATTTTTAAAAGGCACATTCTGGCAGGTTTCGTTAAGAGTTTTGATGACTGGTCTAATTTTGAAAATACGGTTGTGTTTGGCGTGATGACGAGGAACATTATTTGTATAATTATAGAAGTGAATAAATCGCCTGATCATTTCGAATTTATATACTTACATTGCCTCTTTTACTAGATGGGTTCCTATGTTTCCGCTCCAGTGCTTGGTAACTCCTGGAAGATGAACCAATGACATGAATATCTGTCTCAGTTACACGAAAAGTTTTACTAGGATCGTTTTGCACAATGTAATGATTCGTTTAATTCGATATCTTCAATCAAGCTTTTTGGAAATACTATATATTTTGTAAAAAACTTGATGGGAGTGTCAAGGTCTAAGAAGTTCGGTGGCAAGATCTCATCGCCCATGAAACATAGTTGTTGCTCATTCAGTTCCATGTTTCCTCCACCTTACATTAATTTTTTTACGGTTTGACGGCGGTTTATTGATGGACCTCGCTGAGGCGACGGTGTTGGCTGGAGAAAAGTTGTATCTGTCTCTGCATCTGGCGAAAGATTATCGTCTTCAAAAGGGATGTCCAGATTTGTAATAAAATCTGGAGCCGCAACACTGTCATCATCATCGTCAAGTCCTAAAAGTTTTAAAATCAATGCCCGGGTGACTTAAAAAGCTTGTGTGGGTCAAGTTCCGACCCGCTGGTCATAGGTTAGGTTTTGTTTGTACGGCAAAACACCATTATAAAATTTGACATTTTACAACTTCTTTATAACCCTGTTTTATAATTCGTTTATGAATCACGTTTAACGTGTTTATGAATCAAGTATTTGGTAAAATGTAAACGCTTTATAAGTTTTTATGAATCATACTGTTACAGGATTAGATGCCCAAAATATGTTTAAAAAACTTAAAAGTCAAGTCAGGACAAATATAATTACCATTTTGTCTCATTATCCATTATAATCAATTACATTTTTTTTCTCTTTGATTTCAGGTGAGTTTAACGTGTCGTGATTTATGGATTATGGTTTTTCGTTGTCGTATGACATTCAATCAAACTGGAGATTGAGTTAAAACGACACGCGAGGTAAGATTATGAAAGAGATTCCGTTACCTTTTTAAAACATAAAAATGAGTTAAAATGTTGCTAATCGATTCGCACTTAAAAGATCTGAAATATGCCACTTAGTTCTTCTTTTTTACGAGCGCTACTGATAACACTTAAATTCCAGCACTCAAAGTAGAGACAAGACGTTAAAAACTGAACGGATTAAAGATAATGACTGTATTCATATTTTTTTAAAGATTATTGATGTATACTTTTTTTTAGTCTAGTCTGGTCCCTCTAGTCTAGTCTTTGTTTAATCTTGTATCTCTAGTTTTGGCTACCCTGTCTAGTAATAATATATTGCTTTATTGTCAATAAGAATGTTTAAGAATGTTGTATGTTTAGTAACTCTGGTATTAAAGTAAGAGAATTGTATTAAAACTGGAATCGCAATTTGTTTATATCAAAATTATCTTTATATATTTTTGGGGTTGAAAATATCCAGGAGGCAAGTTCAGTATAGCTAATAAATAAGGACTTAGTGTCAACGGGTTCCCTTTTTTTCTTTCTACCCCGGCGATGGAAAAATTACCGGCGATAAATTCGCGGCCGCTACATAAATTTTGATCCTTTACTAGCCTGTAGCTCATCGATAATAATAATAATAAAAAGAACCGGGGTAGATAGCAAGCGTTCTCGAGCGACTCGAAATAATAATTACTGGAGAATCATCCCCCGGTAAATGCTGCACGGGAACAAACGCGTCCACGTCGCCGGAGGGGAATTTACGTATCGCGATTTTTTTTTTATTGTAGACATATTTTTGTTTTCTCCCTGTTCTTCCACCCAGCAGGGAAAATACACGGAAATTATATTCATTATCAATGTCTTTTATATTACGCAACAAAAATCGCAATGAAACCGTTTCCCGATCAAACGTGAAAAATTGTATTTGATAATGCTGTTCAATACATACACGATGGGGGTAGGACAATGTAGACACGGCAAGATAAATAAAACTACTATATACAGACTTGACTAGGCAATAAAATACAAAGACTAATAGACAAATAAAAATAGCCAGACGAGAATAGGCAGAGAAAAATAGATTAACAAGACTAGAGGTAGACTTCCGAGCAAAGCGGCTCTGGCGTCACTAACGCACGTAATTATGCACTATGAGGCGCAATTCTAGCGCAGCGACACAGACGCGGCCAGCGTCAATGCGTCAGCGCCGCTGCGCTCGAATTGCGCCTCATACGATTCCATAGTGCATAATACGTGCGTTAGTGCGTCAGAATCGCTGCGTTAGTGACGCTTTGCTCGGAAGTCTACCTTAAGTAGGGCAGACTGGTGGTCATTAACTGATAGTAGGGGTAGTGATTAACTGATTCAAAAGTTTGTTTTTGATTTCTAAAATTGGAATGGTTTAGCGCTTCAAGTTTAATTTAAAACAAAATGTGCCTGCGCAATAATTAGCAGCAATTGCAATACTCATAGTCATTGTTTGGCATTAATTAAATAAGTTCACAAAGTGAGACATTAAGATTTACGCAAATATTCGCGCCCTCGACTGAAAGTTTGAACTCGGCGGTGTTAAGCTGTTGTTTACAAATTAATTGTAAACAAAATTACAGTAAATTTCAACAAAATCTGTAGCATCTCTAATGGTTTTCTAAAATTTGTTTGGAGAGTTTAAATTTTGCAAATATGTAGCTCTTTAACCCTCTCGTTCCTAGTGGTATCTTTAGAAAACCACCTTTATAATATTTTATATCTTGAGATGCAGCGATAATTCCTTAAAACCACCTAGGTAATAGTATACATGCGGTGCCATATTTTAATATAGGTATAATGTAACAAATTCAAATATGTGATCTAATAGATAAATATTAGTATTTCATAAAAATTAGTACTATCAATTTTGTGCAATGGGTAATATTAACATTTTCGTGTGGAATATATTAGTTTTATATTAACCCCTTCGTTCCTAGTATATTTATAAAACCACCTTTTTGATATTTTATTTCTTGAGATTTGCTAATTTCTTGTAACCACCTAGGTAATAGTATGCAAGTGGTGCCATATTTTAGCTATAATTATCTAAAAATTGCACTAAATTGATGTTAGTATGTTAATTTGTCATAAAAATGTAATTTGGGCTGCAAAGCGTTAAGACTAGTAATTGTTGCAAATCTTTTAAGAGCATCCTACTTTGCAATGTTTTTAAATAATTCCGTCAGATTGGTAAATTTGATTTACTACTATTGCCATTTATCCCAGATTTAGTGGAACTAACTAATAAATGCAAGGGAATAACACAACGAACAGAGAGGAAATACTGCGCACGGTAGAAGAGTTCTGCCATGAACTATATAAAAGCCGTCAAGTAGAAGATCTGGAAATAACAACACCACAAGAAAGCATCGTCAACCAAGGATCCAAAGAGCTTCTAGACGAGGGCGAAACTTCTCTATCGGCGAAATCGAGCTCGCCCTGTCAAAAACAAAAAGCAACAAATCGCCGGGGGAAGACAAAATAGTTAAGGAAGCAATACAATCCGGAGGCACGTTTCTGATGAAGAAAATATGAACTCTATTTAACCTCTGTCTACACGTTATTAGCACAAGTGGCGCAACGCAATTACCATCCTGTTCCACAAAAAAGAGGACAAGGCCGACTTACAAAACTACCAACACTAACACTTACTTAGCCAACACTTACACCTTTATCTCCATGATCTTCTTATATACCTTTTCTCCATGATCATCATGTTTCTTATAACACTTTTACGCCAACTCTACAAACTATTCGCAAAAGTAATAACATCAAGATTAGAGAAGAAATTACATTTTTACCAACCACACGAAGAAGCTCGATTCCGCGAGTTTGGAACAAACGACCATTTACAAAGCTCATCAAGGTCCTAATCGAAAAGTCAGTGGAGTACAACAGACCACTGCCTCTTGCATTCGTGGACTTTCACAAAGCTTTCGATACTGTAGATCTAAACGCCATCATGGACGCCTTGAGAGAGTGTCGCCAGACAATATTTGTAAAGTTACATGAAAACACTAATCCTATTCAATGTGGAAGAGAAATAAGACAGGAGAATACCATGTCCCGAAAACTATTTAGAACGGTTCTACAGTATGCCCTCAGCAAGCTAAATTGGGAAACAAGAGGCATTAACATAGATAGAAAAAAACTAAACCACCTTAATTTTGCGGACGACATTGTCCTCACAATCGACAACCTGGGAGAGTTAAGGCAGATGCTGGAAGAACATATCGTATGCTTGAAAGTTGGATTGGAGATTAACTTTTAACTTTTTTTTACTTTTTCTTTTTGTTTTCTTTAACTTTTAACAATAAAGCTACACCAGTACGACAACGAAACGCAAGATCTGCCAAAAACATCGCTGTCAGCGAGAGTATGCAGGAGAATCCAAAGCGGTCGATTTCGCGCTGCTCAGAAGAATTCGGCCTTTCGCAGACCACAACTTGACGAATTTCGCGTCGTAACTTGGGGCTGCATCCGTACAAAATTCAAATGACCCAGGAGGTCAAGATAAACGACCACAGACAACGACGTGTGTTCGCTTAATGGGCCCTGAACCAGTTTGACCCTAATCTTCATAAAAAAATCATCTTCAACGATGAGGCCCATTTCTGGATGAATGGGTACGTCAATAGGGTGTGGTGGTGGCTTAGATATCTAAACATTACTGTTTCAACACGTTTCATTACTGTTTAAACACGTTGCCCTTGAGTCAGACAGCTTGGGTTCGAATCCCACACAGAACTAAAGCAGCAAAAAATAAAAACTAATGGCTGCAACCCATCACACTCAATTCCCCAATCCGGCTTAGGCAACCGTGGGATCTCAACTGTTTAACACCGTCTCTGGAAATGTGTCGTTCGGATTCGACGTTAAACCGCTAGGTCCCCCATATTCAAATCTTAGTGCTGAGGTTGGTTATGTGGCAGAGAAGAGGCCGGTGCCCAACAGTGGGACATAAAAAGGCTGATGTGTGTGTGTGTGTGTGTGGCTACGTCAATAAACAAAATTGTCGATTTTGCGACGATACGAATCCACATGATATTAAAAAGTCACTGTTTGGTGTGGATTTTGTGCTGGTGCGTCATCAGTCCCTTCGAATAAAATACGATCTCTTCTCCGGCCCAGCCCGAAAGAGACTGGTCGAGGGTAGCGGAGGAATCTTACAAGCAACTTCCGCGCTGTTGCTCTGCTTCGATGAATCGAAACTGCGAAAAATCGTCTAGGAATGTCACCCAGTTTTGGATTATTTAGCCATCACTGAAGTCAACGACGACATGGAAGGCCTAGTCCGTTTCTTAAAGGATCTCAGTCCATGCCTTAGCAGAGTCACTAGCGATGTCAGTGCCAGAGAAAAAGAATTAACGCCTTAACGAATTAAGTTCATACTGAAATAATGGTCCGTTGTATGGACCAAGTGAAGAATCTAGCGCGGATCCTAATCAGGCTCCATCAAAATCTACATTCACATTTTAGCGTCGGGTGGCAAAGGCGCGGACGGGGCCGCAGAAAATCGAAGCTATCTCGCGGCGAGGATGACCGAGCTGATCCACGAGATCATCAGTGTCCTCCAGTTGACCAGCTACGACGAGGAGCACTCCGATCTGGAAATTCAAATTTCCTTGCTGAAGAAGCTGCAGAACGCGATACAGAACAAGGTGAACGCGGCCAACGACTGCCTCCTTAATTCCAAGGCTGTCAGCGGCGGAATCATTGATTCTGCAGATAAAGTTGCAGACAGGTGTCTTCCAAATGACGCACAAACTATTCGTAAACAGTGTTCAGAAATAACTACCATGTCAGATGATCTCTGTGAATTAAGACAAGATGGCTTAGGTGCAACTCCTCAAGCTGAATCTTTAGCCAGGGGTATTAAAGACAAATTAGGCTTTATGCAGCAGGCTGTATTAAACGCTGTCGTCGTCGTTGATACGGCAGGGCTCCAGGAAGCAGCTCACACAGCTTATCGAATGCAGCACAAGATCATAAAGGTCTAGGCCAAAGAGCCATAGCTTTAATCGTTGAAGAAGGAAGAAAAGTTGCTGATTGCTTGCCAGGGCTTCAAAAAGCTGAGGTTCAAGAACTTTGTGATACAGTTGAGAGTCTCACTGCTCATTTAAGGGAGTACACTGCCCAAGGACGCGGTGGTTCGGCGGAAGCGCAAGAGGTCTCATTTCGCTTATCGCAAAAGCTGCACGATTTTAAGGAAAAGATTAACCAGACGGTTGTTAGTCGAGTAGTTGAGGATTTCATCGATATCGTTTCTCCTTTGAAGCAATTTACTGATGCTGTTATGGCGCCTGCGGGAACGCCTAACAGACAACAGAACTTTAAAGATAAGGCCCTGAATTTGCAGCAGTTTTCCGGTAGGGCTGTTAAGACTGAAAAAATGGTTGCAGCAGGAGGAAACGTGTTGGAAATAAAAAGTTGGCTGAAGGGTTGCAGAGAGTTGCGAACCAAGTGGATCGCCTAACGCCCCAATTAGTGTCCGCTGGCAGTATTAGCATGAAATACTCCAAAACCGCCGACTAGCATTTTGAGAATCTCTGCCGGCAGTACCCCGACTTGCTGACAAAAATGAGGAACATATGCGACGAGGCCACCGACTCCGCCGACTTCACGAAGACCACCGAAGATCAAATGAAGAAACACACTTTCCTCTGCGAGGAAGCTATTAAGAGCCACTTGCCGTTAAAGATGGTTGATAACACTTCGCCCATTCCTAGATTGGGTAACAGGGTTTTAACTGTGGCGAAACAAGAGAAAATTGGACGGACATTTGCAAGATGTTATATTCCATACATAATAACTAATTTGGTACCGAGCGAACACTTTAACATCGGAAACACAAACGTAGATTTAGATATACCTTGGTCAATTAGAATATCTAGAGATAGCCAGACCTGCGAAATACAAAGAAGAACCAACCTCGCTTGGGCAGCATTTAGGAAGCTGCCTCAGCATTATCAGCTCAGCATTATCTTTAGAAATAAAATCACGATACGTCTGAAAAGGAAAGTACATGACCAATGTATGCTTGTTCTTAAATATGTGGCGGAAACCTTAACTCTAACCGTTAATGCGGCAAGAAAACTTAAAATAACCCAACGAAAAATGGAAAGATCAATGATCGGAATAACCCTAAACAACCATACCACCAATGAGGACCCATGGAGGAAAACTAAAGTGGCAGAGGTGATCAAGCGTATAACTAGACTCAAATGAAGATGAGCTAGCCACGTGGGTCGAATGAAGGATGAAAGGTGGACGAAGAAAATATTAGAGTGGATAGATTATGCGCAGAGGAGGACGCGCTACGCATCTTTGAAAGAAAGATCTTCAGAAAGATCTACGGACCGATCCTAAATGAGCATGGAATTTGGAGGATACGAATGAACCATGAACTAAGCAGGTTAATAAACGAAGCGGACATAGTGAGATATTTAAAAGCTTAAAGAATAGCATGGCTGGGACACCTGCACAGAATGCATGACGACAGACCAGCCAAGAAAATGTATAACTGGCGGCAAGTAGGAAGAAGGAAAAGAGGCAGGCCAAGGAAAAGATGGATGGAAGACGTGGAGGAAAGTCTTGGGAGTAAGGGATTGGAGAGTGAAAGCCGGTGAAAGAACATAATGGAAGAAGATTGTTATAGAGGCAAAAACCCACCGCGGGTTATAAAGCCAACAGAAGAAGAAGAAGATTATGTCTGCTGGATGACCTCGGGAAACTACTTGAACAATTGATTCTTGCCGGAATTAAAGCAGAATTGGACAAGGGTTGAGGTGTTTCCGAGATAGGTTTTCAGAAAGGGAGGGTCAACGGTCGATGCCATCCGGAGGCTGATCGAAACGGCAGAGAAAGCCACAAGTGGCAAACAGAGGACACGTAAGATGACAGCATTGATAACCCTGGACATAAAAAATGCTTTCAATTCTGCCGCCTGGGAAAAAATTATGGAAAAGCTAACTGACAGAAACTTTACCTCATACCTGTTGCGGCTAAGGCGCAGCTACCTCTCTAATAGGAGAATACAGATTGAAGCCGTTTAGGAAGGGGTGTTAAATACTGGTGTTCCACAGGGCTCGGTTATGGGCCCTAAACTGTGGAACATTCTATATGATGACGTGTTAAGGTTCGTTTGCCCCGCTGATTCGTCGATGACCTAACTATAGTTGCAACAGGGAAAACTGAAAAAAAACTAATGAGGATGTCAAACATCGCCATACAGCAGAAAAAGCTGTAGGCTAGCCCCTGAAGAAGCAGAAGCCGTACTTGCCGTCACTGGAAACATGAAAATAGGACCAATAAAATTTGAAATTAAAAAAGTGGACATCACACCGAAACAAGAAGTCAAGTATGATGATCAAGCATGACTATTGACCAAAAACTGTCTTTCAAAGCACACCTAAAGAAAACTGCAGAAAAAGCCCTAAATATTACATCGACTCTAGAAAAGCTTTTGCCAAACACCGGCCGTCCGAGAAGCAATAAAACAACGCTGCTGTGCTCTGTGGTGCACTCGACCATTCTCTATGAAGCCCCGGTCTGGGTTAGAGCTACAGAAAAACATACATGAAACAGATGCTCGCCTCTGTACAGAGAAAAATGTCCATCAGAGCATGCAGTGCATACAGGATTATCTCCAGGGAAGCTGTGTTGGTGATTGCAGGAATCGTCCCGATAGAATCCAAAATCCACGAGAGAGTTCAATTATATAAGACAAGGAACTGGACAAATAGGGCAGATAGCAAAAAAATAGCAAACAACCGAATGCTTGAAGACTGGCAAAAGACTTGGAGCGTGTCCAAAACTGGACATTGGACAAGACTATTGATCCCAAAACTGAAACCCTGAGCAAAACGGAACCTTGGAGAGTTAACTTACCATCTGACACAGGCCCTCGGCGACCAGGGCAAGTATCTACATGGTTTTAGCAGGGCAGATGAAGCAATGTGTGTATACTGCGGCGACGTAGTGTGTATACTGCGGCGACGTAGACAGTGCTCTTGATACTGTTGTCGAATGAGGAAGGCAAAGTTGTTTCTCCGTTGTTGAGAATCTCACATGAAAACTCCTAGGTGTCATTGAATCGATCCATGGCTCAAAGTGGGGTTTAGTTAGTTGTGGTTTAGGTAGTTTTAGAGTAGTTTAGTTCAATATGTAGAAATAAATAAAAATGTCGAACCCACTATATACACGTTTATTAAATAAAAGGCAGAGCGCTTTCGAATCGTTTCACTGTTAGCACTAAAGATGACTTGTTTCCAAGTCGAAGGCGCTCTGCCTTTTATTTAATAAACGTTTTATATAGAGGTTCGACAATTTTATTTTTCTACATATTGTACTACCTAGGTGTGTTGGAGTCTACTTAATCGTATCAGATGTGGCGTGGGAAGAACATCCTCAGTTCTCCGTAAATGGGGTTGGACAGTCAACCCATACTGTAACTGTACTAACATTCCTCAAACAATGGCTCATGTAGTGTTGGATTGTCGCCTTCGTGCCTTCTCTGGAAGTCTGGAGAACCTGAGGTCTGGCATGTAGGGCCAATGGTATTGGAAGGTTAGAAGCATAACATAACGCGAGGAAGCAGTTAAATACCTAGGTGTGATTGACAAGAAGTATGTTTTAACACACATGTCATGCTGGAGACGACCTAATGCCCCCAGGTTACCAGCAGCACTGGAGAAGATGATGCTTAATGTCAGTTGGCCAAAAAGTAGCAAGAGAAAGTAGCTCGGGAGCTCAAGATGCCCCCGGTCTGGGCAAACGCCGTCGAGAAAGAGACCAATATAAAAAAGCCGGTCACAGTGCAGAGAAAACTGGCTCTACGTATATGCAGGGCATACAAGACAGTCTCAACGGATGCAGTGCTCGTGATGGCAGACATAGCACCCATAGAACTCTTGGTAAAAGAAAGGACAAAACTGTACAGAAAGCGGAGCAGCGGGCAAAAGAAAAACTGAAGAAAGTTGTCCAACAACATCTTTTCCAGGAGTAGCTAAAACATTAGACATTCTGTACAAACGGACAGTGGACAATACTATTATTACCACAAGTGGGAATATGGAACGAAAATGTGGGGATATGAACTACTACCTCACCCAAGCGTTCGGCGGGCATGGATACTTCAGAGAGTATCTGCACAATATCGGTAGGGACTGACTGTAATGTCTACATCTCTCACAAAAACTGACTATGATGTCTCACACAAACTAACTGTGATGCCTATATGTCTCACAAAAATTGAGTGTGATATGTCTATATGTCTTACAAGAACTGACTGTAATGTCTATATGCCTAACACCAACTAAGTGTGAAGTCTATATGCCTCATACCAACTGTATGTGTTGTATATATGTCTCTTCAAACTGATAGTGATGTCTGTATGTCTTACACAACCTGACTGTAATGTCTATATATATATCATACAAACTGACGGTGAAGCCCATATTTCTCATACTAACTGTCTGTATTGTCTATACGTCTCAAACAAGCTGATTGTCTCTATGTCTACTGTAGACAAACAGACAGTACGGCGCACACGGTCCGATATATCTTCACAGACAAGACTAAATATCCAAAACTTTACACACAGGAAAAGTCGGACAAACGAGACTGGACAGACGAAACTATACAGACAAAATTAGACAGACAAAACTACTCAGACATCGTTAGATAGACAACACCAGACAGGCAAGGCAAGACATACGAGACTAGGCAAACAATACTAGACAAGCAAAACTAGATATACTGAAGCGTTAAACCGAATGGACTAAATCATCAAGACTAGGTCGATAAAACTAGAGAGACAGGACTGGAGAGACAAAACTAAATAGAAAAAACTGGACAAACAAGACTAGACAGAGAAGACTATACCAAATAGATTAAACAGACTAGGCTAGGCAGACAATACTACACCGTCAAGGTTGGACAGGCAAGGTTATACTGACAGGACTAGACGCAAAAGTCTAGACATACAAGACTAGATTTGCAATACTAGGCGGACAAGACTACACAGGCAAGACTAGACAGGGAGGACTAAACTGACAAAACTAGATACATAAGACAAGATATACCAGAAGACTTGCTTCTTTCTTTTGTCAAAATAGAAAAGACTAGATAAACAAGTGGGACAGACAACTGTAGAAGAAAGAGCTGGCGGAGAAATTTCCTCATAGAGGACTAGACTAGAGAACTAGAATAGATGAGCAATTGGAAGGAAGTAAAACTAGCCATACCTAATACACAAGAATAAGTGTATCATAACAGTCAGTTAACATTAGGCAAGCTATAGTAGCCAAACAAGAGTAAGATTTAAATTGTTAAGTGATATATATTCTAGTAAGATTATACTGATTGTTATTAGGAGAGTTAAAGTCGAACGCAGAATTGAAAGTTTTCCGAGAGTTTTTTTGCTTTGCTGCGAATATTCAATTAAGAAAGTGCTAATTAGAACAAATTAACGCTATTTAGTAGGGCGTCGGCGGCGAAAAAAATTATGCGGAGTGGATGAAACCGCGATAGGATTTGATTACCGCTGTTTGCCGCTCAATTTGCATATATAGGGCGGCATCGGCGTTTGAATTTTAAGCTAAAAATGAGTCTTTCCTCGAGCTGTTATTAATCTACTTTTACAAAAGAAATTAATTGGAATAGATTTTAATCTGGTATTAGTTGTTTATATTGGTTATTTTCTGTGAGGTATGTTCAGTATATTTATTATTGGACTGTTTTAAATGTAAAGTTTTGTCTGTATTCCGTGAGAATTATCACAGCTAAATTAGTTTGTTTCGGGGAACTAATCTGCTTTAAAATTAGTTTTAGTGGTTGGTTTAAAAGTGTGCAAACTAAATGGCACAATAATAAAAACAAATCAGCGCAAAGCAAGCAATAGGAGAGCAAAAGTTTGTGTGGGAAATAAAAGGAGCGGAAGTAGTTGAACATAAATTTGTGATATGTAGAAAATTTATTTTCGGCGGACATCGTTTGTTGGACCCATTCGCGAAACTCAATTAAAACTTTTTGATTTCAAGTTAAACGGATTTGTTTGTGCGGGCGTGACGATGCACGTGAAAACGGCCAACGGCCTTATTTTATTATAAACGATTCGCCCCGCCGTCGGGAAGAGCCGGGGTCCTGGGAGGAAGCCAAACAGTAACAATATTAGAAAATTCCTTCGACTAAGAAAACGAAATAAAATTAATCCCGGGAGTGAGAGAAACGGGCGGAAAACGGGCGGCGAGAGTTTTTAAATTGCCCGAAAAACTTTTCGCCGAACTCACTTTAATTACGTTTTAAACTTCGTATTCTTTTTCATACGCAAATCGTTTAATTAAAATTGGTGTATAAATTCAATTTATTGCCCCTATTTTTTCATTTCTTTATTAATTCTTCAAAGTCATCAAAGCAACATCTTTCTCTCAATCATTTCACTCATAAGAAGCACCAGAAACCCTTTATTTACTCATATAAAAAACAATACTTGCTCTGTACAATATTATTCCACACAGGCTAATCAGCCAAAGAAAGATTAATAATTTTAGCCTATCTAATAAGGCTATTTTCTATTCAAATTAGTATAAGATTAGATAGAGATAATACAGACTGACAGAGATAATATAGACAGAGGTAACGACACACAAACAAGGCTATATAGACTCGTAGAATAATGCAGAATATACTAAAATGTCCAAGTATGTGCATATTCAATAACAGATGGACTAAGCTTGACATATCAAGCTAGTCTAAAGTCCCGATTTTGGTGGCACAATCCCGCTTTTTGTAGGACAGTCCCGCGTCCCGCCGATTTTTTTAAATGTCCCACTTTTTAGAAAACATCTGCATTTCTTATTTTAAGTGTACTGTAACATATAAAATAAGATGTTTTCACATATTCCCAAAAAATCTCATTTTTTTAGTGTCACCCAATGAATTTTTTTAATATCCTCCAATTGAACTGTTCATTCTTCAAGATATTCCAAGCAGTTATTATAAAAAATCAATAATTCTTTCAGAAAATCCGGTCGTTTAATGGTTTAATTTATCTCTCATCAGTACAGCTTTGCTTTAATGAACAACAAGTGAATGGTTTACAAATTGTTCTTCATAGAAGCAAAGCTATACCGATGAGAGATAAATCTCGAAAAGCGTCTACAGATGGCTATCCACTTAAGATATCGGAAAGACTTGATCTTAAAAATCTCATTACTGTTATAGAGCTCCGATAAAGTTGAATATATTTATAAATTCAGACTGCGTTCCGACTTTATAAGCTTATCAAAATATTTTGAAAATAGTAAAATACGCGCTCTCCTTTCCAGGAACAAATGCAGCAAGAAAATGTGATTTTTCTAATATCAATAAAATATGGACATCTGAAAAAACGCAGTTGAATATTAAACTTTAAAATCTATATTAAGCGTAAAAAATAATTTAACCAATTTTTATAAATGATCCGAGTATTCTCTCGAATCAAAAATTTGACCGCGAAAGAAAATATATATTTTTTTATAATAAATTTAAATTAATTAAAAAAACATAACCTAACGATTTCAGCAAATTTACTTAACTAGACTTGTTCTAGATCAACTAGGTAGAATATGCCTGTTATTGCACGTTTATCAGACTAATTTGGTGATAGAATGATGAAATAATAGCAACTTTTCGTTTCCTGTTCGAAGTTTGACATACAAAATTCTTTCTAACCTCTATAGTGGATGGTAATAGTCAGAGAAACGTAGGAAGTGAAGAAGAAGGGTAACACATTTAAAAAATATTTATATACTATATCGTTGGAGGATCTTAATTAAATAATTTGTTTTATTTATTCGCCTTCTTTTGGGCGGTGTAGCCACCTTGAGAGGCCGGGGAATGTCCCATAAGTAAAGTAAACACATTTCCATTGAGACAGCGGGACAAATGGAATGAAATGCGAATTATAATTTAGTTATGAAAGCAGACCAATAATTCAAAAATATATATTTTATCTACTCACCCACCAAAATGATCCCTCTAATATATTATTGTATGTGAAGGATGCCATTATTATAATCGTGTGTACAAGTAACCAAAACGTGCGTAAAAATCCAATGTAAATGAAATGTAGTTTCATTATTACATGATTTCTGTTTGTTGTTACTATAGCAACAACTTGCGTCACTAAACAAAAAACATAGACGTAGTGAAAATACATTTTCTGACGTGCACTCAATGCGATTACATAAAACTCGCACCTCGTGCACAAAAGCCCTTCTTCACACACTTGTATCATAACCTACTATTATTATACACATTTATATACTTTAATTTAAATTAATTAAAAAACATAATTTTCAAATTAGTTACCAATAATTAATAATAAATACATTTTTGTATATTTATAGATAAGTATATGAATGTATATATTAATAGTAGTTTATGATACAATTCTGTGAAGAAGGGTTTTTGTGCATGAGGTGCGAGTTTTATGTAATCGCAATGAGTGCACGTCAGAAAATTTATTTTCACTACGTCTATGTTTTTTTGTTTAGTGACGCAAGTTGTTGCCATAGTAACAACAAACAGAAATCATTTAATAATGAAACTACATTTCATTTACATTGGGATTTTTACGCACGTTTTGGTTACTTGTACACACGATTATAATAATGGCATCCATCACATACAATAATATATTAGTGGGTTCATTTGGGTGGGTGAGTAGATAAAATATATTTTTTTTAATTATTGGTCTGCTTTCATAACTAAATTATAATTCGCATTTGATCCCATTTGTCCCGCTATCTCTCAATGAAAATGTGGTCACTTTAGGCTTTCCAGTGGTGGGCAAAGTGTGGCTCGCGAGCCAAATGTGGCTCTTTGGGTGTGAGCTTATGGCTCTTCATAAGTAAATTGAAACATAAAAAGATCAGAAAAAAAGCTGTTGTGTGTTTATTGAAGAATTACTCGAAAGAACAGATGACTAAGAAAATGGACTGTTTTTAGTTTAACGTATAGTATATTACAGTTACAGTTAAGCTATAAGTTACAGTGCGGTCGCCTTTGAGATCCCTTTATCGATCTATGTTAGAAAACTTAGTAACTTTTTATATTTACAAGATGCTACCCGGTCTGTGGGAGTGGCCACCACTTACCCGGTAAGTGAGGAATCCAAGCTGCAATAAACAAAACATAACACAAACATAACAATTATTCAATAAAAATTCGAAACAGAAACAGAACTGTCCCTTATCGGAAGTCACGACCGCCACCGCCAAGTTCATAACCCACAGTCACAGCGCGGATCTCGGTTGCTTCTTTTAGTTATTGTGTCTCGCAGTCAAGTCAGTGCACAGTTCAAACTTGTGTTTCTTTGGACATAATTCAGAAACTCTAAATTCCTCTAAAAATGGCTTTGAAAAAAATTAATAAAGATAACCGATCGACATAGCGAATTCCAAACTGAATGGACTGAATCGTTTGCGTTTGTACCTAATGCAGCTGCGCTTCCAACTTGTCTTATTTGGCATGAAAAACTATCTTCTTCTTCTTCTGTTGCCTTACACCTATATACGTTGGCGAATTATCATTTCTTCTTCTTCTTTCGAATAGGCCTACTTTAGACCAAGCTTGTTCAACTGTTTGGCTTTGACCTTTTCCCAGTATTGTCGCATCTTCTGCCGGTGTAACTCCTTTCTCTCTTATGTCCAGGAAATACCTTTCCTACCGGGGTTTTTCCTGAAATCCACGGACTTCCTTCAGGGTGCGTCTCACAGACTGTCTGTTTTGGAGATCTGTTATTCCCAGTTCTTTAATATTCTTCTCGGTTTCTGTCAACCAAGTGGTACGAACCCTCCTGTTTTGCCAGAAGGTGAACAGACGGTTGGTTATCATTTATTGAATAATTGTTTTGTTTATGTTATGTTTTGTTTATTGCAGCTTGGCACATGTCACCAAACTTTTTGATTCCAGTCCAGTTCTTGTTGTTCCTAAGCCATGATAGCTGTTTACGTCCGACGCCCCTTCTACCTACTATCTTTCCTTTGAGTATGAGCTGGGGAATTCGATATTTTGGCCCCCTTAATATGTGACCCAGATACCAGATCTTGCACTGCTTTATGGTATTGAATAGTAATCTGTCCACTACTGCCATTCTTGGCACCTCCTCGTTGGTAATGTGGTCGACCCATGGGATACGGAGCATTCTTCTGAGTGTCCACATCTCGAAAGCCTCGATCTTGTTAATGGATGCTAATTTTATCGTCCAGGTTTCTGCTCCCTACAGAAAGACTGGTCAAACCTAGCATTTTACCATTATGTGGCGGATTTCTAAATTTGGGTTTATATTGCAAAGCTAGGGACGTAGTTTGTTGAATGCCTGTCTGGTTTGTTCTACCCTACTCTTGATCTCTTGCAGTGGGTCGCATCTGTCGTTTACTAATGTGCCTAGGTATTTCGTGCTCGTAGTTCTTTCGATTGTTCCCCCTCTACCGTGATGGACGCTTCTGCCTGCTTATTACAGCTTATAACCATGAATTTTGTTTTGGATTTGTTCATTCTTCGTCCGGCCTCTGACCCAGTTCTGTTTATGTTATTCATTAGTCTTGCATCGATCTTGCCGTCTTATCTGTTGCCATATATATGTATGTTTATTGTGGTACCGTTCACTTTAATTCCGATTTCTAGATCATCGAAGGCTTCTGAGAATATTTGTTCGACGTGGAGATTAAATAGCATTTGTGACATTATACATCCTTGACGTACTTCTGTTTTCATCTCGATTTCTTCTGTCGTTAATTGGTTTTTGATTCTGACGTTGGCTGACTGTTGCCATTACAGATTTTGGATTATTCTTACAGTCTTTTCTTTGTTAGTCTTTTTCATCTATACAAGCTCTTTTTAGATATTCGATGAGACGTTCGCGGTTGATACTATCGAACGCCTTTTCATAGTCGATAAAACACAGGTAGATGTCCTTTATTTGGTCACAGCAGTTTTGTACCAATGGGCTTAGATTCCGCTTAAACACATTAGTACAAAACTGCTATGACCAAAGAACGTACATCTTCGTGTGGTTCATCGACTATCAAAAGGCGTCCGATAGTATCAACGAACGTCTCATTCTCGTGTACCGATGCCGCTCTTAAATCCGAACTGAGTATCTATGCTTAGCCCTTCAAGTTTATTAAATAGCCTGGTGTGCATGATGCGTAGGAATATTTTTTTTTTGCTTGACTCATTAGCGAGATTGGCCTGTGATCTTTGCATTTGATTTCTTTTTTGGAAGCATTATAAACGTGGACTTTAGCTATTCTTTCGGAAGTTGTCTAGTGCCATAGATCTTGTTGTATAGTTTTAAAATTATGTTCATGTTTTCCTCCTGTATCTGCTTGATATATTCTGCGTAGATATCGTATGGACCTGGTGTTTTGTTGTTCTTTGCCTTAAAAAACTCTTTAAAACCTCTTGTCTCTTTTAAACTTTAATGGCGTGTACTAATTCGGATTTTAGAATACTTGGCCCTGTGAGGTCATGTTGCGTTGGGCTGGTTGTTGCCGCCGACGTGTCATCATCGACAAGCTTTTTGACGTATGCCCGCTATAGATACCATTTCTCCATGTCATTACTTATTCGTTTTGGTAATTTTTGATATGGGTCGGCTTTCCCCCTTTCCCTGTTATTTCTTTGTAATTTTTGCTGTGTAGGTTGAATACATCGCCTTTCTCTTGTAAATCCTCTACTTCTTTACATCTTTGCTGCATCCAGGACTCCTTGGCTATTCTGATTGCCCTGTGTATTTCCTTATGCATCACTTTATACTCGGCGTGTTTTTGCTGAGTTGAGAAACGACCAAACACTAAAAGGCTTATTTTTGCAAATAAGAGACATTGAGAGAATTTCGAAAATAAACATGCCGCATTTACAAAGAATTATCCCTTCGGTGATGTAAGAAAGATTTCAATTGAAGAACTTTCTAAAGAAGAATTTCTGAAGAACTGGAGAAAAATTTTAAAGACAAGTTCCTCTTTTGATTGTTGGATGCAATCTGCATATAATGCTAACTTGGCAAGCTTTGTCGTGAGTCATGATATCGTCAAAAACGGAAAATCATTCACTGATGGTGAGTACATAAAATGTTGTTTTACAAATATGGCTGACACACTTTTTCACAATCTTAGCAATAAAGCATATATGATGAATAAAATCAAAAGCTTACCATTGTCTGCCAAAATTGTTACAGACAGAATAAAAAAAATGTCGTTAAATATATGCCAACAACAAGTTGAGGATGTTAAATTAGCATTAGCCATATCAATAGCGGTCGGTGAGTCTTGTAACATAAATGATACTGTATATAGTATCTTAAACTGCTATATATAGTTTCTCAAAGAGTTGTCCTCTTTGCTCGCTATATTTCATCAGATGATCCCAAAAGAAGAACTTCTGGGATTATTGCCACTCAAGGGTCAAACACGAGGAGAAGATGTTGAATGCAGTGACCGAATTTCTGAAGTATAATCACATCCCACTTATTAAAATTGTGTCAATTGCAACAGATGGAGCTAAAAGTATGGTGGGTAATAAAATAGGATTTGTCAAAATTTAAAAAAAAGAAAATGATCACGACCTGTCACCTTTCCATTGCATAATTCACCAGGAAGCAATTTGCGCACAAACATTTGCAGAAGATATCGGTAAAGTTATAGATTTGGCAGTTAAAGTCACCAATAACATTATCGCAAAGGCGCTAAATCATCGGCAATTATGAAGAAAATTGCAAACTATGATTTTATGAAAAAAAATCAAGACTAAAGTTTTAAAAAAAAATCTAAATTTTATCAAGACTAAAAGAGTCGTTATATAAGAGGAATTATTCATCAACCTTTATGTCCCACTGCTGGGCACCGGCCTCTTCTCTACCACATATCCAACCTCAGCACTAAGATTTTAATATGGGGGTCCTAGCGGTTTAACGTCGAATCCGAACGACAAATTTCCAGAGAAGGTGTTAGGCAGTTGAGACCCCACTGTTGCCGGATTGGGGAATTGAGTGTGATGGGTTGCAGCCATTAGTTTTTAATTTTTGCTGCTTTGGTTCTGTGGGGATTTGAACCCCAGCTATCTGACTCAAAGGCCAAATGCTTAGCTAGCTGAGCCACCACCACACCAGTTAGTAATTATATACGACATTATATACAATACAAAGGACTAGACTAGACAGGATAAATAATCAAAACTAGATGGATAATACTAGAAGAATGAAATTAGACAAACAATATTAAACTTACAAAGCAAAATGTTCATATCTTTAGAGAGGGGACATTACAAATAACAATTCTCGATGTTTATTGATTCAATTATCTATATGGAGTAAACATAGCATTGAAGTTTGAGATTAGTTCCAGTCAAACGCGGCCAACGATCTTTCTAATCTGTTTCGGTAAAGTCCATAATAAAGTTATTTAATCAACAATCTAATTCCGGAGTATCTTCTGTGAAAGGAGTAGAGTATAGAAATCTATGGTTTGCTTTAAATAATTCTAGTTTTGTTGTGCGCGTTTCAGTTTTGTACTTTGATTGATTAGCAGCATTTTATTTATAAACATTTCATTTTCGGCAGACATTAAGCGAGATAAATATGTAAATCCGAATAAATCGGGAAATAAAATCAGATTAAAATTTATTTCAGCCGGGCTTTAGAGCAATAAAATATTTATAAGAAACTTCGCGGAAATCAATATAAGAAATATTTATTTCCTCTCGCGCTGCGAACCTCGTAGTAGATTTAAAGCGGATTACAAAACTTTGCAAAAAATCAATTATGTAATGTTTTTTTAAATATATATATATTCTTATGTTATGAGTTTCGTGGAGAGCGAAGCATAAAATATTTTTCTTGAGCCGTAGCTGGCAAAGACGGAGAAACAGCGTAGTAAAGATGCGGAATAAGCTTTTTATGCGACATCTAAATCTAATCGATTTTAATGATGTTACAGTCAGGTTGTCCTCTTTAGATAATCCCGGATTACAACAGATTTCACCTATTACATCACCCAGAATTGCAGAGGATTTATTCAGACGCTTTATTTGGAATCTCTCAGATAAATTGATTAATTTCGATTTCGGAATCTAGGCCCAATCTCGATACATACTTTTTTCGCTCTCTCCCTCGTTTTATTTGTCCTCCATCTATTCCACTCCTCACTATAACCCTTTTGCAACTAATTTAACATCGATACTGTAACAACATTCTCCATCTGCCAGAAACCAATAAAATCCATACATAAAACAAAAGCATAAAAATATACTGAGAATTATAGAAAAGGCTTCAAATATTCTTCTCTTCTTCTTTAATCCATAGCCGGCGCATGGAGAGGTGGTCGACCTCGTAGCCAGTACGCTGCTGTTGGTGCCGCTAGATTCCGTGCTCCATTCACTATACGCTTCCATGCTAATCGATCAGTTGCAACGGTTCTTGCCTCAGCTGTTGTTATTCGCTGGTTTTTTAAATCGTTCTCTACGTGTTTCAACCATGAGGTCTTCGGTGCTTGTTTTTGTGTTCTCCAATCAAGAGGTCGTTTTTTCCATAGGAGTTTGTGCGGTACTCGATTGTCGCCCATCCTACAGATGTGGCCGAACCATCGTAATCGGCGTTTTTGAATTTCCTCAACAATCGGTGTCTGTTGGTCGCACCTTTCTCTGATTGTCTCATTTCGGAGGTGGTTGAGGAGTGGGACGCAGAGAATCTGTCTCAGGCATCGCATTTGGAAGGCCTCGAGCTTGTTAAGGTCTGGTTTGAGTAATGTCCATGTTTCCGATCCATAAAGAAGAATTGGGAGGATCAGCGTCCGGTATAGGCGTATTTTGGTTTTGATGGTAATATTCGTCCGCTTCCAAATGCACCACTTGAGTGAAGCAAACGTTGCTGTTGCCTGGCCTATCCGGCTGTGAACTTCGGCTGTCGAAGCTACTTTCTTCTCCACAACCAGTGATCCCAAATATTTGAACTGTGGTACCTGCTCGATTGTGGTTCCATCGAGGTAAACTCTGGCTTCAGATCCATCCGTTGTAAGCACTTTAGTCTTATCCGCATTGATTCTCAGTCCGTATGACTGGGCAATGCGGGAAATGTCATACAAGGTGTCTGTTGCTTCGGCATCTGTGTTGGCGAAAACCGCACTGTCATCGGCGAACATCAGATCGGTTAGGAAGTTTTTGTCATCATATCGAACTCCGCGTCGCCCATCAAACGCTTTTCGCATAATCGTGTCGATCACAATGTTAAAAAGGAGCGGCGAGGCCACGTCTCCTTGCCGGACTCCGGTTCGAATCGGGAATTCCTCAGACATGTCGTTTCGGATACGAACATTGCTGGTTGAGCCGTCGTACGATGCTTGAAGAAGTTGAATGATTTTCAGTGGCACGTGTTCGATCTTCAGGGCTTCCCACAAGCTTGTCCAACCGATGCAATCAAAAGCAGATTTGAAATCGATGAAGACGATGACAGTTCGTTTGCCACATCGAATTCTTTCTTCCATTAGCTGACGGAGAGCAAATATCTGATCGATGCATCCTCGATGTGGTCGAAATCCAGCTTGTTCTTCCCGGCTTGTTTGCTCTCGATGTTTCTGTAGTCTTGATTGTATGATTTTCATAAATACTTTGCCGACGATCGAGAGGAGGCTAATACCACGGTAATTCTTGCATTCCCGACTGTCGCCTTTTTTTCAAAATAGGCACAACAATCGCTTTCTTCCACACGGATGGAACACAATCTGAATGCCATATATGCACTGTGAGAACGTGAAGTTGATGTAATAAGACGTCTCCCCCGGCTTTGATCATTTCGGCAGTTACTTGATCTCCTCCCGGCGCTTTACCATTTTCAGGGATTTTATTGCCGTCTTCACCTCATTGATTGTTGGTTCAGTATCGGGAAACTGATTTATCGGCTGCTCAATAATCGGCAGTTCGGGTGCTGGACCTACTGGCGGATTGTGGTTGTACAGCTGATGAAAGAATTCTCTCCACCGCTGTAGACGTTCCTGAGGAGAGGTCACGAAAGTTCCATCCAATTTTTTGATATTGTCATTTGTTGATGTTGTTTTGCCACTTAACCGTCGGATTGTCTGGTACAGCGTCCGGTACTCATGCCTTGACGCTGCTTCTTCCATGTCAGCCGCGATGTTATTGCAGTAAGCTTCCCGTTCCAATTTCATTTAAATTCAAATATTAATCTACATTAACTAGTTCTGCAAAGGTTTACAATATAGGTTTAGGTACTTACGTATTAACGCAACCACCGCTATATATTGGATCGAGAGTTCGCGCGTATGTTTTGATTTATCTGTCCGCTTCGCGGCGGACAACCTAATCTAAGAGGGGTTAAAACATAAAGTATTTTGAGTTTTAAAAATGTTTTCATTTCAAATAAATTATTTTATTTTATGATTTATCATAAACATTTTAGGTGTAGATTGGCTGCATTTAAAAATGTCGCGCTGGTGACGTTAATACGTACGTACCTGGGTTTATTATGGGTTTATAAAAGTAGATATGCAAGGTTACATAAACAAAACCAGACAGAGAAGACTAGATAGGGACAATATATGCATAACTAGACTAGAACAGACGGACAAGACTAGACAAAAACGCTAGATAGATAATTCTAGACGGACAAGACTAAAGGATTATGATTTGACAAACAAGACAAGATTAACGAGACAAGGCATACACAAGAATAGGCAAATAAAATTAGTCTGATAGTCAAGTTTAATCTTGTTTGCGTAGCCTTGTCTGCGAAATACTATTTGTTTTGTCTCGTTTTCCCAACCTTATCTTTCGTGGTTCGTTTTGTGTTGTTCCCAGTCTTCTATATTTGTCTATTATGAGTTATGATGAGATTGTATTGCAAATTTGCATAGCATTTATGAAACTTGAAATATGTTAATTTTAATATATAACCATGACTTGCACGGCCTTTGCGGGGAATTTGAATTAAATTTGGTATGCGAGAAGCTGAAACGGTTCAACGAATTCGAATGGCCATGTCACACATCTCTCATTCCGTCCTGTATACAAAATTTCACTCTTTTCCGCCAACTCGCCATTCTATAAAAATGCAAACAAAAATGAACACGCATTTACAGCAAGCAGATAAAGAATTGGTTATAAATGGTGGAAAAAGATAAATAGAAAAAATAAACTGTTCGATAGTAAAAGTTTCGCAATATTTTTTTATTCTTGTGCTAATAAAACTTAACCGATGGCCGAAATTCCATTTTAGTTTGATGTTATCCGAGTATAAAAACTTGATTACCCGTTGAAGGGCGGACGGGTGCGAGAGAGAGGTGCGGAGGGATGGAGACGATCAATTCCATTTCTGCGAGCAGTGCATTAAGATCTTGCGTAACGGTTGCTTGATAAGGTAATTTATGAATGTGCTGGAAATTACTGTTGCAAAATTTTCTTTTCGGACGTTACTGGTAATTTTCGTTTAGTTCCTCACGTCGCGTTCTAAAACACAGGAGTAACTTCTCAAGGGATTATCAAGATTATCTTCATAATTTATTTAATCATGTCTGAGCTACTCAAAACATAAAATATATGTATATCATACATGTCATGAAAAGTCAACTGTTCAAAGAAAATGTTCTTATAAAATGTTCAAATATCACTCAAATGTTCAGCACACATCAAAGCATTTTCTTTACACGACCATAGATTCCAGAGAGGAGATGGAACTTGTAGGGATTGGCACACCACAAGGTGTTTCATTGTCTGGGATTCTCCACATTCACATGCTTCCTCTTCCGCATATCCCCACTTCAGGAGGCTGTTCTTGCATCTTCCTATTTGGCAGCGTAGTCGGTTGATGGTTTTCCAGGTACCCCAGTTTAGGCCTGAATCTGCAGGAAGTTTTTCTATAGGATTTCAGGTTGTGATATCATTGTCTGTTAAGCGCTGTTCCCATTTTGCCTCCTTGGTTGCAGCTTTAGAGGCTGTGAGGGCCTGTGTAGATTGCATAAATCTTCGTCTTGATTTTAGTCTGGCCACAGGCGGGGCATATCCATGCAATGGATGTCTGATGTCGTCGCGTTGTTTGTTTCATTCGGACATGGCCAGGGTTTCCCTCCTTATTTGAGTTGGTTCAATTCCGGCCTGCATGTTCAGTTGGTCAAGGCTGGTGGGTTTTAGGCATTCCGTTATTAATCTGCACGTGTGCAGTCCCGTCCTGCATGTTTAGTTGATCAAGGCTGGTGGGTTTTAGGCATCCCGTTATTAATCTGCACGTGTCGTCCAGGACAGGGTTCAGTCTACAGGGGTGTGTTGATCTCTTCCATACTGGGGATGCATACTCGGCTTCGGAGTAGCATAGCGCAAGGACCGAGGAGCGCAGGACGTTAGGGTTGGCTCCTCAGCGGGCGTTGGTCAGTTTCCGGAGCACTTTGGCCTTGGTTTTTATCAATATGCTTTCTGTAGGTCAGAGTTCGGTCTAAGGTAACCCCCAAATAAACTGGGTTTTGGGCAGTGTTGCAGTCTGACAGAGTTCCACTCTATTTGCAGTTCTCTTTTCGCCTGTCGGTTATCAATGTGGAATAAGCATGTCTGCGTCTTTGCTGGGTTGAGCCGGAGCTGGTTTAATCTATAATAATTGCTCAGCCCTGAGAACGATTCTGTTAGGTGCTCTTCTATCTCTTGAATGTTTTTTGATTGGTATGTGATTGCTACATCATCGGCATAAATTAAGCTCCTTGTTGTTGGGCCGATTGGTTCATCGTTGGTATACACGTTCAAGAATTTGGGAGCCAGCACGCTACCTTGGGGGCCATTCTTCTGGTTTCTTCAGCGGCTTCTTTCACCTTGAAATTCTATGTAGAATATTATGTTAGAAAGCATTGTTTTTATTACTTTAGTCAGCTGGTAATCTCCTGTCATTTTAAAAATTTTCTCTAGTAATATTTTGTGGTTTGTAGTGTCATAAACCGCTGATAAATCTATAAAGACTGCCCCAGTCTTTTCTTTCAAAGCCATCCTCAATGTGTTGGTTGATGGTTGGTTGATACCTGGCCAGCACAGGACTTCCCACGTATGAAGCCTGCTTGCTGGTGGATTAGGTGGTTTTCTATTTGGGTCCCAATCTTGTTCAGTATGAGGCGATCATATAGTTTAAACGGGGAGCATATAGTTTAAACGGTAGCTTTTGGCATCTTCACGTGGTTTCCCCGAATTATGGACGGCTATTACCTTAGCTTTTAACCACAGATTTGGAATTGTGTTGTTGGTGCCTAAGTTTATCAGGAACTCATTCAGGATGTCATCTGGATGAGGGGCTTTCAGGGACGTGATTGCGGTTTTCAGTTCTGTAGTGGCAAAGCCAGCCATATTAGTGTTACCAGGCTGTTGTGAAATCCTGAAGGTGAGAGCCCCTTTTGCCTTTTGATCAGTCTTACCACTTATGAGTAGTTGATGCCCAATTTCGTTAGCAGTGATGTTTACTGAAGATGTTGGATCGCCTGATAGCTTTTTGATAAGGCTCCAGGCTTTCCTGCTGCCGTGTCTCATATCCAGGCTTTCTATCTTGTTTTTCTATACTGCCATCCTAAGCCAAAAAGGCGTATCTCAACATATTATGCTTTTGAGATATAACAGATTTTGTGAATTGTAAAACAGCACCTAATAATATTCCGAAATTTGATGTTTTTTATCGGTAAGTACAATAAGAGTAATAAGGTAAGTACGTATCCCGTTCGGCATAAATGTCAGAAAGATGTCGTAATGTTATCAGAATGTTATCAAATCCTTAAAATGTTATCTCTAAGAGATCTTTATGACATGTTTTGCCGAATGGGATCACATTCAATTTTTTTTAAGATATTTCGTTGGAGTAGGGAGCATTGATTGATCAAAAAATTGAAACTATTGAAAACATGTTTATTAACACTATATAGGAACCAATAGCAAAATAAAATTATTCATAACCAGCGGATTTGCAACCAAAGAAAATTACAAATTATGGAAACTGGAATATTTTCCCAGAATTGTAACCGATTTTTCATAATTCCACACAAGTTTTTGAGTATATTAGCTTTCTTCTGCAAGGAGATTCCAATAAATTTTGTTTCTTTTTTGAGCGGCGACAAATTTAGATTTTTTGTTACTATACCGCTTTAAAAATTAAGGTCAAATGATGGACCATCAAAATCGTTTTTATATGTGATATTATAAGATCCCCTGCGGAACGTCACGTGTACCATTTCATGTAGATATGGTCTTGGCTGTGTACGAGTTAATTTGTATTGAGAAGAGTAGCCTTCCCAAATGTAAAAATGATGCAGCTCCATTGGCAAAACTTCAGTTAGGTAAGCAGCATCTTTTACGGCTTGGACAAATTCTCCAAAATCATAGAGTTTATTGCAAATTTTTTTCATGGACATTTCGACTCTATGATGAAAGGAATCAGCTGCCATGAAAGTATGGCCGGGCTCAAAGTATTTTATATCAATTTCGTTAGCACGTATTTCATCAGAATTGATAATATAAATTAAAAATGAAAAAAATGTCCAATTCTTATTTCGAACCGTAGAGTTGTCGAGCCAAAATGTTATTTTCAAAATGTTAGAAATCAAAAACGGATAGAAAGTGCTGATCAGCTCTTCTTTGTTCCGTTTGAACAAACCTTCATGCCAGAGAGCTGCAAATGGCTTATCTGCTTTTTTGTTCCCAACTGGCACAAAACTTTCATTGTAGACAGGTTAAGCGAGTAGTGAAAATGGCACTCTTAAACATGTCAAGCCTTGGCAGTATAATCACTTTTTCCAAATCGGCACAATAAATTATCTCCCCAATTTGTACCTCCCTTTCAGCATCTTCCCGATATCTTTCTCGAGATTTCTTGGCTCTCGCATTATGTTTGTTCCATTTAATACAGATATCACAATTTTCAGCCTGATTGTCTTTTCTATGACTTTCGTCATGTAAGTTGAACTCCTCGCAATTCTCGCATTCCTCATGGCTAAGGTTAGCAAGTGAAATATTCATTTTCTTTGCCACCGTTCTGTATTTTTCAGAAGAACTTTTGAACTTTGGGTTCTTGGCTACAAAATCTTTATACATTGCAGTAAATGTGAGATCACTTGGCAGATAGAGACGACGTGGGGAGGATAATGTGAAATGGTGGGATTGAATGAGGTAATGTGTTGACGAATCATTTCATCATTTATTTTATTGTGAGGTGTTTTAGTGCATCTCATATCCGCTACAGGCACCACAGAATTTTTTGGGTTGCATAACGCTGTACGAATCACCTTGTCGTTATTTGTATTAAAACCAAGGGTCGTCAAAAAAAATAATTTACATACAGTTTGTGAGGTTCCATTTTCACCCTTAAGCATATAATTAAATGAATTATTTCTCCGAAAATTTTCTTTGCCTGCATCAACATGCAACGTTGTCCTTTGCTTTACAGGAGCTGATGATATGTGATGCTATATAAAACACTTTCTGTCTTTTCCATTTGCCATTTTCCAAAACTCACTATTAATAAATTGTCTTCTTGCCCCAGATATTTTTTGAATACATTTCTTTAGACACTGTTCCCCACAACCATCCTTCACATCATGTTTGTCTACAAATGAATCATATTTCCTCCTTTTTCTTTCGCTTGCTGATATATCATACTTGTTTCTTTTCCGCACTGTGCCTTTTTTAGTAAATTGTACATTTATATCGTTCTCGCTACTTTCCACTTCCGTTACTCGAGTTTCCAATGCATGTTTAGCTTCCGCTTCTACCGGTTTATTTGCTTCCGTGTTATTTGGCACAACATCGCTTTGAATAGCATGGGCTTGATCACATGTACTATTAGAACTAGAATAAGATGTGACCACTTTAGTAAGTTCATTGTTACATGAAGATGACCCCTTGGTTATATTTATATCCGACTTACTTGACAAAACCCCAGCATTTTTTAATGAATTGTCGTCGGCATTATCGGAAATTTCGTCACTATCTTCATAATTGGAAGTACTCTTCTGTTTTCTTATTTAAAGCCAGCATAACTAACTGATGTCCCCTAAATCCTGTAGATTTGTCCATAATTCGGTCTAGAACAAAGTAAAAACTTTAAATTCTCAATAGCTTTTTTTGGGCGGAATTTGCCTGGCATACAATAGTTTTAATAAATTTAATATTAAGGTAATCATCGTATGTGCACTAACGTCTGGAATTACACACTTTCCAAGTCTCGCTAATTTCACAAAACTATCGGCTGTCACAAAACACAGATTTTTTTAACCACGTTTGCACATTGTAAAAACGAGAGAGGGCTGTAATGCGGCAAGTTGAAGTATTAATGAGCTAAGCGATGTAGGCGGATCTTAGAAGGTCGGATTACAAACTGCCCGAAATTCTAAGCGAAACGGCCGCATCTCAGAGATGCGCCCATTTTGCTTAGAAATACGAGTTTCGTCCAAATCGCTTAGGTTTTCGTTGTATTTTTGAGATGCGTCTTATGCTGAAACTAAAATTGTGCACTATATGATAGATATACGTCCATTTCGCTAAGGAAATCTGTTGAATATAAGCCACTATTTCCCAATGTGCTGAAATAAGCAATTCATTCAAATTATGAGATACGCCTTTTTGGCTTAGGAGGGCAGTATACCTCTTGTCTATTTCTACTTATCGAGTCAATCAGCTGGTCGCCCAGCTGAATGGTTTTTTGGGAAGGGATTCCGACTGTAGTGCTCTATGTACTCCTCGTATGTGCCTTTGTTTTCGTTAGAGAAGCCCGGTATATAGCAAGTTCTGCCACCGCGGGGAATATTGCGCCTAGCAGAATTTTTAATTACAGAGATGAAATTTTCATAATATTCTGGGGTCCGTGAGAGGTCTGCAATTCCTTTGTCAACCTCTTTTGTGAATTTGTTCCAGTTGGCCTTACTTAGGTTAAACCGCCTTTTAAATGGAACTTTCTGCGGAATTATCACTGGTCTAAACTTCAGCATTATTGGCCGATGTTGGGAGTGTGGAATAGGGCCAATAACTGTTTTGCTGCAGGTTTCAGCTAGAGACTTGTTGATGAAGGTCCGGGTTATAGTCTCTCATCCATCTGCCACTATTAAATGAAGCGGGCTGTTTCTGATCGTGGATGAGGGTCATAATATTATCATCGGCCCACCTCTCCAGGAGTTCTCCATCCTCGCTCGTGCCATGGTATCCCCAGATAGTGCTGTGGCTATTGAAGTCTCCAATTACCACGTGTGGTTGGTTAAGCTGATGGGGGAATAAGAATCTCTCGTTCGGTGTTTGTACATTCAGGACATCGATATGTTTTCAAGGTCAATCAGTTCTTTGTTGTTGAGTAAGGTGTCAAGTGAAATTAATAATAAAGGTAGCAAAGTAAATTAATTACTTTGATTCCTGGTTTTACAAAAATTGCACCTCTTCTTAATTAAAGACTAGTTTGCTATAGTTCCTCAAAACAGAAGAGAGATCTGATTAATAACATATTCTCTAAGCCACGACCGTTCATTCTCTGTGTAATAAACATCCAATTTATCATTTATAGAAATATGTCGAACGCGATGACAAATTTGATTCGTGGTGAACTTTAAATTTAGTAATATGTCGTTTATGTGCGATCGAATCACAACGAACGAGTATAATCCGTGCGGAAGTCGAATTTCATTAACGAGCCGAACAAGTCGAATTTCATTAACCAACCAAGTGTGAATTTATCAATTCAGTGTGATTCTCGATTTGAGAATGTATAATGAATGTATAATGTATAATAAATGTATTAAATGATGTATAATTGATGAAACGCAAAATAGGTTAATGATTAAACGTGTGGTTAAAACATAGTGAATTTATCAATTCAGTGTAGAGAATTTATCAATTCAGTGTAAGTATGGATATTACGACGTAGTAACGCTCGCAATCATCCTATTCATTACAACGATAATAGCTTAAAACTCAGCTTTAACGTCGCGCTTCGGCCAGACTAGTTGGTATGTAATTTTTATGCAGGCTATTTCTCACTCAATTTATTTTAGAAACGCTGAATAGCCAAGGCTAGACAGACAAGAATACTCAGACAAGATTAGGCAGACAAATATAGACAGATATAATTTAAATATTACCATGGCAAAAATAATTGAATGGTTCACCATAAATAAACCTACGATTGACAGCCAGAAAACCAACTCAACAATTTTCAAAACAGGTAATCATTGATTAACTTTTTCAGACGAGTGGCAATAAGAAAAGATGACATAGCTATTAACAACACTGTACAACTTTTAGGAATAGACATCGACTTCTGCGTAAACTGGAAAGCTCACTTAAACATATTAGAACCAAAAATTAAATAAAACAACATACGTTATAAACATTTTACAGAGTATCAAAATCAAAAATAATTTCTTACATATTGAATGTACAAGATACATACATGCATTGACACAAAAATAGTAAACACACATGAAAAAATCAAAAGAATATAATATCTGTTTTACTAAAAGGTTTTTCAGTTTTTTCATGAAAACTTTGTAAGAGACTTCATTGGTAAGATCACTAGGGAGCTTGTTGTAAATAGACACTCTAAAATTGTTTCGTGATTTACTATAAATGTGTAGATTACATTTAGGTGTGTAACGATTATTACGGCCTCTGGTATCATGGTGGTGTATATCCATATTTCTATCGATACTACTTTTATTTTTGTGTATAAAACTTGACACTTCTAATATATATGCTGTTTACGGTTAGTATTTGTAACCGCTCAAAAATGGGTCTGCAAGTTATTCGTGAGGAAATACCCATCTATCAGAACATTAACAATTCAATTTGAGGTTCCCCAAACCAGAATTCCGTAGGTTAAGAGAGAATGAAACACAGCATAGTAAAACCTTTTCTGGTTTTCTTTCGTTGCGTCAAATCCCTGTTCTTTCAGGATGCTGAACGGGAATTCAGCTCAATTGAATCATAACATGTCCATAGCATTTTGTGGTACATTTAACAGATTTGCATGGTTTATTATATTTCTGAGCTGAATTGCAAACGCCTTTTGATTAGCTATTTAGAGATGTTTGCTATTTCAATATTCCAAGTTAAGAATTCTTCAATAACTACACCTAGAAATATTGTATCCTTAACTCTTGTTTTTAATTATTTGCTGCAAACCGCTGCACTAAACCGCCTACACTATCTAATAATTTCTGACCCAATATTTTAATAAGTGTTGTGTCGGGTAAAATAAAGTTCGCATCATCTGCATAGAAAGTACACTAATCCATATTTATGTATGCTTTCAAATCTGCTATATACATTATAAATAACATTGGTGCTAGTATACTCCCTTGAGGGACACTAACATTTGTTTGAATAATATCAGATTGGGTCGTATTGTTCTTATGATTTATTGAAACGAATTGACTACGATTTGCTAAATATCGTAACCATCAACCCCTTATTCCGTAAGTGTATAGCTTATTTAGTAGATTCTCGTGTTCCACGCAGTCGAACGCTTTAGATAAATCGCAGAAAATTCTACAGGACGTTCAGAATCCAAAAACGGGCAATAAGTTAAATTTATAAAATGCCCTACAATCAATCTTGCCGAGGAAAGTTTAAACCTGCAAATTATTGAACAGGATTCAGTATTTTCTGATGGCTCATATATCTGGTGAGCTGTTAGGATTAATAAAACTACTTGATGAAATGCTTTTTTACGATTACGATGATACGATTCAATTCGAAATAGATTTTTGACGTGATGATTTGATTGGAGATTTTGCAGTACACATCTGTCACTTTTAGTCGGTAAGCATGATTGTCAGTCCAGCTGAAGGAAACTTGCATTGAACTGATACACTCCGATTTAGGACGACAATTTACTTGCAGAGCGAAGCTACGATTTACTTTAGCACTACTTTTAAGCATTGGTTTAGACGTACAACATTTTGTGGTTCATTTAAAATCATGTTTTGATGAGTAATTTTTGTAGTATTCGTACACGATGCTACGAAACAAGCACGACAACTTTTAAGATTTGACATGTTTAATAAATAGACCTGTTCATAGATGAATTTTGTTTGTGCGCATAAGTCAATTTTCGTCATGTTTTTCGGGCACTTTTTGACGTATAACCAGTGAAAATAACAAAATGTGCCCGAAAGTTTCATAATATACGCTTAACATATACGTTATACATACGCTTAACTAACCGTAAAAAGGTCTATTTATTATTATGTTGACGATAATGATGAGATTTAATTCAAGAAAACTTAAAATACTGTATCAACTAAAGCATGTAATGACGAGTAGAAAATAATATTGTGAATTAATAGATTCTAGGAACTTAATCTCCAGTAAAAAAGGCTTCAATATTTATTGAAAGTTACTAATTATTTAATAAACGATAATTTGAAGGAGTATAGTCGAGTTCCTAATGAATGGAATGTGATGTTAGAATGTATTAACGTCATATTTAATGTTATTATTATTTTACATGGATGCTCCCTTTAGGAACACACGAAGCTTTATTTATGATTTCGCTTGCGGAGGATCCAGTATGATTTCATCTGCTCACTAAAGATCCTCTTCCTTTCTTCCGTATACTTGAACCTGATCTTTTTGTTGCTTCATTCTCTGCAACAACTTCCCACTTGTCAATTTTTCCTCTGTATATGTGTCGGTCCAAAATTTCTTCTGGTTCTATTTAAGCATTTCTCATGTCTGCTTTTACTTGTTGTGTCCAAGGGAAAGTCTTTAGTTTGTCAACTCTTTCGAGAATTAGATGGGTTAACCTGGTGTCAGGAAGTCTCTTAACATGTCCATAAAATTTTAACCTTTTCCTCAGGTCTGCCGCAATATTAGATAATTTTTCTGTAGATTTCCGTGATTGTAGACGGTAACCATCTTCCGAATGTCTTGGTCCTAAGATTTTCCTTATGATTTTTCGCTCTTCTTTAAGGATATTTTCGAGCTCGCCTTTTTATTAAACGCGTGAGTTTCTTCTGCATATAGGTTTGATTACAGGATTGTAATCTTTAATTCTAACATTGAGCGACATATATTTTTTGTTGTAAATTTCTCTTGCTCTCCCATGTGCTCTTCTGAGTTTTTGGACACGGCTGTTTTGACCTATTTTTTCTTTTCCAGTTGGTTCGATGATTTCACCCAGATGTTTGAAGTGAGGGACTCTGTTGATCTGTCCGTATTTAGACTTGAGACGTCTAGTTTTGAAGCGATTTTTTTTTTTTCTGTAAGGAGATCTGCAATCCGACTTTTTTGGCACATTCTTGGAGAGTTTCAATTTGCTTTATTGCTGTGACTTCATCGCTGGACAGAATGGCCAGGTCATCTGCTAATGCTAAGCATGGAATTTCGAGCTTGTTCTTCTGGGTCCCAATGTTTATTGGGTTCCAGCTATTTTGTGCTTTCAGTTCTTTTTCCCATTCCCTCATCACCTTATCTAGTACAAGGAAGAAGAGGACGGGTGACAGTCCATCTCCTTGCCGGACACCAGTTTCTATCAGGAATTTATCTGAGATTTCTCTCATGAATTGTAATCTTGCTTTCGTATCAGTGAGGATCTGTTAAGTAAAAGCACTACGGTTACGATGGTTTGGACATGTTATGCGTATGGAAAGCACCCGAGGACCAAAAATACTGACGAACTGGAGTCCACATAAAAGAAGAGCTCGGGGTAGACCACGTAAGAGATGGCGAGATGACTGCATCGACGACATAAAGATATTAGGTGTGAGAAACTGGCTGAAATTGTTTAACAGCAGGGAGAGATGGAAGGATGTTGTAACTCAAGCCAAGGCCCACTCAGGACTGTAGAGCTATAGAAGAAGAAGAGGGTCTGTTTGGTCAATTTTAGTGTTTTAGAGTCTAGTCCCTGTTCTTTCAGGATGCACGTGGTTGTTGGATGAACAACACATGCTGAACATGGATTGCCGATCAATTGAATCATAAGCCTTCTTGAAATCTATGCCCTGATTTCTGCTTTGAATTTTAGAGCAGTTTTAAGATTGAACATCTGCTCAGTGCACGATCTGTGCGGACGGAATCCAGCTTGATATTCGCCAATCTTATGCTCGAGTTGTTCTTGTATTCTTTTAAACAGGCACGTAGATAAAATTTTGTTGCCAACTTCTCCAACTTCTCCTCGAGGGAGATACCCCTGTGGCTATTTACACCTGCTTTGTTTCCTTTTTTGTGGAGTGGGTGCATCAGAGCACATTTCCAGTCCTTGGGGAGTTTTTCGTTTTTCCGGATTTCCTGTATAATTTCTGTAAGTTCCTTAAGTGAATTTGGACCTAGGTTCTTGAGGAGTTCTGCACAATCCCATCGCTTCCCGAGGTTCTAATATAAGTATTAGAAATATAAAATTATCACTAATGAAAACATGACGACAAGATACATTTGAAAGATTGAGTGAACGGTTTGGAATAAGCGTCAGTAATGCTAGTATTGTTTTTAATAAAACCGTCCTCGTATTAGCACGTTTCTTAAAACTCTTATTTATATGCCTGAACCGAGTAACATAACAAAATCACAACCATTTAGGAGTTCATATAGTCATGTAAATGCTCTTATTGGTGCATTGGAGATACAAACTGAAAAACCGACTGATCTAGGGTCCAATCCAGGGTGAACCAATCTTTAACTTGGGGGTAGGTCAAAGTATAAAAAGTAATCCTTTAAAGTACTTAATATATTGCGCAGCAGATAATTTTATATCAAAAGGATTTGGAGGTCGAATTTCTGATGAACTATTATTCAAAGAAATTGGTTTGTAATAGCAGTTACTCGAATCATGGAGTGTTATGGCTGATCGAGGATTCATAAATATTGTTTCGCTTCTTGGTGATAAAAATAGGTTTTCGTAAGTTACCAAATCCTGAAAATCGTTCATTTCAGAATATACACCAAATGCGAAGAAAATATTGGCAGGTCTCAGTTTGGTTTTAGAAATGGTTTCGGTACAAGGGAGGCGCTGTTTAGTGTCCTGGTTCTAATACAACGACGTCGAGACGTAAACGTCGATGTATATGCTTGCTTCGTAGATTACGAGAAGGCATTCGACACTGTTCCACACGATAAGTTAATAGCTATACTGAACGATATGAGCCTGGACGGACGAGACATTAGGATAATCGCTAACTTGTATTGGAATCAGACAGCTGACATTAGAATTAACGGCCAGACATCTGAAGAAGTGCCTATTATGAGAGGAGTCCGACAAGGCTGTGTACTCTCGCCCCTGCTGTTTAATTTGTATGCAGAAAAATTTTTCAGAGAAGCCGTCGAAGACAGAACAGAGGGTATAATTGCTAATGGAATGGTCATCAACAATCTAAGATACGCGGACGACATGGTCTTACTAGCAACAGATAAAGATGATTTACAGGCACTCTTAGCAGCGGTTACAGAACATAGCCAACAAATAGGTCTACGATTAAATATAATGAAGACCAAATGGATAGTTGTCAGCAAAAACAAAAATATGGTCGACAACTTAACAGATATCAGCATAAATGTAGAAATAGTGGAGAGAGTACAAAAATATAAATATCTGTGCTGCTGGGTGAATGAAAAATGGGACTTAACTCAAGAAATCAAAAGCAGAATAGAACAGGCACGAACATCCTTCAGGAGCATGCAAAAACTGCTTACCAACAGAGCTCTAAAAATTCCCTTAAGAATACGCCTATTACGTTGCTATGTCTTTAGCATATTGTTCTATGGGATGAAAGCATGGACCCTCACTGACACAATATGCAAAAGGATTGAGGCCTTCGAAATGTGGACTTACCGAAGAATGCTGAGGATATCGTGGATGGACAGAGTGACGAATGAGGCTGTTCTACAGCGTATGAATAAACAAAGAGAGGTACTTAATATCATAAAAAGAAGAAAGCGGTACTTTGCCTGGGAGTACTTTGCCCACGTAATGAGAAATCCGAAATATGAATTGCTCCACATTATTATTCAAGGAAAAATAGAGGGAAAGCGTGGCCCTGGGCGCCGAAGAACATCTTGGCTCAAGAATCTCCGCCAATGGTATGGAGTAAACACCACGACACTCTTTAGATCGGCCGTGGACAAAGTGAGGATCAAGCGAATGATCGCCAATGTTCTGGGAGGACACGGCACTCGAAGAAGAAGAAGTAAGTTACCATCCATGGACGATCCCAGTATTCTCCGCGGCGCTTTGCGGTCGAAGATGTCTATTGCGCTCTTTGTTTTCTGTCATAATCCAGGTTTCACTGCAGTAGCAGATCGTTTTGAATATTCGCAGCTTGTTTTTTTTGGTGGACGCTATTTGAATTTAGTATTCCCGGCATTGCGAAGTAGGCTCTGTGCGCCGCTAGAATTCCGCGGCGTATCTCTCCGTCCTCTGTCCCGTCCCTGTTAATCTCTACTCCCAGATACACAAATTTGTTGACTCTCTCAATGCCATCCGAATATCTGGCCCGTTTCTTCGCTTTTGTGTCATTGTCCTTGCTTTACTAATGTTTATTTCTCAGGCGTGTGTATATATCTGTTGTGCCGTATCGACCCTTCTGCTCATTATGTTGATATCATCCGCATATGCCGCTAATTGCACGACCTTGTTGGTGAGGAGGTTGTCTCTGCCTACTCCCATTTGTTTTATAACATGCTCTAACGTGGAGGTTGAAGAGTATGGGTGCCAGCCCATCTCCGTGCTTCATACCTTTCGTTATTTTAAATGGATCAGTTAGCTGGTTTTGGATCCGTATTACGGCTTCTGATTCGTCTAGTGTTGCCTTGATCATTCTTATCAGCTTGGTCGGTTAATTTAGCTGCTGCAATATTTGGTAGAGGCTGTTGCGGTTAATAGAATCACATGCCTGTTTGTAGTCGATAAAGATGTTGTGTATATCGATGTCGTATTCCCATGCTTTACCCAGTTGCTTACTGTGAAGATCTGGTCGGCAGTGATCCTATCTCACCTTCGTATTCTCCGATAAGCCTCTCCGCGTGTAGTTTTAGGCGCTTATTGATGGTGTAGGTAAGTATCTTGTACGCCGTGCACAACAGACTAATTCCGCGATTGTTCGCATTTTTTGGTTGCCTGCTTTTTTGTGTTTGGGTATTATTATCGCTTTTAGCATGTAGCTTGGTAATAGCTCTTCTTCCCATATTTTTATCATCATTTTCATTTAGGGAATGGATTTGGGATTTTTTTTGCGTTAAGCGTTGGCCGCCAAGTTTATACCCCTCTGCTGGTATACCATTAATTCCCGGAACTTTGTTCCTTTTTAGCCTATTTATGGCTTCTTTCGTATCCTTGAGAGATGGAGGCTCCGTTCCATCACCGGTAGGAATAAGTGTTTCAACTGGGTTTTGTTTTTTATCATTATCTACAAGGAGCCAAGATTCGATGGAAGGAAATGTTTCATAGGCGGAATTTTGGTTAGGAATACGAGACTCGGAAGCTTCCAAATGTTCTTCAACTAAAAAAAGGCACAAAGAATTTCTCAAAAATGCTGGTTTAGACATTGCTGTTCATTACAATCCACATTTCAATTATGTTTTTTCAAATCCTACTCACATTCATCAAGATCAAGCGAACAAAACCAACATTCAAAAGCGTGGTTATTTTCTGAAGTTGAAGGAAGAGGATCTTCAGATGCTGAAGGAAGACAAAGTAATGATTGCAATTCACTATACGGATCTGCATCATCTTCTACGGCTTTGAACCATAAGTCATACAACATTTCGAACTTCATCAGTTCATCAGTTTCCCAAACAATATCTGCATCTCTTGCGTTAGGCTACTCACATAAGTTTGGAATGTCTGGAATAGACAGTCTTTTCATAGCAATTTTTTGAAAGAAGAAGGGATGAGAAATAAACCAATAGGGATATTCTGCGACTTAAGTAAGGATTTTGATTGTGTCTTCAATAAAACGTTTCACAATAAACTTATTAGATATGACATCAGAAGGAAAGCCGCGAGATGTCCGCAATACTACTTAGTAAACCGTAAACAGTGTTCTTGTTAGGAGTGCTAGGAGTAGAAATGAAACGGAAAAGTTCTACATCATTTGTACCAATATTGTGGTCCCTCAAGGGAGCGTTATGATACCAACATTGATTTTATTGTACTCCGCAGACTTAATTAGTTATATAAATGGACAACATTGTATGCGCGTGATACTAGCTTTATTATAACTAGGAAAATATAAGAGAAAATGCAGACCAAGCTAGTATATTGCTAGGTTCAATCAATACCTGATTCTCTCCAAACAGCCTGTTCTTTAATAAAGAAAAAACAGAGTTCATCAAACTGTCATCCTTCAGCACATTGATTTGAAAATTTAATACCATTGTTTAAAAAGAGCTAAACTAGCAAAGTTCTTGGAAGGGCATCTCCTCTAGACATCTATAAAATATGTCTATATCTATAAAAACAATGTGTCGAAGGAAAATAAAAAAAGGTGAATAAGGAAGACCTGCTAAGCTAGTATTTCGCAGAGGTGTAATCTATATTAACATATGGCATTTTATTATGGGAAACTACATTTTCTATAGCGGAAATACTTCTAGTACAGAAAGCCGCAGCAAACAACATAGGACTACACGTAAATGAACAAAAAACTAATTTTATGGTCGCAACAAAAAACCAAAGAGTGCGAGACATTGGACAGAACATCTCAATTAATGATCATAATTTCGAATATATATAATATACAATAATATATATATATATATATATATATATATATACATATATATATATATATATATATATATATATATATATATATATATATATATATATGTATTCAAAACTGCTTTCTACCCGCTAGGGTGTAAGCTATTTCCTATCTATTTTACATTTTTTTTAATTAATTCCTTCCATTTCTTCCGGTCCTTCGCCATCTTCTTTGCTTCAATCACCTGTAACCCTCTTTTTTCTATCAATCCTCGCACCATCTCGTCCCATGATTTCCTTGGTCTCCTTCGTCTCTTTTCTTTTGGCATTCTGCTTTCCCATACTCTTTTCACTTGGGCCTTCTCGTTCATTCTTTGTAGGTGACCCCACCATCCCAATTGTCTCTCTTCTATGAACTCTTCTATTCCTTTAAGTTCCAGTTCTTTTCTTATATCTTCACTTCTTATTTTGTTCATTACATTCACTCCATATACTTTCCTTAAGTACTTCATTTCTGTGGCTCTTATTTTACTTATTTCTCGCTGCGTTAAAACCCACGATTCACATCCATATGTTAAGGTTGGTCTGCATATTGCTTTATATATTTCCATTTTTGTTGTTTTCGTTATTTCTTTTTTGTATAGAATTATTTTATTTAGGGCATGATATGACTTGTTTGCGTTTCTTATTCGTGTGTTGATTTCTGCTTCTTGGCTTCCTTTTTCATCTATTGTCACTCCTAGGTACTTGTATTCTTTTACTTGTTCTATTTGTTTTTGATTGAGACGAATGTTTGTTTGTATTGGGTCATTAGATATCACTACAATTTTTGTTTTTTCGGCGTTCATTTTCATTCCGTTCTTGGTCAGTTCGTCTTGCCATATCTTCAGTTTTTCTTCCAATTCCTTCTCGGATCCTGCAATTACTGCTATATCTGCGAACGCACACATACTTACATATACCCTCCCCATGTTCCTGTATCCAATGTGTAGGGCTTTAGTCTTCTTTAGTACTTCTTTAATTATTTCGTCAATAAACGCAAGAAATAGTAATGGGCTGAGGCTCCCTCCTTGGCTAACCCCCTGTTTCGTTTCAAATTCTTCTGATTTTTGTTTTTTACCGATAACTATATTCCTTGTTTAGTTATATATATACATTTACAAATTTGTTTCAGTTTGTGGTCAACACCTTTTTTAACCAAGCTTTTCTTTTTATCAAATGCCTTTTCCATATCTATAAATGCTATATATAGTTTTTTGCCCGTTGGTTTGGCTCCGTTTATTAGAGTTTTTAGTGTGAAGATATGGTCTTGGGTACTTTTTCCAGGTCGGAAACCCGCTTGTGCTTCATCTATTTGGTTTTCAATTTGTTTCCTTAGTCTTTTCTCCACTACCTTTTCAAATATTTTCATTAGTGTCTCAAACAGTGATATCCCTCTATAGTTGGTACATTCCTTCTTGTCTCCTGTTTTGTAATTTGGAAGAATTAGCCCAATCTCCCATTCTTGTGGTATTACTTCTTGCATCCATATTTGATTAAATAGTCTTGTCAGGTAGTCTATTGCTTCTTTATCCATATATTTTACCATTCCCGTTGTTATTTTATCGATTCCTGGAGATTTCCCATTTTTCATTCCTCTAATCGCCTCTTCTATCTCTGCTTTGTCTATTGTGGTTTCTTCCTGTTCTTTCTTGACCATTTGTTCACTTGTGTCTTCCTCTTCGGCCAAAACATAGCCCCTATTTAGTAATTCAGTAAAGTAGTTTCTCCATCTCTCCATAACTTCCTCTTCTTTCATAATCAATTCTCCCTTATCGTTTTTTATTGTTATGGTTTCTTCCCTACGGTTGATTCGTAGGTTCTTTAGTGTTCGGTAGAATACTTTCTGATTCTCCTTAAAGTTATCTTCCATTTTCTGTCCGAATGCTTCCCAGGACTTTTGTTAATTTTAATAATTATGTTTTTCGTTTTCTGTCTTTCTTGTTTATAGATGTTATAGCTTTCTTCCGTTTTCTCGTTTAGGTATTTCTTCCATTTTCGCTTCTTTTCTTTAACCTGCTCTCTAACCCCTTCATTCCACCAAGCAGTTTGTTTTTTTTTGTATTGTATTTGTATTGGGTGCGACAATAACGGTAGATAATAACAACAGTGCAGAAATCAGAAGACGCATTATGTTGGTAAATAGGTGCTATTTTGGCCTATCAAAGTACCTTCTCAATCGTAACCTATCAAGAACTACAAAAATCAGGCTATATAGAACACTCATCATACGAGTCTTAATGTATGGATCGGAGATATGGACCCTGACAAAAAGAGTTGAATCTCTGTTGATGATCTTTGAAAGAAAGATATTGCGAAAAATACAAATATATGAGCCGTTTATTTTGAAAGTGACCTAACTCCATTTATGTTCGAATCGAGATATTAAAGGGTTTGCATTGGATTAAATCTAAAAATAAGGGAAACAGATAACATAGTAGAATAATGTTTTAGTGTTTCTAAGAGAGTCAAATTTATTACCCCAATTAGCATATTTAACGTTACTTAAGAAATAATATGTTTTTCATGGCTGTAAATGGACTTGGGCCACTTTCAAAATCAATTAAATCACGTTTCCAATTCTTAAGAAAGCACAAGTCCATCCATACATAAAATAAACTTTCCTTGAAATAAAGATAATGTATACACTTTTATGTTATAAAGTCAAGAATGATAAATAAAAGTTGTTAAATAATTTTTAGATTAATATTAATATTGTTTTATTAATTATTATTCAGTCTTCTCCAGTTTGTGTATGCAGAAAGGATATAAAATAATTATTGTGGGCAGGTGATATACAATGTGGTATACAAAGGTGGTATACCAAAATTCCTTGTATTTGAGCTTTGTGAATGGTCTCGTATTTTTTGTAGTTTTTTTATTTTTACATTGAAATTCATATTCGAAGATTCATAAATATTCTCTTGGAATATTTTAATATATTCATATTCTCATACAGTTTTTTTGCAATTTAATTTGTTATAAACAAATTTTTAACAAATTACTGAAAATTATGATGGTATATCAGGAGACCCATAGCAAATCGAAACTGAAATTTTAAATTAAATTGTTTATAATAAATTCATTGCACGTTGATAATTCAACTGCTACTTTAATAATTAAACATAAAGCTTACGAGATCACATAAACTTTAATTGCATATTTTCGACATCGGTTTGAAACTCTCTCAATGGGACTTAAGCCACTTTCAAAATAAACTTTTTCATCACTTCATTAACCCAGCAAATTTTGGTTTTACAAAACCTTAATGATTTTAAATATATTAGTAACAATTAACAATTAGTTACTTCAGTATAAAAAGATCAAGTAAAAATCTAACTATTAAGGTAGCTAACTCGATATTTTTGAAAAATGGAGTTAGGCCACTTTCAAAATAAATGGCTCATATATTTGGGGGCAATCCAAAAAGACGGTATGTGGAGACGTAGGTATAACTTCGAAATTTACAACATCTATAGGCAATCCGGTAACTAGGACATAGTAACTACAATTAAAATCGGCAGATTGCGATGGGCAGGCCATGTGAACAGATATGATGACAATAATCCTGCAAAAAAGATCCTTAAAGCAGAACCCATAGGCACAAGAGGGCAAGGAAGGCCAAAGTTGCGCTGGAAGGATGCGAAGACGCACGAAATATAGGTGCACCGAACTAGACGATGCAGATCAGAGACAGGAATGAATGGCGAAAGAAGCTGGAGAAGGTAGAGACCCTACTATAGGGTTGTAACACCATTGATGATGATGACAGAAATGAGTTATCCGAGATATAGTGGGAATAAAAATAACGGATTCGTGCAAACCACATTTTAGAAAACTAAAAGTCTTGACAAAAGTCAATCTATATATATATAGACTTAATCTTATAACCACAATATTTATTATGCTCTACACTAGCACAAAGACAACCACACATATGACACAGGTTCCCTCCTGTGTCATATGTATGTTTGTCAAGAACACCTTTATGCTAGGAAAACAAATGTAACCTTATGTTCAAAAGAACCTGAGAATCAAGGAATTCAAATTTACAATAAAATAACAAACAGTAAAAAATTTAACATCATTTAAAAAATTTAGAAATAATTAAAAAAAGTTCTATTTGTATTAATTATTTCATATATTTTAACTTAACTTCTAGTTTTTACAAATTTAAATAAAAATTAACATATTTTAATTACCTTTTGACATAACATATAGTTATTTTGCATCTCATTTGATAAATAAATAATTTGAATTTGACTACACAGATAAAGCAAGAAATACAAAACTGTAGACACACGACTAGACAGAGAAGACTAGACAGACGAAATTAGTCAGAGAAGATTAGACAGGTAAGGCCAGAAAAAGAGAACTAGACAGATAAGACTACCCAGAAAATAATCGACAGAGAAGGGTAAAGAGACAAGACTAGATAAAGTAGGCTAGGCAGACAAAAGTAGACCGACGAGACTTGACAGAGAAGATGAGACAGGTAAGATTAGACACAGCGAATAAGACCAACAAGACTAGATAAATAAGATTGGACAAACTAGATTAGACAGGCTGGAATATATCAACGAATATAAACAAATGAGGTAGAATCTGACAGATAGAACTAGGCAGATAAAATTAGACAAAGAAAGACCAGACATTTAGAACTCAAGAGACTGCACTAGACGGGTAACGATGGACTATTACGGCTATAATGTCAGGATTAGATACAGAAGACTAGACATTTATGTTTAATATCTACTGATGCAGACTTAGGTTTTTTAAATCTAGATTATATGAAATTTCACTTTGTATTTTTCTAGCAAAACTAAATATTAATATTTCTTATTTATATTTGTTTGTCAGTTGTGTGTTAGAGAGAAAATGTGGTATTTAATTTGTCCATTGTGAGCCATAGTTAGTCAGTATTTCACGCAATGAAGAGAGAATTAGAACGCGATACGCCCAATGATTTCACATTAGACGTTTATATAAGTAATGGTGAAGTGTCACTAACTGTAATGAATTCATCAAGTGATGTTGTGCAGGGGTGTCAAAGGGGAGCAGCCGTATAAGAAGGAGAAGTGGAGGAGGGAAGAAGAAACGTTAGGCACATGAGCGAGCACAGGATGTCGAGCTCCGTCTCCACCTGCTACTGTACTGCCGCAATTCCCTCATTGTTTCATGCGTACATCTCAGAGTGTACGATATTGATCCGGAGATTCCGTGCTGCCGCAGCATCCTCAGCGGTGACGCTCCGAACTACCGGCATTTGCGGCCGTTAAGACTCGCGCGGCGTTCTCTGTTTGCCTTGTCGCACCCGACGTCACCCCCACTTTGTTTTTAGTAAATAGGGGTTTTTGTTTCGCAGGAATAATTAAGAAAATATATAAATATACATGGGCTTGAAAGGGGTTTTCATGTGTGCAGGCGAATGGGTAGGGCTTTTGTCGTGAATTGTGAGTGGAAGAGATCGTCGGTCGTCGAATGCGCGATTCGAGATGGATCATTAAATAATTATCTATAGCCGGGGATGTTTTATTTTCTGTTTTATTTTTGTTGAATCCGATTCCTCCCTTTGTTTTATACGGACTATATATTATCTAAATCCTTTCAGCTACAATTCCATAACATATAAATCAACAAACGGTTTTTTTGTTATTTTAAAAAAATGTTTTTCCAATATTTACGTCAAATCCTCCAAACAACGGACGAAACGATCGAAAAAAACTACCAAACCCCGGTAAACTCAATACAGATATACAACTATTGTTTAAAATTATAACTAACTCTATTAATATTTGCAATATGGAATGGGAACAACGTACATAAGTTGAACTTATTTTGAGAGGCATCAAGCAAAGAAGACGAGACTAAACAGCTTAGACCAAATAAACAAAGCCAGACATATCTAGGCTAGACACATCAAGCCAAGAATACTACATAGATAATAATCATTGTCATGCAAGATTAGGTAGACAGACAAGACTAGACAGACAAGACTAGACAGACAAGACTAGACAGACAAGACTAGACAGACAAGACTAGACAGACAAGACTAGACAGACAAGACTAGACAGACAAGACTAGACCGACAAGACTAGACAGACAAGACTAGACAGACAAGACTAGACAGACAAGACTAGACAGACAAGACTAGACAGACAAGACTAGACAGACAAGACTAGACAGACAAGACTAGACAGACAAGACTAGACAGACAAGACTAGACAGACAAGACTAGACAGACAAGACTAGACAGACAAGACTAGACAGACAAGACTAGACAGACAAGACTAGACAGACAAGACTAGACAGACAAGACTAGACAGACAAGACTAGACAGACAAGACTAGACAGACAAGACTAGACAGACAAGACTAGACAGACAAGACTAGACAGACAAGACTAGACAGACAAGACTAGACAGACAAGACTAGACAGACAAGACTAGACAGACAAGACTAGACAGACAAGACTAGACAGACAAGACTAGACAGACAAGACTAGACAGACAAGACTAGACAGACAAGACTAGACAGACAAGACTAGACAGACAAGACTAGACAGACAAGACTAGACAGACAAGACTAGACAGACAAGACTAGACAGACAAGACTAGACAGACAAGACTAGACAGACAAGACTAGACAGACAAGACTAGACAGACAAGACTAGACAGACAAGACTAGACAGACAAGACTAGACAGACAAGACTAGACAGACAAGGCTAGACAGACAAGACTAGACAGACAAGACTAGACAGACAAGACTAGACAGACAAGACTAGACAGACAAGACTAGACAGACAAGACTAGACAGACAAGACTAGACAGACAAGACTAGACAGACAAGACTAGACAGACAAGACTAGACAGACAAGACTAGACAGACAAGACTAGACAGACAAGACTAGACAGACAAGACTAGACAGACAAGACTAGACAGACAAGACTAGACAGACAAGACTAGACAGACAAGACTAGACAGACAAGACTAGACAGACAAGACTAGACAGACAAGACTAGACAGACAAGACTAGACAGACAAGACTAGACAGACAAGACTAGACAGACAAGACTAGACAGACAAGACTAGACAGACAAGACTAGACAGACAAGACTAGACAGACAAGACTAGACAGACAAGACTAGACAGACAAGACTAGACAGACAAGACTAGACAGACAAGACTAGACAGACAAGACTAGACAGACAAGACTAGACAGACAAGACTAGACAGACAAGACTAGACTAGACAGAAAAGACGGTTTGTGTCCTTGTTGAAATCATTTAACGCGGTCGTCGTTTCATGTGAAGTAAGCCAC